>CM065901.1:66761801-68011801 GCA_033439115.1 Firmiana major | reverse complement strand
TTTGCCAAGAACAACTTTACTCAACTAAATCTCACTCAAAACTGATTGCAAACTGAATTTTTCTGGTGTTGAAAGGTTAGGTTACACTTTTGCTCTTGAATGGAATAGTTTCTATCGTGAAAACTGAAGTGTAAAAGTCCATTATTTATAGAATTATGTCTTTGAGATCGATCTGCTCTCCAATGAGATCGATCTACCCTGCACTTTTTCCTCTCAAAATTGACCTTTCAAACCTAATGAGATCGATCTATCTCTAAGCATGAGATCAATCTGTTCCAAGTCAGTAGCTTAAGGAGATCGATCTGGCCCTTCTGAGGATCGATCCCTTCAGCATAGAATGCTTAGCAGATTGATCTGGCCCCATTAGAGATCGATCTGCCCTGTTTCATCGCTCAATTAAGAGCATTTTTTGCTCTTCCAGATCAATCTTTTCTTCAATGAGATCGATCTGGCATTCATATTTTCCAGATTTTGCTACAGTTTTCTGCAGTAACTCATACCAAACTTCCTAAATTTTGCTACCATAGCCATTTTCTCATCCAATCACCTTTAAGGCTTGAAAATGACATCCATTCCTACTTTCTATACATTGAAATTTGTACGTACATTACAACTCATATTACAAGTGTGTACATTATATTTATGGACTTTACATCACTTATGCTTCACATGGTATGTACATGTATATACTTATGAATTTAAGGGTCTTACACTCCCCCTCTAAAGAAATTTGGTCCTACAAATTAGAACCAAATCAGTCTGAAAACAACTCTGGGTACTTCTCTCACATCATGCTCTCCAACTCCTATGTAGCCTCTTTCGGAGTGTGATACTACCAAAGAACCTTCACGAGAGAGATCATCTTGGACCGCAATACCTTCTCCTTCCTATCCAATATTCGAATCGATTTCTTGACATATGACACGCTCTCAGTGAGCTTTAACGACTCATAGCTAATCACATGTGTCAGATTTGGATGACACTTTCGAAGTATAGAGACGTGGAAGATGTTATAGACGTCTGCCAGCTTTGGTGGCAACGCCAATTGGTAGGCCTTATCTCTCATTCACTCCAGAATCTCAAAGGGTCCAATAAAACGAGGACTCAACTAACCCTTCTTCCTGAACCTTGTAATACCCTTGGAAGGAGAAACCTTCAAAAATACTGACTCACCCACGGTAAACTCCAATGGTCTTCGTCTTCTATCAGCATAACTCTTCTGTCGGCTCTGAGCTATTCATAACATCTCACATATCACCCGAACATCCTCAAGGGCCTGTCTTACCAAATTAGGAGTAAAGATCTGTCTGTCACTAACCTCCTCTCATCCAATAGGGGAACGGCATCTACGGCTATATAATGCCTCATATGGTGCCATCCTAATACTCACATGATAGTTGTTATTATAGGTGAACTTGGCTAGTGATAAAAGATCATTCCATGAGCCTCTAAAATCCAGCACACATGCTCTCAACAAATCCTCTAGAGTCTGTGTAATCTTATCTGACTAACCATCTGTCTGAGGATGGAAAGCAGTGCTAAAACTAATACAACATGTGAATCATAAAGAATGTCACACAAAAGTGAGGGTCTCACAGGCCACATGACAGATACATAGAAGTATGCATGATAGAGTCAAGATCCAACCCGTTCAGAGGCCGTCGACTAGTATTCCCTTAGGTCCCTTTAAATCGACCCCCAGGTTTACCCTGACTCGCATGCTTTAGTGCTCGTAGTCTCAAAACATACTTCTTATCCTACTAAAATCATTTTCAAATTTATTTCTACAAAAGCTTATGAAAATTCTATCTTGAAAAACCACACATTACATGCAAGATCCATAATTAAATCAAGGTTATAAAATTATACAAAAACCATGCAAGCTTTCTAAATTTTTAACAAAATCATAACATGCTTTTAGATGAAATTTTTAATTGAAAATATGGTTCATAAAAGAATATATCCTTCTCGATAATCTCACCACCAATATTTTTGCATACTTATATAACTTAGGATCCTTGGACATCATTTATTTCTTACCTTAGAACTCAATTTAAACCATTCGATGTTATTTCGCATCAAAGCGATTAATTCGTATCATGTTCATACGTCCGAAAATGACTCTGAAACCATATAGTTCGATATCTTATTCATGAAGTTTGATAATTGGATTATATAAATATAATCGACGTCCATAATTATATTTCGATGAGGACTTTTACATTATAGCTATCACTGAACCAAACTACCTTGGAGACTAGGGTGTTACTTATGTTCATAAATCCAAAAGTCTTCATATACTCTATCGGATAATAACCCAGCTAGGACGCTCATAAACGATACACATTCAAAAATCGCATATCCAAAAGTCATATCTTAATTGAGACAAAAAGTAGTTTATGCTTAAATCTGAAACACTAAGCATAAGCCAAATAAGCTATATACTTCAATTAGCCCAAAACTAATTCGAATGAGATTATACAGATAAAATTTGTACAAGCTTTTCAATCTCTCATAAAGTGCCACACAATGATTTTAATGTGTAATGAAAAAATCATCGCAAGGTTCGAAACGTGTCAAAACGAGTCGAAATCACCTTTTCAATAGCACAAAGATCTTAATTCGAAATACCGATAATTTACAAAATTTCTACAATAAGACCGAGTAACAATTGCTCAATACCCAACCTACAATGCAGAGAACAATTTCTATTCTCCATCCAGTTGTTTCCTTACTTTGCATATTTCAAATCGATCATAAAATTCACATACGTCTTCAAAAAGTTCAAACGATCATTTACGATAGCTAATGTTTAATTCCAAAACATAAAAAAAATATATATATACTAGATTAACCCGCAACTTATGCAATTAAATTTTTAACTTATATAATCATATAGATTGTAGCAAGTGAGGTTTAGTTACCCGAGATTCTGTGATAACACGTAAATCGAGACTTGATCAAACTCACGTTCGTCGTCTATTGTCACGCTACACGATTATATCTTTAAACCGGGTTAATTTCGATCAAATATAGATTTAAATAAATTTTGAAAATTAAAATGTTCAAATCCAACCGCTTACCGATTTATCTTTAAACTGATGCATTACACAATTTTTTCCCTTTTTTTTCTAACTGAACTAGTTTGGACCGATTCAACCTCATATCTCGTCGAATGGGGCTCTACCGACCAGTTCTGTGAGACCCCGTATATTTATAACTATATATATATGTAAATAGTGATGTGCTTGTAATGTGAAGTATAAATGATGTAAGTCCATCAGTTTAAGGTACACACATGTAATAAGAGTTGTGCTTATACATACAAGTTACATTATGTATGAATGTGAAGAAATCGACTTAAACATGTGGAGACTGTGAGTAAAGTGGCATATAAGTAGTGTGGTAAATGGAATAAAGATTTGTATGAGTATGCACTTCTATTTAGTTTATATCATGGATCCTTAGCTATACAAAGATTCTACACAAGTTTTAATGTGTACGAAGTATTAATGGATGCCTTTTTCAAGTCTCAAAGATGATTGGATAAGAAAATGACCATGGCAGTAAATTTAAGTC
The DNA here is from genome assembly GCA_033439115.1 of Firmiana major. NCBI lineage: Eukaryota > Viridiplantae > Streptophyta > Magnoliopsida > Malvales > Malvaceae > Firmiana > Firmiana major. The sequence goes on along the minus strand of CM065901.1, from coordinate 68,008,222 downwards.
ATTTTGGTGTGAGTTGTTGTAGAAAAACTGCAGAAAATCTAGGAAATATGAAGGGCAGATCGATCTCATAAGATGAGAGATCGATCTAAAAGAGCCAGAATGGTCTTATTCGAGCTATGGAATGGGGCAGATTGATCTCCAATGGAGCCAGATCGATCTCCTAAACATTCTATAATGAAAAGATCGATCCTCAAGCATATAGATCGATCTCCTTAGCTCTCTGTTTGGAGCAGATCGATCTCAAGCTTCGACAGATCGATCTCATACTTAAAATGTCGTGGAAAAGAGGAATTTAAGGAGACCAGATCGATCTCCTCCTTGTGCAGATCAATCTCCTCAAGTTATTTCTTATAAAAAGGGCGTTAAAAATCTGCAGATTTCGGGACAAAACCATTTCCTTCCCTTTCCAACCAAAAACCTAATTTTCTCTCTCTAAATACAACCATTTTCAAGGAAATTTGAGGGAAGACTATTAGAGGCAAAGTTATTCACATCAAGGAGAAGAACAACATAGTTTGGAGGCATTTCCCCATTTGTTGGATTGAATGAACAAAGGGCATTTTTAATTGGAGCAAAGAAGAAATCCAAAGAGGTAAGTTTCTAGTGCACAAATCTAAGTACATTTGTCTAGTAAATGATTATGAAGTTGATTTGGGTGTGCACATTGTGGGTAGAACTACCTAGAATACCATGAAATGAATATAACCTAGAAATGGGTTAGTGTGAGAAGTGAAATGTGGTGGAATAAATGATGAATGGGATATCTTGAGATGATAATGGTGTTGAGGAGATAATTTTAAGATAATAATATGGAATGAATAGAGAGGCTTACCCAAAAAGGGTAAAATGAGCATTTAAGGCATTGGGTGGAATGTATAGTTGAACGAGAGTTAGCAATACTAACTCGAACGTGTGATGAATAAATTGTAACTTCTAAGGATACGTTGGAGCGAGTTGAGCCAAGAGCGTGAGAGGCTAAGAGGAAAAGAGTCACACCAAGTAAATCGAGGTAAGGGAATTGTGTGGACTCTTAGAGATATTTGTGCGCAATTTGGGCGCTTAAATGCTTTTCTAGAATGCATGAGATGTTAGAAAATGATATTTGGTGATTGAAGGGTAAAAGTTGGGTGTTTGAAAATTGTGCATGAAAACAAAAGCATAATGCCTTGAAAAACTCATGTTTTATTGCTTTTTAGCAAATGGTTGGTAGGTTGGCTAATATTTGAAATGATTTGCAAAAAGAAATGATGTGATTTGGTTGATAAACATGCTTTGCAAATAATTAAGCCACTTACATTATTTTCATGAGAATGAAAGCGTGTTAGAGTATAACTCGCACGAGATTTGACGTGTTTTATACACATGAGTGCTAGAGCTTAGCTCGCACTGGTTTTCACATGGATTTCATACTGGTTTTGGCATGGTGCTTGGAGCTTAGCTTGCACTAGATGCCTACCTTATTTGTTGTCGTGCTTGGAGCTTCGAGCAGACTGGGTGTCGCACTGATTAAATAGGCTCGCATGTGCATTCGTGATTTTGACATGTTGATAGCCGTGTTAGGAGCTTCGGGTAGACAAGAGGTGGTACGATCTAAATGTATTGTCTGCAAGTGCACGGGTCATACAAGTAATAATGGGATTTGAGTCTCGAGTTATCGTCCCACAGAGACGTTGATCAACCTAATTAACTACCAGTTAATCTTACCCTAAGTATATCCTAGCAAATTATGAAATGATGATGGGTGATCTACTAAGTCTGAAATTAAAAGTACTAAAAAAATAGAGGCTATAAACTAAAGAAAATAAAACTGAGCTAAAAAGTACTTACAGAGCTCCACGCAATTAAAAGCAAGTACCTACAAAAATAATTAAAACAGTTAAAATGAATTAACGCAACTAAAATAAAATGCAAATATGAAAATAAAGAAATAAAATTAATTAAACTAAAATTTAAACAAACTTAAAATAAAAGTGCATATAAATAAACTAAAAAAAAATTGCAAATTAAACTAACCTAAAATCTAATAAAAATGAAGACTAAATTAAAAATGCATGAGACACATTTAATCTAAATTAATTCTAAATCCATCTAAACTAAAATAAAGTCCTAAAACATTTAATATAAAATTAACTACTAACTAAAAATTAACACTACAAATTAAATTAACATGCAAAGTTATTAAAACTAACCTACCAATTAATAAAAACTAACAACTAATTAAAGATTAAAACAACTAAAAGCATGAAATAACAAATTAATTGGCCAAACAAAGCCTTAACCAAAATTGTAAACCAAGTGGTCCCAAGCATGTCACTGTTCACGTTCTTCCAAAATACATTTCCAGGCATTCTCGGTTCCAGCTACTGGTGTGCTCTCGGTCTGCTTTGTCCTGCATTTTGCTGCAGTTCTATCCCCTGATGCTGTGTCACGACCCAAAACTACCCAAAAATCAGAGTAAATTTTTCACATTTTTGTTATTTTCTTTTATGCTTACCTGTCCTCTGATCGTGACCACACTCCACTAACAATTGGGCTGTGCGTCAATGCCAGTCCCACCATTCATTTACCATATAACTTAATTCTTTCTCAAACATTTATAAGTGTTTACAATATTTATACATCCCTTAAAGTTACTTACAAACATGTTACTGTGCTATGCTTATTTAGATACAATTTGTACAAGTGTATATACCTTAAATGATGGGCAGCAACGGATATCCAGAATGCAGTACTCAGTCGCCTCAACATCTACTGGAGATTATCTGTGTGAGAAAATGAAAGGGGTGAGCACATCAAGCTCAGTAAGGCAATCCTACGAACAAGTAGGTAACCATACTACCTACATGAACGTGGTGCCATGTTAAACCACCCTTTCTCCACACACTTTAAAACTGATGCTATGATTCATGATGTCATGTAAAACATGTTTGCATGAAAAATTCAACATGCAACTCTTTTTAAATCATTTCTTACTCATTTAAAAATGTCACAATAAAGTCAGGACTCAACCCCTCCTTCGGGTGGTCCTGACTCACACAAAACCATGAAAATCAGTTTACATCACACATGGGTTTAAAAAGCATGGAAATAACATCATGCAAATCTGATTTACAAACCCAGTTTTTTATCTCATCAAAATCGTCAACATGGGAGACTAGGCAACATCTGTATATCGGTAATAACAAGGACTATGGCCATGTGTCCTCGGGAGTTCCTCTGCTACACGGATCCTAGTGTGCGGGTTCTCACCATGATCGGGAACCGCCCTGGAGGTGGGTCAGTCCATCTCGTCGGTCTTATCCGATCCCACGCATCCGAAGATGCCGTACCGAAGATGCCACGTATCCGAAGATACCACACATCCGAAGATGCCACACGGTACATCGTACTCCATGCTACTTGCACGGTACATCGTACTCCGTGGACCCATATCATATCTCTATACTCATGCCATGTCTCAAAACGCATGTGCAAGCCTATTTAATCGGTGACACACAGTCTACCCGATACTCCAAGCACGGCTCATCGCATGTTCTCATAAAAATCAGTGGGGGGTGCGAGCGATGCTCCAGCACTCTCGTCAATTCAAGTAAAACTAGTGCGAGCTAAGCTCTACCACTCTCATCAAATCATGTGGAAAATCTGGTGCGAGTTAGACTCTAGCACCCTGTCACGAAAATCATGTAAAATCTAGTGCGAGTTAGACTCTAACACCATGTCACGAAAATCATGTATATATATATAAAATCTGGTGATAGTTAGACTCCAGCACCAATGCATGTCAAACTCTAGTGCGAGCTCTCGCTCCTGCACTAATGCATGCATCACACAAATCTAAAACATCGTGCGAGCTGAGCTCTAGCACATCATATGTCAATAAAAACACGTAGGCGGCTCTGTTTCCTTAAAACAGTTTTCAAAACAATTTCATCATTAAAAATATGCAATGCTGTGCATTTTTCTTTCAAGGTTAGCCAGCCTACTCATGCATGCGTCAAAAAACCTCCAGAACGAGCAGGAACCTCTTGTTCTTCCTCCTCCCAATTTTTCTTAAAATTGTAAATTTTACCCTTAACAAGGGTATTTTGGTAAATTTACCCATTCGGGGCACTAAAATTATTTATTTACTTCTAGACCCTACAGATAATTTAAAAGACTGCATATGACTTTGAAATTTCGTAAAGTTACCTCTAACAGTCCGTAGAATTCCCTTACCTTATTTTTCTGTAGACTCTGACCTTTCTTTTTCCACTGCTGTCTCGTCACGCAGTCCGATCTGCTCCCAATCCAATGTCCGAAACTGCGTATAATTATTCCTCAGGTAAGATATCATACAATTTAATTGTATTTCCTATTTTCTGGGCTTAATTTAAATCATTGGGCCCATTTACCCCTATTGGGCCCGATTGCACCTTAATGGGCCTTAATCGGTCTTAAGCTCGTTTTCCACTTAATTTTCATATTATCGAGGCCTATTAGGCTCGTTGGACCCACCAACAATTTATTGGGTCTCGTTCCAACTCTCGAATAGCTCAATTTATTATTTACGACAATTTATCTAAATTTTCATAATTTAATTTAATTAATGCAGAAATTAAATCTAAAGCACGCATAACGATGTAAATTGTCGTAAATAAGGGTTACTTACCTGAGATTCCATGCTAGTACGTAAATCGAGGCTATCTCGAGCTCTCGTTTGACGTCGATTGTCGAGCTACACAATTTCATAAATTTTTGGGCAAATTTCTAGTCGAAAATTAATTAAATAAAATATTCCAAAATTTAAATCGGTCAATTTCGACCGCTACTGACTTACCCGTAGCTCAATTACATCACCGGGATTTTTTCCCAATTTTTCCTTTTTTTTTCTTTTCCCCTTTTTCTCCTTTTTTCCTTTCCTCATTGGCTGAACCGGTTCAGACCCGGTCGGTTCTCTGCCGACTTCCGCCGCCAGTGGCTCCGCTGGGTCGTCCGCATCTCAGATCTACCCTCGGTTTCGTCCAAGGCCGTCGGAAAGTCGTCGGTCCGGCCTCTTCTCTCCTACCGTCGAAACCCATTTCTTCTTTCCGTCGTTTTCGATGTTTTTCGGCAGTTTCGCCGGTCGTGGCCGCCACCAATAAGCTCGCCTGCGCCTGGGGAACGTTCGGCGGTGGTCGGGGTAGGCCAGATCGGCGTCGTTTGCCGTCGATCTCCTTTTTTTTTCCTCTCGATTTCTCCGTTTCGCCGTTCGTCGGTTCTCTCTCCGCCTACCAGCGCCGGCTCGGCTCGGCTCGCATCTGGCTTCCTTCGTCGACCTCGTCTGGCCGTCGGTGGCTGTCCTTCGATGGGGGCAGACGCTCGACCTTGTTTTTTTTCGTTTCTCTTCTCTCCCCATTTTTTTTTTCGATTCCTCTTTTTTTTTCCAATTCTTTTTTTAAACTAATTAATTTATTTATTTATTATTTATTTTTATTATTATTAATATTTTAATCATTAAAATATTCCCAAATATTCTACAAATATCTCCAAATTTCTTATTTTATTCTAAATTCATTTATTTAATTTTATTTAATTTATTTAATTTATTTTAACTATTTTCGATATATTTTTCTATTATTTTCGGGATTATTTTTCGAATTAAAAATTTCGATTAATCCCGATTAATTCCAATAAATTGATATCTTGATCAATTTAACTCAGAATAAATTTATTTCACCTTTATTGACCAAGATTTCTCAATCCATTATTTTTAATAAATTTTTCTCATCGAATTTATTCCGACTTTCGATCTTTTGACCATTTTGCCCTTGCACGTGTTCGGGATTAATTTAACCCGACTTCCTTTCACGAACACTCACTCATTTTGTGTTTGATTAAAATCGGGTCTTACATAATCTCCCCCACTTAAGGAATTTGGTCCTCCAAATTAGAACCAAGTCATATGGGTCCATATATAACTTCGGGTACGTTTTCTCTTACCATACTCTTTAATTCTTCTGTGACCTTTCCGGAGTGTATTACTTCTCAAGAACTTTAACTAGGGAGATCATCTTAAACCTCAATACTTTCTCTTTCCTGTTTAATGCCCGAATCAACTTTTTCAATATACTTATATTTGTACTGTGCTAAACTGTTGAAGTTCATATCCGATCACCTATGCTGGATCTGGATAGTATTGTCGAAGTATCAAAAGATAGGACACATTGTGGATGCCTGTTTATTCAGGTGATAACGCCAACATACAGGTCTTATCTCCCATTTGTCCAATCTTTCAAAAATTCCATTCAGCAAAAATTCAATTTGCCTTCTTCCCGAGTCTCGTTATGTCCTTATTCCCTTAGATAAATAACTTTAACAATTACTGATTCACTCTCGGTGAATTCCAATACTTTTTGTCTGCTCTGAGGTGTTCTTAATCTCTCCCTCAACTGAACATCCTCAGAGACTTATTATACTAATTCAGAAGAAATTTCTATCTGTCACCCACTTTTCTTGTCTGAGTCGGGGAAACAACCCCTACAACCATACTATGCCTCATATCTGGTTATCCCGATACTCAAGTGACAACTGTCGTTATTGACGGATCCAATTTGTAATAACTGATCATCCCAGGAGCTTATAAAATCAATGGCACACACTTTCATCGTATCCTCCAGAACCTGTACAATCCTCTCTAACTGACTATCTGTCTGAGGATGGAAAGCTGTGCAAATACTAAATCGGGTTCCCGTAGCTTCCTGAAAAATATTCTCAGAGGTGGGAAGTGAAGCGGGAATCCCTATATGATACCATGCTCACTGGAACGCTACATAATGTTCCACAATCTTCCTTATACCTGAATCTTCATACACACTCTGAGTATCTAGAGATTTCATAACCAGAAGGTGGGTAGACTTAGTCAACTTAGCGACTATCATCTATATAGCCTCGTGACTCATCTGAGTCCTCTATAACTCATCACGAAATTCATGGAGACTTGCTCCCATTTTCGTGCCGTGTCGATATAGGTTGAGATTGCAATAACTCTGCAGACTTTTAATACTCTACCTTATTCTGCTGACATACTAGGCACTTTTCCACAATCTCTACCATATCTCTTTGCACATCTGACCACCAATACCCTTTTTAGAGATTTCGATATATTTTTATTACTTTTCGTATGCACTGTATATCCCGAAGAGTAAGCTTCTGACAATATTACTATCTCATCAACTGTGGTCCTGGGGAGCACTTATACTGTCTCTGAACCTCTCTGTAAATCATCGACACTCTGTGAACTCTGTCACTGTACCCTTCTGAATCTGACCCACACTATCGACACCATAATGATCATCTCGCTAAGCCTGTCAAATCCGAGCACTCTCATCCGGTTCTAGTCTCAGGCTAGCTGTCACACAATCACTGTCATCATCAGAAGGGATCACCTCACTACTGAGGCTCACAACTGCTCAAGTAGCTCATGCTCCCTGACCATCATATGTAATACCATCCCGAGGCTCTTTCTGCTCAAGGCATCAACCATCACATTAGCCTTTCCTGGGTGGTACAATTTTTCACAATCAAAATCTCTCAGAAGCTCTAACCCACTATGTATTCTCATCTTCGCCTCTTTCTGTGAAAACAGATACTTGGGGCTTTATGATCAGTGCATACCCAAAATTTCTCACCATGTACATAATAGTACCATATCCTCAGTACAAATACTATCGCTGCCGACTTTTAAATCAAGGGTCAGATAGTTTATTTCATGATCCTTGAGTCGTCTGGATCCACAATCGACTATCTTCCCATTTTGCATCAATACACAGCTCATTCATTATTTTGAGTCATTCACACACACTGAGAAACCTCTTGAGCTGTTGGGTATGGTGAAAATAATCACGGTGGTCAGTTCATACTTCACTACACCGAAATTTATGTCACATCTATCATCTCACTTTAAATACCACGCTTCTTAGTTAAACGTGTCAACAAAGTATACCCTTTTTAGAACTCGCAACCACCATCTGTAAAAGCAAATTTCCAATTGTTGCTTATAATTTACCCTGGACTTTAACTACACCCAACATATCATCAATAAGGATGATGACAAATCGGTCCAGGTAAAGTTTAATTAACTCATTGTAGTTGAGCTCCATTACATATTTTAATCGCCCATATCCTTGACCTATGTACGCATAAGCGTATAATCACTTCAAAATTGCTTCTGTTCACGATGCTAACCCGCGTCATTTCCTTTTTCTTATATTAACGGCTTTTATTAATTTTTAATATTTTAACCTTCATAATTAATCGAATTTTATAGTTCTTTATCGTACTAGTAAAAGTATCCAAATTTAAATTTATATCTTACCACGGTCAATTTCAAGTTATAGATTATATATATTTCTAGACGCTGTCAAGTCTTCAGGCAGGGAGGTATTTTGAAATACCTTTATTAACACTTAGACTTAACCACAATTACTTTACATATCAGTCCCTGTGGTCACAATTCATATTTGCTACTATTCGCTTTAATCCAAATTACTTCATATTTTAAGGGTATTCTTATCTTGCATACGCCTCTTACTCCAGTACATCTTGTATTTAGGATCAAACATATCTTAAAGAGTATCTCCCTCGTATATCAATTATAACAAAACTCTGTCATTATTCATTTCATGAGTACCATCATTTGCTCCTTTAATTTCAACCGTTGCACCCCTTTTTATTACTTGTCAAAACTTACAGTATACTTTTCAGGGGTAAAACAACACTATCTTAGGATAGAAATCCGAACAGCATAGCTTGCAGCCGACCACTTTATTCTCAAATATTACTTTAAATTATTCATAATCCATTGAATAAAATCGGCTGACTTATAATTTTTCCCCTGTTTTCAACTTAAAATCTCTTCATAATTATTCCGTTAGTTAACCTTCCTCTATTGGGGTACTCATTTATCAGCATTGTGCCCAAGAGTGTAGGCATACATGTCTTTTACTCACTTACATGCGAATGAAGGCGGTATGAAGAAATACGTGGTACCAGGATCAATTAACACAATTACTTCTTTATTCATAAGTACTGTAGTATCTTTCACCACATCCTGTGAAACATCAGTAGTGTCCTGGTCCAAAACATACACTCGCCTTCGTCCAACAGCCTACTTTCCTTTTTTCTTCGGCTGTGGCCTCCCTTTTCGATGCTGCTATCTCAACAGGGTTTTCTCTATCTCTTTACCTTTCTGTGGGGCAATCTCGTCCAACTCTGAGCAATCATAATAAATGGTCCGTCTTACCCCATTTAACGGCCATTTTTATCAATAATATGTAGGTGTAATCCCTACTTCCGTGGTATTTACCACACATTCTACAGTGATTCGTAGCAGATCGGGTTCTCCAATCACAATACCCCTCAAAAGTGCTACAATCGGATAACTGTAGCCTTACCAATCATCTTACCCCATAACTCATCAAATCAAATCTTTTACCAAACTACCCCTTTTTCTTGTTCTAACATTTCTGTCATTCTCAATTCTCTTTCTGTCTCTATTTCAACCCTTACTACCTTTCCCAATCTCAGAGGCGTGCAACTCACAATCTTATTCACACCACTATAGTTTACGTACTGCCTCGTCATAGGTAATATCTCACGGGCCAATCGGACTCTAATTGACAATCTGAGCCCTTCCATAAACTTTTAGACATCTCGACTGTCACTGTTCACAGTATCGAGGTAATATCTACCCAAGAATATAATCGAGTTTCATACTCATAATTCATACTCGTCAATAAATCAATTCCTCTGGGTCAGAGTAAGGAATTTTATCTATCATTCCCTTTAAACAGTGTTCGGGATATTCTATCAGCGGAATACATCCAAAATATTTCGCATGTCAGCTCTGGATGTCTAACTCTTAAGTTGGGTCGAGCAGACTTTCATCAATGCTCCATCTCGCCCTCAAATCCCATGCATACTTTGAGCAATTTGCTCCCAAAATATTCTCCACACTCCGCTCCAACCTCGCGAAGTGTGTCTCAACATTGTCTGATCTCTCTGTCGAACTCTGTGAGACATGCTCAACATTAGCCTCTATTTCAATCTCATCCTGATTCTCCTAGGTCAACACAGCACGACTAGCAGGCTCAGGCCTACCTCTACGACCTCTGCCTCGTGCTCTACCTTCTCTATCGCGATTAATATTAGGCATTCCTGCATTCTCAACCATTTCTTAGTCAAAACCCATCTCGATATACACTATTGTATCTAACCAAGCACAGTAACACGGGGATGTAATTTTCTAATTACTGACACTGACACACATCAGACCAATTTCTGCTCTGATACCACCTTTATATGTCATGACCCAAAACTACCCAAAAATCAGAGTAAATTTTTCATGTTTTTTTTATTTTCTTTCATGCTTACCTGTCCTCTGATCGTGACCACACTCCACTAACAATTGGGCTGTGCGTCAATGCCAGTCCCACCATTCATTTACCATATAATTTAATTCTTTCTCAGACATTTATAAGTGTTTACAATATTTATACATCCCCTAAAGTTACTTACAAACATGTTACTGTGCTATGCTTACTTAGATATAATTTATACAAGTGTATATACCTTAAATGATGGGTAGCAATGGATATTCGGAATGCAGTACTCAGTCGTCTCAACATCTACTAGAGATTATCTGTGTGATAAAATGAAAGGGGTGAGCACATCAAGCTCAGAAAGGCAATCCTACGAACAAGTAGGTAACCATACTACCTACATGAACGTCGTGCCATGTATAAACCACCCTTTCTCCACACATTTTAAAACTGATGCTATGATTCATGATGTCATGTAAAACACGTTCGCATGGAAAATTCAACATGCAACTCTTTTTAAATCATTTCTTTCTCATTTAAAAATGTCACAATAAAGTCAGGACTCAACCCCTCCTTCGGGTGGTCCTGACTCACACAAAACCATGAAAATCAGTTTACATCACACATGGGTTTAAAAAGCATGGAAATAACATCATGGAAATCTGATTTAAAAATCCAATTTTTGATCTCATCAAAATCGTCAACATGCGAGACTAGGCAACATCTGTATATCGGTAATAACCAGGACTATGGCTATGTGTCCTCGGGAGTTCCTTTGCTACACGGATCCTAGTGTGCGGGTTCTCACCATGATCGAAAACCGCCCGGGAGGTGGGTCAGTCCATCTCGTCGGTCTTATCCGATCCCACGCATCCGAAGATGCCGTATCCGAAGATACCACGTATCCGAAGATACCACACATCCGAAGATGCCACACGGTACATCGTACTCCATGCTACTTGCACGATACATCGTACTCCGTGGACCCATATCATATCTCTATACTCATGCCATGTCTCAAAACGCACATGCGAGCCTATTTAATCGGTGACACACCGTCTACCTGATGCTCCAAGCACGGCTCATCGCATGTTCTCATAAAAATCAGTGGGGTGCGAGCAATGCTCCAGCACTCTTGTCAATTCAAGTAAAACTAGTGCGAGCTAAGCTCTAGCACTCTCATCAAATCATGTGAAAAATCTGGTGCGAGTTAGACTCTAGCACCCTGTCACGAAAATCATGTAAAATCTAGTGCGAGTTAGACTCTAGCACTGTGTCACGAAAATCATGTATATATATATAAAATCTGGTGCGGTTGGACTCCAGCACCAATGCATGTAAAACTCTAGTGCGAGCTCTCGCTCCTGTACTAATGCATGCATCACACAAATCTAAAACATCGTGCGAGCTGAGCTCTAGCACGTCATATGTCAATAAAAACATGTAGGCGGCTCTGTTTCCTTAAAATAGTTTTCAAAACAATTTCATCATTGAAAATATGCAATATTGTGCATTTTCTTTCAAGGTTAGCCAGCCAACTCATGCATGCGTCAAAACACCTCCAGAACGAGCAGGAACCTTTTGTTCTTGCTCCTCTCAATTTTTCTTAAAATTGTAAATTTTACCCTTAACAAGGGTATTTTGGTAAATTTGCCCATTCGGGGCACTAAAATTATTTATTTACTTCTAGACCCTACAGATAATTTAAAAGACTGCATATGACTTTGAAATTTCGTAAAGTTACCTCTAACAGTCCGTAGAATTCCCTTACCTTATTTTTCTGTAGAGTCTGACCTTTCTTTTTCCACTGCTGTCTCGTCACGCAGTCGATCTGCTCCCAATCCAATGTCTGAAACTACGTATAATTATTCCTCAAGTCAGATATCATACAATTTAATTGTATTTCCTATTTTCTGGGCTTAATTTAAATCATTGGGCCCATTTACCCTTATTGGGCCCGATTGCACCTTAATGGGCCTTAATCGGCCTTAAGCCCGTTTTTCACTTAATTTTCACATTATCGAGGCCTATTGGGATCGTTGGGCCCACCAAAAATTTATTAGGCCTCGTTCTAACTCTCGAATAGCTCAATTTATTATTTACGACAATTTATCTAAATTTTCATAATTTAATTTAATTAATGCGAAAATTAAATCCAAAGCACGCATAACGATGTAAATTGTCGTAAATAAGGGTTACTTACCCGAGATTCCATGCTAGTACGCAAATGGAGGCTATCTCGAGCTCTCGTTTGACGTCGATTGTCGAGCTACACAATTTCATAAATTTCTGGGTAAATTTTCAGTCGAAAATTAATTAAATAAAATATTTCAAAATTTAAATCGATCAATTTCGACCACTACTGACTTACCCGTAGCTCGATTACATCGCCGGGATTTTTCCTCAATTTTTTCTTTTTTTTCTTTTCCCTTTTTTCTCTTTTTTTCCTTTCCTCATTGGCTGAACCAATTCGGTCCGGTTCAGACCCGGTTCGGACTCGTCGGTTCACCCCGGTTCACTCCAATTTGACCGGTTCAGGGCTTTGCCGGCCGGTTCTCCGCCGAATTCCGCCGCCAGTGGCTCCGCTGGGTCATCCGCATCTCAGATCTGCCCTCGATTTCGTCCAAGGCTGCCGGAAAGTCGCCGGTCCGGACTCTTCTCTCCTGCCGTCGAAACCCATTTCTTCTTTCTGCCGTTTTTGGCGTTTTCCGGCAGTTTCGCCGGTCGTGGCAGCCACCAATAATCTCGCCTGCGCCTGGGGAACGTTCGGCGGTGGTCGGGGTAGGCCAGATCGGCGCAGTTCGCCATCAATCTCCTTTTTTTTCCTCTCGGTTTCTCCGTTTCGCCGTTCGTCGGTTCTCTCTCCGCCTACCAGCGCTAGCTCGGCTCGGCTCGCATCTGGCTTCCTTCGCCGACCTCGTCTGGCCGCCAGTGGCTGTCCATCGGTGGGGGTAGACGCTCGGCCTCATTTTTTTTCGTTTCTCTTCTCTCCCCGATTTTTTTTCTGATTCCTTTTTTTTTCCAATTTTTTTTTAAAACTAATTAATTAATTAATTTATTATTTATTTTTATTACTATTAATATTTTAATCATTAAAATATTCCCAAATATTCTACAAATATCTCCAAATTTCTTATTTTATTCTAAATTCATTTATTTAATTTAATTTATTTAATTTATTTTAACTATTTTCGGTATATTTTTCGATTATTTTCAGAATTATTTTTCGAATTAAAAATTTTGATTAATCCCGATTAATTCCAATAAATTGATATCTTGATCAATTTAACCCAGAATAAATTTATTTCACCTTTATTGACCAAGATTTCTCAATCCATTATTTTTAATAAATTTTTCTCATCAAATTTATTCTGACTTTTTATCTTTTGACCATTTTACCCTTGTATATGTTCGGGATTAATTTAACCCGACTTCCCTTCACGAACACTCACTCATTTTGTGTTTGATTAAAATCGGGTCTTACATGCTGCCATTATTCAGCTATCGTCCATTCCCTGCACTGTCTGTTTCACAGTAAGTTCATGTACTGCTAGCTCATTCTCGCACTGTATGCTCAGTCTCTGCTCTTACTGCCAGGTCCTGCTTCTGTTGTTTGCTACTTCAGATCCCGGTTCTGTCATATACTGCTGCAGGTGCTGTTGTCGTCTGCCCTAAGTGTTGTCCAGCAGCTACATCAACTATGCCAGTAGCCCGAGTCCACCAGGAGACGCCCAACAATGCCCAGCTACAGCTCAATTTCTAGGTGCTTACGGTTCCACAGCAGCTCAATTACAACAAAACATTTTCTGCTATGCTCAGCAAAGCAGACCAGCAAACATTGGTAAAATGTAAGCTTTCATCAATAAATGAAGAGCAACACTTAAAATGACTGAACTAAAAACTAAACCAAAGAAAGAATATGAACAGTAAATAAATCATAAAACAGTGGAGAACAGAGGAGAAATTATGGTTCTCGATTGGCTACTACACATGACGCCTGGGTTCTGTCTCGATGCTCGTTACTGCCTCAGTTCCCAGTCTAGCTCTCCAACAAAACCTTTTAACAGCAGTACACTCTCTGGTCAGCAGAAATTGTGACTTTCTAATAGTCCGAGCACTCCACGCCTCACGTCTTTTACAGTGATTTAGGGACTCATCCAGTAAAAAATACATATTAAAGAAATATTTGGACATAATAGCATAGTTATAAATCATTAGAAAACATACTAAAATGGAAGGATGAACCCACGGGAAACCAAGTAGAACCTTAAATAACAGTAAACACGATTAACCAACATACTGATGGATGCAATGGAGCAATGAGAGGAAGTTTAGCCACTGTCACTAGCTTACATAACCTCTCACAATACTTGGTTGCATCATAAAATCAAGATCCTGCTTGAATAATAACAAAACAAAAAAATAACTACAAACAAGAAGCAAACCGAGAACTTAACATTTGAAAGCTATAAACTTTTTATTGAAACTAAAAAAAAAAAAAAAACATAAAGGCATGAACTTTAACAAAACCGAGAAGATCAATGAACAATGGAAAATGATTGTTGGAACAAAACTTGCAAAGCTTTTAATAAGTATTGAAATTGTAGTGAACAGTAGCAAAAGAAAATGGTGGCAAACGAAAATTGCAAAGTAAAACAAACGGGAAAGTAAAAAATTCTAAAAAGGAAATAACTCTAAAAACTACTCTACCTTCACTACTCCTACTCCTAAATTACTTCTATTCTAACCTAGGCTACCTTAACTACCTAATTTTTCCAATTGCCATCATTTTCTATTTATATACACACTTAGGGGTACAATGATAATTTTTCATCCTAGATGAGTTGGCATTGTTTGGCCACTTGTCTTCATTTGATTTGCTGCAGAGTAGATATTTCCACTTCATCAGTCTTTTTGTCCAATTGGCTGTGCGATATAGCTCGACGTGTGTCTTCCAGAGGTTGGCACGGTGTCCTTCGATCTTATCGTTTCAGAGCAAATAAAATATGGACACCTGGCATCACGCGTGTCCAGACTACTGATGACTCAGTCTGCAAATTGGAAGTGGTCCAGTCTCCTTTAGCCTGATTTCAGCCCAATTTTGACTGAAATGACTGAGTTTCATCCGAATTTTTTTTATCTACACATTAATGAATTTTAATTAAATAAAGGGGATTATTAATAAAATAATATGGGGGATTAAATAAATAATTAGGAATTTAAGCACAAATAATTCTATGAAAAATAGAATTATCCAGAGGTCGTACCGATTAAATAGGCTCACACGTGCGTTTTGAGATTTCGCGTGATATGATGTGTTGACTGGGTCCACGGAGTACGTTGTACCGTGCATGTAGCATGGAGTACGTTGTACCGTGTTAAAATTGTGATGTCTCATCTTCAGACGAGATCTGCTATGGACCGGTGGGCTGGATTTGACCCACCTCCCGTGTGGAAGCAGATAGTGGTGATATCCCACACACCTGATCCGTGTAGCCGGTATCACAGGTTATGACCATAGACCTAGAGGTTATTACCTTTTATTGAATTGCCTATCTCACATGTCTAATGCTTTGTGAATAAATCCATGTTTGAAATGATTTGTGGTTCAGGACAGTCCGAGGGAGGGGCTGAGACCTGACAAGTGTTGAATTGTTTTGAGATATCGATTGTTAATGGTTTTAAAGTGCACCGAAGCATAATGATTAATGCCATGCTTTATTGTGAAAAATGCATGAAGATTAATGCCATGATTTATTATGAAAAATGCATGATGGTTAATGCTATGCTTTACCGTGAAATATGCATGATGATTTATGCCATGCTTTGAAATTGAACTGTGCACTGAATTTTAATAGCATGAATGCTTTACATACCATTAACACAATCATACACTCATGTTTTGAGATAAAATAATGAACTAAATGCTTTTGAGCATGGCATCACGATCACGTAGATAGTGCAATATCTACCTGTTCGCATGATTGCCTTACTGAGCGTGTGGTTTGCTCACCCGCTTATTTTTCCCCTCTCTACAGAGTGTTGAGTAGACATTGACCGTGACTGGAGGCCTTCCCTTTTGGTAATCCGCTGCATCCCATCGCGTAAGGTATACACACTGTTGAAATTTTGTATCTAAACTTACGATAGCACAGTAGCATTTTGTATGTAACTATTGGGGATGTAAAACAATGTAAACACATGTAACAACTCTTATATGTATATAATTATACAAGTGTTTACTCATAAATAATATACAAATTGAATTGGTATGGTGGAGTGAGTTAGACGTCGACACATAACACAACTATTGAGGAGAGTTGTTGTTCACGATTAAGGTAAGGACGAATAATAAATGATGCATGAAAATGCGAAAAATTTGCACGTATTTTGCTCAGCTGAGGGTCGTGACAAGTTCTTCTTTGATTTCCACTTCTAGCAGCTTCATACGGCCTCGCGACGCCTAAGGTTGGTAGCGGCAAGCCTAGGCTGGTAGGGATGAGGCCAGTTTGGCCTTTCTCTTCCTCAGCGTCACTGCCTCTGTCACAATCAACTTTTACCAAAAAAATCACAACAAATTTTTCGCTTTTTACTTACCTTTCTCTTAACCAACAGTTGGGCTGTGATTCTGTATTAGTACCACCTTTCTTACTTACTGTGTCATCCATTATATATATCATACATACATGTCAATATAAACTATCAATTGACTATAATTTCTTTTACATCAAAAGTGAGCTCATTTTATTAATATACAAACACATCCCCAATATTACATTTGTTTACATCACTATGCTATTTATATGTTCAGATACAAAATCGTACATAATGTGTATACCTTTAACTTGATGGGAATACAACAGATACAGGGAATGCAGCAGATACAAGCAATGCAAGTCCTCAGTCGTATACTATCTACTACAGATACTCTGTAGAGAGGTAGAAAATGAAAGGGGTGAGCTCACTAGCTCAGTAAGGAAATCAGGCAAGCAAGTAGATAACCACACTATCTACTGAAAATAATGCCATGCTTTGAAATACTATTTCCTTAATTTCACATTAAAAGCATGAATTGAAAAATGATATAATACGTACATATTTAATCACATGTACTAAAATCATGTTGAGTTCCTAAATACAAGTATTTCATGCAAAACACTGCATCTTTGTAAACTCATAATGCCTTTAAGGTAAATCATGCCATTTAAATTCAAACATGTAAAATATCGCATTCAGCAATTAAAACATATCAATCAGGTTCCGACCCATCCCTCAAGTCTACTCGAAATCATAAAAACATGTGATATAATTATATGAGACTTGATGGCTAAATGCAATAATAACCTGGACTATGGCCATATCTTATACCAAGATCCCAGACTACACAGGCCTCGGTGTGCGGGGCATTACAAATCCATGGACCCACATGGTCTGGGGTGCCTGCCATAGGTCTTATCCCACATCACGGTCCTGGGGTGCCTGCAATAGGTCTTATCCACCCCATGTCTAGGGTGCCTGCCATAGGTCTTATCCCACATCACGGTTTAAGGGTCCCTACCATAGGTCTTATCCACCCTAACGTACTCCATGGACCTACATAGTTTGGGGTGCCTGCCATAGGTCTTATCCCACATCACAGTCCGGGGGTGCCTACCATAGGTCTTATCTACCCTATATCATGTCGGTAATTAACCTATGTCTCAAAATACTCATGCTGGTATATCATCTCACTGTGACACACAGTCTACAGGAGGAAATTAGCACGATTTTTAATTAATATCATATATATCACATTATGCTGCAGTGCGAGCCTTGAGTGCGACACACAGTCGACACCCCGCTTAATCAATGTTCATACATATCATAACCTCGAACACTAGTGCGAGTAACACTCCAACACTAGGTCATGCATAGTTCACATTTCAAAACAAGTACGAGTAATCGCTTCAGTACCATGCTATGCACAAAACTCATTAAAATCAAGTATGAGCAACGCTTCAGTACTATGCCATGTACAAACCATGTAAAACTGAGTACGAGCAATCACTCCAGCACTCTATCATGCATAAATCACATAAAACTGAGTACGATCAACACTCCAGTACGCTATCATGCATGTCATAGAAATCTAGTGCGAGTCATACTCTGGCACTAATTGATGTAGAAAACATATGAAATCAAGTGCGAGCAGTTTTCAGCAAGATTTGTTTTCACATAACTTGATAGATGACTCTTTTAAAAGGGATGATTTCAAATCAGTAAAATCAGCACCATAATTGTGTTAGTTCTCATCAATTATGAAAACATTGGCCAAATCTATCTATTCTTCTGCTAAACAATAGTAAAAACATGCAAAAACAGGTTTACCATGCTTTATTTACCCTTTTCTATGTTTCCAAATTTTCCCTTAATGGGGGTAAAATGGTAATTTACCCATATCGAGTCTTTAAAATTTTATTTCTTTTTCTAGAACCCTCAAACTTTTTAAGTCCATGTAAATACCCTCAAAAATACATGCAAGTATCTCTAACTACTCACAAAATTCCTATACCTAGAATCACGTCGAGCAAAATCGATTTCCCAACGCTGCTCAATCCCGTAGTCCGATTTCGCTCCCAATATATTCTTCGGAGCTGTAGATAATTATTTATCACATCAATTTAACCTAATAAATATAATTCTTACATTTACTAAAGTCAATTTGACTTATTGGGCTCATTAACACATATTAGGCTGCCCGTGGGCCCATAATCTAAATTGGGTCGATTGCTACACAAGCTTGGCCCATTACAAACTTTTGGCCGAATACTTGGCCTAACATCACCATCACGTCATCTTAAGCATTTTTTCGTCTCTTTGGATAGTTCATATAATCATTTATGACAGTCGATTTTCAATTCTAATCATAAAGCATTTTATACAAAATTATTCCGTAATTTATGCGACTAATTTAACCAGTATAATCATATTTGTTGTCGTTAATGAGATTTACTTACCCGAGATTCTGTAATGGCTCAAAAATTGAGTCTCCATTAAACTCTCATCCATCGCGTATTGTCGCGCTACACATTTATATATTTAAACCGATCAATTTCAGTCAAATATAATTCCAAATAAATTTTTCAAAAATTAAATCAGTCAATTTTGACTGCTTACCGGCTTATCCTTAATCTCAGGGCATCACCGAATTTTTTCTCCCTTTTTTTTCTCTCTTGGCTGGACTGGTTCGGACTGGTTCAGTCCATCTTTCCACTAAACCGGTCTGACCCAATTTAGTGCCAATTTCACTGGTCAGACGCTTTTTCGGCCAATTTTTTGCCCCGTTTTCGTCTAGGGAGGTCGTGCGGTGGAGAGCACCCCTCGGTTGGCTCAGGCTTGGGCAGATCGGCACTGGATTCCACCCGATTTCATCTTCTCTCCCGTGGCCTCTCCCTTCTCCAATCTCCTCGTCGCCAACGAATCATGGCGCGTGGTGGTGGTCAAATGTTCTCCCTGTGCCGATCGTCCCTTCGCCAATCACCTTGCGCCCTTCTTCGCCATCTATTTTCGCTGCGGTGAAGAAACATGGAGGATCGGGTTCCTCCCCTGTTTCTCGCGAGTTTCGTTTTCTGATTCAGTTTCCCCTTTATTATTATTATTATTATTATTATTATTATTATTATTATTATTATTATTATTATTATTATTATTATTATATATGTGTTTAATATTCTAATATAATATAATAAATATTTAGAAATATCTTATAATAAAATACATATATATATGTAAGAAAAAATCTTGTATTTTACAATATTATTATAATAATATTAATACTAAAACAAAGTATTTTGTACCTTAATATCCACATACATGTACATATAAAATTATTTAATTTATTTCGACAAATATATATGTACGTTATATTTTATTTTTATTTCTCGAAAATATTTTTATTTATTATTATTATTTTTCGAAAATATTTTTCCATATTTTTCGAGATAAATTCTTGATGTGGGGAAATTCTGGGTCTTCACAATAAATTCGTATCTTGATCAAATAGACTTGAAAATTTAATTATTTCTTCTTTATTGATCAAGATTACATGAATCCATATTTATAATGACAACTTATTAAGAAAATGAAACCGAATTTTTGGGTCTTACAATCCTCCCTAACTTAAGAAATTTGGCCCTCCAAATTAGAACCAAGTCAGTCCTTAAATAACTAGGGATGCTTCTCGTACATCAGGCTCTCTAACTCCCACGTAGCCTCCTCTGAAGTGTGGTGTGCCAGAGAACCTTCACTAACCCGATAGTCTTCGACCTCAATACATTCTCCTTCCTATCCAGTATCTGAATCGGCTTCTCTACATATGGCATGTCCTCTCTGAGCTCCAACGGCTCATACTGAATCACATGTGCCGAATCCGGGGATACTTTCGAAGCATCGAAATGTGGAAGACGTTATGTACACCTGATAAGTTTGGTGGCAACGCCAACCTATAGGCCTTATCTCCCACTCGATTTAGTATCTCATAGGGTTCAATGTAGCAAGGACTTAGCTTGCCTCTCTTCCCGAATCTCGCTATACTCTTGGAAGGAGAAATTTTTAAGAACACTGACTCACCAACAGTAAACTCTTGTGGCTTCCATCTCCTATCAGTATAACTCTTTTGTTTGCTCTGAGCTGTCCTTAATCTCTCAACAATCAATTGAACATCCTTAGAGGCTTTCGTGACTAAATCAGGAGCAAATATCATTTGGTCACCCACTTCTTCCCATCCAATAAGGGAACGACATCTACAGCCATACAAAGCCTCATACGGTGCCACCCCGATACTCGAATGATAACTGTTGTTGTAGGCGAATTTAGCTAGTTGCAAATGATCATCCCAAGAGCCTCTAAAATTTAGTACACACGCTCTCAACATATCTTCCAGAGTCTGTATAGTCCTCTCTAACTGACCATCTATCTAAGGATGGAAAGTTGTGCTCAAACTCAATTGGGTTCCCATGGCTTCCTGAAAATGTTCCCAAAAGTGGGAAGTGAAGCAGGAATCCCTATTAGAAATAATGCTCACCGAAATACAATGTAATCGCACTACCTCACGTACATACAACTCTGCCAATGAACTCATAGTATCAGTAGCTCATAGCTATGAAGTGAGCTAACTTCATCAGTCTATCAACGATCACCCATATCCTATTGTGATTCTTGGGAGTCCTCGATAAACCCATCATGAAATCCATGGTGATATGCTCCCATTTTCATGTCGGTATAGGTAAAGGCTGCAATAACCCTGTAGGCTTCTAATACTCTACCTTCACTTGCTAACAAATGAGACATCTCGTCACAGACTCTGCCATATCCTTCTTCATACATGACCACCAGTACACCTTCCGAAGGTTCTGGTACATCTTATTACTTTACGGATGCAATGCGTACCTCAAAGAATGAGCTTTCAACAAAATCAATCTCTCCATTCCATTTCAACTTTCTCTCACTAAGCCCAATCTAGGTTATGGTTTGTTTTAAGCATGTACATGAATATTTCAGCCAACATTATATACACCAAATCACTCATCAAAATGTCTAGATTAACATACTAAAAGATAGTGTATTGAAATCTTACCTAGCTTGACTTTTTTCCTCTTTTTGCCAAATTGGGGGAAAACCTCTTTTCTCCTTCAATCTAAGGTTTCAGCTTCTAATCTTTGACTATGTTGTTCTCTTTCTCACTAGTAACAACTTTGCTCAAAGGAACTTCTCTCAAAACTGATTGGAAAGTGATGCTTTTAGAGTGAGAAAGCTAGGTCACTTGTTTAAAATGGAGGAAATGAGTTGTTCTCGTGAAATGCAATTTTAGCTGTTGAGTTTTTATAGGAAACACATTATGAGATCGATCTCCAAGGGTGGGACATTGATATGCCCTTGCTTGGACTCCTTCTGAATTCGACAATGCTGGCAGGAGATTGATCTGCCCCCTTAGATGAGGTCGATCTACTCAAAGGAATGAGATTGGTTATTGCTAATGAGATGGGATCGATCTGGTTCAGGCAAAATGCTCAAAGATCGATCTGGCCTTAAGAAGAGATTGATCTGGCCTATCTAGAGGCAACTAGAGATCGATCTGCATTATGAGAGGAGATTGATCTTGTCAAAACAAAAGTAACTTGAGATCGATCTGCTTTGAATGAAGGATCGATCTCCCTTTTGCAGAATACTTGGTATTGAATTTCCAGGCAATGAGATCGATCTCCCCTCGCAATGAGATCGATTTGCCCTGTATCTGCAGCATTTCAGCTATAATTTTTCCCAGATTTTCAAATTTAAACTCACATTTAATTGCTTCTATACTCAATTTGCATTTCATTCACACTTAGAACTTTAAACATGAATTTCTTATGATTCATATATAATGTAACTTGTATGTACATTTCGAAATCATAAACAATACATAAAAATTTATGGGCCTTACACAGCAACTGCTTCCTTCCAGCACCTCTGTTTCCAGTTCGCATCAATATAAACGTTACAGCAGCTTTCCTCCTGCAGCTTCGATTTTCCACGTTTCTCAACTCTACGCAGCAATAAACAGCTCCCAAGAAGTAGCAGACAGCTGCTTCAGCTCTGCATCAAATTTCTTTTCTTTTCTATTTTTTGTTCAGCCTATAGTTGCACATTCATACTCGTTTGCTTTCTTGTATTTTCTGCCTATACTTTTTTTTTATTTCGTTTCTTGCCTCACCTACTCACTCAGTCTCATTTTTTGATTTCCAGAAATCCATCACACGTTCTCTGCTCTTCTTTCTTTTCATTTTCTAGACCATCACACGCCTTCCTTTCATTTCATTTTTCCTTCCTGATTTCCTGCTACAGCTTCTGTATTATTATTTCTTTTTCTCTTACCTAATCAGTGCAGGTTACAGTCATATTCTCGATTCTGACTTTCTTCCATTTCTCTCCACTGTTGAGCCTGCCACATTTCAGGCCATCACTTTCACGTTTCCTCTCTTCTTTTCTAGTTTTTCCTTCCCACTACAGAGCACTACCTTAAATCTCACCTAATTTGTTTTAATAATACTACATTGATAATACCAAGTTAGCCGGCATCATCCCTTTAACTCAATCCTTTTTTCCTTTCTCCACAATCACAGAGAAAAAAGTTAAGGCAATGGTGTGGAAAGATATTATCTGCCAGTTCGGGATCCTACGGGTCTTAAATGCTAACCATGGAAAGCAGTTTGATTGTGACGCCTTTCGTGAGTTCTGCAGATGCCTTGACATCCACCTAAGGATTTCTTCTGTATCATATCCTCAAGCTAATGGGCAGGCTAAAGTCAGCAACTGAACCATCCTTCATGGGTTGAAGACCAGACTGGATAAAGCCAAAGGAGCATGGGTAGACGAGTTACCTAGTGTCTTATGGGCATATCGTACTACTAGTCGAGTATCAACTGGAGAAACGCTGTTTAGCCTCGTATACGGCACTGAAGCATTGATCCTCGTGGAAATTGGAGCACTGTCATCCAAGGTAGTACCTTTAGTGGAAGAAAAGAATTCACAAGGGATAAGAGAAAACCTGGATCTGCTTGATAAGCACAGAGAGGCTGCAGCTATCCAACTGGCATCCTACCATCAAAGGATGGCCAACTACTACAACAGTCGGGTAAAAGATAGACCAATGTCTGAGGGAGATTTGGTACTTAGGAAGTCACACATCACCAATGCCTTAAGAGAAGACAGAAAGTTTAGAGCCAACTGGGAAGGTCCATATCGAATCAGACGGAGGATTGAGCCCAACACCTGCATCCTGAAGACTCTATAAGGGAAGAAAATAGGAAAGACATGGAATTTAAATCATTTGAAATTGTATTGGAATTAACTATTATGTCTTCTTTCGTGATTTTTATATTCTCGCATTATTACCTGCTTGCGATGTCATAAGATACTATTATCTGATCATTACGCAAATTATTTCTCTATTTTTCTATTATATCTTCGACTTTTATGAATATAAATCTTCTGACAGAAAACAAATAAGTCGTAAGAGCCTGACGCGCAATAGCGTCATTGTGGCCAGGGGTAAAAAGACAAACGAGCCGTAAGAGCCTGAGGCGCAATAGAGTCACTGTGGCCAGGCGTACAAAAATAGACGAGCCGTAAGAGCCTGAGGCGCAATAGCGTCACTGTGGCCAGGCGTATAGAGACAGACGAGCCGTAAGAGCATGAGGCGTAATAGCATCACTGTGACCAGGCGTACAAAGAAAGACGAGCCATAAGAGCTTGAGGCGTAATAGCGTCACTGTGACCAGGCGTACAAAAACAGACGAGCCGTAAGAGCCTGAGGCGCAATAGCGTCACTGTGGCCAGGCGTGAAAAGACAGACGAGCCGTAAGAGCCTAAGGCGTAATAGCGTCACTGTGGCCAGGCGTACAAAGACAGACGAGCCGTAAGAGCCTAAGGCGTAATAGCGTCACTGTGGCCAGGCGTACAAAGAAAGACAAGCCGTAAGAGCCTGAGGTGCAATAGCGTCAGTATGGCCAACTGTTAAAAAAAAAAGACCAAGCCGTAAGAGCTTGAGGCGCAATAGCGTCGCTACGGCCAGGCGTTGCAGACGAAGAAGTCGTAAGAGCCTGAGGCGTAATAGCGTCACTGTGGCCATGCGTACAAAGACAGACGAGCCGTAAGAGCCTGAGGCGCAATAGCGTCACTGTGGCCAAGCGTACAAAGAAAGACAAGCCGTAAGAGCCTGAGGCGCAATAGCGTCACTATGGCCAGGTGTAAAAAAAAAAGACCAAGCCGTAAGAGCTTGAGGCGCAATAGCATCACTGTGGCCAAGCGTTACAGACGAAGAAGCCATAAGAGCCTGAGGCGCAATAGCGTCACTGTGGCCAGGCATGAAGAAGTCATAAGAGCTTGAGGCGCAATAGCGTCACTATGGCCAGGTGTAAAAAAAAAAGACCAAGCCGTAAGAGCTTGAGGCGCAATAGCATCACTGCGGGCCAGGCATTGCAGACGAAGAAGCCATAAGAGCTTGAGGTGCAATAGCATCACTGTGGCCAGGCATGAAGAAGCCGTAAGAGCCTGAGGCACAATAGCGTCACTGTGGCCAGGCGATGGAAACGTATTAGCCGTAAGAACCAAAGATGCACTCGCGTCACGATGGTCAGGCATAAAAAAAAAGGGTATGATTTCATATGTAATTCTTTCTAAAAGTATGTCTTTCTATCAAGAATTGGGGAGCATACACGGATAAAAAAACATACGAGTATAACAAATATACAAATAAGTGATAATAACAAAAGTTAAATAAACAAAGCAATATGAAGCATGAACAAATAAACTTTAACTTTATTTTTAAATTCAAGAAAGTTTTTACAAGCGAGATATGGAGTATGAATAAGTTTAACGACAAAATATTCAAAAAGAAAATCAATCTGCACGATCTGGTGGTTGGGAATCTGGTGGCTGGGGATTAGGCACCGTTGGACCCTCGCGTTCTAGGGCCTGGTGACCAAGAAGTAATAGATATTCTCCATCCAGGTCGTCAAGGGCACCAGTGGGTTCGGGAGCATTATCTAGGCTCACAGGCTCCCAAGGACCGACCAGGTTCGCAAGATCATCTCTTGCAGTCTTCTTAAAAAGCTCATCAGGGGGCTCAGCCTCAGGTTCATATTTAGTCTAATGAGGAGCTTTCAAATAACATTGTTTCATGCGTATATTGAAGCTCAGGGAACTTTTTACCTTCCCTATGCTTCTCCAACCAGGATCTAGCGAGGTAAAAACCATATTTCACATATGGCACCGAAAAATCCTTTTTTCACCTCAAGCAATCTTTAGAAAGACGGTACTCCTTCACGGTTTTTGCCCTGATACTATCAATCTCAACTTGATTAAGAGAAGGAGTGGCCTGACTCTCTAGTTCTGTGATGTATTGTTCCAGCTCCTGATTGCGATCTATTAAAGATTCATACTTAGACTACATTCTGTCCAGCTCGACTTGTGCTTGTTGAAGGTCTTCATTAAGTTTGTTAGATCTAGTCGTCTCGACAGTAAGATCCCATTTGGCATGATTTAAGTCCTGAAGAGCTTTTGAGAGCTGATCCTCTAAATTTTGAACCACACTGGGTAGCCCAGATAATTGGTTAACAGTGTTCGACAACTCCATAACTCTGTCCCTTAACTCTTGAAACTCCTTATCAGTCCGCTCCCAATAGGCTCGGTGTTGGGCATTATTGGCTACGGTCCTCTGAGCAAGCTGAAAAGAAACACAAAAAGTCAAACTTAAAGTAAAGCAGAGAGAAATAAAATGAAAAAGAATCTGAAAATTACCCTCAGCGCATCCATGTTAGCTAAGTCTTCCCCTTCTGGAAAATTTTTGAACAATCGATGTTCGTCCCTTGGAAGAATGGTGGCCCAACTCAACCGAGAAGCCACCCGGGAGTATCTAAGGTATCATTATCACATACTCCTGGGTACACCCGAAACTCCAACCCCCTCATTATGAAACCGCCGTCTACAGGATAAGACCTCTCATCGATGGGACTAATCTTAGGAAGAATTGGCCTCTTCCCCATTGTCGGTTCAATGGACAAACGCCTCTGATTCTTTCGCTGAGACAAGATTATATTACACTCAGCATGCTCTTCAGACCGAGACCATCCTGATGAACCGGAAGCTCTCCTTGAAAAGGAAGAAGCCTTCCCTCTATCCCGAGAAGGATCCCTATGTTCAGTAGGAGGGGGCGTCTCTTATCTAAAAGGAGGCGGGGTTCGAGCCCGGGGCAACGGAGGTGGGACTGGTGCCTGACTGGGAACGACATCTATCAAGCGAGGTCTCTTTCTAGTAGGATTACTAGACGAACCTTCCTCCACCCCCTGACGCGCCAAAGAATGTCTAAAGTGGCTCATTTCTACAAAAAAGAAAAAACCAAATAAATTGTCAAAAATGTGGTCAGAACTAACAATGATAAATTGAAAAGCATGAAAAGTTACCATCAAGAGAATCAAGATGCTCCTGAAGGGACTCTATGTTTAACATATCATCATCCGGAAGGACTATAAAAGTTGACCCAAACCCTTAATTGGCTAAGGGTTCACTCTTAGAGCTAGACTCTCTATTTGTGCTCCCTATATCCTCTTGCTACCTTAAAAGTTCAGGGTTCAACTCAAAAGGAATAGATGATGGAAGATTTGAGTGAGGAATAGAGGGGTCGACAACAAGAACGGGACCCACACCCCAACCGACAGACATCAAATTTTCATTTGATAAAAGAATATCAAGATTAATAGGGTTATCAACTAATAGTTTATTAATATCTGAGCACAATTGTTTCCTGAGTGTAGAAATTCGGGGACCCTTAGTGATTTCACGTCTAGTTTCCTAACGAGCAGGGAAATCCAGGCCCCCAGGCGTCTCCACAGTAAGCCACTCCGATTCAAATCCATGAAGCTTATTTGCTGGTTTTTCGAATAACCTATTTTCAAATCCAGGCTTATACACCCGTTGAAGGGAATAGGGAACTAAACCGGAGCTACCTCAGAACCTAAAAAAAGTATAAAGTAAGGGAAGAAACAGAGAAACACCCCTTAATCGGTAATACACGATAAAGCCAATTAATTGCATCCAGGCGTGAGGATGCAGTTGTCCGGGAGCGATCCTATGCGCCCTAAGAAAAGAAGCTCCGAAGTCAAAAATTGGAAAACGGAATCCTAGCTCTAAGGATGCTCTAAAAATAACTACCCCATCGGACACACTACGTATGTCATTCTCCTGAGGGTTTGGACGTCTATAGGAGTACCCATCGGGCAATGGAAATCTAGACATAAGATCTTGGATGTCAGTTTCTTTCAAAATCGATCTAACTCCTAGTTCTATACGCTTCCCCACACTATGACTAGCCATTTTGGACTTAAGAAAAACTACAAAGAAAAAGTGATCAGCGACAGAGTTTTACCTAACGACCAAAGGTACACTTACAAAGCACCAGGAATGAAGGAAGACACTGAATAATAGCGTCGAGTGTTTGTGACAGAGTTGCGGTAAACAGTGCGAGAATTACGCGATAGAGTATCGATGCACGCGGTAGAGTAGTGACAGAGATGCGAAACAGTAATGATATTCGTGATAGAGTAGCAGCAGAGATGCGAATAGCAATGATGTATGCGATAGAGTAGTGGCAGAGTACGCGGAGAGTGAGCGACAGAGTGGCCGGTTATGCGAGAGAACTTCTCAGCAAAAACGGCGATACCTAACTCCTTATATATAGGTGCATCAATAGTCGCACGTGTACAGTGACCAAATATATATACACATTCGCGGCTGAAGTGATCGAACATCCCTCATGAATAGTAAATCAAATTTGTGTTAAAAAAATAATAATAATAAAATTGTCATACTCTTTCACAGGAAACTTTCCTACCAAAGAGTGGGGAGCAATTGATAGAGGTCAGATTTTGCTAGTCCACATAAGCAAACATCGACCAATAAAGGACAGCCACAAGTCAGGTCGTAGGCCACGTGGCAATCAATGAAGAGCCATAATCCACGTGGCACGTAGACTGGCGACAAAGGAAATATCTCGCGACAGAGTAAGCCTGCGGCAGAGTGTCTTGCAACAGAGTATACCCGTAATAGACCTCAGTGCTCTAAGCCTAGCGGCAGAGAGCGGTAAACCTATGCGATAGAGTGTATCTGCGACAGAGTGTATCTGCATCCTTAGTGTAGAGGTAGAGTTATGTGTGGCAGAGTGAATGCGGAAGAACTTTGCGCCCAAGTCTACGGCAGAGGTCTTCGAACCTCTGTCACTCGTCTGTACTCATCTGTACTGTGGTAGACTCTGAGTTCCGCGATAGAGTATCCAGTAACTCTGTCGCCTGCCCAGACGCGCGCCTGGGCCTCAAACCCATACCGCCCAAAACTATATAGTTTTGGGCCTAAGATATTCATAAGCACTGAACAAATATGAAGCTCGGCCTAACTCCAAAAATATCTATAAATACCCCAGGTGTGATAAAAAAACCTTAGGCTCTATTTTGTTTACAAAAACTCTGCTTAAACACTTTTTCTGATTTAAGCATCGGAGTGCGCGCGTAGGGACAGGTCCCTACGCCTCTCTAACTTTCATTATTTTTGCAGAACATTCAAGACACATGGAGAATACCACATCAGCATCATTCAATCATTGTTGTTTAGTACAACAACAGTACCCAATTATTAATCGTTAAATTTTAATACATGTACATCCTTATAAATTTATTAAGAGATATTAATGTTTTTATATTAGGTTGATTGTACCTAATATTTTTTAATAGGTTTTTGTCAATTTAATTCTCTAACATATTTATTGGATAATTTTAACTATGCTCACTTAATTAAATGGACCAATATTTAATTAAAGTTCAATGTCCCGTTATTATTTCGATAATGCCACTATTTTCGAATTTGTCAAATTAAAATCTTAATTACATAGAAGTAAGCTAATTTTGAGTTAAGACTATTACCTCATAAGTGTTAAAATTCAATATTCAACTCTATCTCAAAAACGAAAATTTCATGCAACTAGCGTGTCCATAACTCCTCGCGCTCCTAAATTGAAAAATTATACACATTAGCAATCTTGAAAAAAAATAGTTAGCTAAATAGTTGAATAATGGAATTAGTGATTCTCACAATTTTTGTACTTTCGCACAGAAGTCACTATTAAGTTGCGATCTTCGGGTCGTGACAAAACGAACCTAGTTTTCGATAGTTTTTTTGGCAGTTTAGTTAATTGACTTGTATATTTGAATAATGGACCACTAGGTTGCAAAAACATACTCAATCTAGCATGTGATTGAATTCGTAGACTTAGATTGGATACATATAAAGTAGTTGTTATAACTTCGAAATCAATGTTTGTCGAATTTGATTGATCTAATGAGTATGTTATAAGCTAAGACCTTAGCCAATCGTCTTAAATCAAGTCAAATAGTTAAATACTTGAACAATATGTTACACTAAATGAATGACAAACTAAAGAAAGAAAAGAAAAAGTTTGCCTTAAATTGATAATTCCGCATAAGTTAATAGCCCTATCATATCCCTAAGGCATGACATTGTGTCATGTACATAAAAAGAAAATTTTAATTTGGTTTTCCACAACAATCATATTATTAATTTTAGAAAAATAAGAGGATGGGGTGTCCACGCGACACCCCAGTACCTCATCCCATCTTCTTTCTTCTTTTCAAACTGTTTAAGTTTTTTTATTATACTTTTATACATAGGAAGGTGTGGTGTTCTGCTTCGTTTTCTTTTTGGTTCTTTTTTTCCTTTTCTTATTAAGCTTTTTTACTTTAATACATCAATTTTATTTCTTACTTCGATTTTTTTTTTTTAAATTCCATTAGAGTGTATCATCATGTCATCATCATTGGTTATTAATTTTCTTTTACAGATAAATTTTGCAAGAAAAAGTTTAATTGATGTGTCGGCACCCGACCTTGACTTTTTTTTTTTCATTTTTGATGGTAGTCCTATCACCAAAGTCCACGGATACAGTGATTTACCAATCAGAGGCCGCCATGTGTCAAATACAAGATAAGCCACGTGGCTGTTACGGCGACAGAGTCTCCACGCGACACAGTCGCTTGGTAGGCGACAGAGTCTCTAGGTGACAGAGACTCTGTCGCATAGCTTCTGCGCGACACGTTAGGTTGCAATAAAACTCTACCGCATGGATCGCGACATACCTCTACCGCCTGCACTGCGAAAGAGCTCTACCACATATACCGCGGGAGAGGTTCATGTGTACTCTGCCGCATGCCGAACTTACCCGCAATTTGTCTAGCTCCGAACCGCGACAGAGTACCCAATGACTCTGTCGAGGCCCAGGCACGCGCCTGGGCCTCAGCTCGAACCGACCCAGAAGAAACCTATAAATACCCCAGGTGAGTACTGAAAAAAAAAAGAAGAAAAAAGAGAACCCTCTTGACTTTGGAAGAACATAATTCTCTTCTTCTTACATACAGAAACTCAGCTTTCTAACTTAATCATCGAAGCGCGCGTGCAGGGACCAATCCCTGCGCCCTCTGATTTTCGTTGTTTTTGCAGGATATACACACGAAGAACACGTGGAAGAAATCGCATTGACGTCATCTCTTTGTCGTTAGCGCAACTTGAATACGTGGAATTTATCATCCCGTTGTCGTTTTAGGAGGCAACATCAATTGGCGCCGTCTGTGGGAATCGAAACAAAAAGCCAGATTCCCTATTAAAATGGTGAGGACACGTTCTACAGCAGCGGAGGAGACAGGGGAGCAGAATTCTGTAAGTCCCCCTGTCAGATCAGACCAAGGAGAAAGACAGAATGAAAAGGGTGGCAGAGTGGCCTCGATTTCGATTGAGGAATTTGAGGCTCTGAAGCGTCAAAATGAGGAGACGACGACAGCGTTGAAAGCTATGGTGAACTTCTTCAAGAACGCTCTCCCACAGTTTAGCTTACCCCCTGAAGTGCAGCGATGGTGGGGGAAAACATCCCAAGGCAGACCTACGAGAGAGGTCAACCCTCTACCATAATGAATGATGGACAAGAGGAAAGAGCGCAAAATAATACCACTGGACTGATCCCAAACTCTACCGCATTTCAAAGAAGTCACCCTGTGGCAAGGTTACGGGAAGTGAATACTGTCGTTGACCCAACGCGGCAGAGTTCACCAGCAGCAGACAAGCGGCAGAGCTCACCCGCGGACCGCAGACGTCAGAGTTCTGCCGCAGCAGACAGGTGGCAGAGCTCACCCGCGGACCGCAGACTTCAGAGGACCGCAGACTTCAGAGTTCTCCCGCAGCAGACAGGCGGCAGAGCTCACCCGCGGACCGCAGACTTCAGAGTTCTCCCGCAGCAGATAGGCGGCAGAGCTCGCCCGCGGACCGCAGGAGGCAGAGCTCTCCCGCAGCAGAGATCACCCGCGGACCATAGACTACAGAGTTCTCCCGCAGCAGACAGGCGGTAGAGCTCACCCGCGGATCGAAGGCGACAGAGTCCTCTCACGATCTATATGCGGCAGAGTTCTCCCACATGGCGCGATACTTCTCCCGCGGAGTTTGAGCATGAGTTAGGAGAACATAGGTCCGGGGAGCGTCGAAGACAGAGGAGTTCTGACCCCCGAGATTGTCTCGAAAGGTTGAGTCACGAAATGGGAGGCGCTAGAAGGGGTGCTTACCAGTCGGACTCTTCTAGACCCAAAGAGAGGGGAGCATACTCAGTCCAAGGGTCAGAAAACGTGGAGAAAGTCGTCCAAAGGATTCTGGAAAAGAAGAAACTGGTGTCTCCGGACGATAGCCAAAAGAGGAGGATTCTGTTCAGTCCAGAGATCATGAATAAACCTTTGCCGAAGAAGTTTAAGATGCCTTCTATGGCCACTTACACAGGCAAAGCCGACCCCTATGACCACATACAGAGTTATGAGTCCCTCATGCTGCTGCATGGATGGGAGGACGAAATTATGTGCAGGGCTTTTTCACTTACATTGTCCTGGCACGCTCTGAAATGGTTCAATGGGTTGAGCGAAGGTTCCATCTCATCCTTCGACCAACTGCGAAATGAATTCCTGCAAGTCTTCATGATTAAGAGCCAGAGGAAGAAAGACGCTACTTACCTACTCACTCTGAAACAAGGGAATAAAGAATCCTTGAAGAGCTACGTAGATCGCTTTCGAGATGCAACCATAGAGGTTGAAGATCTACCCGTAGGAGTAGCCATGGCTGCAATGTTGCAAGGGACGAGGTCTGAGAAGTTGCAAGAATCCCTCTCCCTCGACCAGCCACGGACACTTTCCGACCTGTTCGCCAAAGCCAATAAATATGTGGCTCAGGAAGAAGTGATGAAGATGGTACCTCCCCGGGAGACCAGAGAAGGAAAAAAGAGAGAAAGGGATGTACCCGAGAGAAGCTCTCCAAGACCCGTTAGAGCTGAGAAAGCCCCTAGGCTCGGGTATGAAGATTATACCAGACTGAATGAGCCTCGCACCGCGATACTAGCAGCTCTCGAATGCGTCACTGTGGCCAAGCGTATATTCAGACGAGCCGTAAAAGCCTGAGGCGCTGTGCGTCACTGTGGCCAGACGTATAATCAGACGAGCCGTAAGAGCCTGAGGCGCTATGCGACACTGTGGCCAGGCGTATAATCAGACGAGCCATAAGAGCCTGAGGCGCTATACGTCACTGTGGCCAGGTGTATAATCAGACGAGCCGTAAGAGCCTAAGGCGCTATGCGTCACTGTGGCCAGGCGTATATTCAGACGAGCCGTAAGAGCCTGAGGCGCTGTGCATCACTGTGGCCAGGCGTATAATCAGACGAGCTGTAAGAGCCTGAGGCGCTATGCGTCATTGTGGCCAGGCGTATATTCAGACGAGCCGTAAGAGCCTGAGGCGCTATGCGTCACTGCGGCCAGGCGTATATTCAGACGAGCCGTAAGAGCCTGAGGCGCTATGCGTCACTGTGGCCAGGCGTGAACAATCAGACGAGTCGTAAGAGCCTGAGGCGCTATGCGTCACTGTGGCCAGGCGTATATTCAGACGAGCCGTAAGAGCCTGAGGTGCTATGCGTCACTGTGGCCAGGCGTGAACAATCAGAAAAGCCGTAAGAGCCTGAGACGCTATGCGTCACTGTGGCCAAGCGCGAAAGATCCGACTAGCCATAAAAGCCTAAGACGCTATGCGTCACTGTGGCCAGGTAATAAAAACATAAAGGTCATAAAAACTGAAGATGCACTCGCGTCATAGTTCAGGCCTCAGAAAACGATATGTTTATACGAAAAATTCTTTCTGAAAATGTATCTTTCTACCAAGAATTGGGGAGCATACACGAATACATTCAAACCAAATATATACAAGTAAAATAAACAAACAAACAAACAAAGGATGATAAACAACAAATAGAGAAGTAATTTGATACGAAGCATGAACAAAATTTGGATGTCATTTCATTCAAGAAAATTACAAGTAGATCTTTAGTAGATCTTTACAAGTACATCCAACAAAAGCAAAAAATCAAAACAAAACGACAGAATAAACAAAAAAGAAAAACAAGAAAAACAAAAACTCAAGCTTCAGGAGGAGGCTGGGGATCAGCTGCCGACGGGCCCTCACTCCCTAAAGACTGCTGACCCTCCTCCCCGTCCAAGTCAAGGAGAGCGCCAATAGGCTCAGGAGCATCTTCCAGGTCCACAGGCTCCCAAGGACCAGTGAGGTTGGCTAGATCGTCCTGGGCAGTCCTCTTGAAAACCTCGTCCGCAGGTTCAGCCCCGGGTTCGTACTTAGTCCAGTCAGGGGCCTCGAACAGCATCGCCTCGTCTGTATACTGGAGCTCGGGGAATTCTTCGCCTTCCCTATGCTTCTCTAACCAGGATCGAGCGAGGTAAAATCCATATTTCACATAGGGATTTGAAAAATCCTCCATCCGCCTCAAGCAATCCTTAGAAAGGCGGTACTCCTTCACGGCTTCCGCCCTGATGTCATCTATCTCCACTCGGGTCAGTGAAGGAGTAGCCCGACTTTCTAACTCGGCGACGTAATGCTCGAGCTCCTGATTACGAGTAAGCAAAGACCCGTAGTTGGACTGCATACGGTCCAGTTCGACGTGGGCCTCTTGGAGATCTTCATGAAATTCACTTGATCGGGCCGCCTCGACGGTAAGATCACCCTTGGCCTGGTCCAAATCCTGCCGTGCCTTTGAGAGCTGCTCCTCTAAGTTCCGTACCACGTCCGGAAGTTTGGACAAGTTGTTGACAGTGTTCGATAGCTCCATAACCTTGTCCTTCAACTCCCGAATTTCCTTATCAGCTCGCTCCCGATAGGCCCGGTGTTGAGCGTTGTTGGCCACGGTCCTCTGAGCGAGCTGCAAAGAAATACAAAAAGTCAAACTCAAAAGCACAGCAAAAAGAAGTTAAACAAAAAAGAATACGAAAATTACCCTCATCACTTCCATATCAGCCAAGTCCTCCCCCTCTGGATAGTTCCTGAATATCCTAGCCTCGTCCTTCGAGAGAATAGTGGACCAACTCAGTCGAGAAGCCACCTCGGGAGTGTCCAAGGTATCGTTGTCGCGAACTCCCGGGTAAACCCAAAACTCGGCTCCTCTCATGATAAAACCATCGTCCACAGGGTAAGACCTCCCATCGATAGGGCCTATCCTCGGGAGGATTGGCCTAGTCCCCATCGACGACTTGACATACAAGCGCCTCCGATTCTTTCCTGGGATGCAATTATGTTTCATTCAGCGCGCTCTTCAGAACGAGACCGCCCAGATGAACTAGAAGCCCCCCGTGACGATGAAGGAACTCTCCCTCTATCTCGGGTGGTATCTCTTTGTTCCGGGGGAGGAGGGGGCATCTCGTGTCTGGAAACGGGTGGGGTTCGGGCCCGAGGCAACTGAGGCGGGACCAATGCCACGCTACGAACATCGTCAGCTAAACGAGGCCTCTTTCTAGAAGGATCGCTAGACGGACCGGCCTCCGAGACTTGACGCGCCAGTGATCGTCGAAAGTGACTCATTTCTGTAAAAAAAGAAAGAAAACAGATAAGTGGTCAAAAATATGATCCAAACCAGCAAGCAGTAAAAAGAATAAAAAGTTACCATCAGGAGAATCAAAATGCTCCTGAAGGGACTCTATATTTATTGTATCGTCGTCAGGGAGCACCATAAAAGTTGAGCCCAACCCTTCCCAGCCGGTCAGGTCAGCTAAGGGTTCGCTGCCAGAACTAGACTCTACGTTGGTGCTCCCTATATCTTCCTGTGGCCTTAGAGGTTCGGGGTTCAACTCGGGGGGAACTAAAGATGGAGGATCTGAATGAGGAACAGAAGGTCCGACAATAGGTACCGGACCCACACCCCAGCCAGCTAAAATCAAATTTTCATTTGATAACAGACTGTCAAGGCTAAGGGGACGATCAACCAGTAACCTATTGACGTCCAGGGATAACTGTTCCCTAAGCGTAGAAATCCGGGGGCCCTTGGGGATTTCACGCCTAGTCTCCCAATAAGTAGGGAAATCCAGGCCCCCAGGCGTTTCCACGACAAGCCACTCCGATTCAAAACCGTGAAGCTTGTTAGCAGGTTTCTCGAATAACCTGTTCTCAAAGCCAGGCTGGTACACCTGCTGAAGTGAATAAGGCACTAAGCCGGGGCTGCCTCGAAATCTAAAAAATACATCAAGAAGGGGAAGAGATGGAGAAACACCCCTTAGACAACAATGCACAGTAAATCCTACTAATTGCATCCATGCATGAGGATGCAATTGTCCAGGGGATATCCTGTGCGTCCTAAGGAAAGAAGCTCCGAAGTCGGATAACGGAAAGCGAAATCCTAATTCTAAGGCTGCCCTAAAAATAACTATCCCGTCGGACACACGACGTATGTTGCTTTCTTGAGGGTTTGGAAGTCTATAGGAGTATCCCTCGGGCAAAGGAAACCTAGACACAAGGTCTTGGATGTCGGTTTCCTTTAAAGTCGACTTGACTCCTAGATCTATTTGTTTCCCTACACAGTGGCCAGCCATTTTAGAAGTTCGGGGAAAAATTAAAAAATAATTATGGACGACAGAGTTTACCTAAACAAAGGAAAACAGCAAAAAGAACTGGCGACAGAGTTTCAAGGACTGGTGGCAGACTTGCGACACAGTAAAGTCCACGCGAGAGAGTTATGGCAGAGTGACGACAGAGGTGCGGGAGAGTAGCGACAGAGTGTTAAGAGAGTCTGCAGCAGAATGATCTTTGCGAGAGAACTCAGTAGCGATAATGATGGTAGGGACCCAGTATATATAGAGGCGCGGCTGCGTCAACACACGCACGGGGATCCGTACTGGCCCGAGAATAGCGAATGGCCCAAAAACAACGAATGGCCCAAGAACAGCAAATCCGGACCTAGATCCTCTTCCGCAGGAAAAATTCCTACCAAAGAGTGGGGAGCAATTGATGGTGGTCCTATCACCAAAGTCCACGGATACAGTGATTTACCAACCAGAGGCCGCCACGTGTCAAACACAAGATAAGCCACGTGGCTGTTACGGCGACAGAGACTCTGTCGCATAGCTTCTGCGCGACACGTTAGGTTGCAATAAACCTCTACCGCATGGATCGCGACATACCTCTACCGCCTGCACTGCGAAAGAGCTCTACCGCATAGACCGCGGGAGAGGTTCATGTGTACTCTGCCGCATGCCGAACTTACCCGCAATTTGTCTAGCTCCGAACCGCGACAGAGTACCCAATGACTCTGTCGCGGCCCAGACAGGAGCCTGGGCCTCAGCTCGAACCGACCCGGAAGAAACCTATAAATACCCCAGGTGAGTACTGAAAAAAAAAAAGAAGAAAAAAGAGAACCCTCTTGACTTTGGAAGAACATAATTATCTTCTTCTTACATACAGAAACTCAGCTTTCTAACTTAATCATCGGAGCGCGCGTGCAGGGACCAATCCCTGCGCCCTCTGATTTTCGTTGTTTTTGCAGAATATACACACGAAGAACACGTGAAAGAAATCGCATTGACGTCATCTCTTTATCGTTAGCGCAACTTGAATACGTGGAATTTATCATCCCGTTGTCGTTTTAGGAGGCAACATCAATTTTTTTGCTCATTTCTTTCTTTTCCCCTTACTTTTTATAGATAATTTTTGCTAGAAATAAAACTTAATTGGGTGTTCACGTGACACCTAGCTTTGATTTCTTTTTATATTGAAGGAGACTCATTTTGTCCAAAATAATTCGTTTTTGGATATTCTACCCAAGCATCTGATTTTCTCATACATACATAAGATACGTGTTTATTTATTTCAAGTAAATTATACTTTAAAAATATATTCAAATAATAATTTTTTTATCTACCCATAATTGATGTGATGCATGACTATTTTTTAAGTTTTTTTTTTTATTTTCTTTTTTAGTCTTTATTATTATTATTATTATTATTATTATTATTATTATTATTATTATTAATTTCAAGTAAATTATACTTTAAAAATATATTCAAATAATAATTTTTTTATCTACCCATAATTGATGTGATGCATGACTATTTTTTAAGTTTTTTTTTTTATTTTCTTTTTTAGTCTTTATTATTATTATTATTATTATTATTATTATTATTTACAAAATACTTATTTTAACCAATCCACTCTTGATTTATGCCCCCGTTTGGAAGCCCAATGGCCTCCAGTGTGGGGCATTTAATTAAAATAAGACAAAAAATAAAAAAATAATTTTTTTTTTAATTTTTACTTTAAAATATTATTATATTATTTTATTAAAAAAATATTTTTTAATATTTTTTAAGTTAATCTCTGCATCCATCCTAATTAGTCCATACTCATTAGTAGTGTTACATCGTATGTGGCTCTTTCTTTTTTATTTTAGGCTTTTCATTTTTTTGCAATGTTTTATTTTTTCAAAATATATTATTTTGATTAAATTTGTAAATTTCTTGCATCATAAAAGTGTTCGCGCAGTATTTTTACTGTTTTACCTATTTTTATTTGGTCGAGCTCAAAATGTCATGGATTTGATAATTTGATTTAAAATAAAACAAAAATGGATTGGGGGAGAAAAAGAGTCAAAAAAGGGGAAAGAGATAGGGTAGAAAAAAATTGAAAAAAAAAATCAAATGGAATTCGTGGCTGGTTTGTAGTGGAAAAATGAAGGAAAAAAAAGGCAAGGAAAGGAAATAAGTGATAAAAGATTTCTGAAATTTGTTAAGTTTTTTTTTGATATTTCATATCTAAAGTATTTAAAACCATTTAGGTTGAAATCAATGTTAGCAAATTTTTTTTTTAAGAGTAAAAGGAAAAAAATATTTTTACCCATTGGATGAAAAAAAGGAAAAAAATCCAACATTAAAAAATAATAAAAAATGAAAAAGAAAAAAAAAGAAAAGAAATTACAAAAAATGAAAAAAAAAAAGGGCAAGGTGTGCGACTCTGACATCCCTAGCGCTCTCCCTTAAGAAAATGAATAAATTTGTTATTGTCAAAAATTAATTTTCTATATAAAAGTTTTCAAAAATATTTTAAAAGAGATTTTTTTTTTTCCTTTTTACTATTTGTTTTCTTTTATTTCTTCCAAGAATTACGCATTTATTATTGTTATTTTTGTAAGAAAATGAGTTAAGATATAATATTTTGACCAAAATCAGTATGACTACCATTAGCTGGTCATTCTCTCTTTCATTTTTCTCTTTTTTACACTATTTTAAGAATTTTAACAAAACCTAGAAATCGAGAAAGAGAGATAAACTCTAGCTTATTTATCAAAATTTTTATTACAATTTTGAATTGTATTTTTTTGTGAGTTTTTTTGTTTTGTATTTCGTCAAAAATTGTAATTACTATTGTTATTTATTAAAATTGATTATGCAAGAAAATTATTTTTCATCAATAAGGAATATTTTTGAAATGATATATTTTTTATTTCTGTTTTTTTATTATCAATATTTATTATAATATGTATTTTACTTAATTAAATAATCGTAATTATAAATAATTAAAAAAATTAAATAAATATATAATTATTCTTAGAAATAAATAAAAAATATGTAATCTTTTTCGCAACCATGCACAGGTATATTTCTATTATATATATATATAAAAGAAAATGTTCAGAGACAAAATATTAAGAAAACAGTTGTAAATATGTAGACTTGCTGCATGCACATACGAGGCAATACAGCTGAGGGGTAATAAGAAGAAATTTGTTAACAAGTGATAAGGACGGGTCCATATTACACTGTTCAACATTGACTTATCAAATCAAACATAAGTGATTTCCATTTCATCTTTGTAGTTGATTATCAGCAGATAGAGCTGTCGCCCACCCAACCTTTTTTTTGGTTCTCTTTCTTCACTATTACACCAATAATTGTCTTCGCCTTCCTCTCCTTTCTCCATCGTTATCTTGGTCCAGTTCCCTACAGATGTATACTACTATTGTTGTCAATTATGACAGTTCGAATTCGTGTGTATCAAGATTGATAGTATATATTTATTTATGTTCAATTTATAATTTACTCTTAGACATACATGCATTGACGACCCCACATTTTATAGGCAAAATTAAGATCACTAGTATGATACCTGGTGCAATGATGCGGGCCATAAGAGGAAAGAATTCGAAGATGCTTCTGAGGAAAGCTAACGACAGCATGAAACTCTGCTGCATCGTGAAAACTTTAAGAAATTGTTAAGAAGGTGATCAATATATCATGCCAGACATAAAACATTAAAAGATGTTCCAATCTGGGACAACCACTTCACCTAAAAAATGGTTTTGAAAGCCATAGCAGCTACTGCAATCGAAGAAAATTTTTGTTTGGTGATGCTACCGACACTGAAAACTTGTCAGTCTAAAACCATCAAAATCTCCTGTTGTAAAATAACATTCCAAAATGATTAATATAGCCCGAAAAAGATCACCAAGGGTGTCAATAAGCATGAGACTAAAATAGTGAAATTGCCTCGTTTACCGTCTTAAATTGGTGAAGGGACAAAAAGGAAAGGACAAAGAAACTACATAATTATTTCCTAATAAAGTGCCGACGAAATGGAATACCACTACACATGTACAACTACATGATAAAATTAGTATGTTAATGAACTTAGGTCATGTTGAGTGTATAAGATGATGAATAAAATAGAGTAATAATCATCTTATTTTATATTTAATGTATACATTAAGTGTAGTATTGAATCAAGTATTAGTTATCCTCTTAGTATAGGATGATTCAATCTTCTCTAAAAAGTAAAGATTATTTATAATCTCATGAGATTAGAAATAAATATTCATATTTTATTTATTTTATCCTTAAATTTTATATTTAAAAATTAACTTAAAAATTTAATAAAATAATAAAGATCATTGTTTAATTAATCCAAATTATTTTTTTCTTTTTTCTTCTTTTTTCATTTTTTTAATTTTGATTTCTTTCTTTTACATTTTTTACTTGTTTTTAATAAAGAAAAACTATATTTTTGATAAAATAATATTTTCTTAAACAATTTTTTTTTTAAATTATTTTTTGGATATAATCAAATTTGTAAATCATTTTTATAAAATAAATACTTAAACATAAAAATTATTAAAAAAAATCATATTTACTAGTTTTTTCTTACGTTTAAATTTTGTTTTTTCTTCTCTTTTTTATTTTTTTCCTTTCTTACTTTTTATAATTCTTTTGCTTGTAGAAAAGTAAAAAAGGAAGAAAGGAAAGAAAAATAACCGTTAAACATAAAGTTTTTACTGTAGAAAAATTGACTTATTAAATTTAACTCGTATTTTTTTTTGTTTTTCCTTTTTCCTTCTAATTGGAAAAAAAATAAAAAGAGAAAGAAACCACAAAAAAGATAAGTTTAAATTTTATATTTTTCTTCTTTTTTTTGGGTATTTTTTCTTTTGCCTATGGTAAAAGAAAAAAAAAGAGCAAGAATGGAAAGAAATAACTACTAATCATAAAATTATTAGAAATTATATAATTTTTTAGTTTATAAAATTTGACTTATTAAATTTAACTAATATCTTTTACTTTTTTTTATTCTTTTTCCTTCTAATTGGGTAAAAAAGAAAGGAGGGGAAGAAACCATAAAAATAAATAAAATTTTTTAAGAATTGTCTTTTTGAGAAGTTAATGTAATTGTAAAAAACTTATTTTGTAGAAGAAATTCAGTTTTCTAAAATAAATATATTTAACTTACAACTAAATAAATTATTTCAATTTAAATCATATAAAGAAATTAAACTAATATGGGTAAAAAGACCTGGTTGCACTCAATCGCCAAAAAAGTACCTAAGGCATAGATATAGCCATCGTGAAATCAACACAAGGTGACGCGTGGGCATTGTGCCATTTGGTAATGTGCAAGCCTTGCACCACATGGCGATGTGTAGGTTTCGCGCAACACATCGTGGCAGCTTAGTGCCACATAGCAGCAGCCTTGCGCTAAGTGGCGACAGCCTAGCGCCATGTGGCAGCAGCCCCCGCGTCACGGGGCTCGACCATCCTTTCGTACACTTGGGAGGGACCTGTATAGGAGGGCCCGCATGCGAAGGCCCCCAAGGGATCGACCCGTGAAGGAAGGCCCGTTTGGGGGGCACCACATGAGGAGTCTTGCTTATATCGAAGGACCTTGTGTGGGTGGTTCTTCTCGCACTTGAGTGCATCACCCTACGTGAGAGGGCCCCACACACGAGGGAAAGACAATTCTCACTTGAGAGACATGACAACCTATTCCACGCGCACTAAAGACCTGAGGTACTTTTTCAATTGGACTGTGAACCCCACCATGATGATGGAAACACTTGCAACCTAAGGAAAATTCGTAATAAGATGATTTTGCCCTTTAATTAATAGATATTTATAATTAATATTGAGCGGAGCCCACGAAACATTATGAGACACTTGATTAATGCATGGATGAAAAAGTAATTAAAGGGAAGTCAACCTTTATAAATATGAGACAAGCACTATATATTGGACTTAAGCTCTATTTTGCCTATCAAGAC
Source organism: Firmiana major (assembly GCA_033439115.1). NCBI lineage: Eukaryota > Viridiplantae > Streptophyta > Magnoliopsida > Malvales > Malvaceae > Firmiana > Firmiana major. The sequence goes on along the minus strand of CM065901.1, from coordinate 67,965,376 downwards.
TCTGTTAAATTTTCTTTCTAACTTAAGCATCAGAGTGCTTACACACAAGGAAAAGTCTCTGTGTCTCCCTGATCATTCTTTTTCTTACATAGCTTTTAGTGGCACGTGGCACAAAGATTAAGGCTAAAACGTTAGCAATACATCATTGTTACATTTGTAACAACAATTGACGCCATTTATGGGAACTAACAAAAGGTTTTTTGCTTTATAAAAATAGTGAAGACACGATCAGTAACAGTGAGGAAAAATGAAAATGAAGATGCTTTGAGCTCATCCATTCGCAACTTTGACAGTGAAACTCAAGTTAAGGGAGAAATAACTCTAACCATGGTACCTCTAGTAGAGTCTGAAGCTCTAAAGAAGCAAGGTGAAGAGATAGCCCAAGCATTACAAGTTATGGCCGACTTGTTCAAAGGTGTTTTTCCACAAATGAATCTGGCTCCAGTTGTCCATAACTTGGTAGGAAAGGGTGGTTAGAGGAGGAAAACTTTAGATCCAATAACGCTCGGCGTCAAAGTGGAAGGAACCTCGAGCGTCAAAGTCTGAAAGGCCCTTGGCACCAGAATGTAGGAGACCTTGGGCGTTAGAGTGCATGAAACCTTTGGTGCCAAGGTGAAGAGACCCTACGCGTTAAATTATGAGATACCTCAGGCGTCAAAGTACGAGAGTCCCATGGCACTAGGTTGTAAGGCATCAAAGTGCGGGAGACCTTTGGTACCAAGACACTAAAGACCTTGGGCATTAGAGTGTGAGAAACCTAGGTCGTGTGAATGTTGGAAAGTCCTATTGATAAAATATAGGGGCCCCTAGATAATAAGATATTAGTAAGCTACTGAAAGGGGCAGATAAATGGTGTAGAATGTGCTAAAATGATAGGGTCTCATACTTGGAGGATAAGCTCAGAGTTTAACCTATTGGGAACCTAAGAAAGGAAAGGGTGAATCTGCCACCAGGGTTTATTAAAAGCCAATGCATGTCTCTCATGATAAAGGAAAAGAAGTTATTAACTGTGATCAGGTCATTCATCCAGCACTAAGAGTGAAAAACCAGTTTGCATTTGTGGTACAAGAGGCTCCAAATATAAAGAAAATGATTGAACGAATTTTAGAGGAAAAAATTTACCGAGCTGAAGAGAGTTAAAGAAGAAGGATTCCGTTCATTACAACGATTATGGAGAAGCCTCTGCCCTCGAAGTTTAAGATGCTGTAGATGATGGTGTTGTAAGACCCGAATTTAGTTAAAACATGAAATTAAAAATGCAAAAAGGACTGAAATGAAATTTTCAAACACGTGAAGGCAAAACGGTCAAAAGACTGAAAGTTGAAATAAATTCGACAAGAAAATTTAATTTAAAATAATGGATTTGGGAATTTTGATCAATAACAAAGAAATAATTAAATTTCGGGTTAAATTGATCAAGATATAAATTTACTGGAATTAATCAAAATTTTCGCTCGAAATAATATCCCGAAAATACGGAGAAAATATACCGAAAAAGTAGAAAAATAGATTAAATAAATTAAATTAATTAATTAGAATAAAATATAATTTTATTTAGATATTTTTGGGATTTTAGAATAAAATAAGGAATATAATAATAATAAACTAATTTATAAATAATAATAAATAAAAATAAAATAATCAATTCAAAAAAAAAAAACAAAAAACAAACTGAATTTGGAAATCGGGAGAAACTCGAAAGCCGACCCACGTTGCACCCGTGAGGAACTGAGATCCACCGACCAGCCACCGGCGATCATTAACCTCCGACGAAGGACCGAGGAGGAAGAGGAGAGGCCGGCGAAGCTATTGGCACTAGAGATGTGCTGTCAGGAGGCCAAACATCGTCGAACGGAGGAAGAGAAGATCGCGAGGAAAACGGGGTTGATTCCGGCGATCCACGGCTATTGGGCGTGAACGGAGGCCACCGGTGTGATCGGGAGGATGAGCCGGTTCTTTTGAGACCGGTATCGACCGGTGAAACCGCCGAAATTCGACGGATCGAGGGAGAGAAGGCTGAGAGGGAGAAGAGAGGAACAGCGACCACCGACGGTGATTTGGTCCTGATCGAGGCCAGTCGAAGGTTGCCCGGCTAAAGACGAGTCGAATGGCGCCAGAAATGAGCCGAGAACTGACCTGAAACGTCGTGAACGGCGACGGGAAGGTCTGAACCGGTATGGACCGGTTCGGCAAAGAGGTGAACCGAACTGAACCGACTGAACCGAACCGGTCTGAACCGGGTTAAACCGGATCGAACTGGTTCAGCCAAGAAAGAAAGGAAAAAAAAGGAGAAAAAGGAAAAATGGGAAGAAATTTTGGGAATACATCGGACTTCGGGTAAGTCAATACGAGGTCAAAAGTGATCAATTTGGTTTTCAAGAAATTTATTTAAATTATATTTGATCAAAAATTAACCTGGAATTAAATATATAATTGTGCAGTTTTACGACAAAGTCCGAACGAGAGCCGATTGAGCTTCGATTCTCGTACCCCGCATCATATTGAGTAAGTATATTTTAATTACGATAATATGAGTCCTTTAATACAGAGTTTGATTCTTTTATGAAATTTATGGATTAATTCTGTATAAAAAAAGGAATATTTATCGGAATTGTAACGTAATTACTGTAAATAGTATACGGGCTATCCAATAAGTTTGGAACGAAGCCCGATGATTATTGGTAAGCTGAATGAGCCAGTAAACCCGAAGAAGGGATTTAAATAGTATAAACAGGCTGAAAACGGGCTCGAGGCTCATTAAGGTGCAATCGGGCCCAATAAAGTAAAACAGGCCCAGTACGCTAAATCCGATCAGTAAATGTGATATACTGATAAAAATAAGTGGATTAACCCAAAATATGTGGTTATATGCAGTTTCGTAGACTTGGTTGACGCGCAGTTAGACTGAGAGATCGGATATTATCGAGACGAGATAAGTTTATGCGTAAATCGAGGTAAGGGAATTTTGTAGGTGTATAGAGATTTCTATACGTATTTTTGAGGGGATTTACAGGGTCTAGAATTTCTTAAAGTATCTAGAAACGAAATAATAATTTTTACGAAAACCCGGGGCATAGGTGAATAAAGGAAAAAAGACGATATTGCCCTAGGAGTAAAATTTACAAAAAGGGTAGTAAGGCAGATAAATTGCATGATTTCATGTTTTTAATGTGTTATATGAATGTATTGCTTGATTTAAGCAAATATGCACATAGGTTGGCTGTTGATTTCATGAATTATACGAAAGGGTACCGGTTTGTACCGGTTACGATTTTAAAAGATGTTTTATCAAGATTGAGCCACCTATCGTATTTACATGAATAAAAAGAGTGCTAGAGTCTTACTCGCACTCAAGTTTACTGATTTATTACTCATGAAAAGCCGTACTGGAGCATTGTTCGTACGAGAAATTTGTGTGTGCACAAAACCGTGCTGGAGCTTCGCTCGCACGAGATTTTAGATATCATGATATGCATAGCGTAGTGCTGGAGCTTCGCTCGCACTAGACGTGAGTTGACATGCATATAGTCGTGCGGAAGCCTCCTGTAGACTGTGTGTCGCAGAGAGTTGATATGCTCGCACGTATACTTTGAGACAAGGGTTAGTTATCGACATAGTATTGGGGTGGGTAAGACCTATGGCAGGCTCCCCCAGACTATGATATGGGTCCACGGAGTACGATGTACCATGTATGTCACACGGAGTACGCTGTACCATGCAGTCATGATGACTCGATGATGTTACTTGATATTCTGGCGGGTAGGATTTGACCCCACCTCCTGTTGCAGTTGTGATGCCTCGCACACCGGGATCCGTGTAGCCTGGGATCACAGGGACATAGTATGGCCATAGTCCTCGATTTTCATACAGTAACCTACATGCCTCACATGATATCATACGGTCTGAATAGACCAGGACAAACCTGAAGGAGGGGTAACGTCTCGATTTATTTTTTTAAACGAGATGCGATTTAATGAATCAAGGTATTCCCGAGAGATGGGTTTAGCCTTGATGTGATTGTTTTATGATAAAACAAATAAGTTTTAACGTGATGAGTTTGTAATGAAACAAATAAGTTTTTGAGTGTTGAGTTTATGATGAAACAAATAAGTTTTAATGTGACGAGCATGAGATGTCATACATGATGATTTTCCATGTTTGATTTATATGTCGATTTCATGATTTCTCTTATATGATATATACATACATGTGGCATCGTTTTAGTCATACCTCATGCTCCAAATGTAAACAATTTTATATCATGACATTATTGCCTTACTGAGCTGTTTATGCTCACGCTTTCATTTTCCACCCCACAGGATACATTCAGTAGAAGAGAGCGACAGTAGTCTTATATTTCGGTAATCCGCTGCTTCTTATCAAGACCAGGTATACACATTCGTATAATTTTTATATCTGAACATATAGAGGCGCAGTACTGTACACGGATTGTAATATTGGGGATGTATTTGGTTAAAATAAATTGATATGTAAATGAAATATGGAAATGGAATGGTAAATAGGTGAGAGGTGACTAACACCGAATCATAGCCCAACTGTTTAGTAGTGTAACTGTTCATGACGGGTAAGGAAATGATAAAGTGAAAAATTTACTCTGATTTTTAGGTAATTTAGGTCGTGACAGGTGTATGCTGAAAAGACTGGTTCCTTATAATTATATTACGACCACGAATCATTGATGTGACTACTTGGATGGGAGAATGAAATCATGTGTAGAACGTTCTTGCTAACTCTGACAGGTTACGCAATGAAGTGATTCAATGGTATAGCAAAATGGTCTATTTCTTCATTTGACTAATTGAAAAGTGAGTTTCTGAAAACGTTTATGATAAACAGCTAAAAAAAGAAGGAGGTTATTTACTTACTTACCCTTAAACGTGGAAATAAGGATCGTTGAAAAATTATGTGGATCGATTTCGTGATGCTATCCTCAAAGTATGTGACTTGCAGGCTAGAGTGGTAATAGTAGCTATGTTGCAAGGAATAAAGTCTGAGAAGTTATAAGAGTCGTTATCATTGAATCAATTTACAACGATCTCATATTTGTTCTCCAGAGCTAATAATTACATCACTTACGAAGAGGTGATGAGAAGGATATAGCCGCGTGAAACTAAGGAAGGAAGGAAGCAAGAAAGGGACTCTAATGACAAAAGCACAACATGATCAGACAAGTCAAATAAGGCTTCGAAGTTGAAATATTATAATTATACAAAGTTCATTGAACCTCGAGCTTTGATTTTGGACATGATTGAGAGAATCAAAATAGTTCAATTCCTTAAAGAGGTGAACCTTTCTAGTTCACAATCATACCTCGGGTCGCCGCCATACTGTTGTGGGGCTACTGGTGCTGGTGCTCGTGGCCCAGGTAGGGTTTGTGGTAGTGTAGAAGAGGGCTCTTCCGTGGCTGGTGCTGTCTGGGCTGGCACCAGCGTATCCAGCGTAACAACTAGAGCTGTAGGTGCTGTCGGAGCAGCAGGGCCTTGTGGATTATCCAGCCTGGCTATCACTTGCCCAATCAGATTCACAATCGATTCCATTCCCTTTTCTAAACTGGAAATACGGGCCTCAGAGTTTCCAGTAGGGTTACTAGCGGACGGTTCAGTTGCGGGCGCTCTTTGTCCTTCTGGCCTAATCCCTTGGCCTCGAGGTGTCTTACCCCATCGACTTCTCGGCTGACCTTGTGGTCTACCACTTGTATCCATAGGTTTTTGTATATACAGCAACATTTTCTTAGCTATACGCGGCCATGTATACCCATTTTGTAACTAACTAAGTACAGTAATGCTGAGGAATGTGAACTTTTCTACTTTTCTCTTACTCCATTCATCAACTCATATCAGACCGACTTTGCTCTAATACCACTTTATGTAACGACCTGATTTTCCTACACTTTTCTTAGTTGGGCTATGAGTCGATTATTGTCCTTACTAAATTATCATTCATATGTGTTTTATGATAACAATAATATATAAAATCTATGATTTTTTTTTTGTAATTAGATAGAAAAAAAGTTTATTGTACATGATTAAGGTCACCTATTTCCCCAAACTCAGATACAATATCGTATTACTGTACTTACAAAATTAGACACTAATTACAGGTCTAAACAGAGTATACCTTTGTGTATAGAAGGGTGTCCATTTGACGTATGGTCGTAGATTCAAAATCTACCTGTCAACCTTCGCTGCTAACGGTACTCTACAGGTGTTAAGTAAGGGATGAGCTCCACATGCCTAGTGAGAAAAAAAATGAAGCAACAGGTAGATAAATACACTATCTACAAAATACGGGTTATAAGTAATACCATACAGTTTAGTGTAGTAAAGTGAAAATTACCATTTTCTCATAATGTTGGAATCACAGAAAACATTACTGTAAAATATCAATTTAATCAAATGCAGTAAAATAAAGCTCATTTCATATCAGAAATTCATTCATCAAACTCAGTTCAAATAAGTCAAATAAGTGAGGCATGGCAGAATATTCATCATCAGTAATCAATTAATAGGACAATTGGGTAATTTCAGTGACTCCAGGCAATCACAGGCCAGGTGTGCCGGGATGTCAAGTGCCGTGAGAGTGGTCAGCTACCCAATCGGCTTACTCATTTCTCTATTTCTCAATAATACTATACATCGTACTCACATGCACATAGCACGGTACATCGTACTCCATGGACCGGGCATGTAAGACCTATGAATTTTATATACCTTAACTATGAGATTTTATAATTTGGACAATGTAGTTATGATATTGCAATGTACACACAAGTTTTGAATCTAATGAAGTATAAGAAGATTAAGTTTTTAAGGCTTACATGTGCATGGATTGAAATATGGCCTATATAGTAGATTGTAGTAAGTTTACATTGAGTTTCCTACAAATTTGAGCAGCAGTAGTAGAATCTGTAAAGGCCAGATTGATCTCCAAAGGAAGAGAGATCGATCTCATGACTCTAGAATGCAATAAGTATGCAATAGCAGGCAAACAGATCGATTTCATAAGGAAGCAGATCGATCTCCTACTGCCTCTGCCTAGCAAAGATCGATCCTGTCACAAGGGCAGATCGATCTCCATTTACCTCGGCCAGAAAGAGATTGATCTCCCATGGAAAGTAGATCAATCTCTACCTTTAAACAGATCGATCTCTACCCTCTACCGGATCGATCTTGTAGTTGTTAATAGAGCAGTTAAAATCAAGTAGAGATCGTTCTCCACTAATGCCAGATCGATCTCATACCCTTCGCCTATATAAGGATCACAGGATTTTGCTTGAAAATCCATCCTCTCTCACTTACAAACCTCAACATTCACCATTTTCAACCAAACCAAGCTTTCATTTTATCTGATTCACCATATTCTGGACAGAATTAGACAAAGGGGTAAGAGACAAAGTTGTTCCTCTTGGTAAAGAGAACAACATACTAGGAAATGAAGGATTAGATTTAACAAAGGAAAGGGCAAGCATTCTACAAGTTGGTCAAGAGGAGATAAGCTAGGTGGGCTCATAAGACCTTTGTTTTCCTTAAGCATTATCATTTTATATATTGGTAAATAGATATATATATATATATGTTCGGTTGGAAATGTCTAAGTCATGGGGGAAAACAACCAATGAGTATAGTTGGAAAGTGAAATATGGACATCTTATGATGGTTATGAGCTATCTAAGGTGATGATAACGATGTAAGAGAAGTTTTGAGACAATGTATGTGTTTAAGAGTGATAGCTTGGATATAGTATAGGTATATGTATAAGTGTGGTGAAAAGAGAAATGAGAATGATGAATATTGACAATTTAATAATGTTTGGACAGCTCAAGAATTTGATACGGGAAACGAGGCTAGTCTGAGGACCGAAGGATATTATACCCACTTAAGGTGCAAGAGGTAAGGGAAATAAAATGTTTGTGTATGTCAGTTTCCAAATGATGAAAACACCTTTTTAGTGTGAAAAAAGTTTGATGAATGAGCATGTTTATGAGAATTGAGTTAATTTGATGTTTTGATGAATGTGTGAGTGTTTTGTCGGTTTGAGCTCGGTTTTGATGTATTTTGTGTAATTATGAACATAATGTGGTATAATAGAAATGAGCTTTATTCGAGATAACCACTATGAGCTCTACAAGAAGGCAAAACGATTTTTATACAATAATGGCATATTTTACTGAGACTAAGGCTTGTCATGAGATGCACATCGATACTCTGCTTTGATAGCGTTGAGTGGCTTTGCTCTGGTAGCGTTGGGTAGCCATGCTTTGATAGCATGTAAGACCGGGTCTTGCTTTGGTAGCATGTAAGACCGTAGTTGTACGACTCTGATCAAGCCTACAGTGATATCATGGCCATGGATAGATGTCGACGATTCCCTCTTTTGAGGATGCCTCCATTCTTGAAATGAGAGATGCCTCTATTCTAGTAATGTGAGATGCCCTCTTTGAAGATGATGTGATGTGCTTATGACGTTGTTTTATCTGAGTTTTATTAAATGCCTAGTCTCGATTATTTTGATGTCATGACGATTTGTGATCTTACCACGTAAATTATGTTGATGCAAATTAATGCCATTATTACTGTTGTCATTATTACCATGATGTTTCTTATGCTCGAAATACTACTATCATGTTTTTACATGCCAAACTGATGAGTTGTGATGTGATAATGATTTCATTAAATCTCCCTTATCCTCCTTACTGAGCGCTTTGAGAGCTCACACTTTTTCCTCCCCCGTCAAGAATTTTGTCAGTGAGCGAGATAGTGCCTGCTGCGTACGTGATATAGGCTGGTGGACAACATCTCCCCTGGCTATCGCTTGTACACGCATAAGGTATAAATTTAGTTCATTTTATATCCAGATAATGATGTAATACAGACATTTGTGTTAAATGTTATTGGGATGCAATTAGGACGATATGAGGAGAATGAATCGTGTTTTGTGGATTGATTCGCGTTGAATATTTTGTAACTGATTTTATGAAATAGAAATTCTGTGATCTTGGGGATGATGAATTATTATAAACACAAGTGATCAAATGACACTGTACAGAAATGCAACCCGAGTAAGAGATTTTAATGTAAGGGAATTTTAAATCAGCCCTATTTTTCGTGCTTTCGGACTGTCACAGATTTATTTGGTATCAGAGTAAAGGTTGCCTAGTACTATAAGTGTCGAGTAATTGGAAATAGATTACATCCTAATAGTCTGTATTGTTTGGTAATGAATTGAATTTAACAGGTAAAATTATGATCGATGCTTAACGTATATGCACATGTACGAAAGGGATAAGAGATGAGCGGGAGACGAAGTCGTCCCGAGAGGCAGGCACAACCACCTCCACCCCCTGACCCCCAGCCGAAGAGTCCTAACTCTCGAATGAATCAGATAGAGCATGATGTACTGCAGGGATTTGAACACATGGCAGCGCCACTCGCGCAGCATTTTTGGACTAATGCCTCGGGTATCATACCATCCCAGGATTCGCAGACGGACCTAGTGCCACCAGTGGTTCAACCTCTGGCACAAACCAGGCCTAATGATGGGGGCAATGGCAGGTTGAAGGATTTTCTTAAGATGAAATCGTCGGCATTTAAAGAGTGAAGGGTCCAGCAGAGGCAGAGGAGTGGTTGACCGAGATGAGGGTCATCTTTGACTTTTTGGGATGTACGACACAAATAGGGTTAGTATGACTACCTACATGCTCAAGGAACATGCCCGATGTTAGTGGAACACCACCTATAGTATACTGGCTGCCATTCGTCCAGTGATCAGCTGAGAGATTTCTGACGCCCCTGAAGCGTGAAAAATAGGGCAAATTTAAAATTTTTTCAGGTCTATACACAATTCTAGGTGCATTACTCTGCAGTGTTATGCATTATGATATATCAATTACAAAACTCTCACCACAGGATCTCATCATCTAAAATTCATATATCATACCAATATACATTCCTCAATGCAGAGTTAATTAATTCTAATACATCCCATACATCATTGTTCATCAAGTGTCTGTAAATACAACTTTAGTCTAGGTACATGAAATGTTTGAGTATACCTCAAATATAATATACGGCTTGGAGCTCAAGTCCTCCACTAGCCGCTACTTCATACGTCGAAGGAAAACTCTCTTCACTTGAAGAAATCTGGGGGGAATATAAAAATAAGGTGAGCTTCTAAATCGCTCAGTAAGGGGGTAATGGACTCATTAGCAAAATTAGCAAGCACATAACACAATCGTTTTGATTTGTAGGTGAAACTCATTAAACTCAATATAAAACATAGCATGAACTCATTAAAACATCATCTCATTTCTCAAAAATCATGTAAAAACATGAGTGTAAATGGCTCAACATAAAACCATAGTCACAAGCATGTGGAAATTAAGATGCAATAATGGTTTTTCTCATAAAACGCGATAGAAATCACCTCAGTAATAATGCACATGGCACAGCCACCAAACACAATCTCATGTGTAAAACGGAGACTAGGCAAATAAAACTTAGATAAAAACATCTGTTATGGCACATCAAAATAATCTCCTCTGGGTGGACATCCCAGGCATCATCTAAAGAGGGAACGTCGACAATATGTTCATGTACATGGTGTATTGGTCTTACGTGTTACCAGAACAAGGCCCGGACTTATATGCTACCAGTGCAAGGCCTCTCCTCATGCACACTATCGGTCTTTCATGCTACCAAAGCAAGGCCCAGACTTATATGCTACTAAAGCAAGACCACCTAGCGCTACTAGAGCGGGGGTCATCTCACGTTACCAGAACGGAGGCATCCCTCATTACCAAAACAGAGGAATATCATACTTACATGGTACCAGAGCAAGGCCCGATATGTTATCACATGACACGCCTAACTCTCAATATCAGCCATTATCATATAAAACTGTTTTGCCTTCACGTAAAGCTCATAATGGTTTCTCTCATAAAACTCATATGAAAACCCTTTTTGTACTCATTACAAAACATGTCACAATCGAGCTTAAACCGGCAAAACCATGCACACATTTTCTCAAATCTCAGTACGCCTTAACGTAGAGCCCAAATCCCGTTTCACATTTTAAACTCAAACGCTTTGTAAAACAATTTCACACTTTGTTTACTACTCATAAAAATTGGACCCCAACCGGTGATAAAACTGTATGCAATAAATCAATCATAACTCGTAAAAACATGCTTGTTTCTCCAAACATTTCATGCTACAAATATCATCACAGATCACATACCCAAATGATTTTAAGTTTTCCCTTACCTCGTTGCACCTCGTATAGTGCAATCGTTTCCCTTTAATAATGGACTAGCCTCGTATTCCTCTCTGAAACTCTCGGGTTTTCCAAACGATGTAAAAATATCATCAACACATCATCACATTGTCTCTAATCTTAACATCGAGCATAATTGCTCATATTCTCATTAAGCATCTCAAATAACCTCACCAACCAATTTCTCATAATTTCTCAATATTTCTATTAACCTTAATCATTTTCAGTTAATTCATCACCACGTATACAACCATAATCACAGAAATCTACTTCAAAATCAAAGATCAAAGCTTCAAAATTTACCTAAAACTTGTGGAGTGTCCAATTCACGCCTTAACTCAAATCGTCCTTCGATTTCCAAGTATGTTGTTCTCCTTTTGATGAAGAACAACTTTCCCTCTTACCACAACCTTTGATTAACAGAAATGGGTGTTTTGAAGGAGAGAGAAAGTAAGGGATTCGACCAAAATAGGGGTTTTCAATTTTTTGGAGAGAGAAAAGATGAAATGTAGAAAAACACAGGGGTCCTTTTATAGGCGAAAGGTAGGAGATCGATCTACTCCTGTAAGAGATCGATTTGCTCTTGTAGGAGATCGATCTGCTCTTGAATTTGGGAACGTTTTAGGTACTTTTTATGCCTACTAGATCGATCTGTCGAGGGGTAAGATCGATCTCATAATCTTGAGGAGATCGATCTGCTCCTTGTGAGGAGATCGATATGCTATTTACAGAAACATTTTGAGATCGATCTGCTCCTATAGGAGATCGATCTGCTCTTTATAGAAACATTTGGAGATTGATCTGCTTACTTATGAGATCGATCTACCTATCAGTTCTTGCGCATTTCCTGCATTCTGGAGCCATGAGATCGATCTCTCATCCTTGGAGATTGATCTAGCCTTCACAGAATGCATTGCTGCTGCATCAATTTGTAGAAAACTCAATGTAAAACTTCACATAATCTACCCCATAGTCCATATTTCAACCCATACACATTCAAGACTTAAAAACCTCATATTCTTATACTTCATCATATTTAAAACTTGCGTGTACATCAACATATCATAATTACATACATCAAAATTACAATTCTCATAACTGGGGTACATAAAATTCGCAGTTCTCACATCTTCCCCACCTTTAAAGAATTTGGTCTTCCAAATTCAACTTGACTCATCAAACAGAAAGGGGTACTTCCGTGAGATTCGTAATTTTTGTATGATATTCCTTATGATTTCCATATTGTATGACATTATTATATGTTAATGGACTTATAAGATGGTTGATTCGGATATGATAAATGTGGACGAAACGAAATAACGTAAGTAAAATTGAATAAGGATAAATCAGAAAAATAAAGAAGCAACAAGTTCGTCTAAGGAATTAAATCAAGGTGACTGAAAATAAGGAATTGAAAATAGGGAAAAGATTGTGGATTTATGAAGAAAGTTGATTCAATTTGGTCCTGAACATGTGCAAGGGTAAAATGGTCAAAAGACCAAAATTCGGTATAAATTCGATAAGTAATTTTCATTAAAATATGGAATTTACGAAATCTGGATCAATACCGAGGAAAATATTAAAATTCAAGGCCGATTGATCTTGATATAAATTATTTAGAATTTATGGGAATTAATCGAAATTAATTCAGAATTAATCGAGATTTTTAATTCGAAAAATTATCCCGAAAATAATCAAAAAATATACCGAAAATACGAAAATAAACTGATAAATTCATTTATTTAAAAAATGAATTAAATAATATTTTTTAGGATATTTTAAGAGATATTTGGGTATTTTAATATATTTAATTGATTAAAATAATAAAAATAAATTAATAAATAAAAAAATTTAAAAAAATGAAAAAATCAGAAATCTAAAAACAAATCGGGGAGAGAGAAACCCGAAACCGAGACCCATCAAACCCATCAGAAACCTGTGACCTCCGACGACCTACCGACAACCGATGAGCCCAAATACCGATCAGAAAAGGAAAAGCTAAGCCCGACGGTTCCATTGGTACCGATGACGCGCGTCGACGGTCTCTATTTTCGGCGAATCGACCGACAGAAAATCGTTGAAGAAATCGCCTCTGTCCCAACGAACGACGGTGTCTTAGCACCGATTTAATCCCGTAGAGCCTTCCCTAGGCCGAGGTGGTTCTGTTGAGCCCACTGGAGGCCGACGAGATGGCCGAAATCACCGGCGACGGCAAACAGGCCAAAACGACACCGTAGCCAGGAAAGGGAGAAAAGAAAAAGAAAAAGAAAAAGAAAAAAAGGGAAAGAAAAGGGAAAAAAAGGAAAGAAAGTGTACCAGGGACGACTCGAAATTTGGGTAAGTGACCGAGGGTCGAAATTAACTTACGGATAAATCTCGGGAATTCAATTTAATATTATTTTTTTGAAAAAATGACCCGGATTTATATAAATTGTGCAATGTTACTGCAGAGCCTGAACGAGAGCCGATTTAGCTCCAATTTTTGTATCCCGCACCATATTGGGTAAGTACATTTTAATTACGATAATATGAGTGCTTAAATGCAGAGTTAAGATTATTTTACGGAATTTACAGATTAATTTTGCATAAAAGGAATTTTATTCGAAATTTCAAAGTAATTATCGTAAATAGTATCTGGGCTATCCAATGAGTTTGGAATGAAGCCCGATGATTATTGATAAATCAAATGAGCCCAGTAAACCCGAAGAATGGATTTAAAAGTGGAAACGGGCTGAAAAAGGGGTTCGAGGCCCATTAAAGTGCAATCGGCCCAATAGAGTAAAACGGGCCCAAAGCTTTAGATTCAATCAGTAAGAGTCAAATACTAATCAGTAATATTAAACTGAACCCATATGTGGTTATATGCAGCTCCGTAGACAAGCGAATTGGATTGAGAGACCTGGTACGGTCGAGTCGGGATAAGCTCGAGTGTGATTCCAGGTAAGGGAATTTTATGAGCACTTAGAGGTAGCTGTACGTAGTTTTAAGGGGATTTACATTACGTTAAATTCATTAGGCTACCCGAAAACAGAATAATAAATTTTGTGGAAAAATATGGAAATAGTGACAAATGATTATTTTGCCCCCAGTTAGGAAAATTTCAAAAAGGGTAGTAAGGCTATGAAATTGCATGAAATTCATGATTTTAATATTTTCATGATGATATTGCTTTAATTTAAGCAATTTATGGATAGGTTGGCTATTATTTTCATGTTTTAAGTGAAAAGGCACAGGTTAGGTGCCGATTGATATTTATTTAACATGTTTTGATAAAATTGAGCTACCTATCAGTGTTACATGAGTCGTAACCGTGCTTAAGCACTGCTCGCACTGGATTTTATATTTTAACTCATACACAGAGTGCTGGAGCCTTGCTCGCACTATTTTACAGATTTATTTTATATGACTATCGTACTGGAGTTTTTCTCGTATGAGGTTTTCACTGAGTTTTAATAACTATCTGTACTAGGCATTGCTCGTACGTGGATTTGAATTGAATTTATAATCAGTTTAAGTCGTACTGGAGTGCTGCTCGTACGCAGATTTTATTGATTTCTATGAAACCGTGCTAGAGCTTCGCTCGCATAGGAATTTATATAACATGCATATAGCCGTGTTGGAGCCTCCTATAAATTGTGTGTCACAGTGAGATGATATGCTCACACGTGCATACTGAGACATACTTGACATGGGTGGATAAAACCTATTACAAGCACCCCTGATTGAGCTTGGGTTCACGGAGTACGTTGTACTGTGTATGTCACACGGAGTACGCTGTACCGTGGGGATTGTTGGAGTGGAGTGGCATTAGCCACGAGACAACAAGTCTTGCCCTCGCAATCCTGATATTATACTGTTCTAGCGGGTAGGACTGACCCACCTCCCGTTTCAGGTGTGACACCCCGCACACTAGGATCCGTGTGCCAGGGATCACTAGGTTATGGCCATAGTCCTGGATATTACCGATATAGTCGCTTACATGTCTCACATGATATAACTATTAGTCTTAATAGATCAGGGGAGACCCGAGGGAGGGGTCAGGCCCCGATTTTCTTTTATTTCAATTGAGATTTGATTATTCCCATGGAGGGATTTTATGAAACTTTCATTGAATTATAACCCTGTGAGAAGGGTGATTTTATAACGGAGATTTGAAAATAAAGAATTTTGTTGAAATGGATTTTGATTCATGAGTGTATCATATTTTGACCCAGATGGGGTATTTTAAAACGTGTTGATTCATTTGAGCATGAGATGTTTTCACATGAGAATTATTCCATGTAAAATATGCCGATTTCCTGTTTTAGAACAGATGATATTATATATATGGCATATCATTGTTTTTACCTCATGCTCACATATATATCTTGATTTTTTATCAGCATGTAGATAGTATAGCTATCTACCCATTTGTATTATTGCCTTACTGAGCATGTGGAGCTCACCCTTTCATTTTCCACCCACTTTCAGTGTTTCCACCATAGAGATAACGGGTGTAGAGATTAGACGGCATAACTGATATCTGTGATTCCCATCGACTGTCAGGTATACACCACGTATAAAATTTTGTATTAGTATGCTTACAACACAGTATTGTATATAAAGAAATATTTGGGGATGTAAATATAGAATCATGTGATGTATAAAACATACCGACCACTCTATTATATGATAAATGATATCAATATGTATGTTTACTTGTGCTATTTCTTAATGGTTAGAATGGTATATCGATATTGATTCACAGCCCGACCTGTTCAGAGGGATTTGTCATGAGGAGTTAAGAAAGATTTTCCAAAAGCGAAAAATTTATACTGATTTTTGTAAGTATTGGGTCGTGACAGTATAAGTGGTATCAGAGCGGAGGTTGGCCTGATATGAATTAGTGTCGACAAGTATGCAATTAAGAGTTAGAGTTGGTCGGATAAGAGTTGATAGTGGTTGTTTAGGAAAATTACATCCCCCTTAGTACTGTGCTGTATGAGATGTCAAAGTGTATACTAGATGGGAATTTACTTAACAAATGAATTTGGATTACAAGATTTACATTATGTCGGTCATCCGCAGTGGTAGAGAGGCTAGTACACATGCTAGAGGTCGTAGGGGTAGGCCTAGAGGCCGTGGTGATGGTATATACACTAGTCAGGTACCCGAGGGTACTGCTGTGAGACCAGATGAGACTGAGGCACGCTTCGCTAGACTTGAGCAAAGTATTGAGAGCCTAGCTGAGATTGTAGTGCAGTAGGCAACGCTCGGGGCTAGAGATAGGCGAGATCCGATGGGACAAGCAATAGCTGATCTCGAGATGTCGATACAGGCCGCAGAGTTACATGAGGTTCAGGCTGCAGAGGCAGTGAGACCCCAGCCAGCTCATGATGGTAGATATGAGTGTGATCTTGATAGATTTAGACATTTTCAAAAGTTTAGACCTCCAGTCTTCCATGGGAGGAAGGACCTAGTAGTAGCTGAGGATTGAGTGTATCAGATGGAGAAGCTATATAGGCTTTTCAGATGCACTACAACTGAGAGGGTTGCTTTTGCCATATTTGTATTTCAGGGAGCGGCAGAGCATTGGTGGAGATCTACCGAGCCTATTTTGAGAGCTCGACATGCTGAGGTCACATGGAAGATATTTTTGGATGCCTTTAGGAGGTAGTATGTTCCCGCTACTGCACAGCAAAAGTTGAGGATGGAGTTTATGAGTTTGGTTCAGGGGAACCAGTCTATTGATGAGTATGAGACTCGATTTATCTCTTTAGAGAGATATGATTTAGAGACGATGAGCAGTGAGGATCGAAAGGTCCAGAAGTTTATAGATGGACTGTGACCAACGATTAGATCTCGGTTGGCTCCCTTTGATGTTTCGACTTATGAGGAGGCAGTACATAGAGCTCAGCTGTGTGAGCAGGATTATGAGTGGAACGTCTCTGAGACATGACAGTTTAGTAGGAGTCGAGTGTCACGACCCTCAACTTACCAAAATACGTACAAATTTTTTGCATTTTCATGCATCAATCCTTAATCATCCTTCCTCGATCGTGAACAACCACACACTTAATAGTTGGGCTGTGTGTCGACGTCTAACTCACTCCACCATACCAATTCAATTTGAAACATTATTTATGAGTAAACACTTGTATAAATGTATATATATCAGAGTTGATACATGTGTTTACATTGTTTTACATCCCCAGTGGTTACATACAAAATGCTCTGTGCTATGTCTAGTTTAGATACAAAATAATCAAGGTGTGTATACCTTTAGCGATGGGATGCAGCGGAATTACCCAAAAGGGAACGCCTCCAGTCACGTCCAATCTATACTCAAATCTCTATAGAGAGGGGAAAATAAGGGGGGTGAGCAAACCACACGCTCAGTAAGGCAATCATGCGAACAGGTAGATACTGCACTATCTACGTGATCGTGATGCCATGCTCAAAAGCATTTAATTCATTGTTTATCTCAAAACATGAGTGAATGATTGTGTTAATGGTATGTAAAGCATTCATGCTATAGAAATCAAGTGCACATGTCAACTTAAAGCATGGTATAAATCATCATGCATAATTCACAATAAAAGCATGGCATTACCCATCATGCATTTTCACAATAAAGCATGGCATTAAACATCATGCATCCGTGCAGTTTAAAAACCATTAACAAATCAATTCATCACTGGTCAGGTCTCGGCCCATCCCTCGGGCTTTCCTGACCCACAATCATTTCAAACATGGATTTAATCTCAAATAGCAGTAGACATGTGAGATAGGCAGTTCAACAATCGATAATAACCTCAAGGCCTATGTACATAACCTGTGATACCGGCTACACGGATCAGGTGTGCGGGATATCACCACCATCTGCTTCCACACGGGAGGTGGGTCAAATCCTACCCACCGATCCATAGCAGATCTCGTCCGAAGACGGCACATCACAACTCAACACGTACAATGTACTCCATGCTACATGCACGGTACGACATACTCCGTGGACCCAATCAACACATCATATCACGCCACATCTCAAACGCACGTGTGAGCCTATTTAATCGGGGCGACCTCTTGTCTATCCGAAGCTCCTAACACAGCTAATTAATCATGTCAACACAATGCACGTGTGAGCCTATTTAATCGATGTGACACCCAGTCTACTCGAAGCTCCAAACACGGCAACATACAAGGTGGGCATCCAGTGCGAGACAAACTCGAGCACAATGCCAAAATAATATGAAATCCATGTGAAAACTAGTGCCTCTTGCACTCTTTCATACTCACGAAATCATGTAGGTGGCTCAAAACTTGCAAAATATGATTAACAAAACCAAAACACACTCATCTCTTTTGCAAATCATTTCAATGTTAGCCAACCTACCAATCATTTGCTAAAAAGCAATAAAACATGATTTTCAAAGCAATATGCTTTTGTTTTCATGCACATATCTCAAACTCCCAATTTTTACCCTTCAATCACCCAACAACATTTCCTAATCTCATGCATTCTAGCAAAACATTTAAGCGCCCAAATTGCGCACAGATATCTCTAAGAGTCCACACAATTCCCTTACCTCGATTTACTTGGTGTGACTCCTTTCCTTTTAGCTTCTCACGCTCTTGGCTCAACTCTCCTCAGCGTATCCTCAGAAGCTGCAATTCATTCATTAAATCGATTGAGTTAACGTATTTAACCCATAATTGACCTCACTAGTCAATATTATTCACTTATGCACTTTACAAATGCCTTAATCCACATTTTACCTCTTTTAGGCAAATCTCACATTTTATCTACCAACAACATCTTAAAATCATACCCACAACACTATTAATAACTTCTATATATATCTCATTTCTCATTAATCTCCATCAATTTCACTTTCTCACATTAAACGATTTCTAGGTCAAAATCATTCCAATGCATTCTAGATAGTTTCTAACCATCCATACTCATGCCAAACAACCCCAAAATCACTTAAATAAATAATGCACCATAGTTGGAGTGTTAGAATCTTACCCAATTTGATTTCTCCTCTTGCTCCAAATGGCAATGCCCTTAACTTCTTCAATATCAACAATGGGAAAATGCTTTCCAACTATGTTGTTCTTCTCTTTGATAGGAACAACTTTGTCTCTAATGGTCTCTCTTCAAACCTCACTGAAAATGGCTGATTTTTGAGAGAGAAAGTTAGGTTTTTGGGTTGAAAGTGGAAGGTTAGTGTTTTTCCCTAAATTTTCTGATTTTCAGCACTCCTTATATAGAATTAGCTTGAGGAGATCGATTTGGTCCAAGAGGAGATCGATCTGGTCCCTTAAAATCCCTCTTTTTCACGGCATTTTTAAGCCTGAGATCGATCTATCGAAGCATGAGATTGATCTGTCAAGGCATGAGATCGATCTGTCGAAGCATGAGATCGATCTGCTCCCAAACAGAGAGCTAAGGAGATCGATCTGGCTCCATTGGAGATCGATCTGCTCTATTCTTTTGCCCAAATAAGAGCATTCTGGCTCTTCCAGATCGATCTCTCATCCCATGAGATCGATCTGCCCTTCAAAATTTCCAGATTTCCTGCAGTTCCTCTGCAACAACACTTACCAAACATCCTTAATTTGCTACCATGATCATTTCCTCATTCATTCATTTTTGAGACTTGAAAATGGCATCCATCCTCACTTCATACGCATTAAGACTTGTGTAGAATCTTTGTATGACCAATGGTACTTAATATAAACAAAAATGGAAGTGCACATCTTATGCAATTCTACTTCCATTTTACCAAACTATTCATAATCCATTCTACACACATTCTCCACATGTTTAAGTCCATTTCTACACATTCATACATAATGAAACTTGTATGTACGATTACCACTCTCATTACAAGTGTGTACATTACTTATGGACTTACATCACATATACTTCACTCATGAATTCATAGTACAACTCTATTTACACTTCTATGTACATATATACCCTTATACATATACGGGGTCTCACATCGAGACAGAGACCAAAAGAGAATCGGGAGAGATAGATTTGTCAGGAGAGGGGTACGGCTCTCGGATAAGAGGTCGAAGATTGAGGAGGTTCAGTAGAGGACAGATAGACCCCCTGTTCATCCGACTTTACCACCAGCTAGAGGCATTGTCATTGGAGAACCACGCCCAGCTACTGATCGATGTAGGCGATGTGGCAGATATCATGGTACTAGACCTTATCCAGTGCCTATAGCTACTACTGTAGTATGTTATTGTTGTGGAAGGCCAAGGCATGTGGTTAGAGATTGCCCAGAGAGACATGACACTGCCCCACAGAAGGGCAAAGAGCCGGAGAGAGCTCCAGTTCAGGTTCCTGCTCAAAGGAGGAGAGCTACTGCTGAAGAGAAAGGGAAGTAAGTGATGGGTATAAGGTGAGTTCATGCTTTGGACCAGGATACAACAGATCAGTTGTCAGATGTGGTGAAAGGTACCATCCTGATCTTTGATTTAAAGCATATGTTTTGATTGATCCTGGTGCCACACATTCATTCGTATCACCTTCATTTGCATATAAATTGTCTAGGTATGTAAAGCCTATTCCTCTAAGTAGTAAATTGATAATACTTACCCTTATAAACACTAGTCAACGAGTAGAGTATGTAGTTAAAGACTGCAAGTTGAAAGTCGGAGAAAAAGAAATGTCAGCCGACCTTATTATGATGTATATGAGGGACTTTGATGTCATATTAGGAATGGATTGGTTGGCTGCCAATCTTGTTGTGTTAGATTGTTGTTCTAAGACGTTAACGTTCAATACCCCCGAAAGATATGTTGTAAAATTTCCCTGAAAAGTAATGAAATCAGTGGTTGTTCTAAATGAAGTTATAAATTTTGCTGATATTATGATTTATGTTTTGAAGGATTCATTGCAGATGTGGTTGATAGAGACTAGGTAAGATCGAAATTGAAAGATATTCCAATGGTTAGGGAGTTTCCTAACGTCTTTCCAGATAATTTACCAGGATTACCTCCAGTCAGAGAGGTAAAGTTTGGGATAGATTTAGTACCTGGTACAGAACCGATTTTGAGACCACCGTATAGGATAGCTCCGATTGAGTTAGAGGAGCTGAGGAAGCAGTTACAGGATCTACTTGAGAAGGGGTTTGTGAGACTGAATGTATCACCTTGGGGAGCTCCGGTCTTGTTTGTGAGGAAGAAAGATGGAAGCCTCCGATTGTATATGGATTACAGATTGTTGAATAAGGCTACCATTAAGAATAAGTATCCCCTTCCACGCATTAACGATCTGTTGGATCAGCTTCGGGGAGCACAGGTCTTTTCTAAGATTAATCTGAGGTCTGGGTATCATCAGCTGAGGATACGGAGGGAGGATGTGCCCAAGACAGCATTTAGGACCTGTTATGGTCATTATGAGTTTTTAGTTATGCCATTCGGGTTGACTAATGCCCTCGCAGCATTCATAGCTTTGATGAACGATGTGTTCAAGCCATACTTGGATCGGTTTATGATTGTGTTTATCGATGATATTTTGGTATACTCCAAATCCAGGGAGAATAACGAGTAGCACTTGAGGATAGTGTGATAGACCCTCAGAGAGAGACAATTGTATGCCAAACTCAGTAAGTGTGACTTCTAGTTGAAACAGATTTCTTTTCTCGGCCATGTAGTATCGAGGGATTGAGTGTCAGTGGACCCATCCAAGATAGAGGCAGTTATTCAGTGGAAGCAACCCAGGACAGTCACAGAGATTTAGAGTTTTCTAGGTTTGGCAGGATACTATAGGAGATTTGTAGAGGGTTTCTCTAGATTAGCTGCTCCGTTGACATGTCTCACACGGAAGGATGTTGAGTTTGTGTGGGATGATACCTGTGAGAGGAGTTTTCAGGAGCTGAAGCGTCAATTGACAACTGCTCCAGTTCTCAACATACCTACCAGCTCAGGAGGTATCTTGGTATATACAGATGCATCGCATCAGGGACTGGGCTGTGTATTAATGCAGGATGGGAGGGTAGTTGCCTATAGATCTAGACAGCTAAAAGATCACGAGAGGAACTTATATGGTAAGCAGTTTCAGATTTTTACAGACCATAAGAGTCTGAAGTATTTATTCTCACAAAAGGAGCTGAACATGAGACAAAGGAGATGGCTCGAGCTTCTGAAGGATTATGATTTTGAGATATTATACCACCCAGGAAATGCTAATGTAGTTGCTAATACTTTGAGCAGGAAAAGCCTAGGGTTGGTATCATTTATGATGGTTTAGGAACATGACTTGTTAGAACAGTTCGCGAGCCTCAGTTTGGACATAGCACCCCCTGAGATTGACAGAGTTGAGATCATTGCGAGCTTGAGATTGGAGCCAGAGTTGATTGATCGTATCTGGCAGGCTCAGTAGAGTGATCAGGGATGTACTCAGTTGATGAGGCAGGCACAGGCAGGTCCAGATACAGATTTTGTATTGAGTACTGATGGATTAATGAGGTTTCGCGGTAGGGAATGTGTTCCCGAGGATCCTGAGATCAGGAGGATATTTTATTAGAGGCTCACTCAGCGAGGTATACAGTACATCCAGGGAGTATGAAGATGTATTAGAATCTTTGGAGAGTTTCTTGGTGGTCTGGAATGAAGATAGACATAACAGAGTATGTCGCTAGATGTCTCGTCTGTCAGCAGGTAAAGGTAGAGCATCAAAAGCCTGCAGAATTATTGCAGCCTCTACCGATACCTACATGGAAGTGGGAGCATGTCACCATGGATTTTATGATGGGATTACCGAGGACCCGCAGAGGTCACGATGCCATCTGGGTGATTGTGGATAGACTGAAAAAGTCTGCCTATTTCTTAGCTATGAGAGCTACAGATGCTCTGAGTACGTTGTCGAACTTTTATGTTCGGGAGATTGTCAGACTACATGGCGTTCCAGTGAGCATTGTTTCTGATAGGGATGCTCGCTTCACTTCCTATTTTTAGGAACATTTTTCAGGAAGCGTAGGGGACCCAGTTAAGATTTAGCACTGCTTTCCATCCTCAGACAGATGGTCGGTCAGAGAGGACTATACAGACTCTGGAGGATATGTTGAGAGCATGTGTGCTGGATTTTGGAGGCTCTTGGGATGATCATTTGCCATTAGCCGAGTTCGCCTACAATAACAGTTATCACTCGAGTATCGGGATGGCACCGTATGAGGCACTGTATGGTCACGATGTCGTTCCCGTATTAGATGGGAAGAGATTGGTGACAGACTGTTATTTGCTCCTGACTGGGTACAGCAGGCTACTGAGGATGTCAGATTGATATGTGATAGATTACGGACAGCTCAGAGTCAACAGAAGAGTTATGCTGACAGGAGACACAGACCACTAGAGTTTGCAGAGGGTGAGTCGGTGTTTTTGAGAGTTTCTCCTTCCAAGGGTATCATGAGGTTCGGTAAGAAAGGTAAACTGAGCCCTCGTTTTATTGGACCCTTTGAGATTCTGGAGCGAGTGGGAGATAAGGGCTATAGATTGGCATTTCCACCAGAGTTGGCAGGTGTACACAGTGTCTTCCACGTTTCTTTGCTTTGGAAGTACCATCCGGATCCATCACACGTGATTCACTACGAGCCGTTAGAGCTCAGTGACAGTATGACATATGTTGAGAGACTGGTTCAGATTTTGGATAGGAAGGAGAAGGTATTGCGATCCAAGACAATCTCCCTGGTGAAGGTTCAGTGGCAGTTTCACACTCCGGAGGAAGCTACCTGGGAGCTAGAGAGCATGATATAGGAGAAGTACTCGGAGTTGTTTACGGATTGATTTGGTTCAAATTTGGAGGATAAAATTCTTTTAATGGGGGGGATTGTGAGATCCGCAATTTTTGTATGATATTCCTTATGATTTCCATATTGTATAACATTATTATATGTTAATGGATTCATAAGATGGTTGATTCGGAATGATAAATGTGGACGAAACGAAATAATGTAAGTAAAATCGAATAAGGATAAATCAGGAAAATAAAGAAGCAACAAGTTCGTCGAAGGAATTAAATCGAGGTGACTGAAAATATGGAATTGAAAAGAGGGAAAAGATTGTGAATTTATGAAGAAAGTCGATTCAATTTGGTCATGAACACGTGCAAGGGTAAAATGGTCAAAAGACCAAAATTCGGTATAAATTCAATAAGTAATTTTCATTAAAATATGGAATTTACGAAATTTGGATCAATACTGAGGAAAATATTTAAATTCGAGGCCGATTGATCTTAATATAAATTATTTGGAATTTATGGGAATTGATCAGAATTAATTTGGAATTAATCGAGATTTTTAATTCGAAAAATTATCCCGAAAATAATTAAAAAATATACCGAAAAGATGAAAATAGACTGATAAATTCATTTATTAAATAAATGAATTAAATAATATTTTTTAGGATATTTTAAGAGATATTTGGGTATTTTAATATATTTAATTGATTAAAATAATAATAAATAAATTAATAAATAATAAAAAATAAAAAAACGAAAAAATCAGAATTCTGAAAACAAATCAAGGAGAGAGAAACCCGAAATCGAGACCCATCAAACCCATCAGAAACCCGTTACCTCCTACGACCCACCGACAGTCGACGAGCCCAGATACTGATCGAAAAAGGAAGAGTGAAGCCCGACGGTTCCATTGGTACCGGTGACGCGTGCCGACGATCCGTATTTCCGGCGAATCGACCGACGAAAAATTGTTGGAGAAATCGCCTCTGTCCCAACGAACGACGGTGTCTTAGCACCGATTCAACCCCGTAGAGCCTTCCCTATGTCGAGGCGATTCTGTTGAGCCCACTGCAGGCCGACGAGATGGCCGGAATCACCGGCAACGAAAAACGGGCCAAAACGGCACTGTAGCCAGGAAAGGGAGAAAAGAAAAAGAAAAAGAAAAAGAAAAAGAAACGGAAAGAAAAGGGAAAAAAGGAAAGAAAGTGTACCGGGGATGACTCAAAATTTGGGTAAGTGATCGAGGGTCGGGATTGACCTGGGGATAAATCCCGAGAATTTAATTTAATATTATTTTATTGGAAAAATGACTCGAATTTATATAAATTGTGCAGTGTTACTCCAGAGCCCGAACGAGAGCCAATTTAGCTTCGATTTTCTTACCCCGCACCATATTGAGTAAGTACATTTTAATTACAATAATATGAGTCCTTAAATGCAGAGTTAAGATTATTTTACGGAATTTACGGATTAATTCTGCATAAAACGAATTTTATTTGAAATTTCAAAGTAATTATCGTAAATAGTATCCGGGCTATCTAATGAGTTTGGAACGAAGCCCGATGATTATTGATAAATCAAATGAGCCCAGTAAACTCGAAGAAGGGATTTAAAAGTGGAAACGGACTGAAAAAGGGGTTCGTGGCCCATTAAAGTACAATCGGGCCCAATAGAGTAAAACGGGCCCAGAGCTTTAGATTCGATCAATAAAAGTGAAATACTGATTAGTAATATTGAACTGAACCCATGTGGTTATATGCAGCTCCGTAGACGAGCGAATTGGACTGAGAGACTTGGTACGGCCAAGTCGGGATAAGCTCGCGCGTGATTCCAGGTAAGGGAATTTTATGAGCACTTAAAGGTAGTTATACGTAGTTTCGAGGGAATTTACATTACGTTAAATTCATTAGGCTACCCGAAAACGGAATAATGAATTTTGCAAAAAAATATGGAAATAGTGACATGACTATTTTGCCCCCAGTTAGGAAATTTTCAAAAAGGGTAGTAAGGCTATGAAATTGCATGAAATTCATGATTTTAATGCTTTCATGATGATATTGCTTTAATTCAAGCAATTTATGAATAGGTTGGCTATTATTTTCATGTTTTAAGTGAAAAGGCACAGTTAGGTTGCAATTGATATTTATTTAACATGTTTTGATAAAATTGAGCCACCTATCAGTGTTATATGAGTCGTAACCGTGCTTGAGCATTGCTCGCACTGGATTTTATATTTTAACTCATACACAGAGTGCTAGAGCCTTGCTCGCACTATTTTACAGATTTATTTTATATGACTATCGTACTGGAGTTTTTCTCGTATGAGGTTTTCACTGAGTTTTAATACCTATCCGTACTAGAGCATTGCTCGTACGTGGATTTGAATTGATTTATAATCAGTTTAAGTCGTACTAGAGAGCTGGTCGTACACAGATTTTATTGATTTCTATGAAACCATGCTAGAACTTCGCTCGCATGAGATTTTCAGATATCATGAATATGCATGGAGCCGTGCTAGAGCTTCGCTCGCACAGGAATTTATATGACATGCATATAGCCGTGTTAGAGCCTCATGTAGACTGTGTGTCACAGTGAGATGATATGCTCACACGTGCATACTGAGACATACTTGACATGGGTGGATAAGACCTATTACAGGCACCCCTGATTGAGCTTGGGTTCACGGAGTACGTTGTACCATGTATGTCACTCGGAGTACGCTGTACCGTGGGGATTGTTGGAGTGGAGTGGCATTAGCCACAAGACAGCAAGTCTTACCCTCGCAATCCTGATATTATGCTGTTCTGGAGGGTAGGACCGACCCACTTCCCGTTTCAGGTGTGACACCCCGCACACTAGGATCCGTGTGCCAGGGATCACAAGGTTATGGCCATAGTCCTGGATATTACCGATATAGTTGCTTACATGTCTCACATGATATAACTATTGGTCTTAATAGACCAGGGTAGACCCAAGGGAGGGGTCAGGCCCCGATTTTCTTATGATTTCAATTGAGATTTGATTATTCCCATGGAGGGATTTTATGAAACTTTCATTGAATTGTAACCCTGTGAGAAGGGTGATTTTATAACGAAGATTTGAAAATAAAGAATTTTGTTGAAATGGATTTTGATTCGTGAGTGTATCATATTTTGACCTAGATGGGGTATTTTAAAACGTGTTGATTCATTTGAGCATGAGATGTTTTCACATGAGAATTATTTCATGTTTTAATACGTCGATTTCCTGTTTTAGAACATATGATATTATATATATGGCATATCATTGTTTTTACCTCATGCTCAGATATATATCTTGATTTTTTATCAGCATGTAGATAGTATAGCTATCTACCCGTTTGTATTATTGCCTTATTGAGCATGTGGAGCTCACCCTTTCATTTTCCACCCACTTTCAGTGTTTCCACCATAGAGATAACGGGTGTAGAGATTAGACGGCATAGCTGATATCTGTAATTCTCATCGACTGTCAGGTATACACCACGTACATAATTTTGTATAAGTATGCTTACAGCACAATATTGTACATAAAGAAATATTTGGGGATGTAAATATAGAATCATGTGATGTATAAAACATACTGGCCACTCTATTATATGATAAATGATATCAGTATGTATATTTACGTGTGATATTTCTTAATGGTTAGAATGGTATATCGATATTGATTCACAGCCCGACCTGTTTAGAGGGATTTATCACGAGGAGTTAAGAAAGATTTTTCAAAATCGAAAAATTTGTACTGATTTTTGTAAGCATTGGGTCGTGACAACTTCTCCTTCATGAGGCTTTCTAATTCCCAAGTTGCCTCTTCAATTGAGTGATGTTTCCATAAAATTTTCACTAATAGGATACTTTTAGTAAGAAGTACCTTCTCTCTTCTATCGAGGATCCGGACGGGTTCTTTAGTGCAGCTCATGTCCTCTTGTATGTTCTTCTCTTCATACTTTATGACATGAGAAGGGTCTGGGTGGTACTTCCTCAACATAGATACATGGAAAACGTTTTGTATCCCAGACATCTGTGGGGGTAATGCCAACATGTAGGCTACCTCTCCCACTCTCTCAAGAATCTTAAATGGTCTAATGTATCACAGACTCAATTTCCCTTTCTTTCCAAATCTCATGACACCCTTACTCGGTGATATTTTTAAAAATACTGCATCACCAACATCAAACTCGAGTGGTCGTCTATGCACATCCACGTAGCTTTTCTGTCTACTCTGTGCAGCCCGTAATCTCTCACATATAAGTTTCACTCTCTGTACAGCCTGTTCAATAAGCTTGGGAGCATTTATCTTTCTGTCACCCACTTCTTCCCACGCTATAAAGGATCTACACCTCCTACCATATAGAGCTTCAAAGGTGCTATTTCAATACTCGCATGACAGTTATTATTGTAAGCAAACTCTGCTAGGGGCAGGTGATCATCCTATGATCCCTTAAAATTCATCGTACACGCCCTCAACATATCCTCCAAGGTCTGAATAGTCCTCTCTGACTGACCATCTGTCTGAGGATGATGGGCGATACTAAAACTCAATCGATATCCCACGGACTCTTGAAATTGGGTCCAAAATTTGGAGGTAAATCGGGAATCTCTATCAGAAGTAATACTTAATGGAGCCCCATGTAATCTAGCTATCTCGCTGACATATAACTCAGCTAAGACATCCACAGTATCTGTGCTCTTGATGGCAAGGAAGTGGGCACTCTTTGTCAGTCTATCCACTATGACCCATATAGCATCACGACCCCTTCAGGTCCTTGGTAAACCCATAATAAAGTCCATGGTGACATGCTCCCATTTCCATGTAGGCACAGGTAAAGGTTGCAATAATCCTCCGGGCTTCCGATGCTCAGCTTTCACTTGCTGGCACACTAAACATTTGGCCACAAAATCTGTCACGTCTCGCTTCATATCACTCCACCAATATACCTTTCTCAAATCTCGATACATCTTAGTACTCCCTGGGTGCATGGTGTATCGCGAGCTGTAGGATTCTCTCAGTATTTGTCTCTTCAGGGTATCATCGTCTGGTACACAAATTCGTCCTCTGAATCTCAACAATCCATGCTCACTGACTATGAGATTTGACTGCGAAGTTTGTTCGGCTTGGCTAACCATATTAATCAACCTCTGATCATCACGCTGCCTAGTTCTAATCCGATCCATGATTCAGGGCTCTATTCGCAGGCTAGCAAAAAATCCAGTCTCTACCTCTTTAACTCTGATTCGGAGTTTGGCAAACTGCTCCAATAAATCCCATTCCCTGACCCTCATAGCAGATATCATACTCTTCCTGCTCAGGGCATCAGCAACTACGTTCGCCTTTCCCGGATGATACAGAATCTCATAGTCATAATCCTTAAGGAGTTCCATCCATCTCTTTTGTCTCATGTTTAACTCTTTCTGATCAAACAAATACCTCAAACTCTTGTGGTCAGTGAAGATCTGAAATCTTTCACCATACAAGTAGTGCTGCCAGATCTTCAAGGCAAATACCACAGCGGCTAACTCCAAATCATGCGTGGGGTAATTCGGTTCATGATTTTTTAACTGTCACGATCCATAAGCGACCACTCTTCTATGCTGCATGAGTACACACCCTAATCCTTGATGGGAAGCATCATTGTACACTGAAAATCCTTTTGATCCCTTAGGGATAGTCAACACAGGGGTCGTTGTCAATCTCCTTTTTAATTCTTAAAAATTGAGCTCACATTGATCAGTCCATATGAACAGAGTCTCTTTGCGCGTGAGCTTGGTCAAAGGAGCGACAATCCTGGAAAATCCCTCAACAAACCTTCTATAATATCCTGTTAAACCAAGGAAACTTTGTACCTCTGTAACTATCCTCAGTCTTTCCCAATTAAGCACAGCCTCCACTTTAATTAGATCAACTGATACTCCTTCCTCTGAAACTATATGACCAAGGAAAGCTATTCAATCTAGCCATAACTCACACTTACTAAGCTTTCCATATAATTGTTTGTCTTGGAGTATCTAAAGTACTAACCACAGTTGTGGGTGCTCCTCATAAGACCGAGAGTACACCAAGATATCATCAATAAAGACTATCACAAACTTATCTAGATAGTCTCTGAACACCTTATTCATTAACCTCATAAAGGCTGCAGGGGCGTTCGTCAATCCAAAGAGCATCACTAGAAATTCATAATGGCCATACCTTATCCTGAAGGCCTTCTTCGGAATATCTTCCTCCTTAATCCTCAATTGGTGATAACCCGATCTTAAATCAATCTTAGAGAAGACTGAGGCCCCTTTCAGCTGATCAAGTAGATCGTCAATCCTAGGCAATGGGTATTTATTCTTCACCGTGGCTTTATTCAATAGTGGGTAGTCTATGCATAATCTGAGACTACCATCCTTCTTCCTTACGAATAACATTGGTGCTCCCCATGATGAGACACTAGGTCTAATAAACCCCTGATTCAATAACTCATGTAGTTGTTTCTTCAATTCCTCTAGTTCCACTAATGCCATCCTATACGGAGGTCTAGAGATAGGCTGAGTATCTGGTACCAAATCGATGGTAAACTCCAGCTCTCTCTCTGGTGGTAAATCAGGCAACTCATCTGGGAAAACATCCAGAAATTCACATACCACGGGTATATCCTTAATCCTCAGATGTTCCCGGTTATCATCTAAAATGAGCGCTTCATAACCTTCACATTAAAAGCAAATTTAATACTCTTAAAAGGTAACATCATAAATTTCAAATTGCTTACAAAAATTTCACACCTTTATTTCCTAACATTTCAAATGTACACTGTAAGGTTCAGGTAGGGAGAAGGTTATAATCTTAGTATAGCAGTCTAAACTCACTCGATTGGTTATCAGCCAATCCATTCCCAAAATTACATCCAACCCATATATATTTAACATCATTAGATCTGCTAACATTATCCTATCTCCCACATTTATTTCACATCCTCTACATATCATATCCGTTCTTTGGGACTCTCACATAGGAGTATTTACATGTAGGATATACTCTAGAGGTTGAAACTTCAAATTTAAACTACATGCAAAATGCTCAGAAATAAACGAATGCATGGATCCCGGATCAATCAACACATGAGCCTTATGATTACAGATAGAGAGTGTACCCCTTATAGTTTCTGCAGAAGTGTCTGCTGTTTCCTTATCCAGAGCGAACACACGTCCCACTATGACAGGCTTCTTTCCTTTCTCTGTAATAGTGGCTCGTCTTGGGGGATTCACTCTCTGAGGCTGCTGTCTAGTAGGCTCCAGAGCCTGTGGTCTTTGAGGTTGAGGAAAACCTTTTACTCTGTGACCATGTCTCCACATCTGAAATATCAACGAATCAACCCAGTACAACTTCCCTCATGCGGTCGGCCACGGTCTCTACGAACCCTTAACATCTTGAGGGGTCTCTCTAATGATGGAATAAGCTCTGGGTCTCTCCAATCTGCCCTTCTGTACTTCAATCCTTCCTCTTCTGAAGGAACCTCTCCAAATATCTATCTGGGAAATCGCTGGTCTCTTACCCTTATCCCTAGGCACTACTCTGAACTCATTTTGGGATTGTATCATTTCGATCCCCCTCTCAATCTCTTGTGCTCATCTCAGAGCATCTTTAAACTCAGTAATATATAGCCCTATCAATCGATCTCTGATGATGGGCTTTAATCTATATACAAATCTCTCGGTGTTGAGCTCTTCATCTTTAAAGGTCTTTGGATTATATTTCAACAGAGTGGTAAATCGACTCTCATAATCATCCACAAACATATCGCCTTGTACCAGACTTGAAAACTTAGCCTGCATCCTTCTCTGGGTAGCTCGAGGTACATATTGGGCTCTGAAGACCTTTTGAAACTCTTCCGAGCTAATCACATCCTGTCAGGACATCAGAATACTTTGGGTAGTATCCCACCAATCTCGAGCTCTCCCTTTCAACATATAAGCACCCATACTGACCCTCTCAGCATCTGTGCATCCCAAATAATCAAATATGACTCTCAACTCAGTCAGCCACTCCTAAGCCTCTACAAGATCCTTTCTTCCCTTGAATGAGGGTGGATTCATTTTCAAAAAGTCCCTCAGTCGGATCATATTCTTGTCATCGGGCTGAGTGGTGGGAGGCATTGGGTCAATCTGTACTGGGGGCATAGGAGGTCCTTGTGGTGGTGTAGGAGTGGTACCCGAGGTATTAACTTCAAAATGTTATGCGAATAGCGCAACCATCTGCTTAAAACCTTGCCACACATCTGTCTCAATCCGGTTAAATCGAGAGTTAGGACTCTCCGGTTGTGGAGCAGGTGGCAGATGTGGCTCTGCCTGCCTCCTGGAATGACCTCGTCATCCACTCATTTTCAATCTCAATACGTTTCTTGCGTGTACACATCAAACTTGATTGAAATCTCAATCCTCATTTCCAGTTCATGACCAGACTTATACAGACACTTGGGATGTATTCTATTTCACTTAACCGACACTGACAATACTAAAAACCCTAAACTTTGATACAAAGAAAACTATGTGAGGCCCCAGAAACGTAAAAAATAGGGCAAATTTAAAACTTTTTCACGTCCATACACAATTCTAGGTGCATTCCTGTGCAGTGTCATGCATTATGATATATAAATTATAAAACTTTCACCACATGATTTCATCATCTAAAATTCATATATCATACCAATATACATTCCTCAATGCAGAGTTAATTAATCCTAATACATCCCATAAATCATTGTTCATCAAGTGTCTGTAAATACAAATTTAGTCTAGGTATATGAAATGTTTGAGTATACCTCAAATACAATATATGGCCTGGAGCTCAAGTCTTCCACTAGCCGCTACTCTGTAAGTCGAAGGAAAACTCTCTTCACTTGAAGAAATCTGGGGGGAATATAAAAATAGGGTGAGCTTCTAAATCACTCAGTAAGGGGGTAAGGGACTCGTTAGCAAAATCAGCAAGCACACAGCACAATCGTTTTGATTTGTAGATGAAACTCATTAAACTCAATATAAAACGTAGCATGAACTCATTAAAACATCATCATCATCTCATTTCTCAAAAATCATTTAAAAACATGAGAGTAAATGGCTCAACATAAAACCAAAGTCACAAACATGTGGAAATCAAGATGCGATAATGGTTTTTCTCATAAAACGTGATAAAAATCACTTCAGTAATAATACAAGTGACACAGCCACCAAACACAATCTCATGTGTAAAACGGAGACTAGGTAAATAAAACTCAGATAAAAACAGCTGTCATGGCACATCAAAATAATCTCCTCTGAGTGCGCATCCCAAGCATCCTTAAAAGAGGGAACGTCGACAATATGTTCGTGTACATGGTGTATTGGTCTTACGTGGTACCAGAACAAGGCTTGGACTTACATGCTACCAGAGCAAGGCCTCTCCTCATGCACACTATCGGTCTTACATGCTACCAAAGTAAGGCCCAAACTTATATGCTACCAAAGCAAGGCCACCCAGCGCTACTAGAGCGGGGGTCATCTCATGTTACCAGAACGAAGGCATCTCTCATTACCAAAACAGAGGAATATCAGACTTACATGCTACCAGTGCAAGGCCCGATGTGTTATCACATGACACGCCTAAGTCTCAATATCAGCCATT
This sequence comes from Firmiana major, assembly GCA_033439115.1. Lineage (NCBI taxonomy): Eukaryota > Viridiplantae > Streptophyta > Magnoliopsida > Malvales > Malvaceae > Firmiana > Firmiana major. The sequence goes on along the minus strand of CM065901.1, from coordinate 67,931,685 downwards.
ATCATATAAAACCGTTTTGCCTTCATGTAAAGCTCATAATGGTTTCTCTCATAAAACTCATTTGAAAACCCTTTTTGTACTCATTACAAAACATGTCGAAACTGAGCTCAAACCGGTAAAACCATGTACACATTTTCTCAAATCTCAGTACGCCTTAACGTAGAGCCCAAATCCCGTTTCACATTTTAAACTCAAACGGTTTTTAAAATAATTTCATACTTTGTTTACAACTCATAAAAATTAGGCCCCAACCGACTATAAAATCGTGTACAATAAACCAATCATAACTCATAAAAACATGCTTGTTTCTCAAAACATTTCATGCTACAAATATCATTACAGATCACATACACAAATGAGTTTAAGTTTTCCCTTACCTCGTTGCACCTTGTATAGTGCAATCGTTTCCCCCTAACGACGGACTAGCCTCGTATTCCTCTCCGAAACTCTTGGACTGTCCAAACGATGTAAAATATCATCAACACGTCATCATATCGTCTCTAATCTAAACATCGAGCATAATTGCTCACATTCTCATTAAACATCTCAAATAACCTCACCAACCAATTTCTTATAATTTCTCAATATTTCTATCAACCCTAATCATTTTCAGTTAATTCATCACCACGTCTACAGCCACAATTGCAGAAATCTACATCAAAATCAAAGATCAAAGCTTAGAAATTTACCAAAAACTTGTGGAGTGCCCAATTCACGCCTTAACTCAAATCATCATTCGATTTTCGAGTATGTTGTTCTCCTTTTGACGAGGAACAACTTTCCCTCTTACCATAACCTTTGATTCGAACGAAAATGAGTGTTTTAAAGGAGAGAGAAAGCTAGAGATTCGACCAAAATGGGGGTTTTCGATTTGCTAGAGAGAGAAAGGATGAAATGCAGAAAAAACTTTCACGACCCTTCCTGACTTAACCAAAACCACTACAAATTTTTCGCATTTTAACTTACCTTTCCTTTCATCAATGGTTGGGCCGTGATTCGATGTTAGCTTCCTCGCATACCATATCATTCATTACCATACATACATGTTAATATATTATTTTTGACTGTAAACTTCTTTTATAATCATGTAAGATCATATAAAATCTAATACAAATACATTCCCCATAATATATATCGTATACATTACTGTGCTGTTTCTATGTTTAGATACATAACCGTACAAAATATGTATACCTGTCGATCAATAGGAAATAGCAGTGGACAACAGGAATACTATCCCTTAAGCACACTCGCTCTATTGCTGATGCTCTGTAGAGAGGGAAAATAAAAGGGGATGAGCATACAACGCGCTCAGTAAGAAAATCAGGCAAGTAAGTAGATATCTACACTATCTACTCAAAATAATGCTATGCCTCGAAAATATCATTTCCTTAATTCACTTTAAAAGCATGTTTTTAAAATATATACATATACTTGTATAGATTAAATCCCATGTATAGAAATCATGCTTTCTTTCTCAAATATAGGCATGTAGTGTAAAATAATGCATCTTTATAATATCACAATGCCTTTAGATAATTTATGCCATGTATATTTAAATCACAGTAAATATGACATTTAAATTATTCACAACACAAAATCGAATTCTGACCCATCCCTCAGGTCTATCCGTATCATAAAGAATTCAATCAGTCAGGTGATATATCATGTGAGACTCTGTGGTGAAATGTAATAATATCCTGGACTATGGCCATATCCTATAATGGTGATCCCAGGCTACACGGAATCCTAGTGTGCTGGGCATCACTGCTGCAACGGGAGGGGGGTCAGTTCATCACAATCGCCAGCTATCAACTCCTCAACTCCACAACACCACACGGTAAAGTGTACTCCATGCTACTCGCACAGTAGAACGTACTCCGTGGACCCTACATCACAGTCGAGGTGCCTGCCATAGGTTTTAGCCCTCAAGCCATGGAAAATACATACCACATCTTTAAATCCACATGCGAACATCTCACAGTGTGACACTCAGTCTACACGAGGAAATCAAGCATGATTTTTCAACATGTATTATACATCACATAAAATACAGTGCGCGCCTTTGAGCACGACTCACAGTCGACACTCCGCTCAAACACTGTTTCACATCACAAACTCAAACTCTAGTGCGAGTAAACCTCCAGCAACTAGGTCAATGCATAGTTCATTTTTCAAATCAAGTACGAGAAATAGCTCCAGTACCATGCTATGCATAAAAATCATCAAATCAAGTACGAGCAATAGTTCAAGTACTATGTATGTATAAATCATGAAGAATCAAGTACGAGCAGTGCTCTAGCACTCTGTCATGCATCTCATAAAAATTAGAGTACGAGCTAATCGTTCAAGCACTCTCTCTTGTATAAATCATATATAACTGAGTACGAGTAATAATTCCAGAACTCTATCATGCATGTCATGGAAATCAAGTGCGAATCACAATCCAACACTAATATATGTGGAAAATATATGAAATCTAGTGCGAGCTGTGCTCTAGCACAATTTATTCTCACATAATTCGATAGATGACTCTTTAAAAAGGGATATTTTTCAAAACATCAAAATCAGCACTATAAAGTATGCTTAATTCACATCAACCTTAAAATCATTAGCCAATCTACCTACTCTGTTGCTAAAGAATAGCAAAAATAGTCAAAATGGTGGTTTCCATGCTTTTTACAACTTTTCACAAAAGTTGACTTTTTTCCTAACTAAGGGTAAAATCGTAATTTGCCACTATCGGGTCACAATAATTATTATTCACTTTCTCTAACCGTCAAAGTTTTTAAGTGAATGTAAAAGCAGACGAAAAACGTGCAGGTATCTCTAACTACTCACAAAAGTCCCTTACCTGTAATCACTCGAGAAATTTTACTTTCTCAACGCTAGTCGATCCAGCCGTCTGATTCGCTTCTCCAATAATCTCTGGAGCTGCATATAACCATTTATCAGATTAATTATATTTTTCCTACTGTATTTTACATTAAATACAGTCTATTTCCCTTAATGGGCTTTAATAAACTTTAATGGGTCTAACATGCCTTAAGCCCATTTCCATTTTACTATTCATTTTTGTTGGGCCTATTGGGCTTGTGGGGCCCACTAACTCTTATTGGGTTTATCCGAGACCCATTGCATCATATTGAGCCTAAAATAATTGGGTTTGGCCTATTGGACCTCTCGGCCACATGCCATGGCCGAGAGCATCCCATGCCGTCGGTCACACCATGGCATGCCGTCGATCACACCATGGCATGTCGTCCATGTCTATTTGTTTAGCCAATTTCACTCAGGCATTTTCACAAACACTTGGTTGACAATGTTCTTAAGCTTCACATAGTTCATTTAGGTATTTTATCAAACACCTTGATTGCCAACTAAATACATGTATCAATTAATCACATTGATTAATTCTAACTATACCATAATCATTAACACATGTATATCATCTCATTTGTGCCTTAAAATCATATGTGCATTCATCAATATTTCACTACTGACTCTCGGCCTAACCATGTTCATAGTGATTTCATATGTTTCAATGCTTAAAACATACACCAATATACTTAAAATCATTCACACATTAATATATATGAATTTGAAAGCTTGAAAATATACCTAGTATTTGTGTTCACACTTGGCAAAAACTTTGGAGCCTCACGGTTTGCACACTATGGCTTCTTGATAGCCAATTCCAACATATGTCACTCTCCTATCAATTTGGAATAACTTTCATGAAGAATGTAAGTTCCAATTATGCCTAAATCCTAGTGATTTCTAGTGAGAGAAAGCTTAGATAAATGTATTTCAATGGTTTCCTTGTGTAGTCGAGAATGGTATGGTGAAGATGACAATGGTGTGGCTGATTTTATAAGCCATTAACTTAGCCATTAATCCTTACTTTCCATCCATTATAATTGACTTCCTAAGCTTTAGTTATGAGTCACCTAATGAGTCATCTAATGAGTCATAGTTAGCTTTAACTAAGGTTAGATATTTAATCCTAATGGGCCTTACAATTGGGCCTCTCGATTTGGGCTTTCTTAATGGGTTTTCGGGCTGAAATTTTTTACTATGCCTCAGGCCTTTAATTGTCTAAATATTTGGCCTATCTATTGGTCCAACAATTCGGTCTAAGGGACCTAAAAATTTTGATCTACATTTAGTATACCTTAATGGGCTTTAAAATCTTCATTTCGGAGCATTTCGTTTTTATCCATTAAATTTAATCCAGAATCCTTTCGAATCAATTTTCCTTATTTTTGGGGATGATTATCTTGTATTCTGACTAAAAATATTTTTCCCCAAATTTTTCTCCATACTTAGGTTAATTTTTAACCATGGTTAGTCAACTATGGTAAAAGTTCATTTTATAACTATAGTTAACTTTTTCCTTAATCATTGACCACGTTGATTTTTTCTCAAAATTTTGAAAGTATCATATCTTATGTTTTACACCTCGTCTTTATGTTTTAACCGTTCCCGGTAGGTAAATATGCCCGAAATACCTTAACTTGCTAAAAGTTCGTTTGACCCTTTTTAGCTTTTACTCTTGTTCTCTATGTTCGGGACTAAATCAAACTAACTTTCCTTCATGAGCTCTTTATATTTTCTCATTTTAAGTTCTTATCTTCAGTTAAAATGATTCAGATCCACTCGGTTTAACCTGCGGCTCTTATAGCTCACATTAGGCTTTTATGTAGCTTATAAGTGTTAAATCATTTCACATGCACTGTAAATCTAGTAAATACTCTTCTTTTGATTCAACTATAATAATAGAGTGTTCATACACATAGGAATCATAAGGAACAAGCTACATAAAAGTACGGGTCTAACAAAAATGCAAGGGTCCTTTTATAGGTAGAGGGTAGGAGATCGATCTGCTCCTATAGGAGGTTGTTCTGCATTTGAATTTGGGAACGTTTTAGGCACTTTTTATGCCTACTAGATCGATCTGTCGGGGGGTAAGATTGATCTCATAATCTTGAGGAGATCGATTTGCTCCTTGTGAGGAGATCGATATGCTATTTACAGAAACATTTTAAGATCGATCTGCTCCTATAGGAGATCGATTTGCTCCTATAGGAGATCGATATGCTTTTTACAGAAACATTTCAAGATCGATTTGCTTGGTTATGAGATCGATCTGCCTATCAGTTCTTATGCATTTCCTACATTCTGGAGCCATGAGATCGATCTCTCATCCTTAGTGATCGATCTGGCCTTCACACATTGCAGTGCTGCTGCATCAATTTGCAGAAAACTCAATGTAAAACTTCCCATAATCTACCCCATACTCCATATTTTAACCCATACACATTCAAGACTTAAAAACCTCATCTTCTTATACTTCATCATATTTAAAACTTGCGTGTACATCAACATATCATAATTACATACATCAAATTACAATTCTTATAACTGGGGTACATAAAATTTATAGTTCTCACAAGATTTTTCAGTCAGCATTTAGAACCCAGTATGTGCCACGACCTTCCCAAAGGAGAATACAAGCTAAATTCCTAAATTTGGTTCAGGATAATATGTCGGTTAACGAGTACGAGAACCGATTTACCACCTTACTGAAGTATGATCCGGAGACCCTTAAGGATGAGGAGATCCGTACAGAGCGATTCGTGTATGAACTGAGACCCATCATTAGAGATCGGTTGATAAGGCTCTGTATCACTAAGTTTAATGATACTTGAAGACTTGCACAGGAGATTTAGAGGGGACTAGAGTTGATACAGTCCCAATCTGAGTCTAGAGTGATAACCAGGGATAAGGGTAAGAAACCTGCAACTTCCCACACTGACTTTAGAAGGGGTTCTTTCAGGAGATATACAGTCGAAGGATCTAGAGGGAGAGTGGATAGACCCAGAGTTCCTCCCAATACTATAGAGACCCCTTGAGGTGCCCGGCCTGAGGTTAGAGTTTGTAGAGATTGTGGTCGACCACATGAGGGAAGTTGTCCCAAAAGCATACAAGGATGTTTTAGATGTGGGGACATGGGTCATAGAGTGAGGAACTGCCCACAGTCGCAGAAACCACATTCTCAGGAGCCTATTAAGCAGCAGCCTCAGAGGGTAATTCCCTAAAGATGGGCTACGGCAACTGATAAGGGTAAGAAGCTAGTTGCAGAAGGATGTGTGTTTGCCTTGGATAAGAAGACCGCAGACACTTCGACTGAGACCATACGAGGTGCGCTTCTTGTCTGTAATCATAAAGCTCATGTGTTGGTTGACTCGGGATCCACACATTCTTTTATTGATGTACACTTTGCATGTAAACTGAGTTTGAAGCATGAATCCCTAAATTATATTTTGCATGTAAACACCCCTATGTGGGAGTCCCAAAGGACTAATATGGTATGTAGAAGGTGTGAGATTAAGGTGGGAGATAGGGTAATGTTGGCAGATCTAATTTTGTTAAGTATGCGCGATTTTGATGTGATTCTAGGGATGGATTGGTTAGCGACCAATCGTGTGAGTCTAGACTACTGTACGAAGACTGTAACCTTCTCCATACTTAAAAAATTTAATGTATATTTGAATGTTAAGGAATGAAAATGTGTGAAGTTTATTGTGAGAAGATTTTAGAATATAATGATGTTACCATAAAAACACTGATTAAATTTTTGATGTGAAGGTTACATCGCACTCATCTCTAATATGAGTCGAGAAAATCCAAGGATAGAGGACATACTAGTAGTATGTGAGTTCCCGGATGTATTCCCAAATGAATTGCCTGGCTTACCACCGAAAAAAGAGCTGGAGTTCACTATCGATTTAGTGCCAGATACCCAACCAATCTCTATGCCTCCCTATAGGATGGCATTGGTTGAATTGGAAGAATTAAAGAAATAGTTGTAAAAGTTACTTGATCAGGGTTTTATTAGACCCAGTGTGTTACCATAGGGAGCTCCGATGTTATTTGTGAGGAAAAAGGATGGTAGCCTCAAATTATGCATAGATTACCGATTGCTGAACAAGGCTGCAGTGAAGAATAAATACCCCCTGCCTAGAATAGACAATTTGTTTGATCAACTGAGAGGGGCTTCTGTCTTTTCCAAGATTGACTTGAGATTAGGCTATCACCAGTTAAGAATCAGGAAAGAGGATATCTCAAAGATGGCCTTTTGAACTAGATACGACCACTATGTGTTTTTAGTGATGCCTTTTGGTATGAAAAATGCGTTTGCTACTTTCATGAGTCTAATGAATGAGGTATTTCGGGACCATCTAGATCAGTTTGTGATAGTCTTCATTGATGATATCCTTGTGTATTCTCAATCCCACGAGGAACAAACGTAACATTTAAGGGTTGTGCTACAGATACTTAGAGATAAACAGCTTTATGGAAATATCAATATGTCACGCCCCGAAAATGCGGAAAATAGGGCAAATTTAAAACTTTTTACTTATTAATTCATAATTAAGGGTGCATTCCTGTGCAGTGTCATACATCATCATAATTATCATGCCTCAGGATCTCATCATAATATAATATATATTGTATTATATACATTACTCAATTCCAAGTTAATTAATCCTAATACATCCCATACAATGTTGTAAATCAAGTGTCTGTAATTACAGTAATTGTCTGGGTACATGAAAAGATAAAAGATACCTCAAATTACAATATATGGCCTGGAGCTCAAGTCCTCCACTAGCCACTACTCCGTACATCGCAGGGAGATCCTTTTTCACTTGAAGAACTCTGGGGGGAAAGAAAACAGGGTGAGCTTCTAAATCGCTCAGTAAGGGGGGGTAAAGGACTCATTTCATAAACCAAAATGCACATCACAAAATATTTGTTTGTATGTGAAACTCATTAATCTCATTTGAAAACCATAGCATGAAAGTACTCAAAACGACATTCTCATGTCTCAAATCATGTGAAAACATGAAGTAAAAAGACTCAGTCTAGAGCAATAACAAAGCATGTGAAAATAATGCGATAAACGCTTTCTCAAATACGTGATAAAATCACTATAATAATAATGCACACACATGGCATAGCCACTAAACACACGTGGCATAGCCACTGAGTTAAATTTACACGTGGCACAGCCACAGGATAGGGTTTCACGTGGCAACGGCCACTACTTAGGGGTTCTCACGTGACAACGGCCACCAAATGGGGTATAACGTGGCAACGGCCACCAATAGGGTTTCTCACGTGGCAACGGCCACCAAATGGGGTTTCACACGTGGCAACGGCCACCAAGTATACGTGGCATAGCCACATAATGGGTTATTCTCACGTTACCAGAACGGAGAAGAAATCGGGCTTACATGCTTCCAGAGCAATGCCCGGTGTGTACTCAAAATTACACACCTAAGTCTTATCACACAAGACTGGTTTGCCTTCACGTAGAACTCATAATGGTTTTTCTCTCATAAAACTCATTTGAAAACCGTTTTGTACTCAACACAAAACATAATAAAACCGAGTTCCAACCGGCAAAGAACGCACACATTCCTCAAATCTCAATATTGCCTTAACGTAGAGCCCAATTCATTACTCACACAAATTCGACGGTTTATAAAGCAATTTCACACTCAGCTTATAAACGCATAAAATAATGGGCTCCAACCGGCTATAAAAATCGTGTGCAGTTGTATCACAACACAACACTCAACATGCTTGTTTTATAACCACAAATCATGCTATAATAGTTCACAAATCACATACACAAATGGTTTAGATTTCCCTTACCTCTTTGCACCTCGTATAGTGCAATCGTTTCCCCTGTATCACGGACTAGCCTCGCATTCCACTCTGGAACTCCCGAGCTGTCCAATCGATGTTAAAACATCAATACTCGATTATCTCATCAACCTCAATTCTCAAAATCGAGCATAATTGCTCATAACACCTCAAATCTCTTCATTCTCGTAACTCTACCCCAAACTACACTCTCATTCACAACATCTCAACGTTCTACATTTCTCATGCCAATTATCTATGCTAATTCACCACATTGTCTAAATTTCTATTTATAGCACAAATTCCCAAAATTGCTAAATATCATTATCACTCCAACCACATTGCAATTTCATCAATCCCTAATTATTTCTCAGCTATTTCAACGCAATGACAACCACCATTATCATCAAAATCATCTCAAATATCAAGATCGAGGTTTAGAAATTACCCAAAGCTTGTGAGACGCACAACCTACGCCTCGATTCGATTTGTCCTTCGATTTCCAAGTATGTTGTTCTCCCTTTGATGAGGAACAACTTTCATTCTTGCCACAACTTCTAATTTGGCCGAAAATGGGTGCTTTGGATGAGTGAGAAAGCTAGGTTTCGATAAAAATGGGGGTTTAAAGAGAGAGAAAGTGAGATTGCAGGAGAAAAATAGGGGTTCCTTATATAGGCTGAGGGTAGGAGATCGATCTGCCTCTTGATGAGATCGATCTGCATTTGAATTTTGGGGACGATTTAGGCAATTTTATGCATAGGAGATCGATCTGTCGAGGGGTGAGATCGATCTCTTTATGGCTTTATGAGATCGATCTGCTCCTTGAGGAGATCGATCTTCTCCCAAACAGAATCATTTGGAGATCGATCTCTTCCTCATGAGATCGATCTTCTCTCAAACAGAATCATAAGGAGATCGATCCTCTTCCATTGGAGATCGATCTGCTCCTCAAATTCCTCATTCCTTGTCATTTTTAACTCACCAGATCGATCTCTCCTTCTCCCAGATCGATCTGTCCTCATAACTTCACACTTATTTTAACACTTAACATATAAATCTCCAATTATCATTCCCCAATTCACTTAGCTCAATAAATTACACTTCAAGTTCATATTACATCATTCAAATATATCTAAAATTCTCAGATCTCACACAATAAGAGTGAGTTTTGGTTGGACCAAATAGCTTTCCTTGATCACATTGTATCTAAGGATGGAGTGCCAGTTGATTCATCTAAGATAGAGGCTGTACTAAATTGGGAGAGACCGAGGGTAGTTACAGAGATTTGGATTTTTTTGGGGCTTGTAGGGTATTATAGAAGGTTTGTTAAAGGATTTTCCAGGATTGCCGTCCCTTTGACCAAGCTCACACGTAAGGAGATTCTTTTTGTTTGGTCTGAGCAGTGTGAGTAAAGCTTCCAAGAATTAAAAAACAGATTAACGACGACACCTATGTTAACTATCCCAAATGGACCTGGAGGCTTCGTAGTGTACAGTGATGCCTCTCAACAAGGATTGGGGTGTGTGCTCATACAACATGGGAAATTGGTTGCCTATGGTTTGCGATAGCTGAAGGATCATGAACGAAACTACCTCACACATGATTTGGAGTTAACCGCAGTGGTGTTTGCATTAAAGATCTAGTGACATTACTTATATGGGGAAAGGTTATAGATATTTACTGACCATAAGAGCATGAGATATATATTCGACCAAAAGGAGTTAAACATGAGACAAAGGAGATGGATGGAACTCCTTAAGGACTATGACTGCAAGATTTTATATCACCCGGGGAAGGCAGACATAGTGGCTGATGCCCTAAGTAGAAAGGGTATGGTTTCTATTATGATGATCAGAGAATGGGACTTGTTAGAACAGTTTACCGAGCTCAGGGTCAGAATTGAGGAAGAAGAAGCCAGATTTATGGCTAGCCTACGGATAGAGCCCAATATTATGGATTAGGTTAGAAGCAGGCAGCGAAATGATCAGAGACTACTGGAATTGGTTAGCCAAGCTGAGGTGACCCTGCAGTCAGATTTTATAGTCAGTGACACTGGATTATTGAGGTTTAAGGGTCGTATTTGCGTCCCGAGCGATGATACCTTGAAGCTGTAAATATTGAGAGAGTCTCACTATGTGAGACCCCGTATATGTAAAGTTGTAATGTGTAATAAATATGAATGGACTTGTAATGTAAAGTATGATTGATGTAAGTCCATGGATTCAATATACGTATGTGTAATATGATTTGTAACGTACATACAAGTTCCATTGAGTATGAATATGAAGAAATGAGTTCTTATAAGTGATGGATGTGATTGAAACTCAAAATGGGTAGTGTGGTAAAATGGAATGAAGTTATGCTTCCATTTGGTTTTATATAGCATACCTTTGGACAAACAATGAATGCACACAAGTTTCAATGTGCATAAGGTATGAATGGATGCCATTTTCAAGTTATAAAGGTGGATGGATGAGAAAATGGCCATGGCAACAGATTAAGGATGTGTTGGTATGAGTTGCAACAAGGAAACTGCAAGAAATCTGGAAAACATGAAGGCCAGATCAATCTCATAGGATGAGAGATCGATCTGGAAGAGCCAGAATGCTCTTATTTGGGCAATGGAATAGAGCAGATCGATCTCCAATGGGGCCAGATCGATCTCCTAAGCATTCTGTGATGAAAAGATCGATCTTCAAGCACCCAGATCGATCTCCTTAGCTCTCTGTTTGGGACCAGATCGATCTCATACTTTGACAGATTGATCTCATGCTTCAACAGATCGATCTCATGCTTCGATAGATCGATCTCATGCTTAAAAATTTTGTGAAAATGAGAGATTTAAGGGGACCAGATCGATCTCCTCTTGGACCAGATCGATCTCCTCAAGCTATTTCTATATAAGGAGGGCTAAAAATCTGAAAATTTCAGGAAAAACACCAATCTTCCATTTCTAACCCAAAAACCTAACTTTCCCTCTCTAAAATCAGCCATTTTCAGTGAGATTTGAAGAGATACCATTAGAGGCAAAGTTGTTCCTATCAAAGAGAAGAACAACATAGTGGGTAGGCATTTTCCCATTGTTGGTATTGAAGGAGTTAAGGGCATTGCCATTTGGAACAAGAAGAAAAATCATATTTGGTAAGATTCTAACACTCCAATCCAAATACATTGTCTATTTAATTGATTTTGGAGTTGTTTGGCATGAGTATTGATGGATAAATTATCTAGGGATGTGGTGGAATTGGTGTGACCTAGAAAACCTAGAATGGGTATAATGTGAGAATATATGGGTTGAATGAGTTTATGATTTATGGGCATGCTAAAGTTGTTATTGAGGTAATGTTTATGATTTTAGATGGTTAAATGAAATTACATTGTGAGTTTGGAGGAATTGTGAAAATGGGTATGTATATGCTTGATAAAATGCCATAGTGAGGGAATTCATGAAATATGAACACTATGAGCTTAATGTCGATTTAATATCGATTTGGAATAAGTTAATAGGCCTAAGAAGAATCCATAGACTCGAGTTATGGGTAAAGTAATGAAACGAGGCCTCATAAGCGTTAATAGAAAACTATAGGTCGAATTGACTATAGTGAACGCATGATGTCATATTATACGGATCGAATATAATGCGGGATACGATTTTGTGCAGTCCTGAAGAGTTCATTGAAGACGAATCGAACCGTATGAGTAAGCAGCTTAAGGAAGTGGAATCACGCATCACGATTCCAAGTAAGAGAATTCTGTAAGTATATAGAGGTAGCTGCTCGTAATTTGTGGGATTATAGGGTGTTTATGAAATGCATGAACGTTTGAGAAATTGGTTGTTTGGTATGCGAAAATAGTTGTGAATATTGGATGATTTGGTTTACATGGATGTATAAATCAAGTGTTTTGAATGCTTTCACAAAACATGTGTTTGGTTTTAAACGAATTGATAGATAGGATGGCTATTGTGGTTTGATGTTTGTGATAGCACATGTGAAGTGCCAAATATGTTTTGAGATAGCTTTAAAAGTTTATGAGCCGCCTATCATGTTTATGTGAATTAAACCGTGCTAGAGCCTAGCTCGCACCGGGTATTGATGTTTTCATTTGTATGAAACGTGTTGGAGCTTAGCTCGCACCTTGATTTGGAAACTATGATGATGTTTATAAATCGTACTGGAGCTTCTGCTCGTACGTGGCTTTTAAGTGGTTTGTCTTATGAGTATAACCATACTAGAGCTATGCTCGTACGCGTCTCTTTATGAGAGGATGCATGAGTCGTGCTAGAGCTTTGCTCGCACAAGTTTGCACATTGGGATACATATAAGGTTGTGAAAGTTGGTAAGATCCTTAAGCCCTACATCCTTAAGCTAACATCCTTAAGCCCAAAGAGGCGGGGAGGCTCTGTTAGGCGGGGAGGCTCTGTTCGGTGGGGAGGCTCTCTTACGGTGGGATCCTTAAGCCAACATCCTTAAGCCCTGGAGGGGCGGGGAGGCTCTGTTAGGCAGGGAGACTCTCCTACATGGGTACGGTAAGATCCTTAAGCCCTACATCCTTAAGCTAACATCCTTAAGCCCAAAGAGGTGGGGAGGCTCTGTTAGGCGGGGAGGCTTTGTTCGGTGGGGAGGCTCTCTTACGGTGGGATCCTTAAGCCAACATCCTTAAGCCCTGGGGGGGCGGGGAGGCTCTGTTAGGCAGGGAGGCTCTCCTACATGGGTACGGTAAGATCCTTAAGCCCTACATCCTTAAGCCAACATCCTTAAGCCCGAGGAGGCGGGGAGGCTCTGTTAGGCGGGGAGGCTCTGTTCGGTGGGGAGGCTCTCTTACGGAAGGATCCTTAAGCCCTACACCCTTAAGCTAACATCCTTAAGCCCGAGGAGGCAGGGAGACTCTGTTCGGCAGGGAGGCTCTCCTTCACGGATATGGAAAACTCTTGGTATGGGGTAGGTAAGACCTAGGAATGGCACCCCCAATCACGATATGAGTCTGCGGAGTACGCTGTACCGTGTATATCACATGGAGTACGATGTACCGCATGATGGTTATGTGATGAGAAAGTCTGGCGAGGGATAATCCATCTTCGTGCCAGCATGATACCCCGCACACCTGGATGCGTGTGGTCTGGGATGATTTATGATGTAGTTGGTCCACATAGGCAATTTTGATATAGTGACCTAGTTTTTATACACATGCGTGAATTGTGAAATGATAATGTGGTTGTGATTGTGAATTGATTTGGTGGTATTTATGTGTTGAGAAAGAGGTTTATGATGTTGGTTTAAAAAGGAGGTTTCTTAATGAATTGCCTTTTTTATGAATTTAAATGAGACGGAGCATGAGATGATTTATACATGATGTTCTTTTTACCATGTTTTATATGCTAATGTACATGATTTTGATACATGATATATATGTATACTCATATGGCATAGTTTTATTCCTCATGCTCCTACCATAAATGATTTATGCATAACACTATCAGCATGTAGATAGAGTAGTTATCTACCATGCTTGCATTATTGCCTTACTGAGCGTGTGGTTGCTCATCCCTCTCTATTTTCCCCCTACAGAGCGTGCATAGTAGCCCAGTGAGGACTGAGGCGTGGTATTTTGGACTCCGCTGCATCTCCATCGCTTAAAGGTATATACACAGTGATTTTTTTGTATCTAAGCAATGTAAAAGCACAGTATTCTTTGAGTTGTAATTATGGGGGATGTAGATGTCAGTAAAACATGCTTTTGTATAAGTACAAGATTTAAATACAAATGTATGACATCGTTTTATTTCACTGAGAATGAATGAGATGTGGAGTTTATTATTGACTCACAGCCCAACAGTGTGTGGTGAGTTAGTTCACGACTGGGTAAGGTAACAGTAAAACGCGAAAAATTTTTAGTGATTTTCGGTTAAAGAGAATGGAATTGGGTCGTGACAGAGTATTCCCGTTACACCATGCACCCAGGTAGTACCAAGATGTATCAAGATCTGCGTAAGGTGTATTGGTGGAGTGGTATGAAACAGGAAGTGGTTGAATTTGTGGCTAAGTGTTTGGTATGTCAGCAGGTAAAAACTGAGCATCAGAAGCCCAGAGGATTACTTAAATCCTTACCAGTGCCTAAATGGAAATGAGAGCATATCACCATGGACTTTATCATAGGATTACCGAGGACCCAGAGAGGTCATGATGCGATTTAGGTGATAGTAGACAGATTAACCAAGAGTGCCCACTTCCTTGCCATAAAGAGCACAGATACCTTGAGTACCTTAGCTGAGTTATATGTCAGAGGGATAACTTGATTGCATGAGGCTCCTGTGAGTATCACATCTAATAGAGATTCACAATTCACCTCCAGGTTTTGGACTCATTTTCAGGAGGCCATGGGGTCTAGGTTGAGTTTCAATACCGCCTATCATCCTTAAACTGATGGTCAATCCGAGTGGACTATACATACCTTGGAGGACATGTTGAGGGCATGTACGATGGATTTTAAGGGATCATGGGATGATCACCTACCCCTTATCAAGTTTGCATATAATAATAGCTATCATGCAAGTATTGGTATGGCACCTTACGAGCCTCTATATGGTAGGAAGTGCAGATCCCCTATAGCTTAGGAAGAAGTGGGCGATAGGAAAATAAATGCTCCTAAACTTGTTGAACAAGCAGTTCAGAATGTGAAGATCATCTGTGATAGATTAAGGGCTGCTCAAAATCGACAGAAAAGTTACGTAAATGTGCATAGACGACCTTTTGTGTTTCAAACTGGGGATTTTGAGTTCCTTAAAGTGTCTCCAAGTAAGGTATCATGCATTTCGGGAAGAAAGGGAAATTGAGTCCTCGATATATATGACCATTTGAGATTTTGGAAAGAGTGGGAGACATTGCCTACTAATTGGCCTTACCTCCGCAATTCTCTGGGATACACAATGTCTTTCACATATCCATGTTGAGGAAATATAATCTAGATCCCTCACATGTCATCAAGTATGAAGCATTGGATATTCAAGGGTATCTGAGTTATATGGAGGAACCCATCCGAATACTCGACAGAAAGGAAAAGGTACTTCGGACGAAAAGGATTCCATTGGTTAAAGTCCTCTGGAAGCACCACTCAGTGGAGGAAGCAACTTAGGAACTAGAGAACTTTATGAAGGAGAAGTACCCCCAACTATTTAATAGCTCGAGTTAAATTTGGAGGACCAAATTTTTTAAAGGTGGGGAGGATATAAGGCCTATGAATTTTATATACCTTAACTATGAGATTTATAATTTAGAGAATGTAGTTATGATATTACAATGTACACGCAAGTTTTAAATCTAATGAAGTATAAGAAGATGGAGTTTTTAAGGCTTAAATGTGCATGGATTGAAATATGGCCTATAGAGTAGATTGTAGTAAGTTTACATTGAGTTTCCTGCAAATTTGTGCAGTAGTAGTAGAATCTGTGAAGGCTAGATCGATCTCTAAGGGAAGAGAGATTGATCTCATGACTCCAGAATGCTATAAGTGTGCAATAGCAAGCAGACAGATCGATCTCATAAGGAAGCAGATCGATCTCCTAGTGCCTTTACCTAGCAAAGATCAATCCTGTCACAAGGGCAAATCGATCTCCATTTGCATCGGCCAGAAAGAGATCGATCTCCCATGGAAAGCAGATTGATCTTTACCTTTAAACAGATCGATCTCTACCCTCTACTAGATCGATCTTGTTTTTGTTAATAGAGCAGTTGGAGCAGTTAAAATCAAGCAGAGATCGATCTCCACTAATGCTAGATCGATCTCATACCCTCTGCCTATATAAGGATCACGGGAGTTTTCCTGGAAACCGAGCTTCTCTTGCCTATAAACCTCAACATTCACCATTTTCAACCAATCCAAGCTTTCTCTCTCTTTGATTCACCATATTCTGGACAAAATTAGACAAAGGGGTAAGACACAAAGTTGTTCCTCTTGGTAAAGAGAACAACATACTAGGAAATCAAGGATTGGATTTAACAAAGGAAATGGTAAGCATTCTACAAGTTGGTCAAGAGGAGACAAGCTAGGTGAGATCACAAGACCATTGTTTTCCTTAAGCATTATCATTTTATATATTGGTGAATAGATATATATATATATATGTTCAGTTGGAAATGTCTAAGTCATGGGGGAAAATAACCAATGAGCATAGTTAGAAAGTGAAATGTGGACATCTTGTGATGGTTATGAGCTAGCTAAGGTGATGATAACGATGTAGGAGAAGTTTTGAGACAATGTATGTGTTTAAGAATGATAGCTTGGATATAGTATAGGTATAGGTATAAGTGTGCTGAAACGAGAAATGAGAATCATGAATATTGACAATTTAATAATTTTGGATAGCTCGAGAATTCGACACGAGAAACGAGATTAGTTCGAGGACCGAAGGATATTGTACCACTCAAGGTGCAAGAGGTAAGGGAAATAAAATGTTTGTGTATGTGAGTTTCCAAATGATGAAAACACCTTTTTAGTGTGAAAAAGGTTTGATGAATGAGCATGTTTATGAGAATTGAGTTGATTTGATGTTTTGATGATTGTGTGAGTGTTTTGTCGGTTTGAGCTCGGTTTTGATGAATTTTGTGTAATTGTGAACATAGTGTGGTATAATAGAAATGAGTTGTCATGACTCAAATTACCTAAAAATCAGAGTAAATTTTTCGCTTTTTCATTTATTATTTAATTCTTACCTTTCTCTCATCGTGACCATCCTACAACACAGTTGGGCTATGATTCGGTGTTAGTCACAGCTCACATATTACCATTCCATTTTCATAATCACATTCATATCAGAGTTTATTATCTTTTGACTTTAATCAATACATACTCAATGGTATTTATAACCTTACATCCCCGACATCATATCAATTTACAGTACTATGCATTACATATTTAGATACAAAACTCTATAAATGTGTATACCTGTCTCTCAATGGGAAGCAGCGAATACCAAGATTGCAAGCCTTTAGCCGCTCGATAACTATTGTGAGTGCTCTGAAAAGATGAAAAAATGAGGGGGGTGAGCAAACTACACGCTCAGTAAGGCAATTATGCAAGTAAGTAGATAGCTCCACAATCTACATGCTTATAATGCCATGCCCTTAAATCCATTTCTTTTCATTTAAAATTTCACGCACAAAATCATGCATATTTCAATGCCATAGTTTATCAAAACTATTTGTGCATATAGAAATCATATAATTCATGCATCAAAGGCATTTTATGTGACATCATTAAATCATAATGAGCATGAAACAAATCCAGATCATGCATTCTTTCATGTCATGTAAGACAAATCACGAATTTGAAATAAAAGCATGGAAAACATCATCATGCTATTGCATTCAAATCATTTCATTTAAAATGCAGTATAAAATAACCCAAAGGGGTTAAGCATCTCATAATTCAAATCTCAACTCGTAAAACAATTCATTGTAAAACTTCGATTATAAAACTACCTTTCTTTCAGGGTCACAAATCATAAAATCGGGGGCCTGACCCCTCCCTCGGGTCTACCCTGGTCTAACGACTAATAGTTATATCATGTGAGACAATCAACTGATTATATCAGTAACATCGAGGACTATGGCCATATCTTAGTGATCCCTGGCAACACAGTACCTAGTGTGCGAGGTATCACACCTGAAACGGGAGGTGGGTCATCCTACCCGCCAGAACAGCACAACACCAGGATTACGAGGGCAAGGCTTGCTGCCCCGTGGCTAATGCCACTCCACTCCAACAATACCCACGGTACAGCGTACTCTGCGTGATATACACGGTACAATGTACTCCGTGAACCCAAGCTCAATTAGGGGTGCCTGCAATAGGTCTTATCCAACCATATCATCTCTGTCTCAGTATGCACGTGTGAGCATATCATCTCACTGTGACACACAGTCTACAAGAGGCTCCAACACGACTATATGCATGTAATATAAATCCCAGTGCGAGCGAAGCTCAAGCACGGCTCCATCCATATTCATGATATCAGAAAACCTTGTGCGAGCGAAGCTGTAGCACGGTGTCATAGAAATCAATAAAATCTGCGTACGAGCAGCGCTCCAGTACAACTTCAACTGATTATAAATTCAAGTAAAATCCACGTACGAGCAATTCTCTAGTACAGATATGTATAAAAACTCAGTGAAAACCTCGTACGAGAAAAACTCCAGTACGACATTCAAATGAATTATAAAACCATATAAAACTTTGTGCGAGCAACGCTCCAGCACAAATAAATGCTCAAGTAAATCAAATCTCGTGCGAGTTACACTCCAGCACGACTTTAATTAAATCAAATCTCGTGCGAGTTACACTCCAGCATGGCTTTATGCAATATCAAATCAAAACACGATGCGAGCTAAGCTTCAGCATCTCTCATGCATGTCAAATCATTAAAACTAGTGCGAGCAATCGCTCCAACACCATTTTATGCATACCACGTCAAAACAAATTAAAACATGTCAAAACATGTCAAAACAGGTCAAAACAGAGTGCGAGCTAGGCTCTAGCAGCTCTCATTTCACAATAATAAAAATCAGTGCGAGCACCATGCTCTAGCTCATTTCATGCATATGATGTCACACAAGTCGGTGCGAGCAACCGCTCAAGCACATTTATGCACAATCATAAACGCAGATATAGTGCAAACTACGTGTCGGCACTATCTGTTTCCATAGAAATTTGATAGTTGGCCCATTTTCCAAAGAAATTTCCATTTAAATACAAATAACACTTACGTAGTGTTATCATGTGAAATTCATGCAATTACTGGCCAATCTATCGATTTGCTTTAATTAAAACCAATAAAATCCTTAAACCATAAATTTCCTTAAATCATGCATTTCATACATGTCAATGTCATGCTTTCACCATCCTTAGGTGAACTTCCCTCAATAGGGGTAAAATAGTCTTTTCACCTATTTCTATCTTTAAAATCATTTAAACCACTTTTAGGATCATTATACAATATCAATGTATACATACATATTTAGTGTACAGAAAAGCTATTAAAATACGCGTAGCTACCTCTAGCTACTCACACAATTCCCTTGCCTCATTTTTCTGTACAATCTGACCTTTTCACTGATGACTCGTCGCGCAGTCCAATTTGCTTCCAATCCAATCTCTAGAACTGTGGATACACATTCATCAGGTAAAATACAATACAATTTAATTGTATTTCATATTTTATGGGCTTAATTTAAATTATTGGGCCCGTTTACCCATATTGGGTCCGATTATACCATAATGGGCCTTAATCGGCCTTAAGCCCATTTACCACACTTTATCGAGGCCTATTGGGCTCATTGGGCCCATCAGTATTTGTTTAGGCTCGTTCTAAATTTTTGGATATCTCGATTTAGTATTTACGACAATTTATCCAAATTTCTAGAATTTAATTCATAAATGCGGAATTTAAATCCGTAATTTATGTGATAAATATCAATCACGCATAATGATGCAAAATTGTTGTAAATAAGGGTTACTTACCCGTGATTCCATTATAGTACACAAATCGAGGCTGTCTCGAGCTCTCGGTTGATGTCAATTGTCGAGCTACACATTTAAATAATTTTTCGGGTAAATTTTTAGTCGGATATTAATCAAATTAAATATTTCAAAAATTAAATCGATCAATTTGACCGCTTACTGACTTACCCGTAGCTCGATTGTGTCACTGGACTTTTTCCCAATTTTTCCTCTTTTTCTTTTTCCCTTTTTCTTCAGAAATTGCAAACCGCGATTTCTTTTTTTTAATTAATTTATTTATAATTTATTTTTAATATTATTTTATTCATTAAAATAATATTAAAATCCACAAATATCTTAAAAAAATTATATTTTATTCATTTAATCCGTAAATAAATTTATCAGTCCGATTTTACCTTTTCGGTATTTTTTAAAATTATTTTCGAGATAATTTTTCGATACAAAAATTTCGGTTTATTCCAATAAATTCATATCTTGATCAATTTAACCCGATATTTAATTATTTCTTCGTTATTGATCAAGATTTCTCAATCCCATATTTTTAGTTAAATTTTCTTATCAAAATTATATCGGGTTTTGATCTTTTGACTGTTTTACCCTTGCATATTTTCGGGAATACTATTTCAGTCATTTTGCATTTTTAAATGCACTCAAAAATTTCTATTCATTCCCTTTTTGCTCTTACAATGAAATCGGGTCTTACAATCTCCCCCACTTAAGAAATTTGGTCCTTCAAATTAGAACCAAGTCAATTAAGTCTATAACAACTCCGGGTACGTCTGTCATATCATACACTGCCATCCTCAAGTGACTTTCTCCGGAGTGTAATACTACCAACATACTTAACTAGGGAGATCATCTTAAACCTCAACACTTTCTCCTTTTAATACCCGAATCGATTTCCCAATCATACGTTATACTTTCATTGAGCTAAGCTGTTGGAGCTCATATCCGATCACATATGCTGGGTCCGGATAGTATTTCCGAAGCATCAACAGTTAGGACACATTGTGGATGCCTGCTTATTCAAGTGGTAATGCCAACCTACAGGTCTTATCTCCCACTTGTCCAATCTCTTAAAGGATTCCATCTAACGAAACTCAATACTGATTCACCCTTGGTGAATTCTAATGGTTTTCTGTCTCTTGTCAGCATAGCTTTTCTGTCTTCTCTGAGGTGTTCTTAATCTCTCACAAAGTAACTGAACATCCTCAGAGGTTTGTCTTACCAATTCGGGAGCAATTTTCTATTTGTCACCCACTTCTTCTTATCCAAGTTGGGGAAACAACTCCCTTCGGCCATACAATGCCTCATAAAATGTCATCCCGATACTCAAGTGACAACTGTCATTATTGGCGAATTCGATTAGTAACAACTGATCATCCCAGGAGCTTATAAAATGAATGGCACATGCTCTCATCACATCCTCTAGAACCTGTATAGTCCTCTCTGACTGACCATCTGTCTGAGGAAGAAAGTTGTGCTAACTCTCAATCAGGGTCTCATAGCTTCCTGAAAAACGTTCCCAGAAGTGGGAAGTGAAACGGGAATCCCTATCTGATATCATGCTCACTGGAACGCTACATAATGCATCATAATTTTCCATTCACATAAATTCGCCTACACACTCAGAGTATTTGGGGATTTCCATAGCCAGAAGGTGGGTAAACTAAATCCATCTATCGACTATCACCCAGATAGCTTCGTGATTCCTTCGAGTCCTCTGTAACCCATCATAAAATTCATGGTAACTTATTCCCTTTTTCGTGTCAATATAGGTAGAGGCTGCAATAATCCTGCAACTTCTATTACTCTACCTTACTCTGCTGACATAGGAGACACTTCTCCACAATCTCTACAATATCACATTTCATACCTGACCACTAATACCTTTTTCAGAGATTCTAATATATTTATTATTTCCTGGGTGCACTGTATATCCCGAAGAGTGAGCTTTTGACAATAACACTATCTCAGCAACTGTGGTCCTGGGGAGAACTTATACTGTCTTTGAACCTCTGTAAGTCATCATCACTCACTGTGAGCTCTGTCATTATACCCTTCTGAATCTGACCCACTCTATTGACACCATGCCGATCATCATGCTAAGCCTGGCAAATCTGGTCACACAAATCCGGTTCTAACCTCAAGCTAGATGTCACACAAAATCACCGTCATCATCAGAAGGGATCACATCACTACTGAGGCTCACAACTGCTCTAGTAGCTCACACTCCCTGACCATCATATGTAATACCATCCCTAGGCTCTTTCTACTCAAGGCATCAGCTATTACATTAGCCTTTCCTGGGTGGTATAATTTTCACAATCGCAATCCTTAAAATCTCTAACCTTCTTGGTTATCTCATATTCTATTCTTTCTATGAAAACAGATACTCGGGGCTTTTATAATCAGTGCATACCCTAAATTTCTTACCATATAAGTGGTGGCGCCATACTTTTAGTGTAAACGCTACGGCTTCTAACTCTAAATCATGGGTTGGATAGTTTCTCTGATGGTCCTTGAACTATCTGGATCCATAAATGACTATCTTCCCATTTTACATCAATACACAACCCAATCCTTATTTAGAGGTATATACACACTGAAACCTCTTGAGCTGTTGGTCATGATGAGAATACTTACGGTGGTTAGTTTATTACTTCAATATACTAAAACTCACGGAAGTTACTTTCATACTTATAATACCACTCGTATGAAATCTTTTCCCCAAATGATACATGTCAACTGAGTAGCCAATTTCGAGAAACTCTCAACAACTCGTCTGTAAGATAGTTTCCTATTGCTACTCATGCTCTTCCCTGGACTTCGAATACATCGAGATATCATCGCTAAAGATGACAAACAATCGGTCCAGGTAAGGTTTAAATACCTCATCGTAGTTGAGTTCCACTAAATATTTCAATCACTCATATCCTTGATCTATGTACACATAAACGTATAATGTCGTTTCAAAATCACTTCCGTTCAAGTTACAAACTCATGTCATTTCCTTTTTTTCTTATATTAATGACTTTTATAAAATTTTTAATTTTTAAACCTTCATGATTACTCGAATTCTATATTTCTTTATCGTACCAGTAAAGGTACCTAACTTTTAAATGTATATATAGCGACTACGACTGTCGATTTCAGTTTATAGGTTATGTGTGCGCTTATCAACGCTGTCAAATCTTCGGGCAGGGAAGTATTTTAAAATACCTTTATTAACCCTCAGACTTGACCACATAGACTGGTTATGGATATATCCTTCCCTTATCCTTGGTTGCAATTTATATTCACTACATATAGCTTAATCCAAATTACTTTGCATATCAAAGATATTCTTACCTTGCATACGCCTCTTATTCCAATATGTCTTGTATTCAGGATCTATCACATCTCGAAGCTTATCTCCTTTCATATATCACTTATAACAAACTCTTTAATTACGTGTCAACTTACAATCCCTATACCCATATTCAGTTAGTGAAATTCAGCTAACCATCATCATCTTGCTTAAGTGTATAGGCTTCACATCTTTCTCTAGCTTATAAGCAACTGAAGGCGGTATGAATAAATGCGTGGCACCAGGATCAATTAAAATAATTATTTCATTATTTGCAACCAGTGTGGTATCTTCCACCACATCATATGAAACATCAATAGTGTCCCGGTCTAAGGTATACAATCGCCCTTGTCCAATATCTTAATTTCGTGGTAACTACCACACATCTTACGCTACTCAACTGCTTACACTGTTTCGTAGTAGGTCGGGGTCATCAAATCACAATGCCCCTCATAATTGTTGAAATTAGATACACTGGGGCCTTACCAATCATCATACCTCGTGGCTCATTAGCTCTAATCTTTTACTAAACTACCTTTTTCCTGTTTTGACATCTCTATCATTCTGTATTCTCTTTTGTCTCTTCTGGATGTCTAACTTTTAAGATAGGTCGAGCGCACTTCCACCAATGCTTTGACTCGCCCTCAAATCTCATGTATACTCTGAGCAATTAGCTCACAAAATATTCTCCACACTCTGCTCCAACCTCGCGAAGCGTGTATTAATACTGTCTGATCTCTCTATCAGACTCTGTCCGATCTCTTTGTCGGACTCTGTGGGGCATACTCAATACTAGCCTCCATGTCAATCTCATCTGGAGTCTCATGTGTCGACTCAGTACAACTCTCGAGCCTACCTCTACGGCCTCGAGCTCGTATACTCGCCTCTCAACCATAGCGACTATCAGTTAATGAGTCTATTCTTGCATTCAAAACCAAATTCTTAGTTGTACTTCCATCTCGATATACACAATTATATCTAAACAATGCACATTATATGAGGATGTAAACTTCTTTAACCACTAACACCGACTCATATCAGGCCAACTCAAGCCCTGATACCATTATACCTGTCACGACCCAAATTACCTAAAAATCAAAGTAAATTTTTTGCTTTTTCATTTATTATTTAATTCTTACCTTTCCCTCATCGTGACCATCCTAAAACACAGTTGGGCTATGATTCGGTGTTAGTCACCTCTCACATATTACTATTCCATTTTCATAATCACATTCATATATCAGAGTCTATTATCTTTTGATTTTAATTAATACATACTCAATGGTATTTATAACCCTACATCCCCGACATCATATCCATTTACAGTATTGTGCATTACATATTTAGATACAAAACTCTAGAAATGTGTATACCTGTCTCTCGATGGGAAGCAGCGAATACCAAGATTGCAAGCCCTTAGCCGCTCGATAACTATTGCGAGTGCTCTGAAAAGATGGAAAAATAAGGGGGTGAGCAAACCACACGCTCAGTAAGGAAATTATGCAAGTAAGTAGATAGCTTCACTATGTACATGCTCATAATGCCATGCCCTTAAATCCATTTCTTTTCATTTAAAATTTCACGCACAAAGTCATGCATATTTCAATGCCATAGTTTATCAAAACTATTTGTGCATATAGAAATCATATAATTCATGCATCAAAGGCATTTTATGTGACATCATTAAATCATAATGAGCATAAAACAAATCCAGATCATGCATTCTTTCATGTCATGTAAGACAAATCATGAATTTGAAATAAAAGCATGAAAAACATCATCATGCTATTGCATTCAAATCATTTCATTTAAAACGCAGTATAAAATAACCCAAAGGGGTTAAGCATCTCATAATTCAAATCTCAACTCGTAAAACAATTCATTTTAAAACTTCAGTTATAAAACTACCCTTCTTTCAGAGTCACAAATCATAAACTCATAAAATCAGGGGCCTGACCCCTCCCTTGGGTCTACCCTGGTCTAACGACCAATAGTTATATCATGTGAGACAATCAGCTGATTATATCAGTAACATTGAGGACTATGGCCATATCCTTGTGATTCCTGGCAACACAGTACCTAGTGTGCGGGGTATCACACTTGAAACGGGAGGTGGGTAGTCCTACCCGCTAGAACAGCATAACACCAGGATTGCGAGGGCAAGGCTTGCTGCCTCATGGCTAATGCACTCCACTCCAACAATCCCCACGGTATAGCTACTCCGCGTGATATACACGGTACAACGTACTCCGTGAACCCAAGCTCAATCAGGGGTGCCTACAATAGGTCTTATCCAACCATATCATCTCTGTCTCAGTATGCACGTGTGAGCATATCATCTCACTCTGACACACAGTCTACAAGAGGCTCCAACACGGCTATATGCATGTAATATAAATCCCTATGCGAGCGAAGCTCAAGCACGGCTCCATACATATTCATGATATCAGAAAACCTCGTGCGAGCGAAGCTCTAGCTCGGTGTCCTAGAAATTAATGAAATCTGCGTACGAGCAGCGCTCCAGTATGACTTAAACTGATTATAAATTCAAGTAAAATCCACGTACGAGCAATGCTCTAGTACGGATAAGTATAAAAACTCAGTGAAAACCTCGTACGAGAAAAACTCCAGTATGACATTCAAATTAATTATAAAACCATATAAAACTTTGTGCGAGTAACGCTCTAGCACAAATAAATGCTCAAGTAAATCAAATCTCGTGCGAGTTACACTCCAGCACGGTTTTATGCATAATTAAATAAAATCTCATGCGAGTTACACTCCAGCACAGCTTTATGCAATATCAAATCAAAACAGGATGCGAGCTAAGCTCCAGCATCTCTCATGCATGTCAAATCATTAAAACTAGTGCAAGCAATCGCTCCAGCACCATTTTATGCATACCATGTCAAAACAAATCAAAACATGTTAAAACAGAGTGCGAGCTAGGCTCTAGCAGCTCTCATTTCACAATAATAAAAATCAGTGCGAGCACTATGCTCTAGCACATTTCATACATATGATGTCACACAAGTCGGTGCGAGCAACCGCTCAAGCACATTTATGCACAATCACAAATGCAGATATAGTGCGAACTACGTGTCGGCACTATCTGTTTTCATATAAATTTGATAGTTGGTCCATTTTCCAAAGAAATTTCCATTTAAATACAAATAACACTTACGTAGTGTTATCATGTGAAATTCATGCAATTACTGGCTAATCTATTGATTTGCTTTGATTAAAACCAATAAAATCCTTAAACCATAAATTTTCTTAAATCATGCATTTCATGCATGTCAATGTCATGCTTTCACCATCCTTAGGTGAACTTCCCTCAATAGGGGTAAAATAGTCTTTTCACCTATTTCTATCCTTAAAATCATTTAAACCACTTTTAGGATCATTATACAATATCAATGCATACATACATATTCAGTGTACAGAAAAGCTATTAAAATACGCGTAGCTACCTCTAGTTACTCACACAATTCCCTTACCTCATTTTTCTGTACAATTTGACCTTTCCACTGATGACTCGTCGCGCAGTCCAATTTGCTTCCATTCCAATCTCCAGAACTGCGGATATACATTCATCAGGTCAAGTACAATACAATTTAATTGTATTTCATATTTTCTGGGCTTAATTTAAATCATTGGGCCCCGTTTACCCATTTTGGGTCCGATTATACCATAATGGGCCTTAATCGACCTTAAGCCCATTTACCACACTTTATCGAGGCCTATTGAGCTCATTGGGCCCATCAGTATTTATTCAACCTCATTCTAAATTCTCGGATATCTCAATTTAGTATTTACGATAATTTATCCAAATTTCCAAAATTTAATTCATAAATGCGGAATTTAAATCCGTAATTTATGCGATAAATATCAATCATGCATAACGATGTAAAATTATCATAAATAAGGGTTACTTACCCGTGATTCCATGATAGTACACAAATCGAGGTTGTCTCGAGCTCTCGGTTGATGTCAATTGTCGAGCTACACATTTAAATAATTTTTCGGGTAAATTTTCAGTCGGATATTAATCAAATTAAATATTCTAAAAATTAAATCGGTCAATTTGACCGCTTACCGACTTACCCGTAGCTCGATTGCATCACTGAAATTTTCTCCAATTTTTTCTCTTTTTCTTTTTCCCTTTTTCTTCAGAAATCGCAAAACGCGATTTTTTTTAAAAAATTTATTTATTTATAATTTATTTTAATATTATTTTATTCATTAAAATAATATTAAAATCCACATATATCTTAAAAAAATTTATTTTATTCATTTAATCCGTAAATAAATTTATCAGTCTGATTTTACCTTTTCGGTATATTTTTTGACTATTTTCGGGATTATTTTTCGATACGAAAATTTCGGTTTATTCCAATAAATTCATATCTTGATCAATTTAACCCGATATTTAATTATTTCTTTGTTATTGATCAAGATTTCTCAATCCCATATTTTTAATTAAATTTTCTTATCAAAATTATACGGGGTTTCTATTTTTTGAGCGTTTTACCCTTGCATGTTTTCAGGAATACTATTTCAGTCCTTTTGCATTTTTAAATGCACTCAAAAATTTCTATTCATTCCCTTTTTGCTCTTACGATGAAATTGGGTCTTACATGAGCTTTCTTCGAGATAACCACTGTGAGCTCTATGTAAAGGCAAAACGATTTTTATATAATAATGGCATATTTTACTGAGACTAAGGCTTGCCATGAGATGCACATAGATACTCCGCTTTGAGAGCGTTGAGTGGCCTTGCTCTAGTAGCATGTAAGGCCGAGATGACCTGCTTTGGTAGCGTTGGGTGGGCTTGCTTTGAAAGCATATAAGATCGGGCCTTGCTTTGGTAGCATGTAAGATCGGGCCTTGCTTTGATAGCATGTAAGACTGCAGCTGTACGACTCTGATCAAGTCTACAGCGATATCATGGCCACGGATAGATGTCGATGATTCCCTCTTTTGAGGATGTCTCTATTTTGGAAATGAGAGATGCCTTTGTTTTAGTAACGTGAGATGCCCTCTTTGAGAATGATGTGATGTGCTTATGATGTTTTATCTGAGTTTTATTAAATGCCTAGTCTCGATTATTTTGATGTCATGATGATTTATGATCTTACCGCGTAAATTATGTTGATGCAAATTAATGCCATTATTACTATTGTCATTATTACCATGATGTTTCTTATGCTCGAAATGCTACTATCATGTTTTTACATGCAAAACTGATGAGCTGTGATGTGATAATGATTTCATTAAATCTCCTTTATCCTCCTTATTGAGCGCTTTGAGAGCTCACCCTTTTTCCTCCCCCCTCAAGAATTCTGGCAATGAGCGAGATAGTGCCGCTGCGTATGTGATATAGGCTGGTGGACAAGATCTCCCCAGGCTATCACTTGTACACGCACAAGGTATAAATTCAGTTCATTTTATATCCAGACAATGATGTAATACAGACATTTGTGTTAAATGTTATTGGGATGTAATTAGGACGATATGAGGAGAATGAATTGTGTTTTGTGGATTGATTCCCTTTGGATATTTTGTAACTGATTTTATGAAAATAGAAATTGTGTGATCTTGGGGATGATGAATTATTATAAACACAAGTGATCAAATGGCACTGTACATGAATGCAACCCGTGTAAGAGATTTTAATGTAAGGAAATTTTAAATTAGCCATATTTTTCGCGCTACCGGGCTGTCACAGGGCATCATTCCCAATTCATATTTCCATATAATTTTATTTTCAGTCACACAGTACATCGTACACAAGTGCACAGAGCATGATACATCGTTCTCCATAGACCTCGGAATCATGCACATTTTCATATAATTTCCATCAGCTTTTTTACCTTTAATCACATGCGAGCAAGTACGTTTAAGATCACACAGCAATACACGTCTGGTAGGCATGGTTTATCAAAACACTTAAAAATTACGTGCGAGCAGGTCAGTACAAGATCACACAGCAATACACGAAGGCTTGCACGATTTTACTTCATGACTTAGATTAAAATCCAGTGTGAGTCGGACCGTGTGACACAGTCTGCATGCGCTCAAGCACGTCTCGTTAGTGCGAGTCTGGCCGTGCGACACACTTTCAGCACGCGCTCAAGGACATCTCGTCAGTGCAAGTCGGTCTGTGTGATACAGTTAGTACACGCTGCAACACATCTCATTTAAAATTTTTCATAAATAGTACACGTGTCTTAAAATACATATAAAATTCCATTTGTTTCACGAAATAGTTCAAAATAGACTGTCTAGCACAGTTTTAACTTGAGAACATTTAAATTTTATTTTAACACATAAAATAGATTAAAAGGGGCTGGTCTTGCCATTTTCAGCTAAGAATTCATAAAACATTGTCTCAGGTGCTAATCTGTAATTTTAGATTTTTTTCATGATAATTCTAAAAAATTACTCTAATATTTATTTAAATACACTAAATAGAGCTATTCCGAAAAAATTGGGCAATTCGAGGTTCCTTAAAACTTCTTTCTAAGTTTCAGGCAGTAAAATTTACCTAGGGATTTTCTACGTTCAACCATATTGAAATTTTATCCTAAGGTTCGTAGTATCAAAATACACAGTAAATATACGCGGTATATTATTAAACAATTATCAGATATTTCCTACAACATAAATATTTCCTAAAATTCATAACTACAAATCATTGAAAAATACGTGCAATTTATCTATATAACACACTGTAATATTTCTTACAGTAAAATATTTTCTAAAATCATATCTACAAAAATCATTGAAAAATACGTGTATTTATCTCTAATAGCACAACCCAATTTTCCTTTCGGTAAAATATTTCCTAAATTCATATCTACAAAAATCATCAGAAAATACGTGCATTCATCTCTAATAGCACAACCTAATTTTCCTTACCTCGGTGTCTGCATGTAGTTCGAGGTGTCTCCTGTCCGAAGTTGGTAAGTCGGATCTGCTCGATAAATTTTTCCCTCCTTGTGCCTTTTTCACTATTTCCAAATATATATATATTTATACCTAAAATTAAATATTTTCCTCATTCTTTTTTTTCTTCTCGATTTGAATTTGGCGCGCTTCTCCTCTTCTTCCTTCTTCTTCTCCCCCCTTCTCCCTCTTGGTCTCCTCTTCCATTGGTCACCCGAGGAGGCTGCTCACCACCTTCTTCCTCTCCTCGGTGAAACACCATCCTCATCACCTCCGTTCCTTGCTTTGGTCACCATCATTATCATCATCATCGCCTCTCGCAACCTTGGTTCACCTTTGCTCTCTTTACTGTTTCACTCTACCCAATCTCTCCCCCTCGGCATCTTCATCCTATCCCTCTTTCTAGCACCACCATCATCGACCTTGGGTCTTGGCTATCACCACCTCCACCATCAACCAAATGCCTCTGTCCTCTTTTGTTTCTCCCTCTCTTCACTGTTCCACTCGATCTAACCTTCCCTCTCTCAGTTTGTCCTCCCCTCTTATAGTCATTAGTGGCAAGTCACATATATATATACACAAGGGTGGTGGCATTTTGGCAGGCATGTAAGGGTGCAAAAATGGGTATAACAGAGGTGCAGGATTGGGCGCATACGGTGTCCTGTCGTGGTAGAGTCCTGGGCGCGCAGGGCTGGCTGGTGGCAGATTGGCTGGCGTCTGGGGTGTGCTGCTTGGCATGGAGTGAGCTAGGCGTGGGGTTTAGTGCGCGCAAGTTACAAAGGTTTCAGGTTGTGTAGGCTGGCACGATTGGGTGCAGGGGCTCGGGCTGGAGCATTGGAAACTGGCGTTGGGGTGTGCGAGGGTGCAGAAGGGCAGCTGCTGCAGGGCGTAGGGGCTTTGGCGGCAGGGGCAGCCAGCGCGCAGGGCATTGAGGTGCGCATGGTGCTGGCCTGCAGCACCCAAGGGTGATGGGGGAAGCAGGTGCGGGGAGCGCAGGTCGCGCTTGGCCTGGGCACAGGGGCCAAAACGCAGCGTTTTGGTCATTTTTTTTTTACATTTACATTTTTATTATTGTTAATTTTTTTATATTAATATATATATATATATATATATGTATATGTGTAAAATCAGTACAAATATATATTACAAAATTAAAGTATAATTTAAAATATTTATATTTTTCATCTATATATATACATTTTATAAAATCAAAATAAATATATTCATATATATATATATATATATACATTTGCATTTATAAAATTAAGGTAATTGTATATTCATGTAATTAAAATGATATCCAATTACATGCATATATACTTTATATAATCAAAATAAATTTACATATCAAATTAAATGTTCATTTCTAAAGTCAAAATATGAAATCAAAATATATTATTTATATTTACATTTATATCAAAATAAATTTATATATACATTTATGTATATACCTTTATATAATCAAGAAGAAATTTATATACATATGAAAATAAATGTATACTTATATGATTGTAATATATTTCAAAATATAAGCATACATAAAATCAAAATAATTATTGTGAGATCTGAGAATTTCAAACATATTTTAATTATGTAATATGAACTTGAAGTGTAATTTATTGAGCTAAGGGAATTGTGGGAATTATATTTTGAGATTTATGTGTAAGTGTTTAACATAAGTGTGAAACTAAGAGGTCAGATCGATATTGGAGAAGGAGAGATCGATCTGGTGAGTTAAAAATGACAAGGAAGGAGGAATTGAAGGAGCAGATCGATCTTCAATTGAAGATGATCGATCTCCTTATGATTCTGTTTGAGAGAAGATCGATCTCATGAGGAAGGGATCGATCTCCAAACGTTTCTGTTTGGGAGAAGATCGATCTCCTCAAGGAGCAGATCGATCTCATAAAGCCATAAAGAGATCGATCTCACCCCTCGATAGATCGATCTCCTAGGTATAAAATTACCCCTGATCGTCCCCAAATTCAAATGCAGATCGATCTCATCA
Organism: Firmiana major; assembly: GCA_033439115.1. Taxonomy (NCBI): domain Eukaryota; kingdom Viridiplantae; phylum Streptophyta; class Magnoliopsida; order Malvales; family Malvaceae; genus Firmiana; species Firmiana major. The sequence goes on along the minus strand of CM065901.1, from coordinate 67,899,145 downwards.
AGAGCCTGATCGATCTCCTACCTTCAGTCTATATAAGGAACCCCTGCTTTCTCCTGTAATTTCATTTTCTCTCTCTTTCAAACCCCATTTTCACCGAGCCCTAGCTTTCTCACTCATCCAAAGCACCCATTTTCTTCCAAATCAGAGGCTGTGGCAAGAAGGAAAGTTGTTCCTCATCAAAGGGAGAACAACATACTTGGAAAGCGTAAGACAGATTGAATCGAGGCAAGAGATAAGCTCTCCACAAGTTTTAGGTAATTTTTAAATCTCGATCTTGATATTTGAGATGATTTTGGTGATAATGGCTGTTGGCATTGTGTTGAAATAGTTGGAAAATGATTAGGGATTAATGAAATTACAATGTAGTTGGAGTGATGATGATATTTAGCAATTTTGGTAATTTTGGGAATTTTGAGCTATAAATGAAAATTTAGACAATGTGGTGAATTAGCATAGATAAGTTAACATGAGAAATGTAGAACATGGAGATGTTGTGAATGAGATTGTAGTTTGGGGTAGAGTTACGAGAATCGAGAGATTTGAGGTGTTATGAGCAATTATACTCGATTTTGAGAATTGAGGTTACTGTGATGATGAATATTGATGTTTTAACATCGTTTGGACAGCTTGGGAGTTCTAGAGTGGAATGCGAGACTAGTCCGTGACAAGGGAGAAACGATTGCACTATACGAGGTGCAAAGAGGTAAGGGAAACTAAACCAACTGTGTATGTGATTTTGAACTATTATAGCATGATTAGTGATTTATGAAACAAGCATGTTTGATGTGTTGTGTTTTGATGAGAATGCACATGATTTTTATAGCCGGTTGGAGCCCAATGTTTTTATGAGTTTATAATTGGGCTCTACGTTAAGGTGATCTTGAGATTTAAGAAATGTGTGCGTGTTTTGCCGGTTGGGACTCGGTTTCAATATGTTTTGTGTTGAGTATAAATTAGTTTTAAATGAGTTTTATGAGAGAAAAACCACTATGAGTTCTAAGTGAAGGCAAACCAGTCTTATGTGATAAGACTTAGGTGTGTGATTTTGAGTACACACCGGGCATTGCTCTGGTAGCATGTAAGCTCGATTCTTCTCCGTTCTGGTAACGTGAGATCCCCTATTCTGTGGCTATGCCACGTATATTTGGTGGCCGTTGCCATGTGAGAACCCTATTTGGTGGCCGTTGCCACGTGAGAACCCTAATTGGTGGCCGTTGCCACGTGAGATCCCCTATTCTGTGGCAAATCAGTGGCTATGCCACATATATTTGGTGGCCGTTGCCACGTGAAACCCTATTCTGTGGCTGTGCCACGTGTGAATCTAAATCAGTGGCTATGCCACGTATATTTGGTGGCCGTTGCCACGTGAAACCCTATTCTGTGGCTGTGCCACGTGTGAATCTAAATCAGTGGCTATACCACGTATATTTGGTAGCCGTTGCCACGTGAAACCCTCTCTTGTGGCTGTGCCACGTGTGAATTTAAATCGGTGGCTATGCCACGTGTGTTTAGTGGCTGTGCCACGTGCATTATTATTACAGTGATTTTATCACGTTTATTGAGATAGCGATTATCGCATTGTTTTCACACGCTTGTTATTGCTCTAGACTGAGCCTTTTTACTTCATGTTTTCACATGATTTGAGATATGAGAATGTCGTTTTGAGTACTTTCATGCTATGGTTTTCAAATGAGTATAATGAGATTCACATACAAATAAATATTTTGTGATGTGCATTTTGGTTTATATAATGAGTCCCTTACCCCCTTTACTGAGCGATTTAGAAGCTCACCCTGTTTTCTTTCCCCCCCAAATTTCTTCAAGTGAAAAAGGGTTTCCCTGCGACGTACGGAGTAGTGGCTAGTGGAGGACTTGAGCTCCAGGCCATATATTATGCTTTGAGGTATCGTTTATCTTTTCATGTACCCAAACAATTATTGTAATTACAGACACTTGATGTATAACATTGTATGGGATGTATTAGGACTAATTAACTTGAGATTGTGTAATGTATATGATATGGTATATACTATTTAATGACGAGATCCTGAGGTATGATAAGTGTGATGATGTATGATACTGTATAGGAATGCACTCTTAATTGTGAATCAATGAGTAAAAAGTTTTAAATTGGCCATATTTTCCGCATTTTCGGGGCGTGACAATTATATACCTATATATATACATGTTGTTTATCTTTTCATTAGTATTATTATTGTTGTTGTTGTTGTTGTTTGTTTAATTCATGAATCGAGTTTTAAATAAAATTGCCGGCCTATCCTAATCTTGTCATTACCAACATGATTAATTTAGTTACGATAGCAAGGTAAATTAAATCAAATTCGACTAATGCTCATTTCAATTTCAAAAATTTTGGGGGTTTACATCCTTTCCACCTTAGGAAATTTGGTCCCCAAATTTAATAGTACATCAATTTTCAAACAAATGCAGATATTTCTCTTGCATTAAACTTTCTAATTCCCATGTGGCCTCTTCCAATGTGTGATACTGCCACAAAACCTTGACCAAGGGAATCGTCTTAGATCGCAACTCTTTTTCCTTTCTGTCCAAAATTTGAATTGGTTTCTCCATGTACGTTATGTCCTCCTTCAATTCTAACGGCTCGTACTTGATTACGTGTGTAAGATCCGGATGGTATTTTCGTAGCATCGACACTTGAAAGAGATTATGGATATTTGACAAATCTGGCGGTAGTGCCAACCTGTAAGCTTTGTCTCCCACTTGGTCTAAGATCTCAAAAGGTCTTCTATAACAGGGACTTCGCTTCCTTTTTTTCTCAAATCTCGTTATACCCTTGGACGGAGAGACTTTCAGAAACATCGACTCTCTTACTGAGAATTCTTGAGGTCTTCGTTTCTGGTCAGTGTAACTCTTCTGTCGGCTTTGAGCGGTTCTAAGTCTTTCACAAATTAACTGTACAGCTTCGGAAGCTTGCTGGACCAGGTCGGGAGCAAATATCTTTCTTTCGCCCACTTCTTCCCATCCAATTGGTGATCGACACCTCCGACCATATAGCGCATACAACACTTCATATGAAGGCATTCCAATACTTGCACGGTAACTGTTATTATATGCAAACTCCGCTAACGATAGATGGTCGTCCCAAGAGCCTTCCAAATCTTGAGCACATGCTCTCAACATGTCCTCTAATGTCTGAATGGTCCCCTCCAATTGTCCATCAGTTTGAGGATGGAAAGTCATGCTAAAATTCAGTTGGGTTCCCATGGCTTCTTAGAAATATTCCCAAAAGTGTGAAGTAAATCGGGAATCCCTGTCAGATATAATGCTCACTGGTACACTGTGTAGTCATACAACTTTTTGTACATACTATTCCTCTAGCATACTCAAGGTATTTGTGGCCTTCATACCTAGGAAGTGAGCGAACTTCGTCAATCTATCCACTACTACCCAAATCGCTTTATGGTTCCGATGAGTTCTTGGCAGTCCAATAATAAAGTCCATCGTGACGTGTTCTCATTTCCAAGTTGGTATCGGTAGAGGCTGTAACAGTCCTGCAGGCTTCTGATGCTCTACCATAATCTGTTCGAGACATCGGGCTACATATTCAGCTACGTCTTTCTTCATTCCTAACCACTAATACAGCTTCCATAAATTCTGATACATCTTATTACTTCCCGGGTGTAGGGTGTATCTCGAGGAGTGTGCTTCTGACAATATTAGTTTTTTCAATTGGGCATCACCGAGAATACAAATTCTACCTCTGAACCTTAGTAGACCATCAGAGTTGACTTTAAAATCAATAGCAGTGCCTAAGTGGATTTAAATAGCCACATCCACACAATACTTATCCTCACGCTAGGCCTGTCGGACTCTGTCAATCAAATCTGGCTCTAGTCTCAGGCTAGCTATCACACCATTACCGAAACTATCAGATGGCTCAATATCTAAATTGAGATTTGCAAACTGTTCCAGTAATTCATTTTCCCAAACTGACATGTACGATACCATCCCGATATGCTTTCTACTCAAAGCATCCGCTACTACATTTGCCTTTCCCGAGTGGTAAAGCATCTCACAGTCATAATCCTTTAAAAGTTCTAACCACATCCTCTGCCTCATATTCAACTCTCTCTGTGAAATATGTACTTGAGGCTCTTGTGATTAGTGAAGATTTAAAACTTCTCTCCATATAAATAGTGGTGCCATATCTTTAGTGGAAACACTACGACTGCAAACTTCAAATCGTGACTCAGATAATTCCTCTTATGGTCTTTTAGCTGTCTAGAACCATATACAACCACCTTTCCATTTTGTATCAATACATATCCTAAACCTTGTCCCGACACATCCGTGTACACTGAAAAATCTCTCGAACTCGCGGGTATAGTTAGAATGGGTACCGTGGTCAACCTGTGCTTCAATTCCTAAAAGCTCTTTTCACATGCGTCACTTCATTCAAACTTAACATCCTTCCTTGTAAGTCGCATCAGAGGAGCAGCTAGTCTAGGGAAACCCTCCACAGATCTTCTGTAGTATCCTGCCAAACTCAGGAAACTCTGAATCTCAGTAATTATCTTGGGTCTTTCCCACTGCATCACAGCTTTGATCTTAGATGGATTCATAGCTATTCCATCTTTAGACACTATGTGACCCAAGAAGGCTATCTGATCCACCCAAAAATCACACTTGCTAAGCTTGGCGTACAACTTCTTTTCCCTGAGTTTACAGAACCATCCTCAAAAGCTGTTTATGTTCTTCCATAGACTTGAAGTATACCAAAATATCATCTATGAATATTATGACGCTTCTGTCTAGATACGACTTGAGTACCTTGTTCATCAGTGCCATAAAAGCTGCATGGGTATTCGTCAACCTGAATGGCATAGCCAAAAACTCATAATGCCCCTACCGGGTTTTGAAGGCTGTCTTAGGTACATCTTCACTCCTGATCTTCAACTGATGGTACCCTGACCTCAGATCAATTTTGGAGAAGATCTGTACTCCTCGTAGTTGATCTAGCAAATCATCGATACAAGGTAAAGGATATTTGTTCTTGATGGTTGCTTGTTGAACAACCTGTAATCGATACATAGTTTGAGACTCCCGTCCTTCCTTTTGACAAACAGCACTGGTGCACCCCATGGTGATACACTCGGTCTGATGAATCCTTTATCTAGTAATTCCTGTAACTGCTTCCTCAATTCTTCCAACTCTACTGGGCCATTCTGTAAGGTGTTTTAGATATTGGTTCAGTACCAGGCATCACATCTATACAGATCTCCATTTCTCTATCTGGAGGTAGGCCCGGTAAGTTATCCAAAAATACATTTGGAAACTCCCTCACCACCATAATGTCATTCAATTCTGGACTCGCTTGATCCATATAGATTACACACGCAATGTACCCTTCAAATTATCATTCATATAGTTAGTAAAATTTTGTAATTTTTTTTTCATTACTAATCGAAAAGCCTACAACATATTTTTTGGCTAGAAATGTCACTGTCTTATTACAACAGTTAAGAACAGCTTGATTTGTTGCTAACCAATGTATGCTCAAAATAACATCAAAATTATACATAACTTTAAAATTAAATCTTCCATTATATCCTTGTTTTCTATTTTAAGCCTACAATCCTTATACAGTTGTTCGGTCGTTTGGCTATCCTTTATTGGTGTCTAAACTGTTAGTATTCTTCCCAATGGTTTAGGTTGCACATAGAGAGGCAATTTACATGCAAACATGGGCGATATAAATGAATAAGTTGCACCAGAATCAAATAAAACTATTGCTTCAATGTCATAGATAAGAGAAGTACCTTTAAATGCTTCAACTGGTGCCTCAGTTTTAGTCCCCTCATACTTGAGAGCGTATACTCACCCTTGTCTGGCAACCTGCTTGCCTTTCTCTTTAACTGTAGCCCTTCTCCTTAGTGTTGGGGTGGTAGTAGGTGTCCTTACCGATTTCGGGTTCTTTTTTGGGGTTGAGTCAACACCCTCGGGATAATTTTTCGTCATATATACCCCATCTTTCCACATCTAAAACAAGCCTGGTTAAATGGATAGCAAGGCTTGTTTCCATGATTTCTCCTATAGTGACTGCATACTCCAAATTCAGGTTGGGGTCCTCCGATTACAATTCCCTTAGTAGGTGCTGGAGGTACATAGGCGAGAGGCTTGACCATCTTACCCTATGACCTCTCAAAACCTCTCTATCGTTTAACGAATGGTTTCTTTCCATCTCTGTTTCCCCTGTTCTTCACTAATCTCTTCTGATCCCGATCTTTACCCTTTCCCATCCTATTAAAATCAGAAACATGGGTCTCATAATCTTGTTCGCATAACTGGGCTCAACGAACTACCTTCTTATTGGCACTGAGGTCTAATGGGGCCAGTTTGGCTCGAATTAAGGGTCTCAATCCCTCCATAAATTTTCAGACCTTCTTTGCCTCATTCCTTATAATATCTAGATCATATCGCCCTAATGTGGTAAATCTAGACTCATACTCATCCATAGATTTGTTCCTCTAAGTCAAGTTCAAGAATTCTATCTGTGGTCTCCTCTGGGCAGTATTTGGAAGGTATTTCCTTCGAAAAGTAACGAGAAATAAGTCCCATGTAATTTCTCTTTGTCTGGCCATTAAAATCAGTCGAGTGGTCTTCCACCAGTGCTTGGCTTCTCCTTTCAGCATAAAAATAGCAAAAGCAGCCTTCTCGATGGTAGTATATTAGAAAAATCCATAAAGCTTCTCCATTACGTTAATCCAGTCCTCAGCCACCGCTGGATCCTTAATTCCTTTAAACGTCGAAGGCTTAAACTCTTGGAAGTGCCTCAACCTTTCTAGTTCACAATCATACCTTGGGTCACTGCCATACTATTATGGGGCTACGGTGCTGGTGCTTGTGGCGCATGTGGGGTCTGTGGTAGTGTAGTAAAGGGTTCTTTTGTGGCTGGCACTGGCACTGTCTGGGTAGGCGCAGGCATTTCCAACTTAATAGCTGGAGTTATAGGTGTTGTCGGAGAAGCATGACCTTGTGGATTAGCCAGCCTGGCTATCACTTGCCCAATTAGATTCACAATCGATTCCATTCCCTTTTCTAAATTGGAAATACGAGCCTCAAAGTTCCTAGTAGGGTTACTAGCGGATGGTTTAGTCGCGAGGGCTCCTTATCATTCTGGCCTAATCCCACGGCCTCGAGGTGTCCTACCCCTCGACCTCTCGACCAACCTCATGGTCTACCACTCATATCCATAGGTTTTTCCTACATATAGCAACATTTTCTTAGCTATACGCAGCCATGTATATCCATTTTATAACTAAGTATAGTAATGCTGGGGAATGTGAGCTTTTCTACTTTTCTCTTACTTTATTCACCGACTCATATCAGGCCAACTTCGCTCTGATACCACTTTATGTAACGACCCGATTTTTCTACACTTTCCTTAGTTGGGCTATGAGTCGATGATTATTTTCCTTACTAAATTATCATCCATATGTGTTTTATGATAACAATAATATATAAAATTTGTGAATTTTTTTTTTTTTGTAATTAGATAGAACAAAAGTTCACCTATTTCCCTAGACTCAGATACAATACCGCATTACTGTACTTACAACATTAGACACCAAGTACAGGTCTAAACTAGGTATACCTGTGCGCGTAGAAGGGTGTCCCTCTGACATATGGCTGTAGATTCAAAATCTACCTGTTAACCTCCATTACTGACGGTACTCTGTAGGAGTTAAGTAAGGGATGAATTCCACATACTCAGTAAGAAAAAAAATCAAGCGGCAGGTAGATAAATACACCATATACAAAATATGGGCTATAAGTAATACCATACAGTTTAGTGTAGTACAGTGAAAATTACCATTTTATCACAGTCTTGGAATCATAGAAAACATTACTGCAAAATATCAATTTAATCAAAAGCAGTAGAATAAAACTCATTTCATATAAGAAATTCAATTCATCAAACTCAGTTCAAATAAGTCAATTAAGTGAGGCATGTCGGAATATTCATCATAAGTAATCAATCAATAGGACAATTGGCCAATGTCAATGACTCCGGGCAATCACGGGCTAGGTGTACCAAGCCGTGGGAGTGGTTAGCTACCCAATCAGCTTACTCATTTCTCTATTTCTTAATAATACTTTACATCATACTTACGTGTGCACAGCATGGTACAGCGTACTCCACGGACTGAGCGTCATTCTTAATTCACATTTCCATATAATTTCATTTCCAGTCACACGTTATGTCGTACACATATGCACATAGCATGGTATATCGTACTCCATGTATCTCGGCATCATTCACATTTCCATATAATTTCCATTGCCTTCTTTGCCTCCAATCATGTGCGAGTAGGTATGTACAAGATCACACAACAATAAACGTTTGGCAGGCACGATTTATCAAAACACTTTAAAATCACGTGCGAGCAGGTCAGTGCAAGATCATATAGAAATACACAACAGTTGGCACGGTTTTACTTTATAACTTAGATAAAATCCAGTACGAGTCAGACCATGTGACACAGCCTGCACGCGCTCAAGCACGTCTCATTAGTGCAAGTCAGGCCGTGCGACACACATTCAGGACGTGCTCAAGCACATCTCGTCAGTACGAGTCGGTCCGTGCAATACAGTCAGCACGCGCTTCAGCACATCTCATTTAAAATTTATCATAAACAATACACATGTCTTAAAATACATATGAAATTCCATTTGTTTCATGAAACAGTTCAAAATAGGATGTCTAGCACAGTTTTAGCTTCAGAATGCTTAAATCTCATTTTAACGTATAAAATAGATTAAAGGGCGCTCGCCTTACCCTTTTCAGCTAAAAATTCATAAAACATAGTCTCGGGTGCAAATTCGTAATTTTATGTTTTTTTCGTGATAAAATTTTAAAAAATACTCTAATATTTATTGAAATACACTAAATAGGGCTATCCCGAAAAAATTGGGGCAATTCGAGGTTCCTTAAAACTTCTTTCTAAATTTTGGGCAGTAAAATTTGCTTAGGGATTTTCTACATTCAGCCATATCGAAATTCTGTCCTAAGGTTCAGTCTCAAAATAAATAGTAAATATACGCGATATATTCTTCAACAGTTATCAGATATTTCCTACAGCATAAATATTCCTAAAATTCATAACTACAAAACATTGAAAAATACGTGCAATTTATCTTTATAGCACATTGTGATTTTTCTTACAATAAAATATTTCCTAAAATCATATCTACAAAAATCATTAGAAAATACGTGCGTTCATCTCTAATAGCACATCCCAAATTTCCTTACGATAAAATATTTCCTAAATTCATATATATAAAAATCATCAGAAAATACGTGCATTCATCTCTAATAGCACAACCTAATTTTTCTTACGGTGAAATATTTCCTAAATTCATAACTACAAAAATTATCAGAAAATACGTGCATTCATCTCTAATAGCACAACCCAGTTTTCCTTACGAAAAATATTTCCTAAATTCATATCTACAAAAATATAAAAAAATACGTGCATTCATCTCTAATAGCACAACCCAATTTTCCTTACCTCAGTGTCTGCACGTAGTTCGAGGTGTCTCTCGTTCGGAGTTGGTAAGTCGGATCTGCTCGATAAATTTTTCCCTCCTTGTGCCTTTTTCACTATTTTCAAAAATATATATTTATACCTAAAATTAAATATTTTCCTCTTTTTTTCTTCTTCTCGGTTTGAATTTGGCGCCTTTACGCCAAATTCCCTTATCCTCTTCTTCCTTATTCTTCTTCCCCCATCTCCATCTCTGTCTCCTTTTCCATTGGTCACCCGTGTAAGGCCTGTAAATTCATATGTATTCTTTATGATTCTGTGATGTACAGACAAGTTACATTTTATATGAATCATAAGAAATGAATATTTTTAAGGTCCAAGTGTGAATGAAATACAAAATGAGTAGTGAAGTAAGTGAATGCGAAGTTATCTTAGAAAATTTGGGAAAGTTACAGCTAGAATGCTACAGAGCAAGGGGAGATCGATCTTAGGCAAGGGGAGATTGAACTCATTGTGCTTGAAATGTAGAACCAAAACATTCTATAAAAGGGAGATCGATCCCTCATTTAAGCAGATCGATCTCAATATGCTTCTGGCTAGCAAGGATTAATCCTTTCCCAAAAGCCAGATCGATCTCTACAGGATTCTAGATAGCAAAGATCGATATCTTCTCAAGGCTAGATCGATCTCTAAGTGATTGTGCTTGGCCAAGATCGATCCCAGACTAAGAGGCAAATCGATCCTACCTTCTAAATACCAAATTTTGAAAGAGTTAAAACACAAGGCAGATCAATCTCTCATTACTAGGAGATCGATCTCATAAGGCAATTCTATAAAAACTGGACTGCTGCATCTTCTTCCCCGAAAACATAAATCCCCAATTTACAGTAAAGTGAAAACCTAGCTTTCTCACTCTAAAAATCATCACCTTTCAATCAATTTTGAGAGAGATTTATTTTAACAAAGTTGTCCCTTGTGAAGAGGAGAACAACATAGTTGAAAACTAGAAGCTGAAATTGTGGATTGAAGGAGCAAAGTGATTTTCCCCAAATTTGGCAAAAAGAGGAAAAATCAAGCTAGGTAAGATTTCAATACACCAACTTCAAGTATGTTAATATAGGTATTTTGGTGAGTTGATTGGTATATGTTTTGTTGGCTGAAAACACCCATGAACATGTTAAATCCTCAATGACCTAAACTGAGCTTAGTGTGATTTAGTGAGACAAAGTTGATTAGGCATGGATTTAATGATGATTTAAGAAAGTAGTGATATTATTAAGCATCTATACATGATTGTAAGATAGTTTTATGAAGTACATGTGTTGGAATAAATAATGATTGAAAATAAGCATATGAGATGTATGGTGAAATGCCATAGTGGAAGAAAATGATGAACTTGAGGCAATGTGAGATTAATGCTCGTTCAATTCGAATCAGTAGACTTGATTAGTCTAATAGGTTCTCAAGAAATGAATTGTAAAATCGAAATGAACTTAAGAGAGAGTAAGGTCCAATAAGGTGTAATAAGGCCAAATGGGTGTAAAAGGCGTAATGCATTGATTTAAAATTCATGCGAGTGAAAATTAAGTATATTAAAGTATACTGATGTGAATGGTTATTTACTGCTCCGGAGTTTATATTGGGAACTGATCAAACTACGAGAGTTAGCAGCACCGAGGAAATGAGGTCACGTGACGTGATCCGAGGTAAGGGAATTTTGTGAGTAGCTAAAGGTAGCTATACGTATTTTGGATAGATTTTTGAGTATTTAAATTGTATATGGATTTCTTAAAAGGGAAAACTTTCGGTAGGGTTCCGACATGGTAAAAGTACGATTTTACCCTAATTAAGGGTAAAAAGCTTAGGAAGCATGTTTGTGACTAGTTTAACGTTGTTTGACAGTTGCATAGATAGACTTGTAAATTTTTTCATGTTATATGCAAAAACAACATGTTATGGTGCCGATTTTATTTGATTGAGTAAATTCATTTGAAATAAACCTTCTATTGATTTGTGTGAAAAGCAATCGTACTAGAGCGCAGCTCACACTGAATTTTGTATGCTTTTCACCCCATTAGTGCTTGAGTAATACTCGCACTAGATTTTCATGATATGCGTCACATAGTACTTAAGCTTTTCTCGTACTTAATTTTAATGCGATTTATGCATGATAGAGTACTGGAGCATTGTTTGTACTCAGTTTTATTGATTGATGGATGATAGAGTATTGTAGCATTGCTCATACTCAGTTTTACATGACATAGTACTGGGAGCATTGCTCGCACTAGATTTATATGACTTGTGCATGAGGTCGTGTTGAAGTTTACTTGTACGTATCGATTTTGAAAGAGATAACATGGAACAGCCATGCTAGGAACCTGTGTAGATTATGTGTTGCACTGATTATATGCTTGCATGTGCATTTTTGAGACATGCCCGAGGGCTATCGAAACTATTTTCTATGGTATGAGAGCTTAAACCTATAGCAAGTACCCCAACCTTGATATTGGGTCTATGGAGTACTTTGTACCATGTATGTCACATGGAGTATGATGTACCATGAGTACACGATGATATAGAGTTATTGGCTGATAGTTGAGGATTTGACCCACCTCCTGTTACAGCAAATGTGAGGCCTAGCACATCGAGTATATAGCCCGGGATCATGAAAAAATGGGATATGATCATAATCCTTGAACATGTAGTCACCTATTTCATCTCACTTCATCTCACTTTATATTTCTTGTTTGAATTGTCACATGATTTTATAAGTTGGGTAGAACCGAGGGATAGGTTGAGCCTCGACATGTAACTTTGTGAATTTTGAAAGGGTAACCCGAGGGATGGGTGAGGCCCGAATTTTCATGTTTTTACATGATGATCTGCCATCTTTATTTTGATTTAATTGATATGGCATAATGAAATGTGATTTACAGTATTTACATGACAATGCAATGTTTTACATAAATTGCTGAGGTTATTAAACCAACATGTTTTCAGTTCATTATGATGATTTGTATATATATATACATGCAAAGAGGTTTCAAGAAAGATACATGCTTTAGATGTAAAATCGAAAAGGAAATGATTTCAAGGCATGGGCATTATATTTTGTAAATAGTGTGGTTATCTACTTGCTTGCCTTATTTCCTTACTGAGTTGTGAGCTCACCCTCTTTTTATTTCCTCCTCTCTACAGAGCGTTCACAGTAGTTAAGCACGACTAAGGACTGGTATTCCTTTATCCACTGTATATCCATCATACGAAAGGTATACGCATTTGAAACGTTTTGTACTGAACAATGTAAAAGCTCAGTTATGTAAACGAATGTACTGTCGAGGATGTATATGTACATGTAATTGTATTAATGTATATGGGTTTACTTTTAAGAAAATAGTACTTATAATCAATAGATAATTATATTGACATGTGTACATGTTATGAAATGAAGTCGTTGAGGTGACTAATATTTAATGACAGCCCAACAATTTGGTGATTGAGTTACGACAAAAGGAAAGGTAAGTAAGATGTGAAACATTTGTAGTGGTTTTTGGTAAGTCACGGGCAGTTGTGATAGAATGGTATTAGAGCGAAGTTGGTATGATGTGAGTCGGTATTAGTAGTTAGGAAAGCATACATTCTCATATTACTGTGCTTTGTTTAGTTACAATTGTGTATATAAGATGAGAGTCAAACTAATTAATGGTTATGAATGCAGGAATTTAGCTATTATAACTAGTACCAGCCATGGTAGAGGGGCTAGAGGTAGGGCTCGTGGCCGTAGAGGTAGGCCTGAGACCCGAGATGACCATGAGTCAACAAGTCCCACTCAGGTACCAATGAGTACCGGTGCACGCTTCAAGAGATTAAAGCGTCACCTTGAGACTATAGTGGAGTTACTGGCACAGAATTTGCCAGGTAGGCAGGGGCAGGATGCAGGGACTGCGCCTGGAGAGGTAGTTGCACCCAGTACGCCTACATGACTAGCTCAAACGCCACAACCTACAAATACTCTTACACCTCACCAACTCAGGATACGCATTCTCTTGTTGCTCTATGATAGGGCGGTAGTACTTTATGGTATGGTTGTGAGCTTGATAGATTGCTATAGTTCCAGAAGTTTGGACCTCCATTGTTTAGTGGGGTGAAAAGACCCTGTTGTTGTAGAGGATTGGCTGGGAGAGATGGAGAAGTTATATGAATTGTTTGAGTATATAACAATCGAGATGGTTACGTTTGCTGCGTTCTAGTTGAAGGGATCGACAGAGCATTGGTGGAAGTCCACCAGGTTATATTGAGAGCACGACACTTGGAGATCACATGAGATATCTTTTTAGATGCCTTTAGGAGGCAGTATGTCTCGGACATAGCACAGTAGAAGTTTTAGATGAATTTCTTGGGGTTGAGCCAGAGGACTCAGTCTATGGATGAGTACGACACACGATTTATATCCCTAGGTAGGTATGACCTTGATACTATGAATAGTGATACCAAGAAGGTCTGCAGATTTATTAATGGACTGGGACAAGTATTACGGTCTAGGCTAGTTCAACTAAATATCTCTACCTATGATGAGGTAGTGTGTAGGGCGTAACTCTGTGGGCAGGACTATGAGAGGAATATCTTTGAGTTTAAGATAGTTGGCAGGGGTAGAGACAGAGATAGGAAGAGGTCAGTGAGTGATAGTACCTGAGGTTTTAGATATCGAGGAGAGAGGAGACTCTTCGGTAAGAGACCACGGATCAAGGAGGTGTAGGAGAAGATTATTAGATCTCCCGCATATCCGGCTATAGCTCTAGCTAGAGGTGTTGCTATTGGAGGACCGAGGCCTACCACTAAGCAGTGTAGTAGATGTGGTAGATTCCATGGTGGTAGACCTTCTCCTATTTCTAGTGGATTGTGCTCCAGATATGGGAAGCCAGTGCATATGGCGAGAGCTTACGTAGAGATTATCGATATTACCCCACAAAAGGGCAAGGAGTCAGAGAGAGCTCTAGCTGATATGTTTACCTCGAGGAGGAGAGCGATGACAGAAGAGAAGGGGAAGCAGGTCATTGGACGAGGGCGAGTACATGCCTTAGACCTGGTCATAGCTGATGCTTCGTCGAATGTGATTAGAGGTAACATCTTGATGTATGATTTAGAAGCATATGTCTTAATTGATCTTGGTGCCACGCATTCATTTGTATCGCCTTCATTCGCATGTAAGTTAGCAAAACATGCAAAGCATACACCTTTAAGTAGGATGATGTTAATCAGTATGTCTATAGATAACAGTCAACTAGTTGAATATGTGTTAAATGACTGGAAGCTAAGAGTAGGGAAAAAAGATATGACAGCCAATCTAATATTGTTAAATATGAGCAATTTTGATGTAATCTCAAGAATGGATTGGTTATCTGTAAACCACACTGTTTTAGATTGTTATACTAAAGTAGACATGTTTCCTACCCTTATGAATTATGTTGTAAAGTTTAATGAAAAGAAATGAAAGTAGTAATTCTGGTTGTAATTGACAATGTAATATGCTAACTGAGAAATGAAAATATTGAAGGTTTCATTGTGTACATGGTTGATATGGATAAGGCATATCCAAAGTTAGCAGATATTCCTGTGGTTGGTGAGTTCCTAGATGTCTTTATAGATTAATTGCCAGGGCTACCACCGGACAAAGAGATGGAGTGTTGTATAGATTTGGTGCCTGGTACTGAACCTATTTCGAAACCACCGTATCGCATGGCCTTAGTTGAGCTGGTAGAGCTCAAGAGACAGTTACAGGAATTATTAGATAGAGGATTCATCAGACCCAATGTTTCGCCTTGGCGAACGCCGATTTTATTTGTAAAGAAGAATGATGGAAGCCTCCGATTGTGTATAGATTATAGATTGTTGAATAAGGCTACCATCAAGAATAGGTATCCCTTCCATGTATTGATGAATTATTGGATCATCTTCGGGGAGCATTGGTCTTTTCTAAGATTGATCTGAGGTTTGGGTATCATCAGTTGAGAGTTCAGAGTGGAGATGTACCCAAGACAGCATTTAGGACCCGATATGGCTACTATGAGTTTATGGTTATACCATTTGGATTGACGAATGCTCCCGTAACTTTTATGGCTTTGATGAACGATATGTTATATCAAGGCCCAACCCATTTCCTTGGCCATCGACTGGCATCCCCTTGATCGGGCATGGCCACCTCTTGGGACCACAACATCGATCCTAGGCTTACCTTGACTCAATCGAACTGTCAACTCTAGGGACACTAGGCCCCTCACAGTTGAATGGCCTGGTGTCCCCAGAGCGGACAGTACGATTGAGTTAAGGTAAACTTGGGATCGATGTTATGGGCCCAAGAGGGGTGGTTATGGCCAATTAAGGGGATACCAACAGATGGCCAAGGAAATGGGTTGGGCCTTGACAATAAAATGAGTTTGCTCAGTGGTACTAGGAGTGCAAGAACAAAGACTTTAAGGTCCTGGGTTCGAAACATGTGGGACACGAATTGAG
The DNA here is from genome assembly GCA_033439115.1 of Firmiana major. Classification (NCBI taxonomy): domain Eukaryota; kingdom Viridiplantae; phylum Streptophyta; class Magnoliopsida; order Malvales; family Malvaceae; genus Firmiana; species Firmiana major. The sequence continues at coordinate 67,883,105 of CM065901.1, read as the reverse complement.
GTATTTACCTCTATAAAATCGTGAGGGGTCTAGTGTCCCCAAAGCAGACAGTACAGTTGAGTCAAGGCAAACCTGGGATCGATGTTGTGGGCCTAAGAGGGATGGCCATGGCCGATTAAGGGGATGCCAACTGACGGCCAAGGAAACAGGTTGGGCCTTGACATGTTCAAGTCATATTTGGATCAGTTTGTTATCATCTTCTTCGTTGACATATTGGTATAATCGAGATCCGAGGAGGAGCATGAGCAGCACCTCAAGATTGTATTGTAGACCCTACGAGAGCAGAAGCTGTATGCTAAACTCAGTAAGTGTGACTTTTGGTTGGCACATATATCATTTTTGGGACACGTTGTGTCGAGGGATGAAGTATCAGTAGATCCATCTAAGATTGAAGCTGTAGTTCAGTAGGAACAGCTGAGGATAGTCACAGAGATCAGGAGTTTTTTGGGTTCAATAGGTTATTATCAGAGATTCGTCAAGGGATTTTGAAGTTAACTGCTCCGTTGACACGTCTCACTCAGAAGAGTGCAGCATTTGTATGGGACGAGAATTATGAGAGGAGTTTCGAAGAGCTGAAGTGTCGATTGACCACCGCTCCGATTCTCATTATCTCTACAAGCTCAAGAGGATTTTCAGTGTATGTCGATGCTTCACATCAGGGACTGGGTTGTGTATTAATGCAGGATGGGATAATAGTTACTTATGGATCTAGACAGCTGAAGGACCATGAGAAGAACTATCCGACTTGCGATTTGGAGTTAGCAGCAGTAGTGTTTGCGTTGAAGGTATGGCGCCACTACTTGTATGGTTAGAAGTTTTAGATTTTTACCGACCACAAGAGCCTTAAGTATTTGTTCTCGTAGAAGGAGCTGAACATGAGACAGAGAAGATGGCTAGAGCTTCTGAAGGACTACGATTGTGAGATACTTTATCATCCGGGTAAGGCTAACGTTGTAGTTGATGCTTTGAGTAGGAAGAGCCTTGGAATGCTATTGTATATGATGGTTAGGGAATATGAGTTGATAGAGTAATTTGCTAGCCTCAGTTTGAGAGTTTTGCCTTCTGATATGGATACGGACTGTATGATTGCTACTCTACGCTTAGAGATAGATCTGTTAGACAGGATCAGACAGGCTCAGCAGACTGATTCGTATTGTATTGATAGGATTGATCAGATACAGAAGGGCACAAAGACTGATTTTGAGTTGAGTTCTGATGGACTATTAAGGTTCAGAGGTAGATTGTGTGTTCTCGAGGACCCGGAGCTCAGGAAATTGATTTTGTCAGAAGCTCATTCTTCGAGGTACTCGTTGCATCCAGGGAGTAACAAGATGTACCAGAACCTTCGGAAGGTGTACTGGTGGTCAGGTGTGAAGAAGGACGTGGCAGATTTTGTGCCGAGATATCTCGTATGTGTCAGACCCAAATCTTTGTAGCTTATTCCTTGTGATTCCTATGTGTATGAACACTATGTAATTATAGTTGAATCATAAGAAGAGTATTTACTAGACTTAAAGTGTTAGTGAAATGATTTAATACGCAAAAGCTACATAAAAAGCCTAATGTGAGCCATAAGTTTCAGAGGCTAAACCGAGTAAATCTAAATCATTCTGACTGAAAATAAGAATTTAAAATGAGAGAGCATAGAGAGCTCATGAAGGAAAGTCAGCTTGATTTAGTCCCGAACATTAAAAACGAAAGTAAAAGCTACAAAGGGTAAAATGGACCTTTTTGGCGAGAAAAGGTGTTTCGGGTGAAATTATCCACCGAGAACGGTTGAAACATTAAGACGAGAGTGTAAGAAATAAGATATGACACTTTCAAAATTTTGAGAAAAAGTCAACTTGGTCAATGGTTAAGGAAAAAGTCAACTATAGTTAAGAAAGTGGACTTTTCCCATAGTTGACTAATCATGGTTAAAAATTAACCTTAGTGTGGAGAAAAATTTGGGAAAAAATATTCTTGGCCAGAATATAAGATAATCATCCCCGGATGTAAGGAAAATTTATTCGGAAGGATTCTGAATTTAATTTAATGGTTAAAAACGCAATGGGCCAAAGTTGGAAATTTTAAAGCCCATTAAGGTATCATAAGTGTGGGCTGAAATTGGAAAGCCCAATGGGCCAAATTGTTGGGCCAATTTGTGGGCTAAATATTGAGACAATTAAAGGCCCAATAGGTAGAAAAAATTTCAGCCTAAAAGCCCAAATGAAAAGCGCAAACCGAGAAGCCCAATTGAAAGCCCATGTGAATAAGTTAAAAGCCATTAATGAAAGGTAACAAAGTTTAAAATGATAACCATTACCTAAACTTTTTGGAAGTCAATTAAGGTGGCTGGATTTTTAGCTTAATGACTAAGCAATGGACTTATAAATACCAGCCAACACATAATCATCTTCATCCTTTCATTTTTGACAAAGTGAAGAAACCATAACCGAAAAGTTTTCTAAGCTTTCTCTCACTAGAAATCACTAGGAAAAAGGCATATTTGGAACTTGCAATCTTCATGAAAGTTGTTCCAAATCGAGAGGAGAGTGACATATGTTGGAATTGGCTATCAAGGAGCCATAGTGTGCAAACCGTGAGGCTTCAAAGTTTCGGCCAAGTGTGAACACAAATACGAGGTAAAATTTCAAGCTCCCAACTTCGTATATGTTTGATGGATTGAAACACATGAAAACACCATAAACATGTGATGACCGAAAGTTGGTATATGAGTTTTGATAAATACCCATGTGATTTTAAGACACGTATAGGTTGATATGCATGCAGACATGATTATGGCATGGTTAGTTATAATCAATTTGTTCATATGGATGGTTGTATGATATGACACGTAAGGTATTTGATAAAATGCCTAAATGAACTATGTGATGTTTAAGAATATTGCCAACCAAGTGTTTGTGAAAATGCCTAAGTGAATTTGGCTAAACAAATGGACATGGATGGCATGCCATGGTGTGACCGACGACATGGGATGCTCTTGGCCATGGCATGTGGTCGAGAGGTCCAATGGGCCAAACCCAAATATTTTAGGCCCAATATGATGTAATGGGTCTCGGACAAGCCCAATAAGAGTTGGTGGGCCCCACAAGCCCAGTAGGCCCAACAAAAATGAATAGTAAAATGAAAATGGGCTTAAGGTATTGTTAGGCCCATTAAGGATTATTAAGGCCCATTAAGGGAAATGGACTGTATTTAATGTGAAATACAGTAGGAAAAGTGTAATTAACCTGATAAATGGTTATATGTAGCTCCAGAGAGTATTGGAGAAGCAAACCGGACTGTTGAAACGAGCAGCGCAGAGAAAGTGAAATTTCTCGAGTGATTGCAGGTAAGGGACTTTTCTGAGTAGTTAGAGATACCTGCACGTATTTTTGTCTGCTTTTACATTCACTTAAAAACTCTGAGGGTGAGAGAAAGTGAATAATAATTATTGCGACCTGATAGTGGCAAATTACAATTTTGCCCTAATTAGTCAAAAAGTTAACTTTTGTGAAAAGTTATAAAAAGCATGAAAACTACTATTGTGAGTGTTTAACTGCTGTTTATCATGAAAATAAATAGATGGGCTAATGATTTTAAGGTTGATGTGACTTGAGCACATTTTATAGTGCTGATTTTAATATTTTGTAAGCAATCCCTTTTTAAAGAGCCATCTATCATATTATGTGAGAATGAATCGTGCTAGAGTACATCTCGCACTGGATTTCATATGTTTTCCACATACATTAGTGCTGGATTTTGATTCGCACTAGATTTTCATGACATGCATGATAGAGTACTAGAGTTTTACTCGTACTCAGTTTTATATGATATATGCATGACAGAGTGCTGGAGCGATTAGTTCGTACTCGAGTTTTACATGAGATGCATGACATCGTGGTAGAGCTTAGCTGGCACAAGTTTTCACACTGTGGTATGTATGATGTCGTAGAGGCTGGTATAAGATCCTTAAGCCCAAACATCCTTAAGCCAGAGAGGGCGGGGAGGCTCTGTTCGGTAGGGAGGCTCTCTTACGTAAGATCCTTAAGCCCAACATCCTTAAGCCAGAGAGGGCGGGGAGGCTCTGTTCGATAGGGAGGCTCTCTTATGGTAAGATCCTTAAGCCCAACATCCTTAAGCCAGAATGGCGAGGAGGCTCTGCTCGGTGGGGAGGCTCTTTTACATAGTCTAGGATACTATTTGCATTTCACCGCAGAGTCTCACATGCTATATCATATTGATTGACTGATTTAAATTGCGGACAGACCTGAGGGATGGGTCGGACTTCGATTTTGTGATGTGAATTATTTAATGCCATATTTATTGTGATTTAAATATACTTGGCATGATTTACATAAAGGCATGATTTATATACGATGCATTGTTTTGCACTACATGCCTACATTTGAGAAAGAAAGCATGATTTCTGTATATGGAATTTAATCTGTACAAGTATATATATTATATTTCAAGACATGCTTTTAAAGTGAATTATGGAAATAATGTTTTCAAGGCATAGCATTATTTTGAGTAGATAGTGTAGATATCTACTTGCTTGCCTGATTTCCTTACTAAGAGCATTGTATGCTTACCCCCTTTCTTTACATCTCTCTACAGAGCGTCAGTAGAGCGAGAGCTATCGATGGATAGTATTCCTGAGTCCACTACTAGTTCATATCGACCGCCAGGTATACAAACTTTGTACGGTTATATATCTAAACATAGAAACAGCACAGTGATGTATACGATATATATTATGGGGAATGTATTTATATTAGATTTTATATAATCTTACATGTATGATAAAAGCAGTTACAGTTAGTAATAGTATATTGACTTGTATGTATGATAATGGATAATGTGGTAAGCAAGGACTCTGACATCGAATCACAGTCCAACCATTGAAGAGAGGAAAGGTAAGTAATAAAAATACGAAAAATTTGTAGTGATTTTGGTTAAAGTCATGGATTGAGAACGGGTCCTGACAAAATGGTATCAGAGCAGAGGTTGGTCTAATGTGAGTCGATGTTAGAAAAAATAGAAAAGTGTACATCCCTATAGTATTGTGATGTGTTTAGATATAATTGTGTATACCAGATAGGAGACGGACTAATTCATGATTATGAATGCAGGAACTTTGCCTATATGGCAAATACGTGTAGTGGTAGAGTTACGAGAGGTAAGGCTCGAGGTCGGGGAGATAGACCTGAGGGACGAGTTGCTGTCGAGCCATTACCTACGCATGAGACTCCAGGTGCTACTGAGGCACCCGAGTGTGCTGAGACGCGCTTTACGAGATTAAAGTGTAGTCTTGAGACGATTATCGAGATATTGGCACAGACGATGCCAGGTAGGCAGAGACAGGAGGCAGGAGCTATGACAGGAGAGGCAGTTGCCCCTGATACACCTACGCAGACAGCTGATGCACAGAGGACTATAGATACTCCTACACCCCCACCGGTTTCAGGTGGTAGTGGATTAGGATATGGATGTGATCTGCATCGGTTGCGAGAATTCCAGAAGTTTAGACCTCCATCCTTTAGAGGGGTCAAGGACCCCGTAGCTACTGAAGAGTGGTTGGCAGAGCTGGAGAAGCTTTATGGATTCTTCGAGTGTACGACCTCGGAGATGGTCGCATTTGCTACGTTCCTACTGAAGGGAGCTGTAGAGCATTGGTGGAAGTCCACCCGACCTATATTGAGATCCCGACACTCAGACATTGGTTGGGAGATATTTTGGGAAGCTTTTAGGAGGCAGTTTGTTCCCAACACCGCACAGCGAAAACTGCAGGCAGAGTTTTTGGGACTAAACTAGGGGAGTTTATCTGTGGACGAGTATGAGACTCGATTCCTATCCCTAGGAAGATATGACCTCGATACCATGTATGGTGAGACCAGGAAGGTCCACAGGTTTATCGACGGGTTGAGACCGATTCTGCGATCCAAGTCGGTTCCATTAGACATAGTGACCTATGAGGAGGCAGTGCGCAGGGCGCAACTGTGTGAGCAAGATTACGAGAGGAATGCTTCCGAGTTCGGGAAGTTTAGCCATAGCTGAGATATACAGAAGAAGAGGTGGGCTAGAGATTTCAGTTATCGAGGAGAGAAGAGACTCTTTGATAAGAGATCACGGATAGAAGAGGCACGAGAGAGGTATGCTAGACCTCCTGCTTATCCGACTGCAGCCCCAGCAAAGGGCATTGTCATCGGAGGACAGAGGCCTATTGTCGATCAGTGCAGAAGATGCGGTAGATCACATGGAGATAAATCGTGTCCACGGAGTACTATGGTATGTTTTCGATGTGGGAAACAGGGGCATATGGATAAAGAGTGCTCGGAGACATTTGTTACTGCACCACTGAGGGGCAGGGAGCCTGATAGAACTCTAGCCGGTACGTCTGCTCAGAGAGGTAGAGCGATGGCAGAGGAGAAGGGGAAACAAGTGATGGGTCAAGGGCGAGTACATGCTTTAGACCAGGGGACAGCTGATGCTTCATCGGATGTGATTCGAGGTAACATCCTGATTTATGATATTGAAGCATATGTTTTAATTGATCCTGGTGCCACACATTCTTTTGTATCACCTTCATTTGCAAGTAAATTAGCAAGACATGTAGAGCGTACACATTTATGTATGATGATGTTGATTAGTACGGCTATAAATAGTAGTCAAGTTGTAGAATATGTATTTAATGACTGCAAGTTGAGAGTAGGGGATAAGGAGATGATAACCAATCTAATATTACCAAGTATGAGTGACTTTGATATAATATTAGGCATGGATTGGCTATCTGCAAACCATGTTGTTTTAGATTGTTATGCTAAGACAGTTATGTTTCCTAACCCTACTAGATATGTTGTAAAATTTAATAAGAATTAATGAAAGGAGTAGTTATGATTATTAAATGATTACTGATTTAGAAAACCTTCAACATATCAAGGTTTCATTGCGTACGTGGTAGATATGGATAAGGTACATCCGGAGTTGTCAGATATTACTGTGGTCAGTGAGTACCCAGATGTTTTTTCGGATGAATTGCCAGGATTACCACTAGATAGAGAGATGAAGTTCTGTATAGATTTGGTGCCTGGTACGGAGCCTATTTCGAGACCACCATATCGCATGGCCTTGGTTGAGCTGGAGGAGCTCAAGAGACAGTTACAGGAGTTGTTGGATAGGGGTTTTGTACGACCGAGTGTTTCACCTTGGGGAGCATCGGTTTTGTTTGTGAGGAAGAAGGATGGGAGCCTCCGATTGTGTATAGACTACCGATTGTTGAATAAGGCCACCATCAAGAATAGATACCCCTTCCACGTATTGACGATTTGTTAGATCAGCTTCAGGGAGCACAGGTCTTTTCCAAGATTGACCTAAGGTCTGGGTATCATCAGCTGAAGGTTCGGAGAGGAGATGTACCCAAGACAGCATTTCGTACCCGATATAGCCATTATGAGTTCTTGGTCATGCCATTCGGATTGACGAATGCTCCAGCTGCTTTCATGGCTTTGATGAACGATGTGTTCAAGCCATATTTGGACCATTTTGTTATCGTCTTCATCGATGACATATTGGTGTATTTGAGATCCGAGGAGGAACATGAGGAGCACCTCTGGATCGTGTTGTAGACGCTACGAGAGCATGAGTTATATGCTAAGCTCAGTAAGTGTGACTTTTGGTTGTCACAGATCTCGTTTTTGGGACATGTTGTATCGAGAGATGGTGTATCAGTTGATCCATCTAAGATAGAGGCTGTAGTTCAGTGGGAACAGCCGAGGACAGTCACTAAGATTAGGAGTTTTCTGGGTTTAGCTAGATACTATCGGAGATTCGTTGAGGGATTTTCGAAGTTGGCTGCTCCGTTGACACGTCTTACTCGAAAGAATGCACCGTTCGTATGGAACGAGGATTGTGAGAAGAGTTTTGAGGAGTTGAAGCGTCGATTGACCACCGCTCCAATTCACACTATCCCTACCAGCTCAAGAGAATTTGCAGTGTATACCGATGCTTCGCATCAGGGACTGGGCTGTGTATTGATGCAAGATGGGAAGGTAGTCACTTATGGATCCAGACAGCTGAAGGATTATGAGAAGAACTATCCGACCCACGATTTGGAGTTAGCAGTAGTAGTGTTTGCGTTGAAGGTATGGTGCTACTACTTGTATGGCGAGAAGTTCCAAATATTTACCGACCACAAGAGTCTCAAGTATCTGTTCTCACAGAAAGAGCTGAACATGAGACAAAGAAGATGGCTAGAGCTTCTGAAGGACTACGATTGTGAGATACTTTATCATTCGGGTAAGGCTAACGTTGTAGCCGATGCCTTGAGTAGGAAGAGCCTGGGGATGGTATCGTACATGATGGTTAGGGAACATGATTTGCTAGAGCAGTTTGCTAGCCTCAGTTTGGGAGTCGTGCCTTCTGACATAGATACAGGCTATGTGATAGCTAGTCTACGCTTGGAGCCGGACCTGTTGGACAGGATCAGAGTGGCTCAGCAGACTGATCCATTTTGTATGGATGTGAGTAGTCAGATGCAGAAGGGCACAGTGACTGACTTTGAGTTGAGTTCGGACGGACTACTGAGGTTCAGGGGTAGATTATGTGTTCCCGAGGATCCAGGACTCAGGAGATTGATATTGGTGAAAGCTCATTCGTCGAGGTATACATTACATTCGGGGAGTAACAAGATGTATCAAAACCTTTGGAAGGTATACTGGTGGTCAGGTATGAAGAGAGATGTAGCAGACTTCATGGCAAAGTGTCTCGTATGTCAGCAAGTGAAGGTAGAGCATCAAAAACCTGCAGGGTTATTGCAGCCTATACCTATACCGACATGGAAATGGGAGCATATCACTATGGATTTCGTGATGGGTTTATCGAGAACCCGCAGGAATCACGATGCTATATGGGTGATCGTCGACAGACTGACGAAGTCAGCCCACTTCCTAGCTATGAGAGCGACCGATACTCTGAGTTCATTAGCAGAACTGTATGTACTCGAGGTAGTGAGGTTACACGGTGTACCAGTGAGCATAGTCTCTGATAGGGATTCTCGCTTCACATCCCACTTTTGGGGACATTTTCAGGAAGCCATGGGAACCCAGTTGAGTTTGAGTACTGCTTTCCATCCTCAGACAGATGGTCAGTCAGAGAGGATTATACAGACTCTGGAGGATATGTTGAGAGCATGTGTGCTAGATTTTAGAGGCTCCTTGGATAATCACCTGCCACTAGCCGAGTTCGCCTACAACAACAGTTATCATTCGAGTATCGGGATGGCACCGTATGAGGCTTTATATGGTCGAAGATGTTGTTCCCCTATTGGATGGGAAGAAGTGGGTGACCGTAAGATTTTCGCTCCTGACATGGTTACACAAGCATCTGAGGACGTCCGTTTGATTGAAGAGAGACTGAGGATAGCTCAGAGTAGACAGAAGAGTTACGCTAACAGGAGACGTAGGCCACTAGAGTTTGCAGTTGGTGAATCCGTGTTTTTGAGAGTTTCTCCTTCCAAGGGCATAGCGAGATTTGGGAAGAGAGGGAAACTAAATCCTCACTATATTGGACCCTTTGAGATACTTGATCCAGTGGGAGATAAGACGTATAGGTTGGCATTGCCACCGGACTTATCAGGTGTCCATAACGTCTTCCACATATCGATGCTTCGGAAGTATCACCCGGATCCGACACATGTGATTAGTTACGAGCCTTTAAAGCTTCGAGAGGACATGTCATATGTTGAGAGACCGATTCAGTTATTGGATAGGAAGGAGAAGGTTTTGAGATCGAAGACCATTGGGTTAGTGAAGATTATTTGGCAGCATCATACCTCAGAGGAAGCTACTTGGGAGCTAGAGAGTCTGATGCGAGAGAAGTACCCTCACCTATTTGATGACTGACTTGGTTCTAATTTGGAGGACCAAGTTTTTTGAGTAGGGGAGGATTGTCAGACCCAGATTTTTGTAGCTTATTCCTTGTGATTTCTATGTGTATGAACACTATGTAATTATAGTTGAATCATAAGAAGAGTATTTACTAGACTTAAAGTGTTAGTGAAATGATTTAACACGCAAAAGCTACATAAAAAGCCTAATGTGAGCCATAAGTTTCACAGGCTAAACCGAGTAAATCTAAATCATTCTGACTGAAAATAAGAACTTAAAATGAGAGAGCATAGAGAGCTCATGAAGGAAAGTTTGCTTGATTTAGTCCCGAACATAGAAAACGAGAGTAAAAACTACAAAGGGTAAAATGGACCTTTTTGGCGAGAAAAGGTGTTTCGGGTGAAATTATCCACCGAGAACGGTTGAAACATTAAGACGAGAGTGTAAGACATAAGATATGACACTTTCACAATTTTGAGAAAAAGTCAACTTGGTCAATGGTTAAGGAAAAAGTCAACTATAGTTAAGAAAGTGGACTTTTACCATAGTTGACTAATCATGGTTAAAAATTAACCCAAGTGTGGAGAAAAATTTGGAAAAGAATATTCTTGGCCAGAATACAAGATAATCATCCCCGGATGTAAGGAAAATTTATTCGGAAGGATTCTGAATTTAATTTAATGGTTAAAAATGCAATGGGCCAAAGTTGAAAATTTTAAAGCCCATTAAGGTATCATAAGTGTGGGCTGAAATTGGAAAGCCCAATGGGCCAAATTGTTGGGCCAATTTATGGGCCAAATATTGAGACAATTAAAGGCCCAATAGGTAGAAAAAATTTCAGCCCAAAAGCCCAAAGGAAAAGCCCAAACCGAGAAGCCCATTGAAAGCCCATGTGAATAAGTTAAAAGCCATTAATGAAAGGTAACAAAGTTTAAAATGATAACCATTACCTGAACTTTTTGGAAGTCAATTAAGGTGGCTGGATTTTTAGCTTAATGACTAAGCAATGGACTTATAAATACCAGCCAACACATAATCATCTTCATCCTTTCATTTTCGGCAAAGTGAAGAAACCATAATCGAAAAGTTTTTTAAACTTTCTCTCACTAGAAATCACTAGGAAAAAGGCATATTTGGAACTTGCAATCTTCATGAAAGTTATTCCAAATTGAGAGGAGAGTGACATATGTTGGAATTGGCTATCAAGGAGCCATAGTGTGCAAACCGTGAGGCTTAAAAGTTTCAGCCAAGTGTGAACACAAATACGAGGTAAAATTTCAAGCTTCCAACTTCGTATATGTTTGATGGATTGAAACACATGAAAACACCATAAACATGTGATGACCGAAAGTTGGTATATGAGTTTTGATAAATACCCATGTGATTTTAAGACATGTATAGGTTGATATGCATGTAGACATGATTATGGCATGGTTAGTTATAATCAATTTGTTCATATGGATGGTTGTATGATATGGCACATAAGGTATTTGATAAAATGCCTAAATGAACTATGTGATGTTTAAGAATGTTGCCAACCAAGTGTTTGTGAAAATGCCCAAGTGAATTTGGCTAAACAAATGGACATGGACGGCATGCCATGGTGTGACCGACGGCATGGGATGCTCTCGGCCATGGCATGTGGCCGAGAGGTCCAATGGGCCAAGCCCAAATATTTTAGGCCCAATATGATATAATGGGTCTAGGACAAGCCCAATAAGAGTTGGTGGACCCCACAAGCCCAATAGGCCTAACGAAAATGAATAGTAAAATGAAAATGGGCTTAAGGTATAGTTAGGCCCATTAAGGATTATTAAGGCCCATTAAGGGAAATGGACTGTATTTAATGTGAAATACAGTAGGAAAAGTGTAATTAACCTGATAAGTGGTTATATGCAGCTCTAGAGAGTATTGGAGAAGCAAACCGGACTGCTAAAACGAGCAGCGTAGAAAAAGTGAAATTTCTCGAGTTATTGCAAGTAAGGGACTTTTGTGAGTAGTTAGAGATACCTGCACGTATTTTTGTCTGCTTTTACATTCACTTAAAAACTATGAGGGTGAGAGAAAGTGAATAATAATTATTGCGACCCGATAGTGGCAAATTACAATTTTACCCCTAGTTAGTCAAAAAGTCAACTTTTGTGAAAAGTTGTAAAAAGCATGGAAATTACTATTGTGAGTGTTTAACTGTTGTTTAGCATGAAAATAAATAGATGGGCTAATGATTTTAAGGTTGATGTGACTTAAGCACATTTTATAGTGCTGATTTTAATATTTTGTAAACAATCCCTTTTTAAAGAGCCATCTATCATATTATGTGAGAATGAATCGTGCTAGAGTACATCTCGCACTGGATTTCATATGTTTTCCACATACATTAGTGCTGGATTTTGATTCGCACTAGATTTCCATGACATGCATGATAGAGTACTAGAGTTTTACTCGTACTCAGTTTTATATGATATATGCATGACAGAGTGCTGGAGCGATTAGCTCGTACTCGAGTTTTACATGAGATGCATGACATCGTGCTAGAGCTTAGCTCGCATAAGTTTTCACACTGTGGTATGTATGATGTCGTAGAGGCTGGTAAGATCCTTAAGCCCAAACATCCTTAAGCCAGAGAGGGCGGGGAGGCTCTGTTCGGTAGGGAGGCTCTCTTACGTAAGATCCTTAAGCCCAACATCCTTAAGCCAGAGAGGGCAAGGAGGCTCTATTCGGTAGGGAGGCTCTCTTATGGTAAGATCCTTAAGCCCAACATCCTTTAGCCAAAATGGCGGGGAGGCTCTGTTCGGCGGGGAGGCTCTCTTACATAGTCCAGGATACTATTTGCATTTCACCACAGAGTCTCACATGATATATCACATTGATTGACTGATTTAAATTACGGATAGACCTGAGGGATGGGTCGGACTCCGATTTTGTGATGTGAATTATTTAATGCCATATTTATTATGATTTAAATATACATGGCATGATTTACATAAAGGCATGATTTATATACGATGCATTGTTTTGCACTACATGCCTACATTTGAGAAAGAAAGCATGATTTCTGTACATGGGATTTAATCTGTACAAGTATATATATTATATTTCAAGACATGCTTTTAAAGTGAGTTAAGGAAATAATGTTTTCAAGGCATAGCATTATTTTGAGTAGATAGTGTAGATATCTACTTGCTTGCCTGATTTCCTTACTAAGCGCGTTGTATGCTTACCACCCTTTCTTTACATCTCTCTACAGAGCGTCAGTAGAGCGAGAGCTATCGAGGGATAGTATTCCTGAGTCCACTCTAGTTCCTATCGACCGCCAGGTATACAGACTTTGTACGGTTATATATCTAAACATAGAAACAGCACTGTGATGTATACGATATGTATTATGGGGAATGTACTTATATTAGATTTTATATAATCTTACATGTATGATAAAAGCAGTTACAGTCAGTAATAGTATATTGACTTGTATGTATGATAATGGATAATGTGGTAAGCGAGGACTCTGACATCGAATCGCAGCCCAACCATTGAAGAGAGGAAAGGTAAGTTATAAAAATGTAAAAACTTTGTAGTGATTTTGGTTAAAGTCATGGATTGAGAACGGGTCCTGATAGTATGTCAGCAGGTGAAGTTAGAGCATCAGAGATCTGCAGGGTTATTGTAGCCTCTACCAATACCGACATGGAAATGCGAGCATATCACCATGGATTTCATGTTGGGTTTACTGATGACCCAGAAAAATCATGAAGCGATATGGGTGATCGTCGATCGATTGACAAAGTCAACCCACATTTTAGCTATAAGAGCTACAGATACTCTGAGTTCATTGGCAGAGCTGTATGTATACGAGGTAGTGAGGTTACATGGTGTTCCAATGAGCATTGTCTCGGATTAGGATTCCCACTTCACTTCCCACTTTTGGGAGCATTTTCAGGAAGTCATGCTAACTCAGTTGAGTTTGAGCAACGTTTTCCATCCTCAGACAGATGGTCAGTTAGAGAGGACTATACAGACTCTGGAGGATATGTTGAGAGCATGTGTGCTTAGTTTTAAAGGCTCTTAGGATGATCATTTACCACTCGTCGAATTCGCCTACAATAACAGTTATCATTTGAGTATCGGGATGGCACCGTATGATGCTTTATATAGTCATAGATGTCGTTCCCCTATCTGTTGGGAAGAAGTAGGTGACCAAAAGATTTTTACTCCTGAATTGGTTACATAGGCCTCTAAGGATGTCTACTTGATTGTTGAGAGATTGAGGACAGCTCAGAGTAGACAAAAGTGTTATGCTGATATGAGACGGAGACCACTTGAATTCGCAGTTAGTGAGTCAGTGTTTCTGAAGATTTCTCCTTCCAAGGGTATAGCGAGATTTGGGAAGCGGGGTAAGTTGAGTCCTCACTACATTGGACCCTTTGAGATACTTGATCGAGTGGGAGATAAGGCCTATATAGGTTGGTGTTGCCAATAGACTTATCAGGCGTGCATAATGTCTTCCACATTTCGATGCTTCGAAAGTATCATCCAGATCCGACCCATGTGATTCGATATGAGCCATTGGAGCTCAAGGATGATCTGACATATTTAGAGAAATCGATGCGGATGTTGGATAGGAAGGAAAGAGTGTTACGGAACAAGACGATTCTGCTTGTTAAGGTTCTGTGGCAGCACTGCAATTCAAAAGAGGCTACATGGGAGTTAGAGAGCCTGATGCAAGAACAATACCCCCGACTTTTTGAAGAATAACTTGGTTCTAATTTAGAGGACGAAATTTCTTAAAGGAGGGGAGGAATGTAAGACCCGTAAATTCATATGTATTCTTTATGATTTCGTGATGTACAGACAAGTTACATTTTATATGAATCATAAGAAATGAATATTTTTAAGTTCCAAGTGTGAATGAAATGCAAAATGAGTAGTGAAGCAAGTGAATGCAAAGTTATCTTAGAAAATCTAGGAAATTTGCAGCTGGAATGCTGTAGAGCAAGGGGAGATCGATCTTAGGCAAGGGGAGATCGATCTCATTGTGCTCGAAATACAGAACCATGATAATTCTATATTTTTAGAATTATTTGTGCTTAATTTCCTAAATAATTATTTAAATCCCCAATTTATTTTGTTAATTATCCCCTTTATTTAATTAAAATTCTCATGTTTGCAAATAAATTAAATTCGGATGAATTTTGAATATTTCGGTAGAAAATGGATCGGAATTGAGCTAAAATCGAGATTGGACCACGCGGACAACATGAGCCTAGCACATCCAATTGGACAAAAAGACAGATGACATGGAAATATTATTTTTCAAGGAGCCAATGGTGTGAAGACAAGTGGCCAAACAATGCCAACTCATCTAGGAGGGAAAAATTATAATTGTACCCCTAAGTGTGTATATAAATAGAAAAAGATGGCAATTGAAAAAGAGGGGCAGCTTTAGTTTTTTTGAGGTTAAACATTTATTATTAGGTTTTATTTTTCTTAGGTTTTCTTTTAATCTTTTCGGCTGGTGACAGCAACCACGATTGATCATATTTCTTCTAGGATTTTTTGAGTTTCTATTCGATTATTATTTTACTGTTTGAGTTTTAATTAAAAGTTATTATTTTTATATTGTTGCTCTCGGTTGCTTCCTATTTCGATTTTCTTTCTTTGTTTTTCTACTGCTTATTCATATTTTGCTACAGTCATTCTATAGGCTTTGATTATCACTGCCTGTGTCTTATTCTGGTGTTGTGATGTGGGTTGGGTGCTGGGTATTGTTCTAGCACCATTGGTATAGTGGAACGACATTGGCAGACCTGAGGAAGAAGCATTACTCGGCTAAAGCTTCTCCCACGTTTTACTGTGTTGCTATTTTTTGTTTTTGTTTCATCAGTTGCCCGATTATTGTATGTTGTTCTTCCATGTATTCTCAGGTTTGCTGGGAACTAATCTTTCTTACATATTTTCTTGGTTCGGTTTAACATTCAATTAATAACTCTTCTCATGCCTTTTCTACTTTAAATTGAATGATTATTACTGCTCTGAATCTCTGTTTCATTATCTAATTCCATTTAATGTATTACCACCCCACTATCTGCATTTAGATCATTAAGCTTTCGGTTACTATTTTTACATTTAGTTATATTTGTTTTGTACTTTTTCATTTCGAAATTATCTTGTTTTTCTTCTTTTAATTTTTGATGGTTGATACTGATGAGGGCAGGTCTGCTGGTGAAAAACGGGCATGCGTGAAGTATGCACTTTGTCAATTGCTTGGTTGAAACAAATGATAACATGGTGGCAATATAGACTCCTCCTCTGTTCGGCTCTGTTTTAGCATTAATAACAGCAAAGTGTTGTGTGTGTTAACGAAGCTGTTTGCTGCTATTCTTGAAAGCAGATGTGAAGAAGAAATATGGTAGGGACAGGTCATGCAACATAAGGGTATTGTGCAGGTGGCAATGATATGGGTTAAGGTACTGAAGGTTGCCTCTGATTGAAGGAATCCCAACTACCGCAGACCAGATTTGTGCTGGAAGAAGAATGCGTTGCACGGCAAAATAGAGCTGGCAACATGTGCGTATATTGGCAGTGGACGTACAATAGGATAGTGCTGTCGGCAGCTCCTGGAAAGAAGCATTGACGCAACACCTGGAGACAACCGAAATCTAGAGCAGTACCGAGAAATGGAGAGCATTGCCTGGAAATGAAATTGAAGACGTGAACAGTGTTTGGAGGGACATTTGGATGATTTAAATTTGATTAAGGCTTGTTTGGCATTTACCTTGTGCACAATAATCCATTTTTCTTTATTAGTTCATGAAGTAGATTTAATTATGTCCTTAGCTCATTTTTATTCTATCATGCATTAGTTAAGTTAGCTTAAATTAGTTGTATGCATTAGTTAAATTTTGTTTTATTAGCATTTAGTTAGAGTTAAGTTTAAGAATTTCTTTAGGTAAGTAGATTTTTATCTTATTAGACTTTAAGTTAGTTTAAATTGCATTTTCTTAGTTAGTTTAATTACATTCACATTTTACCTTAGGTTTGTTTAATTTTAGCTTAATTAATTTTGTTCTTTATTTTAGCATTTTATTTTGATTGCGTAATTAAGTGTTTTAATTTTTTTTCATAGGTTGTTGCTTGCGTGGAGTATTGTAAGTAATTTTTAACTCGATTTTATTTTTGCTTAGTTTTTAGTGTTATTATTTTCAGTACTTTTAAATTTTAGCCTTAGTTGATCACCCACTTTAATTTCATAATTTGCTAAAATATACTTAGGGTAAGATTAACCGGTACTTAATTAGGCTAGTCAACTTCTCTGCAGGACGATAATTCCGAGACTCAAATCCCATTATTACTTGTACGACCCGTGCACTTGCGGACAATACCTTTTGGGCGTGTCAAACCAAAGCATTCTGTAAAAGGGAGATCGATCTCAATATGCTTCTGCCTAGCAAGGATTGATCCTTTCCCAGAAGACAAATCGATCTCTAAAGGATTCTGGATAGCAAAGATCGATATCTTCTGAAGGCCAGATTGATCTCTAAGTGATTCTGCTTGGCCAAGATCGATCCTGTACCAAGAGGCAGATCGATCTTACCTTCTAAATGTCGAATTCTGAAAGAGTTAAAATAAAGGGTAGATCGATCTCTCATTAGTAGGAGATCGATCTCATAACGCAATTCTATAAAAATCGGACTGCTGCATCTTCTTCCCCGAAAACATAAATCCCCAATTTACAGTAAAGTGAAAACCTAGCTTTCTCACTCTAAAAATCATCACCTTTTAATCAGTTTTGAGAGAGATTTATTTCAACAAAGTTGTCCCTTGTGAAGAGGAGAACAACGTAGTTGAAAACTAGAAGCTGAAATTGTGGATTGAAGGAGCAAAGTGATTTTCCCCAAATTTGGCAAAAAGAGGAAAAATCAAGCTAGGTAAGATTTCAATACACCAACTTCAAGTATGTTAATATAGGTATTTTGGCGAGTTGATTGATATATGTTTTGTTGGCTGAAAACACCTATGAACATGTTAATTCCTCAATGACCTAAAATGAGCTTAGTGTGATTTAGTGAGAGAAAGTTGATTAGGCATGGATTTAATGATGATTTAAGCAAGTAGTGATATTATTAAGCATCTATACATGATTGTAAGATAGTTTTGTGAAGTACATGTGTTGGAATATATGATGATTGAAAATAGGCGTATGAGATGTATGATGAAATGCCATAGTGGAAGAAAATGATGAACTTGAGGCATTGGGAGATTAATGCTGGTTCAATTCGAATCAGTAGACTTAATGAGTCTAATAGGTTCTCGAGAAATGAATTGTAAAATCGAAATGGACTTAAGAGAGAGTAAGGTCCAATAAGGTGTAATAAGGCCAAATGGGTGTAAGAGGCGTAATGCATTGATTTGAAATTCATGCGAGTGAAAATTAAGTATATTAAATTATACTGATGTGAATGATATTTACAGCTCCGAAGTTTATATTGGGAACTGATTGGACTGCGAGATTTAGTCGCACTGAGGAAGTAAGGTCACGTGACGTGATCAGAGATAAGAGAATTTTATGAGTAGCTAGAGGTAGCTATACAAATTTTGGATAGATTTTTTAGAATTTAAATTATATATGAATTTTTAAATATGGAAAACTTTCGGTAGGGATCCGACTTGGTGAACGTACGATTTTACCCCAATTAAGGGTAAAAAGCTTAGGAAGCATGTTTGTGACTAGTTTAACATTGTTTGACAGTAGCATAGATAGACTGGAAAATGTGTTCATGTTATATACGAAAACAACACGTTATAGTGCCAATTTGATTTAATTGAGAGAATTCATTTGAAATAAGCCATCTATCGATTTGTTCGAAAACCAATCGTGCTAGAGCGCAGCTCGCACTGGATTTTGTATGTTTTCCACCCCATTAGTGCTAGAGTAATACTAGCACTAGATTTTCATGATATGCATCACATAGTACTTGAGCTTTTTTCGTACTTAATTTTAATGTGATTTGTGCATGATAGAGTACTGAAGTGTTGCTCGTACTCAATTTTATTGATTGATGCATGATAGAGTATTGGAGCATTGCTCGTACTTAGTTTTACATGAATAGTGTTAGGAGCATTGCTCGCACTAGATTTATATGACTTGTGCATGAGGTCGTGTTGAAGTTTACTCACACATATTGGCTTTAAAAGAGATAGAATGAAACAGCCCTGTGCAGACTGTGTGTGGCACCGATTGTATGCTCTCACATGCAGTTTTGAGATATGGCCAAGGGCTATCGTAACTATTTTCCATGGTATAAGGGCTAAGACCTATGGCAGGCACCCCAACCTTGATATTGGGTCCATGGGGTACTTTTTACTGTATATGTCACATGGAGTATGATGTACCATGAGTACATGATGATATAGAGTTTTTAGCTGACGGTTGAGGATTTGACCCACCTCCCGTTAGAAAAAATATGATGCCCCGCACATCGAGCACTGTATAGTTGGGGATCACGAAAAAATTGGATATGATCATAATCCTTGAACATGTAGTCGCCTATCTCATCTCATCTCACTTGATATTTCTTGTTTGAATTGTCACATGATTTTATAAATTGGGTAGACCCGAGGGTTGGGTTGAGCCTCGACATATGACTTTATGAATTGTGAAAGAGTAACCCGAGGGATGGATGAGGCCCGAATTTCCATGTTTTTACATGATGATCTGTCATCTTTGTTTTGATTTAATTGATATGGCATAATGAAATGTGATTTACAGTATTTACATGACAATGAAATGTTTTGCATAAATTACTGAGATTATTAAACCAGTATGTTTTCAATTCATTCTGATGATTTGTATCTATATATATATATATACTTGCATAAAGGTTTCAAGAAAGATACATGCTTTAGATGTAAATCGAAAAGGAAATGATTTCAAGGCATGAGCATTATATGTTGTAGATAGTGTGGTTTTCTACTTGCTTGCTTTATTTCCTTACTGAGTTGTGGGCTCACCCCGTTTTTATTTCCTCATCTCTGCAGAGCGTTCACAGTAGGTGACCACGGCTGAGGACTTGTTGTCAGACTCACTTTTGGTGATCTATTCCTTATTATTCATATGATGTAATACATTTTTATATGTTAACTTGAATCATAAGAAGAGATTTTGGCTTGAATGAAGTTGCAAAGAGAATGAATGAATGAATAAACATCCATAAATCCATGTAAAGGTTAAATATGGGCTGAAGTGGCCACAAACTAAACAAATGGAACTCAAACAATTAGATTGAATATAAAGACTTAAAAACACGAAATGATAATGCAAGGAATTGCGAATTCCAAGTGCTTTTTACGATTCCAAGCAATACACATAAGTCACATTGTATGTGAATCACAAGAAATGAACCTTTCCATGCTCTAAGTGGGATGAGAATGAAAAATGAGTATTGGAGTAACAAAATATGAGTTTACCTCTGAAAAATCTGCAAAAATGCAGCAGGAATTCTCCAAATGAAGGCCAGATCAATCTCTTATTCAAAGCATATCGATCTTTCATTCAAGCAGTCGACCTCATATGATTCTGTAAGGCACAGATCGATCCCTTCCCAAGTGCAGATCGATCTCCATTTGATTCTGCCAAGAGCAGATCGATCTCTCCCCATGAGCAGATCGATCTCTCCCCATGAGCAGATCGATCTCTAGTTGCCTAGCAAGGATTAATCCCTTCCTAAAGAGCAGATCGATCTCCCCATAAAATAGATCGATCTTCAGTTGGTCCGCCTAGCAGAGATCGATCTCTCCCTAAAGAGCAGATCAATCTCTCCCTAAAGAGCAGATCAATCTCTCCCTTACAAACTGAATATTTCAACAGCTCAACCAATGGAAGATCGATCTCCTACCCTAGGAGATCTATCTCATCACCCTTGCTCTATAAAAGCCCAACGGTCAAACCTATTTTTTCAGCAAATCAACACATTCCTCCATTTTTACCCAAAAGACCAAGCTTTCTCACTCTGGAATACACCCCCTTCCAAAAAGATTTGAGCAAAAGCTATTAGAGCAAAGTTATTTATTGTGAGGAGGAGAACAACATAGCTTGGAGCCAACATTCAACTTGTTGGATTGAAGGACCAAAGGAGTCTGCCAAATTTGGATAAGAGGAAAGTCAAGCCAGGTGAGTTTTCAATACACCAACTCTAAGTATATTTATCTAGATGTTGTTGTGAGTAGATTGGTGTATGAATTGTTGGTAGAAACTACCTAGAATATGATGAATCAAGCATGACCTAAAATGGGTTTAGTGTGAGAAAATGAGATATGGTGGATTAAATGATAAATGGATTATACTAGGGTGTTAGTAGTGTTATATGCATGATTTTGAGATGGTTTTGTGAAATAAGTTTATGGAATAGGATGAGGTTATATAATGTGTATATAAGGTGTTTGTAAAAATCCATGAATGAATGGAATAGTTAAGGTTAGAGCAATGCAAACCAAGTGCTTGATGAAATAACTAAGAAAGTTTGCTAAACTAAATTGGACTAGGAATGGCGCGATGGGTGTTCAACCCCCATGCCATGGCCGAAGGTGATTATAGGCTAAACTTGAATTCAAATCGATTCGACTAGGTTGGTGGACCTAGAATTCAGTCCAACGAGTGATAATGAGCCTAAGGAGCTCAATGGGCCTAGGTGAAATGATAAGTGTAATTGAAATCTACTTAAGAAGAGAATTAGGCTCCTAAGATATGTTGACTAGGATCAAGTCAGAATATGAGTTATTTGTAATTAACTCATCTAATAATGAATGTTTGCAGCTCCCGAGGATATATCCGAAGCAAATTGAGCCCGATCACGAAAAGTGAGAAAGAAAGAAGGAGTTGCTTCCTAGAGAGTTGAGGTAAGGGAATTGTGTTGGCCCCTAGAGATAACTGTATGCGTTTTCGGGTGCATAAGGGTTTTCTAGAATGTTTGTGAGTCATAGGAAAGGAATTAAATGTTTAAAGGGAAAAAAAGATTGGGATTTGGGAATGAAAAACAAGAATCATGATGTTTTGAATCTTTTTACTAACTTTTTTAACATGTGGATTGGTAGGTTGGCTAGCATTTAAATGCTTTGCAATAAAATAGTTTGATTTGGTTTTAATAACCACGTTTTGCAAATAAATTAGCCATCTACATGGGTTTGTGGAAATAAAGCGTGCTGGAGCACTGCTCGCACGAGATTTGATATGTTTTTACATGCATGAGTGCTGGAGTCTAGTTCGCAGTTGATTTCACTTGGATTTTTCGATATAGTGCTGAAGTAGAGCTCGCACTAGAGTTTTACATGCTTGAGTGCTGGAGCTTAGCTCGCACTAGTTTTCACAAGGATTTTGACATTGTGCTAGAGCGTTGCTCGCACTAGATCTCCACTATATACTTGTTGCCATACTAGAGACTACTCGCACGTGATTTTTATGACATGTTGGGAGCCGTGTTAGGAGCTTTGGGTAGCCTGTGTGGCACACCGATTAAATAGGCTCGCACGTGCGTATTGAGATGTGGTGTGATATGATGTGATGATATGGGTCCACGGAGTACGTTGTACCGTGCAAATAGCATGGAGTACTGTGACGCCCCGGAAGCGCGAAAAATAAGGCTAATTTAAAACTTTTTACTCATCAATTCTCAATTAAGAGTGCATTCCTGTGCAGTGTCATACATTATCATATTTATCGTACCTCAGGATCTCATCACTAGATATTATATATCATATCAAATACATTAATCAATCTCAAGTTAATTAATCCTAATACATCCCACACAATGTTATACATCAAGTGTCTGTAATTATGATAATTGTCTGGGTACATGAAAAGATAAAAGATACCTCAAAATACAATATATATGGCCTGAAGCTCAAGTCCTCCACTAGCCACTACTCAGTACGTCGCAGGAAAACCCTTTTCACTTGAAGAAATCTAGGGGGAAAGAAAACAAGGTGAGCTTCTAAATCGCTCAGTAAAGGGGGTAAGGGACTCATTTTATAAACCAAAATGCACATCACAAAATATTTATTTGTATGTGAAACTCATTAATCTCATTTGAAAACCATAGCATGAAAGTACTCAAAATGACATTCTCATGTCTCAAATCATGTGAAAACATGAAGTAAAAAGGCTCAGTCTAGAGCAATAACAAAGCATGTGAAAATAATGCGATAAACGCTTTCTCAATTAATGTGATAAAATCACTGTAATAATAATGCACGTGGCACAGCCACTAAACACACGTGGCATAGTCACTGATTTAAATTCACACGTGGCACAGCCACTAAGCACACGTGGCATAGCCACTGATTTAAATTCACGTGTGGCACAGCCACAGAATAGGGTTTCTCACGTGGCAACGGCCACCAATTAGGGTTTCTCACGTGGCAACGGCCACCAATTAGGGTTTCTCACGTGGCAACGGCCACCAAATAGGGTTCTCACGTGGCAACGGCCACCAAATGGGGTTCTCACGTGGCAACGGCCACCAAATGGGGTTCTCACGTGGCAACGACCACCAAATAGGGTTTCTCACGTGGCAACGGCCACCAAATAGGGTTCCCACGTGGCAACGGCCACCAAATGGGGTTCTCACTTGGCAACGACCACCAAATGGGGTTCTCACGTGGCAACGGCCACCAAATAGGGTTTCTCACGTGGCAATGACCACCAAATGGGGTTCTCACGTGGCAACGGCCACCAAGTATACGTGGCATAGCCACAGAATAGGTTATTCTCACGTTACCAGAACGGAGAAGAATCGGGCTTACATGCTACCAAAGCAATGCCTGGTGTGTACTCAAAACTACACACTTAAGTCTTAATCACATAAGACTAGTTTGCCTTCACGTAGAACTCATAGTGGTTTTTCTCTCATAAAACTCATTTGAAAACCGTTTTGTACTCAACACAAAACATATTGAAACCGAGTCCCAACCGGAAAAACACGCACACATTTCTCAAATCTCAATATTGCCTTAACGTAGAGCCCAGTTATAAACTTATAAAAACATTGGGCTCCAACCGGCTATAAAAATCATGTGCAATTGTATCACAACACAACACTCAACATGCTTGTTTTATAAATCACAATTCATGCTATAATAGTTCGCAAATCACATACACAAATGGTTTAGTTTCCCTTACCTCTTTGCACCTCGTATAGTGCAATCGTTTCCCCCGTTTCACAGACTAGCCTCGCATTCCACTCTGGAACTCCCGAGCTGTCCAAACGATGTTAAAACATCAATATTCAACTATCACATCAACCTCAATTCTCAAAATCGAGCATAATTGCTCATAACTCCTCAAATTTATCAATTCTCATAACTCCACCACAAACCACAATCTCGTTCACAACACCTCAACATTCTATATTTCCTATGCCACAATATCTATGCTAATACACCACATTATCTAAATCTCCATTTATGGCTCAAAATTCCTAAATTGCTAACTATCATTATCACTCCAACCACATTATAATTTCATCAATCCCTAATCATTTCTCAGCTATTTCAACACAATGCCAACAACCATTATCATCAAAATAATCTCAGATATCAAGATCGAGGTTTAGAAATTACCCAAAACTTATGGAGAGCTTATCTCTTGCCTCGATTCGATCCGTTTTTCGATTTCCAAGTACGTTGTTCTCCCTTTGATGAGGAACAACTTTCCTTCTTGCCACAACTTCTGATTTGGAGAGAAATGGGTGCTTTGGATGAGTGAGAAAGCTAGGTTTCGGTGAAAATGGGGGTTGGAAGAGAGAGAAAGTGAGATTGCAGGAGAAAAATAGGAGTTCCTTATATAGCTGAGGGTAGGAGATCGATCTGGCTCTTGATGAGATCGATCTGCATTTGAATTTTTGGGACGATTTGGGGCAATTTATGCCTAGGAGATCGATCTGTCGAGGGGTGAGATCGATCTCTTTATGGCTTTATGAGATCGATCTACTCCTTGAGGAGATCGATCTTCTCCTAAACAGAATCATTTGGAGATCGATCTCTTCCTCAAGAGATCGATCTTCTCTCAAAAAGAATCATAAGGAGATCGATCCTCTTCCATTGGAGATCGATCTGCTCCTTAAAATCCTCCTTCCTTGTCATTTTTAACTCACCAGATCGATCTCTCCTTCTCCCAGATCGATCTGTCCTCATAACTTCATACTTATTTTAAACACTTAACATATAAATCTCCAATTATCATTCCCCAATTCACTCAGCTCAATAAATTATACTTCATGTTCACATTACATAATTAAAATATGTTTGAAATTCTCAGATCTCACATCCTCCCCACCTTAAAAGAATTCGGTCCTCCAAATTCAACTCAACTAGTTAAAGAGATGGGGGTATTTCTCCTTCATGAAGTTTTCTAGTTCCCACGTTGCCTCTTCCCTTGAGTGATGTTTCCACAAAACTTTCACTAATAGGATGCTCTTGGTTCTCAGTACCTTCTCCTTTCTATCAAGAATCCAGACGGGTTCCTCAGTGTAGCTCATGTCCTCCTGTATGTCCATCTCATCATACTCTATAACATGAGAAGGGTCCGGGTGGTACTTTCTCAGCATAGACACATGAAAAACATTGTGTATTCCAGACATCTGTGGGGGTAATGCTAATTTGTAAGCTACCTCTCCCACTCTCTCAAGAATCTTGAATGGTCCTATGTATCGAGGACTCAATTTCCCTTTCTTCCCAAATCACATGATACCCTTACTCGGTGATATTTTCAGAAATACTGCATCACCAACCTCAAACTCGAGTGGCCGTCTACGCACATCTGCGTAGCTTTTCTATCTACTTTGTGCAGCTCGTAACCTCTCACATATGAGTTTCACACTCTGTACGACTTGCTCAACAAGCTCAGGAGCATTTATCTTTCTGTCATCGACTTCTTCCCAAGCTACTGGGGATCTACACCTCCTACCATATAGAGCCTCAAAGGGTGCCATTCCAATACTTGCATGATAGCTGTTATTGTACGCAAACTCTACACCTCCTACCATATAGAGCCTCAAAGGGTGCCATTCCAATACTTGCATGATAGCTGTTATTGTACGCAAACTCTGCTAGGGGTAGGTGATCGTCCCATGATCCCTTAAAATCCATCGTACATGCCCTCAACACATCCTCTAGGGTCTGAATAGTCCTCTCTGACTGACCATCTATTTGAGGATGATAGGCGGTACTAAAACTCAATCGAGATCCTATGGACTCCTGAAACTAGGTCCAAAATCTAGAAGTAAACCGGGAATCTCTATCAGAAGTAATACTCACTGGAGCCCCATGTAATCTAGCTATCTCGCTGACATACAGCTCAGCTAAGGCATCCACAGTAGCAGTGCTCTTGATGGCAAGGAAGTGGGCACTCTTGGTCAATCTATCCACTATAACCCATATAGCATCATGACCTCTTCGGGTCCTCGGTAAACCCATAATAAAGTCCATAGTGACATGCTCCCATTTCCATGTAGGTACAGGTAAGGGCTGTAGTAGTCCTCCGGGCTTCCTATGCTCAGCTTTCACTTGCTGGCATACTAAACACTTGGCCACATACTCTGCCACGTCTCGTTTCATACCACTCCACCAATACACCTTTCTCAAGTCTCGGTACATCTTAGTACTCCCTGGGTGCATGGTGTATCGCGAGCAATGGGATTCTCTCAGTATCTGTCTCTTCAGGGTATCATCGTCCGGTACACAAATCCATCCTCTGAATCTCAACAATCCATCCTCACTGACTGTGAGATCCGACTACGAACTCTGTTCAGCTTGGCTAACCATATCTATCAATCTCTGGTCACTGCGCTGCCCAGTTCAAATCTGATCCATGATCCTAGGCTCTATCCGCAAGCTAGCCAAAAATCTAGTCTCTATCTTTTTAACTCTGATCCGAAGTTTGGCAAACTACTCCAGTAAATCCCATTCCCTGATCATCATAGCAGATATCATACTCTTCCTGCTCAGGGCATCAGCAACTACATTAGCCTTGCTCGGATGATATAGAATCTCGCAGTCATAATCCTTAAAGAGTTCCATCCATCTCCTTTGTCTTATGTTTAACTCTTTCTGATCAAAGAGATATCTCAAACTCTTGTGATTAGTGAAGATCTGGAATCTTTCCCCATATAAGTAGTGTCGCCAGATCTTCAAAGCAAATACCACAGCGGCTAACTCCAAATCATGCGTGGGGTAATTTCGCTCATGGTCTTTCAGCTGTCGCGATCCATATGCGACCACTCTTCCGTGCTGCATAAGCACACACCCCAATCCTTGATGAGATGTGTCACTATACACCGAAAATCCTCCTGATCCCTCAGGAATGGTTAACACAGGTGCCGCTATCAACCTCCTCTTTAATTCCCGAAAACTGAGCTCACATTGATCAGTCCATATAAATGGAGTCTCTTTGCGCGTGAGCTTAGTCAAAGGGGCGGTAATCCGGGAAAATCCTTCCACAAATCTTCTGTAATACCCTACCAAACCAAGGAAGCTTTGTACCTCAGTAAATGTCCTCGGTCTCTCCCAATTAAGCACAGCTTCCACCTTGCTTGGGTCCACTGATACTCCTTCCTCTGAGACTATATGACCAAGGAAAGCTATCTGATCCAGCCAAAACTCACACTTACTAAGCTTTCCATATAATTGCTTATCTCGGAGTATCTGAAGTACTAACCACAGATGCTGTGCATGCTCCTCATACGACCGAGAGTATACCAGGATATCATCAATAAAAAATATCACAAATTTATCTAGATAGTCTCTGAACACTTCGTTCATCAACCTCATAAATGCTGCAGATTCGTTCGTCAATCCAAAGGACATCACTAGAAATTCGTAATGGCTATACCTCATCCTGAAGGCCGTCTTTGGAATATCTTCTTCCTTGATCCTCAATTGGTGATAGCCCGATCTCAAATCAATCTTAGAAAAGACTGATGCCCCTCTCAGTTGATCGAGTAGATCATCAATCCTGGGCAGTGGGTATTTATTCTTTACCGTGGCTTTATTCAACAACTGATAGTCTATGCATAATCTGAGACTACCATCCTTCTTCTTGACAAATAAAATCGGTGCTCCCCACAGTGAAACACTGGGCCTAATGAACCCTTGATCCAATAACTCCTGTAGTTGTTTCTTCAATTCCTCAAGTTCCACTAATGCCATCCTGTAGGGAGGTTTAGAGATCAGCTGAGTATCTAGTACCAATTCAAAGGTAAACTCTAGCTCTCTCTCTGGTGGTAAACCTGGCAGTTCATCTGGGAAAACATCCAGAAATTCACACACCACAGGTATATCCCCAATCCTCGGATGTTCCCGCTCATCGTCTGTGATGAGTGTCTCATAACCTTCACATGAACAATCATATTTAATATTCTCCAAAATAATATCAAAATTCTCAAATTACTTACTAGAATTCCACATATTAATTACCTCAATATCTCAATCGTACACTGTAAGGTTTAGGTAGGGAGAAAGTTACAATCTTAGTGTAGCAATCTAGGCTCACTCGATTGGTTGCCAACCAATCCATTCCCAAAATTACATCAAACCTATGTATATTCAACATGATTAGATCTGCTAACATCACTCTATCTCCCACCTTTATCTCACATCCTCTACAGATTAACTCAGTTCTCTGGGATTCACGCATAGGGGTATTTACATGTAGTATATATTCTAGAGGTTCAAACTTCAAGTTTAATCTACATGCAAAGTGCTCAGAAATAAACGAATGCGTAGATCCTGGATCTATCAACACATGAGCCTTATGATTACAGACAGAGAGTGTACCTCTTATAGTCTCTGTAGAAGTGTCAGCGGCCTCCTTATCTAGGGCAAACACACATCCCTGGGTAACAGGTCTCTTTCCTTTTTCTGCAGTAGTGGCCCGTCCCTGGGGATTCACTCTCTGAGGCTGTTGTCTAGTGGGCTCTAAGACATGTGGTTTCTGAGGTTGAGGGCAATCCTTCACCATGTGACCCATGTCTCCATATCTAAAACATCCATGGATCGACCCAGTACAACTTCCCTCATGCATTCGGCCACAATTTTTGCAAAACCTTGTCTCAAGCCTGACATCTCGAGGGTCTCTCTAATGTTAGGGTACCCTCTGGGTCTCTCTAATCTGCCCTTCTGTACCTCAATCCTTCCTCTTCTAAAGGAACCTCTCCGAGCCTCTGTTTGGAAAATCGCTGGCCTCCTGCCCTTATCTCTATTAACCGCTCTGAGTTCATTCTAGGATTGTACCATTTCAATTCCTCTTTCAATCTCTTGTGCTCGTCTCAGAGCATCTCCAAACTCAGTAAAACATAGCCCTATCAATCTATCTCTGATGATGGACATCAATCCATACACAAATTTCTCTGTGCGGAGCTCTTCATTCTGAAAGGTCTTTGGGTCATATCTCAATAGCGCGGTGAATTGGCTCTCATAGTCATCCACAGACATGTCACCCTGTACCAAACTCAAAAACTCGGCCTGTTTCTTTGTCTGGGTGGCTCGTGGTACATATTGGGTCCTAAAGGCTGTCTGAAACTCTTCCCAACCAATCACATCCTGGCGGGACATCAGAATACCCTGGGTAGTACCCCACCAATCTCGAGCTCTCCCTTTCAACATATAGATACTCATACTGACCCTCTCAGCATCGGTGCACCCCAGATAATCAAATATAATTCTCAACTCCATCAGCCACTCCTCAGCCTCTGTAGGATCTTTCTTTCCCTTAAATGTGGGTGGATTCATCTTCAAAAAATCCTTCAGTCGGACCATACTTCTATCATCAGGCTGAGTGATGTGAGGTATTGGGGGTATGGGAGGTCCTTGTGGTGGTGTAGGAGTAGTACCTGAGACATTAACTCCAAAGTGTTGCGCGAATAATGCTGCCATCTGCTCAAAACCTTGCCTCACATCGGTCTAAATCCGATTAAATCGAGAGTTAGGACTCTCTGATTGTGGGACAGGTGGCGGAGGGGACTCTGCCTGCCTCCTCGAACGACCTCGTCGTCCACTTATTCTCTATCTCAACTCGTCTCCTGCGCGTACATATAAGAATCGATTGAAATCTCAATCCTCAATTTCAGTTCATGACCAGACTATTACAGACACTTAGGATGTATTCTATTTCACTTAACCGACACTGACAGTACTAGACACACTAAGCTCTGATACCGAGAAAACTCTGTGACGCCCCGAAAACGCGGAAAATAGGGCTAATTTAAAACTTTTTACTCATCAATTCTCAATTAAGAGTGCATTCCTGTGCAGTGTCATACATTATCATATTTATTGTACCTCAGGATCTCATCACTAGAAATTATATATCATATCAAATACATTAATCAATCTCAAGTTAATTAATCCTAATACATCCCACACAATGTTATATATCAAGTGTTTGCAATTATGATAATTGTCTGGGTACATGAAAAGACAAAAGATACCTCAAAATACAATATATATGGCCTGGAGCTCAAGTCCTCCACTAGCTACTACTCCGTACGTCGCAGGAAAACCCTTTTCACTTGAAGAAATCTGGGGGGAAAGAAAACAGGGTGAGCTTCTAAATCGCTCAGTAAAGGGGGTAAGGGACTCAATTCATAAACCAAAATGCACATCACAAAATATTTATTTGTATGTGAAACTCATTAATCTCATTTGAAAACCATAGCATGAAAGTACTCAAAACGACATTCTCATGTCTCAAATCATGAGAAAACATGAAGTAAAAAGGCTCAGTCTAGAGCAATAACAAAGCATGTGAAAATAATTCGATAAACGCTTTCTCAATTAACGTGATAAAATCATTGTAATAATAATGCACGTGGCACAGCCACTAAACACACGTGGCATAGCCATTGATTTAAATTCACACGTGGCACAGCCACTAAGCACACGTGGCATAGCCACTGATTTAAATTCACGTGTGGCACAGCCACAGAATAGGGTTTCTCACGTGGCAACGGCCACCAATTAGGGTTTCTCACGTGGCAACGACCACCAATTAGGGTTTCTCACGTGGCAACGGCCACTAAATAGGGTTCTCACATGGCAACGGCCACCAAATGGGGTTCTCACGTGGCAACGGCCACGAAATAGGGTTCTCACGTGGCAACGGCCAGCTACTAGGGTTTCTCACGTGGCAACGGCCACCAAATGGGGTTCTCACGTGGCAACGGCCACCAAGTATACGTCGCATAGCCACAGAATAGGTTATTCTCATGTTACCAGAACGGAGAAGAATCGGGCTTACATGCTACTAGAGCAATGCCCGGTGTGTACTCAAAATTACACACCTAAGTCTTAATCACATAAGACTAGTTTACCTTCACGTAGAACTCATAGTGATTTTTCTCTCGTAAAACTCATGTGAAAATCGTTTTCTACTCAACACAAAACATATTGAAACCGAGTCCCAACCGGTAAAACACGCACACATTTCTCAAATCTCAATATTGCCTTAACGTAGAGCCCAGTTATAAACTTATAAAAACATTGGGCTCCAACTGGCTATAAAAATTGTGTGCAATTGTATCACAACACAACACTCAACATGCTTGTTTTATAAATCACAATTCATGCTATAATAGTTCGTAAATCACATACACAAATGGTTTAGTTTCCCTTACCTCTTTGCACCTCGTATAGTGCAATCGTTTCCCCCGTATCACGGACTAGCCTCGCATTCCACTCTGGAACTCCCGAGCTGTCCAAACGATGTTAAAACATCAATATTCAACTATCACATCAACCTCAATTCTCAAAATCGAGCATAATTGCTCATAACTCCTCAAATTTCTCAATTCTCATAACTCCACCACAAACCACAATCTCGCTCACAACACCTCAACATTCTATATTTCCTATGCCACAATATCTATGCTAATACACCACATTGTCTAAATCTCCATTTATAGCTCAAAATTCCTAAATTGGTAAATATCATTATCACTCCAACCACATTGTAATTTCATCAATCCCTAATCATTTCTCAGCTATTTCAACACAATGCCAACAACCATTATCATCAAAATCATCTCAGATATCAAGATTGAGGTTTAAAATTACCCAAAACTTATGGAGATCTTATCTCTTGCCTCGATTCGATCCGTCTTTCGATTTCCAAGTATGTTGTTCTCCCTTTGATGAGGAACAACTTTCCTTCTTGCCACAACTTCTGATTTGGATGGAAATGGGTGCTTTGGATGAGTGAGAAAGCTAGGTTTTGGTGAAAATGGGGGTTGGAAGAGAGAGAAAGTGAGATTGCAGGAGAAAAATAGGAGTTCCTTATATAAGCTGAGGGTAGGAGATCGATCTGGCTCTTGGTGAGATCGATCTGTATTTGAATTTTTGGGACGATTTGGGGCAATTTATGCCTAGGAGATCAATCTGTCGAGGGGTGAGATCGATCTCTTTATGGCTTTATGAGATCGATCTGCTCCTTGAGGAGATCGATCTTCTCCCAAACAGAATCATTTGGAGATCGATCTCTTCCTCATGAGATCGATCTTCTCTCAAACAGAATCATAAGGAGATCGATCCTCTTCCATTGGAGATCGATCTGCTCCTTAAATTCCTCCTTTCTTGTCATTTTTAACTCACCAGATCGATCTCTCCTTCTCCCAGATCGATCTGTCCTCATAACTTCATACTTATTTTAAACAGTTAACATATAAATCTCAAATTATCATTCCCCAAGTCACTTAGCTCAATAAATTATACTTCATGTTGATATTACATAATTAAAATATGTCTGAAATTCTCAGATCTCACATCCTCCCCACCTTAAAAGAATTTGGTCCTCCAAATTCAACTCAACTAGTTAAAGAGATGGGGGTATTTCTCCTTCATGAAGTTCTCTAGTTCCCACGTTGCCTCTTCCCTTGAGTGATGTTTCCACAAAACTTTCACTAATGGGATGCTCTTGGTTCTCAGTACCTTCTCCTTTCTATCGAGAATCCAGACGGGTTCCTCAGTGTAGCTCATGTCCTCCTGTATGTCCATCTCATCATACTCTATAACATGAGAAGGGTCCGGGTGGTACTTTCTCAGCATAGATACATGAAAAACATTGTGTATTCCGGACATCTGTGGGGGTAACGCTAATTTGTAAGCTACCTCTCCCACTCTCTCAAGAATCTCGAATGGTCTTATGTATCGAGGACTCAATTTCCCTTTCTTCCCAAATCGCATGATACCCTTACTCGGTGATATTTTCAGAAATACTGCATCACCAACCTCAAACTCGAGTGGCCGTCTACGCACATCTGCGTAGCTTTTCTATCTACTTTGTGCAGCTCGTAACCTCTCACATATGAGTTTCACACTCTGTACGGTTTGCTCAACAAGCTCGAGAGCATTTATCTTTCTGTCACTGACTTCTTCCCAAGCTAGTGGGGATCTACACCTCCTACCATATAGAGCCTCAAAGGGTGCTATTCCAATACTTGCATGATAGCTATTATTGTATGCAAACTCTGCTAGGGGCAGGTGATCATCCCATGATCCCTTAAAATCCATCGTACATGCCCTCAACATATCCTCCAGGGTCTGAATAGTCCTCTCTGACTGACCATTTGTCTGAGGATGATAGGCGGTACTAAAACTCAATCGAGATCCCATGGACTCCTGAAACTGGGTCCAAAATCTAGAAGTAAACCGGGAATCTCTATCAGAAGTAATACTCATTGGAGCCCAATGTAATCTAGCTATCTCGCTGACATACAGCTCAGCTAAGGCATCCACAATATCAGTGCTCTTGATGGAAAGGAAGTGGGCACTCTTGGTCAATCTATCCAATATAACCCATATAGCATCATGACCTCTTCGGGTCCTCAGTAAACCCATAATAAAGTCCATAGTGACATGCTCCTATTTCCATGTAGGTACAGGTAAGGGCTGTAGTAGTCCTCCGGGCTTCCGATGCTCAGCTTTCACTTCCTGGCATACTAAACACCTGGCCACATACTCTGCCACGTCTCGTTTCATACCACTCCACCAATACACCTTTCTCAAGTCTCGGTACATCTTAGTACTCCCTGGGTGCATGGTGTATCCCGAGCAGTGGGATTCTCTCAGTATCTGTCGCTTTAAGGTATCATCGTCCGGTACACAAATCCGTCCTCTGAATCTCAACAATCCATCCTCACTGACTGTGAGATCCGATTGCGAACTCTGTTCAGCTTGGCTAACCATATCTATCAATCTCTGGTCACTGCGCTGCCCAGTTCAAATCTGATCCATGATCCTGGGCTCTATCCGCAAGCTAACCAAAAATCTAGTCTCTATCTCTTTAACTCTGATCCGAAGTTCGACAAACTGCTCCAGTAAATCCCATTCCCTAATCATCATAGCAGATATCATACTCTTCATGCTCAGGGCATCAGCAACTACATTGGCCTTGCCCGGATGATATAGAATCTCGCAGTCATAATCCTTAAGGAGTTCCATCCATCTCCTTTGTCTCATGTTTAACTCTTTCTGATCAAAGAGATATCTCAAACTCTTGTGATCAGTGAAGATCTGGAATCTTTCCCCATATAAGTAGTGTCGCCAGATCTTTAAAGCAAATACCACAGCGGCTAACTCCAAATCATGCGTGGGGTAATTTCGCTCATGGTCTTTCAGCTGTCGCGATCCATATGCGACCACTCTTCCGTGCTGCATAAGCACACACCCCAATCCTTGATGAGATGCATCACTATACACTGAAAATCCTCCTGATCCCTCAGGAATAGTTAACACAGGTGCCGCTGTCAACCTCCTCTTTAATTCTTGAAAACTGAGCTCACATTGATCAGTCCATATAAATGGAGTCTCTTTACGCGTGAGCTTAGTCAAAGGGGTGGCAATCCGGGAAAATCCTTCCCCAAATCTTCTGAAATACCCTGCCAAACCAAGGAAGCTTCATACCTCAGTAACTGTCCTCAGTCTCTCCCAATTAAGCACAGCCTCCACATTGCTTGGGTCCACTGATACTCCTTCCTCTGAGACTATATGACCAAGGAAAGCTATCCGATCCAGCCAAAACTCACACTTACTAAGCTTTCCATATAATTGCTTATCTCGAAGTATCTGAAGTACTAACCACAGATGCTGTGCATGCTCCTCATACGACCGAGAGTATACCAGGATATCATCAATAAAGACTATCACAACTTTATCTAGATAGTCTCTGAACACTTTGTTCATCAACCTCATAAATGCTGCAGGGGCATTCGTCAATCCAAAGGACATCACCAGAAATTCGTAATGGCCATACCTCGTCCTGAAGGCCATCTTTGGAATATCTTCTTCCTTGATCCTCAATTGGTGATAGCCCGATCTCAAATCAATCTTAGAAAAGACTGATGCCCCTCTAAGTTCATCGAGTAGCTCATCAATCCTGGGCAGTGGGTATTTATTCTTCACCGTGACTTTATTCAACAACCGATAGTCTATGCATAATCTGAAACTACCATCCTTCTTCTTGACAAATAAAACCGGTGCTCCCCACGGTGAAACACTGGGCCTAATGAACTCTTGATCCAATAACTCCTGTAGTTGTTTCTTCAATTCCTTAAGTTCCACTAATGCCATCCTATAGGGAGGTTTAGAGATTGGCTGAGTATTTGGTACCAATTCAATGGTAAACTCTAGCTCTCTCTCTGGTGGTAAACTTGGCAATTCATCTGGGAAAACATCCAAAAATTCACACACCACAGGTATATCCTCAATCCTCGGATGTTCCCTCTCATCGTCTGGGATGAGTGTCTCATAACCTTCACATGAACAATCATATTTAATATTCTCCAAAATAAAATCAAAATTCTCAAATTACTTACTAGAATTCCACATATTCATTTCCTTAATATCTCAATCATACACTGTAAGGTTCAGGTAGGGAGAAAGTTACAATCTTAGTGTAGCAATCTAGGCTCACTCGATTGGTTGCCAACCAATCCATTCCTAAAATTACATCAAACCCATGTATATTCAACATGATTAGAACTGCTAACATCACTCTATCTCCCACCTTTATCTCACATCCTCTACAGATTAACTCAGTTCTCTTGGATTCACGCATAGGGGTATTTACATGTAGTATATATTCTAGAGGTTCAAACTTCAAGTTTAATCTACATGCAAAGTGTTCAGAAATAAACAAATGCATAGATCCTGGATCTATCAACACATGAGCCTTATGATTACAGACAGAGAGTGTACCTCTTATAGTCTCTGCAGAAGTGTCAGCGGTCTCCTTATCTAGGGTAAACACACGTCCCTGGGTAACTGGTCTCTTTCCTTTTTCTGCAGTAGTGGCCCGTCCCTAGGGATTCACTCTCTGAGGCTGTTGTCTAGTGGGCTCCAAGACATGTGGTTTCTGAGGTGGAGGGCAATCCTTCACCATGTGACCCATGTCTCCACATCTAAAACATCCATGGATCGACCCAGTACAACTTCCCTTATGCATTCGGCCACAATTTCTCAAAACCTTGTCTCAGGCCTGACATCTCGATGGGTCTCTCTAATGTTAGGGTACCCTTTGGGTCTCTCTAATATGCCCTTCTGTACCTCAATCCTTCCTCTTCTAAAGGAACCTCTTCGAGCCTCTGTTTGGAAAATCGCTGGTCTCTTGCCCTTATCTCTATTCACCGCTCTGAGCTCATTCTGGGATTGTACCATTTCAATTCCTCTTTCAATCTCTTGTGCTCGTCTTAGACCATCTCCAAACTCAGTAATACATAGCCCTATCAATCTATCTCTGATGATGGGCTTCAATCCATACACAAATTTCTCTGTGCGGAGCTCTTCATTCTTAAAGGTCTCTGGGTCATATCTCAATAGCACGGTGAATTGGCTTTCATAGTCATCCACAGACATGTCACCCTGTACCAAAACTCAAAAACTCGGCATGTTTCTTTGTCTAGGCGGCTCGTGGTACATATTAGGTCCTAAAGGCTGTCTGAAACTCTTCCCAACCAATCACATCCTGGCGGGACATCAGAATACCCTGGGTAGTACCCCACCAATCTCGAGCTCTCCCTTTCAACATATAGATACTCATACTGACCCTCTCAGCATCGGTGCACCCCAGATAATCAAATATAATTCTCAACTCCGTCAGCCACTCCTTAGCCTCTGTAGGATCCTTCTTTCCCTTAAATGCGGGCGAATTCATCTTCAGAAAATCCTTCAGTCGGACCATACTTCTATCATCAGGCTGAGTGACGGGAGGTATTGGGGGTATGGGAGGTCCTTGTGGTGGTGTAGGAGTAGTACCCGAGACATTAACTCCAAAGTGTTGCGCGAATAACGCTGCCATCTGCTCAAAACCTTACCTCACATCGGTCTCAATCCGATTAAATCGAGAGTTAGGACTCTCTGATTGTGGGACAGGTGGCGGAGGGGACTCTGCCTGCCTCCTCGAACGACCTCGTCGTCCACTCATTCTCTATCTCAACTCATCTCCTGCGCGTACATATCAGAATCGATTGAAATCTCAATCCTCAATTTCAGTTCATGACCAGACTATTACAGACACTTGGGATGTATTATATTTCACTTAACCGACACTGACAGTACTAGACACCCTAAACTCTGATACCAAGAAAACTCTGTGACGCCCCGGAAGCGCAAAAAATAGGGCTAATTTAAAACTTTTTACTCATCAATTCTCAATTAAGAGTGCATTCCTGTGCAGTGTCATACATTATCATATTTATCGTACCTCAGGATCTCATCACTAGAAATTATATATCATATCAAATACATTAATCAATCTCAAGTTAATTAATCCTAATACATCCCACACAATGTTATACATTAAGTGTCTGCAATTATGATAATTGTCTGGGTACATGAAAAGATAAAAGATACCTCAAAATACAATATATATCGCCTGGAGCTCAAGTCCTCCACTAGCCACTACTCCGTACGTCGCAGGAAAACCCTTTTCACTTGAAGAAATCTGGGGGGAAAGAAAGCAGGGTGAACTTCTAAATCGCTCAGTAAAGGGGGTAAGGGACTCATTTCATAAACCAAAATGCACATCACAAAATATTTATTTGTATGTGAAACTCATTAATCTCATTTGAAAACCATAGCATGAAAGTACTCAAAACGACATTCTCATGTCTCAAATCATCTGAAAACATGAAGTAAAAAGGCTCAGTCTAGAGCAATAACAAAGCATGTGAAAATAATGCAATAAACGCTTTCTCAATTAACGTGATAAAATCACTGTAATAATAATGCACGTGGCACAACCACTAAACACACGTGGCATAGCCACTGATTTAAATTCACAAGTGGCACAGCCACTAAGCACACGTGGCATAGCCACTGATTTAAATTCACGTGTGGCGCAGCCACAGAATAGGGTTTCTCACGTGGCAACGGCCACCAATTAGGGTTTCTCACGTGGCAACGGCCACCAATTAGGGTTTCTCTTGTGGCAACGGCCACCAAATAGGGTTCTCACGTGGCAACGGCTAACAAATGGGGTTCTCACTTGGCAACGACCACAAAATGAGGTTCTCACATGGCAACGGCCACCAAATAGGGTTTCTCACGTGGCAACGGCCGCCAAATGGGGTTCTCACGTGGCAACGGCCACCAAATGGGGTTCTCACGTGGCAACGGCTACCAAATGGGGTTCTCACGTGGTAATGCCACCAAATAGGGTTTCTCACGCGGCAACAGCCACCAAATGGGGTTCTCACGTGGTAACGGCCACCAAGTATACGTGGCATAGCCACAGGATAGGTTATTCTCACGTTACGAGATCGAAGAAGAATTGGGCTTACATGCTACCAGAGCAATGCCCGGCGTGTACTCAAAACTACACACCTAAGTCTTAATCACATAAGACTGGTTAGCCTTCACATAGAACTCATAGTGGTTTTTCTCTCATAAAACTCATTTGAAAACCGTTTTGTACTCAACACAAAACATATTGAAACCGAGTTCCAATCGGTAAAACACGAACACATTTCTCAAATCTCAATATTGCCTTAACGTAGAGCCCAGTTATAAACTTATAAAAACATTGGGCTCCAACCGGCTATAAAAATCGTGTGCAATTGTATCACAACACAACACTCAACATGCTTGTTTTATAAATCACAATTCATGCTATAATGTTCGTAAATCACATACACAAATAGTTTAGTTTCCCTTACCTCTTTGCACCTCGTATAGTGCAATCATTTCCCCCGTATCACGGACTAGCCTCACATTCCACTCTGGAACTCCCGAGCTATCCAAACGATGTTAAAACATCAATATTCAACTATCACATCAACCTCAATTCTCAAAATCGAGCATAATTGCTCATAACTCCTCAAATTTCTCAATTCTCTTAACTCTACCACAAACCACAATCTCGCTCACAACACCTCAACATTCTATATTTCCTATGCCACAATATCTATGCTAATACACCACATTGTCTAAATCTCCATTTTAGCTCAAAATTCCTAAATTGCTAAATATCATTATCACTCCAACCACATTGTAATTTCATCAATCCCTAATCATTTCTCAGCTATTTCAACACAATGCCAACAACCATTATCATCAAAATCATCTCAGATATCAAGATCGAGGTTTAGAAATTACCCAAAACTTGTGGAGAGCTTATCTCTTAGCTCGATTCGATCTGTCTTTCGATTTCTAAGTATGTTGTTCTCCCTTTGATGAGGAACAACTTTCCTTCTTGCCACAACTTCTGATTTGGACGAAAATGGGTGCTTTGGATGAGTGAGAAAGCTAGGTTTCGGTGAAAATGGGGGTTGGAAGAGAGAGAAAGTGAGATTGCTATAGAAAAACAAGAGTTCCTTATATAGGCTGAGGGTAGGAGATCAATCTGGCTCTTGATGAGATCGATCTGCATTTGAATTTTTGGAACGATTTGGGGCAATTTATGCCTAGGAGATCGATCTGTCGAGGGGTGAGATCGATCTCTTTATGGCTTTATGAGATCGATCTGCTCCTTGAGGAGATCGATCTTCTCCCAAACAGAATCATTTGGAGATCGATCTCTTCCTCATGAGATCGATCTTCTCTCAAACAGAATCATAAGGAGATCGATCCTCTTCCATTGGAGATCGATCTGCTCCTTAAATTCCTCTTTTCTTGTCATTTTTAACTCACTAGATCGATCTCTCATTCTCCCAGATCGATCTGTCCTCATAACTTCATACTTATTTTAAACAGTTAACATATAAATCTCCAATTATCATTCCCCAATTCACTTAGCTCAATAACTTATACTTCATGTTCATAATACATAATTAAAATATGTCTGAAATTCTCAGATCTCACAAGTACGATGTACCGTGTATGGATAAGATATATATACCGTCTTTGGACGATAAATATTTTGCTTTGGGCCGGCTGGTTGGACGTGACCCTCCTCCCATACGAAAGCAAATAGATATGATACCCCGCACACTAGGATCCGTGTGGCCTGGGATCACAGAGGATATGACTATAGTCCTAGTTATTACCCTTATTATTATTATTTGCCTATCTCACATGTCTCTTATTTTATGATGAATCCATGTTTTAAAATGGTTTTGTGGGTCAGGATAGTCCAAGGGAAGGGCTGAATCTTGACGGATGGTGAATTTTATGATGAATTGTGTTGAGTGAGAAATGTTTTTAAGTGCACCTCGAATGATGATTTTTCATGCTTTAATTACTACTTGTGGATGATGATTTTCCATGCTTTGTTTAAGAATTGTGCACTGATTTTAATAGCATGAATTGCTTTACATATCATGGACAGATGCATAAATTGATGAATTTGCGTATGACGAGAAATTGTGTGGTTTTATGCATGGAATCACAATCTCGTAGATAGTACAGCTATCTACCTGCTCGCATGATTGCATTACTAAGCGCGTGGTTTGGTCACCCCTTATTTTCTCCCTTTACAAAGCACTTTCAATAGATAGACAGTGACTGAGGATTGGATTTTGGTGTCTGCTACATCCCATCATACAAGGTATGCACATTTGTATAGTTTTTGTATCTAGACATGCCAAAGCACAATAATATTTTGAATGTAATTTTTAGGCATGTAAAGATTTGTAAGCACATGTAAACAGCAAGTCTTATTAAGAAATATAAGTGTTTACGTTTAAATGAATTGTAATTTCAAATGATTTGATTGGATGAGATTAACATCGATACACAACCCAACTATTGGTGGTGTAGCTATTTACAATTAAGTAAAGTAAAGGTAATGAACAAACAATAAGAAATGGATTAAATATTAAACGAAAAATGAAAAAAATTGTATTGGATTTTCGGTGGATTGAGGGTCATGACAAAGATTGGTATCAGAGCAGAGTTGGTTTGATGTGTGTCGGTGTAAATAATTAGGAAAAATTACATCTCCATGTTACTATGCTTGTCTAGATACAACTATGTATATCGAGATGGGTTTGACTAAGAAATGGTTGTAAATGTAGGAATCTTAGCATTATACCTAACACCAGTCGCGGTAGAGGGGTGAGAACACGAGCTAGAGGCCGTAGGGGTAGGCTTAAGAGCCGTATTGAGTCATTACCACATGAGACTCAGGAGGAGGTGGAGGTGGAAGCTAATGTTGAGCATGCTCTATAGGGTACGACAGAGAGACTGGAGAGTACTAAGGAGCGCTTCGCGAGGATAGAGCGAAGCTTAAAAGTAATTTTGAAGTTGATTGCCTAGTGGTTGCCTAGAACTAGGGGCGGGTAGATGCCAGCTACATAAGGTGATGCTAAACAAGCAGCTGCTCTTGAGATGCCTGTACAACCAGCCAGAGACCCCAGACTATAGATACTTCCACACCCCCACCAGTACAGGATACACCTTCTACTGTTGCTCCACCATAGGTAGTAGAGATTAGGGCTATGGATGTGACCTGGATAGGCTACTACAATTTCAAAAACTTAAACCACCATCTTTTAGTGGGATTAAGGACCCAGTAGCTGCAGAGGACTGGGTGAATGAAATTGAAAAATTATATGGGTTCTTCGAGTG
Organism: Firmiana major; assembly: GCA_033439115.1. Lineage (NCBI taxonomy): Eukaryota > Viridiplantae > Streptophyta > Magnoliopsida > Malvales > Malvaceae > Firmiana > Firmiana major. The sequence goes on along the minus strand of CM065901.1, from coordinate 67,841,193 downwards.
CACTACTACGGAGATGGTTACTTTTGCTGCATTCATGCTGAAGATCGGCAGAGCATTGGTGGAAGTCCACCAGACCAGTTCTAAGAGCCTGGCATACGGAGATTACATAGGACATATTTTTGGAGGCTTTTCAGAGGTAATATGTTTTGGATACTGCGTAGCGGAAGCTGCAGTTGGAATTTTTTGGGTTGACCTAGGGGAGTAGATCGGTGGATGAGTATGAGACAAAATTTATCTCCCAGGGCAGGTATGATCTTGATTCGATGGACAGTGAGGTCAAGAATGTTCAAAAGTTTATGGATGGATTGAGACCAATCATCAGATCCTGATTGGTCCCTTTTGACATACAGACCTATGAGGAGGCAGTGCGCATGGCACAGTTGTGTGAACAAGATATTGAGCGAGTTGCCTCAGAGTTTTGGAAGGTTAGTAGAGTGAGGGATAGAGATAGGAAGAAACTGGCAGTGGATAGAGGCTTCAGTCATAGAGGAAGTAAGAGATTTTCTAGGAAGAGGCCGAAGATTGAGGAGATTTGAGAGAGGATAGTTAAGCCTCCCGTGTATCTGGCCATAGCTCCAGCAAAGGGTATAGTGATTGGAGGGCCACGGCCTACTACAAAATAGTGCAGTAAGTGTGGTAGGTACCATGGAATTCGATCATGTTATGGACCTCTTGCAGTATGTTTTCGATGTGGGAAACCAGGGTATGTGATCCAAAAGTGCCTAGAGATGCCTGAGAGTGCCTTACAGAAGGACAAGGAGCTGGGAGAGCTCCTGTTGATAGTCCGACTCCGAGACGAAGGGCAAAAGCTGAAGAAAAGGGGAAGCAAGTAGTTGGTATAGGGCGAGTACATGCATTGGACCAGGATACTATAGATCAATCTTCAGATGTGGTGAAAGGTACCATCTTAATCTTTGATCTTGAAGCTGATGTTTTTGATAGATCCTGATGCCATGCATTCATTTGTATCACCTGCATTTGCATGTAAATTGTTTAAATATGTGAAGCTTACCCCGTTAAGCAGGAGGATGCTAATAAGCACTCCCATGAATAATAATCAGTTAGTTGAGTATATGTTTAAGATTGTAAGTTGAAAGTAGGGGAAAAAGGAAATGTCAGCTGACATCATTTTGATGTATATGAAAGACTTTGCTGTAATCCTAGGAATGGATTGGTTGGTTGCAAACTCTGCTGTGGTAGATTGTTTTTCTAAGACGATAACTTTTTCAGGGGTAGATAGTGTAACCGTAAGTTTCCCTGAAAAATGTAACATAAAGTTTCCTTTAAAGTAATGGAAATAGTAATTGTTGTAAATGAAATAGATGCATTTCTATGCTAACTAAATGGTTGACATTTTGAAAGGTTATATTGCATACGTGGTTGAGGCGAATAAGGCACGTCCAGAATTGAGAGACATCCCAGTGGTCAAGGAATTTCCTGATGTCTTTCCGGATGATTTACCAGGGTTACCGCCGGATAGAGAGATGAAGTTTAGTATAGATTTGGTACCTGATACAGAGCTGATATCCAAGGCACCGTATAGAATGGCTCTGATTGAGTTGGAGGAACTGAAGAACCAGTTACAGGAGTTGTTGGATAAGGGGTTCATCAGACCAAGTGTATTACCTTAGGGAGTACCGATACTGTTTGTAAAGAAGAAGGATTGGAACCTTCGATTGTGAATTGACTACAGGTTGTTGAATAAGGTGACCATTAAGAATAAATACCCCCTTCCACGCGTCGATGACTTGTTTGATCAGCTTCGGGGAGCGCAAGTCTTTTCTAAGATAGATATGAGATCTGGGTACCATCAGTTGAGAATTCGAGATGGAGATATACCCAAGACAGCTTTTTACACCCGGTATGGTCATTTTGAGGTTATGGTTATGCCATTCGGGTTGATGAATGCTCCTGCAGCTTTTATGTCGTTGATGAATGAGGTGTTTCACCATTATTTAGATAGGTTTGTTATCATGTCCATCAATGACATCTGGTGTATTCGAGATCTAGAGAGAAGCATGAGCAGCACCTAAGGTAAGTGCTACAGACCCTCCGGGAGAAGAAGTTATACGCTAAACTCAGTAAGTGCGATTTTTTGCTAGAGCAGATCTCTTTTTTGGGTCACATTGTATCGAAGGATGGTGTGTCAATGGACCTATCCAATATTGAAGCAGTGTTTTAGTGGCAGAGACCCCAAACAGTTAAGGAGATCAAAAGTTTCCTGGGTTTAGTTGGATATTATCGATAGTTTGTGGAGGGATTCTCGAGATTAGTTGCTCCATTGACACGTCTCATGAGAAATAATGTTGAATTTGTGTGGGATGATAAATGTGAGAAGAGATTTCAAGAGTTGAAGAGGAGGTTAACCATAGCTCCGATTCTCATTATTCCTACCAGCTCAGGAGGTTTTTTTGTATACAAAGATGCTTCGTACCAAGGACTGGGTTGTGCACTGATGCAGGATGGGAAGGTAGTTGCTTATGGATCTAGACAGCTGAAGGATCATGAGAGGAAATACCCAACCCACGATTTAGAGTTGGCGGCCTTAGTATTTGCCTTGAAAATACTACACCATTATATTTATGGTGAGAAATTTCAAGTATTTTCTAACTACAAGAGTCTTAAGTATCTGTTCTCATAGAAGGAGTTGAACATGAGACAGGGGAGGTGGCTTGAACTTCTGAAGGACTAGGATTGTGAGATCTTGTAACACCTGGGTAAGGCGAATGTAGTAGCTAATGCACTGAGTAGGAAACACCTTAGGTTGGTATCGTATATGATGATCAAGGAACACGAGCTGTTGGAACAGTTTGCGAGCCTTAGTTTGGATGTGACCCCGCTTTATACTGATAGTGGCTTTATGGTAGCTAGCATGCGGTTGGAACTGAACGTGGTAGATCATATCCGACAGGCTCAGCAGATTGATCTCCTACCCTAGGAGATCGATCTCATCAGACCTGCTCTATAAAAACTCGACTGTCAAACCTCTTTTTTCAGCAAATCAACACATTCCTCCATTTTTATCCAAAAGACCAAGCTTTCTCACTCTAGAATACACCCCTTCCAAAAAGATTTGAGAAAAAGCTATTAGAGCAAACTTATTCATTGTGAGGAGAAGAACAACATAGCTTGGAGCCAACATTCAACTTGTTGGATTGAAGGAGCAAAGGAGTCTTCCAAATTTGGACGAGAGTAAAGTCAAGCTAGGTGTGCTTCCCATACACCAACTCTAAGTATATTTATCTAGATGTTGTTGTGAGTAGATTGGTGTATGAATTGTTGGTATAAACTACCTAGAATATGATGAATCAAGCATAACCTAAAATGGGTTTAGTGTGAGAAAATGAGGTATGGTGGATTTAATGATAAATGGATTATACTAAGGTGTTAGTTATGTTATATGCATAATTTTGAGATGGTTTTATGAAATAAGTTTATGGAATAGGATGAGGTTATATAATGTGCATATTAGGTGTTTGTAAAAATGCATGAATGAATGGAAGAGTTAAGGTTAGAACAATGCAAACCAAGTGCTTGATTAGATAACTAAGAGAGTTTGCTAAACCAAATTTGATTAGGAATGGCACGATGGACGTTCAACCCCCATGCCATGGTCGAAGGTGATTATAGGCCAAACTTGAATTCCAATTGATACGACGAGGTTGATGGAAATAGAATTTGGTCCAACGAGTGATAATGAGTCTAAGGAGCTCAATGAGCCTAGGTGAAATGATAAATGTAATTGAAAACTACTTAAGAAGAGAATTAGGCTCAATCGGATATGTTGACTAGGATCTAGTCAGAATATGAGTTATTTATAATTAACTCATGTGATAATGAATGTTTGCTGCTCTCTATGATATATCCGGAGCAATTTGAGCCCGATAATGAAAAGCGGGAAAGGAAGGAGTTGCTTCTCAGAGAGTTGATGTAAGGGAATTGTATTGTCCCCTAGAGATATCTGTACGCGTTTTCGGGTGCATAAAGGTCTTCTAGAATGTTTGTGAGTCATAGGAAAGGAATTAAATGTTTGAAGGGCAAAGAAGATTGGGATTTGGGAAACGTTTATGAAAAATAAGAATCATGATGTTTTGAATCTTTTTATTAACTTTTTTAGCATGTGGATTGGTAGGTTGGCTAGCATTTATATGCTTTGCAAGAAAATAGTTTGATTTGGTTTTAATAACCATGCTTTACAAATAAATTAGCCACCTACATGGGTTTTGTGGAAACAAAGCGTGCTGGAGCACTGCTCGCACGAGATTTGATATGTTTTTACATGCATGACTGTTGGAACCTAGCTCACACTAGATTTCACTTGGAATTTTTGATATGGTGCTGGAGCATAGCTCACACTAGAGTTTTACATGCTTGAGTGCTGGAGCTTAGCTCGTACTAGTTTTCACATGGGTTTTGACATTGCGCTGGAGCGTTGCTCGCACTAGATGTCCACATCAAATCTCGTGCGAGCAATGCTCTAACACGTTTCATTTCCACAAAACTCATGCAAGTGGCTAATTTATTGGTAAAACGTGGTTATTAAAGCCAAATCAAACTATTTTCTTGCAAAACATTTGAATGCTATCCAACCTACCAATCCTTATGCTAAAAAGGTTAGTAAAAAGACTCAAAACATCATGATTCTTATTTTTCATAAACTTTTCCCAAATCCCAATCTTCTTTGCCCTTCAAATATTTATTTCTTTTCCTATGACCCATGACATTTTAGAAAACCATCATGCGTCCGAAAACGCATACAAGTATCTCTAAGAGCCAATAAAATTCCCTTACCTCAATTCTCGGTGAAGTAACTCCTTTCTCTTTTCCTGCTTTTCGTGTTTTGGTTCAATTTGCTCCAGATATATCCTCGGGAGCTGCAAACATTCGTTTATCACATGAGTTAGTTACAAATAACTCATATTCTAACTTGATCCTAGTCAACATATCTTATTGAGCTTAATTCTCTTCTTAAGTCGATTTCAATTACCCTTATCATTTCACTTAGGGCCATTGAGCTCCTTAGGCTCATTATCGCTCATTGGACCGAATTCTAGGTCCATCAACCTTATCGAACCGATTGAATTCAAGTTTGGTCTATAGCCACATTCGGCCATGGCATGGGAGTTGAACCTTAATCACGTCATTCCTAGTCCAATTTGGTTTACCAAACTCTCTCAGTCATCTAAACAAGCACTTGGTTTGCATTGCTCTAACCTTAACTCTTCCTTTCATTCATGTATATTTACAAATACCAAATATGTACATTATATAACCTCATCATATTTCGTAAACTCATTTCACAAAACCATCTCAAAATCATGTATATAACATTGTTGACACCTTAGTATAATCCATTTATCATCTAATCAACCATATCATATTTTCTCACACTAAACCCATTCTAGGTCATGCTTGATTCATTACATTCTAGGTAGTTTCAACCAATGATACATACACCAATCTACTCATAACAACATCTAAACAAACATATTTAGAGTTGGTATATTGAAAACTCACCTAGCTTGACTTTTCTCTTATCTGAAATTGGAAGACCCTTTTGCTCCTTCAATCCAACAAGTTGAGTTTTGATTCCAAGGTATGTTAGTCTCCTTCTCACAATGAACAACTTTGCTCTAATAACCTTTTCTCAAATCTTTTTGGAAGTGGTGGTATTCTAGAGAGAGAAAGCTTACTTTTTTGGTAAAAATGGAGGGGATGGTTTGATTTGCTGAAGAATGAGGTTTGGCCATCGGGTTTTTATAGAGTAGGGATGATGAGATCGATCTCCTAGGGTAGGAGATCGATCATCCATTGGTTGAGCTATCAAAATATTCAGTTTGTAAAAGAGAGATCGATCTGCTATTTTGGGAGAGATCGATCTCTGCTAGGCAGAAGCAATTGGGGATCGATCGGTTTCATGGGTAAATCAATCTGCTCTTTGGGAAGGGATCAATCCTAGCTAGGCAACTAGAGATCGATCTGCTCTAAGTATAAGAAAATGGAGATCGATCTCCTTTAGGACTATGGCCATATACTATGATCCCAGGCTACTCTGATCAGGTGTGCGGGGTATCACTTCTATCTACTTCCATACGGGAGGTGGGTCAAGTCTAACCCGTCGGTCCATAGCAGATCTAAACATCATCCGAAGATGGCATATCACAATCTCAACACGGTACAACATACTCCATGCTACCTACACGGTACAACGTACTCCATGGACCCATATCAACACATTATATCATGCTACATCTCAATCTACACATGCGAGCCTATTTAATCGGTGCGACACCCAGTCTACCCGAAGCTCCTAGAACGGTTATCAATCATGTCATAAAACCACGTGCAAGTAATCTCTAGCACGACAACAAGTATGGTGGACATCAAATGCGAGCTATGCTCCAGCATCATGTCAAAACTAGTATAAAGTCTAGGCGAGCAATGCTCCAACACATTATCATAGAAATCCATGTGAAAACTAGTGCAAGCTAAGCTCTAGCACTCATGCGTATAAAACACATAAAATCTTGTGCGAGACATACTCTAGCATGCTTTCATTCTCACGAAATCCATGTAGATGGCTCAATTCTTTGCAAAACATGGCTAAAAACCAAATCAAAACATTACTTTTGGAAATCATTTCAAATGTTAGCCAACCAACCAATCACTTGCTAAAAAGCAATAAAACAGGATTTTCAAAGCATTATACTTTTAGTTTTCATGCACATTTCATCAAAACAAAACCCAACTCTTTGTCCTTCAATCACCCATTTCATTTCCTACTACCACATGCATTCTAGAAAAAACATAATGCACCCAAAATGCGCACAGATATCTCTAAGAATCCACAAAATTCCTTTAGCTCGATTTACTCGGGGTACGACTCTCTTTCTCTTAGCTTCTCGCGCTTTGGCTCAACTTGCCCCAGGTGTATCCTCGGAAGCTGCAAATCATTCACCATTCACTTGAGTTAATGTTGCTAACTAACATTTTGACTTCAACTAGACAATTTATTTCATTGAGCCCATTTCGTTAAGATTGGCCCATTTTTTCATTTGGCCATCCTCAAGCCTTCTAAACAAACTTATCTAGTAACTCACTTAGTTACTTGTTTATGACTTGTTGTGAAATACTCTACCCTCACTCTCTTATTCAGTTATGCAATTTACCCAATGTCTTAAATACACCTTTTACTCTTTTTGGGTAAGTCTCACAATTCATTCCATAACACATCTTAAAATCATACCCATAACACCACTATCACCTTAAAATATCTCATTCATCATTATTACCTCTACATTTCACTTTCTCACACTAACCCATTTCTAGGTTATAATTGTTTCATGACATTCTAGGTAGTTCTACCATTAATATACACACCAAATTAACTTCATAATCAATAACTAAACAAATGTACTTGGATTGGTGAACTAGAAACTCTCCTCTTTGGACTTCCTCCTTGCTCCAAAGGGAAATGCTTTTCGTTCCTTAAATCCAAAAAATGGGGAAATGCCTCTAAGCTATGTTGTTATTCTCCTTGATGTGAACAACTTTGTATCTAATAACCTTCTATCAAATCTTTATGAAAATTGGTGAATTTAGGAGTGAGAAAGCTAAGTTTTGGGTTAAAAATGGAAAGGAAATGGTTTTATCCTTGAAATGCAGATTTCAATTGCTCCGATTTATAGAAATGCTTAATGAGATCGATCGATCGAGGGCTTGAGATCGATCTGGTCCTCTTAAAATTCCTCATTTTCATGACATTTGAAGGTATGAGATCGATCTGTTAAAAGCTTTAGATCGATCTGTCTCAGGTAGAGAGTTAAGGAGATCGATCTGGCTAGGGAGGAGATCGATCTGCTCCAACTCGAGAGCTAAGGAAATCGATCTGTTTGCCTTAAGAATCGATCTTTTCATTACAGAATGTTTAGCAGATCGATTTGGCCCTATTAGAGATCGATCTTCCCTGTTCCATTGCTCGAATAAGAGCATTTTTAGCTCTACCAGATCGATCTCTCATCCTATAAGATCGATCTGGCATTCATATTTTCTACCATAGTATCTGTAAAACTCACACTTAAACATCCTTAATTTACTACCATAGTCATTTTCTCATCCAACCACCTTTAAGACTTCAAAATGACATTCATTCATACTTTATACTCATTAAAACTTATGTGACTTTCATTGTATAACCAAAGGTATACATTACATAATTAAATGGAAGCACAAGGATTATACCACTTATGCAACTTCATTCCATTTTACCACACTACTCATATTCTATTCCACTCACATTCATCACATACAAAAGTCTATTTCTTCATATTCATACATAATGAAACTTATACGTACATCACAAACTCTCATTACAAGTGTGTACATTGAACTTATGAACTCTACATCACTTATGCTTCACATTATAAGTACATCACCATTCTTATGAATTCCTAATTACTTAGTCTAAAATCATCTATATTATAATTACATTTACATATATACAAGGTTAAACATATATGGGGTCTCACATTCTCCCCCACTTAGAAAATTTGGTCCTCCAAATTGGAACCAATCATTCCATGAATAACTCAGGACCCTTCCCCCGCATCAAACTCTCCAATTCCCATGAGGTCTCTTCCACCATGTGATGTTGCCAAAGAACTTTCACCAAGGGAATTGTCTTTGTCCTCAACACTTTCTCTTTTCTATCCAATATTCGCACCGACCTCTCAATGTACGTCATGCTTTCATTGAGCTCCAAGGGCTCGTACCTTATCACATGCGCTGGGTCTGGGTGGCATTTCCTTAACATATATACGTGGAAGACGTTATGTACACTCGCTAGCTTAAGTGGTAATGCTAGCTTGTATGCCTTATCTCCCAATTTATCAAGTATCTCAAATGGCCCTATATAACAAGGGCTCAACTTCCCCTTCTTCTCAAATCTCATAATCCCTTTCGAGGGAGAAACCTTCAAAAACACTAACTCACCCACATTAAACTCTAGTGGTCTCCGTCTCCTGTCAGCATAACTCTTTTTTTTGCTTTGAGCTGTCCTTAACCTCTCACAAATCAACTGGACATCCTCAGATGCTTGTCTAACCAAGTCAAGAGCAAAGATCTGTATATCACCAACCTCTTCCCATCCAATATGGGAGCGGCATCTATGCCCATATAATGCCTCATATGGTGCCATCCCGATACTTGCATGAAAACTGTTATTATAGGCAAACTCTACAAGTGGAAAATGGTCATCCCAAGAGCCTCCAAAATCCAACACACAGGCTCTCAACATATCCTCTAGGGTCTGTATAGTCCTCTCTGACTGGCCATCTGTCTAAGGATGAAATGCGATGCTAAAACTCAACTAGGTCCCTATCACTTCCTAAAAATGTTCCAAAAAATGGGAAGTGAAGTGGGCATCCCGATCAGAAACAATGCTCATTGCAATTCCATGTAGCCTCATTATCTCATGCACATACAAGTTCGCTAACTGGCTTAGAGTATCGGTAGCTCTCATAACTAGAAAATGGGCTGACTTCGTCAACCGTTCCATAATCACCCATATGGCATCATGACTTATACGGGTCCTCGGTAATCCCAGCACAAAATCTATGGTGACGTGCTCCCACTTCCAAGTCGATATTGGTAGAAGCTATAATAATCTTATAGGCTTCTGATGTTCTACCTTCACCTGCTGTGAGACACTTAGTGACATATTCAACAATGTCTTTCTTCATCCAAGACCACCAATAAACTTTTTGAAGGTTTTTATACATCTTAGTACTCCCTGGATGTATTATATACCTCGATGAGTGAGCCTTTGTCTAGATCAACTTCCTGATCTCTGGATCGTCAGAAACACATATGTTGCTTCTGAACCTCAACAATCCATCTGAACTCAATTCAAAATCAGTCTCTGTGCCCCTCTGTATCTGCCTGACTATGTCACTGCACTGCTAATCAATTCGCTGAGCCTATCAAATTCGATCTACCAGATCTGGTTCCAACCGCAGGCTAGCTATTGTAAAACCACTATCAGCATCAGGCGGGGTCACATTTAAACTGAGGTTCGTGAACTATTCCAATAGATCGTGTTCCCTGATCATCATAAATGACACCATCCCTAGATGATTTCTACTCAATGCATCAGCCACTACATTTGCCTTACCCGGGTGGTATAGGATCTCACAATCATAATCCTTTAAAAGTTTGAGCCATCTCCTCTGTCTCATGTTTAACTCTTTCTATGAGAACAGGTACTTAAGGCTCTTATGATCAGTATAAACCTGAAATCTCTCTCTATTGAGATAGTTGCGCCATATTTTCAATGTAAACACTACGGTCGCCAACTCTAAATCGTGGGTTGGGTAGTTCCTCTCATGATCCTTCAACTGTCTTAATCTATAGGCTACTACCTTCCCATTCTGCATCAGTACATAGCCCAGTCCTTGGTGTGAAGCATCCATATACACCGAGAAATCGCCTGAGCTAGTATGAATGGTGAGAATCGGAGCTGTATTTAATCTCCTTTTTCAACTCCACATTATTTCTTGTGAGACGTGTCAATGGAGCAACCAATCTCGAGAATCGCTTCACAAACCGTCGATAATACCTAGCTAAACCCAGGAAACTCCTGATCTCTGTTACGATCCAGGGTCTGTGCAACTACATCACTGCCTCAATCTTTGATGGATCCACTGACACACCATCCTTTGATACTATATGACCAAGAAAAAAGATCTGTTCCAACCAAAAGTCGCACTTGCTGAGTTTAACATACAACTTCTTCTCTCGGAGGGTCTGTAGCACTATCCTTAGATATTGTTCATACTTCTCTCTAGATCTTGAATACACCAGTATATCATCGATAAACACTATAACAAATCGATCCAAATACTGGTGAAATACCTCATTCATCAACGACATAAAAGCCGCGGGAGCATTTGTCAACCCGAATGGCATAACCATAAACTCATAATGTCCATACTGGGTGTGAAAAGCTGTCTTGGGTACATCTCCACTCTGTATCTTCAACTGATGGTACCCAGATCTCAGATCTATCTTAGAGAAGACCTGCACTCCCTTAAGCTGATCCAATAAGTCATCGATGCATGGAAGGGAGTACTTATTCTTGATGATGGCCTTATTCAACAACCGGTAATCTATACACAGTCGAAGACTTCCATCCTTCTTCTTTACAAACAGAACCGGTGCTCCCCAAGGTGAGACATTTGACCTGATGAACCCCTTCTCCAATAACTCTTACAACTGCTTCCTTAATTCTTCCAACTCAACTTGAGCCATTCTGTACAGTGGCTTTGATATTGGCTCTGTACCAGGTGCCAAATCTATACTAAATTCCATCTCTCTATCTGAAGGTAACCTTGGTAATTTATCCGGAAAGACATCTGGAAATTCCCTGACCACTGGGATGTCTATCAACTCCGAACTGCCTTATCCATCTCAATCACATAAGAAATGAACCCTTCACATGATCCTTTCCACCGTTAGTAACACAAATCATTGTATTAACATACATAATTGACAAACAGATCTATCTCTCAAATATCATGTATTAAGATCATACTTTTTTATTTATAAGAAACATGTGCTTTCACTTTATTTCCCAAAGTTTACAATAAGATTTTCTATCTTAGGAAACATCAATGTTTTAGCACTACAATCCATAAAAACATTGTTCACAGCTAGCCAATCCATCCCTAAGATTACATCAAAATCACTCATATTTAATAAAATTAAATCGGTTTCCATTTATTTACCTCCTATCCTCATCTTAGAATTTCTATATGCATGCTCAGTCAACTGACTATCATTCATAGGGGTAGATATCATCAACATCTTATCTAGCAGTGTGGGATTTACATGCTTCAACAATTTACATGCAAAGGATGACAATATAAAGGAATGCGTGGCACCAGGATTAAACAATACAAATACTTCTAAATCATAGATTTGAATGGTACCTTTAACCACATCCAAAGACTGATCTGCAGTGTCTTGGTCCAGTGCGTGCACTTGTCCGCTGCTCACACCCATTGCCTGCTTCCCTTTTTTTCAGTTCCTTGCCCTTCTGTAAAACTCAATTTGTCATCTCTAGGCAATCTCGAATTATGTGCCCTGGTTTCCCACATTTGAAGCATACTGCAGGAGGTCCATAGCATGGTCGAGTACCATGGTACCTACCACACTTGATGCATTGCTCTGTAGTAGGGTGTGGCCATCCAATCATAATCCCCTTAGCTAGAGTTATGGCCGGATACATGAGAGGATTAACTGTCCTCTCCCGGATCTCTTCAATCCTCGGCCTCTTCCCAAAAAATCTCTTACTTCCCTTATAACTGAAGCCTCTATCCAGCACTGGTCTCTTCTTATCTCTATCCCTCACTTTACTAACCTTCCCAAACTCTGAGGCAATCCTATTAGTGTCTTGCTCACACAATTGTGCCTTGTGCACTGCCTCCTTGTAGGTCGGTATATCCAAGGAACTAATTTGGACGTGATGGTTGGTCTCAGTCCATCCACAAACTTCTGGATCTTCTCGACCTCATTAACCATCGTATTAGGATCATATCTGCCCAAACAGATAAAGGTCGTCTCATACTCATCCACTGTCCTGCTCCTTTGGGTTAGTCCCAAAAATGCCATTTTCAAATTTCGTTGTGCAGTATTTGAAACATATTGTCTCCGAAAAGCCCCTAAAAATACATCCCAGCTAATCTCTGTATGTCGAGCTCTCAAAATAGGCAGGTGGACTTCCACCAATGTTTTACTGATCCCTTCAGAATGAATGCAGCAAACGCTACCATCTCGATAGTAGTGCATTCAAAGAACCCATATAACTTCTTAATTTCATTTACCCAATCCTTTGTAGCTACTGGGTCCTTAAATCCACTGAAAGACAGCAGTCCAAACTTTAAGAACTGCCACAGTCTATCCAAGTCACAATCGTAACCCCAGCCTCTACTACCCTACGATATAGTAATAGGTGTAGGCATATCCTGTGCTGGTGAGGGTGTTGGTGTATCGGTCGTCTGAGGTCTCTGGGCTGATCATGCCCGTGCCTCAGGAGCTGCTGCCTACTCGGCATCACCCTGTGTAGTGGGACTCTGTCTGCCCCCAACTCCAGGTAACGATTAAGTGACCAACTTTAAGATCATCTCTATACTTCCCTCAATCCTCGCGAAGCGTGCCTCATTACTCTTGGGTCTCTCCTCTGGACCCTGTGGAGTATGCTCAACCTCAGCCTCCACCTTAATCTCATTTTGAGTCCCGTGTGTTTCTAGCTCAACACTACCCTCAGGCCTACCTCTACGGCCTCTAACTTGTGCTCTCGCCCCTCTAATGCAACTAGTGGTAGGTATAATGCTCAATTCCCTACATAAACATCAATTTCTTAGTCAACCCATCGACAAACGCAGAGTTTGTATCTAAACAAGCACTGTAACATGGGGATGTAATTTTCCAACTTATTAAGTATTTTAGACACCGACACATATTAGACCAACTCAGCTCTGATACCAAGTTCTATCATGACCCTCAACTTACCAAAAATCATCATAAATTTTTCATTTTTCATACATTATTTATTATTCGTTCTTACCTTACCTTGATCATGATCAGCTACACTCTCAATAGTTTGGGTTGTGTGTTAATGTCTACCTCATCCAACCATAACAATTTAATTTGCATTATAATTTAGAAGTAAACACTTGTATAAATAAATCAGAGTTGTGGTTACATGTGTTTACATTGTTTTACATCCCCAATGATTACATTCAAAATGCTACTGTGCTATGGAAAGTTTAGATACAAAATTATATCAGTGTGTATGCCGAACGTGATGGGATGCAGTGGATACCAAAAAGGAAAGCCTCCAGCCGCACTCAGTCTATACTTAAAGCTCTGTAGAGAGGAGAAAATATGGGGAGGTGAGCAAACAACATGTTCAGTAAGGCAACCATGCGAACATGTAGATACTGCACTATTTATGTGATCGTGATGCCATGCTCAAACTATACAATTTCTCATTCACACCTCTAAAGCATTAGTTCATGCTTGTTTTAATGGCATGTAAAGCAAATCATGCTATTTAAATTGGTGCACAAGTTAAATTCAAAGCATGGAATAACCATGATGAATATTTCATAAGTAAAGCATGGAAAACCATCATGCGTTAGTGCACTTTAAAGCCATTATCATACTTCCTCAAGCAAATCATACTATTTCATCTCAATGAAATCAATGATTGTCAGGACTCAGCCCCTTCCTTGGACTATCCTGACTCACAATACGTTTTCAAAACATGGATTCATTCATAAAAAAAAGACATGTGAGATAGGCAATATAATAAGGGAAATCTCCTCTAGGACTATGGGCATATCCTGTGATCCTAAGCTACATTGATCAGGTGTGCGGGGTATCACCTCTATCTGCTTCCACACGGGAGGTGGGTCACATCCAACCCGTCGGTCCATAGCAGATCTAAACATCTTCCTAAGACAGCATATCACAATCTTAACACGGTACAATGTACTTTATGCTACCTGCAGGGTACAACGTACTCCGTAGACCCATATCAACATAGCATATCACGTCACATCTCGAACTGCACGTCCGAGCCTATTTAATCGGTGAGACACCCAGTCTACTTGAAGCTCCTAGCGTGGCTATCAATCATGTCATAAAACCACGTGCGAGTAATCTCTAGCACGATAACAAGTATGGTGGACATCTAATGCGAGCTATGCTCCAACACCATGTCAAAACTAGTATAAAGTTTATGCGAGCAATGCTTCTACACATTATTATAGAAATCCATGTGAAAACTAGTGTGAGCTAAGCTCCAGCACTCATGCGCATAAAACACATAAAATCTCGTGCGAGTCATACTCTAGCACACTTTCATTCTCACGAAATCCATGTAGGTGGCTCAATTCTTTGCAAAACATGGTTAAAAACCAAATCAAATCATTTCTTTTGCAAATCATTTAAAACGTTAGCCAACATACCATTCACTTGCTAAAAACCAACAAAACAGGATTTTCAAAGCATCATGCTTTTAGTTTTCATGCACATTTCGTCAAAACCCAACTCTTTGCCCTACAATCACCCATTTCATTTCCTACAACCACATGAATTCTAGAAAAACAATAATGCGCCCAAAAGGCGCACAAATGTCTCTAAGAGTCCACGTAATTCCTTTACCTCGATTTACTCGGGGTGCGACTCCCTTCTTCTTAGCTTCTCGCTCTTTGGCTCAACTTGCTCCGGGTGTATCCTCGAAAGGTGCAAATCATTCACCAATCACTTGAGTTAATGTTGCTAACTCACATTTTGACTTCAACTAGTCAATTTATTTCATTGAGCCTATTTCGTTAAGTTTAGCCCATTTTTACATTTGGCCATCCTCAAACCTTTTAAACAAACTTATCTAGTAACTCACTTAGTTACTTGTTTATGACTTAATGTGAAATACTCTACCCTCACCCTCTCATTCATTTATGCAATTTACATAATGTCTTAAATACACCTTTTACTCTTTTTGGGTAAGTCTCACAATTCATTCCATAACACCATCTTAAAATCATATCCACAACACCACTATCACCTTAAAATATCCCATTCATCATTAATACCTCTACATTTCACTTTCTCTCACTAACCCATTTCTAGGTTATAATTCTTTCATGACATTCTAGGTAGTTCTACCATTAATATGCACACTAAATCAACTTCATAATCAAAAACTAAACAAATGTACTTGGATTGGTGCACTAGAAACTCACCTATTTGGACTTCCTCCTTGCTCCAAAGGGAAATGCCCCTTGTTCCTTAAATCCAACTGGGGAAATGCCTCCAAGCTATGTTGTTCTTCTCCTTTATGTGAACAACTTTGTATCTAATAACCTTTCCTCAAATCTTTATGAAAATAGGTAGATTTAGGAGTGAGAAAGCTAGGTTTTGGGTTGAAAATGGAAAGGAAATGGTTTTGTCCATGAAATATAGATTTCAACTGTTCATATTTATAGAATTGCTTGATGAGATCGATCTGCCGAGCGCTTGAGATCAATATGGTCCTCTTAAAATTCTTTATTTTCATGACATTTGAAGGCATGAGATCGATCCGTCAAAAGCTTGAGATCAACCTGTCTTAGGCAAAGAGTTAAGGAGATCGATATGGTTAAGAAGGAGATCGATTTGCTTCAATCCGAGAGCTAAAGAAATCAATCTGCTTACCTTAAGAATCGATCTTTTCATTACAGAATGTTTAGCAGATCTATCTGGTCCCATTGGAGATCGATCTGTCCTGTTCCATTGCTCGAATAAGAGCATTTATAGCTCTTCTAGATCGATCTCTCATCCTATGAGATCGATCTGGCATTCATATTTTCTATATTTTATTAAAGTTTTCTATAGAACTCACACTCAAATATCCTTAATTTGCTGTCATAGTCATTTTCTCATCCAACCACCTTTAAGACTTGAAAATGACATTCATTCATGGTTTATACTCATTAAAACTTATGTGACTTTCATTGTATAACCAAAGGTATACATTACATAACTAAATGGAAGCACAAAGGTTATACCACTTATGCAACTTCATTCCATTTTGTCACACTACTCATATTCCATTCTACTCACATTCATCACATACAAAAGTCCATTTCTTCATATTCATACATAACGAAACTTGTACGTATATCACAAACTCTTATTACAAGTGTGTACATTGAACTTATGGACTCTACATCACTTATGCTTCACATTACAAGTACATCACCATTCTTATGAATTCCTAATTACTTGATCCAGAATCATCCATATTAGAATTCGATTTACATATATACAAGGTTAAACATATATGGGGTCTCACTTTAATTAAAAAATACAAGTGTTTACGTTTAAATGAATTGTAATTTGAAATGATTTGATTGGATGAGATTAACATCGATACACAGCCCAACTGTTAGTGGTGTAGCTGTTCACGGTCAAGTAAAGTAAAGGTAAAGAACAAACAATAAGAAATGGATTAAATAATAAACAAAAATTGAAAAAAAATTGTAGTGAATTTTCGGTGGATTGAGGGTCATGAGAGATGTATTCCTTTATCTGATGCATACCCATCATACAAAGGGTATATAAATTTGAAACGTTTTATACTGAACAATGTAAAATCACAGTTATGTGAACGAATGTACCACCGAGGATGTATATGTACATGAAATTGTATTAATGTATATGAGTTTACTTTTAAGAAAAGAGTACTTACAGTCAATAGATAATTGTACTGACATGTATATATGTTATGAAATGAAAGTGGTTAATATCAAATCACAGCCCAACGGTTTGGTGATTGAATTACGACAGAAGGAAAGGTAAGTAAGATGCGAAAAAGCTGTAGTGATTTTTGGTAAGTCACGAGCGGTCGTGACAACCTGAGGAGGCTGCTCTCCACCTTCTTCCTATCCTCGATAAAACCACCATCCTCATCACCTTCGTTCCTTACTTCGGCCACCATCATTATCATCGCCTCTCGCAACCTCGGTTCTCCTTAGCTCTCTCTACTCTTTCACTCCACCCAATCTCTCCCCCTTGGCATATTCATCCTTTCCCTCTTTCAGCACCACCATTACTGGCCTTGGGTCTCGACCATCACCACGTCCACCATCAATCGAATGCCTATGTCTTCCTCTGTTTCTCCCTTTCTTCACTGTTCCACTCGGTCTAACCTTCCTTCTCTCGGTTTTGTCCTCCCGTCGTATAGCCCTTAGTGACAAGTCACGCATATATATATATATATATAAGGGCAGTGGCGTAAGGGTGTGAAATCAAGTACAACAGAGGTGCATGACTGGGCGGATGCGGTGTCCTATTGGGGTAGAGTCCTAGGCGCGCAGTGCTAGCTGGTGGCACACTCGGCTGGCATCTAGGGTGTGCAGCTTTGCAAGGAGTGAGCTGGGTGCGGGGTCTGGTGCGTGCAGGTTACAGAGGTGTCGGGTTATGCAGGCTGGCACGACTGGGTGCAGCGACGCGGGCTGGAGCATGGCAGATTGGCGCTGGGGTGTGCGGGGGTGCAAAGGGACAGCTACTGCTGGGTGCAGGGGCAGCCAGCGCACAGGGCGGTGAGGCGTGCAGGACACAAACCTGCAGTACATAATTGTGAGGGGGGAAGCAGGCGCGTGGCGCGCAGGTGGCGCTTAGCCTGTGCGCCCTGTGTACAGGGGCCAAAACGCACCGTTTTGGTCTTTTTTTATATTTAATTTTTTTATTTTTTTATATTAATATATATATATGTATGTATATGTATAAAATGAATACAAATATATGTTAAACAATTAAAGTATAATATAAAATATTTATATTTTTCATATATATACATATATATACATTTTATAAAATCAAAATAAATATATTCATATATATATATATGTATATATACATTTGCTTTTATAAAATTAAGGTAATTGTATATTCATTTAATTAAAATAATATCCAATTACATGTATATATACTTTATATAATCAAAATAAATTTACATATCAAATTAAATGTACATTTCTGAAGTCAAAATATGAAATCAAAATATATAATTTATATTTACATTTATATCGAAATAAATTTATATATACATTTATGTATATACCTTTATATAATCAAGATAAAATTTCTATACATATCAAAATAAATGTATATTTATATGATTGTAATATATTTCAAAATATATGCATACATAAAATCAAAATAATTATATACCTATATATACATGTTGTTTATATTATTATTATTATTATTATTATTATTATTATCATTATTATTATTATTATTATTCTTGTTGTTGTTAGTTTAATTCATGAATCGAGTTTTAAATAAAATTGTCGGCCTATCCTAATCTCGTCATTCCCAACAAGATTAATTTAGTTATGATAGCAAGGTAAATTAAATCAAATTCGACTAATGCTCATTTCAATTTCAAAAATTTTGGGGGTTTACAAGCACTGAGAGTGAAAAACCAGTCCACATTTGTGGTACAAGAGGCTACAGATATGAAGAAAATGGCTGAACGAATTTTGGAGGAGAAAAGTTACTGAGCTGAGGAGAGCCAAAGAAGAAGGATTTTGTTCATTGCAACGATTATGGAGAAGCCTCTGTCCCTGAAGTTTAAGATGCTATAGATGATGGCGTACGGTGGAAAGACTGGTTCCTTATAATTATATTTCAAACATGAATCGTTGATGTGTCATGCCCCGAAAGTGCGGAAAATAGGGCTAATTTAAAACTTTTTACTCATTAATTCACAATTAAGGGTGCATTCTTGTGCAGTGTCATACATCATCATAATTATCATGCCTCAGGATCTCATCATAATATAGTGTATATTGAATCATATACATTACTCAATTCCAAGTTAATTAATCCTAATACATCCCATACAATGATATACATCAAGTGTCTGCACTTACAACAATAGCCTGGGTACATGAAAAGATAAAAGGTACCTCAAAATACAATATATATGGCCTGGAGCTCAAGTCCTCCACTAGCCACTACTCCGTACGTCGCAGGGAGATCCTTTTTCACTTGAAGAACTCTGGGGGGAAAGGAAAACAGGGTGAGCTTCTAAATTGATCAGTAAAGGGGGTAAGGAACTCATTTCATAAACAAAAATGCACATCACAAAAGGTTTATTTGTATGTGAAACTCATTTGAAAACCATAGCATGAAAGTACTCAAAACGACACTCTCATGTGTCAAATCATGTGAAAACATGAAGAAAAGGCTCACTCTAGAGCAATAACAAAGCATGTGAAAACAACGCGATAAACGCTTTCTCAAATAACGTGATAAAATCACAGTAAAAATAATGCACGTGGCACAGCCACTAAACACGCGTGGCATAGCCACTGATTTAATTTCTCGTGTGGCATAGCCACAAAACACATGTGGCAAAGCCACTGATTTAATTTCTCACGTGGCATAGCCACAAAACACATGTGCCAAAGCCACTGATTTAATTTCTCGCGTGGCATAGCCACAGAATAGGGTTTCTCAACGTGGCACAGCCACCAATGGGGTATAACGTGGCACAGCCACCAATGGCGTATAACGTGGCACAACCACCAATGGGGTTTCTCAACGTGGCACAACCACCAATGGGGTTTCTCAACATGGCACAGCCACCAATGGGGTATAACGTGGCACGACCACATAATAGGTTATTCTCACGTTACCAGAACGGAGAAGAAATCGGGCTTACATGCTACCAGAGCAATGCCCGGTGTGTACTCACAACTACACACCTAAGTCTTATCACATAAGACTGGTTTGCCTTCACGTAGAACTCATGATGGTTTTTCTCTCATAAAACTCATTTGAAATCGTTTTGTACTCAACACAAAACGTAATAAAACCGAGTTCCAACCGGCAAAGCACACGCACGCATTTCTCAAATCTCAATATTGCCTTAACGTAGAGCCCAGTTATAAACTCATAAAAACGTTGGGCTCCAACCGGCTATAAAATCGTGTGCAATTTAATCTCAACACAAAACACTCAACATGCTTGTTTTATAAACCACAAATCATGCTATAACAGTTCACAAATCACATACACAAATGGTTTAGATTTCCCTTACCTCTTTGCACCTCGTATAGTGCAATTGTTTCCCCCGTATCACGGACTAGCCTCGCATTCCACTCTGGAACTCCCGAGCTGTCCAAACGATGTTAAAACATCAATACTCAATTATCTCATAACCCTCAATTCTCAAAATCGAGCATAATTGCTCATAACTCCTCAAATCTCTTGATTCTCGTAACTCAACCCTAAACTACAACCTCATTCACAATATCTCAACGTTCTATATCTCTAATACCAATTATCTATGCTAATTCATCACATCGTCTATATTTCCATTTATAGCACAAATTCTTAAAATTACCAAATATCAACATTACTCCAACCACATTGCAATTTCATCAATCCCTAATCATTTCTCAACTATTTCAACACAATGGCAACCACCAATATCATAAAAATCAGCTCAAATATCAAGATCGAGGTTTAGAAATTACCCAAAGCTTGTGGAGAGCTTATCTCTTGCCTCAATTCGATCCGTCTTTCGATTTCCAAGTATGTTGTTCTCCCTTTGATGAGGAACAACTTTCCTTCTTACCACAACAGCTGATTCGGCCGAAAATGGGTGATTTGGATGAGTGAGAAAGTTAGGTTTTTGGTAAAATGGGGGTTGGAAGAGAGAGAAAGTGAAATTGCAGGAGAAAACACGGGTTCCTTATATAGGCTGGAGGTAGGAGATCGATCTGCCTCTTGATGAGATCGATCTGCGTTTGAAATTTGGGGACGATCCGGGCAATTTTATGCCTAGGAGATCGATCTGTCGAGGGGTGAGATTGATCTCTTTATGGCTTTATGAGATCGATCTGCTCCTAAGGAGATCGATCTTCTCCCCAAACAGAATCATTTCGAGATCGATCTCTTCCTCATGAGATCGATCTTCTCTCAAACAGATTCATAAGGAGATCGATCCTCTTCCATTGGAGATCGATCTGCTCCTTAAACTCCTCCTTCCTCGTTATTTTTAACTCACCAGATCGATCTCTCCTTCTCCCAGATCGATCTGTCCTCATACTTCATGCTTATTTTACACACTTAACATATAAATCTCCAATTATAATTCCCACAATTTACTTAGCTCAATAAATTACACTTCAATTTATTATTACATCAGTAAAATATGTCTGAAATTCTCATATCTCACATCCTCCCCACCTTAAAAGAATTTGGTCCTCCAAATTCAACTCAACTAGTCAAAGAGATGGGGGTATTTTTCCCTCATGAGACTCTCTAGCTCCCACGTTGCCTCTTCCCTTGAGTGATGTTTCCACAAAACTTTCACTAATGGGATGCTCTTGGTTCTCAATACCTTTTCCTTTCTATCGAGAATCCGGACGGGTTCCTCAGTGTAGCTCATGTCCTCCTGTATGTCCATCTCGTCATACTCTATGACATGAGAAGGGTCCGGGTGGTACTTCCTCAACATAGACACATGAAAAACATTGTGTATTCTGGACATCTGTGGGGGTAATGCCAATCTGTAGGCTACCTCTCCCACTCTCTCAAGAATCTCGAATGGTCCTATGTATCGAGGACTCAATTTCCCTTTCTTCCCAAATCGCATGATACCCTTGCTCGGTGATACTCTCAAAAATACTGCATCACCAACCTCAAACTCAAGTGGCCGTCTACGCACATCCGCGTAGCTTTTCTGTCTACTTTGTGCAGCCCGTAACCTCTCACATATGAGTTTCACACTCTGTACGGCTTGCTCAACAAGCTCGAGAGCATTTATCTTTCTGTCACCGACTTCTTCCCAAGCTACAGGGGATCTACACCTCCTACCATATAGAGCCTCAAAAGGTGCCATTCCAATACTCGCATGATAGCTGTTATTGTATGTAAACTCTGCTAGGGGCAGGTGATCATCCCATGATCCCTTAAAATCCATCGTACACGCCCTCAACATATCCTCCAGGGTCTGAATAGTCCTCTCTGACTGACCATCTGTCTGAGGATGATAGGCGGTACTAAAACTCAATCGAGATCCCATGGACTCCTGAAACTGGGTCCAAAATCTGGAAGTAAATCGAGAATCTCTATCAGAAGTGATACTCACTGGAGCCCCATGTAATCTAGCTATCTCGCTGACATACAGTTCAGCTAAGGCATCCACAGTATCTGTGCTCTTGATGGCAAGGAAGTGGGCACTCTTGGTCAATCTATCCACAATGACCCATATCGCGTCACGACCTCTTCGGGTCCTCGGTAAACCCATAATAAAGTCTATAGTGACATGCTCCCATTTCCATGTAGGTATAGGTAAAGGCTGTAGTAGTCCTCCGAGTTTTCGATGCTCAGCTTTCACTTGCTGGCATACTAAACACCTGGCCACATACTCTGCCACCTTTCGCTTCATACCACTCCACCAATACACCTTTCTCAAGTCTCGGTACATCTTTGTACTCCCTGGGTGCATGGTGTATCGCGAGCAGTGGGATTCTCTCAGTATCTGTCTCTTCAGGGTATCATCGTTCGGTACACAAATCCGTCCTCTGAACCTCAATAATCCATCCTCACTGATTGTGAGATCCGACTGCGAACTCTGCTCAGTTTGGCTAACCATATCTATCAACCTCTGATCACTGCGCTGCCCAGTTCTAATCTGATCCATGATCCTGGGCTCTATCCGCAGGCTAGCCAAAAATCCAGTCTCTACCTCTTTAACTCTGATCCGAAGTTCGGCGAACTGCTCTAACAAATCCCATTCCCTGATCATCATAGCAGATATCATACTCTTCCTGCTCAGGGCATCAGCAACTACATTCGCCTTACCCGGATGATAAAGGATCTCGCAGTCATAATCCTTAAGGAGTTCCATCCATCTCCTTTGTCTCATGTTTAACTCTTTCTGATCAAAGAGATATCTCAAACTCTTGTGATCAGTGAAGATCTGGAATCATTCCCCATATAAGTAGTGTCGGCAGATCTTCAAAGCAAATACCACAGCGGCTAACTCCAAATCATGCGTGGGATAATTCCGCTCATGGTCTTTCAGCTGTCGCGATCCATATGCGACCACTCTTCCGTGCTGCATAAGCACACACCCTAATCCTTGGTGAGATGCATCACTATACACTGAGAATCCTCCTGATCCCTCAGGAATAGTTAACACAGGTGCCGCTGTCAATCTCCTTTTTAATTCCTGAAAACTGAGCTCACATTGATCAGTCCATAAAAATGGAGTCTCTTTGCGCGTGAGCTTAGTCAAAGGGGCGGCAATCCTGGAAAATCCTTCCACAAATCTTCTGTAATACCCTGCCAAACCAAGGAAGCTTCGTACCTCAGTAACTGTCCTCGGTCTCTCCCAATTAAGCACAGCCTCCACCTTGCTCGGGTCCACTGATACTCTTTCCTCTGAGACTATATGACCAAGGAAAGCTATCCGGTTCAGCCAAAACTCACACTTACTAAGCTTTCCGTACAGTTGCTTATCTCGGAGTATCTGAAGTACTAACCACAAATGCTGTGCATGCTCCCCATACGACCGAGAGTACACCAGGATATCATCAATAAAGACTATCACAAACTTATCCAGATAGTCTCTGAACACCTCGTTCATCAATCTCATAAATGCTGCAGGGGCGTTCGTCAATCTAAAGGACATCACCAGAAATTCGTAATGGCCATACCTTGTCCTGAAGGCCGTCTTTGGAATATCTTCTTCCTTGATCCTCAATTGGTGATAGCCCGATCTCAAATCAATCTTAGAAAAGACTGATGCCCCTCTCAACTGATCAAGTAGATCATCAATCCTGGGTAGTGGGTATTTATTCTTCACCGTGGCTTTATTCAACAATCGATAGTCTACGCATAACCTGAGACTACCATCCTTCTTCTTGACAAATAGTACTGGCGCTCCCCACGGCGAAACACTGGGTCTAATAAACCCTTGATCTAATAACTCCTGTAGTTGTCTCTTCAATTCCTCAAGTTCCACTAATGCCATCCTGTAAGGAGGGTTAGTGATCGGCTGAGTATCTGGTACCAAATCAATGGTAAACTCCAGCTCTCTCTCTGGTGGTAAACCTGGCAATTCATCTAGGAAAACATCCAGAAATTCACATACCACAGGTATATCCTCAATCTTCGGATGTTCCCGCTCATCGTCTGGGATGAGTGTCTCGTAACCTTCACATGAATAATCATATTTAATATTCTCCAAAATAATATTAAAATTCTCAAATTACTTACTAGAATTCCACATATACATTTCCTCAACATCTCAACCGTACACTGTAAGGTTCAGGTAGGGAGAAAGTTACAATCTTAGTGTAGCAGTCTAAACTCACTCGATTGGTCGCCAACCAATCCATTCCCAGAATTATATCAAACCCATGTACATTCAACATGATTAGATCTGCTAACATCACTCTATCTCCCACCTTTATTTCACATCCTCTACAGATTAACTCAGTTCTCTGGGATTCACGCATAGGGGTATTTACATGTAGTATATATTCTAGAGGTTCAAACTTCAAGTTTAATCTACATGCAAAATGCTCAGAAATAAACGAATGCGTGGATCCTGAATCAATCAACACATGAGCCTCATAAATATAGATAGAGAGGGTACCTCTTATAGTTTCTGTCGAAGTGTCTGCGGTCTCCTTATCAAGGGCAAACACACGTCCCTGTGCCACAGGTTTCTTCCCTTTCTCTACCGCAGTGGCCCGTCTCCGGGGATCCACTCTCTGAGGCTGTTGTCTAGTGGGCTCCGGAGCATGTGGTTTCTGAGGTTGGGGACAGTCCTTCACTCTGTGACCCATGTCACCACATCTAAAACATCCATGGATCGACCCAGTACAACTTCCCTCATGCATTCGGCCACAGTCTCTACAAACCCTTATCTTCGGCCTGACATATCGAGGGGTCTCCTTGATAATAGGATAGGCTCTGGGTCTCTCCAATCTGTCCTTCTGTACCTCAATCCTTCCTCTTCTGAAGGAACCTCTCCGAGCCTCTGTTTGGAAAATCGCTGGCCTCTTGCCCTTATCTCTACTCACCGCTCTGAGCTCATTCTGGGATTGTACCATCTCAATTCCTCTTTCAATCTCTTGTGCTCGTCTCAGAGCATCTCCAAACTCAGTAATGCATAGCCCTATCAATCTATCTCTGATAACGGGCTTCAACCCATACACAAACTTCTCTGTGCGGAGCTCTTCACTCTTGAAGGTCTCTGGGTCATATCTCAGTAGTGCTGTGAATTGGCTCTCATAGTCATCCACAGACATGTCACCCTGTACCAAACTCAAAAACTCGGCCTGTTTCTTTCTCTGGGCGGCTCGTGGTACATATTGGGTCCTAAAGGCTGTCTGGAACTCTTTCCAACCAATCACACCATGGTGGGACATCAAAATACCCTGGGTAGTACCCCACCAATCTCGAGCTCTCCCCTTCAGCATATAGGCACTCATACTGACCCTCTCAGCATCGGTGCACCCCAGGATATCAAATATAATTCTTAATTCCGTCAACCACTCCTCAGCCTCTGTAGGATCCTTCTTTCCCTTAAATGCGGGTGGATTCATCTTCAGAAAATCCCTTAGTCGGACCATACTTCTATCCTCAGGCTGAGTGACGGGAGGCACTGGGGGTATGGGAGGTCCTTGTGGTGGTGTAGGCGTAGTACCCGAGGCATTAACTCCAAAGTGTTGCGCGAATAACGCTGCCATCTGCTCAAAACCTTGCCTCACATCGGTCTCAATCCGATTAAATCGAGAGTTAGGACTCTCTGGTTGTGGGACAGGTGGCGGAGGGGACTCTGCCTGCCTCCTCGAACGACCTCGTCGTTTACTCATTCTCTATCTCAACTCGTCTCCTGCGCGTACATATCACAATCGATTAAAATCTCAATCCTCAATTTCAGTTCATGACCAGACTATTACAGACACTTGGGATGTATTCTATTTCACTTAATCGACACTGACAGTACTAGACACCCTAAGCTCTGATACCAAGAAAACTCTGTCACGCCCCGAAAGTGCAGAAAATAGGGCTAATTTAAAACTTTTTACTCATTAATTCACAATTAATGGTTTATTCCTGTGCAGTGTCATACATCATCATAATTATAATGCCTCAGGATCTCATCATAATATAGTGTATATTGAATCATATACATTACTCAATTCCAAGTTAATTAATCCTAATACATCCCATACAATGATATACATCAAGTGTCTGCACTTACAACAATAGCCTGGGTACATGAAAAGATAAAAGGTACCTCAAAAAACAATATATATGGCCTGGAGCTCAAGTCCTCCACTAGCCACTACTCCGTACGTCGCAGGGAGATCCTTTTTCACTTGAACTCTGGGGGGAAAGGAAAACAGGGTGAGCTTCTAAATCGCTCAGTAAAGGGGGTAAGGAACTCATTTTATAAACCAAAATGCACATCACAAAAGGTTTATTTGTATGTGAAACTCATTTGAAAACCATAGCATGAAAGTACTCAAAACGACACTCTCATATGTCAAGTCATGTGAAAACATGAAGAAAAGGCTCACTCTAGAGCAATAACAAAGCATGTGAAAACAACGCGATAAACGCTTTCTCAAATAACGTGATAAAATCACAGTAAAAATAATGCACGTGGCACAGCCACTAAACACGCGTGGCATAGCCACTGATTTAATTTCTCGTGTGGCATAGCCACAAAACACATGTGGCAAAGCCACTGATTTAATTTCTCGCGTGGCATAGCCACAAAACACATGTGGCAAAGCCACTGATTTAATTTCTCGTGTGGCATAGCCACAGAATAGGGTTTCTCAACGTGGCACAGCCACCAATGGGGTATAACGTGGCACAGCCACCAATGGAGTTTCTCAACGTGGCACAGCCACCAATGGGGTATAACGTGGCACAGCCACCAATGGGGTTTCTCAACGTGGCACAGCCACCAATGGGGTATAACGTGGCACAGCCACCAATGGGGTTTCTCAACGTGGCACAGCCACCAATGGGGTTTCTCAACGTAGCACAGCCACCAATGGGGTATAACGTGGCACAGCCACATAATAGGTTATTCTCACGTTACCAGAACGGAGAAGAAATCGGGCTTACATGCTACCAGAGCAATGCCCGGTGTGTACTCACAACTACACACCTAAGTCTTATCACATAAGACTGGTTTGCCTTCACGTAGAACTCATGATGGTTTTTCTCTCATAAAACTCATTTGAAATCATTTTGTACTCAACACAAAACGTAATAAAATCGAGTTCCAACCGGCAAAGCACACGCACACATTTCTCAAATCTCAATATTGCCTTAACGTAGAGCCCAGTTATAAACTCATAAAAACGTTGGGCTCCAACCGGCTATAAAATCGTGTGCAATTTAATCTCAACACAAAACACTCAACATGCTTGTTTTATAAACCACAAATCATGCTATAACAGTTCACAAATCACATACACAAATGGTTTAGATTTCCCTTACCTCTTTGCACCTCGTATAGTGCAATCGTTTCCCCCGTATCACGGACTAGCCTCGCATTCAACTCTGGAACTCTCGAGCTGTCCAAACGATGTTAAAACATCAATACTCAATTATCTCATAACCCTCAATTCTCAAAATCGAGCGTAATTGCTCATAACTCCTCAAATCTCTTGATTCTCGTAACTCAACCCTAAACTACAACCTCATTCACAATATCTCAACGTTCTATATCTCTAATACCAATTATCTATGCTAATTCATCACATCGTCTATATTTCCATTTATAGCACAAATTCTCAAAATTACCAAATATCAACATTACTCCAACCACATTGCAATTTCATCAATCCCTAATCATTTCTCAACTATTTCAACACAATGGCAACCACCAATATCATAAAAATCAGCTCAAATATCAAGATCGAGGTTTAAAAATTACCCAAAGCTTGTGGAGAGCTTATCTCTTGCCTCGATTCGATCCGTCTTTCGATTTCCAAGTATGTTGTTCTCCCTTTGATGAGGAACAACTTTCCTTCTTACCACAACAGCTGATTCGGCCGAAAATGGGTGATTTGGATGAGTGAGAAAGTTAGGTTTTTGGTAAAATGGGGGTTGGAAGAGAGAGAAAGTGAAATTGCAGGGGAAAACACGGGTTCCTTATATAGGCTGGAGGTAGGAGATCGATCTGCCTATTGATGAGATCGATCTGCGTTTGAAATTTGGGGACGATCTGGGCAATTTTATGCCTAGGAGATCGATCTGTCGAGGGGTGAGATCGATCTCTTTATGGCTTTATGAGATCGATCTGCTCCTAAGGAGATCGATCTTCTCCCCAAACAGAATCATTTCGAGATCGATCTCTTCCTCATGAGATCGATCTTCTCTCAAACAGATTCATAAGGAGATCGATCCTCTTCCATTGGAGATCGATCTGCTCCTTAAACTCCTCCTTCCTCGTCATTTTTAACTCACCAGATCGATCTCTCCTTCTCCCAGATCGATCTGTCCTCATACTTCATGCTTATTTTACACACTTAACATATAAATCTCCAATTATAATTCCCACAATTTACTTAGCTCAATAAATTACACTTCAATTTAATTTTACATCAATAAAATATGTCTGAAATTCTCAGATCTCACATGATGTTACTACATGGATGGGAGAATGAAATCATGTGTAGAGCGTTCTCGCTAACTCTGATAGGTTACGCAATGAAGTGATTCAATGGTTTAGCAAAATGGTCTATTCCTTCATTTGACTAACTGAAAAGTGAGTTTATGAAAACTTTTGTGATAAGCAACTAAAAAAACAAGGAGGTTATTTACTTACTTACTCTTAAACATGGAAATAAGGATCGTTGAAAAATTATGTGTATCGATTTCTTGATTCTACCCTTAAAGTATGTGACTTGCAGGCTGGAGTGGTAGTAGCAGCTATCTTGTAAAGAATAAAGTCTTAGAAGTTATAAGAGTCATTATCATTGAATCAATTGACAGCGATCTCAGATTTGTTCTCTAGAGCTAATAATTACATCACTTACAAAGAGGTGATGAGAAGGATACAGCCGTGTAAACCTAAGGAAGGAAGGAAGCGAGAAAGGGACTCCAATGACAAAAGCACAACAAGCTCAGACAAGTCAAATAAGGCTTCGAAGTTGAAATATTCTAATTATACAAAGTTTATTGAACCTCGAGCTTCAATTCTGGACACGATTGAAACAGTCAAAATGCTTTAATTCCTTAAAGAGGTGAAAGGAATTTAAGATGAGATTTTGAGTCCTATTATAGCTTCCATTCCATGTTTGCCTACACAACTAAGAAATGTTAAGATCTCATGAACCAACTTGAGAAGCTAGCCAGAGAAGAGAAGTTGGATTGCTGTGTGTTAAGGAATGAATGGGTTCGCTATCTCGCACGTGGTCGTGGAGACAGCAGGCAAATTGATATATGTGATAACAATAAAGAAAATGTAATAGGAAATGTAAGAAGGGGGAATGATGGTAAAAAAGTTGAACATAGGGATCAACAGGTGGATAATGAACCTACAGAAGCTAATGTTATTTCGAGAGGAGTGTATATGCCTGGTAGCTCGTCTGCATCAATAAGGCTTATGCTTGACAAGTTTATCAGGTTTATTCTATGATGAAAGTAACTGAGGAAGAAAAACTAATCGCCTTTACTCCAGCCGATAGAGGAGATGTGATTATTCCCCATTATGATCCTATATTAATATCGACAATTATAGTGAAACATCCGATAAGGCAGATTTTGGTGAATAATGAAAGTTCAATTAATCTTATCTATTGGAACTATTTCAAGAAGATGAACATATCTAAGCAAAGATTAAAGCTTATAACAAAATTCCTATATGGCATTGCAGGGGAGAAAGTGAAGGTGGCAGGATCTGTTCAGTTACCCGTTACTCTAGGTGAAAACTATCAAACTGTAACAAGATAAGTTTTATTTATGGTGGTGGAATTGACATCTATGGCGTATAACGTTAAGGGCTGTACTTTTGTAAACTGCAATTTCTCATACTTAATGTCTAGTTGGTTTATATTTTATTGGAAATAAAATTAGGTAATTGCTTGTTTTAGGGACATGCAGAACTAGGAGTGCGCGATATTCTAGCTTTTGTAGTTAAGTCGGGTATATGAGCTCGATTTAATAAGGTAAAGCCTTAGCTCGAAGCCAGTTAAATCTTAGTGTAGCTATGTCATTAAGGTCCAATTAATATAATTTAGACAAAATTAATATATTATCAAGATATTTAAAGTAATAAAATAAATGAACATAAATTTTATAAGTAGGAGTCGGATTCAATTAATCTAGTGTGAACACATTTTAATTTATATGGTATGTGCATGAATGTGCCCATGAACAAATTAAATTGTTAATAGATAGATTCATGTGATTAGATTAGGATAGATTAAAGTAATCTACACTTAGTTTATTAAGTTAAATGTTACATGAATATGGAAATAAATTAAATTCATGTAAGTAATTAAGGCTAATATACCGAAATTCAATATATATATATATAATACAATTAAAATACATTACGTAATACATTAGTCTAGACTATACATACATGTAATTTGATTAAGTTCATGAAGGATAGACATATGGTGTAAGAAATTAATTACAATGATAAATAAAGCCGAAAATAATCTAACCATGTAAAATTAAAATAGGAATAAAATACCATTATTATTTGTTGCATTTAACAATTTAATAAAACAAAAAATTTTAATACATTATAGTTAAACTAAAATATAAAAAAAATACATTTTTATTATTTTATTTTCCTAGCCTAACATTGAAAAAAAAAAAAAAACCTTTTACCCCTCTTCTCTTTTCTTCACATTTTCTAGCCAAAAAGAGAACCCAAATTCTCTTCATGAAACCGAGAGCTATAGGGGAAGAGAGAGCATGAAATTAGCCAAATCAAAGAGAGAAAGCCACTATACTATCTAGATTTCGTGTTTAGGCTTATGTATAGAGAGATTTTATGATGAATTTCAAGAAAACATTGGGTTTTCATGAGTAAGTTTCAACCATTCAAGATTAAGGTGAGTAAAGTTCAATTTTAAGTCAATTCTTATTTAACTAATGTTAGAGGAGTATATTTAGAGTAACAATTTCAATTTAATTTCAGTTTTGAAGAATGTAGGTAAAATTAGGTTTTGTAAATTTGGGTATTTCGAAAATTAAGGGAAGAATTGGGTATTCTTAGCTAAATTGAATAAATTTAAGTAATGAAATTACTCTTTGATGTGATTAATTTGATTAATGGTTGAAAATTCTATGTGAACATGAAAATGGGGATTCGACTATGAGGGAATAATTGGTGATTTTGAAGAATTTGTCCTAATCTGATTTTGGATGAAAAAAAATTCACGCATGTTTTGGGTTGAATTTATGGTTTGCTAAGCTAATTGTCAAAAATTCAATGTGGCTATGGAAAATGAGTATTTGGCCAACTTGAAAAATTAGGAATAATTGGTTTGCTTAGGAAATTTAAGCTTAAACCACTTGATTACAATGTGAATATGCAGTTATAGGGTTTGCATGATTTAAAATCTAATATATATAAGTTGGGATATAAGTTAAGGTATTCGGCCTTGGTGAAGTGATTGGGAAATTTAAGATAAAATTAGGTTTTGAGGATTCAAACCACAAAGTTATGATGAATCTAATACATAAATATAGTTACATGTAAGATTTGTGAATAGAAGTTAGATTTTGGTGTTGAAAAGTAGTTTCGACCACATGAAGAAAGAATAAGGTATTTTCCTTTAATTTTTTTTTTTTTTGTGTTTAGTAAAGTAAACTAATAGTTATATCAAACCATAAATGAGTTTATAATTACATGGTAAGCTTGATACAAATGTAAATAAAATAAGATGGAAACTTAGTTAAAGGATTCAACCAACTAGTGGATAATGTAAGGTTGAAGTCTAATGGCTATAATAATGATTAATACATGGCTAAATTTGGCTTGTGTGATTATGGTGGGCTGGCCGAATACAGATGCATGTGTAAGGATTGGTTTTAAAAGTGAAACCTTAGGGAAAGGTTAAAATTTGGAATTATTATCAAAGGGTAAAGCATTGGGTAGCATGTAACATTTGTAAGATGGATTCATTTAATGAAAACAGTAAAATATATAATAGATTTAAATATTGTATTTATGATGATGGTGTACGAGTGAGGATTAGGTGGTGTGCCTTATTGTATTGAGAGAATATGCTAGCGTAACACAAATCGAAGTCTAAATATTTTAAGTAAACTATAAACTAAAATAAGTACACAGACTGGTGATCGGATGTTCTTGCATGTGAAATTCGCAACGACTACCTCGTTAGGTGCCATGGAAGCTTAGGCACATATATGCATCCTTAAGGCGAGGAGAGTAATTAGTGCGCGTCGCTCGTGTGGTAAGGGATTTACATAACTTTTAGCTAGTAGGATACCTTAGGTTAAGTTAAAATTTACTAGAAACCATAAGTCGTTAGTTTAGTTAGTTAGTTAGTTAGGATTTATTTAAACTAGTTGTATACCTTATCTGATTTTCACTGATTCTGCAACTATTGTTCGCATTTTCTAGCTATAGCTAAACGATGTTAGAGTGAGTAAACAGACTGTTTCATAGTAACAAAATAAGAGCAGTTAAACCCAAATTGTGTACAAATAGTACATCTCTTCATTTTACTGTTTTACTCATTCATGTATGACGTTTACAACTTGGTTGCATGGGCTTTTTTAATTGTGATTTGGGAAAGCATGAGGGTGTACGAAATGATGTTAGTCTATTTTATAATAATATCACATGTTTCAAAAGTTATTGGTTTACATTCCCGAACACCTGATGATGAATTGAGATAATTTTCATGCTTTTACCGCGCATCTATTATTGTCGAATTTGAGATTTTTAGCAACCCTTGTTATGCCTTTGTGACAATCATGTTCCGTGAAAGCCATCTCTAGTATCGGTAGAAGGTTCTACGTGATTTCCCTACGGAGCCAAGTGCTTCACGGAGATGCCTCTGTGGCATCGAGATTCTATGCTACATATTACTGTAGACCTTGATCCGATCTTCAGTACCCTAGCCTGAAACCTGATTAGTTAGGATATTGCGGTAGTCACTATGGCAATATGTGTTTCCATTTGTGTAACTTGTTCCATCACAGTGTTAAGGATTGTGCCATGTCTCACACACTTAGTTTGCAAATTTAAATTGAGCCCAAGCATGCATTTGTTAGATTTACATGTTTTCGGTAAGGGTGTTGGGTTACCGGATTTCAAGTTTTCCCGTGCTTTGATTTTACACCATGGACTATAAACTATGAATTTGTTAGCATACCCTGTGAAGGGTCGTGTTTTTGAAAAGCTGGTTGGATAAAACTTATCATACAAATCCGTGTTTAATGTATTTTTATGTTTTAATACCAAAACTAAAGTTTATGCATAGTTTTAAAAGTGCATGATGCATTGCATGATAATTTCAAATAACCACTTAACTGGTATTTTATTAGCCTCAGTTGTATGTTTTCCTTACTAAGTGTGTGGTTGCTCACCCTTTTCTTCTAAAAACATTACAGATTGACTCATGGGTGAACTGTTCGGACTTGCTGACTCTACCAGCTAAGTGCGCGATTTTTGCTCCAGAGGTATATGAAAAAAGGGGCAATATATATACTTTTATTTTAAACCTTTTGTGTATGCATGGACATATGTATTTGAATACTTTGGGATGTATTAGCTAACTTTTGTTGTGGTAGGAACAGTTAGAGAGAAAAATTAGGTTTCTTCTTTTCGATTATCATAAGATTACATATGATGGATTTCAGGTTTGATGAGACAATATTGGTCTTACTTGGTGGATAATTAGAGTTGATGATTGTGAATTGGTTTATATGATTATTGATTGAGGATGTATATTGTATATCGAGCTTGCTTGCAGGAAAGGTTTAGGACAATTTATAGCCGTTAAGCTGCCAGATTTTAGAAGAAATTTCAGACTTAGATGAAATAGATACTAGTAAATCAATAAACTTAACTCTCGAGTATAGTATTATAATATTGATGGATAAAGAAGAAAATTTAAGCTAGGAACTAAATTGCTTTACACTTATTTACTCATTAAATCAAACTTAAACTAGCTATGATGTAAATTATCACTATAATTGTAAGACCCGAATTTTTATCATATTTCCTTATGATTCACGTGATGTAAAAAATGGTTATATGTAAATTGAATCATAAGAAGAGTTTTACGTGAATGAAAAATGCAAATGGAATGAATAAAATTTTCGAATGCATTTAAAGATCAAATAGAGATTGAAATGGCCACATATTGAACGAATGAGATTCGGACCATTCGGATTGGAGATAAAAATTTAAAACACGAAATGAGAAAGGGTTCGTGAAGGGAAGTTGTGTTGATTTGGTCCCGAACACGTTAAAGGGTAAAACGGTCAAAAGATCAAAATCCAGTATAAATTCGATAAGAAAAATTTCATTAAGAATATGGAATTGAGAAATCTTGATCAATAGCAAGGAAAATATTGAAATTCAAGTCCAATTGATCAAGATATGAATTTATTGGAATTAATCGAAATTTTCACATCGAGAAATTATCCCAAAAATATTAGAAAAATACATCAGAAAGATAAAATCTGACAGATAAATACATTAATTGATTAAATGAATAAAATATAATATTTTTGGGATATTTTGGCAAAAATATTATATTTTATTTAATTAAATTAATAATAATAAAAAAATAAATAATAAAAGTAAAAAAAAAAAAGAAACAGAATCGTGAAATCTCGATTCTGCCAAAGGAAAAAAAGAAAGAAAGAAGACAGCGAGGGAGACCCAGCTCCCTTCTGCCTCCACCGAAACGAGCCACCGAGGTGAGAAGACCGGACGAGAGGGGCAGTCGACCCTCGTCGGTAAGATGGTTGATGAGTCATGGGGTAAGATGGTTGGTAAGGCCCCATTGTATCTAATTGCAGCACTTTTGAGGGGTATTGTGATTGGAGGACCCCGATCTGCTACTTATCATGGTTAGATATTTGGCAGTTATCACGAAAATAAGATGTTGGACAAGGGCGAGTGTATGCCTTGGACCTGGACACTACTGATGTTCCATCTAATGTGGTGGAAGATATCACACTGGTTGTCAATAATGAAGTAATTATTTTAATTGATCCTGGTGCCACGCATTTATTCATCCACCCTTATTTGCATATAAGTTAGTGAAAGATGTGAATGCCTACACCCTTGGGCATAATGCTGATAGTTAGTTGATTATCACAAACTGAATATAGTTATAAGGATTGTAAGTTGAAAACGAAGGAAAAAGGATACATCAGCCAATTTTATTCAATGGAATATGATTAATTTTGAAGTAATATTTGAGAATAAATTAGTCGACTGCAAACTATGTTGTTCAAATTTCTATCCTAAGATAGTGATATGGTTACCCCTGAAAAGTGTACTATAAGTTTTGACAAGTAATGAAAGGGGAGTAGCGATTGAAATTAATGGAGTAAATGATTGTACTCACGGAATCAGTAATGTTGAGAATGTTTTCTCGCTTGTGTGGTTGGTGTGGATAAGGCACATCCAGAGTTAGTAGATATCCATGTGGTCAATGAGTTTCCTGATATCTTCCCGGATAATCTACCAGGATTTCCACCCATTAAAGGAATGAAGGTTGTATTAATTTGGTACCTGGTACGGAGCCAATATCCTAACCACGATATAAAATGGTATTAGTGGAACTGGAAGGACTAAAGAACCAATTATAGGAGTGAATTGGATGAAAGTTCATCAGATCTTTTTAGAGATCGATTTGAAGTATAGGTAACATCCATTAAGAATTCAGAATGTTAATGTGCCCAAAATGATTTTCGTAACCGTTAGGGCATTGATGAACAAGGTATTTAAACTTTACCTAGACTAATTTGTGGTCATCCTTAGCGATGATATTTTGATATATTCGAAATCTAAGGAAGAGCATGAGCAGCAACTGAAAACTATTTTACAGATGAATTGTTGAGAGTTTCTCGAAATAGGCTACTTAGTTGACACATCTCGTTTGGAAAAAGATTACATACGAGTGGGATGATAAGTATGAAAGTAGCTTCAGTGAGTTTTGGTGTATTGAAGTATGAACTGACCATCGTAATTATTTTCACTATACCCAATAGCTCAAGAGGTTACGCAGTGTATATGGATACCTCAAAATAATGAGTGGGTTGTGTATTGATGCAAAATGGGAAGATAGTCGATTATGGATCCAGACAACTTAAGGATCATAAAAGAAACTATCCGATTCATGATTTAAAATTGGTAGCAGTAGTGTTTGTACTTAGTATATGGCACTACTATGTACCGTGAGAAATTTCAGGTATGCACTGATCATAAAAGTCCGAGTATCTATTTTCACAGAAAGAGTAGAATATGAGATAATATAGAGGGTTAGAACTTTTGAAGGATTATGATTGTGGAAATTGTACCACCCATGAAAGACTAATGTAATGGCTGATGCCTTAAGTAGAAAGAGCTTTGGGATGGTATCACAGATGAGGGTCAGGGAACGTGAGCTGCTAGAGCAGTTGTGAGCCTCAGTAGTGATGTGATCCCTTCTAATGATGACAATGATTGTGTGACAGCTAGCCTGAGATTAGAACCAGATTTGAGTGACTGGATTTGACAGGCTTAGTGTAATGATCAACAAGGTGTCAATAGTGTGGGTCAGATTCAAAAGGGTACAGTGACAGAGTTCACAGTGAGTGATGATGGCTTACTGAGGTTCCGATACAGTATAAGTGCTCCCCAGGACCACAATTTATGAGATAATGTTATTGTCAAAAGCTCACTCTTCGGGATATACAGTGCATCGGGGAAGTAATAAATACATTAGAATCTCTGAAAAGGGTATTGGTGGTCAGATATGAAAAGAGACATTGTAGAGATTGTGTAGAAATATCTCGTAGGTCAACAAATTAAGGTAGAGCAATAGAAGTTTCCAGGGTTATTGCAGCCTCTACCTATATTAACACGGAAATGGGAGCAAGTTACCATGGATATCGTGACGGGTTATAGAGGACCACAGGAATCACAAGGTTATCTGGGTGATAGTCGATAGATTGACTAAGTCTACCCACCTTCTGGTTATGAAATCCCTAGATAATCTGAGTGTGTAGGCAGATTTATGTGTACGAAAAATTATGAAACATTATGTAGCGTCCCAGGGAGCATGATATCAAATAGGGATTTTCGCTTCACTTCCACTTCTGGGAATGTTATTCAGGAAGCTATGGAGACTCGATTGAGTGTTAGCATAGCTTTTCGTCCTCAGACAGATGGTCAGTCAAAGAGGACTATACAGGTTTTGGAGGATATGATGAAAGCGTGTGCCCTTGACTTTATAAGCTCCTGGGATGATCAGTTGCTTCGAATTGAATTCGCCAATAGCAACAATTATCACTTGAGTATCGGGATAACATTATATGAGGTATTGTATGGCCGTAGGAGTTGTTTCCCCTACTTGGATAGGAAGAAGTGGGTGACAGATAGAGAATTGCTCCCGAATTGGTATAATAAGTCTCTGAAGGAGTTCAGTTTGATTGTGAGTGATGGAGAATACTTAGAGCAGACAGAAAAGTTATGCTGACAAGAATGGAGACTGTTGAAGCTCAAGAGAGTAGGTCATATGATGAAAAATCGATTCGGGCATTAAATAGGAAAGAGAAAGTGTTAAGGTCTAAGACGATCTCCCTGGTCAAAGTCCTTTGGTAGTACTACACTCCGGAAAAGTCACATGAGAATTAAAGAGTAGGATGCGATAGACGTACCCGGAGTTGTTTATGGACCCATTTGACTTGATTCTAATTTGGAGGAGCAAATTTCTTAAGTGGGGGAGATTTTGTAAGACTCAAATTTTTATCATATTTTCTTATGATTCACATGATGTAAACATGGTTATATGTAAATTGAATCAATTAAAGAGTTTTACGTGAATGAAAAATGCAATTGGAATGACTAAAATTCTCGGATGCATTTAAAGATCAAATTGAGATGGAAATGGCCACATATTGAACGAATGGGATTCAAACCATTCGGATTGGAGATAAGAATTTAAAACACGAAATGAGAAAGGGTTCGTGAAGGGAAGTTGTGTTGATTTGGTCCTGAACACGTTAAAGGGTAAAACGATCAAAGGATTAAAATTCGGTATAAATTCGATAAGAAAAATTTCATTAAAAATATGGAATTGAGAAATCTTAACCAATAACGACAAAAATATTGAATTTTGGTATGATCTAAACGTATTGTTCGCAAGTGCACGGATCGTACAATTAATAATGGGATTTGAGTCCCGAGTTATCATCCCACAGAGAAGTTGACTAGCCTAATTAACTACCAGTTAATCTTACCCTAAGTATATCCTAATGAATTATGAAATTGCAACGGGTGATCTACTAAGGCCAATTAAAATTACTGAAAAACAATAAAACAATAAAATAATAAAAACTAAATAAAACCGAGTTAAGATTTACTTATCGAACTCCACGCAATTAAAACTAAATACCTACGAAAATAATTAAAACAGTTAAAATTAATTAACGCAATTAAAATAAAAAGCAAAAATGAAAATAAAGAAACATGATTAATTAAACTAAAATTAAACAAGTCTAAAATAACATATGCATCTAATTAAACTAATTAAGAAAAATGCAAATTAAACTAAACTAAAATTTAATGAAGATAAAGACTAAATTAAAAATGCATGAATCAAATTTAATCTAAATTAATTCTAAATGTAACTCATAAAATGCTAAACTAAAATTAAATCCTAAAACATATAATATAAAATTAATTATTAACTAACAATTAAGACTAAAAATTAAATTAACAAACTAAACACTAGAACTAATCTAAATTAACAACTAATAAAAGGAGCAATAAAAAAAAGTGCAATAAACATCAAATTGTAAAGAGGAAATGGCCAATCGTGGCCTTAAACACAAATGCCAGCCAAGTGGTTCTTATTCTGTCACTATACACGTCTTCTTCCACAAATTTCATTCAAAGTTCTCTCGGTCCTGAACAGAAACAGCTCCAGACGAGGTCCCTTCTATTGTCTGCTGCACGTTCGTGACCTCTGCTGCTCAGGTGCTGTCCTGTGACGCCTACCTTGGCAGTGCACGTCCCCTGCTGGTTGCTTTAGGGGATGGTGTGTAGCTTTGTCCAGGTACTATCCTCGACATGCCAGATATGCTGCACTGTCCTGCAGCATTACACCATCCCCGCACCTATCCTCTGCTCCATGATTGTTATCTTTAAGGTGGTGGTGATTGCAGCAGAACGGGATGCACCCGAGAGCATCTATCAGCTGGAAGCAACAACATCCTGGCCTCATACAATGCGTCTGACTCCTACTCACTCATGGTAGAATAACTAAATGAAATAATAACACTATCAGTAGAAAAATTTTAACAATGTAAACATGGAAATAAGTAAAACTTAGGGAAAGCTTTAAACAAAGAAATGACCCTGCAATAAGGAGTAATAAATAATGCAAAGAGTCTAAACCAAGAGCTAAGGACAGAAATACCATGAACAGTGGATAGAGTTGTAAAACTGTAAGACCCCGTATATGTATAAGGGTAATGTGTGTACTTGGATTAAATAATATGAATGGACTTGTGATGTAAAGTATGATTGATGTAAGTCCATGGATTCAATGTATGTATGTGTAATATAAATTGTAACGTACATACAAGTTTCATTGAGTATGAATACGAAGAAATGAGTTCTAGCAAGTGATGGATGTGATTGAGACTCAAGATGAGTAGTGTGGGAAAATGGAATGGAGTTATGCTTCCATTTGGTTTTATGTAGCATACCTTTGGACATACAATGAATGCACACAAGTTTCAATGTGCATAAGGTATGAATGGATGCCATTTTCAAGTTATAAAGGTGGATGGATGAGAAAATGGCCATGGCAATAGATTAAGGATGTGTTGTATGAGTTACAGCAAAGAAACTGCAGGAAATCTGGAAAACATGAGGTCCAGATCGAGCTCATAGGATGAGAGATCGATCTGGAAGAGCCAGAATGCTCTTATTTGGGCGAAAGAATAGAGCAGATCGATCTCCAATGGAGCCAGATCGATCTGCCAAGCATTCTGTAGTGGAAAGATCGATCCCCAAGCACCCAGATCGATCTCCTTAGCTCTCTGTTTGGGAGCAGATCGATCTCATGCTTCGACAGATCGATCTCATGCTTCGACAGATCGATTTCATGCTTCAACAGATCGATCTCATTGCTTCGACAGATCGATCTCAGGCTTAAAAATGCCGTGAAAAAGAGGGATTTTAAGGGACCAGATCGATCTCCTCTTGGACCCGATCGATCTCCTCAAGCTATTTCTATATAAGGAGGGCTGAAAATCTGGAAATCTAGGGAAAACACCAAACTTTACAATTTCAACCCCAAAAACCTAACTTTCCCTCTCTAAAATCAACCATTTTCAGTGAGATTTGGAGAGAGATCATTAGAAGCAAAGTTGTTCCTATCAAGGAGAGGAACAACATAGTGAGAGGGCATTGTCCCATTCTTAGAATTGAAGTAGTTAAGGGCATTACCAATTGGAGCAAGAAGAGAAATCATATTGGTAAGATTCTAACACTCCAATCCAAATGCATTAGCTATTTAATTGATTTTGGAGTTGATTGATAGGAGTATTGATGGTAAACTACTTAGGAATGTTGTGAAATTGGTGTGACCTAGAAATCTAAAATGGGTATAATGTGAGGATATGTGGGATTGAATGAACTTATGGTTTATGGCATGCTAAAGTTGTCATTGGGGTAATGTTATGATTTTAGATGGTTAGATGGAATTACATGGTGGGTTGGAAGAATTGTGAAAATGGATATGTATGTGATGGGTAAATGCCATAGTGAGGGAATTCATGGAACATGAACACTATGAGCTTAATGTCGATTTAACATCGATTTTAAATAAGTTAATAGGCCTAAGAAAATCCATAGACTCGAGTTATGGATAAAGTAATGAAACGAGGCCAAATAAGCTTTAATAGAGGCTATAGATTAAATTGACTATAGCAAGCACAAGGGTTGCAATATATGGATCGAATATAATGTGGAATACGATTTTATGCAGTCCTGAAGAGCTTGTTGAAGGCGAACCGAATCGTACGAGTAAGCAGCTTAAGGAAGTGGAATCACGCATCGCGATTCCAGGTAAGGGAATTTTGTGAGTATATAGAGGTAGCTGCTCGTACTTTGAACTTGTGGGTGAATATTGGGTGTTGTATGAAATGCATGAATTGCTCAAATAAATGATGGATGGTATTCGTGAATGATGACGAGTATATGCGTGGTTTTGGATTTGAAGTGGATTTTATGAAATGGGATAGTAAGGCTAATAATTGCATAAATCTAATGTTTTGATGTTTTTCCAAAACGAATTGCTTGGTTTTAAGCAAGCTCGTAGATAGGACGGCTAGTATTGTATTGTTGTTGTAGAAAAGCATTTATGAGGGCTAAACCCGAATTGCCGGGATTGATGAATTGTATATGAGCCGCCTATCACACTTGTATGACATAAATCGCGCTAGAGCCTCGCTCGCGCTGGATTTCTATGTTTTCATTTGTATGAAACGTGCTGGAGCCTAGCTCGCACCTTGATTTGGAATCTATAATGATATTTATAAACCGTACTGGAGCTTCTGCTCGTACGTGGATTTTGAGTGGTTGTCTTATGAGTATAACCGTACTAGAGCTATGCTCGTACGCGCCTCTTTATGAGAAGATGCATGATGCATGAGTCGTGCTAGAGCTTTGCTTGCACAAGCTTGTACAATGGGATTCGTATAGGGTTGTGAAAGTGGGTAAGATCCTTAGGCCTTACATCCTTAAGCTAACATCCTTAAGCCCGAGGAGGCAGGGAGGCTCTGTTAGGTGGGGAAGCTCTGTTTGGCAGGGAGGCTCTCTTACGGTGGGACTCTTAAGCCAACATCCTTAAGCCCAAAGAGGCGGGGAGGCTCTGTTAGGCGGGGAGGCTCTCCTACATGGGTACGGTAAGATCCTTAAGCCCTACATCCTTAAGCTAACATCCTTAAGCCTGAGGAGGCAGGGAGGCTCTGTTAGGTGGGGAGGCTCTGTACGGTGGGGAGGCTCTCTTACGGAAAGGATCCTTAAGCCCTACATCCTTAAGCTATCATCCTTAAGCCCGAGGAGGCAGGGAGGCTCTGTTAGGCGGGGAGGCTCTGTTCGGCAGGGAGGCTCTCCTTCACGGAATATGGAAAACTCTTGGTATGGGGTAGATAAGACCTAGGAATGGCACCCCCAATCCCGATATGAGTCTGTGAAGTACGCTGTACCGTGTATATCACATGGAGTACGATGTACCGCATGATGGTTATGTGGTGAGAAAGTCTGGCGAGGGATAATCCATCTTCGTGCCAGCATGATACCCCACACACCTGGATGCGTGTGGTCTGGGATGATTTATGATGTAATGATTCACATAGGCACTTTTGATATAGTGACCTAGATTTATACACATGCGTGAATTGTGGAATGTAAATGTGGTTGTGGTTTGTGAGTGGATTTGGTGGTGTTATGGTGTTGGTTTAAAAAAGGAAGTTTCTTAAAGAATTGCCCTTTAATGAATTTAAATGAGATTGAGCATGAGATGATTTATACATGATGTCTCTACCATGTTTTATATGCCAATGCACATGATTTTGATACAGGATATATATGTATATTCACATGGCATAGTTTTATTCCTCATGCTCCTACTATAAATGATTTATGCATAACACTATCAGCATGTAGATAGAGTAGTTATCTACCATGCTTGCATTATTGCCTTACTGAGCGTGTGGTTGCTCATCCCACTCTATTTTCCCCTACAGAGCGTGCATTGTAGCCCAGTGAGGACTGAGGCGTATTATTTTGGACTCCGCTGCATCTCCATCACTAAGAGGTATATACACAGTGATTCTTTTTGTATCTAAACAATGTAAAAGCACAGTATTCTTTTGAGTTGTACTTATGGGGGATGTAGATGTCACTAAAACGTGTATTCGTATAAATAAACGATTAAATGCACATGTATGACATCGTTTTAATTAATTGAGAATGAATGAGATGTGGTGATTATTATTGGCTCACAGCCCAACAGTGTGTGGTGAGTTTAGTTCACGACCGGGTAGGGTAACAGTAAAACGCGAAAAATTTTCAGTGATTTTCGGTTAAAGAGAATGGAATTGGGTCGTGACAGAGATTGGTATCAGAGCTGTGTTGGCCTGATGTGAGTCATTAATGAAACGTAGGAAAGTACATCCCCATAGTACTGTGCTTTTGTTTAGATATAACTGTGTATACTGTGATGGATTGAGCTTAATAAATTATTATAATACAGGGAGTTAGGCATTATGCCAGTTACACGCAAAGGTAGAGGGGCGAGAGCACGTGCTAGAGGCCGTAGAGGTGGACCTGAGAGCCGTGCGGAGCCACAGACTGAGCAGGCTCCACAAAACCCTGCTGAGAGAGCAGGTGATACTGAGGCTCGCTTCGCTAGGTTAGAGCGGAGTATTGAGAGTTTGGTGGAGATAGTCACGCAGGCCTTGGGCGCCGGTGACAGACGAGGTCCCGCGGCACAGCCTACTACTGGACAGGCAGCTGTAGAGGCGGAGAGACCTCAGACTGCTGAGACAGCTACTGTTACACCACCTCCGGCTCAGGATATAGCTTCTCCTATCGCTCCACAGCAGAGCGGTAGTGATTTGGGTTATGACTGCGACTTGAGCAGGCTGCGAGAGTTTCAAGCGCTAAAACCCCCAGTGTTTAGAGGGG
Organism: Firmiana major; assembly: GCA_033439115.1. Lineage (NCBI taxonomy): Eukaryota > Viridiplantae > Streptophyta > Magnoliopsida > Malvales > Malvaceae > Firmiana > Firmiana major. The sequence continues at coordinate 67,796,663 of CM065901.1, read as the reverse complement.
TGAAGGACCCAGTGATTACGGAGGATTGGGTGTATGAGATGGAGAAACTGTATAGGTTTTTCCGATGCACTTCAAGTGAGAAGGTTGCCTTTGCCGTGTTTATGCTGAAGGGCGACGCCGAGCATTGGTGGAGGTCCACCGAGGTTATTTTGAGGGCTAGACACTCTGAGATCTCGTGGGAGATATTTCTAGAGGCCTTCAGGAGACAGTACATCCCAGCTACCGCACAGAGGAAATTGCGGATGGAATTTATGAATTTGGTTTAGGGGAACCGTACTGTGGATGAGTATGAGTCCAAGTTTATGTCCTTGGGGAGATCCCTGACACGATGGGTAGTGAGACCCGAAAGATTCAGAAGTTCATGGATGGATTGAGATTGGCCATCCGGACTAAGCTAGCTCCCTTCGACATTGTGACCTATGAGGAGGCTGTACATAAGGCTCAGTTATGTAAGCAAGACTTCGAGCGAAATGCCTCCGAGCTTGGGAGGGTCAGTGTCAGAAAGGACAGGGACCGGAAGAGATCCGGGATTGGAAGAGTGGCCAAGAGAGATGGCCAAAGATTTTTCGAGAAGAGGCCAAAGATTGAGGAGGTGCGGGAGAGCTGCTAGACCTCCCGTATACCCAGCCTTGACTGTGCCGAGGGGCATGACTATTGGGGGACCACGACCTACTACTGATCAGTGTAGGAGATGTGGGAGATTTTATGGGAATAGGCCCTGTCTGATGACCCCTATGGTGTGTTTTAGATGTGAGAGACCAGGACATATGGCTAAGTATTGTCCTGAGAAGATGGAGATTGCCCCACAGAAGGGCAAGGAGCCTGAGGGAGCTCCAGTTGAGACAGCAGCCCCGAGGAGGAGGGCTACAGCTAAGGAAAAAGGGAAACAGGCGGCGGGTGTAAGCAGAGGAAGAGTACATGCACTGGATCAGGACACCGCAGATGCTTCGACAGATGTGATAAAAGGTACCATTCGAATTTTTGATTTAGAAGCATTGGTATTATTTGATCCTGGTGCCACGCATTCTTTCATATCACCTTCCTTTGCACATAAATTGTTGAAATATGTGAAACCAACATTGTTGGATAAAATGTTGATGATTTCCACACCCATGAATGATAGTCAATTGACTGAGCATGTATGTAGAGATTGTAAGTTAAAGATAGAGGGAAAGGAAATGATAGCCGATCTGATTTTATTAAATATGAATGATTTTGATGTAATTTTGGGAATGGATTGGTTGGCTACCAATCGTGTTGTGATGGATTGTCATGCCAAAACATTGATGTTTTCAGGATTAGACAATCTTATTGTAAATTTTGATGAAAGGAAATGATATGAAAATAGCATGTTTGTTGTAAATAAAGGAGTATGATTTTAAATTCATATTGCTTGAGAGATAAATTTATTGTTTATGATAAATGTTGAATGTGGAGCGATGGTTTATGTTACTAACGATGGAGAGGACAATGTGAAGGGTTCATTGCCTATGTGGTCGATATAGATGAGGCACACCCGGAATTGAAGGACATACCCGTAATTACGGACTACCCTGATGTCTTTCAATATGAATTACCAGGACTACCACCTGAAAGGAAAATGGAATTTTGCATTGAGTTAGTGCCTGGTACAGAGCCGATATCGAAACCACCCTATAGAATGGCTCCGATAGAATTGGAAGAGCTGAAGAAACAGCTGCAAGAGTTGTTGGAGAAGGGGTTTATTAGACCGAGTGTCTCACCTTGGGGAGCACCGGTTCTATTTGTAAGGAAGAAGGATGGAAGCCTCTAACTGTGTATAGATTACCGGTTGTTGAATAAGGCCACCATTAAGAACAAGTACCCCCTTCCAAGAATCGATGATTTGTTGGATCAGCTCCAGGGAGCCGAAGTATTTTCTAAGATAGATCTGCGGTCAGGGTATCATCAATTGAGGATTAGGAGTGGAGATATACCCAAGACAGCATTTCGTACCCGTTATGGCCACTACGAGTTTTTGGTGATGCCATTCGGATTGACGAATACTCCTGCAGCATTTATGGCTTTGATGAATGACATATTCAAGCCATACCTGGACAAGTTTGTAATTATTTTCATAGATGACATTTTGGTGTATTCCAAGTCCAGGGAAGATCATGAGGAGCACTTGAGGATAGTTCTGCAGACCCTCCGAGAGAGAGAATTGTATGCCAAACTCAGCAAGTGTAACTTTTGGTTGGAACAGATCTCATTTCTGGGGCATGTTGTGTCAAAGGATGGGGTATCAGTGGATCCATCCAAGATAGAGGCAGTTGTGCAGTGGGAACAGCCCAAGACAGTAACTGAGATCAGGAGTTTCCTGGGATTGGCAGGATATTATCGGAGATTTGTAGAGGGTTTCTCCAGACTAGCTGCTCCATTGACACGCCTCGCGCGAAAAGATGTTAAGTTTGCATGGGATGAGGCATGTGAGAGGAGTTTTGAGGAGCTCAAGCGTCGATTGACGACTGCTCCAGTTCTCACCATTCCTACCAGCTCAGGAGGATTCTCGGTGTATACGGATGCATCACACCAGGGACTGGGCTGTGTGCTTATGCAGGATGGGAAGGTAGTTGCCTATGGATCTAGACAGTTGAAAGATCATGAGAGAAACTACCCGACACATGATTTAGAGTTGGCGGCCGTAGTATTTGCTTTGAAAATATGGCGCCACTATCTATATGGTGAGAAATTTCAGGTTTTCACAGATCATAAGAGCCTTAAGTACCTGTTCTCGCAGAAAGAGCTGAATATGAGACAGAGGAGATGGCTCGAACTCCTGAAGGACTATGATTGTGAAATCATGTACCACCCGGGTAAGGTAAATGTAGTTGCCGATGCTTTGAGTAGAAAGAACTTTGGGTTGGTGTCATATATGATGGTATGGGAACACGAATTGTTAGAACACTTTGCGAACCTCAGTTTAGATGTAACCCCACCTGGATCTGAGAGATTTGAGACCATGGCTAGTTGAGACTAGAGCCAGAGTTGATTGGCCATATCCGGCAAGCCCAGCAGAGCGATCGACGGTGTATCGATTGGCTGAGGCAGATACAGACAGGTGTGGGTATTGATTTTAAGCAGAGTGCTGATGGCTTATTGAGGTTCAGAGGCAGAGTATGCGTTCCCAGGGATCCTGAGATCAGGAGAACGATTTTATCAGAGGCTCACTCATCGAAGTATACGATACATCCGGGAAGTACCAAGATGTATCAAAACCTTCGGAAGGTTTATTGGTGGTCTGGAATGAAAAGAGACATTACTGAATATGTCGCTAAGTGTCTCGTTTGTCAGCAAGTGAAGGTAGAGCATCAGAAGCCTGTAGGATTATTGCAGCCTCTACCGATACCGACCTGGAAGTGGGAGCATGTCACCATGGATTTTGTGATGGGGTTGCCGAGGACCCGCAGAGGTCATGATGCCATATGGGTTATTGTGGACCGGTTGACTAAGTCCGCCCATTTCTTGGCTATGAGAGCTACCGATACACTGAGTCAGTTGGCGAACCTGTATATTCGAGAGATAGTACGGCTACATGGTGTACCAGTGAGCGTTGTTTCTGATAGGGATGCCCGCTTCACTTCCCATTTCTGGGAACATTTTCAGGAAGCGCTGGGGACCCGATTGAGTTTTAGCACCGCTTTTCATCCTCAGACAGATGGGCAGTCAGAGAGGACTATACAGACCCTCGAGGATATGTTGAGAGCGTGTGTGCTGGATTATAGAGGCTCCTGGGATGACCACCTGCAGTTAGCCGAGTTCGCTTATAATAATAGCTATCATGCTAGTATCGGGATGGCACCCTATGAGGCATTATACGGGCGTAGATGCCGTTCCCCCATTGGATGGGAAGAGGTTGGTGACAGACAGATTTTCGCTTCGGACTTAGTGCAGCAGGCATCTGAGGACGTCCAGTTGATATGTGAGAGATTACGGACAGCTCAGAGCCGGCAAAAGAGTTATGCTGACAAGAGACGAAGACCACTGGAGTTTGATGAGGGTGAGTCGGTATTTCTGAGAATTTCACCATCGAAGGGTATTATGAGATTCGGTAAGAAGGGCAAGCTGAGCCCTAGATATATCAGACCCTTCGAGATTTTGGAGAGAGTGGGAGATAAGGCGTATAGATTGGCATTGCCATCGGACTTGGCAAATGTCCACAACGTCTTCCACGTCTCGATGCTTCGGAAGTATCACCCGGACCCGGCACACGTGATAAGATATGAGCTGTTGGAGCTCCAGGAGAGTATGACGTATGTTGAGAAGCCAGTTCGAATATTGGACAGAAAAGAGAAAGTGTTGCGGAATAAGACAATTCCCTTAGTGAAAGTGCTTTGGCAACACCACACGGCGGAAGAGGCCACGTGGGAATTGGAGAACTTGATACGGGAGAAGTACCCCCAACTTTTTGAAGAGTGACTTGGTTCTAATTTGGAGGACCAAATTCCTTGAAGGAGGGGAGAATGTAAGACCCCGTATATGTATAAGGGTAATGTGTGTACTTGGATTAAATAATATGAATGGACTTGTGATGTAAAGTATGATTGATGTAAGTCCATGGATTCAATGTATGTATGTGTAATATAAATTGTAACGTACATACAAGTTTCATTGAGTATGAATACGAAGAAATGAGTTCTAGCAAGTGATGGATGTGATTGAGACTCAAGATGAGTAGTGTGGTAAAATGGAATGGAGTTATGCTTCCATTTGGTTTTATGTAGTATACCTTTGAACATACAATGAATGCACACAAGTTTCAATGTGCATAAGGTATGAATGGATGCCATTTTCAAGTTATAAAGGTGGATGGATGAGAAAATGGCCATGGCAATAGATTAAGGATGTGTTGGTATGAGTTGCAGCAAAGAAACTGCAGGAAATCTGGAAAACATGAGGTCCAGATCGATCTCAAAGGATGAGAGATCGATCTGGAAGAGCCAGAATGCTCTTATTTTGGCGAAAGAATAGAGCAGATCGATCTCCAATGGAGCCAGATCGATCTGCCAAGCATTCTGTAGTGGAAAGATCGATCCCCAAGCACCCAGATCGATCTCCTTAGCTCTCTGTTTGGGAGCAAATCGATCTCATGCTTCGACAGATCGATCTCATACTTCAACAGATCGATCTCATTGCTTCGACAGATCGATCTCAGGCTTAAAAATGTCGTGAAAATGAGGGATTTTAAGGGACCAGATCGATCTCCTCTCGGACCGGATCGATCTTCTCAAGCTATTTCTATATAAGGAGGGCTGAAAATCTGGAAATCTCGGAAAACACCAAACTTTACAATTTCAACCCCAAAAACCTAACTTTCCCTCTCTAAAATCAACCATTTTCAGTGAGATTTGGAGAGAGATCAGTAGAAGCAAAGTTGTTCCTATCAAGGAGAAGAACAACATAGTGAGAGGGCATTGTCCCATTCTTAGAATTGAAGGAGTTAAGGGCATTACCAATTGGAGCAAGAAGAGAAATCATATTGGTAAGATTCTAACACTCCAATCCAAATGCATTAGCTATTTAATTGATTTTGGAGTTGATTGATAGGAGTATTGATGGATAAACTACTTAGGAATGTTGTGAAATTGGTGTGACCTAGAAATCTAAAATGGGTATAATGTGAGGATATGTGGGATTGAATGAAGTTATGGTTTATGGCATGCTAAAGTTGTCATTGGGGTAATGTTATGATTTTAGATGGTTAGATTGAATTACATGGTGGGTTGGAAGAATTGTGAAAATGGATATGTATGTGATGGGTAAATGCCATAGTGAGGGAATTCATGGAACATGAACACTATGAGCTTAATGTCGATTTAACATCGATTTTAAATAAGTTAATAGGCCTAAGAAAATCCATAGACTCGAGTTATGGATAAAGTAATGAAATGAGGCCAAATAAGCTTTAATAGAGGCTATAGATTAAATTGACTATAGCAAGCACAAGGGTTGCAATATATGGATCGAATATAATGCGGAATACGATTTTATGCAGTCCCGAAGAGTTCGTTGAAGGCGAACCGAATCGTACGAGTAAGCAGCTTAAGGAAGTGGAATCACGCATCGCGATTCCAGGTAAGGAAATTTTGTGAGTATATAGAGGTAGCTGCTCGTGCTTTGAACTTGTGGGTGAATATTGGGTGTTGTATGAAATGCATGAATTGCTCAAATAAATGATGGATGGTATTCGTGAATGATGATGAGTATATGCGTGGTTTTGGATTTGAAGTGGATTTTATGAAATGGGATAGTAAGGCTAATAATTGCATAAATCTAATGTTTTGATGTTTTTCCAAAACGAATTGCTTGGTTTTAAGCAAGCTCGTAGATAGGACGGCTAGTATTGTATTGTTGTTGTAGAAAAGCATTTGTGAGTGCTAAACCCGAATTGCTGGGATTGATGAATTGTATATGAGCCGCCTATCACACTTGTATGACATAAATCGCGCTAGAGCCTCGCTCGCGCTGGATTTCTATGTTTTCATTTGTATGAAACGTGCTGGAGCCTAACTCGCACCTTGATTTGGAATCTATAATGATATTTATAAACCGTACTGGAGCTTCTGCTCGTACGTGGATTTTGAGTGGTTGTCTTATGAGTATAACCGTACTAGAGCTATGCTCGTACGCGCCTCTTTATGAGAAGATGCATGATGCATGAGTCATGCTAGAGCTTTGCTCGCACAAGCTTGTACAATGGGATTCGTATAGGGTTGTGAAAGTGGGTAAGATCCTTAAGCCTTACATCCTTAAGCTAACATCCTTAAGCCCGAGGAGGCAGGGAGGCTCTGTTAGGCGGGGAGGCTCTGTTTGGCAGGGAGGCTCTCTTACGGTGGGACCCTTAAGCCAACATCCTTAAGCCCAAAGAGGCGGGGAGGCTCTGTTAGGCGGGGAAGCTCTCCTACATGGGTACGGTAAGATCCTTAAGCCCTACATCCTTAAGCTAACATCCTTAAGCCCGAGGAGGCAGGGAGGCTCTGTTAGGCGGAGAGGCTCTGTACGGTGGGGAGGCTCTCTTACGGAAAGGATCCTTAAGCCCTACATCCTTAAGCTATCATCCTTAAGCCCGAGGAGGCAGGGAGGCTCTGTTAGGCAGGGAGGCTCTGTTCGGCAGGGAGGCTCTCCTTCACGGAATATGGAAAACTCTTGGTATGGGGTAGATAAGACCTAGGAATGGCACCCCCAATCCTGATATGAGTCTGCGGAGTACGCTGTACCGTGTATATCACATGGAGTACGATGTACCGCATGATGGTTATGTGGTGAGAAAGTCTGGCGAGGGATAATCCATCTTCGTGCCAGCATGATACCCCGCACACCTGGATGCGTGTGGTCTGGGATGATTTATGATGTAATGATTCACATAGGCACTTTTGATATAGTGACCTAGATTTATACACATGCGTGAATTGTGGAATGTAAATGTGGTTGTGGTTTGTGAGTGGATTTGGTGGTGTTATGGTGTTGGTTTAAAAAAGGAAGTTTCTTAAAGAATTGCCCTTTAATGAATTTAAATGAGATTGAGCATGAGATGATTTATACATGATGTCTCTACCATGTTTTATATGCCAATGCACATGATTTTGATACAGGATATATATGTATATTCACATGGCATAGTTTTATTCCTCATGCTCCTACTATAAATGATTTATGCATAACACTATCAGCATGTAGATAGAGTAGTTATCTACCATGCTTGCATTATTGCCTTACTGAGCGTGTGGTTGCTCATCCCACTCTATTTTCCCCCCTACAAAGCGTGCATAGTAGCCCAGTGAGGATTGAGGCGTATTATTTTTGGACTCCGCTGCATCTCCATCGCTAAGAGGTATATACACAGTGATTCTTTTTGTATCTAAACAATGTAAAAGCACAGTATTCTTTTGAGTTGTACTTATGGGGGATGTAGATGTCAGTAAAACGTGTATTTTTATAAATACACGATTAAATGCACATGTATGACATCGTTTTAATTAATTGAGAATGAATGAGATGTGGTGATTATTATTGGCTCACAGCCCAACAGTGTGTGGTGAGTTTAGTTCACGACCGGGTAGGGTAACAGTAAAACGCAAAAAATTTTCAGTGATTTTCGGTTAAAGAGAATAGAACTAGGTCGTGACAAAAACAGAGGAGAGCAGAGCATGGTTGTGACAGTGGTACGCCTCCATTGTTCAACAGATAATCGCATGGAACTGCTCTGCTTCAAGCATGAACCACTATCCAGTAATATGGTAGTAATCCACACCTCAGTGCACCGTCCCCTGCTGACTCTTCTTCTCAGCTGCAAGCACAAATAGGACTCCTCTATAGCAGTCTACTACTGCGTTGATCAAAATAGAGCAGTCTCAATCACACATTACATGCAAGAGCCGAGATAGGAAGGTGAAATGTAGAAAAACCGAAGAAATTCATCTAATAAACAACTTAAATAAAACAAAAAAATGAAAAAAAAAAGCATGGAGACATGATGAGCTACTGTAACAATGATAAAATAAAACTAAAGAACAAAAAAAAAGTATCATAAAAGTAAACAGTAAACCGAGCATAAAAATAAAGGAATGAAACTTTACATAACCAGGAGCTAAGGACAAAAATTCAATGAACAGTGGAAGCAACAACATCATCAGCTGGAATGAAACTTTCCAGCATCTATCAGCTGGAAGCAACAACATCTTGGCCTTATACAATGCGTCTGACTCCTACTCACTCAAGGTAGAATAACTAAATGAAATAATAACATTGTCAGCAGAAAAATTTTAACAATGCAAACATGGAAATAAGTAAAACTTAGGGAAAGCTTTAAACAAAGAAATGACCCAACAATAATGCAAAGAGTCTAAACCAAGAACTAATGATAGAAATACCATGAATAATATTGTAAAACAGAGGAGAGTAGAGCATAGTTGTGACAGTGTTACGCCTCCATTGTTCAACTAATAATCGCGTGGAACTGCTGTGCTTCAGGCATGAACCATTATCCAGTAATACGGTAGCAATCCACACCTCAGTGCACCGTCCCCTACTGACTCTTCTTCTCGGTAGCAAGCACAAATAGGACACCTCTATAGCAGTCTACTACTGCATTGATCAAAACAAAGCAGTCTAAATCACACATTACATGCAAGAGCTGAGATAGGAAGGTGAAATGCAGTAAAAACCGAAGAAATTCAACTAATAAACAACTTAAATAGAAACAAAAAAATGAAAAAAAAGCATAGAGACATGATGAGCTACTGTAACAATGATAAAACAAAACTAAAGAACAAAAAAAAAAAAACTATCATAAAAGAAAACAGTAAAACGAGCATAAAAATAAAGGAATGAAACTTTACAAAACCAAGAGCTAAGGACAGAAATACCATGAACAGTGGAAGCAACAACATCATCAACTGGAATGAAACTTTCCAGCATCTATCAGCTGGAAGCAACAACATCCTGGCCTGATACAATGTGTGTGACTCTTACTCACTCAAGGTAGAATAACTAAATGAAATAATAACATTGTCAGCAGAAAAATTTTAACAATTCAAACATGGAAATAAGTAAAACTTAGGGAAAGCTTTAAACATAGAAATGACCCACCAATAAGGAGTAATAAATAATGCAAAGTGTCTAAACTAAGAGCTAATGACATAAATACCATGAACAGTGGACAGAGTTGTAAAACAGAGGAGAGCAGAGCATGGTTGTGACAGTGTTATGCCTTCATTGTTCAATTGATAATCACGTGGAACTGCTGTGCTTCTAGCATGAACCATTATCCAGTAATACGGTAGCAATCCACACCTCAGTGCACCGTCCCCTGTTGACTCTTTTTCTCGGCAGCAAGTACAAACAGGACTCCTCTATAGCAGTCTACTACTGCGTTGATCAAAACAGAGAAGTCTCAATCACACATTACATGCAAGAGCCGAGATAGGAAGGTGAAATGCAGAAAAAAAATCGAAGAAATTCAACTAATAAACAACTTAAATAGAAACGAAAAAAATGAAAAAAAGTATGGAGACATGATGAGCTACTGTAACAATGATAAAACAATACTAAAGAACAAAAAAAAAATATCATAAAAGAAAACAGTAAACCGAGCATAAAAATAAAGGAATGAAACTTTACAAAACCAAGAACTAAGGACAGAAATACCTTAAACAGTGGAAACAACAACATCATCGGCTGGAATGAAACTTTCCAGCATCTATCAGCTGGAAGCAACAACATCCTGACCTCATACAATGCGTCTGACTCCTACTCACTCAAGGTAGAATAACTAAATGAAATAATAACATTGTTAGCGGAAAAATTTTAATAATGCAAACATGGAAATAAGTAAAACTTAGGGAAAACTTTAAACATAGAAATGAGCCAGCAATAAGGAGTAATAAATAATGCAAAGTTTCTAAACCAAGAGCTAAGGATAGAAATACCATAAACAGTGGACAGAGTTGTAAAACATAGGAGAGCAAAGCATGGTTGTGATAGTGTTACGCCTCCATTGTTCAACTGTTAATCGCGTGGAACTGCTCTGCTTCTAGCATGAACCATTATCCAATAATACGGTAGCAATCCACACCTCAGTGCACCGTCCCCTGTTGACTCTTTTTCTCTGCAGCAAGCACAAACAGGACTCCTCTATAGCAGTCTACTAAAATAGAAACAAAAAAATGAAAAAAAAGATGGAGACATGATGAGCTACTGTAACAATGATAAAACAAAACTAAAGAAAAAAAAACTATCATAAAAGAAAACAGTAAACCGAGCATAAAATTAAAGGAATGAAACTTTACAAAACCAAGAACTAAGGACAGAAATATCATGAACAATGGAAGCAACAACATCATCAGCTGGAATGAAACTTTCCAGCATCTATCAGCTGGAAGCAACAACATCCTGACCTCATACAATGCGTCTGACTCCTACTCACTCAAGGTAGAATAACTAAATGAAATAATAACATTGTTAGCAGAAACATTTTAACAATTCAAACATGGAAATAAGTAAAACTTAGGGAAAACTTTAAACATAGAAATGAGCCAGCAATAAGGAGTAATAAATAATGCAAAGTGTCTAAGCCAAGAGCTAAGGATAGAAATACCATGAACAGTGGACAGAGTTGTAAAACAGAGGAGAGCAGAGCATGGTTGTGATAGTGTTACGCCTCCATTGTTCAACTGATAATCGCGTGGAACTGCTGTGCTTCTAGCATGAACCATTATCCAAGAATACGGTAGCAATCTTGTCCCCGTCGATCGCCGGCGATTCCTCCTCTCCCCCCGTCGGTTTCTATCCCTCGATCCACCGGATTTCGGCGTCGGTGGGCTGCACCGTCGGTACCAGGGAGGTCGCCGGCCTTTCCTCTTCCATTTTTGACCCTCCGCCTGGCCGTTGATCGCCGGACGGCTCACCGGTCTCCTCCTCGAGTTGGCTTCCGTTTTTCGTCTCTGCTTCTCTTTCTCTCTCCCCGACCCGTTTCTGATCTTTTTTTTTCTTCTCTCTTCTTTTTTTCATTTATTTTATTAATTATTTTTATTAATATTTTAATCATTAAAATACATTAAAAATACCCAAATATCCCTTAAAATATCCTTAAAATTATTATTTAATTCTAAATTCATTTATTTAATTTATTTCAACCCTTTTTCGGGTATAATTTCTTCATATTTTCGGGATATTGTCCCGAATGACTTTTCAGTATATTTTTCGATTATGTTCGAGATTATTTTTTGAATTAAAAAAATTCTGATTAATCCCGATTAATTCTCATAAATTCATATCTTGATCAATTTAACCCAAAATAAATTTATTTCACCTTTATTGACCAAGATTTCTCAATCCATTATTTTTAATTAAATTTTTCTTCTCGAATTTATACCGCCTTTCGGTCTTTTGACCATTTTGCCCTTGCACGTGTTTGGGATTAGTTTAACCAAACTTCCCTTCATGAATACTCATTCATTTCGTATTTTAAATAAATTCGGGTCTTACAACCTGCCTTTTGGAAAGTTTACAAGGCAAGACAATAGTAAAGATAAGGAACACCTACCACTTGGAACCATATAGTAGTAGAATTTTTGTTTATTTGATGTCATTTTTTGTTATTGAACTATGAATTGGACTTTCGTTTCTTAATACACATTTTGTTAATACTAAAGTTGTCTAGTGTGGCATTGAAATAATTGTTAATGAAGATGCCTATTGTGGCTTTCAAATAATTATTAATGAGGTTGTAAGACCCGATTTTATCGTATTTCCTTATGATTCACACAGTTTATGGAGATTGTTATATGTTAATGGAATCATAAGATGGATGATTTTGATCATATAAATATGAACGATGTAGTCGAACATATGTTAAATCCGAAAATAGACAATTAAAGAATTTGAAATTAAATTTATGAGATTTGAATTGTTTGGACAGAGATACAAATTTTGAAATGAGAGATTATAGTGAGTCCAAGAAGGAAAGTCGGTTTAAATTGGTTCTGAAACAAGTGCAAGAGTAAAACGGTCAAAAGATCGAAATCCGGTAAAAATTCAATAAGAAAATTTTAATTAAAAACAAGGATTCAGGATATGTTGATCAATAATGAGGAAATTATCAAATTTCGAGTCCAAGTGATCAAGATCCAGAATTATTTAGAAATACCGAAAAGTCACTTAGGATAATATCCTGAAAATATGGAGATAAAATATACCGGAAAAAGGTTAATATATAATAAATAAATTAGAATAAATTAAATAAATTAATTATTAATAAAATAAAGAATTTATAGATATTTTGGAATATTTTAGAGTATTTTTATGATTATTATAATGATAAAATAAATTATAAATAATAATAATAATAATAATAATAAAGAAAGAAATCGAAAAAATCGAAAATCGGGGAGAGAGAAACTCGAAAATGAACCCAGAAAATCGTGAAGAACCCGACACCCCCGACGAGTCACCGGCAGCCGACGGACCCAGCCAATGGTCGGAGAAGGTAGAGGAGAATCTGGCGAGTCCACTGGTACCGGTAACGCGTGCCGACGACACCTATTTCCGGCAAATCAACGGACGGAAAGCTGAAGGAGAAAATGCGTCGGTTTCGGCATCTTCATTAACAATTATGTCTTGTATTGTCTGACCTTTCCACTGATGTCTTGTCACGCAGTCCGATTTGCTCCGAATCCAATCTCCAAAACTGCGGATACACATTCATCAAGTTAAATTCAATACAATTAATTGTATTTCATATTTTCTGGGCTTAATTTAAATCATTAGGTCCGTTTACCCATATTGGGCCCGATTGCACCTTAATGGGCCTTAATCATCTTTAAGCCCATTTTCCACACTTTATTGAGGCCTATTGGGCTCATTGGGCCCATTAATATTTATTTAGCCTCATTCTAAATTCTCGGATATCTTAATTAATTATTTACGACATTTTATCCAATTTTCCAAAATTTAATTCATTTATGCGGAAATTAAATCCGAAATTTATCAATATGCATAAAGATGCAAATTGTCGTAAATAAAGGTTACTTACCTGAGATTCCATGATAGTATGCAAATCAAGGATGTCTCGAGCTCTCGGTTGATGCCAATTGTCGAGCTACACAATTTAAATATTTTTTCGGGTAAATTTTCAGTCGGATATTAATCAAATTAAATATTTCGAAATTTAAATCGATCAATTCGACCGTTTACCGACTTACCCGTAGCTCGATTGCATCACAGGAAGTTTCCCTAATTTTTCCTCTTTTTTTTTCCTTTTTTCTTCCTTTTTTCCTTTTCTTTTTTTGGCTGAACCGGTTCGGTCCGGTTCAACCCAGTTCAGTCCGATTCGGTCAGTTCAAGCAACATTTGGTCCTTCCGACGCCGTCCGGTCGGTTCTCGGTGCGATTCCAGCACCAATCGGCCACCACGGCTTGAGCTTCCTAAATCGGGCCTCGGTTGGAGTCAAAACAACGTCGATGGCCGCCAATCGGGCTTCTCTCCCGTGGCAAGCTCTTTTGTTTTTGGCGTGCTCCGGCGTTTCCACGGCGTGTCACTGTCGTTGTGATGTCGCCTGAGCTCGGGCCATCTTTGTCGGCCCTCGCCGGTGGTGTCGGATCAGAGGGAAACCGACTCCCTCGGTTTTACTGCTTCGTTTCACCCTTTGATTTCCTCTGTTTCGCGTTTTGTTTCAGATTTCGTTTTTTTTCATTTACTTATAAATTATTTTTAATAATATTTTAATATTAAAAATCCAAAATATCTTTACAAATTATTATTTTATTCATTTAAATAATAATAAAAATCCCAAAAATTCATATTAAATTCATTTAATCCGTAAATGAATTTCTCAGTCCGATTTTGCCTTTTCGGTATATTTTTTGATTATTTTCGGGATTATTTTTTGATATGAAAATTTCGATTTATTCCAATAAATTCATATCTTGATCAATTTAACCCGAAATTTAATTTCTTCTTCGTTATTGATCAAGATTTCTCAAATCCATTATTTTTAATTAAATTCCCTTCTCAAATTTATGCCGACTTTTGGTCTTTTGACCGTTTTACCCTTGCACGTGTTCGGGAATACCATTTTAATCCTTTTGCATTTTTAAATGCACTTGGAAATTTCTATTCATTCATTTTTTTGCTCTTACGATAAAATCGGGTCTTACAATCTCCCCCACTTAAGAAATTTGGTCCTCCAAATTAGAACCAAGTCAAATGAGTCCATCAATAACTCCGAGTACATCTATCGTATCATATATTGTCATCCTCAAGTGACTTTCTTCGGAGTGTAATACTATCAACATACTTGACTAGGGAGATCATCTTAAACCTCAACACTTTCTCCTTCCTGTTTGATATCTGAATCGATTTTCCGATCATACATTATACTTTCATTGAGCTAAAGTGTTGGAGCTCATATCCAATCACATATGCTAGGTCTGGATATTATTTCTGAAGCATCATAAGATAGGACACATAGAGGATACCTGCTAATTCAAGTGGTAACGCCAACCTACAAGCCTTATCTCTCACTTTGTCCAATCTCAAAGGATTCAATCTAATGAACTCGATACTGATTCACCCTCGGTGAATTCCAATGATTTCCTGTCTCTTGTCAGCATAGCTTTTCTATCTGCTGTGAGGTGTTCTTAATCTCTCATAATCAACTGAACATCCTCAGAGGTTTGTCTTACCAATTCGGGAACAATTCTATTTGTCACCCACTTCTTATCCAAGTCAGGGAACAACTCTTTACGCCCATACAATGCCTCATATTATCTCATCCCAATACTCGAGTGACAACTATCATTATTGGTGAATTTGACTAGTAACAACTGATCATCCCATGAGCTTATAAAATCAATGGCACCTGCTCTCATCACATCCTCCAGAACCTGTATAGTCCTCTCTGACTGACCATCTGTCTGAGGATGGAAGCTGTGCTAACACTCAATCAGATTCCCATAGCTTCTTGAAAAATATTCCTAGAAGTGGGAAGTGAAGCGGGAATCCCTATATGATACGATGCTCCCTGGAACGCTACACAATGTTTCACAATATTTCTTACACATAAATCCTGTCACGACCCATTTCCATTCTCTTTAACCGAAAATCACTGAAAATTTTTCGCGTTTTACTGTTATCTTACCCGGTCGTGAAACTAAACTCACCACACACTATTGGGCTGTGAGCCAATAATAAACATCACATCTCATTCATTCTCAATTAATTAAAAACGATGTCATACATGTGCATTTAATCATGTACTTATACGAATACATGTTTTACTGACATCTACATCCCCCATAAGTACGACTCAAAAGAATACTGTGCTTTTACATTGTTTAGATACAAAAAGAATCACTGTGTATATACCTTTTAGCAATGGAGATGCAGCGGAGTCCAAAATAATACGCCTCAGTCCTCACTGGGCTACTATGCACGCTCTGTAGGGGGAAAAATAGAGTGGGATGAGCAACCACACGCTCAGTAAGGCAATAATGCAAGCATGGTAGATAACTACTCTATCTACATGCTGATAGTGTTATGCATAAATCATTTATAGTAGGAGCATGAGGAATAAAATTATGCCTTATGAGTAAACATATATATCATGTATCAAAGTCATTTAAAATTGGCATATAAAACATGGTAAAACATCATGTATAAATCATCTCATGCTCGATCTTATTTCAATTCATAAAAAGGGCAATTCATTAAGAAACCTCCTTTTTTTAAAACCCATGTCATAAACTCTTTCTCATCACATACATCACATCACATCAATTCACAATCACAACCTCATTTTCATTTCACAATTCAAATCCACGAGGCTCGACCCCTCCTTCGGGTCTACCTTAAACAATCACAATCACACTTAGAGATTTAAAATCATGTGGTAGTAAGTAAATCAAGCAAGGAGACAGGTTACTATATCTCAAGTGACTATGATGGCCAATCGTCACATATCATCCCAGACCACACGGATTCCGGTGTGCGGGGTATCATGCTGGCACGAAGGTGGGTTAGTTCTCTGCCAGACTTTCTCAAATCAAGTAACCACCACGCGGTACATCGTACTCCATGTGATATACATGGCACATCATACTCCGCGGACCCATAATATGGTTGGGGGTGCCTGCCATAGGTCTTATCTACCCCATGCCAAGTGTAACCTTTATAGTCTCAAGAGCGCGTGGGAGTAACCTCAATACCAGGTCCTAGCCCCTCATGGCCTTGCTCGCCCCTGTTGGGTTCCCTGATCCAGGTCCTAGCCCATCACCCTCACCCCACCTAAGAGGTCTGTCAGGCCTGTTGGGTTCCCTGGATGGATTATGTCAGGTCCTAGCCCCTCACCCTCACCCCACCTGAGAGGTTTGTCAGGACTGTTGGGTTCCCTGAGTTAATCCGTATCTCTCACCACGGCCTCATACATACCACAGTGTGAAAACCAGCGCGAGCTACGCTCTAGCGCGAATTCATGCATCAAAACCAATCACTTCGTACTAGCAACGCTCTAGTACGGCCTTTATGCATAAAAATATGAAGAAACCATGCACGAGCATAGCTCCAGTACTGTTATATGCATAAGAAAAACCACTCAAATCCACGTACGAGCGTAAGCTCCAGTACGGTTTATAACATCATCACAATTCAAATTCAAAGTGCGAGCTAAACTCAAGCACGTTTCACACAAGTGAAAACATAGAAATCTCGCGCGAGCGAGGCTCTAACGCGAATTATATTACATACACGCTATAGGCGGCTCACATGAATTCAAAACATCTCATAATATGCTTAGTGCCTCATATGGGCTATTTCACAACATCATTCAAGTACTAGCCAGCCTATCCTTTTATTTGCTCAAATCAAAGCATTGTGTTTTGTAAAAGCATTCAAAACACATGATTTATGCAATTATTAGCCTTACTATCCCTTTTTTAATAACCATTTCAAACAACCAAATCTCATACAAATACTCATACACTATCAAAACACTTTTCTATAAGTCCATGCACATTTCCAAAGCCCTATATATACCCACGAGTTCAAAATACGAGCAGCTACCTCTTCTTAGGCCTATTAACTTAGTCAAAATCGATGTTAAATCGACATTAAGATCATAGTGTTCATATTCCATGAATTCCCTCAATATGGCATTTATCAATCATATACATATCCATTTTCACAATTCCTCCAACTCACCAAGTAATTCCATCTAACCATCTAGAATCATAAACATTACCCCAATAACAACTTTAGCATGCCATAAACCATAAGCTCATTCAAGCCCACATATCCTCACATTATACCCATTTTAGATTTCTAGGTCACACCACTTCCACTACATTCCTAGGTAGTTTATCCATCAATACTCATACCAATCAACTCCAAAATCAATTAAATAGCTAATGCATTTGGATTGGAGTGTTAGAATCTTACCAATATGATTTATCTTCTTGCTCCAATTGGTAATGCCCTCAACTCCTTCAATTCCAAAAATGGGAAAATACCCTCTCACTATGTTGTTCTCCTCTTTGATAGGAACAACTTTGCCTCTAATGATCTCTCTCCAAATCTCACTGAAAATGGCTGATTTTAGAGAGGGAAAGTTGGGTTGTTGGGGTTGAAATTGTAAAGTTTAGTGTTTTTTCGGGATTTCCAGATTTTCAGCTCTCATTATATAGAAATGACTTGAGGAGATCGATCTAGTCCAAGAGGAGATCGATCTGGTCCCTTAAAATCCCTCTTTTTCACGATAATTTTTAAGCCTGAGATCGATCTGTCGAAGCAATGAGATCGATCTGTTGAAGCATGAGATCGATCTGTCGAATCATGAGATCGATCTGGTCCCAAACAGAGAGCTAAAGAGATCGATCTGGGTGCTTGGGGATCGATCTTTCCACTACAGAATGCTTGAGAGATCGATCTGGCTCCATTGGAGATTGATCTACTCAATTCTTTCGCCCAAATAAGAGCATTCTGGCTCTCCCAGATCGATCTCTCATCCTAGGAGATCGATCTGGACCTCATGTTTTCCAGATTTCCTGCAGTTTCATTGCTGTAACTCATACCAACACACCTTCAATCTATTGCCATGGCCATTTTCTCATCCATCCACCTTTATAACTTAAAAATGGCATCCATTCATACCTTATGCACATTGAAACTTGTGTGCATTCATTGTATACTCAAAGGTATGCAACATAAAACCAAATGGAAGCATAACTCCATTCCATTTTACCACACTACTCATTTTGAGTTTCAATCACATCCATCACTTGCCATAACTCATTTCTTCGTATTCATACTCAATGAAACTTGTATGTACGTTACAATTTATATTACACATACATACACTGAATCCATGGACTTACATCAATCATACTTTACATTACAAGTCCATACATATTATTTGATCCAATTATTACATCAATCTTCCTCTTCTCACATAATTAAGTCACAATATCGAAGGGAGCTAGCTTAGTCCGGATGGCCAATCTCAATCCATCCATGAACTTCTGAATCTTTCGGGTCTCACTACCCATCGTGTCCGGGTCATATCTCCCCAAGGACATAAACTTGGACTCATACTCGTCCACAGTACGGTTCCCCTGAACCAAGTTCATAAATTCCATCCGCAGTCTCCTCTGTACGGTAGCTGGGACATATTGTCTCCTGAAGGCCTCTAGAAATATCTCCCATGAGATCTCAGAGTGTCTGGCCCTCAAAATAACCTCGGTGGACCTCCACCAATGCTCAGCCTCGCCTTTCAGCATAAACACGGCAAAGGCAACCTTCTCACTTGAAGTGCATCGGAAAAACCTATACAGTTTCTCCATCTCATACACCCAATCCTCCGTAATCACAGGGTCCTTCACCCCTCTAAACACTGGGGGTTTCAGCGCTTGAAACTCTCACAACCTGCTCAAGTCGCAGTCATAACCCACATCACTACCGCTCTGCTGTGGACCGATAGGAGAATCTGTATCCTGGGCTGGAGGTGGTGTAACTGTAACTGTCTCAGCAGTCTGAGGTCTCTCCGCCTCTGCAGCTGCCTGTTCTGTAGTAGGCTGTGCTGCGGGACCTCGTCTGTCACCGATGCCCAAGGCCTGCGTGACTCTCTCCACCCGACTCTCAATACTCCACTCTAATCTAGCGAAGCGAGCCTCAGTATCCTCTACTCTCTCAGCAGGGTTCTGTGGAGCCTGCTCAGTCTGTGGCTCCGCACGGCTCTCAGGCCTACCTCTACGGCCTCTAGCACGTGCTCTCACCCCTCTACCTTGGCGTGTAACTGGCATAGTGCCTAACTTCCTGTATTATAATAATTCATTAAGCTCAATCCATCACGATATACACAGTTATATCTAAACAAAAGCACAGTACTATGGGGATGTCCTTTCCTACGTTTTATTAATGACTCACATCAGGCCAACACAGCTCTGATACCAATCTCTGTCACGATCCATTTCCATTCTCTTTAACCGAAAATCACTGAAAATTTTTTGCGTTTTACTGTTATCTTACCCGGTCGTGAAACTAAACTCACCACACACTGTTGGGCTGTGAGCCAATAATAAACACCACATCTCATTCATTCTCAATTAATTAAAAACGATGTCATACATGTGCATTTAATCGTGTACTTATACGAATACATGTTTTACTGACATCTACATCCCCCATAAGTACGACTCAAAAGAATACTGTGCTTTTACATTGTTTAGATACAAAAAGAATCACTGTGTATATACCTTTTAGCAATGGAGATGCAGCGGAGTCCAAAATAATACGCCTCAGTCCTCACTGGGCTACTATGCACGCTCTGTAGGGGGAAAAATAGAGTGGGATGAGCAACCACACGCTCAGTAAGGCAATAATGCAAGCATGGTAGATAACTACTCTATCTACATGCTGATAGTGTTATGCGTAAATCATTTATAGTAGGAGCATGAGGAATAAAATTATGCCTTATGAGTATACATATATATCATGTATCAAAGTCATTTAAAATTGGCATATAAAACATGGTAAAACATCATGTATAAATCATCTCATGCTCGATCTTATTTCAATTCATAAAAAGGGCAATTCATTAAGAAACCTCCTTTTTTTAAAACCCACGTCATAAACTCTTTCTCATCACATACATCACATCACATCAATTCACAATCACAACCTCATTTTCATTTAACAATTCAAATCCACGAGGCTCGACCCCTCCTTCGGGTCTACCTTAAACAATCACAATCACACTTAGAGATTTAAAATCATGTGGTAGTAAGTAAATCAAGCAAGGAGACAGGTTACTATATCTCAAGTGACTATGATGGCCAATCGTCACATATCATCCCAGACCACACGGATTCCGGTGTGCGGGGTATCATGCTGGCACGAAGGTGGGTTAGTTCTCTGCCAGATTTTCTCAAATCAAGTAACCACCACGCGGTACATCGTACTCCATGTGATATACACGGTACATCGTACTCCGCGGACCCATAACATGGTTGGGGGTGCCTGCCATAGGTCTTATCTACCCCATGCCAAGTGTAACCTTTATAGTCTCAAGAGCGCGTGGGAGTAACCTCAATACCAGGTCCTAGCCCCTCATGGCCTTGCTCGCCCCTGTTGGGTTCCCTGATCCAGGTCCTAGCCCCTCACCCTCACCCCACCTAAGAGGTCTGTCAGGCCTGTTGGGTTCCCTGGATGGATTATGTCAGGTCCTAGCCCCTCACCCTCACCCCACCTGAGAGGTCTGTCAGGACTGTTGGGTTCCCTGAGTTAATCCGTATCTCTCACCACGGCCTCATACATACCACAGTGTGAAAACCAGCGCGAGCTACGCTCTAGCGCGAATTCATGCATCAAAACCAATCACTTCGTACTAGCAACGCTCTAGTACGGCCTTTATGCATAAAAATATGAAGAAACCATGTACGAGCATAGCTCCAGCACTGTTATATGCATAAGAAAAACCACTCAAATCCACGTACGAGCGTAAGCTCCAGTACGGTTTATAACATCATCACAATTCAAATTCAAAGTGTGAGCTAAACTCAAGCACGTTTCACACAAGTGAAACATAGAAATCTCGCGCGAGCGAGGCTCTAACGCGAATTATATTACATACACGCTATAGGCGGCTCACATGAATTCAAAACATCTCATAATATGCTTAGTGCCTCATATGGGCTATTTCACAACATCATTCAAGTACTAGCCAGCCTATCCTTTTATTTGCTCAAATCAAAGCATTGTGTTTTGTAAAAGCATTCAAAACACATGATTTATGCAATTATTAGCCTTACTATCCCTTTTTCAATAACCATTTCAAACAACCAAATCTCATGCAAATACTCATACACCATCAAAACACTTTTCTATAAGTCCATGCACATTTCCAAAGCCCTATATATACCCACGAGTTCAAAATACGAGCAGCTACCTCTATATACTTACAAAATTCCCTTACCTGGAATCGCGATGCGTGATTCCACTTCCTTAAGCTGCTTACTCGTACGGTTCGGTTCGCCTTCAACGAACTCTTCGGGGACTGCACAAAATTGTATCCCGTATTATATTCGATCCATACAATGCAACCCTTGCGCTTGCTATAGTCAATTTAACCTATAGCCTCTATTAACGCTTATATGGCCTCGTTTCATTACTTTACCCATAACTCGAGTCTATGGATCTTCTTAGGCCTATTAACTTATTCAAAATCGATGTTAAATCGACATTAAGATCATAGTGTTCATATTCCATGAATTCCCTCACTATGGCATTTATCAATCATATACATATCCATTTTCACAATTCCTCCAACTCACCAAGTAATTCCATCTAACCATCTAGAATCATAAACATTACCCCAATAACAACTTTAGCATGCCATAAACCATAAGCTCATTCAACCCCACATATCCTCACATTATACCCATTTTAGATTTCTAGGTCACACCACTTCCATTACATTCCTAGGTAGTTTATCCATCAATACTCATACCAATCAACTCCAAAATCAATTAAATAGCTAATGTATTTGGATTGGAGTGTTAGAATCTTACCAATATGATTTCTCTTCTTACTCCAATTGGTAATGCCCTCAACTCCTTCAATTCCAAAAATGGGAAAATTCCCTCTCACTATGTTGTTCTCCTCTTTGATAGGAACAACTTTGCCTCTAATGATCTCTCTCCAAATCTCACTGAAAATGGCTGATTTTAGAGAGGGAAAGTTGGGTTGTTGGGGTTGAAATTGTAAAGTTTGGTGTTTTTTCGGGATTTCCAGATTTTCAGCTCTCCTTATATAGAAATGACTTGAGGAGATCGATCTGGTCCAAGAGGAGATCGATCTGGTCCCTTAAAATCCCTCTTTTTAACGGTAATTTTTAAGCCTGAGATCGATCTGTCAAAGCAATGAGATCGATCTGTTGAAGCATGAGATCGATCTGTCGAATCATGAGATCGATCTGGTCCCAAACAGAGAGCTAAGGAGATCGATCTGGGTTCTTGGGGATCGATCTTTCCACTACAGAATGCTTGAGAGATCGATCTGGCTCCATTGGAGATCGATCTACTCAATTCTTTCGCCCAAATAAGAGCATTCTGGCTCTCCCAGATCGATCTCTCATCCTAGGAGATCGATCTGGACCTCATGTTTTCCAGATTTCCTGCAGTTTCATTGCTGCAACTCATACCAACACACCCTCAATCTATTGCCATGGCCATTTTCTCATCCATCCACCTTTATAACTTAAAAATGGCATCCAT
Organism: Firmiana major; assembly: GCA_033439115.1. Classification (NCBI taxonomy): domain Eukaryota; kingdom Viridiplantae; phylum Streptophyta; class Magnoliopsida; order Malvales; family Malvaceae; genus Firmiana; species Firmiana major. The sequence continues at coordinate 67,773,384 of CM065901.1, read as the reverse complement.
TCATACCTTATGCACATTGAAACTTGTGTGCATTCATTGTATACTTAAAGGTATACAACATAAAACCAAATGGAAGCATAACTCCATTCCATTTTACCACACTACTCATTTTGAGTTTCAATCACATCCATCACTTGCCATAACTCATTTCTTCGTATTCATACTCAATGAAACTTGTATGTACGTTACAATTTATATTACACATACATACATTGAATCCATGGACTTACATCAATCATACTTTACATTACAAGTCCATACATATTATTTGATCCAATTATTCGCATTACCATTATACATATACGGGGTCTTACAAATCCGCCTACACACTCAGAGTATCTAGGGATTTTATAACCAGAAGGTGGGTAGACTAATCAATCTATCAACTATCATTCAGATATTCTCGTGATTTATCCGCGTCCTCTTTAACCCATCACGAAATTTATGGTAACTTGTTCCCATTTCCATGTCAATATAGGTAGAGGCTGCCATAACTCTGCAGACTTCTAGTACTCTACCTTAATCTGCTGACATACGAGACACTTTGCTACAACTCTACAATGTCTCTTTTTTTATATCTGACCACCAATACCCTTTTCAGAGGTTCTGATATATTTATTACTTCCCGGATGCACTATATATCCCGATGAGTGACCTTCTGACAATAACACTATCTCATCAACTGTGGTCCTGAGGAGCACTTAGACTGTCTCTGAACCTCTGTAAGTCATCATCACTCACTGTGAACTCTTTACTATACCCTTCTAAATCTGACTCACACCATCGACAACATGCCGATCATCACGCTAAGCCTGACAAATTCGGTCACTCAAATCCAATTCTAACCTCAGGCTAGCTGTCACAAAATCACTGTCATCATCAGAAGGGATTCACATCACTACTGAGGCTCACAACTGGTCTAGCAGGTCACGCTCCTTGACCATCATATGTGATACCATCCCGAGGCTTTTTCTGTTCAAGGCATCAGCCATTTCTTTAGCCTTTCCTGGGTGGTACAATGTTCACAATCATAATCCTTAGAAGCTCTAACCCTCTTGGTTATCTCATATTCTACTCTTTCTGTGAAAACAGATACTCGAGTCTTTTATAATCAGTGCATACCCGAAATTTCTTACCATTTAAGTGGTAGCGCCATACCTTTAGTGTAAACGCTATGGCTGCCAACTCTAAATAATGGATCGGATAGTTTCTCTTATGATCCTTAAACTATCTAGATCCATAAACGACTATCTTTCCATTTTATATCAATACACAGCCTAATCCTTAGTTTGAGGTATCCATATACACTGAGAAACCTCTTGAGTTGTTGGGTAAGGTGAGAATAATTACGATGGTCAGTTATTACTTCAATATACCAAAACTCACCGAAGCCATTTTCATACTTCTCATCTCACTCGTCTGCAAGATAGTTTCCTGTTGCTACTCATGCACTTCCCTGGATTTTGAATACATCAAAATATCATCACTAAAGATGACAACCAATCAGTCCAAGTAAGGTTTAAATACCTCATCGTAGTTGAGTTCCACTAAATATTTCAATCATCCAAATCCTTGACCTATGTACGCATAAACGTATAATGTCATTTCGAAATCGCTTTCGTTTAACATACTAACCCGCGTCATTTCGTTTTTCTTATATTAACGACTTTTATAAAATTTTAATTTTTAAACTTTCATGATTAATCGACTTCTATATCTCTTTATCGTACACGTAAAGGTACCTAAATTTTAAATGTATATATTACGACTGTCGATTTCAATTTATAGGTTATGTGTGCGCTTCTAGACGCTGTCAAATCTTCAGGCAGGGAAGTATTTTGAAATACCTTTATTAACCCCCAGACTTGACCACATAGACCGGTTATGGATATATCCACCCCTTATACTTGGTCGTAATCCATAGTCACTACATATCGCTCAATCCAATTTACTTTACATATGAAAGATATTCTTACCTTACATACGCCTCTTATTCCAATATTTCTCGTATTCAAGATCTGTCACATCTCAAAGCTTATCTCCTTTCATATATAACTTATAACCAATTCTTTCATTACGTGTCAAACTTACAGTATACTTTTCACTGATGTTTTTACCCCTATTTTCAATTTACAATCCCTATACCCATATTCAGCTAGTGAAAATCAGCTAACCATCATCATCTTGCCTAAGGGTATAGGCTTCACATCTTTCACTAGCTTATAAGCAACTGAAGGCGGTATAAATAAATGCGTGGCACCAAGATCAATTAAAAAAATTATTTCATTATTTATAACCAGTGTGGTATCTTTCCACCACATCATATGAAACATCAGTAGTGTCTTGGTCCAAGGCATATACTGGCCCTCGTCTAACATCTTATTTTCGTGGTAACTACCACACTATTTACACTGCTACACTGCTCTCACTGCTACGGAGCAGGTCGCGGTCCTCAATTCATAATACCCCTCAAAAGTGCTGAAATTGGATTCACTAGGGCTTTACGAATCATCTTACCTCGTGACTTATCAACTCTAATCTTTTACCAAACTACTTTTTTCCCGTTCTGACATCTCTATCATTCTCTATTCTCTTTTATCTCTATTTCGACCCTTACTGCCTTTCTCCATCTCAGAGGTGTGCAACTCAAGATCTTATTCACACAACTATAGTGTGCACACTGCCTCGGCATAGGTAGTGATATCTAATGGCCAATCAGACTCAATTGACAATCTGAGCCCTTCCATGAACTTTCAGACATTCTGACTCTCACTATTCACCGTGTCCGAGTCAAATCTGTTCAGGAATATAAACTGAGTTTCATACTCATCAATCAATCAGTTCCTCTGAGTCAGAGTAAAGAATTTTATCTGTAATTTCCTTTAAGTGTTCAGGATATTCTGTCACCGGAATACATCTAGAATTATGTTCTCATGTCTAATCTGGATGTCTAACTCTTAAGATGGGTCGAGTGGACTTCCACTAATGCTCCGACTCGCCCTCAAATCTCATAGATACTCTGAGCAATTAGCTCTCAAAATATTCTCCGCACTCTACTCCGACATTGCGAAGCGTATCTCAATACTGTCCGATCTCTCTGTCAGACTTTATGGGGCATGCTCAACATCGGCCTTCACTTCAATCTCATCTTGAGTCTCATGTGGTGACTCAGTACGACTCTCATGCCTACCTCTACAGCCTTGAGTTTGTGTACTCGCCTCTTTACCATAGCGGCTATCAATTAATGAGTCTATATTCTTGCATTCAAAACCAAATTCTTAGCTGCAATTCCATCTCGATATACACAATTGTATCTATACAATGCACAATACATGGGGATGTAATCTTCCTTAACTACTCACACCGACTCATATCAGGCGAACTTAAGCTTTGATACGAAAAACTGTCACGACCCAAATTACCTAAAAATCTGAGTAAATTTTTAATTTTTCATTTATTATTTAATTCTTACCTTTTTCTCATCGTGCCTATCCTACAAATAGTTGGGCTATGATTCGGTGTTAGTCACCTCACACTATTACCATTCCATTCCCATAATCACATTCACATATCAGAGTTTACTATCTTTTGACTTTAACTTAATACATACATAATGGTATTTACTTAACCTTACATCCCCAACATCAAATCTGTTTACAGTACTGTGCATTACATATGTAGATACAAAACTGTACAAATGTGTATACCTATCTCTCAATGGAAAGCAGCAGATACCAACATGCAAGTCCTCAGCCGCTCACTAACTATTACGAGTGCTCTGAAAAGATGGGAAGATAAGGGGGGTGAGCAAACCACATGCTCAATAAGGCAATTATGCAAGTAAGTAGATAGCTCCACTATCTACATGCTCATAATTCCATGCCTTTAACTCCATTTCTTTTCAAAAATCATGCATATTTCAATGCCATAGTTTATCAAAACTATTTGTGCATATAGAAATCATATAATTCATGCATTAAAGGCATTTTATGTGACATCAGTAAATCATACTTAGCATGAATTTAATCAAAATCATGCATTCTTTCATGTCATGTAAGACAAATCATAAATTTGAAATGAAAGTATGGAAAACATCATCATGCTACTGCATTTAAATCAAAATAAGATGCGAGCTAAGCTCTATCATCTCTCATCCATGTCAATCATAAAAACTAGTTCGAGCAATCGCTCCACACCTTTTTATGCATATTCAATCAAAACAAATTAGAACAGTCAAAACATGTCAAAACATGTCAAAACAGAGTACGAGCTAAGCTCCAGCACTTCTCATGCATTTCACAATATAAAAATCAGTGCGAGCAACCGCTCTTGCACATTTCATGCATATGATGTCACACAAGTCGGTGTGAGCAACCGCTCAAGCACATTTATGCACATTCACAAACGCATATATAGTGCGAACTATGTGCCAGCACTATCTGTTTCCATATAAACTTGATAGATGGCGTTTTGCATTGAAATTTCATTTAAATATAAATAACACTTACGTAGTGTTATTTTGGGAAACTTATACGATTATTGGCCAATCTACCGATTTACTTTGTTTAAAAACCAATAAAAATCCTTAATTCGAAAAATTCTGTAAATCATGCATTTCGTGCATGTCATGCTTTCACCATCCTTAGGTGAATTTCCCTCAATAAGGGTAAAATAGTCTTTTTACCTATTTCGATCCTTAAAATCATTTAAACCACTTTTAGGACCTTTATACATAATCTTAATCAGGGTATATATACATATTCAGTGTACAGAAAAACTATTAAAATATGCGTAGCTACCTCTAGCTACTCACACAATTCCCTTACCTCATTTTTTGTATTCTCTGACCTTTCCACTGATGTCTTGTCACGCAGTCCGATTTGCTCCGAATCCAATCTCCGAAACTGCAGATACACATTCATCAAGTCGAATCCAATACAATTAATTGTATTTCATATTTTCTGGGTTTAATTTAAATCATTGGGTCCGTTTACCCATATTGGGCTCGATTGTACCTTAATGGGCCTTAAGCCCGTTTTCCACACTTTATCGAGGCCTATTGGGCTCATTGGGCCCATCAGTATTCATTTAGCCTCGTTCTAAATTCTCGGATATCTCAATTAATTATTTATGACAATTTATCCAATTTTCCAAAATTTAATTCATTTATGCGAAAATTAAATCCGAAATTTATCAACATGCATAACGATGCAAATTGTCTTAAATAAAGGTTACTTACCTGAGATTCCATGATAGTATGCAAATCGAGGATATCTTGAGCTCTCGGTTGATGCCAATTGTCGAGCTACTAATTTAAATATTTTTTCGGGTAAATTTCTAGTCAGATATTAATCAAATTAAATATTTCAAAATTTAATCGGTCAATTCGATCGCTTACCGACTTACCTATAGCTCGATTGCATCACACGAATTTTCTCCAATTTTTTCTCTTTTTCTTTTTCCTTTTTTCTTCACTTTTTCATTTTCTTTTTTTGGCTAAACTGATTCGGTCCGGTTCAACCCGATTTAGACTGCCGATTCAGCTTGGTTCGGTTCGGCTGGTTCAGTCCGGTTCGGTCGGTTCAGGCAACATTTGGTCGTTTCGGTGCCGTCCGGTCGGTTCTTGATGCGATTCCAGCACCAGTCGGCACGCCACGGCCTGGGCTTCCTAAATCGGGCCACGGTTGGAGTGAAAACGGCGTCGATGGCCGCCAATAGGGGCTTCACTCCCGCGGCAAGCTCCTCCATTTTCGGCGTGCTCCGGTGTTTCCATGGCGTGTCACCGCCACTGTGATGTCACCCGAGGTCGGGCAGTCTTTGTCGGCCCTCGTCGGCCCCTCAGCCTCACCGGTGGTGTCGAATCGGAGGGAAATCGACTCCCTCGATTTTACTACTTCGTTTTGCCCTTTGCTTTCCTTTGTTTTGCGTTTTGTTTCAGATTTTGTTTTTTTTTTCATTTACTTATAAATTATTTTTAATAATATTTTAATATTAAAAATCCAAAATATCTTTACAAATTATTATTTTATTCATTTAATTAAGAATAAAAATCTCAAAAATTCATATTAAATTCATTTAATTTGTAAATGAATTTCTCAGTCCGATTTTTCCTTTTCGGTATATTTTTCGATTATTTTCGAGATTATTTTTCGATACAAAAATTCTGATTTATTCCAATAAATTCATATCTTGATCAATTTAACTCGAAATTTAATTATTTCTTCGTTATTGATCAAGATTTCTCAAATCCATTATTTTTAATTAAATTCCCTTCTCAAATTTATACCGACTTTTGATCTTTTGATCGTTTTACCCTAACACGTGTTCGGGAGTACCATTTTAATCCTTTTGCATTTTTAAATACACTCAAAAATTTCTATTCATTCCCTTTTTTGCTCTTACGATAAAATCGGGTCTTACAGCTGGAGCTTAGCTCGCGCTAATCTTATGAGATTTTCTGAAACATGTGCTGGAGCTTGACTTGCATGAGATTTTCATTGATTTTATGAGAGTGCTTGAGCATCGCTCGCATTGGTTTTATGAGAACATACAATAAGCCATGCTTGGAGCGTCAGGTAAACTGTGTGTCACGCCGATTAAATATGCTCGCACGTGAGTTTTGAGACAAGGCATGAGTATGGATATGAGATATGGGTCGACGGAGTACGTTGTACCGTGCAAGTAGCATGGAGTACGTTGTACCATGCAGGGATTGATTGTGTGGCATCTTCAGCTGTGAGTGGCATCTTCGGATGCGAGTTATCGGGCAGAATCTACGGGATGGACTGACCCATCTCTCGGGGCGATTCCCGATAGTGGTGAGACCCCGCACACTAGGATCCGTCTAGCAGTGGGATCACGAGGACATATGGCCATCGTCCTAGTTATTTGCCTGAGATATATACATATATTGCCTAGTCTCGCATGTTGATGTTTTTGAGAAACACGTTTTGTGGATTTTTGTGTGAGTCTGGATCACCCGAGGGAGGTGTTAGTTCCTGACTGAGATAAGATTTTGATTAGAATGAAACTGGGTTTTAAACTGAATTTGCTTGATGTTATTTCCATGCTATTTAAACCCATGAATGATGTAAAATGGTTTTACATGACATTCATTGTATCGCATGTCACTATTGCTTTGGAAAGCATTTGATTTCATGGTTTTGTGTGAGTCAAGAACACTCGAGGGAGGCGTTGAGTCCTAACTGTGTTGTAAAATTTTAACGAGAATGAAATGTTTTAAATGGATTTACATGTCGAGTTTTCCATGTTTTTAAAATCCATATGTGAAGTTGTTTTACATGACATCATGACATCATGAATTGTAGCATCGATTTTGAAATGTGTGGAGAAAGGGTGGTTTATGCATGGCACCACGTTCATGTAGGTAGTATGGTTACCTACTTGTTCGTAGGATTGCCTTACTGAGCTTCATGTGCTCACCCCTTTCATTTTCCTACACAGATTTTCTCCTGTAGACTTTGCGACGACTATGTACTGCATTCTTGATATCCACTGCTGCCCATCATTTTGAGATATATACACTTGTACATATTGTATCTAAATAAGAATAGCACAGTAACATATTTGTAAGTAATTGTTGGGGATGTATAGATAATGTAAACACTTGTAAATGAATGGAAAGGAATTAGTGAAAAACGCATGTGTTTACTTTTCATTTAATAAAGAGTTAAGTTATATGATGAATGAATGGTGGGACTGTGATAATTCTATTTTTAATAGAATTATTTGTGCTTAATTTCCTAATTATTTATTTAATCCCCATATTATTTTATTAACAATCCCCTTTATTTAATTAAAATTCTTTAATGTGCAGATAAATTAAATCCGGATGAAACTCAGTCGTTTCAGTCGAAATTGGGCTGAAAATGAGCTAAAAGAGACTGGACCACTTAAAATTTTACAGACCGAGTCACCAGTCATCTGGACACGCGTGATGCCAGGTGTCCGTATTTTATTTGCTCCAAAATGATAAGATCGAAGGACACTGTGCCAACCCTCTAGAAGACACACGCCGGGCCACATCGCACAATAAATTGGACAAAAAGACTGATGACGTGGAAATATCTACTCTGCAGCAAATTAAAGGAAGACAAGTGGCCAAACAATATCAACTCATCTAGGATGGATAAATTACCAATGTACCCGTAAGTGTGTGTATAAATAGAAAAAGATGGCAATTGAAAATGTGATGTAGCCTAGGTTAGAATAGAAGTAATTTAGGAGTAGGAGTAGTGTAGAGTAATTTAGGAATAGTTTTAATTTAGGGTAGAGTAGCTTTAGGTTAATTTTAAAGCTTTCTTTAAATTTTCAAATAGTTTTTTTAATCAAACAATTTTTTTTTTTGTTCATAGCAATCAATTTCCTTTCCTTATTTTCGGTTTTGTTAAGCTTCTATTTCTTTAATTTCATGCTCGGGTTATTCTGAAAAGTTTTTTTTTTTTATGGTAGTTGCTCTCGGGTTGCTTCCTATTTATAGTTGTTTTTGTTTTGTTATTATTCAATCATGCTCTCGGTTTGTTTATTTGTCAGAATCACCCTTTGTTCTTCAATGTTCATTCGAGCTAATCAGTTTCATCCATCACCGCCTTTGATTCTGATGCTTTGATGTGGTTTTAATGCCCAGTATTAATTCCACATCAATGGTAATGTGGGATTACAGCAATAGGAGGAGGAATCGAAGCAAATCGAGGATGCTAGTTTACACGTTTATGTGATTTACGGGTATTGTTAGTTTTGGTTAATTTTTCAGATTGTTGATCTTCACTTAGTTCTTTTAGTTTTTAAGCTTTTATCTAACAATGCACTGTTATTTGATTTTCTTTGTTTACAATACACAGATCCTACCCTTTACTGCATATTAACGTTAGCTACCATTTCTTTTTTACTGCATTCATTCTTCTTGGTTTTATGTGTGCTTATCTTTACATGTTCTTTTTTTTTTCCTTTCTTTTGCTTGTTGATGAGAGCAAGGTTGCTGCCTGTAGATATAGCTTAGGATGAGTAAACAATTACATATTACATGGTTACATATTTGTCCTCTATTTAGCTATGTTTCATGTTATTTCCACTGTTCATTGTTGTTATTTTTCTGTTATTCAAAATCAAGCTGGTATTAGTTTCCTGTTCAAGATTCCAGTGTTGTGCTCTAGCCCTTCACCATCACTAAGCTGTTGAAGAAGATTTTGATAGGTTGCAGCTGAAGGATACAGGGGTTGTGTAACCAAGCTCGGGTCCATCTTGTGTCTCCATTTTCTGTGTAGAATGGTGCTTGTTGATGATGTTCATTCACGCTAACCTGCTCGCGACAAAAGAGCTGGATACCTGAGTTGGCGGTGCAGCAGTGGTATGGTCATGCATACGACATACAAGAAGGATTTCGAGGCTGCTTGCTAGTACATTTTGTTCCTGTATGCTGCTATTGGGAGCTGGAAATTGCAGGAGTGGGAGACATGCTGGTCAGGCCGAGGATGTGTTGCAGCAGATTGCAGGAGCAGAGGACTGGCCAAAACCGAGAGCTAAGTGCAGAGGACATCACAGTGCAGCAGAAGCAGGACAGCAGCTGGACAGAAACGAGGCCATCACCTGGGCAGCATAATGAAGAAAGACAATGAGCAGTGCACAGTGCACTTACATCGGGACCACATTGTTGCAAAGTAGTTTAAGGCCTTGTTTGGCCAATTAATTTGTTATTTCATGCTTTTAGTTGTTTTAATCTTTGATTAGTTGTTAGTTTTTATTAATTGGTAGGTTAGTTTTAATATCTTTGCATGTAAATTTAATTTGTAGTGTTAATTTTTAGTTAGTAGTTAATTTTATATTAAATGTTTTAGGACTTTATTTTAGTTTAGATGCATTTAGAATTAATTTAGATTAAATGTGTTTCATGCATTTTTTAATTTAGTCTTCATTTTTATAAGATTTTAGGTTAGTTTAATTAGCAATTTTTATTAGTTTAATTACATGCATTTTAAGTTTGTTTAAATTTTAGTTTAATTAATTTTATTTCTTTATTTTCATATTTTCATTTTATTTTAATTACGTTAATTCATCTTAACTGTTTTAATTTTCTTTTGTAGGTTCTTGCTTTTTATTGCTTGGAGCTTTGTAAGTAATTTTAGCTCTGTTTAATTTTCTTTATTTTATAGTTGTTATTTTTTTAAGTACTTTAATTTTAGCCATGTAGACCACCCATCAGAACTTCATAATTTGCTAGGATATACTTAGGGTAAGATTAACCGGTAGTTAATTAGGATGATCAACTTCTTTGTGGGACGATAACTCGGGACTCAAATCCCATTATTACTTGTATGACCCATGCACTTGCAGTAATACGTTTAGATCGTACCAGACTGGCATTGACGCACTGTCACGACCCAAATTACCTACAAATCAGATTAAATTTTTTGCTTTTCCTTTTTTTTTATTTAATTCTTACCTTTCTCTCATCGTGACCAACCTACAAATAGTTGGGCTATGATTCGGTGTTAGTCACCTATCACCTATTTACCATTCCATTTCCATAATCACATTCACATATCAGAGTTTATTATCTTTTGACTTTAACTAAATACATACAATGGTATTTATAATCCTACATCCCCGACATCATATCCATTTACAATACTGTGCATTACATATTTAGATACAAAACTATACAAATGTGTATACCTGTCTCTCGATGGGAAGCAGCAAATACCAAGATGCAAGTCCCCAACCGCTTACTAATTACTGTGAGTGGTCTAAAAAGATGGGAAAATAAGGGGGGTGAGCAAAGCACACGCTATGTAAGGCAATTATGCAAGTAAGTAGATAGCTCCACTATCTACATGCTCATAATGCCATGCCCTTAAAATCCATTTCTTTTCATTAAAATCTCAAGCACAAAACCATGCATTTCATCAATGACTTAGTTCATAAAACTATTCATTTATATATAAATCATATAATTCATGCATCAAAGGCATTTTATGTGACATCAGTAAATCATACTTAGCATGAATTAAATCAAAATCATGCATTATTTCATGCGATATAAAACAAATCATGAGATACAATCATTTCATGAATTTATCATTAAAGCATGAAAAACATATCATGCTACTGCATTTAAATCATTTCATTTAAAACACAGTATAAAATAACCCAAAAGGGTTAAGCATCTCATAATTCAATTCCAAACTCATAAAACAATTCATTAAAATTTATTATAAAACTTCGGTTATAAAATCACCCTTCTTTCAAGGTCACATATCATAAAATCATAAAATCGGGGGCCTGACCCCTCCCTCGGGTCTACTATAGTCTATTGACCAATAGTTATATCATATGAGACATGTAGGTGACTATCAGTAACAACATAGGATAATGGCCATAACCTCATGATCCATGGCAACACGGTACCTAGTGTTCGGGGTATCACACTTGAAACGGGAGGTGGGTCGGTTCTACCTACCAGAACAGCATAACATCAACGTTACGAGGGCAAGGCTTACTGCCTTGTGGCTAATGCCACTCCACTCTAACAATCCCCACAGTACAGCGTACTCCGTATGACATATACGGTACAACGTACTCTGTGAACCCAAGCTCAGTCAGGGGTGCCTGTAATAGGTCTTATCCACCCATATCATCTCTGTCTCAATATGCATGTGTGAGCATATCATCTCCCTGTGACACACAATCTACAGGAGGCTCAAACACAGCTATATGCATGTCATATAATTCCCTGTGCGAGCAAAGCTCTAGCACGGCTCCATACATATTCATGATATCAGAAAATCTCGTGTAAGCGAAGCTCTAGCACGGTGTCATAAAAATCAGTAAAATCTGCGTATGAGAAATACTCCAGTACGACTTTAAAATGACTTATAAATCCATATAAAATCACGTGCAAGCAATGCTCCAGCACGAATGAATGCTCAAGTAAATCAAAACTTCGTACGAGCAACGCTCTAGTATGGCTTTATGCATAAGTACATCAAAGCTTGTGCGAGTTACACTCCAGTACGGCTTTCATGCAATATCATATCAAAACTAGATGCGAGCTAAGCTCCAGCACCTCTTACGCATTTCAAATCATAAAAACTAGTGCGAGCAATCGCTCCAGCACCTTTTTATGCATATTCAGTCAAAATAGTCAAAACTGTCAAAACAGTCAAAACAGGGTGTGAGCTAGGCTCCAACACCTCTCATGCATTTCTCAATAATAAAATCAGTGAGAGCAACCGCTCTAGCACATTTCATGCATATGATGTCACACAAGTTAGTGCGAGTATCCGCTCAAGCACATTTATGTACACTCACAAATGCAGATATAGTGCGAGCTATGCGCCAGCACTATCTGTTTCCATTTAAACTTGATAGTTGGCCCGTTTTCCAAAGAAATTTCATTTAAATATAAACGTAGTGTTATCTTGTGAAATTTAAGCAATTACTGGCCAATCTATCGATTTGTTTTGATTAAAACCAATAAAATCCCTTAATTCAAAAAATTCCTTAAATCATGCATTTCATGCATGTCATGCTTTCACCATCCTTAGGTGAACTTCCCTCAATAGGGGTAAAATAGACTTTTACCTATTCCAAGTCCTTAAAATCTTTAAACCATTTTTAGGACCTTTATACATAATCAGGGTATAAATACATATTCAGTGTACAGAAAAGCTATTAAAATACGTGTAGCTACCTCTAGCTACTCACACAATTCCTTTACCTCATTTTTCTGTACAGTCTGACCTTTTTCACTGATGTCTTATCACACAGTCTGATTTGCTCCCAATTAAATCTCTGAAACTGCGTATAAATATACATCAGGTCAAATACAATCCAATTAATTGTATTTCATATTTTCTAGGCTTAATTTAAATCATTGGGCCCGTTTACCCATATTGGGCTCGATTACACTATAATTGGCCTTACTCGGCCTTAAGCTCGATTTTCCACTTACTATTTACATTATCGAGGCCTATTGGGCTCATTGGGCCGATGAGTATTTATTGAGCCTCATTCTAAAGTTTCGGATAGCTCAATTAATTATTTACGATAATTTATCTCTAATTCCAAAATTTAATTCATTTTATGCGGTAAATTCTAACACGTATAACGATGTAAACTTGTTGTAAATAAGGGTTACTTACCCGAGATTCCATGATAATACACAAATTGAGGCTATCTCAAGCTCTCGTTTGACGTCAATCGTCGAGCTACATAATTAAATATTTTTTCGGGTAAATTTTCAGTAGGATATTAATCAAATTAAATATTCTGAAATTTAAATCGGTTGTCACGACCCAAACTACCCAAAAATCAGAGTTAATTTTTTGCGTTTTGTTTATTTACTTGAATTCTTACCTGTCCTCGAATCGTGACCACACTCAACCAACAAATTGGGCTGTGCGTCAATGTCAGTCCCATCATACAATTACCATCTAACTTATTTCTTCTCCAGTCATTTATAATTGTCTACATTAATTATACATCCCCTAAAGTTACTTACAAACATGTTACTGTGCTATGCTTATGTAGATACAATATGTACAAGTGTATATACCTTATGTCGATGGGCAGCAGCGGATATCCAGAATGCAGTACTGAGTCGCATCAACTTCAACTGGAGATTATCTGTGGGAGAAAATGAAAGGGGTGAGCACATCAAGCTCAGTAAGGCAATCCTACGAATAAGTAGGTAACCATACTACCTACATGAACGTAGTGCCATGCATAAACCACCCTTTCTCCACACATTTTAAAACAAATGATATGAGTTATGATGTTATGTAAAACACAATTGCACGGAAAATTCAACATGCAATTATATTCAAAATCATATCTTTCTCGTTTAAATATTTCACAGTAAAGTCAGGACTCGACCCCTCCTTCGGGTGATCCTGACTCACACAAAATCATAAAAATCCATTCACATCACATATGGGTTTAAAAAGCATGAAAATAACCATCATGCACATTTAATTAAAAACCCAGTGTAAACCATCGTCAAGATCATCAACATGCGAGACTAGGCAATGTCTATATATCGGCAAATAACCAGGACTATGGCCATATGTGTCCTCGGGAGTTCCTCAGCTACACGGATCCTAGTGTGCGGGTTCTCACCATGATCGGGAACCGCCCAGAAGGTGGGTCACGCCATCTCGTCGGTCTTATCCGATCCCATGCATCCGAAGATGCTGCATCCGAAGATGCCGTATCCGAAGATACAACACGGTACATCGTACTCCATGCTACTTGCATGGTACATCGTACTCCGTGGACCCATATCACTCTAGGTACTCCAGCCCAAATGGCCTGCTTCCCACAGAGGTTTTGTTTCATTCGGGGTCATCCTTGCTTAAGGGCCTTTTCCCCTGATGCCATGTCTCAAGGCGTACGTGGGAGCCTATTTAATCAGTGACACACAGTCTACCCGATACTCCAAGCACGGCTCATCGCATGTTCTCATAAAATCAGTGCGAGCAATGATCAGCACTCTTATCAAATCAAGTAAATCTAGTGCGAGCTAAGCTCTAGCACTCTGTATGCAAATCGTATAAAAATCTGGTGCGAGCGAAGCTCTAACACCCTGTCTCAAAATCATATAAAAATATGGTGCGAGTTAGACTCTAGCACCCTGTCACCAAAATCATATATATATAAGAATCTGGTGCGAGTTGGACTCTAGCACCTATGCATGTAAAACTCTAGTGCGAGCTCTCGCTCCAGCACTAATGCGTGCATCACACAAACCGAAAATATCGTGCGAGCTGAGCTCTAGCACGTCACATGTCAATAAAACACGTAGGCGGCTCTGTTTCCTCAAAACAGTTTTCAAAACAATTTCACGTTGAAAGTATGCAATGCTGTGCATTTTCTTTCAAGGTTAGCCAGCCTACTAATGCATGCATCAAAACACCTCCAGAATGAGCAAGAACCTCTTGTTCTTGCTCCTCCCAATTTTTCCTAAATTTGTAAATTTTACCCCTAACAAGGGTATTTTGGTAATTTGCCCATTTGAGGCACTAAAATTATTTATTGACCTCTAGACCCTTCAGGTAACTTTTAAAGACTGCAAATGAACTTAAAATTGCGTAAAGTTACCTCTCGCAGTCCGTAGAATTCCTTTACCTTATTTTCCTGTCGAGTCTAACCTTTTCTTTTCCACTGTTGTCACGTCGCGCAGTCCGTTATGCTCCCAATCAAATGCCCGGAACTGCGTATCAATATTCCTCAGGTCAGATATTATACAATTTAATTGTATTTCCTATTTTCTGGGCTTAATTTAAATCATTGGGCCCGTTTACCCCTATTGGGCCCGTTTGCACCTTAATGGGCCTTAATCGGCCTTAAGCCCGTTTTTCACTTAATTTTCACTTTATCGAGGCCTATTGGGCTCATTAGGCCCTCTAACAATTTATTGGACCTCGTTTTAGCTCTCGAATAGTTAAATTCATTATTTACGACAATTTATCTAAATTTCCATAATTTAATTCAATTTATGCGGAATTTAAATTCATATCACGCATAACGATGTAAATTATCGTAAATAAGGGTCACTTACCCGAGATTCCATGCTAGTCCGCAAATCGAGGCTATCTCGAGCTCTCGTTGGATGCCAATCGTCGAGCTACACAATTCCACAATTTTCAGGGTAAGTTTTCGGCCCAAAATTAATTAAATTAAATACTCCAAAATTTAAATCGAGTCAATTTCAACCACTACTGACTTACCCGAAGCTCGATTGCATCACAGAAATTTTCCCCAATTTTTTTCTCTTTTTCTTTTTCCCTTTTTCTTCCTTTTTTCCTCCTCTTTTTGGCTGAACCGGTTCAGTCCGGTTCTGACCGGTTCAGACCTCCGGTTCTCTCCGGTTCGACCGGTTCACCGTCGGTTCACTGCCTTGCCGGCCAGTTCTCGCCACCAGTCGCTCCGTGAGGTTGTCCGCAGCTCGAATCTGCCCTCGGTTTCGGTCGGGCTCGCCAGAACACCGCCGGTCCGGCTCTTCTCCTCTTCGCCCTCAGTACCCATTTCTTTCCTTGCCGTTTTCGACGCCGTTCGCTGGTTTCGGTGGCTGTTTTCGGTGCCATTCAGCGCACCGTCGTCTGGGCTTCCAGAATCGAGCCTTGGTGGGGCTCAAATCGACGCCGTTCACCGTCGATCAGAGTATTTTTCCCATGACTTCTCTTTCCGTTTTCGACATCCTCCGGCGTCGATGAGGCACGCCGCTGGTACCAGGGAGGTCGCCGGCCTCTCCTCTTCCATTTTTGACCTTCGCCTGGCCGATTGGATCGCCGGTGGTTGTCCGGCCTTCCCCCCCGATTTTCGGCTTCGTTTTTGTTCTCTGCTTCTCTTTCTCTCTCCCCAATATTTCCATTTTCTGATTTTTTTTTCAGATTATTATTATTATTATTATTTATTTTAATTATTACACTATTCATTAAAATACTCTATAAAAATCTAAAATATCCCTTAAAATATCCTTAAAAATTATTATTTAATTCTAAATTAATTAATTTAATTTAATTTAATTTATTTATTATATTTTAACCCTTTTTCGGGTATAATTTCTCCGTATTTTCGGGATATTGTCCCGGATGACTTTTCAGTATATTTTTCGATTATTTTCGGGATTATTTTTCCTAACTAAAAATCCCGATTAATCCCGATTAATTCCAATAAATTCATATCTTGATCAATTTAACCCGAAATAAATTTATTTCAACTTTATTGACCAAGATTCCTCAATCCATTATTTTTAATTAAATTTTCTTATCGAATTTATTTGACTTTCGATCTTTTGTCCATTTTGCCCTTACACGTGTTCGGGATTAATTTAACCTGACCTTCCTTCATACATCCCCCATCTTTTCTTATTTAATTTTCATATTTTAATTAAATTCGGGCCTTACAACTCTCCCCCACTTAAGGATTTTGGTCCTCCAAATTAGAACCAATTCATATGAGTCCATAGACTACTCCGGGTACATCAATTGTATCATACTTCTTTAATTCTCATGTGACCTTCTCCGGAGTGTATTACTACCAAAGGACTTTAATTAGGAAGATCATCTTAAACCTCAATACTTTCTATTTCCTGTTTAATGCCCGAATCAACTTTTTCCAATATACTTATATTTTCATTAAACTGAACTTTTGGAGTTCCTAATCGATCACCTATGCTGGATCTGGATAGTATTGCCGAAGCATCAAAAGATGGGACACATTGTGGGTACCTGTTTATTCAAGTGATAACACCAACCTACAGGTCTTATCTCCCACTTGTCCAATCTCTCAAAATATTTCATCCAGCGCAACTCAATTTACCTTCTTCCAAAAGCTCGCTATGTCCTTATTCCCTTAGGACGAGTAACTTTCAACCATACTAATTCACCAAAGGTGAATTCCAATACTTGTCTATCTGCTCTGAGGTGTTCTTAATCTCTCATCCTTAACTAAACATCCTCAGATACTTATCATCCAAAATCGAAAATAATTTCTATCTGTCACCCACTTTTTCTTATCCAATTTGGGAAACAACCCCTACAGCCATATACTGCCTCCTATCTTGTTATCCCGATACTCAAGTGACAACTGTCACTATTGGCGAATTCTATTTGTAATAACTGATCATCCCAGGAGCATAAAAGTCAAGGGCACACGCTTTCATCGGATCCTCCAGAACCTGTACAGTCCTCTCTGACTGACCATCTGTCTGAGGATAGAAAGCTGTGCTAATACTCAGTTGAGTTCCCATAGCTTCCTGAAAATATCCTCAGAGGTAGGAAGTGAAGCGGGAATCCCTATATGATACCATGCTCACTGGAACGATACTTAATGTTCCATAATCTTCCTTACACATAAATCCTCATATACACTCTGAGTATCTAGGGGTTTCATAACCAGAAGGTGGGTAGACTTAGTCACTCTATCGACTATCATCCAAATAGCCTCGTAATTCACCTGGGTTCTATGTAACCCATCACGACATTCATGGAAACTTGCTCTCATTTTTCGTGCCGTGTCGATATAGGTAGAGGCTGCAATAACTCTGCAGACTTTTAATACTCTCCCTTATTCTGCTGACATACTAGGCACTTTTTCACAACCTCTGCAATATCTCTTTTCATATCTGACCACCCATACCATTTTCGAGATTTAGATATATTTCTTTACTTCCGTATGCACTGTATATCCCGAAGAGTGAGCTTCTGACAATATTAGTATCTCATCAATTATGGTCCTAGGGAGCACTCATACTGTCTCGAAACCTCTGTGTAAACCATCAACACACTCCGTGAACTCTGTCACTGTACCCTTCTGAATCTGACCCAAACTATCGACATCCTGCCGATCATCACGCTAAGCCTGGCAAATCCGGGCACTCTCATCCGGTTCTAATCTCAGGCTAGCTGTCATACAATCACTGTCATCATCAGAAGGGATCACATCAATACTGAGGCTCATAACTGCTCTAGTAGCTCATGCTCCCTGACCATCATATGTAGTACCATCCCGAGGCTCTTTCTGCTCGAGGTATAAGCCATTACATTAGCTTTTCCTGGGTGGTACAATTTTTACAATTAAAATCTCTCAGAAGCTCTATCCCACTATGTATTCTCATATTCGCCTCTTTCTGTGAAAACAGATACTCGGGCTTTATGATCAGTGCATATCCACAATTTCTCACCCTGTACATAATAGTACCATATCCTTGGTACAAATACTGTTGCCAACTTTAAATCATGAGTTAGATAGTTTATTTCATGATCAAAGAGTTGTCTGACTCCAAAATTGACTATCTTCCCATTATACATCAATACACAACTCCTTCATTATTTTGAGGTATCCATACTCACTGAGAACCTCTTGAGCTGTTGGGTATGGTGAAAATAATCACGGTGGTCAGTTAATACTTCACTACACCGAAATTCATGTCACATCTATCATCTCACTTAAAGACCATGTTTTCATAGTTAAACGTGTTAACCAAGTAGACCATATTGAGAACTCGCAACAACCCATTTGTAAAAGTCATTTTCCAATTGTTGCTTATAATTTGCCCTAGACTTTAACTACACCCAACATATCATCAATAATGATGATTACAACTCTGTCCAATCCTTGACTTATTTACGCATAAGCGTATAAGATCCTTCAAAATCGCTTATGTTTTCAGGTACTAACCTGCGTCATTTCCTTTTCTTATCTTAACGGCTCTTATTAAATTTTACTATGTTAACCTTTATGATTGTCAAATTTTAATATTCTTATAGTCTTAGTAAGGGTATCCTAATGCTAAAGGTATTTATTACGGCGATCGATTTCACGTTATAGGTTATATATATATATATACTTTTAGACACTGTCAAGTCTTCAGGCGGGGAGGTATTTTGAAATACCTTTATTAACCTTCAGACTTAACCACAATTACTTTATATACCAGTCCATGTGGTTACAATTTGTATTCGTTACTAATTGCTTTAATCCTAATGACTCCATATCGTAAGGATGTTCTTACCTAGCATATATCTCTTACTCGAATACATCTTGTATATTCAGAATCAAGCATATCTCGAAGATTATCTCCTTAGTGTATCTATTATAATGAAACTCTTGTCATTATTCATTTCGTGAGTACAATCCTTTACTCCTTTAATTTCAACTGTTACACCCCTTTTTGTCACTTAAAATCTCTATATCCATATTCCGTTAATTAATCCTCCTCTATTGGGGTTCTCATTTATCAGTATTGTGTCCAATGATGTAGGCATTCATACCTTTTTCTCACTTATATGCGAATGAAGGCGGTATGAATAAATGTGTGGCACCAGGATCAATGAACATATGTACTTCATTATTCATAACAAGTGTGGTATCTTACACCACATCCATGAAAAATCGATAGTGTCCTGGTCCAAGACATCCTCTCGCCTTCGTCCAACAATCTACTTTCCCTTTTTCTATTTGGCTATGGTCTCCCTTTTCGTTGCAGCTATACCAATGAAGTTTTTCTCTGTCTCTTTACTTTTCTGTGGGGCAATCTCGCTCAACTCTGAGCAATCAAGATCAATGGTCCATCTTACCACACTTAACGACCATTTTCATCAATACAGTGTAGGTATAGACCCTCCTTCCTTGGTATCCACCACACATCTACAATGATCACACTGCTACACTGTTTCGTAGCAGGTCGGGGTCCTCCAATCACAATGCCCCTCAACAGTGCCAAAATTGGATGCACTGGGGCCTTACCAATTATCTTACTCCATGACTCGTCAAATTAAATCTTTTACCAATTACTATTTTTCCATTTTAACATCTCTGTCATTTTCAATTCTCTTTCTGTCTCTATTTCGGCCCTCACTACCTTTCCCAATCTCAGAGGCATGCAATTCATATTCTCATTTACCCGACTATAAATCTGCGCACTGCCTCGGTATAGGTAGTATCTCACGGGCCAATCAGACTCAAATTGACAATTTGATCCCTTTTTATGAACTTCTAGATATCTCGACTGTCACTTTTTATAGTGTTGAGGTAATATCTGCCAAAGAATATAACTGAGTTTCATACTCATAATCAATTTAGTATCCTGGGCAGTGTAAGAAATTTTTCCTTTAAATCATGTCCGGGATATCCTGTCACCAGAATACATCCAATAAGATTTCTCATCTTAGCTATGGATGTTCAACACTTAAGATGGGCCGAGCGGGTTTCCACCAATGCTCCGCTGCGCCCTCTGATCTTATTCATAATCTGAGCAATTAGCTCCTCAAAATAATCTCCACACTCCGCTCCAATCTCGCGAAGCGTGTCTCAATAATGTCTGATTTCTCTGTCGGACTCAGTGGGGCATGCTTAACATTAGCCTCCATTTCAATCTCATCTCGATTCTCATAAGTCAACTCAGCACGACTTAGCAGACTCAGGTCTACCTCTATGACCTCTGCCTCGTGCACTATCTCATCTAACGCGACTCATATTAGGCATTCCTGCATTCTCAACCATTTCTTAGTCAAAACTCATCTCGATATACACTATTGTATCTAACTAAGCACAGTAACACGGGGATGTAATTTTCTAATTACTGACACTGACACACATCAGACCAATTGCTCTCTGATACCACCTTTATATGTCACGACCCAAACTACCCAAAAATCAGAGTTAATTTTTCGCGTTTTGTTTATTTACTTGAATTCTTACCTGTCCTCGAATCGTGACCACACTCAACCAACAAATTGGGCTGTGCGTCAATGTCAGTCCCACCATACAATTACCATCTAACTTATTTCTTCTCCAGTCATTTATAATTGTCTACATTAATTATACATCCCCTAAAGTTACTTACAAACATGTTACTGTGCTATGCTTATGTAGATACAATATGTACAAGTGTATATACCTTATGTCGATGGGCAGCAGCGGATATCTAGAATGCAGTACTGAGTCGCATCAACTTCAACTGGAGATTATCTGTGGGAGAAAATGAAAGGGGTGAGCACATCAAGCTCAGTAAGGCAATCCTACGAACAAGTAGGTAACCATACTACCTACATGAACGTAGTGCCATGCATAAACCACCCTTTCTCCACACATTTTAAAACAAATGATATGAGTTATGATGTTATGTAAAACATAATTGCACGAAAAATTCAACATGCAATTATATTCAAAATCATATCTTTCTCGTTTAAATATTTCACAGTGAAGTCAGGACTCGACCCCTCCTTCGGGTGATCCTGACTCACACAAAATCATAAAAATCCATTCACATCACATATGGGTTTAAAAAGTATGAAAATAACCATCATGCACATTTAATTAAAAACCCAGTTTAAATCATCGTCAAGATCATCAACATGCGAGACTAGGCAATGTCTGTATATCGGCTATGGCCATATGTGTCCTCGGGAGTTCCTCAGCTACACGGATCCTAGTGTGCGGGTTCTCACCATGATCGAGAACCGCCCAGAAGGTGGGTCACGCCATCTCGTCGGTCTTATCCGATCCCATGCATCCGAAGATGCTGCATCCGAAGATACAACATGGTACATCGTACTCCATGCTACTTGCACGGTACATCGTACTCCGTGGACCCATATCACTCTAGGTACTCCAGCCCAAATGGCCTGCTTCCCACAGAGGTTTTGTTTCATTTGGGGTCATCCTTGCTTAAGGGCCTTTTCCCCTGATGCCATGTCTCAAGGCGCACATGCGAGCCTATTTAATCGGTGACACACAGTCTACCCGATACTCCAAGCACGGCTCATCGCATGTTCTCATAAAATCAATGCGAGCAATGCTCAGCATTCTTATCAAATCAAGTAAATCTAGTGCGAGCTAAGCTCTAGCACTCTGTATGCAAATCGTATAAAAATCTGGTGCGAGCGAAGCTCTAACACCCTGTCTTAAAATCATATAAAAATATGGTGCGAGTTAGACTCTAGCACCCTGTCACCAAAATCATATATATATAAGAATCTGGTGCGAGTTGGACTCTAGCACCTATGCATGTAAAACTCTAGTGCGAGCTCTCGCTCCAGCACTAATGCTTGCATCACACAAATCGAAAATATCGTGCGAGCTGAGCTCTAGCACGTCACATGTCAATAAAACACGTAGGCGGCTCTGTTTCCTCAAAACAGTTTTCAAAACAATTTCACGTTGAAAGTATGCAATGCTGTGCATTTTCTTTCAAGGTTAGCCAGCCGACTAATGCATGCATCAAAACACCTCCAGAATGAGCAAGAACCTCTTGTTCTTGCTCCTCCCAATTTTTCCTAAATTTGTAAATTTTACCCTTAACAAGGGTATTTTGGTAATTTGCCCATTCGAGGCACTAAAATTATTAATTGACCTCTAGACCCTTCAGGTAACTTTTAAAGACTGCAAATGAACTTAAAATTGGGTAAAGTTACCTCTAGCAGTCCGTAGAATTCCCTTACCTTATTTTCCTGTCGAGTCTGACCTTTTCTTTTCCACTGTTGTCACGTCGCGCAGTCCGTTATGCTCCCAATCAAATGCCCGAAACTGCGTAGCAATATTCCTCAGATCAGATATTATACAATTTAATTGTATTTTCTATTTTCTGGGCTTAATTTAAATCATTGGGCCCGTTTACCCCTATTGGGCCCGTTTGCACCTTAATGGGCCTTAATCGGCCTTAAGCCCGTTTTTCACTTAATTTTCACTTTATCGAGGCCTATTGGGCTCATTGGGCCCTCTAACAATTTATTGGACCTCGTTCTAGCTCTCGAATAGTTAAATTCATTATTTACAACAATTTATCTAAATTTCCATAATTTAATTCAATTTATGCGAAATTTAAATTCATATCACGCATAACGATGTAAATTGTCGTAAATAAGGGTCACTTACCCGAGATTCCATGCTAGTCTGCAAATCGAGGCTATCTCGAGCTCTCGTTGGATGCCAATCGTCGAGCTACACAATTCCACAATTTTCCGGGTAAGTTTTCGGCCCAAAATTAATTAAATTAAATACTCCAAAATTTAAATCGGGTCAATTTCAACCACTACTGACTTACCCGAAGCTCGATTGCATCACAGGAATTTTCTCCAATTTTTTTCTCTTTTTCTTTTTCCCTTTTTCTTCCTTTTTTCCTCCTCTTTTTGGCTGAACTGGTTCAGTCCGGTTCGGACCGGTTCAGACCGTCGGTTCTCTCCGGTTCTGCCGGTTCACCGCCGGTTCACTGCCTTGCCGGTCGGTTCACCTCCGGTTCACTGCCTTGCCGGTTCTCTGCCGGTTCTCGCCACCAGTCGCTCTGTGAGGTTGTCCGCAGCTCGAATCTGCCCTCGGTTTGGTCGGGCTTGCCGGAACACCGCCGGTCCGGCTCTTCTCCTCTTCGCCGTCGGTACCCATTTCTTTCCTCGCCGTTTTCGACGCCGTTCGTCGGTTTCGGTGGCTGTTTTCGGTGCCATTCAGCGCACCGTCGTCTGGGCTTCCAGAATCGAGCCTTGGTGGGGCTCGAATCGGCGCCGTTCGCCGCCGATCGGAGTATTTTTCCCGTGACTTCTCTTTCCGTTTTCGACATCCTCCGACGTCGGTGAGGCACGCCGCCGGTACCAGGGAGGTCGCCGGCCTCTCCTCTTCCATTTTCGACCTTCGCCTAGCCGATTGGATCGCCGGTGGTCGTTCGGCCTTCCCCCCGATTTTCGGCTTCGTTTTTGTTCTCTGCTTCTCTTTCTCTCTCCCCGATATTTTCGTTTTCTGATTTTTTTTTCAGATTATTATTATTATTATTTTTTATTTTAATTATTACACTATTCATTAAAATACTCTATAAAAATCCAAAATATCCCTTAAAATATCCTTAAAAATTATTATTTAATTCTAAATTAATTAATTTAATTTAATTTAATTTATTTATTATATTTTAACCCTTTTTCGGGTATAATTTCTCCGTATTTTCGGGATATTGTCCCGGATGACTTTTCAGTATATTTTTCGATTATTTTCGAGATTATTTTTCCTAACTAAAAATCCCGATTAATCCCGATTAATTCCAATAAATTCATATCTTGATCAATTTAACCCGAAATAAGTTTATTTCACCTTTATTGACCAAGATTCCTCAATCCATTATTTTTAATTAAATTTTCTTATCGAATTTATTTAGACTTTCGATCTTTTGACCATTTTGCCCTTACACGTGTTCAGGATTAATTTAACCTGACCTTCCTTCATACATCCCCTATCTTTTCTTATTTAATTTTCATATTTTAATTAAATTCGGGCCTTACATCGGTCAATTTGACCGCTTACCGACTTACCCGTAGCTTAATTGCATCACTGAAAGTTTTCCTAATTTTTTTCTTTTTCTTTCACTTTTTTCTTTTCTTTTTGGTTGAACCGGTTCGGTCCGGTTTAACCTGATGCAAACCGTCAGTTCAGTCCGGTTTGGTCCAGTGATTCAGTCTGGTTCGACCGGTTCAGGTATCATTTTACCATTTCGGCACCGTCCGGCTGGTTCTCAAGCCGTTTTTGGTGCCGTTCAGCACGCCATCGGCTGGGCTTCCAAAATTAAGCCTCGGTGTGGCGCGAATCGTCACCGATCGCAGTCGATCGAGGCTTCTCTCCCTCGACATCTCTCCTCATTTCTGGTGTGCTCTGGTGGTCTCCATGGCGCGTCTTGGCCGCTGGAGAGTCGCCTGGTGCTGGGCTGCGTTCGTCGGCCCTCGCCGACCCCTCAGCCTTGCCGGTGGCTCGTCGGTGAGAGGATTTGGTCCGTCGGTCTTCGCCCTTGCTTTTTCGCCATTTCCTTTTCTGTTTCGCATTTCGCGATTCAGACTTTTTTTTTTATTTTTTTCAGATTTCTATTATTTTTTTCATTTTATTTATAATATAATTTTAATATTATTTTAATCATTATTCTATTATTATTTTACCTAAATATCTGAAAAAAATTATATTTAATTCATTTAATCCGTAAATGAATTTATCAGTTTGATTTTACCTTTTCGGTATGTTTTTCTAATATTTTCAGGCTCATTTTTCGAGGCAAAAATTTTGATAAATTCTAATAAATTCATACCTTGATCAATTTAACTAGAAATTTAATTATTTCTTTGTTATTGATCAAGATTTCTCAATCCCATATTTTTAATTAAATTTTCTTGTCACAATTAATATCGAATTTTGATCTTTTGACCGTTTTACCCTTACACGCGTTCGGGAATACCATTTCAATCCTTTTACATTTTTCAATGCACTCAAAAATTTCTATGCATTCCATTTACTCTTACGATAAAAATCAGGTCTTACACGCACAGCCCAAATTGTTAGTGGAGTGTGGTCACAATCAGAGGACAGGTATGTATGAAAGAAAAACGAAAAATTTACTCTGATTTTTAGGTCGTGACAGAGGTTGCCTATTGTGACTTTCAAATAATTGTTATTTATGATACATATAGAGTGTGTGATTAACACGAATGAGCTTCAAGCGAAAAATGAATGAGAAAAGCCACAAACGAAAATGAATAGGCTTGAAGCAAGCGCGAAGTAAGCTATAAACAAAAACCAAACGACCTTAAAGCTAAAAATGAGCGATGTAAGCCATAAACAAAGCCAAATGGACTTGAAGTGAAAAATCGTGAAGTAAGCCATAAACAAAATAGGCTTGAAGCAAAAAATCTGTAAGGTAAGCCACGTATATAAAGAATGTAAATATTTGAATAAAAGAATCAGAAAGAAAATTGTGCAACATGAGAAAAAACTAGGGAGCATACGAAGGTTCTTTATGAAAGTCAGATTCTTTCATAAAGAATCAGGAAGCATTACATTTGTAAAATAAAGCATAAAAAAAAGATAAAATTTGAAGTAGAAAGAATAGAAACTTCTCATTAAAAAAAAAAAAAAAACAAAGAATAGAAACTTTATGTTCAAGTCCTTCATCGCAATGAGCTAATGCGGAAAGAAACAACAAGAAAACACTAAAAGCTTAACTATTCTTCAGATGTAGGGGAAGTACCTTCATTATGAGGGTTCGAGCCATCACCTTCTAATTTATCAAGAGCATTAATGACCCTCGATTGTCAATGAGGTTCTCGAGGACCTGAGAGGTTAGAAAGGGCGTCATAGGCATCATTCTCCAAAAGGTCTCAAAGTTATCACCAATAGGTTTCTGATCCATCTAGTCGAGAAAACTATAAGCTACTAATTCATCTGACCACTATAATTCAAGGAAAGTTTCGCTTGATCTCTTCTCTTGTTCCAACCAAGAACTTGCCATATTGAAGCCATGTTTGACAAAGCTAGTAGAAAATACGGGCTTCTTATCATGGCAATCTTGTGACGTGCGATATCCCTAAATGGCGTCTGCATAGATCCTATTGCTTACGTCCTGACTGAAAGAGGAAGACTGAGGCTCTCTATGAAAATTGGTAATATCCTCATCCATCACTTGGTTCCAATCAGTCAGTTTCTTATGATCAGATATGAGCTCGTCATTATTGACCTGAAGGTTTTTGAACTTAGACAAGAGAGAATCATGCTTAGTTGCAACTCTCAATATTGAACCTTGAAAGAATTGAGTTCATAATAAGTTGCAGTATAAGCATATTTATATTGCTCAAATGATTTAGATCTCTCTCTTTCTTTGGTAAATTTTTCCTCAAGATAAATAAAATCAAAATCTAAGTCTTTATTCTCTTTCTTTAGCTGCTCAACTCATTCTGAAAGTTGTCTGTATTGGCTCTTCTTACTACTCCACTCAGACTTTTCCATCTTCAACTAATTAAGCTTGACATCTTTCTGAGCTTTTGTATGTCTTGTGCTACTCATTATAGGCTGATACCTACTGCATAGCTTGGAAATAAATGAAAATTGAGTTAAAAAAATAGGACTGAAAAGAACAAAGAAGGCTTGCAACATCAAATTATCCAAAAAGAAAAGATAATATGATACTTGTACTATTAAATTATCAGCCCGATTCTCGCCTTGAGGAAAAACATTAAATAATTTCACTTTATCTCAGGGAAGGATAGTCGACCAACTAAGACGAGACATAACTCCCGGGTCATGAATTCAATCATTATTGTTTACACCAGGGTAGACTACAAAATTTTGCCCGAACACTACCTCACCACCATCTACTTAAAGTCAGGAAGTATTGAGGTCGGCAATATCTAGAAGCATTGGCTTATCCCTCATGGTAGATTCAACATATAATATTATGAGACCCTATGTATGTATGACATTATTACATGTTAATTGAATCATAAGAAGAGCTTTTGCTTAAATGAAATTGTAAGAGAATGAATGAATATTCATGAATCCCTGTAATGGCTAAATAAGGGCTGAAGTGGCCATAGACTAAACGAATGGAACTCAAAACATTTCGATTGAATATAAAGACTAAAAACAGGAAATGATAATGCAAGGATTGTGGGTTCATGTACCTTCTATGATTCCATGCGGTACACACAAGTCACATAGTATGTGAATCGTGAGAAATTGATCTTTTCATACTCTAAGTGTGAATAGAATGCAAAATGGATAGTGACGCAATTGAATGAAGTTGTTCTTTGAAATTTGGGGAAAAAAAACTACAGTTGGGAACCTGCAGATGAAGGCCAGATCGATCTATTATCCAAAGCAGATCGATCTCTTATTCAAGCATATCGATCTCTATTTGATTTTGCCAAGAACCGATCGATCCCTTCCCAAGTGTAGATCGATCCCCATTTGATTCTGCCAAGAATAGATCGATCCCTTCCCTAGTACAGATCGATCCCCATTTGATTCTGCAAAAAGTAGATCGATCCCTTCACTAGAACAAATCAATCTCACTAGCTTACTTAGTGAAAAATCGTGTAGTTCAACCCAAGAAAGATCGATCTCTCACCCTAGGAGATTGATCTCACAATGCCAATTCTATAAAAAGGGTAACCTATCTGGAACATCAAACACCTCTCCATTTTCATAAAGTAACCAATCTTTCTCACTCTAGAATATCATCACCTCCTTACCAGATTTAAAGAAAGTTGTTTAAGCAAAGTTGTTCATTATGATGTGGAAAATAACATAGTTTGGAGTCAACATTTAATTTGTTGGATTGAATGAGCAAAAAAGGGTTTTCTCAATTTCAGCCAAAAAGAGAAAAGTTAAGCTAGGTAAGTTTTCAATACACTAACTTCAAGTATGTTTATCTAGACATTATCATGGGTTGATTGGTGTATGTATTGTCGGCTAAAACTACCTAGAGCATGATGAACCAACCACGACAAAAATGGGTTTAATGTGAGGAAGTGAACTATGGTTGATTTAATGATGAAGTGATTATACTATGGTGTTGGTAATGTTATATCCATAAATTTGAGATGGTTTTGGGAAATTTGTAAATGAAATTGGATGAAGTTATGAAACGTGCATATAAGGTGTTTGTGAAAATGCATGAATGAATAGAAAACTAAGGCTTAAGCATGCATGACAAGTGCTTGGCAAATAGCTGTGTAATTTACTGGCCAAATTGGTTAGGAGTGCCATGATGGTTGTTCGGCCACCATGCCATGGCCGAATGTAATCATGGGCCAAGCTTGATGTAATAAGGTCTAATAAGATATATCGATTATGATGAAGTTATAAAACGAGTTATCAATGTTGACTGAAGTGATTGATTAATGTTTGCAGTTTTAGAGACTGGATTAAGGATAAATTGGATTGTATGAGCTTTCTGCGAAGGAACTTGTACTACGCTTGATATGATTCGAGGTAAGGGGATTTTGTAAGTGCTTAGAGGTAGCTATACGTATTTTGAAGGGATTTATAGGGAGTGAATTTCTCTAAGCTATCTAATAATAGAATAAGAATTTTTGAGAAAATTCCAAAAATAAGGAAAGATGATAATTTTACCCCTAGTAAAGGGATTTTATGAAAAGGGTAGTAAGGATCCTAAAATGTATGGATTTTCATGATTTTAATGTTTTTATCTTGATAAAATGCTTTGATATGAATGATATGAGGATAGGTTGGCTATTGCTTTTTGTGGTTGCATGAATTAACACAGATTATGTGCATAGTTGTATGTTTGAAAATACTTATTTAAACTGGAGCCACCTATCATATTTATGTGAGTATAAATAGTGCTGGAGCCTAGCTCGCACTACATTTCGATGTTTTGACTAATGCTGATAGTGCTGGAGCACTGCTCGCACTAGTTTTTACTGATAACATGCATGAAAGTCGTATTGAAGCCTTGCTTGTACTTGATTTGATTTGATTTACTATGCATGAAGGCCTTATTGGAGCGTTGCTCGTATGAGGATTTTATATGCTTTATAGAAAACTATGCTAAAGCTTTACTCACACTAGATGTTCGATATCATGACATGCATAAACCGTATTGAAGCCTCCTGCAAACTGTGTGTCACAGTGAGATGATATATCGCACGCGTATTTTGAGACATGAGATGGTTATTGGCATGCTATAGGGTGGTTAAAACCTATGACAGGCACCCCCGAACCATGATGTGGGCTAAGTCCTATGGCAAGCACCGCAGAAAATTATGTGGGCTAAGACCTATGACAGGCACCCCAGACCATGAGGGTCCACGGAGTACATTGAACCGTGTATGTCATACGGAGTACGCTGTATTGTGTAGTCTGATGACTAGTTGGTTGAGTTATTACACAAGTAGGGTTGACTTTACCTCTCGTTGCAGTTGTGATGCCCCGCATGTCGGGATCCATATAGACTGGGATCACAGGGATTTATATATGGCCATTATTCCCAATTTGTCTCCGTAATGTAACCTACATGCCTGAGGTGATATCATGTTATGTTTATAGACCCTGTGTAGACCCGAAGGAGGGGCGACACCCGTGATTATGTTTTAAAAGTGATAATTCTAAGAAAATAGAGTTATTTTTATTTAATTTCATAATTAACTATTTTAATTTCCATATTATTTTATTAATTATTCCATCATTTTAATTAAAATTCTCATGTTTGCATATAAATTAAATCCAAATGAATTTCAGTCATTTCAGTAGAAAAAAGAATGCAAATGAGCTAAAAAGGAGATTGGACCATTATCATTTCGTCTTGTAGAGTGAGTCACGATTCTTCTTGACACATGTGATGCTAAGTGTCCATATTTTATCCAGCTTTAAGGGATAAGATCAAAGGACACCTTGGCCACCTCATGGAAGACATAAGCCGTGCCACCTTGCACATCCAAGTGGACAAGAAGACAAATGACATGAAAATGTCTTTTCTAGAAGCTAATGGTGTGAAGACAAGTGGCCAAACAATGCCAACTCATCTAGGATTAAAACTCCCCTTTGTACCCCCATTTTGATGTGTATAAAAAGAAAAAAATGAGACAATTTTACCAAGTAGTTTTTTTTAGAGTTTTTTTTAGTCTAGTTTTTTTAAGTAAGCTACTAGGTTTTAGGTAGTTTTTAGCTATTGTCTTTAAGGGGTTTTTAAGTTTTTCATGTTGGGAGGGTAGGAGCCACCATTGTTCTTGGTTTGGAAAGTTTACAGTGACACGCCCTAAGGGTAATGTCCGCAAGTGCACGGGTCGTTCAAGTAATAATGGGATTTGAGTCCCGAGTCATCGTCCCACAGAGAAGTTGACTAGCCTAATTAACTACTGGTTAATCTTACCCTAAGTATATTCCAGCAAATTATAAAATTAAGGTGGGTGATCTACATAGCTAGAATTAAAAATACTAAAAGCAATAAAATGCTATAAAATAAAGAAATTAAAACCGAGCTGAAAATTACTTACCGAGCTCCACGCAATTAAAAGCAAATACCTACGAAAATAATTAAAACAGTTAAAATTGATTAACGCAATTAAAATAAAATGCAATTATGAAAATAACAAAGTAAGATTAATTAAACTACAATTAAACCATCCTAAAATTGCAATTAAACTACTTAATTAAAATGCAATTTAAACTAAACTAAAGCTTAATGAAAATAAAATCCTAGGAAATTAAGAAAATAACTATAAAACTACATGTCTAAAATATTAACTCTAAACTAATCCTAACTATATCTACTTACTAATTCAACAATAAAATTTAACTAATGCATGTAACAAATTTAATCTAACTTAACTAATGCATGTTAAAAATAAAAATGAACTAAGGACATAATTAAATCTATTTCATGAACTAATTAAGAAAAATAGATTATTGTGCATAAGGTAAATGCCAAACAAAGCTTTAACAATTTTAAACCAACAAATTATCCCTCCCAATACTATTCACGTGTCTTCCAAATTATGTCTCAGCCCAGGCTTTCACGGTTTTGGTAAGTATCTCTCGGCACTCTGCTTGCTCTCAATTCTGATTTCTACTCCAAGCATGCTAGGTGCTCCAGGCCTGTCTCAGTTCCGCTTCCTGCTGCAACATTTCTGCTTCTCGATTCTGCTATGTCCTCGGGTTGTGTCCTCTGCTTTTTCTGCCCTGGTGTGTCTCGGTTCCAGGCTGTGGTCACGGGTTGTATCCTCTGCTCCAGGTATTTAGCTGCCATTCCAGGTGCTGCAGATGCAAACCAGTTGCCGTCCTACTTCTGCAATGCACTACTGCCCGACATCTACATCAACCATACCAACATCCCGAGTCCTCCAGGAAACTCCCTAGCAGTGCCCAGTTGCAGCTCAGTTTCTAGGTGTTGTTCTCGGTTTAGTATTGCTCTGTTTTCATCACCAACAACCACAACTGCAAGCTATTCTCTACTGTACTATGTTCTCCCTTGTGTTGCTTGCACCAGCGAGAGTAACTATGAGGACAGTAACCGAATACAGAAAATAAAGATGAACAGAGGAGAGCCCTCAGATGCTTGTTGCTGCATTTCGAGATGCTAGCTGCTGCCTATCTAAATCTGCACCACAACAGTTAAATAGCTGAAGAAGATGGCCACCGTCACCGGCTTCTCCTTCCTCTCTTTATTATTTGTCTAAACTCTAAAAAATTAAAGGATTACAACTAACTAACTAAGCTACCCGAGACTAGGAAAATATAGATTTTCTTTCAAATAAAAACATAAGCAATTTAAGAAGCAAACCGATAAGAAGGATGAGCAAATGAAAATGATGTTGATTGCTATCAAATAGAGATTATCCAAGTCTAGAAAAATGAATAACATAAAAAAGGAATGAAAAGGAAGCTAACGGAAAACAGGAAAATAAATCTTCAAAATGTAATCTAAAAACTAAACTACTCTAACTTACATTACATTATACTACTCCTACTCCTACAACTAAATTACATCTACTTCTACTCCTAACATTACATAACATTTTCAATTGTCATCCTTTCTTATTTATAAACACACTAGGGGTAAAATGGTAATTTCCACATCCTTAATGAGTTGGCTTTTTTTGGCCACTTGTCTTCACACCATTGGTGTCACGACCCAATTCCATTCTCTTTAACCGAAAATCACTGAAACTTTTTCGCGTTTTACTGTTACCTTACCCGGTCGTGAACTAAACTCACCACACACTGTTGGGCTGTGAGTCAATAATAAACACCACATCTCATTCATTCTCAATTAATTAAAACGATGTCATACATTTGCATTTAATCATGTACTTATATGAATACATGTTTTACTGACATCTACATCCCCCATAATTGCAACTCAAAAGAATACTGTGCTCTTACATTGTTTAGATACAAAAAGAATCACTGTGTATATACCTTTTAGCAATGGAGATGCAGCGGAGTCCAAAATACCACGCCTCAGTCCTTACTGGGCTACTATGCACGTTCTGTAGGGGGAAAATAGAGTGGGATGAGCAACCACACGCTCAGTAAGGCAATAATGTAAGCATGGTAGATAACTACTCTATCTACATGCTGATAGTGTTATGCATAAATCATTTATGGTAGGAGCATGAGGAATAAAACTATGCCATGTGAATATACATATATATCATGTATCAAAATCATGTGCATTGGCATATAAAACATGGTAGAAACATCATGTATAAATCATCTCATGCTCAATCTCATTTAAATTCATAAAAAGGGCAATTCATTAAGAAACCTCCTTTTTAAACCAACATCATAAACCTCTTTCTCAACACATAATTACCACCAAATCAACTCACAATCACAACCACATTTTCATTTCACAATTCACGCATGTGTATAAAAACTAGGTCACTATATCAAAAGTGCCTATGTGGACCATTACATCATAAATCATCCCAGACCACACGCATCCAGGTGTGCGGGGTATCACGCTAGCACGAAGATGGATTATCCCTTGCCAGACTTTCTCACCACATAACCATCATGCGGTACATCGTACTCCATGTGATATACACGGTACAGCATACTCCACAGACTCATATCGTTACTGGGGGTGCCATTCCTAGGTCTTACCTACCCCATACCAAGAGTTTTCCATATCCGTGAAGGAGAGCCTCCCTGCCGAACAGAGCCTCCACGCCTAACAGAGCCTCCCTACCTCCTCGGGCTTAAGGATGTTAGCTTAAGGATGTAGGGCTTAAGGATCCTTCCGTAAGAGAGCCTCCCCACTGAACAGAGCCTCAACGCCTAACAGAGCCTCCCCGCCGCTTTGGACTTAAGGATGTTGGCTTAAGGATGTAGGGCTTAAGGATCTTACCGTACCCATGTAGGAGAGCCTCCCTGCCTAACAGAGCCTCCCCACCCCTCCAGGGCTTAAGGATGTTGGCTTAAGGATCCTTCCGTAAGATAGCCTCCCCACCGAACAGAGCCTCCCCGCCTAACAGAGCCTCCCCTCCTCTTTGGGCTTAGGGATGTTGGCTTAAGGATGTAAGGCTTAAGGATCTTACCAACTTTCACAACCTTATACGTATCTCAATGTGCAAACTTGTGCTAACAAAGCTCTAGCACGACTCATGCATCTTCTCATTAAGAGACGCGTATGAGCATAGCTCTAGTACGGTTATACTCATAAGACAACCACTCAAAATCCACGTACGAGCAAAAGCTCCGGTACGGTTTATAAATATCATCATAGTTTCCAAATCAAGGTGAGAGCTAAGCTCCAACACGTTTCATACAAATGAAAACATAGAAATCCAGCGCGAGTGAGGCTCTAGCGCGATTTATGTTATACAAATACGATAGGTGGCTCATACACAATCAACAATCCCGGTAATCGAGTTTAGCACTCACAAATGCTTTTCCACAACAACCATACAATACTAGCCGACCCCTCTACAAGCTTGCTTAAAACCAAGCAATTTCGTTTTGAAAAGCATCAAAACATTAGATTTATGCAATTATTAGCCTTACTATCCCATTTCATAAAATCCACTTCAAATCCAAAACCATGCATATACTCCTCATCATTCACGAATACCATCAATCATTTATTTAAGCATCCATGCATTTCATAAAACACCCAATATTCACCCACAAGTTCAAAGTACGAGCAGCTACCTCTATATACTCACAAAATTTCCCTTACCTGGAATCGCGATGCGTGATTCCACTTCCTTAAGCTGCTTACTCGTACGGTTCGATTCGCCTTCAACGAACTCTTCGAGACAGCACAAAATCGTATCCCGCATTATATTCGATCCATATAATATGACATCGTGCGTTCACTATAGTCAATTCGACCTATAGTTTTCTATTAATGCTTGTGAGGCCTCGTTCCATTACTTTATCCATAACTCGAGTCTATGGATCTTCTTAGGCCTATTAACTTATTCAAAATCGATATTAAATCGACATTAAGCTCATAGTGTTCATATTCCATGAATTCCCTCACTATGGCATTTATCAAGCATATACACACCCATTTTCACAATTCCTCCAAACTCACAATGTAATCTCATTTAACCCTCTAAAATCATAAACATTACCTCAATAACAACTTTAGCAATGCCCATAAATCATAAACTCATTCAACCCATATATTCTCACATCCTACCCATTCTAGGTTACACCAATTCCACCACATCCCTAGATAATTTATCCATCAATAGTCATGCCAAACAACTCCAAAATCAATTAAATAGACAATGTATTTAGATTGGAGTGTTAGAATCTTACCAAATATGATTTTTCTTCTTGCTCCAAATGGCAATGCCCTTAACTCCTTCAATACCAATAATGGAAAAATGCCTTCACACTATGTTGCTCTTCTCTTTGATAGGAACAACTTTGCCTCTAATGGTCTCTCTTCAAATCTCACTGAAAATGGTTGATTTTAGAGAGGAAAAGTTAGGTTTTTTGGGTTGAAAGTGAAAAGTTAGTGTTTTTCCCGAGATTTCCTGATTTTCAGCTCTCCTTATATAGAAATTGCTTGAGGAGATCGATCTGGTCCAAGAGGAGATCGATCTGGTCCCTTAAAATCCCTCTTTTTTACGGTATTTTTAAGCCTGAGATCGATCTGTCGAAGCATGAGATCGATCTGTCGAGGCATGAGATTGATCTGCTCCCAAACAGAGAGCTAAGGAGATCGATCTGGGTGCTTGGGGATCGATCTTTTCACTACAGAATGCTTGGAAGATCGATCTGGCTCCATTAGAGATCGATCTGCTGTATTCTTTTGCCCAAATAAGAGCATTCTGGCTCTTCCAGATCGATCTCTCATCCTATGAGATCGATCTGGCCCTCATGTTTTCCAGATTTCATGCAGTTTCCTTGCTGCAACTCATACCAACACATCCTTAATCTATTGCCATGGCCATTTTCTCATCCATCCACCTTTATAACTTGAAAATGGCATCCCTTCATACCTTATGCACATTGAAACTTGTGTGCATTCATTGTATGTCCAAAGGTATGCTATATAAAACCAAATGGAAGCATAACTCCATTCCATTTTACCACACTACTCATCTTGAGTTTCGATCACATCCATCACTTGCCAAAACTCATTTCCTCATATTCATACTCAATGAAACTTGTATGTAAATTACAATTCATATTACACATACGTACATTGAATCCATGGACTTACATTAATCACACTTTACATTACAAGTCCAATCATATTCATATTCATTACACAATTGGCTCCTTGAAAAGATATTTCCATTTCATTGGTCTTCTTGTCCAATTGGATGTGCTAGGTGGCATGACTCATGTTGTCTGCGTGGCTCAATCTCGATTTTAGTCCAATTTCGGTCTATTTTCTACCAAAATATTCAAAACTCATCCGGATTTAATTTATCTGCAAACATGAGAATTTTAATTAAATAAAGGGGATAATTAATAAAATAAATTGGGGATTTAAATAATTAATTAGGAAATTAAGCACAAATAATTCTAAAAATATAGAATTATCATACAGCTCCTATTTTTTTAAATTTATTTTGGCACATTTTAAGCTTCTTGATTGAAAAGCTTTCATTTTCGTTTTTACTATTTTTTTTCTTTACTACTCTGTTTACATTTCTTTACTGTTCATTCGGGTCTGGGTGGAAGGCCAGTGACTGCAGCCTTCTTCATCACGATTTCTGCATTTTCATCTTCACAGTTTTCCTTAGTTTAGGCGTAGTTTAAGCATTTATTTTCCCTTCTTTAGTTCAAGGATGAACGGACAACCATTTTGCTGCGTGACAGGCGGCAAGTTTTCTTTCCCCAGTTGTTCTTGTTCCTGCAATATGTTTGTTTTTATCTATATTCTTTTTGGTTTTCTACTATTAAATTACTTTATTTCTATCCTATTCTGAACAAGAACTTCAAGTTCCTTTTATTTAACTAAAAGTTTGATGCATTAGTTCTTTTCGTTTATTTTTTTTAGTTTATTCTATTTTCTTTACTGCTCTTTTTTACATTTACGTTTACTGTTCTATTACCCTGTTTTTGTTTTATTTTCAGCTTTCATATTTAGTTTTTGTAACTTTCTGGGTTTGTTCTTTCATAGCTGATCAGTTCTGTCTCCTTTCTTTTTCTTCCAAGCGTTGGTTTCCTTTTTTTTTTAATTCTGTTTTGTTTTCATTGTTGCTTCTGTGCTGGTCACTGCCTTTGCATTTCTCATTCCTGGTTGTTGAAACGTTGGACTGAAGCTGTTTTATTTCTTGGTGTTACTGCTGCCATAGAGGACTGGTGTCACTGTTATGCTGTGTTCTTAAAGAGGGCAGGAAGTGTGGCTTTGGTTCTCGGTTTCATTCCAGTTTGCAATGTTTTGTTTTATATTTACTGCTTTAGTTTCTATTAGTTTAACTTCTTCTTCTTCTTAATGTTGTTATTGTTCGGTTTTGTTATTTCATCAAGCAGCCATTAGCTTCCTCTGTTCTGCTCTGTTTCTTATCTCCTGTACTGTTTTGTAAGCTTGTTTGCTGGAGTCGAGGTTGCTGCATGAAAGTGGAGGACGCTGGAGGCTGGTGACAGTACCCAGAAGTCTCCCATGTAGCTGCATTTTTTCCCTTTAGTTTCGATTTTTTTTATCTTCAAGCTTAGTCCTTTACTATTTTCAGTTCTTTTAGAGTCGTTTACTTAGCTTTGTAGGTTTACATTGAAGCTTGTCTAAACATTTTGATTTTATTAGAAAGTTACATATATATATTCTTGGTTCAAAGTTTTATGCCCTTTATAAATCTTCATCTATTCTAGTTACTGCTTGAAGCTTTCATTTATTAATTCTTTTTCCTTCTTAAGCTCAAGGTTTTGTTTAGATTTAAGGTAATCAAGTAAGATTGTTGGTTCCTTGCTATTCTCTGCCTCAATTTTACACTGTTTGCTGCTGAAGTGTGATTGCCACTGCTGCCGATTGCTGGAAGTCGCTACCCACTGCTGCATCTATTTTCTGTTGAGCAGTTCGGCAAGGCGTGGCTATGTTACGATCTGAAGCTAATGCCTGGGTGTGGGAAGCTGTATAGGAGCTGATGTAGGGATGTGCGAGAGTGTAGGTCTGTTGCAGGGAATGTGGCTAATAGCTGAATCAGTAGCAGGAGTGCAGAACAGGCCCAAGGTTAGAGTATGTTGCTGAAGCAGGAGGGAGTATAGTGCAGAAATGTTGGTGAAGTGTAGGAATGTGAAGGTTGGTATGTACTTGGCATGGCAAGCTTGAAGAGCCGGGTCTACATGGCTAAGTTTTTATTTTTTTTATTTTTTCAATTTGCTTTATCGTGTTTTCATATTAATTGTTAGATGTTAGTTTTTCTTTTATTACTATTTGTTAGTTTAGGTAATAGTATTAGTGGTTAAATTATGATTCTTGAGTTAATTTGTGCGCTAGCTTAATTTTCTTTGCTTTTTACTTTAAGATTTAATTTTAATTGTAATAATATTTAATTTTTGAATGCAATATGATTTAAGATTTAATTTTAAGTGTAGTGCTTATGGATTGCATTTTAAGTTAGTTTAGGGGTAGAATCATTATATGCATCTTTAGGATAGTTTTCATTTTAAATTTTAAAAACCCAAAAATATTTCATTTCTCATGCATCATTTAGAATAGATTTGATTATTTATTTAGGCATTTTATTAATTTAGTATTATCTAGAGTTATATATAATTTAGTGTCACCAATTTAGGCATTTAGGTTTAAAGTTATACTTAGGGATTTTTTGAAATTTTTATTAGAATTTTATTCCATTAGGCTTTAGTTTAGATTATTTTGCATTTTTTTAATTAGATTAAAAACATGTAAATTTTATTTTCATATTAGTTTTAATCTATTTATTTTTAATTTATATTTTCTTATATTTGCATCTTTAGTCAATTCACACTAATTAATTCAAGTTTTAGTATTTTCTTTCTTTTGCAAATTCTCGCTTTTATTTTGCTTAGAGCTCTATGAGTAATTTTTGCTCTATGTTGCTTTATGTTAGTGTTTTTATTATTATCCTTGTTTTCCAGTATTTTCAAATTAAACTTTATAGATCACTTTTTTAATATTCATAATTTGCTAGGATATACTTAGGGTAAAAAATAACTGGTACTTAGTTAGGCTTACTATATTTCTCTGTGGGATGATAATCTGGGACTCAGTTCCCTTTATTATTTATGCGACCCGTGCACTTGCGGTATACATGTCTAGGAAGGACGCAATCAAGTTTTTGGTGTCGTTGTCGGGGAATCACACTTAGCCATTAACTAATATCGGTGGAATTATGCTTAGGTATAATTATATTTTTTTATATACTTAGGTTGTAAATATTTAAAGCCTTAATTTAGATTAGTTAATTTCCTTTCTTAAAAGAAAAATTTAAAATAAAAAAAATCATTCCTTAGGGCTTCTGAATGTCTGCATGCGTAAAGCCAAGAGCTTTAATTGTTTTCCTTTAGATCCTGAAATAGAAAGAACACTTAGAAAAATCAGGAAGGACTCTAGGAAAATAATAGCTCCACTGCAAGATAAGATGGCTGAAAACAGAGAGATCAAGACAGTGGGAGACTATGTTGTCTCAACCATAGGAGGTTACTACACTGGTATTAGGCCACCAGCTGTCCCAGTAAACAACTTTGAGATTAAGCCTTCGATCCTCCAAATGATCTAAACTTTGCTTCAATTAAGTGGGCTTCCCCATGATGACCCACATGCTCAATTAGGGTAGTTTCTAGATCTATGTAACACTTTCAAGCATAATGGACTCTTGCACGACGCACTTAGGCTTAAGCTATTTCCTTTCTCTCTTAGAGATAGAGCTAGATATTGGTTGACCTCTTTACCTCCTAGATCCATCTCTACCTGGGATGAGTTAGCCCATCAATTCTTAGCAAAGTTCTTCCCTCTTTCCAAAATGGTTAAACTATGCAGTGATATATCTTTCTTTGCTCAAATCCACTTGAGTCCCTTTATGAGGCATGGGAACAATTCAAAGACCTTCTTAGGAAGTGTCCCCATCATGGCTTGCCCTTATGGCTTCAAGTCCAAACCTTCTATAACAGACTCACTAGCCAGAATAGGACCATAGTCAATGCTGCTGCGGAAGGAGCTTTAATGTGTAAGACAGAGGAAGAAGCTTATCGTCTGTTGGATAAGAAGGTAGCTAACAATTATCATTGGTCATTAGAGAGGCAAATACCTAAGAAAGCTAGGGGTATTTATGTGTTAGA
This sequence comes from Firmiana major, assembly GCA_033439115.1. Taxonomy (NCBI): domain Eukaryota; kingdom Viridiplantae; phylum Streptophyta; class Magnoliopsida; order Malvales; family Malvaceae; genus Firmiana; species Firmiana major. Next base: position 67,732,872 of record CM065901.1, on the reverse strand, counting down.
CACACTTTCTACCTTAACTTCTCAAATTGTCAATCTGACAAGGAAGGTAGAGTCTCTTAGTACCCAGAATAGTTTTTCCAATAGTCCCAGTCCTGTTTTAGCTATCCAAAGTCCCTCCAACTCATGCACTTTGTGTGGTGGTACACACTCAATTGATAGTTGCCCATTAAACTTAGAGTCTGTTCAGTACATTGCCCCACCTTAAGGCAACAAAGTAATCCATTTTCGAGCACATACAACAAAATCAGGGGTAGTCTTCTAATCCTAGACCTATGAGACACCCTGGTTTTCAAGTTCCACCTGTTCATGTACCACCACCTCAACAACTTCCACATCATCAGTCTAATCATTCCCATCACCCACGTCAGGTTTAACATTATCCACCACCACTGCCACCTGTTCAGCCCCAACACTTATCTGTACCACTAGCTATAGCGGAGAAGAAGCTTTCACCTGAGGAGATGTTCAATACTATCCGACAGAATCAAGCTACCTCTAATAAGAATCTAGAAGTCCAGGTTAGACAGATAACGAGTGCTCTCAACTAGCGTCCATAAGGGACCCTCCCTAGTAATACCGAAGCTAACCCTGTCAAACAGAGGGAGGGTAAAGAGCATGTTAAGGCCATAACCCTTATGAATAGTAAAGAGTTAGATGATTTGCATGCTAGGTCCAATCCGATTGAGCCCAAAGTGGCGGAGCCACTAGGTTCTAAAGAGGCAGTTCAAAAAGAGTAGGAACATGATGAACAGGTTGAAAAGAAAACTAAGTCAGGCACTTCTTCATCATCATCTTCTTCTTCACAGCCTTCCTCTTCATCTGATACTACACTTCCTCCAGTTAGACCCACATTACCTTTTCCTCAGAGGTTCCAAAACCAGAAGCTTGATCAGCAATTTGCTAAATTTCTTGAGGTGTTTAATAAGCTTCATATTAACATTCCTTTCACGGATGCTTTAAACCAAATACCCAGTTATGTGAAGTTCATGAAGGATATCCTCTCGAGGAAGAGAAGACTAAAGGATTATGAGATAGTAGCACTTACTAAGAAGTGTAGTACCATCATTGAGAGGACATTACCCCATAAGGTCAAAGATCCAAGTAGTTTTACTATACCTTGCACAATAGGAGATCAATTTTTTGGTAAAGCCCTATGTGATCTAGGAGCTAGTATTAATCTCATGCCTTGGTCCATATACCAGAAGCTATGAGTAGGAGATGCAAAGCCTACTATAGTGACCCTTCAGTTAGTTGACAGATCCATTAAGTATCCGAAGGGAATCATTAAGGATATCCTAGTTAAGGTGGACAAGTTCATTTTCCCACCATACTTTATTATGCTGGATATGGAGGAAGATAGGGAAGTCCCTATGATTCTAGGCAGACCCTTCTTAGCTACTGGTAGGAGCTTGATTGATGTGTAGAAAAGGGAATTAACCATGGGAGTTCAAGATCAGGAGGTGAAATTTAATGTTTTCAAATCTTTGAGGTTCCTTGATAACTCTCAAGATTATTTTATGATGGACATTATAGATAGAGACATCACCAAGGAGTTTTCTAAGACACAAAAAATTAATCCTTTAAAAGCTTTCATGGTGAGATCAGTTAATATTAAGGAATAGAGTGAGGATGATGATGATGTTTATGAAGCTTTACAGTTGTTAGAGGTTACTCCCATCATGGAGATTTCCAAGTTTGAAACTCTAGACACTTTATCTACTCCAACTTTAGATGTCTCTCCATCCACCAGTGATCCTCTAACTTTAGAGCTTAAGCCCTTACCCTCATACCTTAGATATGCTTATTTAGGTGAGTCCTCTACTAAGATAGTGATAGTATCTACTGCTCTCTCTATTGATCAAGAGGAGAAATTACTTCAGGTTTTGAGAAAGCACCGGAAAGCTATAGGCTAGTCTATTTCTGATCTCAAGGGTATTAGTCCCTCAATATGTATGCACAAGATATTGTTGGAGGAAGGGTATAGGTCGTCAGTAGAGCACCAACGTAGGTTGAATCTTGTGATGAAAGAAATGGTCAAAAAGAAAATAATTAAGTGGTTGGATATTGGGATCATATATCCCATTTCTGATAGTGCCTGGGTGAGCCCAGTTTAATGTGTTCGTAAGAAATGAGGGATGACTGTGATTGATAGCAAGAACAATGAGCTCATACCCACCAGGACTGTTACTGGTTGGTGAGTATGTATGGACTATAGGAAACTTAACAAGGTCACCAGGAAAGACCACTTCCCTCTACCCTTTATTGACCAGATGCTAGATAGATTGGTAGGTCATGAGCTCTACTGCCTGCTGGATAGGTACTTTGGTATAATCAGATAGCTATAGCCCTAGAGGATCAAGAAAATACCACCTTCACCTGTCCCTACGGGACGTTCGCTTTTAGGAGGATGCCTTTTGGCCTATGCAATGCATTTGCTACATTCCAATGTTGCATGATTGCCATATTTCATGAAATGGTTGACAATTTTCTAGAGGTCTTCATGGATGACTTTTCTGTATTTGGGGATAACTTTGATCTTTGTCTGCACAACTTAGCACTTATTCTAAAGAGATGTAAAAAATTAAATTTGGTGCTTAATTGAAAGAAGTGTCATTTTATGGTTAAGGAAGGTATAGTGCTTGGGCACAAGATATTTTTTAGAGGAATAGAAGTGGATAGAGCTAAGGTGGAAATCGTTGAGAAGTTACCTCCCCCTACCTTTATTAAGGGAATTACGAGTTTTTTGGGCCATGCATGATTTTACAAAAGGTTCATAAAAGACTTTTCTCAAATCTCAAAGCCTTTGTACATTCTTCTAGAAAAAGATACTGCATTATGTTTTGATGAGCATTGCTTAGAAGCATTTAAGACTTTGAAGGATAAGTTAGTTACAGCCCATGTAATCATAGCTTTGGATTGGAGTTTACCTTTTGAGCTAATGTGTGATGCAAGTGATTATGCAGTTGGGGCTGTACTTGGACAAAGAAAAGGAAAAGTCTTTTATGTTATCTATTATGCAAGTAAGACTATGAATGAAGCCCAGTTAAACTATACCACTACCGTGAAGGAGCTGTTGGCTGTAGTGTTTTCTTTTGATAAGTTTTGCTCCTATCTCATTGGCACTAAGGTGGTAGTATACACTGATCATGCTTCCATTAAGTACTTAGTTTCCAAGAAGGATGCAAAGCCTAGATTGATTAGATGGATCCTCATGCTACAGGAGTTTGACTTAGAGATTAGGGATAAGAAAGGGACAAAGAATTAGGTTGCTGACCATATATCTAGATTGGAGAGTGGACTTAGAGAAAATGGTGCAATAATTAGTAAGTCCTTTCCTGATGAGTAGTTATTTGCTTTTAGGCATTCCGGTTTACCTTGGTATGCTGATTTTATGAACTATTTGGTAAGCAGTGTGATGCCACCAGATTTGATTGCCCAATAAAAGAAGAAGTTTTTGAGTGAAGTATTGTGTGTGGGATAAGCTCTTTCTGTAAAAGCAATGTAAAGATCAAGTTTTAAAGAGGTGTGTTCCCATGGAAGAAGTAGAGGGTATACTTAGACATTGTCATTCTTCTGATTATAGAGGGCATTTTGGAGTAGATAGGACAACTGCTAAGCTTTTACAATCTGGATATTACTGGCCCACCTTGTTTAAGGATACCCACTACTTTATGATGAAATGTGATAGATGTCAGAGGGTAGGTAATATTTCTAAAAGAAATGAATGCCTCTGACTAATATTTTGGAAGTAGAGCTTTTTAATGTTTGGGGAATAGACTTCATGGGACCTTTTGTTCCTTTATATGGCAATCTCTATATTTTGGTAGCCATAGATTATATGTCAAAATGGGTGAAGCACTGGTTTTACCAACTAATGATGCCAAAGTGGTGATAAGGTTTTTAAATAAGAATATTTTTATGAGATTTGGCACACCTAAAGCCATCATTAATGATGGGGGATCCTATTTTTACAAGAAGATTTTTGATGGGCTTTTAAAGAAGTATGAGGTCAAGCATAAGGTAGCCACTGCTTATCACCCACAGACTAGAGGTCAAGTATAGTTATCCAATAGGGAGATTAATAGGATACTAGAGAAGACAGTGGATTCAAGTAGGAAAGATTGGTCCATTATGTTAGATGATGCACTTTAGGCCTATAAGACAGCCTTCAAAACACCAATAGGGATGTCCCCTTATCAGCTTCTTTATGGTAAGGCCTGTCATTTGCCAGTAGAGCTTGAGCATAAGGCCTATTGGGCCCTTAAGAACCTGAATTTCAATTTAAATGTAGCGGGGGAGAAGAGGCTTCTATAGCTTAATCAGTTAGATGAGTTTAGGTTATAGGCATATGAGAATGCAAAGCTCTATAAGGAAAAGACTAAGCGATGGCATGATAAGGAAATAAAGGAGACACATTTCGAGCCAGGCCAGCAAGTGCTGCTTTTTAATTCTCGCTTGAAGTTATTTCCAAGAAAGCTTAAGTCTAGATGGACAATACCTTTCACCATTACACAAGTATTCCCTCATAGAGCCATTGAGATTATGGATAAGAGCCTAAAGCAACCCTTTAATGTTAATGCGTGTAGACTTAAGCACTATTTTGGGGGAGGATTTGACCGTCAGCATTCTGTTACCACTTTAGCTGATCCTCATGATTCTGATCCTTCTACTTAGCTTCACTTCATTTGATGTTGCTTTATGTTTCTTTTCACTTTTTGTACAGTTCTTTTTCTCTATTCTGTTGCTTCTTTCTTTGTTTCTTGTATAGATAGCCTTTGCAGCAGCACTTTCTCATCAAGCATCACATGTTCTTCATCATCAGATAGGGGAGTATTCTATTCTTGAGCTTCAATTCTTATGTTACCTGAACTCTGAGGACACTATGCACTTTAAGTTTAGGGGAGGGGATTCACTTGAGCATTTTTTTAAATTTTTGGACAAAATTGCAAAATTTTATGAGAATATGATCTTACATTATTTGATTTAGTACTTAGCATGTGGTTTTTCCCTTTTTTTGATGATATAACCCTATGATTTAGTCTGACTTTCATTGAATAAGAAAGATGATTGTAGGAAAAGCATTAAGTTGAATTCTTGAATTTGTCTTGATTTTGATTGTGATTTCCTCATTTTATGCACATGTCATGTCATGAATCTGTATACGTATTTACAGAAAGCTTATGTGGACATAGGATTGCATTTGTTCAGTTGATTTTGTGCATCATATTATAGAATTTGTTTGATCTTATCTCGAGGTGAAATATTAGATCACACTTAATTAGGAAAATGATTTAGGCCATCTTTAGATCGTTTGAGCCTTTCCAGCCATCCTTGTACATATTTTACCCCTAGTCACCCATCTGGGCCAAATAAGCTTTTCTGTATATATACACCTGCATACTTTCCCTCAGCTTAAACACTTTTTTCCTATCCCTTACCCCGAAAATGTGTAATGTCACTAGGATATATTTTGAGCTATGTACATATGGGTTATAGGTGATAGTGAAATTAAAAAAAAAAAGAAAAGAAAAAGAAGAAAAGTACAAAAATAGAATAATAATGTTTAGCAAAATAAATAAGTTTGGGGGAATAAATATGAGCTATTACATCAAAGATCCTAGAAGTAACGCATGTTTAGGGGTAATTAAACCTAAATCGGCTTTATCATTCCTTGGCCCTGGCCTTACTTTACAAGCTGAATGGAGTTCTATTGATCTTTGGTTAAGTGTGACTACATTAGTGGAAAGAGAAGTGAAAAGCAAACTTATGGGAATGATCACTTGTCATTTACTTTGCATTTATTGTGATTGCATAATCTGATCTGGGTAATGTACTATGAATGCCTTTGACATTTTCACACACACAGGAGGAGTCCAATTTGGGTTAAGACTTATGATTGAATGATTCTATGTGTTAGACTTATAATTATGAATATTTGATTTCAGAGTTTGTACTTTTTCTTTAAGGATGATATTAGGAAAATCAATATGTTTGGTACTTGTCAGTTCTTACATATGTTTTATTTTGCTTGAGGACAAGCAAAAGCTCAAGTTTTGGGGTGTGATAATTCTATGAAAATAGAGTTATTTATATTTAATTTTTTAATTAACTATTTTAATTTCCATATTATTTTATTAATTATCCCCTCATTTTAATTAAAATTCTCATGTTTGCAGATAATTAAATCTAGATGAATTTCAGTCATTTCAGTAGAAAATTTACTAAAAATGAGCTAAAAAGGAGATTGGACCACTATCTTCCGTCTTATAGCATGAGTCACCATTCTTCTTCACACATGTGATGCCAAATTTCCATATTTTATTCACCTTTAAAGGATAATATCAAAGGACACCTTGGCCACCTCGTGGAAGACACAAGTCGTACCACCTTGCACATCCAAGTGGACAAGAAGACAAATGACATGGAAATATCTTCTCTATAAGCTAATGATGTGAAGACAAGTGGCCAAACAATGCCAACTCTTCTAGGATTAAAATTCCTCTTTGTACCCCCATTTTGATGTGTATAGAAAGAAAAAAATGAGACAATTTTACCAAGTAGTTTTTTTTAGAGTATTTGTTTTAGTCTAGTTTTTTTTTTTTCTTTTTTAAGTAAGCTACTATGTTTTAGGTAGTTTTTATATATTGTCTTTAAGGGTTTTTTAAGTTTTTCACGTTAGGAGGGTAGGAGCCACCATTGTTTTTGGTTTGCCAAGTTTACAGCTTCGTTTTTTTTTTTTGGCACATTTTAAGCTTCTTGAATGAAAAGCTTGCATTTCTATTTTTACTATTTTTTCCTTTACTACTCTGTTTACATTTCTTTACTGTTCATTTGAGTATGGGTTGGATGCCAGTGACAGCAGCCTTCTTCATCATCGTTTCTGTAGTTTCATCTTCATAGTTTTCCTTAGTTTAGGCGTAGTTTAAGCATTTATTTATCTTTCTTTAGTTCAGGGATGAAAGAACAACCATTTTGCTGCGTGACAGTTAGCAAGTTTTCTTTCCCTATTTGTTCTTGTTCCTACAATATGTTCGTTTTTATCTATATTCATTTTGGTTTGTTACTGTTAAATTACTTTATTCCTATCCTATTTTGAACAAGAACTTTAAGTTCCTTTTTTATTTAACTAAAAGTTTGATGCATTAGTTCTTTTAGTTTTTTTTTTAGTTTATTCTATTTTCTTTACTGCTCTGTTTTACATTTCTGTTTACTATTCTATTACTCTGTGTTTGTTTTATTTTCAGCTTTCATATTTAGTTTTTGTAACATTCTAGGTTTGTTCTTTCATAGCTAATCGGTTCTGTTTCCTTTCTTTTCTTCCCTGTGCTGGTTTCCTGTTATTTTTTTCGATTCTATTTTGTTTTCGCTGTTGCTTCTGTGCTGGTCACTACTTTTGCATTGCTCGTTCTTGGTTGCTGAAATGTTGCACTAAAGCTGCTTTACTGCTTGGTGTTTTGCTGCTGCTATAGAGGATTAGTGCCGCTGTTGTGCTGTGATCTCAAAGAGGGCAGGAAGTGTGGCTTTGGTTCTCGGTTTCATTCTAGTTTTCATATTTTTTTTTATGTTTACTGCTTTAGTTTCTATTAGTTTAACTTCTTCTTCTGCTTAATGTTGTTGTTGTTCAGTTTTGTTGTTTTTTTAGACAGCCATTAGCTTCCTCAGTTCTGCTCTATTTCTTGTCTCTTGTACTGTTCTGTAAGCTTGTTTGCTGGAGTCGAGGTTGTTGTATGAAAGTGGAGGATGTTGGAGATTGGTGATAGTACCCAGAAGTCTCCTATGTAGCTGCGATTTTTCCCTTTAGTTTCGATTATTTTTGTCTTCAAGCTTAGTCCTTTACTATTTTCAATTCCTTTAGAGTCGTTTACTTAGCTTTGTAGGTTTACATTGAAGCTTTGTCTAAACATTTTTATTTTATTAGAAAGTTATATATATATATATATTCTCTGTTCAAAGTTTCATGCGCTTTATAAATCTTCATGTATTCTCGTTACTGCTTGAAGCTTTCATTTATTAATTTGTTTTCCTTCTTAAGCTCAAGGTTTGGTTTAGATTTAAGGTAATCAAGTAAGATTGTTGGTTCCTTGCTATTATTTTCTTCAATTTTGCACTATTTGCTGTTGGAGCGTGACTGCCACTACTGCCGATTGCTGGAAGTCGCTACCTACTATTGCATCTGTTTTCTATTAAGCAGTTCAGCAAGGTGTGGCTATGTTACTATCTGAAGCAGATGCATGGGTGTTTGAAGTGGTACAAGAGCTGACGTAGGGATGTGCGAGAGTGCAAGTCTGTAGCAGGGAATATGGCCAGTAGCTAAATCAGCAGCAGGAGTGCAGAATAGGCGCAAGGTTGGAGTACGTTACTGAAGCAGGAGGGAGTATAGTGCAGGAATGTTGGTGTAGTCTAGGAGTGTGGAGGCTGGTTTGTACTTGGTATGGCAAGCTTGAGGAGCTGGGTCTACACGGTTGAGTTGTATGTTTTTTTTTTTTTTTACAATTTGGTTTATCATGTTTTCATATTAATTGTTCGATGTTAGTTTTTCTTTTATTACTATTTGTTGTTTAGGTAATAGTATTAGTTGTTAAATTATGATTCTTGAATTAATTTACGCACTAGCTTAATTTTCTTTGCTTTTCAGTTTAAGATTTAATTTTAATTGTAATAATATTTAATTTTTGAACACAATAGGATTGAAGATTTAATTTTAAGTGTAGTGCTTATGTATTGCATTTTAAGTTAGTTTAGGGGTAGAATCATTTTATGCATCTTTAGGATAGTTTTCATTTTAAATTTTAAAAACCCAAAAATATTTTATTTCTCATGCATGATGTAGAATAGATTTTATTATTTATTTAGGCATTTTATTAATTTAGTATTATCTAGAGTTATATATAATTTAGGGTCACTAATTTAGGCATTTAGGTTTAAAGTTATACTTAGGGATTTTTAGAGATTTTTATTAGATTTTTATTCCATTAGGTCTTAGGTTAGATTATTTTGCATTTTTTTAATTAGATTAAACACATGTAAATTTTATTTTCATATTAGTTTTAATCTATTTATTTTTAATCTATATTTTCTTATATTTGTATCTTTAGTCAATTCACACTAATTAATTCGAGTTTTAGTATTTTCTTTTGTAGATTCTCGATTTTATTTTTCTTAGAGCTCTGTGAGTAATTTTTGCTCTATTTTGCTTTATTTTAGTGTTTTTATTAGTTTCCTTGCTTTCCAGTATTTTCGAATTAAACTTTGTAGATCACTCTTTTAATATTCATAATTTGCTAGGATATACTTAGGGTAAAATTAACTAGTACTTAGTTAGGCTACCTGTGTTTCTCTATGGGACTATAATCTAGGACTCAGTTCCCTTTATTACTTGTGCGACCCGTGCACTTGTGGTACACACGTCTAGGAAGGACGCAATAAAAAAGAAATGTGGTTTTTGCACAATATATTTCTGAATGGCGAAATTAGCTTTGATTTAAATGATTTGAGATGAAACTGATGAGTTTTGTTGTGATGAGCATGATATGTTTTTACATGATGATTTTCCATGTGTTATCATGCCTGATTTCATGAGTTTTCATAAATTCTATACATATTCATGTGGCATGGTTTATTTTGCCTCATGCTCCGGATGTAAATTATTTTTATATCATGACATTATAAGCATGTAGACAGTGTAGCTGTCTACCTGCTTACATTATTTCCTTATTAAGCAAGTTGTACTCACCCTTTCACTTTCTATCTCTACAAAGCATCCATAGTGGTTGAGAGCGAGCAGAGACCTGCACTCCCAGTTTCTGTTGCTGCCCATCATTGAGAGGTATACACATTAATATCGTTTTGTATCTAAACAAGTACAGCACAACAATACTTTTGGAAATGTAAATTTAGGGGATGTTAATATTTGTAGCCATGTACGAAATAACAAAGCTACAGTGTAAGTAGTTTAAGTGTCTACAATTATTTTATATAAATTTAAATGAGATGGTATACAGTAAAAGGTAACTAACTCCAGGTCATAGCTCAACTAGTTGTTGTTAAAATTTTCACGACGAGGAAAATTAATGTATAAAGCAAAAAATTAGTAGTGATTTATGGATGAAAAGGGGTCGTGACAGAGGTCGTATCAGAGCGGAGTTGACCTGATATGAGTCAGAGTTAGTAATAAGAGAATTTACATCCCTATATTATTGTGTTTTGTGTAGATATAAATGTGTATATCGAATGTGTTAGACTAATGAATAATTATAGATGTAGGAATTTAGGCATTATGCCTGTCACATGTAGTGGTAGAGGGCGAGTACACGCGCTAGGGGCCATTGAGGGAGGCTGAGAATCGTGCAGAGCAACAAACTGGTCAGATCTCGTAGGAGCCTAATGGGAGGCCAGGGGATATTGAGGCACGCTTCGCTAGGTTGGAGCGGAGTATGGAGACTTTTATGGAGCTAGTTGCTCAGTCTATGCAGGGAGCTGGGGAGAGATAGGGCCCAGCTACCCAGGCTGCTGATGCTGGACAGGTAGTTGCTTCTGACGCCTACGCAGCTAGCATTGATGCCTCAGGCGGCAGATACACCTACCCCCAGTTCAGGATACAGCGTCACCTATTGCTCCAAAGCAGGGTAGCAGAGTTTAGGTTATGATTATGATTTTGACAGATTATGACAGTTTTAGAAGTTTAGACCTCCATCATTTAGTGGAGTTAAGGACCTAGTAGTTGCTGGTATTGGGTGAGTTAGATTGAGAAGTTATACAATTTTTTTGAGTGTACGACTACAGAGATGGTCGCTCTTATCGCGTTCATGCTGAAGGGAGCGGCAAAGAATTGGTGGAAGTCCAACATATCGATTTTGAGAGCCCGACACACTGAGATCACTTGGAAGGTATTTTTGGAGGCTTTTTGGAGGCAGTATGTTTTGGACACTGCTCATAGGAAGTTACAGATCGAGTTTTTAAGGTTGGCCCAGGGGAATCTTTAGACTAGTATGAAACGAGGTTTATATCCTTGGGGAGGTAAGAGCCGTATGCATTGAGCAGTGACACAAAGAAGGTTAGGAAGTTCATTAACGGATTGAGACTAGTCATCAGATCTAAATTGGTTCCATTTGATATCTCGACATATGAGGAGGCTGTGCATAGGGCACAGTTCTATGAGCAGGACATTGAGTGGAATGCCTCTGAGTTTGGAAAGATCAGTAGAGGTGGAGACAGAGACTAGAAGAGATCTTGGGTTGATAGAGTGGTCAGGAGAGGAGGCCGGAGATTTTTTGATAAGAGACCTCAGATTGAGGAGGTATAAGAGAAACGATAAAGCCTTCGGTGTATCCAGAATTAGCACCACCAAGGGGTATAGTTATTGGAGAGACATAGTCGACTACCGAGCAGTGTAGGAGATGTGGCATATATCATGGTAACAGGCCTTGTCCGATGTCTACAGTAGTGTGCTATTGTTGTGGGAAGCCAAGGCATATCGTACAGGATTACCCCGCGATGATTAAGATTGCCCCGCAGAACGGCAAGGAGTCAGAGAGAGCTCCTGTCGTGACTTTTGCTCCGAAGAGGAGAGCCATAACCGCGGAGAAGGGGAAACAGGTTGTTGGAGAAGGGTAAGTATATGCACTGGACCAGGACACTTCAGACGCATTAGCAAATGTGATTAAAGGTACTATACTAATTTTTTTATTTAGAAGCATTTGTGTTATTTGATCTTGGTGCCACACATTCATTCATATCGCCTTCATTTGCATGTAAATTGTCGAAATATGTTGAGCCTACATTATTAAACAAAATGTTATTGATTTCGACGCCCACAAATGACAATCAGTTGACCAAATATGTATATAGTGATCGTAGGCTGAAGATAAGAGGGAAAGATAGGGCAGCAGATCTTATTCTATTAAATATGAGTGATTTTGATGTAATTTTAGGAATGGATTGGTTGGCTTCAAATCATGCTATTTTAGATTATTTTTCTAAGACAGTAATGTTTTCAAGGGTAGATAGTGTTACCGTAAGTTTCCCCGAAAAATGTATTGTAAAGTTCCCTTGAAAAGTAATGAAAGCAGTAGTTGTTGTAAGTGGAATAGATGAATTTCTATGCTAACTAAATGATTAATAATGTAAGGGTTCATTGCATACGTGGTTGACACAGATAAGGTCTGTGCAGAATTGAGAGACATTCCTGTGGTTGCGGAGTTTCCTGATGTCATTCTGGCTGATCTACCAGGATTACCACCGAACTGAGAGATGGAGTTTTATATAGAATTGGTAATTGGTACTGAACCGATATCTCGACCATTGTATAGGATGTCTCCGATTGAGTTGGAGGAGCTGAAGAACCAGTTGCAGGAGTTGCTAGAGAATGGGTTTATTAGACCGAGTGTCTCACCCTAGGGAGCTTCGGTTTTGTTTGTGAGGAAGAAGGATGGAAGCCTTCGATTGTACATAGATTACCGATTATTAAATAAGGCTACCATTAAGAACAAGTATCCCTTTCTACACATTGATGATCTGCTGGATCAACTCCAGGGAGCATAGGTATTTTCTAAGATAGATCTGTGATCTGGGTACCATCAGTTGAGGATACGGAGTGGAGATGTACCCAAGACAGTATTTTGTACACGTTATGGCCACTACGAGTTCTTGGTTATGCCATTCGGATTTACAAATACCCCTGCAGTATTTATGGCTTTGATGAATGATGTGTTTAAGCCATACCTAGACCAGTTTGTGATTATGTTTATTGATGTTATATTGGTTTATTCCAAGTCCAGGGAAGATCATGAGCAGCACTTGAGGATAGTTCTGCAGACCCTCCGAGAGAAGGAGTTATATGCCAAACTTGGTAAGTGTAACTTTTGGTTGAAGCAGATCTCATTTTTGGTCCATGTTGTATCGAGAGATAGGGTATCAATAGATCCATCCAAGATTGAGGCAGTTGTTCAGTGGGAACAGCCTAGGACAGTTACTGAGATCAGAAGTTTTCTAGGGTTGGCAGGTTATTATCGAAGATTTGTAGTGGGTTTCTCCAAACTAGTTGCTCTGTTGACGCGTCTCACGCGGAAGGATGTTGAGTTTGTGTGAGATGAGGCATGTGAGAGGAGTTTTCAAGAGCTTAAGCGTTGGTTGACCACTGCTCCGATTCTCATCATACCAGGGACTGGGCTGCGTTCTTATGCAGGATGGGAAGGTAGTTGTCTATGGATCCAGGCAGTTGAAGGGTCACGAGAGGAACTATCCCACTCATGGTTTAGAGTTGGTGGTCGTAGTGTTTGCATTGAAGCTATGGTGCCACTCTCTCTATGGTGAGAAGTTTCAGGTATTTACGGATCACAAGAGCCTTAAGTATCTGTTCTCGTAGAACGAGCTGAATATGAGACAGAGAAGATAGCTCAAGCTCCTGAAGGATTACGATTGTAAATCCTGTACCACCCGGCTAAGGTGGATGTAGTAGCTGATGCATTGAGTAGGAAGCATCTCGGGTTGGTATCGCACATGATGATTAGGGAACACGAGTTGTTGACAGCTCACGAGCCTCAGTTTAGATGTGACCCCGCCTGATACTGATAGTGGTTATACAGTAGCTAGCCTGCGGTTGGAATCGGATGTGGTAGATCGTATTCGGCAGGCTCAGCGGATTGATCAGCAGTACAGTGATGTTATTGGGCAGATACAGAGGGGTACAAAGACTGATTTTATTTGAGTTCAGATGGATTGTTCAGGTTCAGAGGTAGGATATGTGTTCCCGAGGATGCAGAGATCAGGAATGTCATTTTATCAGAGGCTCACTCATCGACATATACGATACATCCGAGGGGTACCAAGATGTATCAAAACCTTCAAAAGGTTTATTGGTGGTTTGGGATGAAGAGAGACATTGCTGAGTGTGTAGCTAGATGTCTCGTCTATCAGCAGGTGAAGGTAGAGTATCAGAAGCCTATAGGGTTATTGCAACCTCTACCGATACTAACATGGAAGTGGGAGCATGTCAACATAGATTTTGTGATGGGTTTACCGAGGACCCGCAAAGGTCATGATGCCATCTGGGTGATTGTGGATAGGTTGACAAAGACAGGCCATTTCTTAGCAATGAGAACTACCAATACTCTGAGTCAGTTGGCGAACTTGCATGTTCGAAAGATAGTTCAGTTACATGATGTTTCAGTGAGCATTGTTTCAGATCAGGATGCCCACTTCACTTCCCACTTTTGGGAACACTTTCAGGAAGCAATGAGGACCTAGTTAAGTTTTAGCACCGTTTTCCATCCTCAGACAGATGGTCAGTCAGTAAAGACTATATAGACCCTTGAAGATATGTTGAGAGCGTGTGTGCTGGATTTTAGAGGCTCATGGGATGATCATTTACCACTAGCCGAGTTCACCTACAGTAACAGCTATCATGCGAGTATCGGGATGGCACCATATGAGGCACTGTATGGACGCATATACCGATCCCCTATTGGATGGGAAAAGGTTGGTGACAGACAAATTTTTTCTCATGACTTAGTAAGACAGGCCTCTAAGGACGTCCAGTTGATTTGTGAAAGGTTATAGATAGCTCAGAGTAGACAAAAGAGTTATGCCGACAGGAGACGGAGACCACTGAAGTTTGCTATAGGTGAGTCAATATTCTTGAGAGTTTCTCCCTCGAAAGGGATCATGAGGGTCAGTAAGAGGGGTAAGTTGAGCCCTTGGTATATCGGGCTATTTGAGATACTTGATAGAGTGGGAGATAAGGCCTACAAGCTAGCATTGCCACCTGAGTTAGTAGGTATTCATAACGTTTTCTACATTTCTATGTTACAGAAATCCCACCCGGATCCGGCGCATGTAATTAGATATGAGCCATTGGAGCTCAATAAGAGCATGATGTACGTTGAGAAGCCGATTCAGATATTGGATAGGAAAAAGAAGGTGTTGAGGTCAAAGACTATCCCCTTAGTGAAAGTTCTTTTGCAATGTTACGCTCCAGAGGAAGCTACATGAGAATTAGAGAGTATGATGCAAAAGAAGTACTCGGAGTTGTTCGCAGACTAATTTGGTTCTAATTTGGAGGACCAAATTTCTTTAGAGAAGGAGATTTGTGAGACCCCATGTATATATGACATTATTACATATTAATTGAATCATAAGAAGAGCTTTTGCTTAAATGAAATTGTAAGAGAATGAATGAATATTCATGAATCCATGTAATGGCTAAATAAGAGCTGAAGTGGCCACAGACTAAATGAATGGAACTCAAAACATTTCGATTGAATAGAAGGACTTAAAACACAAAATGATAATGCAAGAACTATGGGTTCTATGTACCTTCTGTGAGACCCCGTATAAGTATAGCTGGGTATATAGGAACAGGGGAATGTAAATAAAATCATAAGTATGATGATACATTGTAATGTGAAGTATATGCAATGTAAGTTCATAAGATTATGTACGCACTTGTAGAAGAATTGTGATTATACGTACAAGTTGCATTATGAATGAGTAGGAGGAAATAAACTTGAACACGAGAAGAATGTGATCGAAATGGAATATGAGTAGTATAGTAAAATGGAAGGAAAGATTTACATAAGTGTATATTTCCATTCGAGTAATATCGTGTATATTTGGTTATACAAAGATTTTCCACAAGTTTTAAAATATATTAAGTGGGATAGGATGACATTTTTAAGTCTCAAGGAGCGATGAATGAGGAAAGGACTATGAAGGTAAATTGAGAAAGTCTTGAAGGGAGTTGTTGCAGAAAAACTGTAGGAAATCTGGAATTTGTGGAGGCCAGATCGATCTCATAGGATGAGAGATCGGTCTGGGAGAGCCAGAATGCTCTTATGTGAGTAATGGAAGGGAACAAATCGATCTCCAAAGGAAGCAGATCGATCTCTTTAGCTCTCGGGTTGGAAGCAGATCGATCTCCCCTAAGACCAGATCGATCTCCTTAAGCTTCTGTTCGACAACAGATCGATCTCCAGTCTCGACAGATCGATCTCTTGCCTTTAAAATGCCATAGAAAAGAGGAATTTTCAGAGGACCAGATCGATCTCCACCCAAGGGAGATCGATCTCATCAAGTCAAAACTATAAATAGGAGCAGTTGGATTTGCAGAATTTCGGGATAAACCATTTCCTCTCACTTCAACTCAAAGAAAACTAGCTTTCTCACTCCTAAATCCAGCCATTTTCAGTGAGATTTAAGGAGAGTCTATTAGAGACAAAGTTGTTCACAACAAAAAGAAGAACAACATAGTCTAGAGGCATTTCCCCATTTGATGGATTGAAGAAATAAAGGGCAATCCTAATTGGAGCAAGAGGAAATCCAATGAGGTAAGTTCTAATGCACAAATCCAAGTACATTGGTTTAGTTAATGATTATAAAGATATTTGGGTGTGCATATTGTGGATAGAACTGCCTAGAATGGTATGAAATGAATATAACTTAGAAATAGTCAAGTGTGAGAAAGTGGAATGTAGAGGTGTTAATGATGAATGAGATATCTTGAGTGGAGGAACATGTTGTGGGAATGATTTGGGCATATTAATATTGGGATAAAATTGTGAGATTTACCACAAGGGGTAAAATGTGTATTTAAGGCATTGGATAAGTGATTAGTTGAACAAGAGTTAGAAACGTTAACTCGAGTGTTTGATGGATGAATTTCAGTTTCGGATGATACGCCGGAGTAAGTCGAGAGGAGAACGCGAGAAGCATAAAGGCGGATAGTTGCACACAAGTAAAGGAGGTAAGGGACTGTGTGTTAGCTATAGAGATGTTCGTACGTATTTTACGGAAATTTTGTAGATATATTGCTAGAACTAGTACGATATTAGAATTCTATGAAATGATATGGAAGCATGAAAAGTACTATGATGTATATATGTATTGAGAAATGGGATAGGGTAAGGAAATAGCATGATATGCATGTTTTCAATGTTTTTCTCTATTATACATTAATCTTAATGATTGAGAAACATTGATGATAGGTTGGCTAATTTTACATGTTTTAGCATGAAGAGGCATGCCGTATGAATAAACATGTTTTGAATTTAAAAAAGAGAAAATAGCCATCTATCAGTTTTGAGATGTGATTTGGTGTTGAAGCGCTAGCTTACACCCGTTTTAATGCCTTGACGCACCGTGTTGGAGCTTTAACTCGCACGAGGGTTTTGAGAAAGTGCAGGAACTTTGCTCGCACCTGTTTTATTGAGTTAAGGCAAACCTGGGGGTCTGGGACCCAAGGGGATACCAGCCGACGGCCATTTGAACGGGCTGCCTTAATGATAGATCGTACCGAGCTGGAGCTTTGCGTTGACTGTGTGTCACGTTGCTTGCTCGCCTGGTATATGAGACATGGTTTAGGATGAAAAGTCCATTGGATTTGGAGTATGGACTTGGGTCCACGGTCGTACGTAGAATAGTGTAGTCACCCGTTGGTATACTATGTACCGTGCTGGGTGCACGTGAGTACGAGTATCGCGTAGATGACACACGACGTATCTTCATCGTGAGTATACAAGGAGATGAGGTGGATTGAGATGAGCCAGAGGGCAGGACTGACCCATTCCCCTTTAGGCGAAGTGATGCCCTGTGCACACCTGATTAGTGAGGCTTGGGATCACTAACTATGGCCATATGTCGTGGATATTTGATTGCCAAAAATTCCATGCCTGTCTCAGAGATTTGAGAAACAGAGATAATCTCAGAAAAGAAAGAGAATTGCGGAAAGAATGATTTGAGAAATGAAAGAGATTTCGTGTTTTTGATAAATCTCTAATTTCACATTCGTGCCGTGAGGGCACTATTTATGAGCATGTTTTAAATGGAAGCTTGATATTCATTTTACACGAAAATGCTATTAAGAAATATATGTTTAAATGCATTAT
The DNA here is from genome assembly GCA_033439115.1 of Firmiana major. Lineage (NCBI taxonomy): Eukaryota > Viridiplantae > Streptophyta > Magnoliopsida > Malvales > Malvaceae > Firmiana > Firmiana major. The sequence continues at coordinate 67,714,993 of CM065901.1, read as the reverse complement.
TCGTATGATATTTCCATTTATAACGAAAACATGGTTTTGGTTTATGCATGCATGGGCTATGTAGGTAGTACGATATCTACCTGCTAGCATACATTTCCTTACTGAGCTGTGGTTTGCTCATCCCACTATTTTCCCCCTCCAGGTACTGAGAAGTAAGAGAGCGGTGATCTCTAGATCTTTTGTGTTAAACAGCTCCCACAATCCGCAAAGGTATAAGATTTGTATACACGAGTATTTTGTATCTAATTTATCGTATCGCACAGTTATATCTTGGAATTGTAAACAGTATTATGGGGATGATATGTAAGCACAGGTATTTATACAATTGATTTTGTATATCTACACACACACCTGGGAGTGTGAATTAAAGATTTAAACATTCCGCTGTTAAATGAATGAATTGTTAGAAATTGTATCTTCTCACAGCCCAACCGTAGTAGAGAATGTATGGATAGAAGGGTTCAGAAAAGCGGGGTATGACAGGTTTGGTATCAGAGCATGGTTGGTCTGATGTGAGTTGATATTTAGGACTAAGAAAACATACATCCCCAAGTTACTGTGCGATATTTAGATACAAATGTGTGTACGGAGCTGGTAGTAAAATTAAATGTTTGTTATAACGCAGGAAAGTTATCAGGCTAGTGAGTTATGACTGAGAGACACCGCAAGAGGGGAGAGAGCTCGAGAGCTCAAGGGCGAAATGACAGGACTGAGAGGCACAGTTGATCATCCTCTAGTCATGAGCCCCAGGAACAGATAGAGGCTTCTGATCCTCGAATAACCCGATTGGAGGAAGACATGCGTACGATGATGGCCATGATGGGTCAGATCATGGCTAGGTTTGAGGGTACACCTGGTACAGCGGGAGAGGCTGCACCGAATCGCCCAGCAGCTGCACCTGAACCTGAGAAGTTACGCCTGCGCAAAGCTGAACCGGCTAGGCCACGGGAACCTCATATTCGACCGGTACCTCCTCCGGTAGCCCCACATCAGCATGATGATGATTTGGGGTATGGATATGATTGTGATATGGAAAGATTGAGGCATTTTATAGACTTTAAGCCTCCTTCGTTTAGCGGGGTAAAGGATCCGACAGTGGCTGAGGACTGGATCAGTCAAATGGAGAAGTTATTCGACTTCTGTAGATGTTCAGCTACGGAGAGAGTAGCGCTTGCGGCCTTTGTATTGAGAGGTGAAGCAGAGCACTGGTGGAAGTCCACTAGGCCGATGTTAAGAGCTTAAGGAATGGTTATCACTTGGGATATGTTCTTGGACATTTTCAGAGAGCAATACATTCCAGATACTGCTCGATGGAGACTAAAGATGGAATTTCTGAATCTGACTCAAGGGAATCGAACAGTTGATGAGTACGAGTCACGATTCACTTCATTGGGTAGATATGATCCAGACTCAATCAGGAGTGAGACTATCAGAGTCCGTAGATTTGTAGATGGACTGAGGCCTTCGATCCGAGCGAAGTTGGCCCCATTTGATGTCGCTACATATAGAGAGGCCGTGCGACAGGCCCAGTTATGTGAGCAAGATTATGACTTGCAGATTTTTGAGTTTAGTTGGGGTAAGGACAAGGGTCCGAGGAAGCTGGGAGATGGCAAGAGTGCCAAATTTGGTTGAAAATTCATGAGTAAGCATCGGAGAGAGGTAGATGGGTTCCAGAAAAAGGTTGTTAGACCTTTTATGCCTCCGACTCAGACACCAGCCAGGGGTATAGTGATTGATGGACCCCGACTGACTACAGATCAGTGTAGACTATGCGGTCGATACCATGGTGGTAGGCCATGTCATCTTCAGGGTACCCGATGCTTCAGATGTGGTAAATTGGGACATTATGCCAGAGAGTGCCCGGAGATAGTTGAGGCAGTTCCACAGAGGGGTAAAGAGCCAGAGAGGGTTCCTACAGTTGCACCTCCTGCAAGAAAGAAAGCCTTGGCTGAAGAAAAAGGAAAACAAGTTGTGGGTCAAGGCAGGGTGTATGCGATAGACCAGGCATCGGCTGATACCTCTTCTGAAGTGATAAAAGGTACAATCTTGATTTTCAATCTGGAGGTTATAGCTTTGTTTGATTCTGGTGCTACGCATTCCTTCATATCACCTGCATGTGCATCTAAGTTAAAAGGTTTTGTAGAGCCCACATACTTGAGTAGGACTTTACTAATAAGTACTCCCATGAGAGTGAGCCAATTAGTTGAGCAAGTGTATAAAGATTGTAAAGTGAGGGTGGGAGATAAGTGCATGACAGCCAACTTGATTTTGTTAAATATGTATGACATTGATGTACTCTTGGGAATGGATTGGTTAGCCGCCAATCATGCTGTCATAAACTGTCATTCTAAGTCCATTAAGTTTTCTCTACCTGAAGAATGTGTTGTAAGATTTTAAGAGAAGAAATGAAATCTTAAATTTTGTGTTAAGTAAAGTACTTTGGTATAAATGACTTGAGTGTTGTTTTGAAGGTTTTGTTGCTTATGTGGTGGATTTGAACAAAGTACATCCGAATATGAAGGACATCTCAGTGGTCAGAGAATTCCCTGATGTCTTTCCAGACGATCTACCAGGATTGCCAACCGATAGAGAAACGAAATTTGGTATAGACTTGACGCCTGGAACAGAAACCAATATCGAAGTCACCATATAGGATGGCTCCAGTTGAGTTAGAGGAATTAAGGAAACAGCTGCAAGAGTTGTTAGAGAAGGGGTTCATAAGACCGAGCGTCTCACCATGGGGAGCCCCGGTATTATTTGTGAAGAAGAGAGATGGGAGCCTCAGGTTGTGCATTGACTATCGGATGTTAAACAAGGCTACCATCAAGAATAAGTACCCCTTGCCACGCATTGACGATTTATTGGATCAGCTTCGGGGAGCACAAATCTTCTCCAAGATAGATCTAAGGTCTGGGTATCATCAATTGAAGATTCGAAAGGAGGATGTGCCCAAGACAGCATTTCGTACCCGCTATGGCCATTACGAATTCTTAGTGATGCCTTTTGGGTTGACCAATGCGCCGACAGCTTTTATGGATCTAATGAACGAAGTATTCAAGCCATACCTGGACCAATTCGTAATTATTTTCATTGATGATATATTGGTGTATTCAAGGTCCAGAGAAGAGCATGAGCAGCACTTAAGGATTATTTTGCAGACCCTCCGAGAGAAAAGGTTATATGCCAAGCTTAACAAATGTTACTTTTGGCTAGAACAGGTTTCTTTTCTAGGCCATGTTATATCGAAGGATGGGGTGTCAATAGATCCATCCAAGATTGAGGCAGTTGTTCAGTGGGAACAACCTAGGACAGTCACAGAGATCAAAAGTTTTCTGGGTTTAGCTGGTTACTACAGGAGATTTGTAGAAGGCTTCTCTAGATTAGCTGCTCCATTGACACGTCTTACGAGAAAGAGTGTGGAGTTTTCATAGGATGAAGCTTGTGACAGGAGTTTTCAGGAACTTAAGCGCAGATTAACTACTGCGCCAGTTCTTGTCATCCCTAACAGTTCAGGGAATTACTCGGTGTATACAGATGCTTCACATCAAGGACTAGGCTGTGTTTTGATGCAAGATGGAAGGGTAGTAGCTTATGGATCTAGACAGCTGAAAGATCATGAGAAGAACTACCCCACTCACGATTTGGAGTTAGCGGCCATAGTGTTTACGTTGAAGATATGGCGCCACTACTTATATGGTGAGAGATTTCAGATCTTTACGGATCATAAGAGTCTGAAATATCTATTCTCACAAAAGGAGTTAAACATGAGACAGAGGAGGTGGTTGGAACTCCTCAAGGACTATGATTGTGAGATCTTATACCACCCGGGAAAGGCAAATGTGGTCGCCGATGCATTGAGTCGGAAGAGTCTCGGGTTGGTATCACATATGATGGTTAGAGAGCACGAGTTGTTGGAACAATTCACGAACCTTAGTCTGGATATGACCCTACCTAAGATTGGCAGCTATGGGATTATCGCTAGCTTGAGATTAGAATCGGAGTTGATTGAGAGAATCCGACAAGCTCAGCAAATTGATCAATGGTGTATTGTCATGATTAGCCAAATCCGGAAAGGGAAGGGTGCCGATTTTATATTTAGTCCAGATGGAATACTGAGGTTTAGAGATAGAATATGTGTTCCTAAGGATTTAGAGCTGAGAAAGCTGATCTTATCAGAGGCATACTCGTCGAGATACACGATACACCCGGGGAGTAGTAAGATGTACAAAATCTCCGAAAAGTATATTGGTGGTCTGGAATGAAGAGAGACATAGCTGAGTATGTCGCTAGATGTCTCATTTGTCAGCAAGTAAAAGTCGAACATCAGAAACCAGGAGGATTATTACAACCTCTATCGATACCAACATGGAAGTGGGAGCATGTCACCATGGATTTTGTGATGGGGTTACCGAGAACCCGTAAGAACCATGATGCGATATGGGTGATAGTGGATCGGTTAACGAAATCGGCACATTTCTTAGCCATGAGATCTACAGATACATTAAGTGCACTGGTGAACCTGTATGTGCGAGAAATAGTGAGATTGCATGGAGTCCCAGTGAGTATTGTTTCTGATAGGGATGCCCGCTTCACTTCCCACTTTTGGGGACATTTTCAGGAAGCGATGGGGACCCAATGGAGTTTTAGCACCGCTTTTCATCCTCAGATAGATGGTCAGTCAGAGAGGACTATACAGACCCTAGAGGATATGTTGAGAGCGTGTGTACTGGATTTTAGAGGCTCATGGGATGATCACTTGCCATTGTTGAGTTCGCCTACAATAACAGTCATCACTCAAGTATCGTTATGGCCCCTTATGAGGCACTATACGGTCGTAGATGCCGATCGCCCATTGGTTGGGAAGAAGTTGGTGACAGACAATTTCTCGCTCCCGATTTGGTTAAGCAAGCCTCCGAGGATGTTCAGGTAATATGCGAGAGGCTACGAACAGCTCAAAGTCGACAAAAGAGCTACGCTGACAAGAGACGGAGACCACTTGAGTTTGATGTTGGTGAGTCTGTATTTTTGAAAGTATCTCCTTCTAAGGGAATAATGAGGTTTGGGAAGAAAGGAAAATTAAGTCCTCGTTTCATTGGTCCCTTCGAGATTTTGGATAGAGTGGGAGAAGGAGCATATAGGCTAGCCTTACCACCTGAGCTAGCAGAAGTCCACAATATCTTCCACGTTTCTATGCTTCGGAAGTACTACCCGGATCCGACACATGTAATTAGTTATGAGCCATTGGAGCTCAAGAAAGATATGTCGTATGTCGAGAGATCGATCAGGATGTTGGACAGGAAAGAGAAGGTGTTGCGGAACAAGACGATTTCATTGGTTAAGGTTTTGTGGCAACATCACGCTGAGGAAGAGGCCACATGGGAACTGGAAAGTTTGATGCGGGAAAAGTATCCCGAGTTATTCACAGATTAAATTAGTTCTAATTTGAAGGACCAAATTCTCTAAGTGGGGGGGGGGAATGTGAGACCCCGTATATGTATAGCTGGGTATATAGGAACAGGGGAATGTAAATAAAATCATAAGTATGATGATACATTGTAATGTGAAGTATATGCAATGTAAGTTCATAAGATTATGTACGCACTTGTAATAAGAATTGTGATTATACGTACAAGTTGCATTATGAATGAGTAGGAGGAAATAAACTTGAACACGAGAAGAATGTGATCGAAATGGAATATGAGTAGTATAGTAAAATGGAAGGAAAGATTTACATACGTGTATATTTCCATTCGAGTAATATCGTGTATATTTGGTTATACAAAGATTTCCCACAAGTTTTAAAATATATTAAGTGGGATGGGATGACATTTTTAAGTCTCAAGGAGAGATGAATGAGGAAAGGACTATGAAGGTAAATTGAGAAAGTCTTGAAGGGAGTTGTTGCAGAAAAACTGCAAGAAATCTGGAATTTGTGGAGGCCAAATCGATCTCATAGGATGAGAGATCGATCTGGGAGAGCCAGAATGCTCTTATGTGAGTAATGGAAGGGAACATATCGATCTCCAAAGGAAGCAGATCGATCTCTTTAGCTCTCGGGTTGGAAGCAGATCGATCTCCCCTAAGACCAGATCGATCTCCTTAAGCTTCTGTTCGACAGCAGATCGATCTCCAGTCTCGACAGATCGATCTTCTGCCTTTAAAATGCCTTAGAAAAGAGGAATTTTCAGAGGACCAGATCGATCTACACCCAAGGGAGATCGATCTCATCAAGTCAAAACTATAAATAGGAGCAGTTGGATCTGCAGAATTTCGGGATAAACCATTTCCTCTCACTTCAACTAAAAGAAAACTAGCTTTCTCACTCCTAAATCCAGCCATTTTCAGTGAGATTTAAGGAGAGTCTATTAGAGACAAAGTTGTTCACAACAAAAAGAAGAACAACATAGTCTAGAGGCATTTCCCCATTTGATGGACTGAAGAAATAAAGGGCAATCCTAATTGGAGCAAGAGGAAATCCAATGAGGTAAGTTCTAATGCACAAATCCAAGTACATTGGTTTAGGTAATGATTATAAAGATATTTGGGTGTGCATATTGTGGATAAAACTACCTAGAATGGTATGAAATGAATATAACTTAGAAATAGTCAAGTGTGAGAAAGTGAAATGTAGAGGTGTTAATGATGAATGAGATATCTTGAGTGGAGGAACATGTTGTGGGAATGATTTAGGCATATTAATATTGGGATAAAATTGTGAGATTTACCACAAGGGGTAAAATGTGTATTTAAGGCATTGGATAAGTGATTAGTTGAACAAGAGTTAAAAACGTTAACTCGAGTGTTTGATGGATGAATTTCAGTTTCGGATGATACGTCGGAGTAAGTCGAGAGGAGAACGCGAGAAGCATAAAGGCGGATAGTTGGACATAAGTAAAGCGAGGTAAGGGACTGTGTGTTAGCTATAGAGATGTTCATACGTATTTTACGAAAATTTTGTAGATATATTGCTAGAACTAGTACGATATTAGAATTCTATGAAATGATATGGAAGCATGAAAAGTACTATGATGTATATATGTATTGAGAAATGGGATAGGGTAAGGAAATAGCATGATATGCATGTTTTCAATGTTTTTCTCTATTATACATTAATCTTGATGATTGAGAAATGTTGATGATAGGTTGGCTAATTTTACATGTTTTAGCATGAAGAGGCATGCTGTATGAATAAACATGTTTTGAATTTAAAAAAGAGAAAATAGCCATCTATCAGTTTTGAGATGTGATTTGGTGTTGAAGCGCTAGCTTACACCCGTTTTAATACCTTGACGCACCGTGTTGGAGTTTTAACTCGCACGAGGGTTTTGAGAAAGTGCGGGAACTTTGGTCGCACCTGTTTTATTGAGTTAAGGTAAACCTGGGGGTCTGGGACCCAAGGGGATACCAGCCGACGGCCATTTGAACGGGCTGGGCCTTAACGATAGATCGTACCGCGCCGGAGCTTTGCGTTGACTGTGTGTCACGCTGCTTGCTCGCCTGGTATATGAGACATGGTTTAGGATGAAAAGTCCATCGGAGTTGGAGTATGGACTTGGGTCCACGGTCGTACGTAGAATAGTGTAGTCACCCGTTGGTATACTATGTACTGTGCTGGGTGCACGTGAGTACGAGTATCGCGTAGATGACACACGACGTATCTTCACCGTGAGTATACGAGGAGATGAGGTGGATTGAGATGAGCCGGAGGGCAGGACTGACCCATTCCCCTTCAGGCGAAGTGATGCCCTGTGCACACCTGATCAGTGAGGCCTGGGATCACTGACTATGGCCATATGTCATGGATATTTGATTGCCGAAAATTCCATGCCTGTCTCAGAGATTTGAGAAACAGAGATAATCTCAGAAAAGAAAGAGAATTGCGGAAAGAATGATTTGAGAAATGAAAGAGATTTCGTGTTTTTGATAAATCTCTAATTTCACATTCGTGCCGTGAGGGCACTATTTATGAGCATGTTTTAAATGGAAGCTTGATATTCATTTTACACGAAAATGCTATTGAGAAATATATGTTTAAATGCATTATTCGTATGATATTTCCATTTATAACGAAAACATGGTTTTGGTTTATGCATGCATGGGCTATGTAGGTAGTACGATATCTACCTGCTAGCATACATTTCCTTACTGAGCTGTGGTTTGCTCATCCCACTATTTTCCCCCTCTAGGTACTGAGAAGTAAGAGAGCGGTGATCTCTAGATCTTTTGTGTTAAACAGCTCCCACAATCCGCAAAGGTATAAGATTTGTATACACGAGTATTTTGTATCTAATTTATCGTATCGCACAGTTATATCTTGGAATTGTAAACAGTATTATGGGGATGATATGTAAGCACAGGGTATTTATACAATTGATTTTGTATATCTACACACACACTTGGGAGTGTGAATTAAAGATTTAAACATTCCGCTGTTAAATGAATGAATTTTTAGAAATTGTATCTTCTCACAGCCCAACCGTAGTAGAGAATGTATGGATAGAAGGGTTCACAAAAGCGGGGTATGACACCTTCTATGATTCCATGCGTTACACACAAGTCACATGTGACGCCCCAGAAGCGCAGAGAATAGGGCAAATTTAAAACGTTTTATTCATCTATTCACAATTAATGGTGCATTCCTATGTAGTGTCATACATCATCATACATATCATACCTCAGGATCTCATCATCTCATAATTATATTTAATACAATATACATTACTCAATTTAAGGTGAATTAATCCTAATACATCGCATACATCACTGTTTATTAAGTGTCTGTAAATACAATATAAGTTTGGGTACATGAAATGTAAATTATACCTCAACATAATATATGTAGCTTGGAGTTCAAGTCCTCTACTAGCCACTACTCCGTACGTCGCAGGGAAACTCTCTTTACTTGAAGAAATCTGGGGGGAAGATAAAACAGTGTGAGATTCTAAATCGCTCAGTAAGGGGGTAAGGGACTCATTAATGAAATAATGATTTGCACAGCACAATCATTCTATCTCGTAGTTGAAACTCAATTAAAAACGTAGCATGAACTCATCAAAATATCATTCTCATATCATTTCTCTAAAATCATGTAAAAACGTGAGAGTACATACTCAGTACAAATCACAGTCACAAGCATGTGAAAATCAAAATGCGATAATGGCCTCTCTCATTAAAACGTGATAAAAATCACCTCAATAGAATGCACGTGGCATAGCCACAGAACACAAACTCATGTGTATAAAAAGGAGACTAGGCAAGAAAACTCATATAAAACTCGTCATGGCATATCAAAAATAATTCTCCTCTGCGTGCGCATCCCAGCCATCCTCAAAAGAGGGAACGTCGATAATATGGACGTGTACATGGTATATTGGACTTAGGCGTTACCGAGATAAGGCCCGACCTTGCATGCTACCAGAGCAATGCCTTACATCATGAACACTATCAATCTTACATGCTACAAAACCAAGGGACGGACTTACATGCTACCAAAGCAAGGCCACCCAGCGTTACTAGAACGGGGGTCATCTCACGTTACCAAAACAGAGGCATCTCTCATTACCAAAACAGAGGCATCTCTCGTTACCAAAACAGAGGAATATCAGACTTACATGTTACCAGAACAAGGCCAACAAGGCCCGACCTTACATGCTACCAGAGCAATGCCTCACCTCATGCACACTATCGGTCTTACATGATACCAAAGAAAGGCCTGGACTTACAATCTACCAAAGCAAGGCCACCCAACGTTACCAGAATGGGGATCATCTCACGTTACCAAAACGGAGGCATCTCTCATTACCAAAATGGAGGCATCTCTCATTACAAAAATAGAGGAATATCAGACTTACATGTTACCAGAACAAGGCCCAGACTTGTATGCTACCAGAGCAAGGCCCGATGTGTATTAACAAGGCACGCCTAAGTCTCAATCATTAGCCATTATCATATAAAATGATTTGCCTTCACGTAGAACTCATAATGGTTTTCTCTCATAAATCTCATTTAAAACATTTGTGTACTCAACACAAAACATGTCAAAATCGAGTTCCAACTGGCAAAACCACGTACACATTTCTCAATTTCAGTACGCCTTAACGTAGGGCCCAAAATCTCTTTTCACGTTTTAAACACAAAACGGTGGTTAAACAATTTCACATTTGTTTTCAACTTAATAAAAATTGGGCCCAAACCGGCTATAAAATCGTGTGCAATACTCATTCACAAACTCATAAAACATGCTTGTTTTTTAAAATCACAATTTCATTCAACAATAATGTCACAAATCACACGCACAAACGAGTTTAAGTTTTCCCTTATCTCGTTGCACCTCGTATAGTGCAATCGTTCCCCCGTATCACGAACTAACCTCGTATTCCACTCTGGAACTCTCGAGCTATCCAAACAATGTTAAAACATCAGTAATTTATCTCAATCACCTCATCGAGTACATATTTGCTCATATTTCTCATTAACCTCTCCAATAGCCAAATTCTCAAAATTATATCACAATTTGCCGAACGTTATCTTTACTCCAACAAAAATCAAAATTTCATCAATCTCTAATCATTTCCTAGCTATTTCATCATAATGCCTACAACCATAATCACCAAAAATCACTTTAAAATCTAAGATCGAAGTTTAGAAAATTGCCCAAAACTTGTGGAGTGCTTTATTCATACCTCAATTCGATTCGTCCTACGATTTCCAAGTATGTTGTTCTTCTTTGGATGAGGAACAACTTTCCTCCTTGCCACAACCTTTGATTCGGGTGGAAATGAGGGCTTTGGAAGAGAGAGAAAGCTAGGGCTCGGCTAAAATAGAGGTTTGGAAGAGAGAGAAAAGATGAAATGCAGGAAAACACAGGCTTCCTTTTATAGACGGAGGGTACGAGATCGATCTAGTCCTTAATGAGATCGATCTTCATTTGAATTTGGGGACGTTTTAGGGTAATTTTATGCCTAGGAGATCGATCTGTCGTGGGGTGAGATCGATCTTTTAATGGCTTTATGAGATCGATTTGCTCCTTGAGGAGATCGATCTTCTATTTACAAAACACTTCATGAGATCGATCTACTCCTTGAGGAGATCGATCTTCTCCTTGCAGAATGCTTCTTGAGATCGATTTCTTCCTCATGAGATCTATCTCTTCAGTACAGAATCATAAGGAGATCGATCCTCTTTCATTGGAGAACGATCTGCTCACTTACTTTCCTCCTTCCTTGTCATTTTGGCCTTGATGAAATTACACTGTAGTTGGAGTAATGTTGATATTTGGTAATTTTGGGAATTTTGAGCTATAAATGGAAATGTAGACAATGTGGTGAATTAGCGTAGATGATTTGACATGAGAAATGTAGGACGTTGAAATATTGTGAATGAGAGTGTAGTTTGGGGTAGAGTTACAAGAATTAAGAGATTTGAGGTGTTATGAGCAATTATGCTCGATTTTGAGAATTTAGGTTTATGAGATAATTGAGTATTGATGTTTTAACATCGTTTGGACAGCTCGGGAGTTCCAGAGTGGAATGCGAGGCTAGTCCGTGATACGGGGGAAACGATCGCACTATACGAGGTGCAAAGAGGTAAGGGAAATCTAAACCATTTGTGTATGTGATTTGTAAACTATTATAGCATGATTTGTGGTTTATAAAACAAGCATGTTGAGTGTTGGGTTGAGTTATAATTGCACATGGTTTTTATAGCCGGTTGGAGCCCATTGTTTTATGCGTTTATAAGCTGAGTGTGAAATTACTTTATAAACCGTCAAATTTGTGTGAGTAATGAATTGGGCTCTACGTTAAGGCAATATCGAGATTTGAGAAATGTGTGCGTGTTTCGTCGGTTGGAACTCGGTTTTATTATGTTTTGTGTTGAGTACAAAACAGTTTTCAAATGAGTTTTATGAGAGAAAAACCACTATGAGTTCTATGTGAAGGCAAACCAGTCTTGTGTGATAAGACTTAGGTGTGTAATTTTGAGTACACACCGGGCATTGCTCTGGTAGCATGTAAGCCCGATTTCTTCTCCGTTTTGGTAACGTGAGAACAACCCATTCTGTGGCTGTGCCACGTATACTTAGTGGCCGTTGCCACGTGTGAAACCCCATTTGGTGGCCGTTGCCACGTGAGAAACCCCATTGGTGGCCGTTGCCACGTGAGAAACCCCATTGGTGGCCGTTGCCACGTGATACCCCATTTGGTGGCCGTTGCCACGTGAGAAACCCCATTGGTGGCCGTTGCCACGTGATACCCCATTTGGTGGCCGTTGCCACGTGAGAAACCCTATTTGGTGGCCGTTGCCACGTGAGAACCCCTAATTAGTGGTCGTTGCCACGTGAAACCCTATCCAGTGGCTATGCCACGTGTGAAATTAAATCAGTGGCTATGCCACGTGAGTTTAGTGGCTATGCCACGTGTGAAATTAAATCAGTGGCCATGCCACGTGTGTTTAGTGGCTGTGCCACGTGCATTACTATTTCAGTGATTTTATCACGTTCATTGAGAAAGCGCTTATCACATTGTTTTCACATGCTTTGTTATTGCTCTAGAGTGAGCCTTTTTACTTAATGTTTTCTCATGATTTGAGACATGAGAATGTCGTTTTGAGTACTTTCATGCTATGGTTTTCAAATGAGTTTCACATACAAATAAACATTTTGTGATGTGCATTTTGGATTATGAAATGAGTTCCTTACCCCCTTTACTGAGCGATTTAGAAGCTCACCCTGTTTTCTTTCCCCCCAGATTTCTTCAAGTGAAAAGGGTTTTCCTGCGACGTACGGAGTAGTGGCTAGTGGAGGACTTGAGCTCCAGGCTATATATTGTATTTTGAGGTATCTTTTATCTTTTCATGTACCCAGATAATTACTGTAATTGCAGACACTTGATGTATAACATTGTATGGGATGTATTAGGATTAATTAACTTGAGATCAAGTAATGTATATGATATAATATATACTATTCAATGACGAGATCCTGAGGTATAATATAGGTGATGATGTATGACACTGCATAGGAATGTACTCTTAATTGTGAATGAATGAATAAAAAGTTTTAAATTAGCCCTATTTTCCGCGCTTCCGGGGCGTCACAAAGTTTTCTTGGTATCGGAGCTTAGGGTGTCTAGTACTGTCAGTGTCGGTTAAGCGAAATAGAATACATCCCAAGTGTCTGTGATAGTCTGGTCATGAACTGAAATTGAGGATTGAGATTTCAATCAATTCTAATATGTACGCGCAGGAGACGAGTTGAGATAGAGAATGAGTAAACGACGAGGTCGTTCGAGGAGGTAGGCAGAGTCCCCTCTGCCACCTGTCCCACAACCAGAGAATCCTAACTCTCGATTTAATCAGATTGAGATCGATGTGAGGCAAGGTTTTGAGCACATGGCAGCGTTATTCGCGCAACACTTTGGAGTTAATGCCTCGGACACTACCCCTACACCACCACAAGGACCTCCCATACCCCCGGTGCCTCCCGTCACTCAGCCTGTGGATAGAAGTATGGTCCAACTAAGGGACTTTCTGAAGATGAATCCACCAGCATTTAAGGGAAAGAAGGATCCTACAGAGGCTGAGGAGTGGTTGACGGAATTGAGAATTATATTTGAGTTTCTGGGGTGCACCGATGCTGAGAGGGTCAGTATGAGTGCCTATATGCTGAAGGGGAGAGCTCAAGATTGGTGGGGTACTACCGAGGGTATTTTGATGTCCCACCATGATGTGATTGGTTGGGAAGAGTTTCAGACAACCTTTAGGACCCAATATGTACCACGAGCCGCCCAGAGAAAGAAACAGGCCGAGTTTTTGAGTTTGGTACAGGGTGACATGTCTGTGGATGACTACGAGAGCCAATTCACAGCGCTATTGAGATATGACCCAGAGACCTTCAAGAGTGAAGAGCTCCGCACAGAGAAGTTTGTGTATGGGTTGAAGCCCGTCATCAGAGATAGATTGATAGGGCTATGTATTACTGAGTTTGGAGATGCTCTGAGACGAGCACAAGAGATTGAAAGAGGAATTGAGATGGTACAATCCCAGAATGAGCTCGGAGCAGTGAATAGAGATAAGGGTAAGAGGCCAGCGATTTTCCAAACAGAGGCTCGGAGAGGTTCGTTCAGAAGAGGAAGGATTGAGGTACAGAAGGGCAGATTAGAGAGACCCAGAGGTTACCCTAATATTAGAGAGGCCCCTCGAGATGTCAGGCCTGAGACAAGGTTTTGCAGAGATTGTGGCCGAATGCATGAGGGAAGTTGTACTGGGTCGATCCATGGATGTTTTAGATGTGGAGACATGGGTCACATGGTGAAGGATTGCCCTCAACCTCAGAAACCACATGTCTTGGAGCCCACTAGACAACAGCCTCAGAGAGCAGACCCCCGGAGACGGGCCACTGCGGCAGAGAAAGGGAAGAAACCCGTGGCACAGGGACGTGTGTTTGCCCTGGATAAGGAGACCGCAGACACTTCAGCAGAAACTATAAGAGGTACACTCTCTGTCTGTAATTATGAGGCTCATGTGTTGATTGATTCAGGATCCACGCATTCGTTTATTTCTGAGCATTTTGCATGCAGATTAAACTTGAAGTTTGAACCTCTAGAATACATACTACATGTAAATACCCCTATGCGTGAATCTCAGAGAACTGAGTTAATCTGTAGAGGATGTGAGATAAAGGTGGGAGATAGAGTGATGTTAGCAGATCTAATCATGTTGAATATACATGGGTTTGATGTAATTCTGGGAATGGATTGGTTGGCGACCAATCGAGTGAGTTTAGACTGCTACACTAAGATTGTAACTTTCTCCCTACCTGAACCTTACAGTGTACGGTTGAGTTGTTGAGGGAATGTATATGTGGAATTCTAGTAAGTAATTTGAGAAATTTGATATTATTTTGGAGAATATTAAATATGATTATTCATGTGAAGGTTATGAGACACTCATCTCAGACAATGAGCGGGAACATCCGAGGATTGAGGATATACTTGTGGTTTGTGAATTTTTGGATGTTTTCCCAGATGAATTGCCAGGGTTACCACCAGAGAGAGAGCTGGAGTTTACCATTGATTTAGTACCAGATACTCAGCCGATCTCTAAACCTCCCTACAGGATGGCATTAGTGGAACTTGAGGAATTGAAGAAACAACTACAAGAGTTATTGGATCAAGGGTTTATTAGACCCAGTGTTTCACCATGGGGAGCGCCAGTAATATTTGTTAACAAGAAGGATGGTAGTCTCAGATTATGTGTAGACTATCGGTTGTTGAATAAAGCCACGGTGAAGAACAAATACCCACTACCCAGGATTGATGATCTACTTGATCAGCTGAGAGGGGCATCAGTCTTTTCTAAGATTGATTTGAGATCGAGCTATCACCAATTGAGGATCAAGGAAGAAGATATTCCAAAGACGGCCTTCAGGACGAGGTATGGCCATTATGAATTTCTGGTGATGTCCTTTGGATTGACGAATGCCCCTGCAGCATTCATGAGATTGATGAACGAGGTGTTCAGAGACTATCTGGATAAGTTTGTGATAGTCTTTATTGATGATATCCTGGTGTACTCTCGGTCGTATGAGGAGCATGCACAACATTTGTGGTTAGTACTTCAGATACTCCGAGATAAGCAATTGTACGGAAAGCTTAGTAAGTGTGAGTTTTGGCTGAACCAGATAGCTTTCCTTGGTCATATAGTCTCAGAGGAAGGAGTATCAGTGGACCCAAGCAAGGTGGAGGCTGTGCTTAATTGGGAGAGACCGAGGACAGTTACTGAGGTACGAAGCTTCCTTGGTTTGGCAGGGTATTACAGAAGATTTGTGGAAGGATTTTCAAGGATTACCGCTCCTTTAACTTAGCTCACGCATAACGAGACTCCATTTATATGGACTGACCAATGTGAGCTCAATTTTCAGGAATTAAAAAGGAGATTGACAGCGGCACCTGTGTTAACTATTCCTGAGGGATCAGGAGGATTTTCGATGTATAGTGATGCATCTCATCAAGGATTGGGGTGTGTGCTTATACAGCACGGAAGTGGTCGCATATGGATCGCGATAGCTAAAAGACCATGAGCGGAATTACCCCACGCATGATTTAGAGTTAGCCGCTGTGGTATTTGCTTTGAAGATCTGGCGACATTACTTATATGGGGAAAGATTCCAGATCTTCACTGATCACAAGAGTTTGAGATATCTCTTTGATCAGAAAGAGTTAAACATGAGACAAAGGATATGGATGTAACTCCTTAAGGATTATGACTGCGAGATTCTATATCATCCAGGTAAGGTGAATGTGGTTGCTGATGCCCTGAGCAGGAAGAGTATGATATCTGCTATGATGATCAGGGAATGGGATTTGTTAGAGTAGTTCGCCGAACTTCGGATCAGAGTTAAAGAGGTAGAGACTGGATTTTTAGCTAGCCTGCGGATAGAGCCCAGGATCATGGATCAGATTAGAACTGGGCAGCGCAGTGATCAGAGATTGATAGATATGGTTAGCCAAGCCGAGCAGAGTTCGCAGTCGGATCTCACCATCAGTGAGGATGGATTGTTGAGATTCAGAGGTCGGATTTGTGTATCGGAGGATGATACCCTGAAGAGACAGATACTGAGAGAATCCCACTGCTCGCGATATACCATGCACCCAGGGAGTACTAAGATGTACCGAGACTTGAGAAAGGTGTATTGGTGGAGTGGTATGAAGCTAGATGTGGCAGAGTATGTGGCCAGGTGTTTAGTATGCCAGCAAGTGAAAGATGAGCATCGGAAACCCGGAGGACTACTACAGCCCTTACCTGTACCTACATGGAAATAGGAGCATGTCACTATGGACTTTATTATGGGTTTACCGAGGACCCGAAGAGGTCATGACGCTATATGGGTTATAGTGGATAGATTGACTAAGAGTGCCCACTTCCTTGCCATCAAGAGCACAGATACTGTGGATGCCTTAGCTGAGCTGTATGTCAGCGAGATAGCTAGATTACATGGGGCTCCAGTGAGTATTACTTCTGATAGAGATTCCCGGTTTACTTCCAGATTTTAGACCCAGTTTTAGGAGTCCATGGGATCTCGATTGAGTTTTAGTACCGCCTATCATCCTCAGACAGATGGTCAGTCAGAGAGGACTATTCAGACCCTGGACGATATGTTGAGGGCGTGTACGATGGATTTTAAGGGATCATGGGATGATCACCTGCCCCTAGCAGAGTTTGCGTACAACAACAGCTATCACGCAAGTATTGGAATGGCACCCTTTGAGGCTCTATATGGTAGGAGGTGTAGATCCCTGTAGCTTGGGAAGAAGTCGGTGAAAGAAAGATAAATGCCCCCGAGCTTGTTGAGCAAGCCGTACAGAGTGTGAAACTCATATGTGAGAGATTATGGGCTGCACAAAGTAGACAGAAAAGCTACGCGGATGTGCGTAGACGGCCACTCGAGTTTGATGTTGGTGATACAGTATTTCTGAGAGTATCACCGAGTAAGGGTAGCGTTCGATTTGGGAAGAAAGGAAAATTGAGTCCTCGATACATAGGACCATTCGAGATTCTTGAGAGAGTGGGAGAGGTAGCTTACAGATTAGCATTACCCCCATAGATGTCCGAAATACACAACGTTTTTCATGTGTCTATGTTGAGAAAGTACCACCCGGACCCTTCTCATGTCATAGAGTATGACGAGATGGACATTCAAGAGGATATGAGCTACACTGAGGAACCCGTCCGGATTCTCGATAGAAAGGAGAAGGTATTGAGAACCAAGAGCATCCCATTAGTGAAAGTTTTGTGGAAACATCACTCAAGGGAAGAGGCAACGTGGGAACTAGAGAGTCTCATGAAGGAGAAATACCCCCATCTCTTTAACTAGTTGAGTTGAATTTGGAGGACCAAATTCTTTTAAGGTGGGGAGGATGTGAGATCTGAGAATTTCAGACATATTTTATTGATGTAATAATAATTTGAAGTGTAATTTATTGAGCTAAGTGAATTGGGGAATGATAATTGGAGATTTATATGTTAAGTGTTTAAAATAAATGTGAAACTATGAGGACAGATCGATCTGGGAGAAGGAGAGATCGATCAGGTGAGTTAAAAACGACAAAGAAGGAGAAATTTAAGGAGCAGATCGATCTGGGAGAAGGAGAGATCGATCTGGTGAGTTAAAAATGACAAGGAAGGAGGAATTTAAGGAGCAGATCGATCTCCAATGGAAGAGGATCGATCTCCTTATGAATCTGTTTGAGAGAAGATCGATCTCATGAGGAAGAGATCGATCTCCAAATGATTCTGTTTGGGAGAAGATCGATCTCCTCAAGGAGCATATCGATCTCATAAAGCCATAAAGAGATCGATCTCACCCCTCGACAAATCGATCTCCTAGGCATAAATTGCCCCAAATCGTCCCAAAAATTCAAACGCAGATCGATCTCCTCAAGAGCCAGATCGATCTCCTACCTCCAGTCGATATAAGGAACCCCTATTTTTCTCTTGCAATTTCACTTTCTCTCTCTTCCAACCCCATTTCCACCGAAAACCTAACTTTCTCACTCATCGAAAACACCCATTTTCGGTCGAATCAGAGGTTGTGGCAAGAAGGCAAGTTGTTCCTCATCAAAAGGAGAACAACATACTTGGAAATCGAAAGACGGATCGAATCGAGGCAAGAGATAAGCTCTCCACAAGTTTTGGGTAATTTCTAAACTTCGATCCTTATATTTGAGGTGATTTTGGTGATGTTAGTTGTTAGCATTGCGTTGAGATAGCTGGAAAGTGATTAGGGATTGATGAAATTACAATGTAGTTGGAGTAATGTTGATATTTGGTAATTTTTGGAATTTTGAGCTATAAATGAAAATGTAGACAATGTGGTGAATTAGCGTAGATGATTTGACATGAGAAATGTAGGACGTTGAGATATTGTGAATGAGAGTGCAGTTTGGGGTAGAGTTACGAGAATCAAGAGATTTGAGGTGTTATGAGCAATTATGCTCGATTTTGAGAATTGAGGTTTATGAGATAATTGAGTATTGATGTTTTAACATCGTTTGGACAGCTCGGGAGTTCCAGAGTGGAATGTGAGGCTAGTCCGTGATACGGGGGAAACGATTGCACTATACGAGGTGCAAAGAGGTAAGGGAAATCTAAACCATTTGTGTATGTGATTTGTAGACTATTATAGCATGATTTGTGGTTTTTATAAAACAAGCATGTTGAGTGTTGGGTTGAGTTATAATTGCACACGGTTTTTATAGCCGGTTGGAGTCCATTGTTTTATGCGTTTATAAGCTGAGTGTGAAATTGCTTTATAAACCGTCGAATTTGTGTGAGTAATGAATTGGGCTCTACGTTAAGGCAATATCGAGATTTGTGAAATGTGTACATGTTTCGCCAGTTGGAACTCGATTTTATTATGTTTTGCATTGAGTACAAAACAGTTTTCAAATGAGTTTTATGAGAGAAAAACCACAATGAGTTCTACGTGAAGGCAAACCAGTCTTGTGTGATAAGACTTAGGTGTGTAATTTTGAGTACACACCGGGCATTGCTCTGGTAGCATGTAAGTCCGATTTCTTCTCCGTTCTGGTAACGTGAGAATAACCCATTCTGTGGCTATGCCACGTATACTTAGTGGCCGTTGCCACGTGTGAAACCCCATTTGGTGGCCGTTGCCACGTGAGAAACCCCATTGGTGGCCGTTGCCACGTGAGAAACCCCATTGGTGGCCGTTGCCACGTGATACCCTATTTGGTGGCCGTTGCCACGTGAGAAACCCCATTGGTGGCCGTTGCAACGTGATACCCCATTTGGCGGCCGTTGCCACGTGAGAAACCCTATTTGGTGGCCGTTGCCACGTGAGAACCCCTAATTAGTGCCCGTTGCCACGTGAAACCCTATCCAGTGGCTATGCCACGTGTGAAATTAAATCAGTGGCTATGCCACGTGAGTTTAGTGGCTATGCCACGTGTGAAATTAAATCAGTGGCCATGCCACGTGTGTTTAGTGGCTGTGCCACGTGCATTACTATTTCAGTGATTTTATCACGTTCATTGAGAAAGCGTTTATCGCATTGTTTTCACATGCTTTGTTATTGCTCTAGAGTGAGCCTTTTTACTTCATGTTTTCACATGATTTGAGACATGAGAATGTCGTTTTGAGTACTTTCATGCTATGGTTTTCAAATGAGTTTCACATATAAATAAACATTTTGTGATGTGCATTTTGGTTTATGAAATGAGTTCCTTACCCCCTTTACTGAGCGATTTAGAAGCTCACCCTGTTTTCTTTCCCCCCAGATTTCTTCAAGTGAAAAGGGTTTTCCTGCGACGTACGGAGTAGTGGCTAGTGGAGGACTTGAGCTCCAGGCTATATATTGTATTTTGAGGTATCTTTTATCTTTTCATGTACCCAGACAATTATTGTAATTGTAGACACTTGATGTATAATATTGTATGGGATGTATTAGGATTAATTAACTTGAGATCAAGTAATGTATATGATATAATATATACTATTCAGTGACGAGATCCTGAGGTATAATTTAGGTGATGATGTATAACACTGCACAGGAATGCACTCTTAATTGTGAATGAATGAATAAAAAGTTTTAAATTAGCCCTATTTTCCGCGCTTCCGGGGCGTCACAGAGTTTTCTTGGTATCAGAGCTTAGGGTGTCTAGTACTGTCAGTGTCGGTTAAATGAAATAGAATACATCCCAAGTGTCTGTGATGGTCTGGTCATGAACTGAAATTGAGGATTGAGATTTCAATCAATTCTAATATGTACGCGCAGGAGACGAGTTATGATAGAGAATGAGTAAACGACGAGGTCGTTCGAGGAGGCAGGCAGAGTCCCCTCCGCTACCTGTCCCACAACCAGAGAGTCCTAACTCTCGATTTAATCGGATTGAGACCGATGTGAGGTAAGGTTTTGAGCAGATGGCAGCGTTATTCGCGCAACACTTTGGAGTTAATGTCTCGGACACTACCCCAACACCACCACAAGGACCTCCCATACCCCCGGTACCTCCCATCACTCAGCCTGAGGATAGAAGTATGGTCCGACTAAGGGGCTTTCTGAAGATGAATCCTCCCGCATTTAAGGGAAAGAAGGATCCTACAGAGGCTGAGGAGTGGTTGACGGAATTGAGAATTATATTTGAGTTTCTGGGGTGCACCGATGCTGAGAGGGTCAGTATGAGTGCCTATATGCTGAAGGAGAGAGCTCAAGATTGGTGGGGTACTACCCAGGGTATTTTGATGTCCCACCATGATGTGATTGGTTGGGAAGAGTTTCAGACAGCCTTTAGGACCCAATGTGTACCACGAGCCGCCCAGAGAAAGAAACAGGCTGAGTTTTTGAGTTTGGTACAGGGTGACATGTCTGTGGATGACTACGAGAGCTAATTCGCAGCGCTATTGAGATATGACCCAGAGACCTTCAAGAGTGAAGAGCTCCGCACAGAGAAGTTTGTGTATGGGTTGAAGCCCGTCATCAGAGATAGATTGATAGGGCTATGTATTACTGAGTTTGGAGATGCTTTGAGACGAGCACAAGAGACTGAAAGAGGAATTGAGATGGTACAATCCCAGAATGAGCTCAGAGCAGTGAATAGAGATAAGGGCAAGAGGCCAGCAATTTTCCAAATAGAGGCTCGGAGAGGTTCCTTCAGAAGAGGAAGGATTGAGGTACAGAAGGGCAGATTAGAGAGAGCCAGAGGTTACCCTAATATTAGAGAGGCCCCTCGAGATGTCAGGCCTGAGACAAGGTTTTGCAGAGATTGTGGTCGAATGCATGAGGGAAGTTGTACTGGGTCGATCCATGGATGTTTTAGATGTGGAGACATGGGTCACATGGTGAAGGATTGTCCTCAACCTCAGAAACCACATGTCTTGGAGCCCACTAGACAACAGCCTCAGAGAGCAGACCCCCGGAGAGGGGCCACTGCGGCAGAGAAAGGGAATAAACCTGTGGCACAGGGACGTGTGTTTGCCCTGGATAAGGAGACCGCAGACACTTCAGCAGAAACTATAAGAGGTACACTCTCTGTCTGTAATTATGAGGCTCATGTGTTGATTGATTCAGGATCCACGCATTCGTTTATTTCTGAGCATTTTGCATGCAGATTAAACTTGAAGTTTGAACCTCTAGAATACATACTACATGTAAATACCCCTATGCGTGAATCTCAGAGAACTGAGTTAATCTGTAGAGGATGTGAGATAAAGGTGGGAGATAGAGTGATGTTAGCAGATCTAATCATGTTGAATATACATGGGTTTGATGTAATTCTGGGAATGGATTGGTTGGCGACCAATCGAGTGAGTTTAGACTGCTACACTAAGATTGTAACTTTCTCCCTACCTGAACCTTACAGTGTACGGTTGAGTTGTTGAGGGAATGTATATGTGGAATTCTAGTAAGTAATTTGAGAATTTTGATATTATTTTGGAGAATATTAAGTATGATTATTCATGTGAAGGTTATGAGACACTCATCTCAGACGATGAGCGGGAACATCCGAGGATTGAGGATATACCCGTGGTTTGTGAATTTCTGGATGTTTTCCCAGATGAATTGCCAGGGTTACCACCAGAGAGAGAGCTGGAGTTTACCATTGATTTAGTACCAGATACTCAGCCGATCTCTAAACCTCCCTACAGGATGGCATTAGTGGAACTTGAGGAATTGAAGAAACAACTACAAGAGTTATTGGATCAAGGGTTTATTAGACCCAGTGTTTCACCGTGGGGAGCGCCAGTAATATTTGTAAAGAAGAAGGATGGTAGTCTCAGATTATGTGTAGACTACCGGTTGGTGAATAAAGCCACGGTGAAGAACAAATACCCACTACCCAGGATTGATGATCTACTTGATCAGCTGAGAGGGGCATCAGTCTTTTCTAAGATTGATTTGAGATCGGGCTACCACCAATTGAGGATCAAGGAAGAAGATATTCCAAAGACGGCCTTCATGACGAGGTATGGCCATTACGAATTTCTGGTGATGTCCTTTGGATTGACGAATGCCCCTGCAGCATTCATGAGATTGATGAACGAGGTGTTCAAAGACTATCTGGATAAGTTTGTGATAGTCTTTATTGATGATATCCTGGTGTACTCTCGGTCGTATGAGGAGCATGCACAGCATTTGTGGTTAGTACTTCAGATACTCCGAGATAAGCAATTGTACGGAAAGCTTAGTAAGTGTGAGTTTTGGCTGAACCGGATAGCTTTCCTTGGTCATATAGTCTCAGAGGAAGGAGTATCAGTGGACCCAAGCAAGGTGGAGGCTGTGCTTAATTAGGAGAGACCGAGGACAGTTACTAAGGTACGAACCTTCCTTGGTTTGGCAGGGTATTACAGAAGATTTGTGGAAGGATTTTCAAGGATTACCGCTCCTTTAACTTAGCTCACGCATAAGGAGACTCCATTTATATGGACTGACCAATGTGAGCTCAGTTTTCAGGAATTAAAAAGGAGATTGACAGCGGCACCTGTGTTAACTATTCCTGAGGGATCAGGAGGATTTTCGGTGTATAGTGATGCATCTCATCAAGGATTGGGGTGTGTGCTTATGCAGCACGGAAGAGTGGTCGCATATGGATCGCGATAGCTGAAAGACCATGAGCGGAATTACCCCACGAATGATTTGGAGTTAGCCACTGTGGTATTTGCTTTGAAGATCTGGCGACATTACTTATATGGGGAAAGATTCCAGATCTTCACTGATCACAAGAGTTTGAGATATCTCTTTGATCAGAAAGAGTTAAACATGAGACAGAGGAGATGGATGGAACTCCTTAAGGATTATGACTGCGAGATTCTATATCATCCGGGTAAGGCGAATGTGGTTGCTGATGCCCTGAGCAGGAAGAGTATGATATCTGCTATGATGATCAGGGAATGGGATTTGTTAGAGCAGTTCGTCGAACTTCGGATCAGAGTTAAAGAGGTAGAGACTAGATTTTTGGCTAGCCTGCGGATAGAGCCCAGGATCATGGATCAGATTAGAACTGGGCAGCGCAGTGATCAGAGATTGATAGATATGGTTAGCCAAGCCGAGCAGAGTTCGCAGTCGGATCTCACCATCAGTGAGGATGGATTGTTGAGATTCAGAGGACGGATTTGTGTACCGGACGATGATACCCTGAAGAGACAGATACTGAGAGAATCCCACTACTCGCGATACACCATGAACCCAGGGAGTACTAAGATGTACCGAGACTTGAGAAAGGTGTATTGGTGGAGTGGTATGAAGCTAGATGTGGCAGAGTATGTGGCCAGGTGTTTAGTATGCCAGCAAGTGAAAGCTGAGCATCAGAAACCCGGAGGACTACTACAGCCCTTACCTGTACCTGCATGGAAATAGGAGCATGTCACTATGGACTTTATTATGGGTTTACCGAGGACCCGAAGAGGTCATGACTCTATATGGGTTATAGTGGATAGATTGACCAAGAGTGCCCACTTCCTTGCCATCAAGAGCACAGATACTATGGATGCCTTAGCTGAGCTGTATGTCAGCGAGAT
Organism: Firmiana major; assembly: GCA_033439115.1. Taxonomy (NCBI): domain Eukaryota; kingdom Viridiplantae; phylum Streptophyta; class Magnoliopsida; order Malvales; family Malvaceae; genus Firmiana; species Firmiana major. The sequence continues at coordinate 67,690,459 of CM065901.1, read as the reverse complement.
AGCTAGATTACATGGGGCTCCAGTGAGTATTACTTCTGATAGAGATTCCCGGTTTACTTCCAGATTTTGGACCCAGTTTCAGGAGTCCATGGGATCTCGATTGAGTTTTATTACCGCCTATCATCCTCAGACAGATGGTCAGTCAGAGAGGACTATTCAGACCCTGGAGGATATGTTGAGGGCGTGTACGATGGATTTTAAGGGATCATGGGATGATCACCTGCCCCTAGCAGAGTTTGCGTACAACAACAGCTATCACGCAAGTATTGGAATGGCACCCTTTGAGGCTCTATATGGTAGGAGGTGTAGATCCCCTGTAGCTTGGGAAGAAGTCGGTGACAGAAAGATAAATGCCCCCGAGCTTGTTGAGCAAGCCGTACAGAGTGTGAAACTCATATGTGAGAGATTACGGGCTGCACAAAGTAGACAGAAAAGCTACGCGGATGTGCGTAGACGGCCACTCGAGTTTGATGTTGGTGATGCAGTATTTCTGAGAGTATCACCGAGTAAGGGTATCGTGCGATTTGGGAAGAAAGGAAAATTGAGTCCTCGATACATAGGACCATTCGAGATTCTTGAGAGAGTGGGAGAGGTAGCTTACAGATTAGCATTACCCCCACAGATGTCCGGAATACACAACGTTTTTCATGTGTCTATGTTGAGAAAGTACCACCCGGACCCTTCTCATGTCATAGAGTATGACGAGATGGACATTCAAGAGGATATGAGCCACACTGAGGAACCCGTCTGGATTCTCGATAGAAAGGAGAAGGTACTGAGAACCAAGAGCATCCCATTAGTGAAAGTTTTGTGGAAACATCACTCAAGGGAAGAGGCAACGTGGGAACTAGAGAGTCTCATGAAGGAGAAATACCCCCATCTCTTTAACTAGTTGAGTTGAATTTGGAGGACCAAATTCTTTTAAGGTGGGGAGGATGTGAGATCTGAGAATTTCAGACATATTTTATTAATGTAATGATAATTTGAAGTGTAATTTATTGTGCTAAGTGAATTGGGGAATGATAATTGGAGATTTATATGTTAAGTGTTTAAAATAAATGTGAAACTATGAGGACAGATCGATCTGGGAGAAGGAGAGATCGATCTGGTGAGTTATAAACGACAAAGAAGGAGAAATTTAAGGAGCAGATCGATCTGGGAGAAGGAGAGATCAATCTGGTGAGTTAAAAATGACAAGGAAGGAGGAATTTAAGGAGCAGATCGATCTCCAATGGAAGAGGATCGATCTCCTTATGAATCTGTTTGAGAGAAGATCGATCTCATGAGGAAGAGATCGATCTCCAAATGATTCTGTTTGGGAGAAGATCGATCTCCTCAAGGAGCATATCGATCTCATAAAACCATAAAGAGATCGATCTCACCCCTCGACAAATCGATCTCCTAGGCATAAATTGCCCTAAATCGTCCCAAAAATTCAAACGCAGATCGATCTCCTCAAGAGCCAGATCGATCTCCTACCTCCAGTCGATATAAGGAACCCCTATTTTTCTCTTGCAATTTCACTTTCTCTCTCTTCCAACCCCATTTCCACCGAAAACCTAACTTTCTCACTCATCCAAAACACCCATTTCCGGCCAAATCAGAGGTTGTGGCAAGAAGGCAAGTTGTTCCTCATCAAAAGGAGAACAACATACTTGGAAATCGAAAGACGGATCGAATCGAGGCAAGAGATAAGCTCTCCACAAGTTTTGGGTAATTTCTAAACTTCGATCCTTATATTTGAGGTGATTTTGGTGATGTTAGTTGTTAGCATTGCATTGAGATAGCTGGAAAGTGATTAGGGATTGATGAAATTACAATGTAGTTGGAGTAATGTTGATATTTGGTAATTTTGGGGATTTTGAGCTATAAATGGAAATGTAGACAATGTGGTGAATTAGCGTAGATGATTTGACATGAGAAATGTAGGACGTTGAGATATTGTAAATGAGAGTGCAGTTTAGGGTAGAGTTACGAGAATCAAGAGATTTGAGGTGTTATGAGCAATTATGCTCGATTTTGAGAATTGAGGTTTATGAGATAATTGAGTATTGATGTTTTAACATCGTTTGGACAGCTCGGGAGTTCCAGAGTGGAATACGAGGCTAGTCCGTGATACGGGGGAAACGATTGCACTATACGAGGTGCAAAGAGGTAAGGGAAATCTAAACCATTTGTGTATGTGATTTGTAGACTATTATAGCATGATTTGTGGTTTTTATAAAACAAGCATGTTGAGTGTTGGGTTGAGTTATAATTGCACACGGTTTTCATAGCCGGTTGGAGTCCAATGTTTTATGTGTTTATAAGCTGAGTGTGAAATTGCTTTATAAACCGTCGAATTTGTGTGAGTAATGAATTGGGCTCTACGTTAAGGCAATATCGAGATTTGAGAAATGTGTGCGTGTTTCGCCGGTTGGAACTCGGTTTTATTATGTTTTGTGTTGAGTACAAAACAATTTTCAAATGAGTTTTATGAGAGAAAAACCACTATGAGTTCTACGTGAAGGTAAACCAGTCTTGTGTGATAAGACTTAGGTGTGTAATTTTGAGTACACACCGGGCATTGCTCTGGTAGCATGTAAGCCCGATTTCTTCTCCGTTCTGGTAACGTGAGAATAACCCATTCTGTGGCTGTGCCACGTATACTTAGTGGCCGTTGCCACATGTGAAACCCCATTTGGTGGTCGTTGCCACGTGAGAAACCCCATTGGTGTCCGTTGCCACGTGAGAAACCCCATTGGTGGCCGTTGCCATGTGATACCCCATTTGGTGGCCGTTGCCACGTGAGAATCCCCATTGGTGGCCGTTGCCACGTGATACCCCATTTGGTGGCCGTTGCCACGTGAGAAACCCTATTTGGTGGCCGTTACCACGTGAGAACCCCTAATTTATGGCCGTTGCCACGTGAAACCCTATCCAGTGGCTATGCCACGTGTGAAATTAAATCAGTGGCTATGCCACGTGAGTTTAGTGGCTATGCCACGTGTGAAATTAAATCAGTGGCCATGCCACATGTGTTTAGTGGCTGTGCCACGTGCATTACTATTTCAGTGATTTTATCACGTTCATTGAGAAAGCGTTTATCGCATTGTTTTCACATGCTTTGTTATTGCTCTAGAGTGAGCCTTTTTACTTCATGTTTTCACATGATTTGAGACATGAGAATGCCGTTTTGAGTACTTTCATGCTATGGTTTTCAAATGAGTTTCACATACAAATAAACATTTTGTGATGTGCATTTTGGTTTATGAAATGAGTTCCTTACCCCCTTTACTGAGCGATTTAGAAGCTCACCCTGTTTTCTTTCCCCCCAGATTTCTTCAAGTGAAAAGGGTTTTCCTGCGACGTACGGAGTAGTGGCTAGTGGAGGACTTGAGCTCCAGGCCATATATTGTATTTTGAGGTATCTTTTATCTTTTCATGTACCCAGACAATTACTGTAATTGCAGACACTTGATGTATAACATTATATGGGATGTATTAGGATTAATTAACTTGAGATCAAGTAATGTATATGATATAATATATACTATTCAATGACGAGATCCTGAGGTATAATATAGGTGATGATGTATGACACTGCACAGGAATGCACTCTTAATTGTGAATGAATGAATAAAAAGTTTTAAATTAGCCCTATTTTTCGCGCTTCCGGGGCGTCACACGAAATCACCCCAATTTTTTTCTCATTTCACTTACCTCTTTTTCTGTCATCTCTCACATCAAATGTTAGGCTGTGATTCGATATTAGTCATCCATTCTCACTCGTTCATAACATACATAGAATTTAATATATATATATATATATTTTTCTTCTATAATATAACTCTTGTACATAAATATAATACTTTGTACATATACATCCCGACCGTACATTATTTTGTATAGCTGTGCTTATAAAATTTTCAGTACATAATGTTCGAGTGTGTATACCTCTAGTAATATGGATATGCAGCGAAATCAGGGAATACCAATCCTCAGCCGTGTCCACCTGTTGTAGATGCTCTGAAAAAGGGGGAAATAATAATAGGTTGAGCAAACAACGCCCTAATTAGGGAAATCAGGAAGCAAGTAGACATCCACACTATCTACTAAAAATAATGCTTTCCTTTCCTTCTCTCATCTCAAAAGAATGAATCAATACTGATATAATAGTAGTACAGAATAAATCCCATGAACTTAAAATCATGCTGCGTTATCAAAAACAGGTATTCATGCAAAATTTGCATTTTTATACTTTCGGAATGCCTTTATTGAAATCATTCCATTTACATATAAATCATAGTAAGTATGGCAATTCACAATACAACACAATAACTGATTTTTGACCAATCTCTCAGGTCTAACCGTATCATGAAAACAAGTGATATATCATACGAGACTCGGTGGCTAAATACAATACTCTCCTGGACTATGGCCATATCCTATAATGGTGAAATCCAAAGCAACACAGATCTCGGTGTGCGAGTTATCACTACTGTAACGGGAGGGGGGTCAGTCCATCATAACTGCCAGTTATCAACTCCTAAACTCCACAACAACACACGGTACATTGTACTCCATGCCACTCGCATGGTACAAGATACACCCGTGGACCCTCTCCTTATGGTCGGGGTGCTTGACATAGGTCTTAGCCCTCACACCATAGAAATACTTCATAGTCGGGGTGCTTGCCATAAGTTTTAGCCCTCACACTATGGAAAATAATTGCAACATCTCTGAATCCACGTACGAACATCTCAACTGTGTGACACTCAGTCTACACGAGGAAATCATCACGGTTTTTCTAATATGTCTTACATATCACGTAAAAACTACAGTGTGCGTCTTGAGTGTGACTCAAAATCAACACTTCACCTCTAAACACTGTGTATGCATCCCAAAACATCTAACACTAGTGCGAGTATCCGCTAGCACTAGGTCATGAATAGTTCTTATTTCAAATCAAGTACGAGCTAATCATAAAGAATTGAGTACGATAAACGCTCCCAGTACTCTATCATATAAAACTGAGTATGAGCAAAGCGCCCAATACTCTATATGCATCAATCACAAAGCTGAGTACGGGCAAAGCTCCCAGTACTCTAATATGCATAAAATCGCATAAAAATCTAGTACGAGAATATACTCAAGTAGTATGTGATGCACATCTTAAAATATAGTACAAGTAATCTCTAGCATTTATATTTTTCACACAAAACCTGGTAGATGGCTATTCAAATCATTATTCACCCAACGAAATCAAAGAAGCACTCAAATGTGCTGTTTTCGCATTTATATGAAATCAAATTGCCATTCTATCATGAAATCTCATGAATCCTAGTCACAATAGGCTTCTAAGGCTTTTTATCCTATTTTGGATAAAATCACACTTTTTTCTCAATAGTCTTTATCACAATAACATACCTATTCCAGGGAATTTATATAAAGTATAATATCGAAACTCTATTCAAAATACGTGTAGCCATCTCTAGCTACTCACGCAATTCTCTTACCTTGGATCACGTCAAATGACCTCACTTCCTCGGTTCTGCTCACTCTTACAGTCCGATCAGCTTCCAATGTGATTTTCGAAGCTGTTATACGTGTTTACGCTAGTATATCGTAATATACTCGTTTTACTTGCATAATCTCAACTTAACACATCATTTTCGTTATTCGCTCCCAATATGGTATTATATCATATTTTCCATATAGCTATATTTATTTCTCCTTACTTCCAATATATGCATTTCATAAGATTAATTTAAAATCTTCCATACATGCATATTCCATCATCAAATCCATGTTAACACCATTTCCTCATCATTTTCCCATTTTCACACCAAAACTAGGTCATGCTCATTTTTCATGATTCTTTCATTTCCAACAATTTGTACATATACCAATAAACTCATCAATACACCTAGTTTAACATATATCAACTTGGTGCATTAAATCATACCTAGCTAAGACTTCCTTTCTTTTTCACCACATTGGTTCAAATCCTCACTCTTGAAATCCTTGATTTCAATCTCTTGTTTCCAAGTATGTTGTTCCCCTCTTTGCCAAGAATAACTTTACTCATTTATATCTCACTCAAAACTGATCACAAACTGAAGTTTTCTAGCTTAGAATTGTCAAGTTTTGCTTTTGGTATTGAATGAAATAGTAAATCTCATGAAAACTAAAGTGTAGAGTCCAATATTTATATAATTGTGTCTGTGAGATCGATCAGCTCTCCAATGAGATCGATCTGCCCTGCACTTTTTCTCTCGAAACTGACCTTTCAAACCTGGTGAGATCGATCTACTCCCAAGCATAAGATCGATTCCTATTCCAAGTCAATAGCTTAAGGAGATCGATCTGTTCCAAGGGTGAGATCGATTGCTTCTACACAGAATGCTTAGCAGATCGATTTGACCTGTTCCATCGCTCAAATAAGAGCATTTTTTGCTCTTCCATATCGATCTTTCCTTAAATAAGATCGATCTAGCATTCATATTTTCTAGACTTTACTGTAGTTTTCTGCAGTAACTCACACCAAAATTAATAAATTTTTACAACCATGGTCATTTTCTCATCCAATCACCTTTAAACTTGAAATTGACATCCTTTCATACTTTATACACATTGAAACTTGTGTGCATTCATTATATAACCAAAGGTATACAATTACAATACCAAATGGAAGTTTAACGTCATTATATTTTACTACACTACTCATTTTTCAATTTACTCATATTTATCACATACAAAAATCCATTTCTGCCTATTCATACATAATGAAACTTGTACGTACATCACAACTCATATTCCAAGAGTGTACATTGAATTTATGGGCTTTACATCACTTATGCTTCACATAGCATGTACATGTATATACTTATGAATTTTGGGTCTTACATTTGAGGTTGAACATATTTGGATCTAGGAAAGGAGATGCCAATCTGTTGAAAATAGGGGATGGGGATTTTGTTGGCGCTTAAAGGATTTAAGACTTTGTAAAGGGTAGGATGGTCAGCAGTGAGGGTAGGCTGTGGGCATCTATTATGTAGCCATAGAGGAGCAGTACTATGGCAGTGCCATCTATCGAGCCCGACTTGGGAGAAAAAACAAAGAGATGCTGAGGGGCAGATGGCCATAGAGTATAAACTGTGGAATGGAAAAGGGAACATCTTGTTTTCGGTGAATTAGTTTCAGTGAGGTGAAGGCCGATGGGTGAGATTCGTGAGAGAGATTGGCTAATGAAGGCATGAAGCTTCTGTCTTCTTGAAAAGTGAAGGTACACGAGTGAACAGATAGAAGCAAAGTGGGAACGAGACAGGAGCAGAATGAAAATGGGAACTGGAACCGAAATCGGAATGGGAACATGAATGGCTAGGAAGTATAGGGAAAGTGGGTAGGGGTAGGGTATTGGCTAGGTGGGTTATAGGGTTGGGAAATAGGTCGGGTAAGTAGGGCTGTAAGGTTTAATAATTAAATAGTTTTTTTAATTAGTATAATTTTTAGTAGAATTTATAATTAAAGGGTTAGTATTAACTATTTTTTTAAGTAAATGTTTAATAATTATCTAAAAAAATGTTTAGTAATTAGCTTAAATGTTTAGTAATTATCTCAAATAGGGTAAAATTATTTTTTTAATGAAAATTTTTCAGTAAAATTTTTAATTATCAAATTTATGGTATTAATTTTTAAAAATATAGTATTAAATATTATTGTTACTTAAGAGAAAAATAATATTGATATTGATTTTTGATAGTGTAAATGCAATGGCTTAAATTAATTGATAGTGGCTAATTAATGTCAAATTCAAATCTTTTTTTTTGATATATTGAATTCAATTTTCATTTATGTATGAAGAATGTAATATTTTTATTATTCATGTTTATAATTATTTATTTAATAGAAAATATCTAGCATGCCACCACGTAAAGAGCTTCCAAGTAAAAAAGTAGAAGGCGCGCCAAGTGATTATATCGATTGGCATTTCAAAATACCTATACCAAATGCAAAAGGAAATGTATTATGTAAACTTTGTAGGAAAGTTGTAAAAAAAGTAATAACATGTTTCAAGGAGCATATTGGTCATAAGTCTAGCAATGTCGCACCATGCCCCAACGTTACCGGTTAGTTATAAATATTATTATTAATTTCTCGATGAAGATTATAAAATTACATTAACATGTACAACTAATTTTCTTCTTCTTCTTAACTATATTATTAATAGGCATTGTTAGAGAAAGTATGATGAAACTCCTTCAACAAAGTAAATCAAAGAAATTTGATAACAAAAAAGAGAAAAGATGAATTTTTATCACAATTAAGAGAAGAAGATTATGATTATGATGGGTTCATGGACAAAGATGTTACTACAAGACAAGCTATGCGAGATAGTGTCCAATCACAACATAAATAGCATATGAGACAAGAATTTAGGCAAAGAAATGGTGGTTTCAGTAATATTTATGAAGAGCGATGGAGCTCTCATGACTCAGTTGCTGACTATTTAAATAAAAGAATAAGGAAATCCATTCCAACTAACTCCGAATTTTCATTAAGGGGAGCTATACCTGAATTGGTTAGAAGCAAGAGTTCAAAGTAACCAAAAGTAAATGATTTTTTTAAAGACATTGAGAAAGAAGTTAGGTGAATCAGTATATAAATTCTTGATATATGAACGACCCCATTTTCAGTTAGCGAACTCTCCATGATTGCACAATTTAGTTTATATAACAGTAGAAATTGGGCAACATGTAAAGCTCCCAACACCTTATGAGGTTTCTTATGTGTATTGGGAGTCGGTGTAAGACCCAATTTTTTTTCGTAAGAGCAAATGGAATGAATAGAAATTTTTGACTGCATTGAAAAATGCAAAAAGATTGAAATGGTATTCCCGAACATGTGAAGGGTAAAACGGTCAAAACATCAAAATTCAGTAGTAATCGGGACAAGAAAATTTAATTAAAAATAATGGCTTGAGAAATCTTGATCAATAACAAAGAAATAATTAAATTTCGGGTTAAATTGATCAAGATATGAATTTATTGGAATAAACCGAAACTTTCGTATCGAAAAATAATCTCGAAAATAATAGAAAAATATACCGAAAAGGTAAAATCGAACTGATAAATTCATTTACGGAATAAATGAATAAAATAATATTTTTTAGATATTTTTACCAAAGAAAACTATTTAATTGAATATAATGATAATAAAAATAAATAAAATAATTTTAAAAAAAAGAGAAACGAAAAACGCAGAATCGCGAAAATCGTGATTCTGCCAAAGAGCAGCCGATTCGTCTGATGAAGCACCTGTCGACGGCAGCCTAGGCAAGAGGAAGCCCAGCCAAGCCACCACCGGCACCAACAAGGCGACAAACGGCGGTGAACGGTGAAGAGAAAGGAAAACGGAGAGAATTGAAAGGGAGAAAGGTGTTTCCCGGCGATCGACGTCGATTCGAGGTCGGCCACCACCAGCCGAGAATTCGCTAGGCATAGGTGGCTCGATTTCTGGCAGTACCGACGGGTAGAACGGCGTGCCAGCGCCGAAAACAGAGGAAGAAAAGAGAAAGCCACTGACGGCGAGGAGAGAAGAGCAGGACCGGCCACTTTTCGACGGCTTTGAACGAAACCAACCCCAGACCCGAGATGCAGACGACCCAGCAGAGCCACTGGCGTCGAAAACCGACGGAGAACCAGCCGGCGAGCCACTAAACCGGTCGAATTGGACTGAACCGACGATCTGAACCGGATGAACCGGACCGAACTGGTTCAGCCAAAAAGAAAAGGAAAAAGGAAGAAAAAGGGAAAAAGAAAAAGAGGAAAAATTGGAAAAAATTTTAGTGATGCAATCGAGCTACGGGTAAGTCGATAAGCGGTTGAATTGACCGATTTAAGTTTTGAAATATTTAATTTGATTAATATCTGACTGGAAATTTACCCAAAAAATATTTAATTGTGTAGCTCGACAATCGACGTCAAAGAAGAGCTCGAGATAGCCTCGATTTGCGTATTATCATGGAATCTCGAATAATTAACTTTTATTTACGATAATTTACATTGTTATACGTGTTGATGAATTTCAGATTTAATTTCTGCATAAATGAATTAAATTTTGAAAATTTGAATAAATTGTCGTAAATACTAAATAGAGACATCCGAGAATTTAGAACGAGGTCCAATATATACTGATGGGCCCAATGAGCCCAATAGGCCTCGATAAAGTGTGGTAAACGAGCTTAAGGTCGATTAAGGCCCATTATGGTATAATCGGACCCAATATGGGTAAACGGGCCCAATGATTTAAATTAAGCCCAGAAAATATGAAATACAATTAAATTGTATTGTATTTGACCTGATGAATGTGTATCCGCAATTTCGGAGATTGGATTGGATGCAAATCGAACTGCGCGATGAGTCATCAGTGGAAAAGGTCAGACTGTACAAAAAAAATGAGGTAAGGGAATTGTGTGAGTAGCTAGAGGTATCTACGCGTACTTTAAATAGTTTTTGTATACACTGAATATGTATGTATACACTAATATTGTATAAAGGTCCTAAAAGTGGTTTAAATGATTTTAAGGATCGAAATAGGTAAAAGACTATTTTACCCTTATTGAGGGAAGTTCACCTAAGGATGGTGAAAGCATGACATGCATGAAATGCATGATTTAAGGAATTTTCTGAACTAAAGAATTTTATTGGTTTTTAAGCAAAGTAAATCGATAGATTGGCCAGTAATTGCATAAATTTCACAAGATAACACTACGTAGGTGTTATTTATATTTAAATGAAATTTCTTTGGAAAATAGGCCAACTATCAAGTTTATATGGAAACAGATAGTGCTGGCGCATAGCTCACACTATATCTGTGTTTGTGAGTGTGCATAAATGTGCTTGAGCGGTTAGTCGCCCTAACTTGTGTGACATCATATGCATGAAATGTGCTAGAGTAGGGTGCTCGCACTGATTTTTATTATTGTGAAATGAGAAGTGTTGGAGCCTAGTTCGCACTCTGTTTTGACATGTTTTGACTGTTCCGATTTGTTTTGACTTGATATGCATAAAAAGGTGCTGGAGCAATTGCTCGCACTAGTTTTAATGATTTGACATGCATAAGAGATGCTGAGCTTAGCTTGCATCCTATTTTGATATGATATTGAATAAAAGCCGTGCTGGAGTGTAACTCGCACGAGATTTGATTTAATTATGCATAAAGCCGTGCTGGAGTGTAACTCGCATGCGATTTGATTTACTTAAGCATTCATTTGTGTTGGAGCTTGCTCGTACGAAGTTTTATATGGTTTTATAACTCATTTTAAAGTCATACTGGAGTTTTTCTCATACAAGGTTTTCACTGAGTTGTTTTACATATCCGTACTAGAGCATTGCTCGTACGTGGATTTTACTTGAATTTATAATCAGTTTAAGTCGTACTGGAGTGTTGCTCTTACACAGATTTCATTGATTTCTATGAAATCGTGCTAGAGCTTCGCTCGCACGAGATTTTCAGATATCATGCATATGCATGGAGCCGTGCTAGAGCTTCGCTCGCACAGGGATTTATATTACATGCATATAGTCATGTTAGAGCCTCCTGTAGACTGTGTGTCACAGTGAGATGATATGCTTACATGTGCATACTGAGACAGAGATGATATGGGTGGATAAGACCTATTGCAGTCACCCTTGACTGAGCTTGGGTTCACGGAGTACGTTGTACCGTTTATATCTCGCGAAGTACGCTGTACCGTAGGGATTGTTGGAGTGGAGTGGCATTTGCCACGAGGCAGCAAGCCTTGCCCTTGCAATCCTAGTGTTATGCTGTTCTGGTGGGTAGGATGACCCACCTCCCGTTTCAGGTGTGATACCCCGCACACTAGGTACCGTGTTGCCAGGGATCACGAGGTTATGGCCATAGTCCTATGTTGTTACTGTTAGTCACCTACATGTCTCACATGATATAACTATTGGTCGATAGACCAGGGTAGACTCGAGGGAGGGGTCAAGCCCCGATTTTGTGATTTTCACTGTGATATGATTTTATAATATGATGATAGATTTTCAGAGGATTTTATAAGATGTGACCCTAAAAGCAGAGTGATGTTATAACAGAATTTTATCACGAATCGTTTTATGAAATTAAGATTTATTTATGAGATAATTGACCCGAAAGGGGTTATTTTATTCTGCATTTTTATGAAATGATTTAAATGCAGTAGCATGATGGGTTTTTCATACTTTAATGATAAATTCATGAAATGATTGTATCTCACGATTTGTTATATATGGCATGAAACAATGCATGATTTTGATTAAATTCATGCCAAGTATGATTTAATGATGTCACATAAAATGCTATAGATGCATGAAGTACATGATTTATATATGGACAAATAGTTTTGATAAACTATGTCATGGTTATATGCATGATTTTGTGCTTAAGATTTTAATGAAAATAAATGGATTTTAAGGGCATGGCATTATGAGCATATAGATAGTGGAGCTATCTACTTACTTGCATAATTGCCTTACTGAGCGTGTGGTTTGCTCACCCCCTTATTTTCCATTCTTTTCAGAGCACTCGCAATAGTTAATGAGCGGCTGAGGACTTGCATGCTTCGTATCTGCTGCTTCCCATCGAGAGACAGGTATACACATTTGTAGAGTTTTGTATCTAAATATGTAATGCAAAGTACTATCAACGGATTTGATGTCGGGGATGTAAGGTTATGTAAATACCATTGTGTATGTATTTAGTTAAAGTCAAATGATAGTAAACTCTGATATGTGAATATGATTATGGTAATGGAATGGTAAATAGGTGATAGGTGACTAACACCGAATCATAGCCCAACTATTTATAGGATGGTCACGATGAGAGAAAGGTAAGAATTAAATAATAAATGAAAAAGTAAAAAAATTTACTCTGATTTTTAGGTAATTTGGGTCATGACAGTTGGAGTATAAACAAGGGAAAGAATGGGTTAATGGATTAAAGGTTCATTGGAATGAACTAGGTGTTATGCTTATGTGTGATGGTTGGATGAACAGTTTGAACAAAATGCATACAATTAATTTCTTCGTTTATTGTAGTAAAGGGACCATTTTCTTAGAAATTTGTGGATGTCTCTAGTGCTCATACCAGAGATGCTAAATTTTACTACAAACTACTGGCTCATACTGTGGAAGAGATTGGAGAAGAATACATTGTCCAAATAGTTACTGACAATGAGGCAACATTTAAGGTTGTTGGAAAAAATTAATGGAAAAAAGGAAACATCTGTACTTGATGGTATGTTCAACTCATTGCTTGGATTTATGCCTTAAAGATATTGGCAAAAGACTAAGTGTGGAAAAAAATATTAGAGGAGGGGAAGAAAGTAACTTGTTTCATATACAATCACATATGGACGGTTGATTTAATGAGAAAATCTACTTAAGGAAGACAAATATTTCGTCCTGCTCTTACCCGATTTGCCACCCATTTCATCCAACTACAAGAGATAATAAAACATAAACAAGGTTTAAGAGAAAATGTTCAATTCAAAGGTTAGTACTTAGTAATTGGTTTTAGTATTAAAATCTAGCATGTTTTTTATGATGTCTTATTTATATTACTATAAAAATTTATCGATGAATACATATGAATTCAAAGAATCAAAGTGGGGACAACAAAAGTTGGTGCCTGCCTATGAAGCCAAAAAAATTGTTTTAGGAAAAGACTTTTGGCTAAAAGCACGTGAAATAACAAAACTTTATGAGCCTTTGGTAAAGGTTTTGCTCCTTGTGGATAGTGATGAGAAACCAACATTGGGCTTTATTTATGAGGCTATGGATAGAGCGAAACGGGCAATTCATGCAGATTGTCGATACTCCACTAATTATGAAAAGATTATTGACAATAGATGGATCTTCATTCATTTTGACTTGCATTTAGCTAGTAAGTAGACTAAAAATGTAGGTGGTAATTATAAACATTTTTATATTTTATCATTATGGTTGAATTGCTTATATATTTATTTTTATTACTTTTAGATAATATTGTTCTGAATTTTGTTTAGGTTACTATCTTAATCCCCAACTTCAATTTGGTGTTGAGCATTCTGAAATTGTGTTAAGAGAAACATTACAAGGTACAAAAGTAGTAATAGAAATGTCACGACCCAAATTACTTAAAAATCAGAGTAAATTTTTTGCTTTTTCATTTATTATTCAATTCTTAGCTTTCTCTCATCGTGACCATCCTACAAACAGTTGGGTTATGATTCGGTGTTAGTCATCTTTTATCTATTTACCATTCCATTTCCATAATCACATTCACATATCAAAGTTTACTATTTTTAGACTTTAACTAAATACATACACAATGATATTCATAACCTTACATCCCCAACATCATATCCATTTACAGTACTGTGCATCACATATTTAGATACAAAACTATACAAATGTGTACACCTGTTTCTCGATGGGAAACAGTGGATACCAAGAATGTAAGTCCTCAGCCGCTTACTAATTACTGTGAGTGCTCTGAAAAGATGAGAAAATAAAGGGGGTGAGCAAACCACATGCTGAGTAAGGCAATTATGCAAGTAAGTAGATAGCTCCACTATCTACATGCTCATAATGCCATGCCCTTAAAATCCATTTCTTTTCATTAAAATCTCAAGCACAAATCATGTATGTCATCAATGACTTGGTTTATAAAACTGTTCGTGCATATATAAATCATACTACTTATGCATCAATGACATTTTATATGACATCATTAAATCATACTTAGCATGAATTAGATCAAAATAATGCATTATTTCACGCGATATAAAACAAATCATGAGATACAATCATTTCATGAATTTATCATTAAAGCATGGAAAAAAAATCATGCTACTGCATTTAAATCATTTCATAAAAATGCAGAATACAATAACCCCTTTCGGGTCAATTATCTCATAAATAAATCTCAATTTCATAAAACGATTCGTTATAAAATTCTATCATAAAATCACCCTGCTTTTAGGGTCACATCTTATAAAATCCTCTAAAAATCTATCATCATATTATAAAATAATATCACAGTGAAAATCAAAAAATCGAGGGCCTGATCCCTCCCTCGGGTCTACCCTAGTCTATCAAGACCACAAGTTATATCATGTGAGACATGTAGGTGACTATCAGTAACAACATAGGACTATGGTCATAACCTCATGATCCCTGACAACACGGTACCTAGTGTGCGGGGTATCACACTTGAAAGGGGAGGTAGGTCGGTCCTACCCGCCAGAACAGCATAACATCAGGATTGTGAGGGTAAGACTTGCTGTCTCGTGGCTAATGCCACTCCACTCCAATAATCCCCACGGTACAGCGTACTCCACGTGACATATACGATACAACGTACTCCGTGAACCTAAGCTTAGTCAGGGGTGCCTACAATAGGTCTTATCCATCCATATCATCTGTCTCAGTATGAATGTGTGAGCATATCATCTTACTATGACACATAGTCTACAGGAGGCTCCAACACGGCTATATGCATGTCACATAAATCCATGTGCGAGCGAAGCTCTAGCACGGCTCCATGCATATTCATGATATTTGAAAAATTGAAACCTGATATTTTTCCATAATATGATACTTATGAGAAGTAAATTATAGCTCAATGTAACGTTTTACAGGCCCGTAGACGATTGAAACACTCGGTTGTTGCGTGGGACCCAATGGCACACAAATCGAGGTAAGGTCCTAGACCCAAGAATTTCTTTAAAATTTCATGTTCATGGATGGAATGATGTGTATAAGGGAAAATTAAGTGATTGGAAAGGCAAAAGTTAGTTAAACTCGGGTTTTAAATTAAATCGAGAAAACAGACCTAATAAGTGAAATAAATCCGAATAAAATTTTAGAAATTCGTGAAAATTATTCCAAGGCCATAGAAAGTTATTATAAGGTGTAATTGACATGGGAAATAAAAATCATGAAGAAATATGGAGATTTAGGGGTTCAAATAAATTTTTAAATCTAACCGAAAGCTTATTTTCATTTTGCTCGGTATTGGCCAAATTGCACAAAATGAGCTCGTTCGTGAAATGTTTCTTAAATAACTGACCCAAATATTTTTATGGGACATACTATAGACATATTATAACAATTGAGAAGTGGAATTTAGAAGAAATCTGATCAGGATTAATTTTGGTAAATTTTATAAAACAGAACAGTCCTTTCCCCTATAGTTAGTAAACTGTCAGCCAATGAAAACAATCCCATTTGATGACCTTCCCGATTTTCTTTGACTTTGATATTTTCCAGATTGTAATTAAACTGGATAAGCTTTCTAAAAAGGTAAGAACCATCCCAAACTGTTGCAAAACCCGAGAGTTATCCCTCACCCATTCTACCACAGATGTTACCCCTGTTCCTGACTGGCGTGAATTTGCCGGCCACCTTTCGGCCATTTTCAGGCAATAGTCCCTTCATATGAAATCTTCCTCTTCATCCACTATACCACATATAAAAAATTCATACCTAAAAGAAGTCATTTACCCCCTAAAAATGTAGAGAGACGAACAGGACAGAAAACTGCCCTGTTACGAGGTAAGCAAAAATTCAATTTTTGGATGAATTTGATGAGGTTCTTGGATGATTCTGAACACTTATAAGATCTATACATATTGTGTTACAGCTGATTTGGAGACCTAAAACCGAAGTCAAACTTGGTCAAAGGAGTGAAGAAGTTGAGGTATCGTGATGACTATGAGATAGGTTGTTATTTAGTGATTGTGGATGATTTTTAGTTAAAGGAAATTTGATGAATTAATTTATATGATTAAGTTCAATTACTGCCAGCATGATTTAGCTATTGGAATGATGAATTTGGATGCAATTAAAATGAATTTACAGTTAAAATTATACTGTAAAGGTTCGGTTTAGTGTTTTAAATAGGTGAATTAGTGAAATAATGTAAGAATCGATACTTTAAGGTCTTGTATGAAGTGGAATGAGTTGCTGGAATGTAAGACACCATATAGAGGTATTGAAAATGAATTTAAAGGTGTCAAATATGTTAAGTAAGCTTAAATCGAGGTTTAAACCGATAAAATCGAGCAAGATAGTTAGAAAGTCAACTTTTCATCAACATTTTAGATATAATCACATATTAAGTATATTAACATGAATTTGAGCTATATGTGATGAGATAACTTGGTATGTGACAGCTTGGGTTATCGACATGCATTTCGAGGCAAGCTCAAAAATCGAGGAACGTGCACTACCTTCGACGTTAAGAGGTAAGGGATATAATTTAGAGTAGCGTTAGTACTCCTTCATCCTTACCAACTGTTTATGTATGAGATTGAATGAGATTTTTACGAAATGGATTTTCAACTGTATTCAAACCGAAGCCAAAACCATTTCTCGATTTTTCAGCATGTTTTATATATATGAGATACATTTTTACAGCATACATGTTTATAAAGGTGATTTTTCACTTCTGAAATGAAAGCATAGTGTTTTCATGTGAGATTACGGGTTAAAGACCCGATATGTTTTTTGAAACCATGTTTTCATGATACGGGTTAAAGTCCCGAAACAACTTTTAAGCTATATTTTCACAGTACGGATATGAGTCCCAAGAAATCACTATGATAACTATGCTTTCCATATTTACATAGGCTAGAGTCCCACAATGATTTATGAAAATCATGTTTTCTATGAGAAACAGGTTAGAGTCCTATAACAATTTATAGTACACGGGTATGAGGCCCGAAATGATTTTGATAAATTGGGTAAAAGACCCAAAATGATTTTTGTGGGGTAAAAAGGCATGATATGACGATAGTCAGAGGATATGGGTCGATCTCGCATGGAGACGATCGAAGATCTACCTAGCTGACGGCCAGAGAATGGGCAAGCTCTAACTTGATATGAGAAACGTAAGCATAGTCCACACTTGGTGATGCACGTGAGTTCGTGCGTATAGTCTCCATTTTATGGTGCACGAGAGATAGGGCAGCGTACAACCCTGATCCAGTCCTACGACTCCCCTGTACAATGGCCATATGTACCTATGATGAACGTCATACGGGACCAGATGTATGATGTCCTTTGAGACTAGTATATGAGATGATTGCTTAACCCTACACGATGAATTGACGGAATGATATATATACGTTTTCGCACATTTCATGCTACCTATTTTATGATTTGATATTGAGCACATATTTTTTTATGATGAGATTTTAAAGGTAGCCATAAGTATGTTTTACGAAATGTGCATATGACAATACAATTTCATTTTCAAAGTGATAAGCATGTTATGATATGCATGATTAAGTTTTGAGATGCTTTTTACTTGTTTACACGACGTGATATGAATACTATATATGAGTTTTACCAAAAAGATGCATGATGTGTAAACTTATGATTTAAGCATGTTTTTACTGCTTTTATGAAATGTAAGCATCTCTACTCCAGTACATGTTTATGCTGATTTGTAAAACCATGAGTTTTACCATGTTTTGAATATTTAAAGCTATTTTAAATGTATCTCTTACTGAGTCTGAAAAACTCACCCCCCTCCTCTCCATCTCCCAGATTATCTATAGTGAGTCTACTATACATATGAGACTGTGGTCGTTGACAAGGTAGTCCGACCTTTCATCGAATACTTTCGTAACCTTGAGGTACAGTCCTACTTATATTCCAGACATGTGATACATATTAGACACTATTGTATATCATATTCGGGATGTAATAGTTGTAAATGATTATATATATACAGAATGTATGTGATGTAATGAGATCCTGGAAAATGAAAAGATTTTAAATCTAGACATGGACAGGAAAACAACATAATTAATGGATAAAATGTTTAAATTAGCCTCATTTTTTCGCGCTTTCGGGGCGTGATAGTTTGCTTTGTATCAGAGCAAATGTTGTGTAGTACTATCGTGTCTAGTAATAAGAGTGTATTACATCCCAATGTGTCTATGCATGTCTGGTAATAAGGTAAGCTTACCTGTCAAAGTACGACTTAATTTATGGATTTTGTGCAAATAGTAGATTGCTAATCATGAGTGGTAGACGGGGCCATTCACAAAGACGAGCTCAACCCACTCCACCATCTTCCCCTCAACCCGAGAGCCCTACTGATAGAATAAGGAGGCTCGAGGAGATAGTATAGGGCATGAGGGAAAGACTTACAGCTTTACCACTATGTTTACCCAGCAGTTTGGGGTACGTACACCTGATATGGAGACAGCTACTCTTACGCCTAATCCTCCTCCCCCACCAGTTCCTCCAGTAGCCTCAGCCCTTAGCCAGCAGTTCCCCAGCATAGGGATGATAGAGAGACTCAGAGGGTGCGAGATTTCTTGAGTATGCCTCCTCTGGAGTTCACAGGGCTTAAGGACCCGGTTAAGGCTAAGGAGTGAATCGTTGATATTGAGACGATATTTCAGTTTTGGGGTATACTGATAGGGAGAGAGTGACTATGACGTGATAAATGATAAAGGGATAGGCTAAGTTCTGGAAGAGATCCACACAAACGACATTAGCCGAAGATCCCTTAGAGATCACATGGAATGCTTTCTTAGTCGCATTCCGAGAGCAGTATGTATCGCTTGTAGCTCGAAAGAAGATGCATGCAAAGTTTTTGAATTTGTAACAGGGAAGTTCTACAGTAGACAAGTATGAGAACAAATTTACAATCCTAATGAGGTATGATCCAGAGACAGTTAGAGATCCTAAGCGCCAGACAGAGATATTTTTGGCAAGATTGAGATCCGGGATCAAAGATAGACTATTGGGTCAGAACATTGTGGATTTCAGAGATGCTTTGAGGTGAGCCCAGGAGATAGAGAAGGGCTTGGATATTACTCAAGCAGAGCATGGTTTTAGGAGATCTGTCAAAGATAAGGGGAAGAGAGCAGTTACTTCCTGACATGATTTGACAGGGGGCCAGCCTAAGAGATAAAGGGTGGAAGGACCTCAGATAGGGGCTGGTAATCCCAAGACTCAATTGGTGCCGCAGGTATGATTAGAGGCCTTGAGATAAGAGTGCCACGGTGCAGGACATGTGGTAATATTCACACTGGACCTTGTCATGCAGGTACATTTACTTGTTGCAGATGCGGTGAAGCAGAGCACATAATGAGAGAGTGTCCACTTATGAGATCTCAGGAACCTCGTGAGGCACCTAGACAGATAGAGAGATCGGCTCAAGCTCCATAGAGGAGAGCCACAGCCGCAGACAAGGGCAAGAAGCCTGTCTCCCAGGGCCGAGTGTACGCCCATGACTAGGAGACAGTAGATACATCCTCTGATGCTATCCGAGGTACTCTCCTTTTCTGTAATCATGAAGTACATATACTATTTGACCTAGGTTCCACACACTCGTTTATGTCACAACGAATTGCATGTAAGTTTCATGGGAAACTTGGAGTCACTAGATTACATGTTGCACATAAGTACACCTATGCACAAGATATAGAAAACAGATATGATATGTAAAGCATGTGATATCATGGTAGGAGATAATAAGCTGTTAGCAGATCTAGTATGGTTGCATATGCAAGACTTTGATGTAATAAAAGTGCATAGTGTTAAAGTTATGAAATGATATGATGTTTATGTATGAGATTGAAGTATGATGTTTGATTGTGTAAAGGATACATTGCCTTAATTTCTGATGAGAGTCGGAACCACTAAGTATATAGGATGTTTCGGTGGTATGTGAGTTACCCGAAGTATTCCAAGAGGACTTACCGAGGCTACCACCAGAGAGAGAGAGAAGTTGAGTTTGCCATTGAGCTAGTATCAGATACTCAACCCATCTCTAAGCCACCTTATCGAATGGCATTAGTAGAGTTGGAAAAATTAAAGAAGCAGTGCAATGATTACTCGATAAAGGGTTTATAAGGCCTAGTGTGTAACCATGCGGTGCATCAGTACTATTTACCAGAAAGAAGGATGGTAGTTTCTGTCTATGTATAGACTATAAGCTTTTAAATAAAGCAACAGTTAAGAATAAGTATCCCCTACTAAGGATAGACAACTTATTTAATCAGCTGAGAGGGGTTTTAGTGTTTCAAGGATAGATTAGAGATCGAGTTATCATCAGCTAAGGTTTAAGGAGGCTGATGTATCGAAGACAGCATTTTAGACCCGATATGGGTACCACGAGTTCCTAGTTATGCCCTTTTAGATCGACTAATGCCCTAACTGCATTCATGAGTCTTATGAATGATGTCTTCCGAGAATACTTGGATAGATTTATAATAGTATTCATTAATGACATCTTGAATTATTCTAGATCTCGGGAAGAGCACAAATAACATTTGAGGACTGTGCTCCAAACTTTCCGTGAGAAGAAGATATAAGGTAAATTTAGTAATTGTACCTTTTGGCTAGATCAGATTGCATTCCTCGGACATGTGGTATCTAAGGACGAGGTGCCAGTAGATCCGTCCAAGGTAGATGCAATATTGAGATGGGAAAGACCTAGGACAGTCACGGAGGTCAGAAGCTTATTGGTATTAGTTTGGCCTTACTGACGGATTGTCGAAAGGTTTTCACGAATAACAACTTTATTAATCAGACTGACCTGTAAAGAGGTTCAATTTATATGGTCTGAATAGTGTGAGCAAAGCTTACAAGAGCTCAAATGTTGGTTGACTACAGCACCAGTCTTGACCATTCCAAGTGGTCTGGGGGACTTGTGTTATATAATGATGCTTCCCACCAAGGTCTCAGCTGTATGCTTATGCAGCATGGTAGAGTGGTAGCTTATGGATCCCGTCAACTAAAGGATCATGAGCGTAATCATTCCACTCACGACTTGGAGTAAGCTGCAGTAGTATTTGCACTCAAGATATAACGGCATTAATTGTATGGAGAAAGATTTCAGATCTTCATTGACCACTAGAGTTTTAAGTACTTGTCTGATTAGAAGTAGTTGAATATGAGACAGCAGATATGGATAGAGCTCCTTAAGGTTTATGACTGCGAGATTTTATATCATCTTGGTAAGGCAAACGTGGTAGCCGACGCCCTGAGCAGAAAGGGTATGGTGTCCTACATGATTAAAGAGTGGGACTTATTAGAACAATTCACTGAACTCAGGATTAGTATGGATGAGATTGAGCATGGATACATGGCTAGCTTATAGATTAAACCAAGTATACTAGACCAGATTAGAGTTGGATAGCGAAACGATTAGAGGTTACTGGATATGGTTAGCTAGGCAGAGGAGAGATCGCATTCTGAGTTTACGGTCAGTGATGATGGATTACTGAGGTACCAATGCCGTATCTATGTGCCACATCATGACACCTTGAGACAGAACATTCTAAAGGAGTCCCATTGTTCTAGATTCACTTTGCTTCCGATTCAATGGAACAGGCAACTAAGGGTGTTCAGCTTATATGTGACAGATTGAGGATCGCATAGAAAAGTTATGTCGATGTGCGCAGAAGCCCTCTTGAATTTTAGGTTAGGGACTCCGTATTTGTTAAGGTGCCACTGATGAATGGTATAATACGCTTCAAAAAAAAAGAGGAAGTGCACGATTTAAGACTATTCCACTAGTAAAGGTTCTCTGGCAACATCATAAGACAGAAGAAGTCATTTGGAAACTAGAGAGTCAAATGTGGGAGAAGTACCCTCACCTGATTGATAGACCAGCTTGAATTCAGAGGACTGAATTCTTAAAAGGTGGGGAGAAATGTGAAACCCGATATTTTTCCATATTATGATACTTATGAGAAGTAAATTATAGCTCAATGTAACGTTTTACAAGCCCATAGACGATTGAAGCACTCGGTTGTAGCGTGGGACCCAATGACATGAAAATCGAGGTAAGGTCCTAGACCAGAGAAATTCTTTAAAATTACATGTTCATGGATGGAATGATGTGTATAAGGGAAAACTAAGTGATTGGAAATGCAAAAGTTAGTTAAACTCGGGTTTTAAATTAAATCGAGAAAACGGACCTAATAAGGGAAATAAATCCGAATAAAATTTTAGAAATTCGTGAAAATTATTCCAAGGCCATAGAAAGTTATTATAAGGTGAAATTGACATGGGAAATAAAAATCATGAAGAAATATGGAGATTTAGGGGTTCAAATAAATTTTTAAAGCTAACCGAAAGCTTATTTTCATTTTGCTTGGTATTGGCCAAATTGCACAAAATAAGCTCGTTCGTGAAATGTTTCTTAAACAACTGACCAAAAAATTTTTATGGGACATACTATAGACATATTATAACAATTGAGAAGTGGAATTTTGAAGAAATCTAATCAGGATTAATTTTGGTAAATTTTATAAAACAGAACAGTCATTTCCCCTGCAGTTAGTAAACTGTTAGCCAATGAAAACAATCCTATTTGATGGCCTTCCTGATTTTCTTTGACTTTGATATTTTCCAGATTGAAATTCAACTGGATAAGCTTTCTAAAAAGGCAAGAACCATCCCGAACTGTTGCAAAACCCGAGAGTTATCCCTCACCCATTCTGCCGCAGACGTTACCCCTATTCTTGACTGTAATGAATTTTTCGGCCACCTTTCGGCCATTTTCAGGCAACGGTCCCTTCATATGAAATCTTCCTCTTCCTCCACTATACCACATATAAAACATTCAGACCTAAAACAAGTCATTTACCCCCTGAAAAGTTAGAGAGATGAACAGGACAGAAAACTGCCCTGTTACTAGGTAAGCAAAAATTCAATTTTTGGGTGAATTTGATGAGGTTCTTGGATGATTCTGAACACTTATAAGATCTATACATGTTGTGTTATAGCTGAGTGGTAATTTGGAGACCTAAACCAGAAGTCAAACGTGGTCAAAGGAGTGAAGAAGTTGAGGTATAGTGGTGACTATGAGATAGGTTGTTATTTAGTGATTGTGGATGATTTTTAGTTAAAGGAAATTTGATGAATTAATTTATATGATTAAGTTCAATTACTACCAGCATGATTTAGCTACTGGAATGATGAATTTGGATGCAATTAAAATGAATTTACAGTTAAAATTATACTGTAAAGGTTCGGTTTAGTGTTTAACTAGGTGAATTATCGAAATAATGTAAGAATCGATACTTTAAGGTCTTGTATGAAGTGGAATGAGTTGCTGGAATATAAGACACCATATAGAGGTATTGAAAATGAATTTAAAGGTGTCAAATATGTTAAGTAAGCTTAAATCGAGGTTTAAACCGATAAAACCGAGCAAACCGAGCAAGATAGTTAGAAAGTCAACTTTTGGTCAACATTTTAGATATAATCACATATTGAGTATATTAACATGAATTTGAGCTATATGGGATGAGATAACTTGGTATGTGACAGCTCGGGTTATCGACAAGCATTTTGAGGCGAGCTCAAAAATCGAGGAACGTGCACTATCTTCGACGTTAAGAGCTAAGGGATATAATTTAGAGTAGCGTTAGTACTCCTGCATCCTTACCAACTCTTTATGTGTGAGAATTGAATGAGATTTTTACGAAATGGATTTTCAACTGTATTCAAACCGAAGCCAAAACCATTTCCTGAGTTTTTAGCATGTTTTATATATATGAGATACATTTTTACAGCATACATGTTTATAAAAGTGATTTTTCACTTCTGAAACGAAAGCATAGTGTTTTCATGTGAGATTACGGGTTAAAGTCCCGATATGTTTTATGAAACCATGTTTTCATGATACGGGTTAAAGTCCCAAAACATCTTTTAAGCTATATTTTCACAGTATGGGTATGAATCCCAAGAAATGACTATGATAACTATGCTTTCCATATTTACACGGGCTAGAGTCCCGCAATGATTTATGAAAATCATGTTTTCTATGAGAAACAGGTTAGAGTCCTGTAACAATTTACAGTACACGGGTATGAGGCCCGAAATTATTTTGATAAATTAGGTAAGAGGCCCAAATGATTTTTGTGGGGTAAAAAGGCATGATATGACGATAGTCAGAGGATCTGGGGTCGATCTCATATGGAGACAATCGATGATCTACCTAGCCGACGGCCAGAGAATGGGTAGGCTCTGACTTGATATGAGAAACGTACGCATAGTCCACACTTGGTGATGCACGTGAGTTCGTACGTATAGTTCCCATTTAGTGGTGCACGAGAGATAGGGCAGCGTACGACCCTGATCCAGTCCTACGGCTCCCCTGTACAATGGCCATATGTACCTATGATGAACATCCTATGGGACTAGATGTATGATGTCCTTCGGGACTAGTATATGAGACGATTACCTGACCCTACATGATGAATTGATGGAATGATATATATACATTTTCACACATTTCATGCTACCTATTTTATGATTTGCTATTGAGCACATATTTTTTTATGATGAGATTTTAAAGGTAGCCATGAGTATGTTTTACAAAATGTGCAGAAGACAATACGATTTCATTTTCAAAGTGATAAGCATGTTATGATATGTATGATTAAGTTTTGAAATGCTTTTTACTTGTTTACACGACGTGATATGCATACTATATATGAGTTTTACCAAAAAGATGCATGATGTGTAAACTTATGATTTAAGCATGTTTTTACTGCTTTTATGAAATGTAAGCATCTCTACTCTAGTACATGTTTATGCTGATTTGTAAAACCATGAGTTTTATCATGTTTTAAATATTTAAAGCTATTTTAAATGTATCTCTTACTGAGTCTGAAAAACTCACCCCCTCCTCTCCATCTCCCAGATTATCTATTGCGAGTCTACTGCACATACGAGACTGTGTTCGTTGACAAGGTAGTCCGACCTTTCATCGGATACTTTCGTAACCTTGAGGTACAGTCTTACTTATATTCCAGACATGTGATACATATTAGACACTATTGTATATCATAGTCGGGATGTAATAGTTGTAAATGATTATATATATACACAGAATGTATGTGATGTACTGAGATCCTGGAAAATGAACAGATTTTAAATCTAGACATGGACAGGAAAACAACATAATTAATGGATAAAAAGTTTAAATTAGCCCCATTTTTTCGCCCTTCCGGGGCGTGACAGAAAACCTTGTGCGAGCGAAGCTCTAGCACGGTTTCATAAAAATCAGTAAAATCTGCGTACTAGTAACACTCCAGTACGACTTGAAAATAAGTTATAAATCCATATAAAATCACGTGCGAGAAATGCTTCAGCACGAATGAATGCTCAAGTAAATCAAAACTTCGTACGAGCAGCGTTCTAGTACGGCTTTATGCATAAATACATTAAATCTCGTGCGAGTTACACTCCAGCACGGCTTTATGAAATTTCATATCAAAACACGATACGAGCTAGGCTCCTGCACCTCTCATGCATGTCAATCATAAAAACTAGTGCGAGTAATCGCTCTAGCACCTTTTTATGCATATCAGGTCAAAACATGTCAAAACAAAGTGCGAGCTAGGCTCCAGCACTTCTCATGCATTTCATAATAATAAAAATCAGTGCGAGCAACCGCTCTAGTATATTTCATGCATATGATGTCAAACAAGTCAGTGCGAGCAACCGCTCAAGCACGTTTTATGCTCACTCACAAACGCAAATATAGTGCGAGCTATGTGCCAGCACTATCTCTTTCCATGTAAACTTGATAGTTGGCCCATTTTCCAAAGAAATTTCATTTAAATCATAATAACACTTACGTAGTGTTATATTGTGAAATTTATGCAATTTTCTTAAAAATCAATAAAATTCCTTAAATCAGAAAATCCTTAAATCATGCATTTTATGCATGTCATGCTTTCACTATCCTTAGGTGAACTTCCCTCAATAGGGGTAAAATAGTCTTTACCTATTTCGAGTCCTTAAAATCTTTAATTTATTTCTAGGACCTTTATACAATATCAATGTATACATACATACTCAGTGTATACAAAATCTATTTAAAATATGCGTAACTACCTCTAGCTACTCACACAATTCCCTTACCTCATTTTTCTATACAGTCTGACCCTTCTGCTGATGTCTCGTCACACAGTCCGATTTGCTCCGAATCCAATCTTCGAAATTGCGGATAAATATTCATCAGGTCAAATACAATACAATTAATTGTATTTCATATTTTTGGATTTAATTTAAATCATTGGGCCCGTTTACCCATATTGGGCCCGATTGTACCATAATGGGCCTTAATCGACCTTAAGCCTGTTTTCCACTTACTATTCACATTATCGAGGCCTATTGGGCTCACTAGGCCCATCAATATTTATTGAGCCTCGTTCTAAACTCTCAGATATCTCAATTAATCATTTACGATAATTTATCCAATTTTCAGAATATAATTCATTTTATGCGAAAATTAAATTCGTAATTTATCTAACATGTATAACGATGTAGATTGTCGTAAATAAGGGTTACTTACCAGAGATTCCATGATAATACACAAATCAAGGCTGACTTGAGTCCTCGTTTGACGTCAATTGTCGAGCTACACAATTTAATATTTTTTCGAGTAAATTTCCAATCGAATATTAATCAAATTAAATATTTTAAAATTTAAATCAGTCAATTCGACCGCTTACTGACTTACCCGTAGCTCGATTGCATCACTGAAATTTTTTCAAATTTTTCTTCTTTTTCTTTTTCCCTTTTCTCTTTCTTTTCTTTTCTTTTTGGCTGAACCGGTTCGGTCTAGTTCAACCCGATCCAAACTGTCGATTTAGTCCGGTTCGACTGGTTCAGTGTCTTACCGGCCGGTTCTCCACAGGTTTCTACCGGCAGCAGCTCCGCGGGGTCGTCTGCAGCTCGAATCTAGGGTTGGTTTCGTCCAAGGTCGTCGAAAAGTGGCTTTCCTTTCTTCCTCTGTTGCCGGCGCTAGCCGCCATCCTACCGACTAAGGCTGCCACCAATCGCTCCGCCTGCGCCTAGAGAATGCTCAGCTGGTGGTGGCCGGGCTCTAATCGATGCCGATCGTCGGGAAATCCCTTTCTCTCACTCGGTTCTCTCTGTTTTCCTTTCTCTTCGTCATTCGCCGCCGTTCATCGCCTAGTTGGTGCCGATGGTGGCTCGACTGGGCTTCCTTCGCCTGGGCTGTTGCCAGCCGCCTCCGTCCAGTGAGGCAGCAATTGTAGAAGGCATCGATTTTTGCCTTCGTTTTTTTTTCCTTCAGAAAATCGTGAAACGCGATTTTCTTTTTTTTTTAAAAAAATTTATTTATTTATTATTTATTTTTAATATTATTTTATTTATTATTTAATTATTAAAATTTCAAAAATATCCAAAAAAAATCTTAGTAAATTCATTTTATCAATAAATGAATTTATCAGTCCGATTTTGCCTTTTCGGTATATTTTTCTATTATTTTCGGGATCATTTTTCGAGTCAAAAATGATCAATTTAACCCGAAATTTAATTATTTCTTCGTTATTGATCAAGATTTCTCAATCCCATAGTTTTCATTAAATTTTCTTCTCACGATAAATATCGAATTTCGATCTTTTGACCCTTTTACCCTTAACATTTTCGAGAATACCATTTCAATCCTTTGCATTTTTAATTGCACTCGAAAATATCTATTCATTCCATTTGCTCTTAGGATAAAAAAATTCGTGTCTTACAAGAAATATTATAACCTTCTAGGAATACTCAAATCAGGATGATTAATTAGGTTAGTGTTTAATACTATTTTTATACTTTAAAATTTACTTGGTGCATTAGAAATAGAATTACATTTTGCATTATTTATTTGATAAATTATATTTTTTATCAATATAGTTGATATTATTTCGATGTAAAAATGAGATATTCGGTACGCCACAGGTACAGAGAGTTTAGAAGCAAATGAATCCAGGTAAATAGTTAATTAATTTATTTAATATTATTTAATTAAATTGGATGTTAAATTTATTTTAAATAATTTTATACAGCTGAATGGTGGATAATATATGGCACATGTGTTCCTAAATTGCAAAAATTGGCAATTAAAGTGCTTAGTCAAAGAACTACTGCGTCAAATTGTGAAAGAAATTGGAGCACATTTAGCTATATACACACTAAGGCCAAAAATAGATTGAAATATAAAAGACTTCAGAAACTAGTATATACTTATTAAAATACGAGGTTAAGGATTAGACATAAAAAAAAGAATGAGTGCTGATCAGATAAATAATAGTTTCAATCCTATTAGCCTTGTCCATATATTTGAAGATAAGGATCCACTTTCAGAATGACTGTAAGAGAGAGAAAGACCTTTGCTAGATGGTCAAAATTCTGATTGGTTGCCTGCAGATAATTCTGATGATGAAATGAACTATGAACAGTCACATCAATCGGAAGAAGAAAATGTGCCTCAATCAAGTACAAACCTGATACCAACTCAGAGTGATGACGATAAGGGTTCAAGTCCATCTAATGGTAGTGACGGTGGTGGTGATGGTGGTAATCACAGTAGTAGTTCTGATTATTGTGGTTATGCGAGTGAAAACAGGTCTTTCAGTCAACTTGGAGAATAATATGGGCTTGCTGCTACTAGTGGATTATTCATTGATATGTCAGATTATGTAATAAATCCATCTGTTAAGTCTAGTGGGGATGGAAGTCAAGATAGAGTTTGATCAAAGGGAAAATCCAAGAAGCACCAACATGATACTTCTGGAGGCTTTTCGTCGAGAAGATCAACTTCAAGTAATGAATCATTTGGTACTCAAGGTTATTATCTATCGAGACCATCTTTACATTTTCAACTTCATGATGGTTATTATCCCCTACCGCAAGGTTATTGTCTACCTCAACCATTTCCTAATTATCCTATGCCTTATTATCCTCAAATGTATCCACCTCCACAAATGTATCCACCACCTCAAATGTATCCACCCTAGCAAATGTATCAAGAAAAAGGATATGATTTGACTTTTGAATCAAGATCACAAAGATTAGATCAACGTGACTTTGAAACTAAAGAGGGAGAATATGATCCTCTTCGTTATTCCACTATATGGTAACATGTAAGATTTGAAATATATATAATTTTTATAGCAGATTGAATTTAATATGTTTTTATTTTTGTTAATTATTAATTTTTGTATAAATTTATATGGAAGAGGAAAAAGAGAGAAATATTGACATAATTAATTTAAATTAAAAAAATTTACAAAATTTTGGTGAAAGAATTCTTTAATAATTTAGATGAAAAATAGTTATATCAATAAGAATTAATTTAGTAATTATTGATCTCTATTTTCTACCTTTGTTATTTTTCAATTATCATTAGTAATTTTGTTAAATTATAATGCTTTATTATAATTAAAAAATTATGACTAAACGTTTTCACAAAAATAATAGATTTTAAGATATCATAAATTACTTTAAAAATTATAAAATAAGACTTATTACGACTATAATTGTAAATATTACATTTTAGGTAAAGTTGTAAGAATTCAAAAAAAAAAATCACGATGGAGATGACCATAATGACCGGATAGTCTGTTATATCTGTAACCACGATAAACGTAACGCGATCGAAAACGAGATCACGACCGCAATTTAAATCCCTGTTTGTAGACCGCAATGGAAAATAGAGGTTTTTTAGGAGGTTGGTAATCATTTTTTTTAATGGAACTCCCTGTTGTAGGTCCAGTCATGATGTGGAGTCAAGGGTCAGGTAGTGAGAAGTTCTCAAAAAGATAGGGCAAGGGCTTATGTAATGAGTCTTCATGGAATTTATTTCCTAATACTAAGGAATTTCATAAATTATTATCATTTTCAAACCATCTATTTTTATTATTTTACCTACGCATTGGTTTAATAGAAAGGATAAGATCATGTCCATTTTGCTTTGAAACAATGTGGAAAAAAATCAGAATTTTGAAAGCGTGATAGCTAGACAATGGCACAATATGGAAGCCAAAGATTTTGTATCAGTGCCAGTAAAGATTCTCGATTGTAAAGGCGTTTTATCTGATTGTAATAAGTATGAATTTGGCCACTTTGGGAATCAAATTAATCAGCTATGTCGTGATGTAGAAGATGATTTTTAATGTGAAGGCTCCGATGATGAGGAAATACAACAAAGGAAATCAAATTTAAATTATCTCTTTCACTATGAAGAAATTATGTGGAGGCAACGCTCGAAGGAATTATGGTTGAAGAAGAAAGATCGCAATACAAAATATTTTCACTTCATGACATCAAATAGGCGAAGAGTGAACTACGTTATACATCTAGTTAGTGACTTGGGTCAAGTTATTAAAGATATATGTCTCATTAAGGGGGAGCTTATGAAGTTCTTTCATTAAATTTTATATACTTCTAGAAAGGAATGATCGTTGGAACTACTTCATAGTTTAGAAATCATAATCTCAAACAAAGCACATCATTTCTTATGTCGTGAGTTTGTGAAGGAAAACGTGGTAAAAACGTTGATGGTATGAGAGCTTGTTTCTACTAAAAGTACTGCATATTGTTGGTAAGGAAGTTATATGTTTAATTTTGATTTTCTAAATGACAAGAAGGATATTAGTTCTATCAATAAAACAACTATTATCCTTATGCAGAACCTAAATAATAAGAAAATTTTCATCTTATTATTTATGTAATGTTCTTTACTAGATTGTTGCTACAATGTTAGATAATAGCTGAAATTTATAATGTCAGCTATTATAAATAAGAAACAAAGTGTTTTTATAGAGACAATTATTTGAGAATGCAATGGTTACTTTTAAAGCCTTTCATTGTATAAAGTCTATAAGGTGAGGGGTTGTGTAAGACCCACTTTTGGTGATGTACTCCTTATGATTCATATGATGTACACACTTCCATATGTTAATTGAGTTATAAGAAGAACTTTTTCTTGAATGAAATTGCAAAGAGAATGAATGAATATTCATAAATTCATGTAATGGCTAAATAAGAGTTGGAGTGGCCACTGACTAAACAAATGGAACCCAAAACCTTCAAACTGAATATAAGACTCAAACGTGAATTCTAAGTATCTTTTATGATTCCAAGCAGTGTAAGACCCGAATTTAATTAAAATCATAAAATGAATTATTGTTCGTGAAGAAAATTTTGACTGAATTAATTCTCGAACATGTGTAAGGGCAAAATGGTCAAAAGATTGAAAGCCGGTATAATTTCGATGAGAAAAATTAATTTAAAATAATGGATTAAGAAATCTTGGTCAATAAAGGTGAAATAAATTTATTTCGGGTTAAATTGATCAAGATATTAATTTATGGGAATTAATCGGGATTAATCAAAATTTTTAGTTCGGAAAAATAATCTCGAAAAATATATCGAAAAGTCATTCGGGACAATATCCCGAAAATACGGAGGAATTATACCCGAAAAAGGGTTAAAAATATAATAAATAAATTAAATAAAATTAAATTAATTAATTTGGAATAAAATAATAATTTTAAGGGATATTTGGGCATTTTTAAGGTATTTGAATGATTAAAATAATAAAAG
Source organism: Firmiana major (assembly GCA_033439115.1). Taxonomy (NCBI): domain Eukaryota; kingdom Viridiplantae; phylum Streptophyta; class Magnoliopsida; order Malvales; family Malvaceae; genus Firmiana; species Firmiana major. Next base: position 67,658,042 of record CM065901.1, on the reverse strand, counting down.
ATAAATAATAAATAAATCTGAAAAAAAAAGAGACAGAAACGCGAAATCGCGCGAAACGAAAAACGAAAAACGGAACCCGATGAACCCGAGGAATCCGACGAGCCACCGGCGACCGTTGAGCCCAGGCGAAGGTCGAAAAACGTAGAGCGACGCCCGACGAGCAAGATGGTACCCGAGACGCGCCGTGCAGTGGCCGGAGGAAGCCGATCGGAGGAGGGAAAACACCGAGGAGAAATGGGCTGATTCCCGACAACACACGATGACTGGGCATGAACGGAGGCCACCGGCCTGACCGTGAGGAGGAGGCGGTCCTTTTGAGACCGGTAGCAGCCGACGAGACGGCGAGAATCGCAGGCGACGGCCAAGGGAAGAAAATGGGTCCGACTGTCGGAGGAGAACAGGTCGGATTGGCCCTTTTTCGACGAGCTCGAGGCGAACCGAGGCCAGATTCGAGCTGCGGACAACCTCACGGAGCTGCTGGCGGTGGAAGCCGGCAGAGAACCGGCTGGAAAGGCAGTGAACCGATGGTGAACCGGTCGAACCGGAGTGAACCGACGGTCTGAACCGGTCCGAACCGGACTGAACCGGTTCAGCCAAAAAAAGGAGGAAAAAAGGAAGAAAAAGGGAAAAAGAAAAAGAGAAAAAGTTGGGGAAAATTCCTGTGATGCAATCGAGCTTCGGGTAAGTCAGTAGTGGTCGAAAGTGACCCGATTTAAATTTCGGAGTATTTAATTTAATTAATTTTGTGCTGAGAACTTACCCAAAAAATTGTGGAATTGTGTAGCTCGACAATTGGCATCCAACGAGAGCTCGAGATAGTCTCAATTTGCATACTAGCATGGAATCTCGGGTAAGTAACCCTTATTTACGACAATTGCATCGTTATGCGTGATATTGAGTTAATTTCTGCATAAATTGAAGTAAATTCTGGAAAATTAGATAAATTGTCGTAAATAATAAATTTAGCTATTCGAGAATTAGAACGAGGCCCAATAAATTATTAGTGGGCCCAATGAGCCCAATAGGCCTCGATAAAGTGAAAATTAAGTGGAAAACGGGCTTAAGGCCGATTAAGGCCCATTAAGGTGCAATCGGGCCCAATAGGGGTAAACGGGCCCAATGATTTAAATTAAGCCCAGAAAATAGGAAATGCAATTAAATTGTATAATATCTGACCTGAGGAATATTGATACGCAGTTCCGGGCATTTGATTGGGAGCATAACGGACTGCGCGACGAGACAACAGTGGAAAAGAAAAGGTCAGACTCGACAGGAAAATAAGGTAAGGGAATTCTACGGACTGCTAGAGGTAACTTTACGCAATTTTGAATTCATATACAGTCTTTTAAAAATGTTCTGGAGGGTCTAGAGGTCGAAGAATAATTTTAGTGCCCCGTATGGGCAAAATTACTGAAATACCCTTGTTAAAGGTAAATGTTTCCAACTTTAGGAAAAATTGGGAGGAGCAAGGACAAGAGGTTCCTGCTCGTTCTGGAGGTATTTTAACACATGCATGAGTAGGCTGGCTCACTTTTAAAGAAGAATGCATAGCATTGCATACCTTAAACGATGTAATTTCTGTGAAAACTATTTGGAGATAACCGAGCCGCCTACGTGTTTTTATTTACATGTGACGTGCTAGAGCTCAGCTCGCACGATGTTTGATTTGTGTGATGCATGCATTAGTGCTGGAGCGAGAGCTCGCACTAGAGTTTTACATGCATAGGTGCTAGAGTATAACTCGCACCAGATTTCACATGCTTTTTCGTGACATGGTGCTAGAGTCTAACTCGCACCAGATTTTATAAGATTTTCATGTGATTTATATACAAAGTGTTGAGCTTAGCTCGCACTAGATTTACTGGATTTGTGGAGTAGCGCTGTCTGCCCTTGGAGTCAGCTAAAAGGCCCAACAGGCTCAAAAGACCTCTTAAGTAGGGTGAGACTGAGGGATGAGGTTGGAGGCCTTGTGGGGATGTAAAGCGGGCTCTGCTGATTTTACTTGATTTGATGAGAGTGCTGAGCATCGCTCGCACTGATTTTTATGAGAACATACGATGACCCGTGCTTGGAGCATCTGGTAGACTGCGTGTCATCGATTTAATAGGCTCGCACGTGCGTTTTGAGACATGTCACGAGTATTGAGAAACAAAACCTCTCTGTGGGAAGCAGGCCATTTGGGCTGGAGTACCTAGAGTGATATGGGTCCATGGAATACGATGTACCGTGCAAGTAGCATGGAGTACGATGTACCGTGGGGTATCTTCGGATACGGTATCTTTGTGATACGAGTATCTTCAGATACGGTATCTTTGTGATACGGGGTATCTTCGGATACGGTATCTTTGTGATACGGGGTATCTTCGGATACGGCATCTTCGGATACGTGAGATCGGATAAGACTGACGGGTTGGATTGACCCACCTCCCGGGCGATTCCCGATCAGGGTGAGACCTCGCACACTGGGATCCGTGAAGCTAGAGGGACTCACGAGGACATATATGGCCAGTCCTGGTTATTGCCGTTATACAGATATTGCCTTGTCTCGCATGTCGACGATTTCGATGATTTAAACTGGGTTTTTAATTAAATGTGCATGATGGTTATTTCCATGCTTTTTAAACCCATGTGTGATGTATACCGATTTTCATGGTTTTGTGTAAGTCAGAATCACCCGAAGGAGGGGTCGAGTCCTGACTTTATTGTGAAAATTTTAATTGAGAAAGAAATGATTTGAAATAATTGCATGTTGAATTTTCTGTGCAAACTTGATTTACATAACATCATACCTTTCATATCATCTGTTTTAAATGTGTGGAGAAAGGGTGGTTTATGCATGGCACCACGTTCATGTAGGTAGTATGGTTACCTACTTGTTCTTAGGATTGCCTTACTGAGCTTGATGTGCTCACCCCTTTCATTTTCTCCCATAGATAATCTCCAGTTGAAGTTGATGCGACTCAATACTGCATTCCGGATGTCCGCTGCTGCCCATCATTTAAGGTATATACACTTGTACATATTGTATCTACATAAGGATAGCACAGTAACATGTTTGTAAGTAACTTTAGGGGATGTATAATTAATGTAAACAATTATAATTGACTGGAGAAGAAATAAGTTAGATGGTAAATGTATGGTGGGGCTGGCATTGACGCACAGCCCAATTTGTTAGTGGAGTGTGGTCACGATCAGAGGAAAGGTAAGTATGAAATAGAAATAACAAAACGCGAAAAATTAACTCTGATTTTTGGGTAGTTCGGGTCGTGACAAGCAGTACACGCAAGTCACATTGTATGTGAATCATAAGAAATGAACCTTTCCATGCTTTAAGTGGGAATAGAATGAAACATGACTAGTGAAGCAATCAAAGGCAAGTTTTCCTTCAAAATTTTGGAAAACTTTGCAGCAAGAACGCTCCAAATAAAGGCCAGATCGATCCCCTATTCAAAGCAGATCGATCTCTTATTCCAGCAGATCGATCTCAGTTGGATTCTGCCTTGAAAGGATTTATCTCTTCCCACAAGCAGATCGATCTCCACTTGATTTTCCCGAAGAGTAGATCGATCTCTCCCCATGAGCAGATCGATCTCCATTTGCTTCTGCCTAGCAAGGATCGATCCCTTCCCATAAACAGATCGATCCCCTCCTCAAAATAGATTGATCATCATTTAATTCTGCCAAGAAAGGATCGATCTCTTCCCAATGAGCAAATCAATCCCACACTTACATACCTGAATATTTTGATAGTTCAAAACCGAAGGAAGATCGATCTCTTACCCTAAGAGATCGATCTTACCACCCTTATTCTATAAAAACTCGATGGTAAAGCCTTCTTTCTCAGGAAAACAAAAAGCCTACTCCATTTTTACCCAAAAAGAACAAGCTTTCTCACTCTAGAATACCACCACCTTCTAAAAAGATTTGAGAAAAGTTACTTTAAGCAATGTTGTTCATTATGAGAAGGAGAACAACATAGTTAGGAATCAGCATTCAACTTGTTGGATTGAAGGAGCAAAAGGGTCCTCCAATTTCAGACAAGAGTAAAGACAAGCTAGGTGAGTTTTCAATACACCAACTCCAAGTATGTTTTTCTAGACATTGTTATGAGTTGATTGGTGTATGTATTATTGGTTGAAACAACCTAGAACATGATGAATAAACCATGACCTAAAAATGGGTTTAGTATGAGAAAGTGAACTATGTGTGAAACCTGAATTTTTCATTATTATCACACAATTGAAAGCGAAGAAATAATTAAGTACCCATAATAATGTTATGCAGGCCCGGAATCATCGAAGCACTTGGGATAGTGGTGTGAGGCCCGAGAGCACGAAAATCGAGGTAAGACCTTAAGCTCAAGAAGTTTTTAAGAATTTTGTGTATGGTCTTGAAATGATGTTTAGAAATGAAAACTAAGGTATTGGAAGTGAAAAAGTTAGTAAGGTTCGGGTTTTGCACTAAACCGAGCAAATGGGCTTGAAAAAGAAAATAAATTTGGATTAAACTCTAAAAATCCCAAAAATTATTCCAAGAGTTTAGAAAATTAATATTTAAACACCGCAAATTTTTTGTATTTAATTAAACAATAAAATTTAAATGAAAAAAATGTTATAAGAAAATATGTGTGTAAATATATATATATTTGCTAAATTGAAAAATGAATGTATGATAGAAATAATTACAATAAATATATATACATGTATTTGTCCAAAATTGAAAATGTAAAATAAAAGAAAAATATATATATATATATATATACATAAATATAAAATATATAGATACATAAAATAAATAAATAAATAAATAAATAAAAAAGAAAGAAAGAAACAAAACAAAAAAAGACGAAGAAAGAAACAAAAAAGAAAGGAAAAAAAAGAAAAAAAAAGAAAATGGAATAAAAAAAAAGATCGCGCGATCCTATTGAAACCAGCCCCCCTGCCCATTTTCTTCTTCTTCTTCCCTTCCCTTCACTGCCCGCCTAGATCCCTTGCATTGTCGTTTCCCCCTGCCATTCGACCTCAACCGTCGGTGACCCAGCCTTACGAGAAACGGAGACGACCAATAGACCCCCGAAGCTGATAGCCCTCCCTTTCCCTTTCTCTTCCTCGCCCTCGTCGAACTGGAGCCAAAACGAGGAGTCCCCACTATTCGCGACATCACCGGCCATCGACGAAGGGACCGTGCCGACGAACCTTTCTGACCTTCCTTATTCCCCTTCGGCGCTACAGTACCCTCTAGACAAAAAAATATATATATAATACAGAAAAAAAAAAGAGAAAATACCTAGTTCATATTTCCCCATTTTTGCACCGTGGCTTCTAGGTAAAAATCTAAGGTTTATGTAGTTGAAGTTCTATGTAAATTTCATTATGAAAGCATGATTGTTGTATGAATTAGTTTAAATTTTGGTTGTGAAGAAAATTAGAAACTTGGGTTAATTGGACAATTGGGGATTTTGAGAATTAGGCAAGGAAATTAAATATTATGAGTAAGATTATCAAGAAATGGGATTGAATATTGAAGATGAAAATGAAATGAGATGATGAAATGGATAAAATGTATAATTATACGGTTATATACATATGTGTGTATTAGCATATGAGCTTATGAATATTAAATGTCCTATTATATTGGTACAATTTTATACACACACAAAGAAATAGCACATAGGGGTTATTTATTTTATCAATGTGATGATGAAGTTTATAGTGGAAAGAAATTTCTACAAGTAGTCGGGAGAAAAGAGGAAATTGATGAGCTCCAAAGGTTGAATATATGTAGTTTAATACGAACTTAAGGAGCTAGAATTTAAATTTCGAAAATATTTCCGTTAGGCTAATAAGATTTCGATTTTGTAGTATTGTAAGCTATTCAATTTAAAAAAAAATAGTAAGAATACCAAATTCGGTGTAGGAAAACCGTAGAAGGAAAAGAGGGAGACACTTGGAGGCATCACTACTCGAACCTTGAGCTCCAGATAAATTAAGGTAAGGGGTGTAATTTAAAATGGTAATAGTATCCTTCTTTCCCTCAAACTTGTATTTAGGAAAATATTTGAGTTACGCAATATTTTAGTAAATGATCATAATTTATACCAAGCGCTCGTTCTTTAGTCCAAGTTAACATTTAAATAAAACCAAAACCAATTTTTATTGAGCCCCAGCTTTATTTTTCATGTTTTTCAAACTGAAAGAAATATTTATGAATTTAAATACATGAGTTTTGAGCATGTCATCAAATCTGTGAGCATGTTTTCTGATTTTGTTTCTTGAACGAAATGATATGATTTTGACTTATGCAAGAAATTGTTACATGTTTTGCGAGATATGGAATCTGTTATATGAACAAAGTTTCTTTGTATTATGAAAGAGTTTTCAACCGCAAAAGATAGTTGATTTGAAATTGGGTTTATGAATTTTTAATATGTGAGTGAGGCCCAACTGGGATGAGACTAGCCAGAAAGACCTCTTAAGTGGGGTGAGCTAGTCAAAAGGCTCAGGCCCTCACAAGGCTTATGAAACCTAAGAAAAATTTTGAAAACTCTGTTTTGAGACAAAGACAATGTTTAATGATATGCGATCGTGGGGTTCTGTGGGAGCAAAGTGCCACACAAGTCTGTGTGACTGTAGGGGCCACCTCTTGGGTCCTACAGATGTAAAGTACCAAACGGTCAATGCATAATTGTCATGCTCGCCTTCGTGGCATATATGTTTGCTACCTGGGATGAGGCTAACTAGAAATACCTCTTAAGTGGGGTGAGGTAGTCAAAAGGCCCAAGTGTGTATGATTGCCACCTAAGATCAGGCTAACAAGAAAGACCTCTTAAGTGGGGTGAGGTAGCCAAAAAGGGCCAGCTAACCAGAAAGACCTCTTAAGTGGGGTGAGGTATCCAAAAAGGCCAACTAACCAGAAAGACCTTTTAAGTAGGGTGAGGTAGCTAAAAAGGCCCAGCTAACTAGAAAGACCTCATAAGTGGAGTGAGATAGCAAAAAGGCCCAACTAACCAGAAAGACCTCTTAAGTGGGGTAAGGTAGTGAAAATGGCCATGTTTATGAATTTCCCCTCTACGGAGGATGAATATGTTATTTTCGCATGACGATTACATGAGCTAGCCTAGTCTCCATCTGAAAAGAACTCTGTTTTAAGATTTGATTCCTTGAAATATGTTCTATACTCAGTAATTGAAATTCTGTATGATCTGAAAGATTTCGATTTCCATTCGATATGATTTTGTTAAGGATATTTGATCTTTCGATACATGCTTTATGCTCAGCTATGTTTTTTGAAGTTTTGTATATCATGAAAGAATCTGATCGATCTATTAAGGTTTTCTTATTTCGAAATGATGTTTTTGTTAAATGTATTTTCTATATTATGCGTTTTGAAAGTGATGTGATATTTGTAAACAAATGCCACCTTTTGGTGTTATTATGTACTCTGTATGCTTTTAAACACTATGATCATTTTAAATGCATTTCTTACTGGGCTTTTTCCCGAAAGCTCACCCCTCTACCTTTCAGATTATTTGCAGTGATCTACCGATGCTACCTATCGCGTACATGACGTAGGCTGGTGGAAAGAGCTACCCTAGGCTACTTTTTGTACTCGCAGAGGTATACAATTGCATTCCTTTACCAAACACATTTTGTATGCACAAACATACAGTAAAAATATTTTGTTGGGATGTAATTTGTAAGAAAATGAATGTAAAAAATATCTCTTTTGAGAATTAATCTTAGGGTACTAATCTTAGTTGGAACAGATAAATGTTGACTTGATGATGCAAATTGGGAAGCATGTTTGATAGTTATGGATATCTAGGATTGTTAAAGCATTTGATTTGCAGGTGGGTAGGCTTATATTTAAGTCGTTATGCTGTCGAAATTTCTATCGATCATTTAGTTGTAAAATTTAATTTAAGTATAATTATCAGTGAATAAGTAAGATAAAAGAAACAACACTGAACATGAATGCAGTCTAAGTGAATGAAGGAATCAGTAGGACTTTAAAACTTAAAAAAAAATTTCCTCAAATTTTCAAGGTCAAGGGTCGTTACAGTTTAAGTGGTATCAGCGCAAAAGTTGTCTAGTATTTTCAGTGTCGTTAATAAGGACAAAATTACATCCCAAATGTCAGTGCTTGTCTAGTTGTTGGCAATGTATACCTAAAGAAGTTAAGATTTGATCGTTGGTTTACGCCGAGGTAGTAGATCACGTGTATCATGAGAGGAAGACAAGGATGCCCACGGAGGCAAGCTCAGCCACCTGTACCTCCTCCACTGCAGCAAGAGAACCCAATACTCGTATCGCTCAGTTTGAATAGTGGTTGGAGTAGCATCTCGAGCGAGGACTAGAATCGATAGCTACCATGGTTGCCCAACGCTTAGTGGCAAATACTTCTGATTCAGCTGGCACAGTACCGATCCTTACTCCGGTGCCAACTCCTCCACAAGCACCACCTCCTCCTCCACAAGTTTCTCTAGTTCATTTGGCACCTCAACCGCCCATACAGATTCAGACTGAGGAGAGGAATATTGGTAGAATGAGCATTTCCTAAAGATGAAGCCTACATCATTCAAGGAGTTAAAAATCCAGTAGAGGTTGAAGAGTGGCTAGTAGACCTCGAAAAGATCTTTGATTATCTGGAGTGTTCTAAAATAGAGAAGGTCTCTATGGCCACGTACATGCTGAAGGGCCAAGCAAAATATTGGTGAGGATCTACCAAGGTCCTTCTGATTGCTCAGCATCCGGTGATTAGTTGGGATGCATTCTTGATAGCCTTTCAAGATCAGTATGTTCCATGAGCTACCCAGCAGAAGTTACGAACGAACTTTTTGAATTTGGTACAGGTTAGTATGACCGTGGATGTGTATGAGACTAAGTTTACTATGCTGATGAGGTATGACCCTGAGATGTTCCTGAATGAAGAGCATCATACTGAGAGGTTTCTAGTCTGGTTAAGGCCAGCCATCAGAGACTGACTATTGGGGTTATGGATTATTGAGTTCAAGGATGCCTTGGGTAGAGCACAAATGATTATGAGGGGTCTAAATGTTACACAGACAGAGTATGGCTCTAAGGAAAAAAGCAATGATAAGGGTAGGAGGACGAAGTTTGTGAGACAAGATTTTCGAAGGGGCTAGCCCAAGAGGCAGATGATAGATGAGTTTCAAACTAGGGTTAATAGACCCACAGTTCCTGTACCTGCTCCCCAGATTACCAGGGACCTACAACAGTATAGGAAGTTATGTAAAGATTGCTGAAAACACCATGGAGGTGTTTGTTATATAGCCACAAAGGGTTTGTTTTGGGTGTGGACAGAAGGGACACTTGAGCAGGGATTGCCCACAGAGCAATACTCCACAGCCCCCAGAGCAACCACGACAACCTGAGGGGCAAGCTCCCCAAAGACAAATTCCACATAGACGGGCTAACGCAGCAGAGAAGGGTAAGAAGCCTATGACTCATGGTAGAGTCTCTACCTTGGACAGAGAGACTGATGATGCTTCTACTGAGACTATTCAGGGTAAGCTTTTAATTTGTAATCATGAGGCACATGTACTATTCAATTTAGGCTCTACGCATTCTTTCATATCACCCCATTTTGCATGTAAATTGTTTGTGAAACCTGAGCCTCTAGATTTCATGTTACACGTTACCACACCCCTGTATGCATCTTAAAGGAATGATATGGTGTGTAGGAATTGTGAAATTAAGATAACGTTAGCAGATTTAATCTTACTGAACATGTATGGCTTCGATGTAATTTTGGGTACGGATTGCCTAGCCACCAATCGCGTAAATCTAGATTGTTACACCAAGACTGTAACCTTCCTTCTACCTGATAAGTTTGATGTATGCTTTGCAGTTAAGGAATAAAATGCATGATTTTGACTGTTGATAAAAATTTCTAATGTATGTGTTAATGTGAAGGTTATGTTGCATTCATCTCCAATACTAGTCGGGAACGTCCAAGTATTCAGGACATATCAGTGGTATTTAAATTCCTAGATGTATTTCTTGGTGAACTACCGGGACTACTTCAGGAGAAAGAACTGGAGTTCACTATAGATTTGGCTCCAGATGCGTAGCCTATCTCGAAGTCTCCCTACCGAATGGACTTTATGGATCTTGAGGAATTGAAAAAGGAGTTACAAGAACTATTTGATAAAGGAAGTTCAGAAAACTCATAGGAGATATTGGGATCTTTAGTCAAGCTAAGATGACTCCATTTGAAATTATTTTGAAGAAGCAGTGCACAAGGCGCAATTGCGATGATATGAATTGTATATTTCTAAAGTCACTAAGAAAAGGGAAGGATAAAGAGAATGATGGAAAAGAGATCTACAAAGGAAATAGTGACAATGAAAGAGCACAGTCACTATACTGAAAGAATGAATCAGGGAACTAATGGTATAAATAAGACTCTAAAGGTCACACTGCTTACATGATTGATAAAGATAGGGCGTGTTCGGAGTATAGAAACATCCCTGTAAACGGGAAAGTTTTCTGACGCATGATCAGATGATTTATCAGAGTTACCTCTAAACTAAAAGGAGAAGTTCTAGAATTGATTTAGCACGTGGTATCGAATTAATTACTCAAACCACTGTAATAAGTGACTTTGCTTGGATTAGAAATGCTGAAAGAGCAATTATAAGAACTATATGAAGGGGAGATTTTCGAACCGAGTGACCCACTTTGGGGTGTACTGATGTTAATTTTTAAGGAGACTCGGAGTCTCTTGGGTCTCAGTGTATTAAGAATGAGTGTAAGTAGGATTTCTCAAATAGAGGTTATATATTAATGGGAAAGATCTGAACTATTATGAAGATTCAGAGTTTTGAGATATAAGGAAACTTTAGAATTTGAATTATGTATTGGATCTAAGGATTGTAATTTTTATATTCTTATGTTTCGAATGTGAGACTTAATTGGAATACGGAAAGAGTTTTGCTATAGTTGATGTACGAAATGAGACATGTAAGACCCGATTTTTATCGTAAATTTATTATGATTTAAATGATGTAAATTGAATCATAAGAAGAGTTGTACGTGAATGAAAAATGTAAATTCAATGAATAAAAATTCCCAAAGGCATTTAAAGATCAAATGAAGGATCGAAATTGGTCCCGAATGTGTAGAAGGGTAAAACGGTCTAAAGATCAAAATTCGTTATAAATTCGATAAGAAAATTTCATAAAAAATATGGATTTGAGAAATCATGATCAATAACGAAGAAATAATTAAATTTCTAGTCCAATTGATCAAGATATGAATTTATTGGAATAAATCAAAACTTTCACTTCGAAAAATTATCCCAAAAATATTGAAAAATATACCGAAAAGATAAAATAAGACTGATAAATTCATTTATTGATTAAATGAATAAAAGAAAAATTTTTTTAAAGATATTTTTAGATTTTAATAATATTTTAATTGAATAAAATAATAATAAAATAAATTATATATAAATAAAGAAATTTAAAAAAAAAACAGAAACCGCGCAATGCGGTTTCTGTAAAACGAAAGAAGACAGGAAGTCGAGGGAGTTGGTTTCCCTGCTCCCACGACCGCCGACCAGAGGGAACCCCAGCGAGGGCCGACAAAGGGCGACGAACCTCGTGGGAACCACCGACAGCTGCGACGCACGGTGAGGTCGCCGAAATCGATAGATCGAAAGAGGAGAGTTAGCGGGAGAGAAGACAGAATTGACGGCCATCGATGCCCATTCGACTCCAGCCGAGGGCGAAGAAGTTCACCCAGGCGATGGCATGCCGATTGGTGTCGAAATCGCGTCAGGAACCGGTCAGACTGCGCCGGAATGATGAAGTGAGGCTTGAACCGTACGAACCGGTTCAGTGCAGTGTAGGTATGCTGAACCGGACTGGACCTGTTCAGCTGAAAAGAAAAGAAAAGAAGAAAAAAGGAAAGAGAAAAGGAAAAAGAAAAAGATGAAAAATTGAGAAAAAATCCCAGTGATGCAATCGAGCTACGGGTAAGTTGGTAAGCGGTCGAAATTGACCGATTTAAATTTCATAATATTTAATTTGATTAATATTCGACTGAAAATTTACCCAAAAATATGTAATTGTGTTGCTCGACAATTGACATCAAATGAGAGCTCTAGTCAGTCTCGATTTACATACTATCATGGAATCTCAGGTAAGTAACCTTTATTTATGACAATTTACATCGTTATGTGTGTTAGAAATTACCGCATAAATTACGAATTTAATTTTCACATAAAATGAATTATATTTTGGAATTAGAGATAAATTGTCGTAAATAATTAATTGAGCTATTCGAGGGTTTAAAACAAGGCTCAATAAATCTGATGGGTCCAATGAGCCCAATAGGCCTCGATAATGTGAATAGTAAGTGGAAAATGGGCTTAAGGTTGATTAAGGCCCATTATGGTACAATCAGGCCCAATATGGGTAAACAGGCCCAATGATTTAAATTAAGCCCAAAAAATATGAAATACAATAAATTGAATTGTATTTAACCTGATGTATATTTATACGCAGTTCCAAAGATTGGATTGGGAGCAAATTGGACTGCGTGAGGTAAGGGAAAAGGTCAGACTGTACAGAAAAGTGAGGTAAGGGAATTGTGTGAGTAGCTAGAGGTAGCTACGCGTATTTTAATAGATTTTGTATCCACTGAATATGTATAAAGGTCCTAAAAATGGTTTAAAGATTTTAAGGACTCGAAAATAGGAAAAGACTATTTTACCCCTACTGAGGGAATTCAACTAAGGATGGTGAAAGCATGACATGCATGAAATGCATGATTTAAGGAATTTTCTGATTTAAGGAATTTTCGTGGTTTTTAAGCAAAGCAAATCGATAGATTGACCAGTAATTGCATAAATTTCACAATATAACACTACATAAGTGTTATTAAGATTTAAATGAAATTTCTTTGGAAAATGGACCAACTATCAAGTTTATATGAAAACAGATAGTGCTGGCGCATAGCTCGCACTATATCTGAGTTTGTGAGTGAGCATAAAATGTGCTAGAGCGGTTGCTCGCACCAACTTGTGTGACATCATATGCATGAAATGTACTAGAGCGGTTGCTCGCACTGATTATTATTATTGTGAAATGCATAAGAGGTGCTGAAGCCTAGCTCGCACCCTGTTTTGATTGTTTTAACTTGATATGCATAAAAAGGTGCTGGAGCGATTGCTTACACTAGTTTTAGTGATTTGACATGCATGAGAGGTGCTGGAGCTTAGCTCGCATCCTGTTATGATATGATAATTGCATAAAATCTGTGTTGGAGTGTAACTCGCACGAGATTTGATTTATTTATGCATGAAACCGTGCTAGAGCGTTGCTTGCATGAAGTTTTGATTTACTTGAGCATTCATTTGTGTTGGAGCATTACTCGTACGAGGCTTTAATGGATTTTATGCATAAAATCATGCAGGAGCTTGCTCGCACGTGATTTTATATGGATTTATAACTCTTTTAAAGTCATACTAGCATGCTACTCGTATGCAGATTTTTTTTATTTTTATGAAAACATGCTAGAGCTTCGCTCGCACGATGTTTTCAGATATCATGAATATGCATGAAGCCGTGCTAGAGCTTTTCTCGTAGAGGGATTTCTATAACATGCATATAGCCGTGTTAGAGCCTCCTGTAGACTGTGTGTCATAGTGAGATGATATGTCCACATGTGTATACCGAGACATATTTGGTATAGGTGGATAAGACCTATTGCAGGCACCCCCTGACTGAGATTGGGTTCACAGACTACGATGTACTGTGTATATCACATGGAGTACATTGTACCGTGGGGATTTTTGGAGTTGAGTGGCATGAGCCACAAGGCAGCAAGCCTTGCCCTCGCAATCCTGATGTTATGTTGTTCTAGCGGTAGGATTGACCCACCTCCCATTTCAGGTGTGATAACCCGCACACTAGGTACCGTGTAGCGGGATCACTAGGTTATGGCCATAGTCCTCGTTGTTACTGATATAGTCACCTACATGTCTCACATGATATAACTTGTGTTCTCGATAGACCAGGGTAGACCCGAGGGAGGGGTCAAGCCCCGATTATGTGATTTTCTACTATAATGCTAGACTTTTCAGAAGATTTTAGGACATGTGACCCTAAAAGAAGGGTGATTTTATAACAAAATTTTTAATGAATTATAACGGGTTATTTTATGAGTTTGAGATGTATTTATGAGGTGATTGACCCGGAGGGGTTATTTTATACTGAGTTTTAATGCAATGATTTAAATGCAGTAGCATGATGAGTTTTCCATGCTTTGATTATAAATTCATGAAAAGAATTGTTTCTCATGATTTGTTTTACATGGCATGAATTAATGCATGATCTTGATTTATTTCTTGCTAATTATGATTTTATGATTTTTCATAAAATGCCATTGATGCATGAGTTGCATGATTTCTATATGCACGAATAATTTTTATAAGCTATAGCAATGATGTATGCATGGTTTTGTGCGTGAGATTTAAATGAAAAGAAATGAATTTTAAGGGTATGGCATTATGAGCATGTAGATAGTGGAGCTATCTACTTACTTGCATAATTGTCTTACTGAGCGTGTGGTTTGTTCACCCCCTTATTTTCCCATCTTTTCAGAGCACTCGTAGTAGTTAGTGAGCGGCTAAGAACTTGCATCTTGGTATCTGCTGCTTCCCATTGAGAGACAGGTATACACATTTGTATAGTTTTGTATCTAAATATGTAAATGCACAGTACTGTAAATGGATATGATGTCGGGGATGTAAGGTTATGTAAATACCATTGTATAAGTATTTAGTTAAATTCAAAGGATAGTAAATCCTGATATGTGAATGTGATTATGGAAATGGAATGGTAAATAGGTGAGAGGTGACTAACACTGAATCATAGCCCAACTGTTAGTAGGATGGTGACGATGCGAGAAAGATAAGAATTAAAGAATAAATGAAAAATGAAAAATTTGTAGTGATTTTTAGGAAATTTGGGTCGTGACAAGACAAGCTTTGAGGTGGGATCAATCTTGAATATACGAGTCATATTAGAATAAGAGATGTATGTAAGGTACGAATATCTCTAGTATGTGAAGTGTCAAACCCGTGTTTTCGATTTACGTATGTAACTTGTACCTTATGATTCCTATGTGTACGAACACTTTATTTCATAGTTTAATCATAAGAAGAGTATTTACTATCATGCAATCGACAATTTAAGAAATTAAAAATGTATCTAAGCTACATAACAGTGAGATAAGAGTTAAGTTGATTTTCGAATAAGTGCAGGGGTAAAACGATCAAATGACCAAAATTTGGTATAAATTTGGTGAGATAATTTCATTAAAAATATGAAATTGAGAAATCTTGATCAAAATCGAGGAAAATATTGAATTTCGAGTCCAATTGATCAAGATGTGAATTTATTTAATATTTTTGGAATTTTTACCTCGAAAAACGAGTCAAAATAGTAAAAAATATACCGAAAAGGCAAAATCGGACTAATAAATTCATTTACGGATTAAATCAATTTAATATGATTTTTTAGCTATTTTGGGAATTTTTAATATTATTATAAGGATTAAAATAATATTAAAATCATTTATAAATATTAAAAGAGAAAAAAATAAAAAAAACAAAAAAATTGTAATTTGAAAGAAAACACGGGAAGAGAGAAGAGAGGAAACCGAGCAAGCTAGCCGAATCGAGGATCCCTCACCGGCGAGCCACCATCCGGCGACCGAAGAGGCCTGACGCCCACTGGAATAGGAATCCAATCACCTTGCGATCATCCAACCACCGGAGACAGGCTGCACCGATGCCAGCAGGAGCATATCAGCGAAGGAATTGCCGAAAAGAGGAGAAGAGAAATGCGGCTACCGGCGAGGAGTTGGCTCCGATCGAGGCCAGTCGAGAACTCCCCAGGCTAAGGCTCGAGTAACAGCGACAGTAGAACACCGTGAACCGACCGAACGACATCGGTATGACCAAAGGAAGCTTGAACCGGTCAGCGGTTCAGTGAAGAAGGTTCTGCGCTGAACCGAACCGAACTTGTTTTGCTAAGGAGAAAAGGGGAAAAAGAAGAAAAAAAAAGAAAGAAAAAGAAACAGGAAAATTTTTGGGATTTCACCGGACTTCGGGTAAGTCGATACGAGGTCAAAAGTGACCGATTTGATTTTCGATAAATACATGTAAATTATATTTAATCAAAAATTGACCGGAGTAAAATATACAAAATTTTGTAGTTCGACGATAAATTTCGAATGAAAGCTCGATCGAACTTCAATTTGCGTACCATCGCATAATCTCAGGTAAGTAAAGCTTATTTACGACAATTTATGTGATTATTGCGTATTTAAGATTTATTTTACGCATTTCGAATTAAATTTCGCATTTAGTGAATTATATTCGAAATTTTGAATTAACTATCATAAATGATATACGGGCTATCCAAAGAGCTTGGAATAAAGCCCAATGGTATTGATAGGCCCAATGAGTCGATAAACCCTGATGAAGGGAAATAATATGTGGAAAACGGACTTAATACGGATTAAGGCTCAATTAACTTATTTAGGCCCATTTAGAGTAAATGGGCACAATTAAGTGAAATGAACTATATTAAATGTGTATTACAGTAGGAAACGTGAAATTAACCCAGTGAATGGTTAAATGTAGCTCCAAAGTCATATTGAGAGTTTACCGGACTGCGAGATTTGAGCAGCACAGAGGAAGAGAGGTCACTTGACGTGATCCGAGGTAGGGGACTCTTGCAAGTAGTTAGAGATATCTGTGCGTATTTTTATCTACTTTTGCATTCACTGAAATTGTTGGGGGTCAGAGAAAATCAGTAATATTATAGGGACCCGATATGAGTAAATTACAATTTTGCCCCTAGTTAGGTAAGAAGTCAAATATTGGAAAAAGTTGTAAAAAGTATGGAAATAATGTTTTGAGTGGTTTTTACTGCTGTGTAGCAGAAGAGTAGGTGGATGGGCTAATGTTTGAGGTCGATGTAAACTTAGCACGCTTTATAGTGTTGATTTTAGTGATTTTAAACATCCTTGTTTTTAAAGAGCCATCTACCGAATTATGTGGAAACAATCGTGCTGGAGCACAACTCGCACTTGATTTCAGATGTAGGGCTAAAGGCCCTAAAGGTATGCTTGAGAGCTGAGATGAGTCCTCATTTGACTTGGTGACGTAGAGTCCTATTGAGGTACCAAATAGTATCAAGGCACGCTTCACGAGGTATGTGAAAAACATCTGAGGGACAGATCTATGCCAGGTAGACAGGGACAGGATGCAGAGACTGTGACAGGGGAGGTAGTTGCACCTGATACACATGCGCAGCCTATACAGAGGCCATAGACTACTAATGCTCCTACACCCCCACCAGTTCTGGGTAGTAGTGGATTGAGATATGGGTGTGAGTGAAAGGCATTGTGATTGGAGGATCGAGGCCTACTACTGATCAGTGTAGCCGATGTGGTAGACATCATGGTGGTAGACATTGTCTGTTGAGCCCTGTTTCGTGTTTTCGATGTGGGAAACAGGGGCACATTTTTAGAGATTGCCCATAAACATTTGTGACTGCCCCATAGAAGGGTAGGGAGGCTGATAGTGCTCCACCTAGTACGTATGCTCAGAGGGGGAGAGTGACGACAGAGGAGACTGGGAAGCAGGTGATGGGTCGAGGGTGAGTACATGCCTTGGACCAAGATAAAGCTGATGCTTATATGGATGTGATTCGAGGTAACATCCTGATTTATGATTTTGAAGCATATGTTTTAATTGATCCTGGTCCCACATATTCTATTGTATCACCTTCATTTGTATGTAAGTTAGAAAAGCATGTAGAGCGTACTCCTTTACGGATGATGATGTTGATTAGTACGCCTATGGATTCCAGTCAGGTAGTTGAGTATATGTATAATGATTGCATGCTAAAAGTAGGGGAAAAGGATATGACAGCCAATCTAATATTGCTAAGTATGAGTGACTTTGATGTAATCTTAGGAATGGATTGGTTATCTGCAAACCATGCTGTTTTAGATTGTTTCGCTAAGACAGTTATGTTTCCTAACCCTAACAAAGTTGTTGTAAAGTTTGATGGGAAGAAATAAAAGTAATAGATATGTTGTTAATAAATAAAATATTATGCTGACTGAGAAATGAATATCTTGAAGGTTTCATTGCGTACGTGGTGGATATGGATAGGGTACATCTGGAGTTGGTAGATATTCCTGTGGTCAGTGAGTACCTAGATGTTTTCTCGAATGAGTTGCTAGGGTTACCACCAGACAAAAAGATGGAGTTCTGTATAGATTTGGTGCCTGGTGCTGAGCCTATTTCGAGACGACCATATTGCATGGCCTTAGTTGAGCTGGAGGAGCTCAAGAGAAAGTTGCAGGAGCTGTTGGATAGGGGTTTCATTCGACCGAGTGTTTCACCGTAGGGAGCACCGATTTTGTTTGTGAGGAAGAAGGATGGGAGCTTCTGATTGTGTATAGACTACAGATTGTTGAATAAGGCTACCATCAAGAATAAATATCCCTTTCCATGCATTAACGACTTACTGGATCAGCTTCGGGGAGCATAGGTCTTTTCTAAGATTAATCTAAGGTCTGGGTAGCATCAGTTGAGAGTTCGGAGTGGAGATGTACCCAAGACGGCATTTAAGACCCGGTATGGCCACTATGAGTTCCTAGTTATGCCATTCGGACTGGCGTATGCTCCCGCTGCTTTCATGGCTATGATGAATGATGTGTTCAAGCCATATTTGGATCAGTTTGTTATCGTCTTCATCGATGACATATTGGTGTATTCGAGATCCGAGGAGGGGCATGAGCAACACCTCAGGATAGTATTATAGACTCTATGAGGGCAACAGTTGTATGCTAAACTCAGTAAGTGTGAGTTTTGGTTGATAGAGATCTCATTTTTGGGACTTGTAGTGTTTAGGGATGGTGTATCAGTAGATCCATCCAAGATTGAGGCTGTAGTTCAGTGGGAACAGTCTAGGACAGTTATCGGGATCAAGAGTTTTCTAAGTTTAGTAGGGTACTGTTAGAGATTCGTTAAGGGATTTTTGAAGTTGGCTGCTCCGTTGACACGTTTCACTCGGAAGAGTGTTGCATTCGTGTGGGACGATGATTGTGAGAGGAGATTTCAGGAGCTGAAGAGTCGATTGACCACCGCTCCGATTCTCACTATTCCTACTAGCTCAAGCAGATTTTTAGTATATACCTATGCTTCGTATTAGGGACTGGGCTGCATGTTGATGCAGGATGGGAGGGTAGTTGCTTATGGATCCAGATAGCTGAAGGACCATGAGAAGAACTATCTGACCCATGATTTAGATTTGGCAGTAGTAGTGTTTGTATTGAAGGTATGGCTCCACTACTTGTATGGCGAGAAGTTTCAGATCTTTACAGACCACAAGAGCCTTAAGTATCTGTTCTCACAGAAGAAGTTAAACATGAGACAGAGAAGATAGCTAGAGCTTCTAAAGGATTTTGATTATGAGATACCTTATCATCCATGAAAGGCTAACGTTGTAGCAGATGCTTTGAGTAGGAAGAGCCTCGGGATGGTATCTTATATGATGGTCATGGAGCACGAGCTGCTAGAGTAGTTTGCTAGCCTCAGGTTGGGAGTTGTGCCTTCAGATATGGATGCAGATTGTATGATTGCGAGTCTACGCTTAGAGCCAGATCTGTTGGACAGGATCAGACAGACTCAGTAGACTTATTCGTATTGCATCGATGTGGGGGCACAGTGATTGATTTTGAGTTGAGTTCTGATGGACTACTGAGGTTCAGAGGTAGATTGTGTTTTCTTGAAAACCCAGAGCTTAGGTGATTGATATTGTCAGAAGCTCATTCATTGAGGTACACGTTGCATCCGAGGAGTGGCAAGATGTATCAGAACCTCCGGAAGGTGTACTGGTGGTCAGGTATGAAGAGAGATGTGGCAAATTTTGTAGTGAGATGTCTTGTATGTTAGCAAGTGAAGGTAGAGCATCAGAGACCTGCAGGATTATTCCAGCCTCTACCTTTACTGACATGGAAATGGGAGCATATCACCATGAATTTTATGATGGGTTTATCAAGGAGCCGAAAGAATCACGATACTATATGGGTGATCGTTGATAGACTGACGAAGTTTGCCCACTTCCTAGCTATGAGAGCTACTGATACTCTGAGTATGTTGGCAGAGTTGTATGTACGCGAGGTAGTGAGGTTGCATGGTGTTCCAGTAAGCATAGTTTCAAATAAGGATTCCTGCTTCACTTCTTACTTTTGGGAACATTTTCAGGAAGCCATGGGAACCCAGTTGAGTTTGAGTATAGCTTTCCATCATCAGAGAGATGGTCAGTCAGAGAGGACGATACAGACTCTGGAGGATATGTTGAGAGCATGTGTGCTGGATTTTAGACGCTCTTGGGATGATCATTTACCACTAGCTGAGTTCGCCTACAACAACAGATATCATTCAAGTATCGGGATGGCACCGTATGAGGCCTTGTATGGCTGTAGATGTTGTTCCCCTATTGGGTGGGAAGAAGTGGGTGACCGAAAGCTTTTTGCTCATGATTTGGTTACACAGGCTTCTGAGGATGTCCGGTTGATAGTTGAGAAATTGAGGATAGCTTAGAGTCGACAAAAGAGTTATGCTAATAGGGGACGTAGGCCACTTGAGTTCGCAGTAGGTGAGTCCGTGTTTCTGAAGGTTTCTCCTTCCAAAGGTATAGCGAGATTTGAGAAGAGGGGTAAATTGAGTCCTCGCTACATTGGACCCTTTGAGATACTTGATCGAATGGGGGATAAGGCCTATAGGTTGGCATTGCCACCAGATCTGTCAGGCGTACACAACATCTTCCACATTTTGATGCTTCAGAAGTATCACCCAGATCCGACGCATGTGATTAGTTATGAGCCATTGGAGCTCAGTGAGGACATGTCATATGTTGGGAGGCCGATTCAGATACTAGATAGGAAGGAGAAGGTTTTGAGATCAAAGACTATCGGGTTAGTGAAGGTTTGTGGCAGCATCACACTTTCGAGGAAGCTACTTGGAAGTTAGAGAGCTTGATGCGAGAGAAGCACCCCCATTTGTTTGATAATTGGTTTGGTTCTAATTTGGAGGACCAAATTCTTTTAGTTGGGGAGGATTGTTAGACCCGTGTTTTCGATTTACGTATGTAGCTTGTACCTTATGATTCCTATGTGTACGAACACTTTATTTCATAGTTGAATCATAAGAAGAGTATTTACTATCATGCAATCAACAATTTAAGAAATTAAAAATTCATGTAAGCTACATAACAGCGAGATAAGGGTTAAGTTGATTTCCGAATAAGTGCAGGGGTAAAACGGTCAAATGATCAAAATCCGGTATAAATTCGAGGAGACAATTTCATTAAAAATATGAAATTGAGGAATTTTGATCAAAATCGAGGAAAATATTGAATTTTGAGTCCAATTGATCAAGATATGAATTTATTTAATATTTTTGGAATCTTTGCCTCGAAAAGTGAGTCGAAAAATAGTGAAAAAATATATCGGAAAGGCAGACTCAAACTGATTAATTCATTTACGGATTAAATAAATTTAATATGATTTTTTTAGATAGTTTGGGAAATTTTAGTATTATTTTAAGGATTAAAATAATATTAAAATCAATAATAAATATTAAAAGAGAAAAAAATCAAAAATTTGAAATTTGAAAGAAAACAAGGGAGAGAGAAGAGAGGAAACCGAGCAAGCTAGCCGAACCGAGGATCACTCATCGATGATCCATCATCTGGTGACTGAAGAGGCTGGACGCCCACCGAAAAAGGAAGCCGATCACCTTGCGATCATCCAGCCACTGGAGACGCGCTCCACCGAAGCCGACAGGAGCAGATCAGTGAAGGAATTGCCGAAAAGAGCAGAAGAGAAACGACGGCCATCAGCGAGGAGTTGGCTTCGATCGAGGCCAGCCGAGAGCTCCCAAGGTTAGTCCGGACCGAACAGTGGCAGCGGCACATCGGGAATCGACCGGACGACGTCGGCATGACCAAAGGAAGCCTGAATTGCTCGATAGTTCAGTGAAGAAGGTTCTACGCTGAACCGGACCGGACTGGTTCAGCCAAGGAGAAAAAGGGAAAAAGAAGAAAAAAAAGAAAGAAAAATAAAAATGAAAATTTTTGGGATTTCACTGGACTTCGGGTAAGTCGATACGAGATCAAAAGTAACCGATTTGATTTTTGATAAATATATTTAAATTATATTTAATCAAAAATTGACCCGGAGTTAAATATATAAAATTGTGCAGTTTGACGATAAATTCTGAACAGAAGCCTGATCGAACTTCGATTTACGTACCATCACATAATCTCGGGTAAGTAAAGCTCATTTACTACAATTTATGTGATTATTGAGTATTTAAGATTTATTTTATGCATTTCGGATTAAATTCTGTATTTAGTGAATTATATTCGAAATTTTGAATTAACTGTCGTAAATGATATACAGGCTATCTAAAGAGCTTGGAATAAAGCCCAATGGGTATTGATAGGCCCAATGAGTCGATAAACCCTGATGAAGGGAAATAATACGTGGAAAATGGGCTTAATACGGATTAAGGCCCAATTAAAGTATTTAGGCCCATTTAGAGTAAATGGGCACAATTAAGTGAAATGAACTATATTAAATGTGTAATACAGTAGAAAACGTGGAATTAACCCAGTGAATGGTTAAATTCAGCTCCAAAGTCATATCGAGAGTTGACCGGACTGCGAGATTCGAGCAGCACAAAGGAAGAGAGGCCACTTAACGTGATTCGAGGTAGGGGACTCTTGCATGTAGTTAGAGATATCTGTGCGTATTTTCGTTTGCTTTTGCATTCACTGAAATTGTTTGAGGGTCAGAGAAAATCAGTAATATTATAGGGACCCGATATGGGTAACTTACGATTTACCCCTAGTTAGGCGAAAAGTCAAATTTTGGGAAAAGTTGTAAAAAGCATGGAAATAATGTTTTGAGTGGTTTTTACTGCTGTGTAGCAGAAGAGTATGTGGATAGGCTAATGTTTGAGGTCGATGTAAACTAAGCACATTTTATAGTGCTGATTTTAGTGATTTTAAACATCCCTATTTTTAAAGAGCCATCTACCGAATTATGTAAAAACAATCGTGCTGGAGCACCGCTCGCACTTGATTTCAAATGTTTTTCACATATATTAGTGCTGGAGGTTTACTCACACTACATTTATTTGACATGCATGATAGAGTACTAGAGCATTGCTCGTACTCAGTTTTATGTGATTTGTGCATGATAGAGTGCTGGAGCAATTAGCTCATACTCGAGTTTTACATGAGATGCATGACAGAGTGCTGGAGCATTGCTCGTACTCGATTCTTCATGATTAATACATGACATAGTACTGGAGCTATTGCTCGTACTTGATTTGATGAGTTTTGTGCATAGCATGTTACTGGAGCTATTGCTCGTACTTGATTTGAAATATGAACTATGCATTGACCTAGTTGCTAGAGGTTTACTCACACTAGAGCTGAGTTTGTGATGTGAAACAATGTTTGAACGGAGTGTCGACTGTGAATCGCACTCAAAGGCACGCACTGTAGTTTTACGTGATATATAGACATGTTAGAAAAATCGTGACAATTTCCTCGTGTAGACTGAGTGTCACACTGGAGAGGTTCTCACGTGGATTTAGAGACGTGGCATTTATTCCATAGTATGAGGGCTAAGACCTATGATAGGCACCCCAACTATGATGTATTTCCATGGTATGAGAGGTTAAGACCTATGGTAGGCACCTCGACCATGATGTAGGGTCCACAGGTGTACGTTGTACCGTACGTGTGGCATGGAGTACACTGTACCGTGTTTTGTTATGGAGTTGTGAAGGAGAGTTGTTGATAGCTGGCGGTTGTGATGGACTGACCCCCCTCCCATTATAGTAGTGATAACCCACACACCGAGTACTGTGTTGCCTGGGATTTCACTATGTTAAGATATGCCCATAGTCCGGAGAGATTGCATTTAGCCACTGAGTCTCGCATGATATATCACATGTGTTTTATGATACGAGTAGACCCGAGGGATGGGTCGGAACCCGATTGATTTGTTTGTGTTGTGATGAGAAATGCCATATTTACTGTGTTTTGAATGTAAATGGCATATTTTATATAAAGGCATTCTTAAATGATTAAATATGCACTGTTTTGCATGAATGCCTCTGATTGATAAAACAACATGTGTTTAGTACATGGGATTTTAAATATGTATTATATTATATATATTATGAAACATGTTTTGAATTGAGAGAAGGAAAGGCAAAGCACTATTTTCAATAGATAGTATGGATGTCTACTTGCTTGTCTGATTTCCTTGCTGAGCGCGTTGATAGCTCATCCCATTCATTTTCTGTCACGACCCAAAACTACCCAAAAATCAGAGTAAATTTTTCGCGTTTTGTTATTTTCTTTCATGCTTACCTGTCCTCTGATCGTGACCACACTCCACTAACAATTGGGCTATGCATCAATGCCAGTCCCACCATTCATTTACCATATAACTTAATTCTTTCTCAGTCATTTATAAGTGTTTACAATATTTATACATCCCCTAAAGTTACTTACAAACATGTTATTGTGCTATGCTTATTTAGATACAATATGAACAAGTGTATATACCTTAAATGATGGGCAGCAGCGGATATCCGAAATGCAGTACTCAGTCGCCTCAACATCTACTTGAGATTATCTATGTGAGAAAATGAAAGGGGTGAGCACATTAAGCTCAGTAAGGCAATCCTACGAACAAGTAGGTAACCATACTACCTACATGAACGTGGTGCCATGCATAAACCACCCTTTCTCCACACATTTCAAAACTGATGCTATGATTCATGATGTCATGTAAAACAAGTTTGCATGGAAAATTCAACATGCAACTATTTCAAATCATTTCTTTTTCTTTTAAAATTTCACAACAAATCCAGGACTCAACCCGTCCCTCGGGTGGTCCTGACGCACACAAAACTATGAAAATCAGTTTCCATCACACATGGATTTAAAAAGCATGGAAATAACATCATGCAAATTTAGTTTAAATCCCAGTTTCAATCATCATCAAGATCATCAACATGCGAGACTAGGCAACATCTGTATATCGGTAATAACCAGGACTATGGCCATGTGTCCTCGTGAGCCCCTCTGCTACACGGATCCTAGTGTGCGGGGTCTCACCCTGATCGAGAATAGCCCAAGAGGTGGGTCACTCCATCCCGTCGGTCTTATCCGACCCTACGCATCCGTAGATGCCACACGTATCCGAATATACCACGCATCCGAAGATGCCACATGTATCCGAAGATACCACGCATCCAAAAATGCCACACGTATCCGAAGATACCATGCATCCGAAAGATACCACGCATCCAAAAATACCACACGTATCCAAAGATACCTCGCATCCGAAGATGCCACACGTATCCGAAGATACCACACATCTGAAGATGCCATACATATCCGAAGATACCACGCATCCGAAGATACCACACGTATCCGAAGATACCATGCATCCGAAGATGCCACACGTATCCGAAGATACCTCGCATCCGAAGACGCCACACGTATCCAAAGATACCACGCATCCGAAGAAGCCACACGTATCCGAAGATACCACGCATCCGAAGATGCCACACGGTACAGCGTACTCCATGCTACTTGCACGGTACATCGTACTCCGTGTACCCATATATCATACCCTGTCTCAGAACGCACGTGCAAGCCTATTTAATCGGTGACACACAGTCTACCCGATGCTCCAAGCACGGCTCATCGCATGTTCTCATAAAATTAGTGCGAGCGATGCTCAGCACTCTCATCAAATCAAGTAAAACTAGTGCGAGCTAAGCTCTAGCACTCTCATCAAGTCATGTGAAAAATTTGGTGCGAGTTAGACTCTAGCACCCTGTCACGAAAATCATATAAAACCTGGTGCGAGTTAGACTCTAGCACCGTATCACGAAAATCATGTATATATATATATATAAAATCTGGTGCGAGTTGGACTCCAGCACCAATGCATGTAAAACTCTAGTGCAAGCTCTCACTCTTGCACTAATGCATGCATCACACAAATCAAAACATCGTGCGAGCTGAGCTCTAGCACGTCATATGTCAATAAAAACACGTAGGGGGCTCTGTTCCCTTAAAACAGTTTTCAAAACAATTTCATCATTGAAAATATGCAATGTTATGCATTTTTCTTTCAAGGTTAGCCAGTCTACTCATGCATGCGTCAAAACACCTCCAGAACGAGCAGGAACCTCTTATTCTTACTCCTCCCAATTTTTCCTAAAATTGTAAATTTTACCCTTAACAAGGGTATTTTGGTAATTTACCCTTTTGGGGCACTAAAATTATTAATTTACTTCTAGACCCTTTAGATAATTTAAAAGACTGCATATGACTTTGAAATTTTGTAAAGTTTACCTCTAGCAGTCCGTAGAATTCCCTTACCTTATTTTTCTGTAGAGTCTAACCTTTCCTTTTCCACTGCTGTCTCGTCACGCAGTCCGATCTGCTCCTAATCCAATGTCCGAAACTGCGTATAATTATTCCTCAGGTCAGATATCATACAATTTAATTATATTTCCTATTTTTTGGGCTTAATTTAAATCATTGGGCCCATTTACCCCTATTGGGCCCGATTGCACCTTAATGGGCCTTAATCGGCCTTAAGCCTGTTTTCCACTTAATTTTCACATTATCGATGCCTATTAGGCTCATTGGGCCCACCAACAATTTCTTGGACCTCGTTCTAATTCTCGAATGGCTCAATTCATTATTTACGACAATTTATCTAAATTTCCATAATTTAATTTAATTAATGCAGAAATTAAATCCAAAGCACGTATAACGATGTAAATTGTCGTAAATAAGGGTTACTTACCTGAGATTCCATGCTAGTATGCAAATCGAGGCTATCTCGAGCTCTCGTTGGATGCCAATTTTCGAGCTACACAATTTCATAAATTTTCGGGTAAATTTCCAATCGAAAATTAATTAAATAATATATTCCAAAATTTAAATCAGTCAATTTCGACTGCTGCTGACTTACCCATAACTCGATTACATCGTCGGGATTTTTCTCCAATTTTTCCTCTTTTTCTTTTTCCCTTTTTCTCTATTTTTCTTTTCCTCATTGGCTGAACCGGTTCGATCCGGTTCAGACCCGGTTCAGACCGTCGGTTCACTCCGGTTCACTCTAGTTCGGCAGGTTCAGGGCCTTACCGGTCGGTTCTCCACCGGCTTCCACCGCCAGTGGCTCTGCTGGGTCGTCCGCAGTACGAATCTGCCCTCGGTTTCGTCCAAGGCAGCCGAAAAGTCACAGGTCCGGCCTGTTCTCTCCACCGTCGGTACCCATTTCCTCTTTCCGCCATTTTCGGCGTTTGCCGACAGTTTCGCCGGTTGTGGCCACCACCAATCGGATCGTCTGCGCCTCAGGGACATTTGGCTGGGGTTGGGGTCGGCCAGATCGACGTCATTCATCGCCATTCTTCGCTTCTCTCCCTCGTCGGTTTTCTCCTTCCGTTTCCTCACTCACCGACCGTGTTTCTCCTCCACTGCTGGTGCCGGCGAGCTCGACTGCCCCTCGTCCAGCTTCCTGGTCACCGGAGGTTGCCGGTGATGGAGACCGACGGCCTCGGTCAACCCTCGTTCCGTTTTCCTCAGAAAGCGCGAAACGCGATTTTCGATTTCCCCTTTTTTGTTTTCTTTTTTTTTAACTTAATTAATTAATTAATTATTTATTAATTATTTATTTTTATTATATTTTAATCATTAAATATTCACAAATATTCTAAAAATATCTACAAATTTCTTATTTTATTCTAAATTCATTTATTTAATTTTATTTAATTTATTTTAACCCTTCTCGGTATATTTTTTGATTATTTTCGAGATAATTTTTCCGAATTAAAAATTCTGATTAATCCTGATTAATTCCAATAAATTGATATCTTGATCAATTTGACCCAGAATAAATTTATTTCACCTTTATTGACCAAGATTTCTCAATCCATTATTTTTAATAAATTTTTCTTATCGAATTTATACTGATTTTCGATCTTTTGACCATTTTGCCCTTCAACGTGTTCGAAAATTCCATTTTAGTCCTTTTGCATTTTTAATTTCATGTTTTAACTAAAATCGGGTCTTACATAATCTCCCCCACTTTAGGAATTTGGTCCTCCAAATTAGAACCAAGTCATATGGGTCCATATATAACTCCGGGTACGTTTTCTCATATCATGCTCTTTAATTCTTCTATGACCTTTCCGGAGTCTATTTCTTCTGAAGAACTTTAACCAGGGAGATCATCTTAAACCTTAATACGTTCTCTTTCCTATTTAATGCCCGAATCAACTTTTTCAATATACTTATATTTGTACTGTGCTGAACTGTTAAAGTTCATATCCGATCACCTATGCTGGATCTGGATAGTATTGTCGAAGTATCAAAAGATAGGACACATTGTGGATGCCTGTTTATTCAGGTGATAACGCCAACTTACAGGTCTTATCTCCCACTTGTCCAATCTTTCAAAAATTCCATTCAACAAAACTCAATAAGTTCAACCATACTGATTCACCCTCGGTGAATTCAATGCTCTTTGTCTGCTCTGAGGTGTTCTTAATCTCTCACTCAACTGAACATCCTCAGAGACTTATTATACTAATTCGGAAGAAATTTCTATCTGTTACCCACTTTTTCTTGTTTGAGTCGGGGAACAACCCCTACAGCCATACACTGCCTCGTGATTCATTTGAGTCCTCTATAACCCATCATGAAATTTATGGAGACTTGCTCCCATTTCCGTGCCGTGTCGATATAGGTAGAGGCTGTAATAACTCTGCAGACTTTTAATACTCTACCTTATTCTGCTGACATACTAAGAACTTTTCCACAATCTCTACCATATCTCTTTTCACATCTGACCACCAATACCCTTTTTTTTTAGATTTCATATATATATATATTCGTTACTTTCTGTATGCACTGTATATCCCGAAGAGTAAGCTTCTGACAATATTACTATCTCATCAACAGTGGTCCTGGGGAGCACTTATACTGTTTCTGAACCTCAGTAACCATTATCATACTCTGTGAACTCTATCACTGTACCCTTCTGAATCTGACCCAAACTATCGACACCATGCCGATCATCACGCTAAGCCTGTAAAATTCGGGCATTCTCATCCGGTTCTAGTCTCAGGCTAGCTGTCACATAATCACTGTCATCATCAGAAGGGATCACATCACTATTGAGGCTCACAACTGCTCTAGCAGCTCACGCTCCCTGACCATCATATGTAATACTATCCCGAGGCTCTTTCTGCTTAAGGCATCAGCCATCACATTAGCCTTTCCTGGGTGGTACAATTTTCCACAATCAAAACCTCTCAGAAGCTCTAACCCACTTTATTATTTCATATTCGACTCTTTCTGTGAAAACAGATACTTGGTGCTTTATGATTAGTGCATACCTAAAATTTCTCACCATGTACATAATAGTACCATATCCTCAGTACAAATACTATCGCTGTCGAGTTTTAAATCATGGGTCAGATAGTTTATTTCATGATCCTTGAGTTATCTGGATCCATAATCGACTATCTTCCCATTTTGCATCAATACACAGCTCATTCATGATTTTGAGTCATTCATACACACGGAGAAATCTCTTGAGTTGTTGGGTATGGTGAAAATAATCACGGTGGTCAGTTCATACTTCACTACACCAAAAATCCTATCACGTCTATCATCTCATTCAAATACCACGCTTTTTTAGTTAAACGTGTCAACAAAAATATACCCTTTTTAGAACTCGTAGTAACAATTTGTAAAAGCTATTTTTCCAATTGTTGCTTATAATTTTCCCTGGACTCTAAATACACCCAGCATATCATCAATAAGGATGATGACAAATCGGTCCAGGTAAAGTTTAAATAACTCATTGTAGTTGAGCTCCACTACATATTTCAATCGCCCATATCCTTGACCTATGTACGCATAAACGTATAATATCACTTCAAAATTACTCTCGTTCAAGGTACTAACCCGCGTCATTTCCTTTTTCTTATATTAACGGCTTTTATTAAATTTTAATATTTTAACTTTCATGATTAATCGAATTTTATAATTCTTTATCGTACTAGTAAAAGTATCCAAATTTTAAATGTATATATCTTACCACGGTCGATTTCAAGTCATAGATTATATATATGTTTCTAGACGCTGTCAAGTCTTCAGGCAGAGAAGTATTTTGAAATACCTTTATTAACCCTTAGACTTAACCACAATTACTTTACATATCAATCCCTGTGGTCACAATTCATATTCGCTACTATTCGCTTTAATCCTAATTACTTCACGTATAATAGATATTCTTACCTTACATACTCCTCTTACTCCAGTACATCTTGTATTTAGAATCAAGCATATCTCAAAGATTATCTCCTTAGCGTATCAATTATAACGAAACTCTGTCGTTATTCATTTCGTGAGTACTATCATTTGCTCCTTTAATTTCAACCGTTGCACCCATTTTTATTACTTATCAAAACTTACAGTATACTTTTCAGGGGTAACCATATCACTATCTTAGGATAGAAATCCGACCATCATAATATGCAGTCGACTACTTTATTCTCAAATATTACTTTAATTTATTCATAGTCCATTGAATAAAACGACTGACTTATACTTCTTCCCCCGTTTTCTATTTAAAATCTCTTCATAATTATTTCGTTAATTAACCTTCCTCTATTGGGGTACTCATTTATTAGCATTGTGCCCAAGAGTGTAGGCATTCATGTCTTTTACTCACTTACATGCGAATGAAGGCGGTATGAAGAAATACGTGGAACCAGGATCAATTAACACAATTACTTCTTTATTCATAAATAGTGTGGTATCTTTCACAACATCCTGTGAAACATCAGTAGTGTCCTGGTCCAAGACATACACTCGCCTTCGTCCAATAGCCTACTTTCCTTTTCTCTTCGGCTTTGGGCTCCCTTTTCGATGCAGCTATCTCAACAGGGTTTTTCTCTATCTCTTTACCTTTCTAAGGGGCAATCTCGCCCAACTCTGAGCAATCATAATAAATGGTTCGTCTTACCACACTTAACGG
This sequence comes from Firmiana major, assembly GCA_033439115.1. NCBI lineage: Eukaryota > Viridiplantae > Streptophyta > Magnoliopsida > Malvales > Malvaceae > Firmiana > Firmiana major. The sequence continues at coordinate 67,626,822 of CM065901.1, read as the reverse complement.
CCATTTTCATCAATAATGTGTAGGTCTAGGTCCTACTTCCGTAGTATTTACCACACATTCTACAGTGATCCGTAGCAGATCGGGGTTCTCTAATCACAGTACCCCTCAAAAGTGCTACAATCGGATAATTATGGCCTTACCAATCATCTTACTGCATAATTCATCAAATTAGATCTTTTACCAATTACCTTTTTCCTATTCTGACATTTTTATCATTCTCGATTCTCTTTCTGTCTCTATTTCGGCCCTTACTACCTTTCCCAATCTCAGAGGCCTGCAACTCTTAATCTTATTCACACCACTTAGTTTACGCACTGCCTCGACATAGGTGATATCTCATGGGCCAATCGGACTCTAATTGATAATCTGAGCCCTTCCATAAACTTTTAGACATCTCGACTGTCACTGTTCACAGTGTCGAGGTAATATCTACCCAATAATATAACCGAGTTTCATACTCATAATTCATACTCGTTAATAAATCAATTCCTCTGGGTCAGAGTAAGGAATTTTATTTATAGTGTCCGGGATATTTTGTCACCGGAATACATCCAGAAATATTTCGCATGTCAGCTCTGGATGTCTAACTCTTAAGTTGGGTCGAGCAGACTTTCATCAATGCTCCGTCTCGCCCTCAAATCCCATGCATACTCTGAGCAATAAGCTCCTAAAATATTCTCCACACTTCGTTCCAACCTCGCGAAGCGTGTCTCAATACTGTTCGATCTCTCTGTCGGACTCTGTGAGGCATGCTCAACATTAGACTTTATTTCAATCTCATCCTGATTCTCATAGGTCAACACAGCACGACTAGCAGGCTCAAGTCTACCTCTACGACCTCTGCCTCGTGCTCTACCTTCTCTATCACGACTAATATTATGCATTCCTGCATTCTCAACCATTTCTTTGTTAAAACCCATCTCGATATACACTATTGCATCTAACCAAGCACAGTAACACGGGGATGTAATTTCCTAATTACTGACACTGACACACATTAGACTAATTTTTGCTCTGATACCACCTTTATATGTCACGAGCTAAAACTACCCAAAAATCAGAGTAAATTTTTCGCGTTTTGTTATTTTCTTTCATGCTTACCTGTCCTCTGATCATGACCACACTCCACTAACAATTGGGCTGTGCATCAATGCCAGTCCCACCATTCATTTACCATATAACTTAATTCTTTCTCAGTCATTTATAAGTGTTTACAATATTTATACATCCCCTAAAGTTACTTACAAACATGTTACTGTGCTATGCTTATTTAGATACAATATGAACAAGTGTATATACCTTAAATGATGGGCAGCAGCGGATATCCGAAGTGCAGTACTCAGTCACCTCAACATCTACTGGAGATTATCTGTGTGAGAAAATGAAAGGGGTGAGCACATAAAGCTCAGTAAGGCAATCCTACGAATAAGTAGGTAACTATACTACCAACATGAAAGTGTTGCCATGCATAAACCACCCTTTCTCCACACATTTCAAAACTGATGCTATGATTCATGATGTCATGTAAAACAAGTTTGGATGGAAAATTCAACATGCAACTATTTCAAATCATTTCTTTCTCATTTAAAATTTCACAACAAATCCAAGACTCAACCCATCCCTTGGGTGGTCCTGACTCACACAAAACCATGAAAATCAGTTTGCATCACACATGGATTTAAAAAGCATGGAAATAGCATCATGCAAATTTAGTTTAAATCCCAGTTTCAATCATCGTTAAGATCATCAACATGCGAGACTAGGCAACATTTGTATATCGGTAATAACCAGGACTATGGCCGTGTGTCCTCGTGAGCCCCTCTACTACAAGGATCCTAGTGTGAGGGGTCTCACCCTGATCGAGAACCGCCTGAGAGGTGGGTCACTCCATCCCGTCAGTCTTATCCGACCCTACGCATCCGTAGATGCCACACGTACCCGAAGATACCATGCATCCGAAGATGCCACACGTATTCGAAGATATCACGCATCTGAAGATGCCACACGTATCCGAAGATACCTCGCATCCGAAGATGCTACACGTATCCGAAGATACCACGCATCTGAAGATGCCACACGTATCCAAAGATTCCACGCATCCGAAGATGCCACATGTATCCGAAGATACCACGCATCCGAAGATGCCCACCAACAATTTCTTGGACCTCGTTCTAATTCTCGAATAGCTCAATTCATTATTTACGATAATTTATCTAAATTTTCATAATTTAATTTAATTAATGTAGAAATTAAATCTGAAACACGCATAACGATGTAAATTATCATAAATAAGGGTTACTTACTCGAGATTCCATGTTAGCACGTAAATCGAGGCTATCTTGAGCTCTCGTTGCATGCCAATTTTTGAGCTACACAATTTCATAAATTTTTGGATAAATTTTCAGTCGAAAATTAATTAAATAAAATATTCCAAAATTTAAATCGGTCAATTTTGACCGCTACTGACTTACCCGTAGCTCGATTACATCGCCGAGATTTTTCCCTAATGTTTCCTCTTTTTCTTTTTCCCTTTTTCTCTTTTTTTCATTTCCTCATTGGCTGAACCAGTTTGGTCCGGTTCAGACCCGGTTCGGACCGTCGGTTCACTCTGGTTCACTCCGGTTCCACCAGTTCAGGGCCTTGCCGATCGGTTCTTCGCCGGCTTCCGCAGCCAGTGGCTCCGCTGGGTCGTCCGTAGCACGAATCTGCCCTTGGTTTCGTCTAAGGCTGCCGAAAAGTCATCGGTCCGGCCTGTTCTCTCCACCATCGGTACCCATTTCCTCTTTCTACCATTTTCGACGTTTGTCGGCAGTTTCTTCAGTCGTGGCAGCCACCAATCGGCTCGTCTGCGCCTCGAGGACGTTCGGCTGGGGGTGGGGTCGGCTAGATCGACGTCGTTCGCTGTCGTTCTTCGCTTCTCTCCCTCGTCGGTTTTCTCCTCCTGTTTCCTCACTCACCGACCGTATTTCTCCTCCACTGCTGGCGCCGGCGAGCTCGACTGCCCCTCGTCCAGCTTCCTGGTCACCGAAGGTCGTCGGTGATGGAGACCGATGGCCTCGGTCAGCCCTCGTTCCGTTTTCCTCAGAAATCGCGAAACGCGATTTTTGATTTCCCCTTTTTATTGTTTTCTTTTTTTAAAACTTAATTAATTAATTAATTAATTAATTATTTTTTATTTTTATTTATTTATTGATTTTTATTATATTTTAATCATTAAATATTCACAAATATTCTACAAATATCTACAAATTTCTTATTTTATTCTAAATTCATTTATTTAATTTAATTTAATTTATTTAATTTATTTTAACCCTTTTTGGTATATTTTTCGATTATTTTCGGGATAATTTTTTCGAATTAAAAATTTTGATTAATCCCAATTAATTCCAAAAAATTGATATCTTGATCAATTTAACCCAGAATAAATTTATTTCACCTTTATTGACCAAGATTTCTCAATCAATTATTTTTAATAAATTTTTCTTATCGAATTTATACCGATTTTTGATCTTTTGACCATTTTGCCCTTCAATGTGTTCGAAAATTCCATTTCAGTCCTTTTGCATTTTTAATTTCGTGTTTTAACTAAAATCAGGTCTTACATTTTCCCCCATCTCTACAGATTCTCATCAGTAGATCGAGTCGGCCAGGCTATTGCATTCCTTTTGTCCGCTGCCACTCCCCATCTAGCTAAAGGTATTCACATGCGTACTCTCTTGTATCTGAACAATGTATATACACAGTGATTTACATGTTTTTAATAATGGGGGATGTAATTATATTTAAGTATATGAATTTACTTATGATATGAATGTCATGTACGTATGATACGTGAAAGAATGGTAAGATATGTATGGATGAGACTAATGCATAATCACAACCCAACTGTTGAGGAGAGAAAGGTAAGTAAAAAGTGAAAATTTTATTGTGGTTTTTGGTAAGGTTATATGTGGGAGAAGGGCGTGACATGAAGTGATTCGGATCAAGTGATATGAATTAAGAATAAGTTCTCACTAAGGATAAATGTGAAATTGTGATAAGTTTGGTATCCTCTTTTCTTATTGAAATTGAATCATGAATACTTGTATCCATAATCAGTTTACGTGATCAAGTTTTATGGCCAATAAAGGTATTTCAAAATACCTACCCACTCGAGAGACTTGACAGCATCTAGAAGTACCTCCAACTATTCTAAAGGACAAAGATGAATTTAGAGGACCAAATTCTTTAAAGGTGGGGAAAATGTAAACACCGCCAATTTTCTGTATTTAATTAAACAATAAAATTTAAATGAAAAAAATGTTATAAGAAAATATGTGTGCATATATATATATTTGTTAAATTGAAAAGTGAATGTATGATAGAAATAATTACAATAAATATATATACATCTATTTGTCCAAAATTGAAAATGTAAAAAAAAAGAAACAAATAAAAAAAAATAAATATATATATACATAAATATAAAATATATAGATACATAAAATAAATAAATAAATAAAAGAAAGAAACAAAACAAAAAAAAGAAAGAAGAACGAAACGAAAAAGAAAGAAAAAAAGAAAAGAGAAAAAAAGAAAAGAAAAAAGAAAACGGAATAAAAAAAAGGGATCGCGTGATCTTATTGAAGCCAGCCCCTCCCCTATTTTCTTCTTCTTCTTCCCTTCCCTTCACTACCCGACCAGATCCCTTGCACTGTCGTTTCCCCCCTGCGGTTCGACCTCAACCGTCGGCGACCCAGCCTCACGAGAAACGGAGACGATCGACAGACCCCCGAAGCCGACAGCCCTCCCTTTCCCTTTCTCTTCCTCGCCCTCCCTGAACCAGAGCCAAACCGAGGAGTCCCCCTATTCACGACACCACCAGCCACCGACGAAGGGACCGTGAGCTTGGTGAACCTTTCCGGCCTTCCTTGTTCCCTTCTGGCGCTACAGTACCCTCTAGACAAAAACTATATATATATATAATACAGAAAAAAAAAGAAAATACCTAGTTCATATTTCCCCATTTTTGTACCATGGCTTCTAGGTAAAAATCTAAGGTTTATCTAGTTGAAGTTCTGTGTAAATTTCATTATGAAAGCATGATTGTTGTATGAATTAGTTTAAATTTTGGTTGTGAAGAAAATTAGAAACTTGGGTTAATTGGACAATTGGGTATTTTGAGAATTAGGCAAGGAAATTAAATATTATGAGTAGGATTATCAAGAAATGGGATTGAATATTGAAGATGAAAATGAAATGAGATGATGAAATGGATAAAATGTATAATTATACGGTTATATACATGTGTGTGTATTAGCATATGAGCTTATGAATATTAAATGTCCTATTATATTAGTACAATTGTATACACACACAAAGAAATAGCACATAGGGGTAATTTATTTTATCAATGTGATGATGAAGTTTATTGTGGAAAGAAATTTCTACAAGCAGTCGAGAGAAAAGAGGAAATTGATGAGCTCCAAAGGTAGAATATGTATAGTTTAATATGAACTTAAGGAGCTAGAATTTAAATTTTGAAAGTATTTCCCTTAGGCTAATAAGATTTCGATTTCGTAGTATTGTAAGCTATTAGATTTAAAAAAAGATACTAAGAATAGCAAATTCCGTGTAGGAAAATCGTAGAAGGAAAAGAGGGAGACACTTGGAGACGTCACTATTCGAACCTTGAGCTCTATATAAATCGAGGTAAGGGGTGTAATTTAAAATGGTAATAGTATCCTCCTTTCCCTCAGACTTGAATTTAGGAAAATATTTGAGTTACATGATAATTCTATTTTTCATAGAATTATTTGTGCTTAATTTCTTAATTAATTATTTAAATCCCCAATTTATTCTATTAATTATCCCCTTATTTAATTAAAATTCTCTTATGTGCAGAAAAATTAAATCCGGATAAAACTCAGTCATTTCAGTCAAAATTAGACTGAAAACGGGCTAAAGGAGATTGGACCACTTCCAATTTGTAGACTGAGTCACCAGTCGTCTGGACACGCGTGATGCCAGGTGTCTGTATTTTATTCGCTCAGAAACAATAAGATCGGCAGACACCGTGCCAACCTTCTGGAAGACACACGTCGGACCACATCGCACAAGCAATTGGACAAAAAGACGAGTGACGTGGAAATATCTACTCTGCAGCAAATAAAATGAAGACAAGTGGCCAAACAATGCCAACTCATCTAAGATGGAAAAATTACCATTATACCCCTAAGTGTGTGTATAAATAGAACATGATGGCAATTGAAAAAAAAATTAGGAGTAATTGTGAACACAATGTTTTATAACAGAAATGTGTTTCTAAGATAAACACTCTGAGCTCTATGTGAAGGCAAAATGGTTTTAATACAATAATGGCATATTTTACTAAGATGAAGGCTTGTCATGAGATGCACATCGATACTCCGCTTTGATAACATTGAGTGACCTTACTTTGGTAGCATGTAAGACCGGGCCTTACTCGAGTACCATGTAAGACCGATGCCTCCATTCTAGTAACGTGAGATAAGCTCGCTTTGGCAACGATGGGTGGCCTTGCTTTTATAGCATGTAAGATCGAGGCTGTACGACTCTAATCAAGTTTACAACAACATCATGGCCATGGATAGATGTCGACGTTTTCCCTCTCTTGAGGATGCCCTCCGTGAGGATGATTTGATGTGATGTGATGTGCTTATGATGTTGTTTTTATCTGAGTTTTATTCAATGCCCAGTCTCGAATACTTTTGTTAGCTCAACCGAGAGGGGGGTGAATCAATTTTCTAGTCTAAATGCTAAATTTAAGCTTAATTAAATTTAATTGCAAGTAATCAAATAATAAGCAATAGACTATAGTGCAGTAAATTAAAGGAGATAAGAGAGAGAAGCAGCAAACTCAGCAATTTATAGAGGTTTAGCCAATTGCTTGCCTACGTCCTCTCTTCTTGACTTTTTTGTCAAGAGTTTTCTTTCACTATCACAATAGTTGTTACAACCTCCTTTTTAAGGTTAAGGAATAGCCTCTCTACCCCTTTTTACAAAGATATATATTCATCTCTTACACAATTCTCTCACAGAGGAACTCTCCTCTTTTCTTTTGGATTAAGAGTGAATACAAATAAGAACTTCTCTTTTGTGGGTAGGAAGAATAACTTTCACTCAAGCTATTTAAGATAATACAAAAAATGTGATGTTAAAGACAAAGGGAATGTTGAGGAATGATCTCTTGAGAGTATTCAAAATTTTCAACACAAGTCTCTTATCTCCAGTGTCTTCAATGCTTGGTTTTTATACAGCATGATGGTAGGTGAAGCATTTAATGCAACTTTTCCCATTGAAGATTTTGCAGAGAGAGCTATTGGGAACCTCTAGTAGAGTACTAGATCGATCTTCCATCACAACCAGATCGATCTTCTCATTTAAATTCCTGTAATTACAAAGCAACTTGAAGCAAGGAGATCGATCTCATATTTGTAGAGATTGATCTTATAATTTGTAAAATGTTAGTGAAGATCGATCTGTCAAACCTTCAGATCGATCTTCTAAACTCTCTATTTGAAGTAAGATTGATCTCCAGATCGATCTAGCAAGCATTCTCGTAAAGGGGAGATCGATCTCTAATCACCCTAGATCGATCTCCTAAACTCTCTAACTTTGAAGAGATCGATCTTTATCCATAGAGATCGATCTCATAAGCTCTCTATTTGAACATAGATCGATCTACAGATCGATCTAAGACCTTTAACCTCTACCTTAGAAGAGATTGATCTCTTTCTAGACCAGATCGATCTCATAGCCATTATGTAAGTCAAAACTCGATCTCATAACCCTTAGAGATCGATCTCTTCTTCCTTAACATCCTATACATGTTCTTTAAGTCTTTAATCCTTAATCAGATCGATCTCTCATACTTGAAAACCCAAGAGACCGATCTCTCATCTCATGAGATCGATCTCTCAACCTTTAACACCCAGTTTCTGGCAATGACCTGTATCTCAATATATTCTAATTAAACTGTTAACATGTTTTAAACATTTCTAGATTTATAATATCCATTATTGAATTAGTGTTTTGTCATTTCAAAATATATTAACTTAACAACGTTGATAAATGACATGTTTTGATGACTGTGATTTCTATCACATATTGAGATTTGATGTTATGAAGATTTGTGATTTTATCACGTAAATTTTGTTGATGTATACTGATACCATTATTATTATAATTATTTCCATAAATGTTTTACATGCTAAAATACTTCTATCATGTTTTTACTTGCCCAAATGATGAGTTGTGATGTGATGATGATTTTATAAATCTCTCTTATACTCCTTACTGAGTGATTTGAGAGTTCACCCTTTTTCCTCCCCCTCCAGATTACTTGCAGTGAGCGAGCTAGTGCCTGCTGCGTATGTGATATAGGTTGGTGGATAAGATCTCCCCAGGCTATCGCTGGTACACACACACGGTATAAATTCAGTTCATTTTGTATTCAAACAATGATGTAATACAGACATTTGTGTTAAGTATTATTGGCATGTAATTAGGACGACATGAAGTGAATGGATTGAGTTTTGTTAGTTGATCCTTTTTGAATATTATGTATTTGATTTTATGCAGTAGAAAATTGTGTAATCTTGGGGATAACAATTTGTTATAAACACAAGTGATTAAATGACACTGTACAAAAATACACCTTGAGTAAGAAATTTCATACAAGAAAAAGTTTAAATTTGCCCTATTTTTCATGCTTTGGGGTCTCACAGATTTGTTTGGTATCAGAGTAAAGGTTGCCTAGTACTGTCAATGTCGAGTAACTGGAAATAGATTACATCCCAATAGTTTGTATTGTCTGGTGATGAATTGAATTTAGTGGGTAAAATTATGATCGATACTTAATGTATACGTGCAGGTTCGTAATAGATAAGAGATGAGCGAGAGACGAGGTCATCCCAAGAGGCAGGCACAGCCACCTCCACCACTTGAACCACAGCCGAAGAGTTCTAACTCTCGAATTAATCAGCTTGAGCATGATGTGCGACAAGGGTTTGAGCATATGATGACATTATTTGCGCAACACTTTGGGGCTAATGCCTCGGGTACCACACATACCCCAGCTTCTACACCGCCATAGGATTTACCCCCGCCTCCTATACAGACTGACCCATTACCACCAGTCGCTTAACCTCTAGCATAAACCAAGCCTGATGATAGAGGTAAGGGCCGGTTGAAGGACTTTCTTAAGATGAATCCGCCGACATTAAAAGGGGTTAAGGGTTCAGTAGTGGCAGAGGTGTGGTTGACCTAGATGAGGATCATCTTTGATTTTCTAGCATGAACTGATGCGGAGAGGGTTAGTATGGGTACCTACATGCTTAAAGAACAAGCTCGATGTTGGTGGAATACCATACAGAGTATATTGGCTGCTTTACATCCAGTGATTAGCTGGAAAACTGTTTAGTTGACTTTTAAGACCCAGTATATCCCTCGAGCTACCTAGCGGAAATTACAAGCAGATTTTTTGAATCTAGTATAGGGCAGCATAATAGTCGATGAATATGAGAACCGGTTCACTACCTTGTTGAGATATGATCCGGAGACTGTCAAGGATGAGGAGCGCGAAACAGAACGATTTGTTTATGGACTGAGACCAGCCATTCTAGATAGACTGATGCGGCTTTGCATTACTGAGTTTAATGATACTGGGAGACAAGCACAGGAAGTTAAGAGAGGACTAGAGTTGATACAGTCTCAGTCTGAGTCCCGAGTGATAACCAGGGAAAGGGGTAAGAGACTTGTAGCTTCCCACACCGACTTCAAAAGGGGTTTTTTAAGAGACATATGGATGAGAGACCTAAACGGAGAGTTGATAGACCCAGGTTTCCTCCCATTACTATGGAGACCCCTCGAGGTGCTAGACCAGAGGTTAAAGTTTATAGAGATTGTGGCTAACCACAGGAGGGAAGTTATTCCAGAACCATATAAGGATGTTTTAGATGCGGGGACATGGGTCATAGAGTGAGAAATTACCCATAGCCATAAAAGCCACATTCTCAAGAGCCTCCTAGACAGCAGCCTCAGAGGATGATTCCCCAGAGATGGGCTACGACTGCTGATAAGGGTAAGAAGCCGATCATAGAAGGATGTGTGTTTTCTTTGGGTAAGGAGACCGTAGACACTTCGTCTAAGACTATACAAGGTACGCTTCTTGTCAGTAATCATAAGGGTCATGTGTTGTTTGACTCAGGATGCACACATTCTTTTATTGATATACACTTTGCATGTAAACTGAGTTTAAAACATGAATCCCTAGATATATTTTACATGTAAATACCCCTATGCGTGAGTCCCAAAGGACTAATATGGTATGTAGAAGGTGTGAGATCAAGGTTGGAGATAGGGTAATATTAGCAGATATAGTTTTCTTAAGTATGCGTGATTTTGATGTGATTCTAGGGATGGATTGGCTAGCGGCCAATCATATGAGTCTAGACTACTATACTAAGACTGTAACCTTCTCCCTACTTGAAAATTTATTGTATGTTTGAATGTTAAGGAATGAAAATGTGTGAAGTTTATTGTGAGAAGATTTTAGAATATAATGATGTTACCATAAAAACACTGATTAAATTATTGATGTGAAGGTAACATCGTACTCATCTTTGACATGAGTCGAGAACATCCAAGGATAGAGGACATACCAGTAGTATATGAGTTTTTTAATGTATTCCCAGATGAATTGTCTGGCCTACCACCGGAAAGAGAGCTATAGTTCACTATCAATTTAGTTTCAGATACCCAACTAATCTCTAAACCTCCTTATAGGATGACATTAGTTGAATTGGAAGAGTTAAAGAAATAGTTACAATAACTGCTTGACCAGGGTTTTATTAGACCCAGTGTGTCACCATGGGGAGCTCCAGTTTTGTTTGTGAGGAAAAAGGATGGTAGCCTTAGATTGTGCATAGATTACAGATTGCTGAACAAGGCTATAGTGAAGAACAAATATCCCCTGCCAAGAATAGATGATTTATTTGATCAACTGAGAGGGGCTTTTGTCTTTTCAAAGATTGACTTCAGATCGGGCTATCACCAGTTAACAATCAGGAAAGAGGATACTTCAAAGATGACCTTCTGAACTAGATATGGCCACTATGAGTTTTTAGTGATGCCAATTGGTTTGACGAATGCCCCTGCTGCTTTCATGAGTCTAATGAATGAGGTATTTCGATACCATCTAGATTAGTTTATGATAGCCTTCATTGATGATATCCTTGTGTATTCTCGATCTCACGAGGATCATGCATAGTATTTGAGGATTATGCTGCAGATACTCAGAGATAGCCTGCTTTATGGAAAGATCAGTAAGAGTGAGTTTTTGCTAGATCAAATAGCTTTCCTTGGTCATATTTTATCTAAGGACGGGGTGTCAGTTGATCTATCTAAGATAGAGACTGTACTTAATTGGGAGAGACCGAGGACCGTTACAAAGATTACAAGTTTTCTAGGGCTTGAAGGGTATTATAGAAGGTTTGTTGAAGGATTTTACAAAATTGCCACTCCTTTGACCAAGCTCACACGTAAGGAGATTCCTTTTGTATGGTTTGAGCAGTGTGAGCAAAGTTTCCAAGAATTAAAGATGAGATTAACGACAACACTTATGTTGACTATCCCAAATAGACTCGAAGGCTTCGCAGTGTACAGTGATGCCTCTCAACAAGGATTGGGGTGTGTGCTCATGCAGCATGAGAGAGTAGTCGCTTATAGTTCACGACAGCTGAAAGATCATGAGCGGAACTACCCCATACATGAGTTGGAGTTGGCCATAGTGGTGATTGCATTAAAGATCTGGAGGTATTACTTATATAGGGAAAGGTTCTAGATATTTACTAACCATAAGAGCCTAAGATATATATTCAACCAAAAGGAGTTAAACATGTGACAAAAGAGATGGATGGAACTCCTTAAGGACTACGATTACTAGATACTCTATCATCCGGGGAAGGTGAACATAATTGTTGTTAACCTAAGCAGGAAGAGTATGGTATCTGCTATGATGATCAATGAATGGGACTTGTTAGAACAATTCATTGAACTCAGGATCAGATTTGAGTAAATAGAGGTCGGGTTTATGGCTAGCCTACAAATAGAGCCTAATATTATGGATTAGATTAGAACCGGGCAGTGAACTGATCAAAGGCTATTGGATATGGTTAGCCAAGCTGGACAAACCTCGCAGTTAGATTTTAGGGTCAGTGATGATGGGTTATTGAGGTTTAAAAGTTGAATTTGTATTCCGAACGATGATACCCTGAAGCAACAAATACTGAGAGAGTCTCACTACTCGCGATACACCATGCACTCGGGAAGTACCAAGATGTACTAGGATTTGAGAAGGGTATATTAATAGAGTGGTATGAAGTGAGATGTGGTAGAACATGTGGCCAAATGTTTGGTGTGCCAACAAGTGAAAGGTGAGCACCAGAATCCCAAAGGATTGCTTAAACCTATGCTTGTGCCTATATGGAAATGGGAGTATATCACCATGGACTTTATCATGGGATTACCGAGGACCTGAAGAGGTCACGATGCAATATAGGTGATAGTGGATAAATTAACGAAGAGTGCCCACTTCCTTACCATCAAGAGCACAGATACGTTTAGTACCTTAGCTGAGTTATATGCTAGAGAGATAGCTAAACTGCATAGGGCTCCAATGAGTATTACATCTGATAGAGATTCCCGATCTAGGTTTTAAACTCATTTTTAGGAGGCTATGGGATCTCAATTGAGTTTTAGTACCACCTATCATCCTCAAACTGATGGTCAGTCCGAACGACCTATACAAAAGTTGGAGGACATGTTGAGGGTGTGTACGATAGACTTTAAGGGATCATGGGATGATCACCTGCCCCTTGCTGAGTTTACGTACAACAATAGCTATCATGCGTGTATTGGTATGGCACTGTATGAGGCTCTATATGGTAGGAGGTGTAGATCCCCTATAGATTAGGAAGAAGTGGGTGAAAGGATAGTAATAGCTTTTGAACTCATTGAACAGACAGTTCAGAATGTGAAGATCATTTGTGATAGATTAGAGCTGCTCAAAGTCGACAAAAAAGTTACGCAGATGTACGTATATGGCCACTTGAGTTTCGAGTTGGAGATTCTGTATTCCTTAAGATATCTCCAAGTAAGGGTATCATGCATTTTGGGAAGAAAGGGAAATTCAGTCCTCGATACATAGAACCGTTTGAGATTTTGGAGAGAGTGGGAGACGTTGCTTACTGGTTGGCTTTACCTCCATAATTTTTCAGGATACACAATGTCTTTCACGTATCCATGTTGAGGAAATATAATCTGGATCCCTCCCATGTCATTGAGTATGAAGCATTGGATATTCAAGGAGATATAAGTTATGTGGAAGAACCCATTCGAATACTCGATAAGAAGGAAAAGGTACTTCAGACGAAAAGGATTCCCTTGGTTAAGGTCCTTCGGAAGCACCGCTCAATTGAGGAAGCAACTTGAGAACTAGAGAGTCTTATGAAGGAGAAGTACCCTCAATTATTTAATAGATCGAATTAAATTTGTAGGACCAAATTCTCCAAAGGTGAGGAGGATGTGAGACCTATGAATTCTATCTACTTTAGCTATGAGGTTACAATGTGAGATTTATAATTTGGTGAATGTGATTATGATATTTTGATGTACACACAAGTTCTAAATCTAATGAAGTATAAGAAGATAAAGTTCTTAAGTCTTAAATGTGTAAAGATTGAAATATGGTCTATGGAGTAGATTGTGGCAAGTTTTGCCTTGAGTTTCCTTCAAATTTATGTAGCAGTAGTGAAATCTATGAAGGCCAGATTGATCTCCAAAGATGAGAGAACGATCTAGTAAGGGTTTTTGAGGGGCTGGATCGATATCAAGTGAAGAAGGATCAATCTCATGAGGGAACAGATCGATCTCCTATTGCCTCTACCTAGCAAGAATCGGTCCTGTCACAAGGGCAGATCGATCTTCAATTGCCTCGATCGGGAAGAGATCGATCCCTCCTTAGAAAACATATTGATCTCCATTTGGTTTTGTAAAGAACAGATAGATCCCCACCCTCTACCAGATCGATCCTGTAGTTGGTAATTGAGTAGTTGGAGTAGTTGAAACTAAGCAGAGATTGATGTCCACTAAATACCAGATCGATCTCACACACTTTGTCTATATAAGGATCACGAGATTTTTACCTGAAGCCAAGTCTCTCTTACTTGCAAACACCAACACTCATCATTTTTACCCAAATCAAGCTTTCTCTCTCTAAGATTCACCACATTCTGGACAGAGTTAGAAAAAGAGGTAAGAGGTAAAGTTGTTCCTTTTGGTAAAGAGAACAACATACTAGAAAATCAAGGGTTGGTTTGACGAAAAAGGGAAGAGGCAAGCATTTTACAAGTTTAGTCAAGAGACGACAAGTTAGGTGAGTTCACAAGACCCTTGTTTTTAAGTATTATCATTGTTTATATATATATACATTGGTGAATAAATATATATATATACTTAGTTGGAAATGTTTAAGTCGTGAAGGAACCAACAAATGGGTTTAGTTAAAAGATGGAATGTGGATGTCTTGTGATGGTCATGAGCTAGCTTGAATGTAGTTTAGGGTGTATCGATGTAAATAGGATAAAAAGGGAAATGTTGAGTTAGAATGAGTAAGAGAAAGAAATCAATAATGAGAATGATGTATATTGACGATTTAATGATGTTTGGACAACTCGAGAATCCAACACAGGAAACGAGGCTGATTCGAGACCCGGGGGACATTGCACCACTCAGGGTGCAAGAGGTAAAGGAAATAATGATTGTGCGTGTGAGTTTCTAAATGATGAAAATACCTTGATAGCATGAAAAAGGTTTGATGAAAGAACATGTTTATGAGAAATGAGTTGATTTGATGCTTTGATGAACGTGTAAGTGTTTTGTCGGTTTGAGCTCGGTTTTGATGAATTTTGTGTAATTATGGACACAATGTTTTATAACAGAAATGAGTTTTTGAGATAACCACTATGAGCTCTATATGAAGGTAAAACAGTTTTAATACAATAATGACATATTTTAGTGAGACTAAGGCTTGTCATGAGATGCACATTGATACTCCACTTTGATAGCATTGAGTGGCTTTGCTCTGGTAGCATATAAGACCTGGCCTTACTCTAGTAGCATGTAAGACTGGTGCCTCTGTTTTGTCAATGTGAGATGACCTCGCTCTGGCAGCAATGGGTGGCCTTGCTTTGATAGCATGCAAGACCAAAGCTGTACGACTCTGATCAAGTTTACAGCGATATCATGGCTATGGATAGATGTCGACGTTTTCCCTCTCTTATGGATGCCCTCCTTGAGGATGATTTGATGTGACGTGATGTGCTAATGACGTTGTTTTTATCTGAGGTTTATTAAATGCCTAGTCTCGACTACTTTGATTAATGACGTGTTTTGATGACTGTGATTTCTATCACGTATTGAGATTTGATGTTATGACAATTTGTGATTTTATCATGCAAATTATGCTGATTCAAACTAATGCCATTATTATTATCATTATTTCCATAAATGTTTTACATGCTCGAATAATTCTATCATGTGTTTACATGCCCAAATGATGAGTTGTGATGTGATGATGATTTTATAAATCTCCCTTATCCACCTTACTGAGCGATTTGAGAGCTCACCCTTTTTCCTCCCCCTCTAGATTACTTGCAGTGAGCGAGCTAGTGCCTGCCACGTACGTGCTATAGGTTGGTGGACAAGATCTCCCCAGGCTATCATTGGTACACGCACAAGGTATAAATTCAGTTCATTTTGTATCCAGACAATAATGTAATACGAACATTTTTGTTAAGTATTATTAGGATGTAATTAGGACGACATGAAGAGAATGGATTGAGTTTTGTGGGTTTATCCTTTTTGAATATTATGTATTTGATTTTCTGCAGTAGAAAATTGTGTAATCCTGGGGATAACAATTTGTTATAAACACAAGTGATTAAATGACACTGTACATGAATGCACCTTGAATAAGAAGTTTAATGCAAGAAAAAATTTAAATTTACCCTATTCGGGGACCTACATCTTCTGCCATATAGAGCCTCATAAGGTGCCATACTGATACTAGTATGAAACTATTGTAATAGGTAAACTCGGTAAGGGGCAGGTGATCATCCCACGATCCCTTAAAGTTTAACGTATACTCCCATAGCATATCCTCCAAGGTCTGAAGAGTCCGCTTGTACTGACCGTCTATTTGAGGATGATAGGCGGTACTAAAATTTAACTGAGATCACATGGCTTCCTGAAAAGGAGTTAAAACTCTGAATGTGAACCTGGAATCTCTATCAGATGTAATACTCATGGGGACCCCATGCAGTCGAGCTACCTCTCTGACATATGACTGTCAAGGCACTCAAGGAATCCGTGCTCTTAATAGCTAGGAAGTGTGCACTCTTCGTCAATCAGTTCACTATCACCCAGATTGCATCTTGACGTCTCTGAGTCCTCGATAATCCCATGATAAAGTCTATGGTGATATGCTCTCATTTCCATGTAAGTACGGGCAAAGGCTTAAGCATTCCACCGGGCTTCTGGTGCTCAGCTTTCACTTGCTGATATACCAACCATCTAGCCACAAATTTTGCCACATCCCATTTCATACCAGTTCACCAATACACCTTGCGCAGATCTTGGTACATCTTGGTACTACTGGGGTGCATGGTGTAACGAGAATAATGAGACTCCTAAAAATTTGTTGCTTCAGGGTATCATCGCTCGGAACACAGATATAACCCTTAAACCTTAGTAACCCGTCATTATTGACCACAAAATCTGACTGTAAGGTCTATTCAGCTTGCTAACCATGTCTAGTAACTTCTGATCATTTCTCTGCCCCGCTCAGATTCGATCTAAAACACTGGGCTTGATCCGTAGGCTAGCCATAAATTTGACCTCTGCTTCTTCAACACTGATCCTGAGTCCGGTAAACTATTCTAATAAATCTCATTCCCTAATCATCATAGCAGAAACCATACTCTTCCCGCTCAGGGCATCGGTAACTGCGTTTGCCTTCCCCAGATGATACAGAATCTCTCAGTCATAATCCTTAAGGAGCTCGATCCATTATCTCTACCTCATATTAAGCTCATTCTGATTGAAGATGTACTTCAAACTCTTATTATCAGTAAAGATCTTAAAACTTTCCCCATATAGATAATGCCGCCATATCTTTAAAGCAAAAACCACAGTGGCTAATTCTAAATCATGAGTGGGGCCGCTCCGCTGTGTTCCTTAAGCTGGTGTGAATAATAAGCAACTACTCTCTTATGCTGCATAAGTACGCACCCCAGACCCTGATGGGAAGCGTCACTGTACACTGCGAAGCCTTTAGATCCACTGAGAATAGTCAACACGGGTGCTGTTGTCAATCTCCTTTTAAGCTCTTAAAAACTCTACTCACACTGCTCAGACTATATAAAAGGGACGTCCTTGCGTGTGAGGTTATTCAAAGGAGTAGATCTAGGAGAATCTCTCAACAAACTTCCTATAATCCCTGTTAGTCCCAGAAAACTTTGAACTTTTGTAATTTTCCTTGGACTCTCCCAATGAAGTATAGCCTCTATCTTGTACGAATCAACTGACACCCTGTCCTTAGATATAATGTGACCAAGGAAAGCTATCTAATCCAGCCAAAACTCACATTTACTAATCTTCCCATACAGCTGCTTATCTCAGAGTATCTAAAGCACAGTCCTCAAATGTGAGATCTGAGAATTTTAGATATATTTTAATGATGTAATAAGAACTTGAAGTGTAATTTATTGAGCCTTGTGAATTGTGGAAATTATACTTGGAGATTTATGTGTAAGTGTTTAACATAAGTGTGAAACTAAGAGGTCAGATCGATCTTGGGGAAGGAGAGATCGATCTGGTGAGTTAAAAATGACAAGGAATGAGGAATTTAAGTGAGCAGATCGATCTCCAATGGAAGAGGATCGATCTCCTTATGATTCTATTTGAGAGAAGATCGATCTCATGAGGAAGGGATCGATCTCCGAATGTTTCTGTTTAGGAGAAGATCGATCTCCTCAAGGAGCTGATCGATCTCATAAAGCCAAAAAGAGATCGATCTCACCCCTCGATAGATCAATCTCCTAGGCATAAAATTACCCCAAATCATCCCCAAATTCAAATGCAGATCGATCTCATCAAGAGCCAGATCGATCTCCTACCCTCCTCTATATAAGGAACCCCTGCTTTCTCCTATAATTTCCTTTTTTCTCTCTCTTTAAAACCTCATTTTTGTCGAAGCCCTAACTTTCTCACTCATCCAAAGCACCCATTTTCGTCCAAATCAGAGGCTGTGGCAAGAAGAAAAGTTGTTCCTCATCAAAGGGAGAATAACATACTTGGAAATCGAAAGATGGATTGAATCAAGGCAAGAGATAAGCTCTCCACAAGTTTTGGGTAATTTTTAAACCTCGATCTTGATATTTGAAATGATTTTGGTGATAATGGTTATTGGCATTGTGTTGAAGTAGCTAGAAAATGATTAGGGATTGATGAAATTACAATGTAGTTGGAGTGATAATGATATTTAGCAATTTTGGTAATTTTGGGAATTTTGAGTTATAAATGGAAATTTAGACAATGTGGTGAATTAACATAGATATTGTGGCATGGGAAGTGTAGAATGTTGAGATGTTGTGAATGCGATTGTGGATTGTGATAGAGTTATGGGAATTGAGAGATTTGAGGTGTTAAGAGTAATTATGCTCGACTTTGAGAATTGAGGTTACTGTGATGATGAGTATTGATGTTTTAACATCGTTTGGACAGCTCGGGAGTTCCGGAGTGGAATGCGAGACTAGTCCGTGACAAGGGGGAAACAATTGCGCTATACGAGGTGCAAAGAGGTAAGGGAAACTAAACCATTTGTGTATGTGATTTGTGAACTATTATAGCATGATTTGCGATATATAAAACAAGCATGTTTGATGTGTTGTGTTTTGATGAGAATGCACACGATTTTTATAGCCCGTTAGAGCCCAATGTTTTTATGAGTTTATAAGCTACGTGTGAAACCGCTTTATAAACTGTTGAGTTTGTGTGAGAAATGAATTGGGCTCTACATTAAGGCGATATTAAGATTTGAGAAATGTGTGCATGTTTTGTCGGTTGGGACTCGATTTTAATATGTTTTGTGTTGAGTACAAAACGGTTTTAAATGAGTTTTATGAGAAAGAAACCACTATGAGTTCTACGTGAAGGCAAACCAGTTTTATATGATAATGGCTATTGATAAAGACTTAGGTGTGTAAATTTTGAGTACACACCGGGCATTGCTCTGGTAGCATGTAAGCCCGATTCTTCTCTGTTATAGTAATGTGAGACACCCTATTTGGTGGCTGCTGCCACGTGAGATCCCCCATTCTGTGGTTGTGCCACGTATATTTGGTGGTCGTTGCCACGTGAGATCCCCCATTTTGTACCTGTGCCACGTATATTTAGTGGTCGTTGCCACGTGAGATCCCCCATTCTGTGGCTATGCCACGTATATTTGGTGGTCGTTGCCACGTGAGAAACACCATTCTATGGCTGTGCCACGTATATTTGGTGGCCGTTGCCATGTGAAGCCCTATTCTATGGCTGTGCCACGAATCTAAATCAGTGGCTATGCCACGTGTGTTTGGTGGCTGCGCCACGTGCATTATTATTACAGTGATTTTATCACATTTATTGAGAAAGCCATTATCGCATTATTTTCACATACTTGTTACTACTCTATACTGAGCCTTTTACTTCATGTTTCCACATGATTTTGAGATATGAGAATGTTGTTTTGAGAACTTTCATGCTATGGTTTTCAAATGAGTATACTGAGTTTCACATGCAAATAAATATTTTATGATGTGCATTATGGTTTATATAACGAGTCCCTTACCCCCTTACTGAGTGATTTAGAAGCTCACCCTGTTTTCTTTCCCCCCCAGAATTCTTCAAGTGAAAAAGAGTTTCCTTGCGACGTACGGAGTAGTAGCCAGTGGAGGACTTGAGCTCCAGGCCATATATTGTGTTTTGAGGTATCATTTATCTTTTCATGTACGCAGACAATTATTGTAATTACAGACACTTGATGTATAACATTGTATGGGATGTATTAGGATTAATTAACTTAATATTGAGTAATGTATATGATATGGTATATGTTATCTAATGATGAGATCCTGAGGTATGATATATATGATGATGTATGACACTGCACAGGAATGCACCCTTAATTGTGATTTGATGAGAAAAAGTTTTTAAATTTGCCATATTTTTCACATTTTTTGGGGCGTGACAGAGCTTTCTTGGTATCAGAGCTTAAGGTGTTCAGTACTGTCAGTGTCGGTTAAGTGAAATAGAATACATCCCAAGTGTTTGTAATAGTCTGGTCATGAACTGAATTTGAGGATTGAGATTTCAACCGATTTTGATATGTACGCGCAAGAGACGAGTTGAGATAGAGAATGAGTGGATGATGAGGTCGTTCGAGGAGGCAGGCAGAGTCCCCTCCGCTGCCTGCCCCCCAACTAGAGAGTCCTAACTCTCGATTTAATCAGATTGAGACCGATGTGAGGCAAGGTTTTGAGCAGATGGCAGCGCTATTCGCTTAACACTTTGGAGTTAATGCCTCGGGTACTACTCCTACACCACCACAAGGACCTCCCATACCCCCAGTACAGATGGACCCAGTGCCTCCCATCACTCAGCCTAAGGACAGAAGTATAGTCCGACTAAAGGATTTTTTGAAGATGAATCCACCCGCATTTAGGGGAAAGAAGGATCCTACAGAGGCTGAGGAGTGGTTGATGGAGTTGAGAGTTATATTCGATTATCTGGGGTGTACCGATGCTGAGAGGGTCAGTATGAGTATCAATATGTTGAAAGGGAGAGCTCGACATTGGTGGGGTACCACCCAGGGTATTCTGATATCCCGCCAGGATGTGATTGGTTGGAAAGAGTTTCAGATAGCCTTTAGGACCCAATATGTACCACGAGCCACCCAGAGAAAGAAACAAGCCGAGTTTTTGAGTTTGGTACAGGGTGATATGTTCGTGGATGACTATGAGAGACAATTCACCACGCTATTGAGGTATGACCCAGAGACCTTTAAGAATGAAGAGCTCCGCACAGAGAAGTTTGTGTATGAATTGAAGCCCATCATCAGAGATAGATTGATAGGGCTATGTATTACTGAGTTTGGAGATGCTTTGAGACGAGCACAAGAGATTGAAAGAGGAATTGAAATGGTACAATCCCAGAACGAGCTCAGAACGGTGAATAGAGATAAGGGCAAGAGACCAGCAATTTTCCAAACAGAGGTTCGGAGAGGCTCCTTCAGAAGAGGAAGGATTGAGGTGCAGAAGGGTAGATTGGAGAGACCCAGAGGTTACCCTAACATTAGGGAGACCCCTCGAGATGTCAGGCCTGAGTTAAGGGTTTGCAGAAATTGTGGCCGAATGCATGAGGGAAGTTGTACTGGGTTGATCCATTGATGTTTTAGATGTGGAGACATGGGTCACATGGTGAAAGACTGCCCTCAACCTCAGAAACCACATGTTTCGGAGCCTACTAGACAACAGCCCCAAAGAGTGAACCCCCAGAGATGGGCCACTGCTGCAGAGAAAGGGAAGAAACCTGTGGCATAGGGATGTGTGTTTGCCCTAGATAAGGAGACCGCAGACACTTCTACAGAAACCATAAGAGGTACACTCTCTGTCTGTGATTATAAGGCTCATGTGTTAATTGATCCAGGATCCACGTATTCGTTCATTTCTGAGCATTTTGCATGTAGATTAAACTTGAAGTTTGAACCTCTAGAGTATATACTACATGTAAATACCCCTATGCATGAATCCCAGAGAACTGAATTAATTTGTAGAAGATGTGAGATAAAGGTGGGAGATAGAGTGATGTTAGCAGATCTAATCATGTTAAATATGCATGAGTTTGATATAATTTTGGGAATGGATTGGTTGGCAACCAATCGAGTGAGTTTAGACTACTATACTAAGATTGTAACTTTCTCCTTACCTGAACCTTACAGTGTACGTTTGAAATATTGAGTAAATAGACGTATGGAATTTGTAAACAATTTGAGAATTTTAATATTATTTTGGAGAGTATTAAGTATGATTGTTCATGTGAAGGTTATGAAACACTCATATCGGATGATGATCAGGAACATCCGAGGATTGAGGATATACCTGTGGTGTGTGAATTTCTGGATGTTTTCCCAGATGAGTTGCCAGGTTTGCCACCAGAGAGAGAGAGCTAGAGTTTACCATTGATTTGGTAGCAGATACTCAGCCGTCTCTAAACCTCCCTACAGGATGGCATTAGTGGAACTTGAGGAATTGAAGAAACAACTGCAAGAGTTATTGGATCAAGGGTTCAGTAGACCCAGTGTCTCACCGTGGGGAGCACCAGTTTTATTTGTTAAGAAGAAGGATGGTAGTCTCAGATTATGCATAGACTACCGGTTGTTGAATAAAGCCACGGTGAAGAATAAATACCCACTACCCAGGATTGATGATCTACTAGATCAGTTGAGAGGGGCCTCAGTTTTCTCTAAAATTGATTTGAGATCGGGCTATCACCAATTGAGGATCAATGAAGAAGATATTACAAATACGGCCTTCAAGACGAGGTATGGCCATTATGAATTTCTGGTAATGTCCTTTGGATTGATGAATGCCCATGTAACATTTATGAGATTAATGAACGAGGTGTTTAGAGACTATATATATAAGTTTGTGATAGTCTTTATTGATGATATCCTGCTGTACTCTCGGTCGTATGAGGAACATGCACAACATTTGTTGTTAGTACTTCAGATACTTTGAGATAAACAATAATATGGAAAGCTTAGTAAGTGTGAGTTTTGGCTGGATCAGATAGCTTTCCTTGGTCATATAGTCTCAGAGGAAGGAGTATCAGTGGATCCAAGTAAAGTGGAGGCTGTGCTTAACTGGGAAAGACCGAGGACAGTTACGGAGGTACGAAGCTTCCTTAGTTTGGCAGGATATTACAGAAGGTTTGTGGAAGGATTTTCCAGGATTGTCGCCCCTTTGACTAAGCTCATGCGCAAAGAGACTCCATTTATATGGACTGATCAATGTGAGCTCAGTTTTCAGGAATTAAAGAGGAGGTTGACAGCGGCACCTGTGTTAACTATTCCTGAGGGATCAGGAGGATTTTCGATGTATAGTGATGCATCTCATCAAGGATTGGGGTGTGTGCTTATGTAGCATGGAAGAGTGGTCGCATATGGATCACGACAGTTGAAAGACCATGAGCGGAATTACCCCACGCATGATCTAGAATTAGCCGCTGTGGTATTTGCCTTAAAGATCTGGCGACACTACTTATATGGGAAAAGATTCAAGATCTTCACTGATCATAAGAGTTTGAGATATCTCTTTGATCAAAAGGAGTTAAACTTGAGACAAAGGAGATGGATGGAACTCCTTAGGGATTATGACTGAGAGATTCTATATCATCCGGGTAAGGCGAACGTAGTTGCTGATGCCCTGAGCAGGAAGAGTATGATATCTGCTATGATGATCAGGGAATGGGATTTACTGAAGTAGTTCACCGAACTCCGGATCAGAGTTAAAGAGGCAGAGACTGGATTTTTGGCTAGCTTGCGGATAGAGCCCAAGATCATGGATCAGATTAGAACTGGGCAGCGAAGTGATCAGAGGTTGATAGATATGGTTAGCCAAGCTGAACAGGCTTCGCAGTCAGATCTCACAGTCAGTGATGATGGATTGTTGAGATTCAAAGGACGGATTTATGTACTAGACGATAATACCCTAAAGAGACAGATACGGACGGATTTATGTACCGGACGATAATACCCTAAAGAGACAGATACTGAGAGAATCTCACTGCTCGCGATACACCATGCACCCAAGGAGTACAAAGATGTACCGAGATTTGAGAAAGGTGTACTACTGGAGTGGTATGAAGCAAGACGTGGAAGAATATGTGGCCAGATGTTTAGTATGCCAGCAAGTGAAAGCTGAGCATCGGAAGCCTAGAGGACTACTACAGCATTTACCTGTACCTATATGGAAATGGGAGCATGTCACTATGGACTTTATTATGGGTCTACCGAGGACTCGAAGAGGTCGTGACGCTATATGGGTTATAGTGGATAGATTGACCAAGAGTGCCCACTTTCTTGCCATCAAGAGCACAGATACTGTGGATGCCTTAGCTGAGTTGTATGTGAGCGAGATAGCTAGATTACATGGGGCTCCAGTAAGTATTACTTCTGATAGAGATTCCTAATTTACTTCCAAATTTTGGACCTAGTTTCAGGAGTCCATGGGATCTCGATTGAGTTTTAGTATCGCCTATCATCCTCAGACAGATGGTCAGTTAGAGAGGACTATTCAGACCTTGGAGGATATGTTGAGGGTGTGTACGATGGATTTTAAGGGATCATAGGATGATCACCTACCCCTAGCAGAGTTTGCGTACAATAACAGCTATCGTGCGAGTATTGGAATGGCACCTTTTGAGGCTCTATATGGTAGGAGGTGTAGATCCCCTGTAGCTTGGGAAGAAGTCGGAGACAGAAAGATAAATGCTCTTGAGCTTGTTGAGCAAGCTGTACAGAGTGTGAAACTCCTATGTGAGAAGTTACGGGCTGCACAAAGTAGACAGAAAAGCTACGCATATGTGAGTAGACGGCCACTCGAGTTTGATGTTGGTGATGCAGTATTTCTAAAAATATCACCGAGTAAGGGTATCATGCGATTTGGGAAGAAAGGAAAATTGAGTCCTCGATACATAGGACCATTCGAGATTCTCGAGAGAGTGGGAGAGGTAGCCTACAGATTGGCATTACCCCCACAGATGTCCAGAATACACAATGTTTTTCATGTGTCTATGTTGAGGAAGTACCACCCGGACCCTTCTCATGTCATAGAGTATGACAAGATGGACATACAAAAGGACATGAGCTACACTGAGGAACCCGTTCGGATTCTCGATAGAAAGGAGAAGGTAATTAGAACCAAGAGCATCCCATTAGTGAAAGTTTTGTGGAAACATCACTCAATAGAAGAGGCAACGTGGGAACTAGAGAATCTCATGAAGGAGAAATACCCCCATCTATTTGACTAGTTGAGTTGAATTTGGAGGACCAAATTCTTTTAAGATGGGAGGATGTGAGATCTGAGAATTTTAGATATATTTTAATGATGTAACAAGAACTTGAAGTGTAATTTATTAAGCTAAGTGAATTGTGGAAATTATACTTGGAGATTTATGTGTAAGTGTTTAACATAAGTGTGAAACTAAGAGGTCAGATCGATCTTGGGGAAGGAGAGATCGATCTGGTGAGTTAAAAATGAAAAGGAATGAGGAATTTAAGTGAGCAGATTGATCTCCAATGGAAGAGGATCGATCTCCTTATGATTCTGTTTGAGAGAAGATCGATCTCATGAGGAAGGGATCGATCTCCAAATGTTTCTGTTTGGGAGAAGATCGATCTCCTCAAGGAGCAGATCGATCTCATAAAGCCATTAAGAGATCGATCTCACCCCTCGACAGATCGATCTCCTAGGCATAAAATTACCTCAAATCGTCCCCAAATTCAAATGCAGATCAATCTCATCAAGAGCCAGATCGATCTCCTACCCTCCATCTATATAAGGAACCCCTATTTTCTCCTGTAATTTCATTTTCTCTCTCTTTAAAACCCCATTTCTGTCAAAGCTTTAGCTTTCTCACTCATCCAAAGCACCCATTTTCGTCCAAATCAGATGCTGTGGCAAGAAGAAAAGTTGTTCCTCATCAAAGGGAGAACAACATACTTGGAAATCGAAAGACGGATTGAATCGAGGCAAGAGATAAGCTCTCCATAAGTTTTGGGTAATTTTTAAACCTCGATCTTGATATTTGAGATGATTTTGGTGATAATGGTTGTTGGCATTGTGTTGAAGTAGCTGGAAAATGATTAGGGATTGATGAAATTACAATGTAGTTGGAGTGATAATGATATTTAGCAATTTTGGTAATTTTGGGAATTTTGAGTTATAAATGGAAATTTAGACAAAGTGGTGAATTAGCATAGATATTGTGGCATGGGAAGTGTAGAATGTTGAGATGTTGTGAATGAGATTGTGGATTGTGATAGAGTTACGGGAATTGAGAGATTTGAGGTGTTAAGAGCAATTATGCTTGATTTTGATAATTGAGGTTACTGTGATGATGAGTATTGATGTTTTAACATCGTTTGGACAGCTCGGGAGTTCCAGAGTGGAATGCGAGACTAGTCCGTGACAAGGGGGAAATAATTGCACTGTACGAGGTGCAAAGAGGTAAGGGAAACTAAACCATTTGTGTATGTGATTTGTGAACTATTATAGCATGATTTGCGATTTATAAAACAAGCATGTTTGATGTGTTGTGTTTTGATGAGAATGCACACGATTTTTATAGCTGGTTGGAGCCCAATGTTTTTATGAGTTTATATGCTACGCGTGAAACCGCTTTATAAACCGTTGAGTTTGTGTGAGAAATGAATTGGGCTCTACGTTAAGGCGATATTGAGATTTGAGAAATGTGTACGTGTTTTACCGGTTGGGACTCGATTTTAATATGTTTTGTGTTGAGTACAAAACAGTTTTAAATGAGTTTTATGAGAAAAAAACCACTATGAGTTCTACATGAAGGCAAACCAATTTTATATGATATTGGCTATTGATAAAGACTTAGGTGTGTAAATTTTGAGTACACACCGGGAATTGCTCTGGTGGCATGTAAGCCTGATTCTTCTCCGTTCTAGTAATGTGAGACACCCTATTTGGTGGCTGTTGCCACGTGAGATCCCCCATTATGTGGCTGTGCCACGTATATTTGGTGGTCGTTGCCACGTGAGATCCCCCATTCTGTGGCTGTGCCACATATATTTGGTGGCCATTGCCACGTGAGATCCCTCATTCTATGGCTATGCCACGTATATTTGGTGGCCGTTGCCACGTGAGAAACCCCATTCTGTAGCTATGCCACGTATATTTGGTGGCCGTTGCCACGTGAAACCCTATTCTGTGGTTGTGCCATGTGTGAATCTAAATCAGTGGCTATGCCACGTGTGTTTGGTGGCTGCGCCACGTGCATTATTATTACAGTGATTTTATCACGTTTATTGAGAAAGCCATTATCGCATTATTTTCACATGCTTGTTACTGCTCTATACTGAGCCTTTTACTTCATGTTTCCACATGATTTTGAGATATGAGAATGTTGTTTTAAGAACTTTCATGCTATGGTTTTCAAATGAGTATACTGAGTTTCACATGCAAGTAAATATTTTATGATGTGCATTATGGTTTATATAACGAGTCCCTTACCCCCTTACTGAGCGATTTAGAGGCTCACCCTGTTTTCTTTCCCCCCAGATTTCTTCAAGTAAAAAAGGGTTTCCCTACGACGTACGGAGTAGTGGCTAGTGGAGGACTTGAGCTCCAGGCCATATATTGTGTTTTGAGGTATCATTTATCTTTTCATGTACCCAGACAATTATTTTAATTACAAACATTTGATGTATAACATTGTATGGGATGTATTAGGATTAATTAACTCAATATTGGGTAATGTATATGATACGGTATATGTTATCTAATGATGAGATCCTGAGGTATGATATATATGATGATGTATGACACTGCATAGGAATGCACCCTTAATTGTGATTTGATGAGTAAAAAGTTTTTAAATTTACCCTATTTTTCGCGTTTATGGGGTATGACATCAAATGCTGCGCATGCTCCTCCTGTGACTAAGAATATATGAGGATGTCATCAATGAAGACTATCACAAACTGATATAGATAGTCCCGAAATACCTTGTGCATCATGTTCATGAAAACAGCAGGGGCGTTTATCAAACTAAAAGGCATTACTAAGAATTCGTAGTGGCCATATCTAGTTTTGAATACCATTTTTGGAATATCCCCTTTCCTGATTCTCAGCTGGTAATAGCCGGACCTCAAGTTAATCTTAGAAAAGACAGAAGCTCCTCTCAACTGGTCAAACAAATCATCTATTCTTGGTAGGGCATATTTATTTTTCACCGTAGCCTTGTTCAGTAGTCTGTAATCTATACAAGATCTTAGACTACCACCCTTCTTTCTCATAAATAACATCAGAGCTCTCCACGACAACACACTAGGTCTAATAAAACCCTAGCCAAACAGTTCTTATAGCTGTTTCTTTAACTCTTCCAGTTCAACTAAGGCTATCCTATAGGGAGGTTTAGAGATCGGTTAGGTATCTGGCACTAAATCGATAGTGAACTCCAACTCTCTCTCATGTGGTAACCCTGGCAACTCATCTGGGAACACATCTAAAAACTCACATACCACAGGTATATCCTCTATCATTGGAGGTTCCTGACTCACATTAGAGATGAGTGCGATGTAACCTTCACATAAATAAACTAATCAGTACTTTCAAGAAATTATAATTATGTCATAAGATTATTACACTAAACTTCACACATTTTATTCCTTAATAGTCAAATGTACACTGAATTTTTTAGGTAGGGAAAAGGTTACAGTTTTAGTGTAGCAATCTAGACTCACGCGATTGGCCGCTAGCCAATCCATTCCTAGGATCACGTCGAAGCCACTTATATTCAACAAAACTAGATCTACTAACAATACTCTGTCTCAGACCTTAATCTCACACTTTCTGCACACCTTATCAGTCTTTGAGACTCACGCATAGGTGTACTTACATGTTGAATATGATCTAAAGTCTCAGGCTCTAAGTGTACTTTACATACAAAGGATAGTGAAATGAAAGAATGTGTTGTTCTTGGGTTAAATAGCACATGAGCCCCATAATTACAAACAAGAAGTGTACCTCGAATAGCCTCAGACGAAGTGTTTGCTGTCTCCTTATCCACAGCAAATACGTGCCTCTCTGTGATAGGTTTCTTACCCTTATTAATAGCAGTGGCCCATCTCTGGGGAATCACTCTTTAAAACTATTGTCGATGAGGTTCTTGGAAATACGGTCTTTGAGGCTGCAGGCAGTCCTTCACCCTGTGACCCATGTCCCCACATCTGAAACATCCTCGTATCATCCAAACACAATTACCTTTATGTGGTTGGTTGCAGTCTCTGTAAATCTTAATGTCTGGTCTGACACCTTGAAAGGTCTCCGCAACATCGGGTTTAATTATGGGTCTATCAACTTTCACCCTAAGCCCCTTGATCTTCCGTCTCTTAAATGAATCCATCCTAAAATCTGCTCAGGAAGGTTCAGGTCTCTTACCCGTACGTGATTTTTATAATAAATAACACATAACTCAATGGAAAAAATGTTTTCCTTAGTCAATGACTAAAATTTAAATTATATGTTTCATTGTGAGACTTAAATAAAGTAAATAGTTCTAACGGTGAATATCTGTGGGAGATAGAATTAAAATTTTTATGTAAGTTAGGAGATACCTATGTGAGACCTGTGAATTCTATATACTTTAGCTATAAGGTTACAATGTGAGATTTATGATTTGGTTAATGTGGTTATGATATTTCGATCTGCACGTAAGTTATAAATCTAATGAAGTATAAGAAGATAAAGTTTTAATGTCTTAAATGCGTATGGATTGAATATGGTCTATGGAGTAGATTGTGGTAAGTTTTGCCTTGAGTTTCCTGCAAATTTATGTAGCAACAATGAAATCTTTGAATGCTAGATCGATCTCCAAGGATGAGAGATCGATCTAGTAAGCCCAAAAGTATAAGTAAAAGGGTTTTTGATGAGCTGGATTGATAACAACTGAAGAAGGATTAATCTCATAGGGATGGAAGATCGATCCCATGACTCCAAAATGCAATGAGTATACAATAGCAGATAGGAAGATTGATCTCATAAGGGAACAGATCGATCTCCTACTGCCTCTGCCTAGTAAGAATTGATCCTGTCACAAAGACAAATCAATCTTCATTTGTCTCGGCCTGGAAGAGACTGATCCCCCTTAGAAAACAAATCGATCTCCATTTAGTTCTGTAAAGAGCAGATCGATCCCTACCCTCTATCAGATCGATGCTGTAGTTGGTAATTGAGTTGTTGGAGTAGTTGAAACCAAGCAGATCTCCACCTGATGCCAGATCGATCTCACACACTCTATCTATATAAGGATCACGAGATTTTTGTCTGAAGCCGAGTCTCTCTCACCAATACTCAACATTTTCACCTAAACCAAGCTTTCTCTCTCTAAGATCCACCACGTTCTGGACAGAGTTAGAAAAAAAGGTAAGAGACAAAGTTGTTCCTCTTGGTAAAGAGAACAACATACTAGAAAATCAAGGTTAGTTTGAACAAAGGAAAGAGACGAGCATTCTACAAGTTTGATCAAGAGACGACAAGCTAGGTGAGCTCACAAGACCCTTGTTTTTAAGCATTATCATTTTATATATTGGTGAATATATATATATATATATATATATGGTTGGAAATGTTTAAGTCATAAGAGAACTAACAAATGGGTTTAGTTAGAAGATGAAACGTGGATGTCTTGTGATGGTCATGAGCTAGCTTGGATATAGTTAAGGGTGTATAGGTGTAAATAGGATAAAAAAAAGGAAAGGTTGAGTTAGAATGAGTAAGAGAAAGAACTGGAAAATGAGAATGATGTATATTGACGATTTGATGATGTTTGGACAGCTTGGGAATTCGACACGGGAAACGAGGCTAGTCTGAGACCTGGGGGACATTGTATCACTCAGAGTGCAAGAGGTAAGGGAAATAAAATGTTTGTGCATGTGAGTTTCTAAATGATGAAAATACCTTGTTAGCGTGAAAAAGGTTTGATAAACGAGCATGTTTATGAGAAATGAGTTGATTTCATGCTTTGATGAATGTGTAAGTGTTTTACCGATTTGAGCTCGGTTTTGATGAATTTTGTGTAATTCTGAACATAATGTTTTATAACAGAAATGAGTTTTTCGAGATATCCATTATGAGCTCTACGTGAAGGCAAAATGGTTTTTATACAACAATGGCATATTATACTAGGACTAAGGCTTGTCATGAGATGCACATCGATACTCCGCTTGGATAGCGTTGAGTGGCCTTGCTCTAGTAGCATGTAAGACCGATGCCTTCGTTCTGGTAACGTGAGATGACCCCGCTCTGGTAGCGATGGGTGGCCTTACTTTTGTAGCATGTAAGACCAAGGCTGTACGACTCTAATCAAGTCTACAACGATATCATGGCCATGGATAGATGTCAACGTTTACCCTCTTCTGAGGATGTCCTCCTTGAGGATGATTTGATGTGACGTGATATGCTTATGACGTTGTTTTTATATAAGTTTTATTAAATGAATAGTCTTGACTATTTTGATGAATGACGTATTTTTATTACTGTGATTTCTATCATGTATTGAGATTTGATGTTATGATGAATTGTGATTTTTATCACATAAATTATGCAGATACAAACTGATGCCATTGTTATTATCATTATTACCATAACGGTTTACATGCTCGAATACTTTTGTCATGTTTTAAAATGTCTGGATGATGAGTTATGATGAATTTATAAAATGTCTCTTATCCTCCTTACTGAGCGATTTGAAAGCTCACCCTTCCCCCTACAGATTATTTACATTGAGCGAGCTAGTACCTGCCATGTACGTGATATAGGCTAGTGGATAAGATCTCCCCAGGCTATCACTTGTACACACACAAGGTATAAATTCAGTTCATTTTGTATCCAGACAATGATGTAATACAGACATTCGGGTTATGTATTATTGGGATGTAATTAGGACGATATGGGGAAAATGAATTGAGATTTGTGGGTTGATCCTTTTTAGATATTATGCATTAATTTTATGAAGTAAAAAATTGTGTGATCTTGGGGATAATGATTCATTACAAACATAAGTAATTAAATGACACTGTATGAGAATGCACCCAGAATTAGTAGTTTTAATTTAAGAAAAATTTAAATTTGCCATATTCTCCTCGCTTTCGGGCTGTCACAACCTATATGAAGCGTTAGTACAATTTCTAAATTTAATTTATTTTCATACATGTTGAAAAGGGAATCTATCAAGTATAGGGATACATAAATTTATAGGTGTTTACATGAGTATGAAATAATTTCCAATTAAGCACATGAGAATGTGCACATAAACATACAGGTGCATACCCATATATATATGTATATAAGTGGGTGAGGGTAATAAATATATGTATATAAACAATATACATTCACGTGGCTAAGAGCTCCCATTAGTGGAAGAAACATGCAGAGAACATACATATATGAAGGTTACATTAAAAGGGAAATGTGGAAGGTTGAAGCTGGACGAGAAAGGGAACCATACTCGAAAATGATTCTCTGCGGCAGTAAACTGTAACAAAAATCATGGGAGAAGGATAAGGTGATGGAAGTAGGCTGAAAGGATATAGAGAAGAGAGGATTGTGCATGGTTTAGTAGATTAGTGGTGCTACCAAGCTCAATCTATAACAGACAGGGAAGTGCTCGGTGATGAGGAAATGTGAGATAGAGACGCGAACCAGGAAACGCTAAACAGGAGACATGGGAAATTGGAAACAGAAACATGATACAAGAAGCGTAGAACAAAAGTATGAGGGAAAAGGTCTTCGATAAGGGAGGATGAACCACTGAGCTGCCTTGGGAAAAGAAAAGAAAAGAAAATGAGGGGCAAAAGTGAAAGAAAAGAGAGGCAGCAGATTTTGGGAGCGAGGAAACTGCAGTGGGTAGTTGAAAGCCTACTGTACCTGAAATTTTAGAGGAAAAATGAAAAAAGTATAGCCGCAGGAGATGGGACAACACTGAGGGAGTTGTTGCGGATTGAAGCTGGGGCAGTGAAGGAGTAGGATAAATAGGGAGCTGTGTGCAGGAGGGAGAACAAAACCTGATTCAAAATTTATGGGGAAACAATAGATTGAGGTACAACAGTATGGTGGGGGTTGCTTCGGTACACAGGCACAGGAAAACAACTATAAACAACTGTGAATTATATATATATATACAATAGACCAAGACATGGAAACATGAACCGAGAGCTTGTAGAAAGAAATAAGTGTGAAAGCAGAAGAACTGAGAGAGGAAAGCAGGAAAACTGAAGCAATAAGCAACTGCAAATTGAACCAAGGAGCCAAGAGGAACCCAAGATTAGAGTTGAAAGTTGGCAAAAATTGTGAGGCAGTAAGGAGGGGACTGAACCTCGATAGAAGCAGGAGATCGAGAAAGGGAGGTGTAACAGAGGAGTTTCACCTGCGAAAATTGAAGACCGAGTTGTGATGATGATGAAGACGATGGCTGAAGTGTGGGGGACGATGAAGCAAGTTACATGACCGAGTAAGGTGATGATGATGGATAACACTAAGGAGGAGGAAGAGAGACCGTGAATAGGGGATGAGCCTAGGGTAGAAGCTGGAAACAAGGGACACAGGGCTGGCAAGAATTGGAAGAATGATGGTCGAGACGTGTGAGTGATGATGGTGGCTGGAAATAGACAATAAAGGGCAACGAAACCAGGAACAATAAAGGAAGAGATGGCAGCATCGGTGATGCTGAGGAAAGGAGTTGGAGATTCGGCAACAGTGAAGAAAAGAAGATGAACAGTAAGTGAGAAAGAAAGAAGAAAAGGAAGAAGAAAAAAAAGAAAGAGAATGACGGGAAAGGAAGAAATGATTCAAAAAATATTGGGTGAACAGTAACCCAAAAAAAAATTGTTTATATATAAGTATATATATATAAATAATGAAATTAAAGTTAGAGCAAAGCGCATAAGGAAATTTGGGAAATTGAGGAAATAGACTGTTTGAGAATATTGTTAAAAATATTAGTACGAAATTTCGAAGGAAATAACTCGAGTGGATTCGAACCCCCCGACTCGCTTCGTCGAGACAATCGAGGACTACGGACAGACATTGAGGTAAGGAATTTATGCAAGTTTTTGTGATAAGTGTACGTATTTTATGATTTCAAGTAGCTAAATAGATACCATAGAGATAGAAAACCCGTTATTACCCCTACGTATAGACTGAACTGAACTGAAAAGTGTTGAAAAAATTCATAATTGCATAAATGGCATGTTTCAGTGTTTTCATCATTGAAATGCTATTTCTAACGGTAGATGGATAGGTTGGTTATTTTTTTTACTATTTGTATAAAATACCACGTTTTACGAAGTTAAGTTTGATTGAGTGGGAGAAATTTCATGATGGGTGGCCTCCCAGGAAGTCTCCACCCATATTTCGTTTATGCACTATTTTTGTACTGAATACTGTTTTTTATATCATTTTTGAAAGAATTGAACCACCTATCCAATTTTTGAATGAAACGATGCTGGAGTGCTTGCTGAATGTATCGCATAGACTGACTCGCACTGACGAGATGTACGTGAGCACGTGCTGACTGTGTTTCGCATGGCCTGACTAGTAGTGATGAGACGTGCTTGAGCGTGTGCAAACTGTATCGCACGAACTGAGTCACGCTGACGAGATGTGCTTGAGCGTGTGCTGACTATTTGTCGCACTGATGAGACGTGCTTGAGTGCGTGCAGACTGTGTCGCATGGTCACATGAGATTTTTATATGATTTATGAGAAGAAGACCGTACTAGATTTTGAGACTAAGGTGATGGTAGTGTAAGACCTGATATTTTTGAGTGCATTTAAAAAATGCAAAAGGACTTAAAATGGTATTTTCGAAAACGTGCAAGGGTAAAATGGTCAAAAGATCAAAATTCGGTATTAATCGGGACAAGAAAATTTAATTAAAAATATGGGATTGAGAAATCTTGATCAATAACGAAGAAATAATTAAATTTCGGATTAAATTGATCAAGATATGAATTTATTGGAATAAATCAAAATTTTTGTATCGAAAAATAATCCCGAAAATAATCGAAAAATATACCGAAAAGGTAAAATCGGACTGATAAATTCATTTATGAAATAAATGAATAAATTAATAATTTTTCAGATATTTTGGTAAAATAATAATATTTAATTGATTAAAATAATAATAAAAATAAATTATAAATAAATAAATAAATAAAATGTAAAAAAAAAAAGAAATCTGGAATTTCGAAAACATAAGAGAAAAGAAACAGAAACGGGGAGAAGCAGAAAACAAGCCGAGACCGAGGAGGAATCACCGGCGAGGCCTAGGGGCCGACGAGGGGCGACACCTGTGCAACACACAAGCAGCCGTGACGAGCGGCGAAGTGGCCAAAAAATGCTGAAAACGAAGGAGAAGCCGCGGGGGAAGAAACGTCGATTCGCCGGCGATTGTACCGATTCGAGCCACACCGAGGCCCGATTTAGGGAGCCCATGCGATGCCGCACTGAACGGCGGCAGAATCGCACCGGGAACCGACCGGACGGCGACGGAATGACCAGAGGATGACTGAACTAGCCGAACCGGACTGAACTATTCGAACCAAATCGGACCGAATCGGCAGTCTGAACCGGGTTAAACCGAACCAAACCGGTTCAGCCAAAAAGAGAGGGAAAAAAAGGAAAAAAAGGGAAAAAAGAAAAAGAGAAAAAATTAAGGAAAATTCCAGTGATGCAATCGAGCTTCGGGTAAGTCGGTAAGCGATTGAATTGACCGATTTAATTTTTAGAATATTTAATTTGATAAATAATCGACTGAAAGTTTACCGGAAAATATATTTAATTGTGTAGCTCGACGATTGGCATCCACCGAGAGCTCGAGACAGCCTCGATTTGTGTACGATCATGGAATAACGGGTAAGTAACCTTTATTTACGACAATTTTGCATCGTTATACGTGTTGATGAATTACGGATTTAATTTTCGCATAAATGAATTAAATTCAGGAAAATTGGATAAATTGTCGTAAATACTAAATTGAGATATCTGAAAATTTAGAACGAGGCTAAATAAATTACTGATGGGCCCAATGAGCCCCATAGGCCTCGATAAAGTGTGGTAAACGGGCTTAAGGCCAATTAAGGCCCACTATGGAACAATCGGGCCCAATATGGGTAAACGGGCCCAATGATTTAAAATTAAACCCATGAAATATGAAATACAATTAAATTGTATTGTAATTGACCTGATGAATGTGTATCCGCAGTTTTGAAGATTGGATTCGGAGCAAATCGGACTGCGTGATGAGTCATCAGTGGAAAGGTCAGACTGTACAGAAAATGAGGTAAGGGAATTATGTGAGTAGCTAGAGGTAGCTACGCGTATTTTAGATAGTTTTTTTTTCTGTACACTGAATATGTATGTATACTCTGATTATGTATAATGATACTAAAAGTGGTTTAAATAATTTTGAGGATCGAAATAGGTGAAAAGACTATTTTACCCCTATTGAGGGAAGTTCACCTAAGGATGGTGAAAGCATGACATGCATGAAATGCATGATTTAAGGAATTTTATGATTAAGGAATTTTATTGGTTTTAATCAAAGCAAAGCGATAAATTGGCCAGTAATTGCATGAATTTCACATGATAACACTACGTAAGTGTTATTTCTATTTAAATGGAAATTTCTTTGAAAAATGGGCCAACTATCAAGTTTATATGGAAACAGATAGTGCTGGCACGTAGTTCGCACTATATCTACGTTTGTGAATGTGCATAAATGTGCTTGAGCGGTTGCTCGCATCGACTTGTGACATCATATGCATGACATGTGCTAGAGCGATTGCTCGCACTGATTTTTATGCCTATGACTTGCATGAGAAGTGCTGGAGCCTAGCTCGCACTCTGTTTTGACATGTTTTGATTTGTTTTGACGTGGTATGGATAAAGAGGTGCTGGAGCGATTGCTCGCACTAGTTTTAATGATTTGACATGCATGAGAGATGCTGGAGCTTAGCTCGCATCCTGTTTTGATATGAATTTGCATAAAGCCGTGCTGGAGTGTAGCTCGCACGAGATTTGATTTAATTATGCATAAAGTTGTGCTGGAGTGTAACTCGCACGAGATTTGATTTACTTGAGCATTCATTTATGCTGGAGCTTGCTCGTACAAAGTTTTGTATGGTTTTTATAATTCATTCGAATGCCGTACAGGAGTTTTTTCCCGTACGAGGTTTTCATTGAGTTTTTATACATATCCGTACTTGAGCATTTCTCGTACATGGATTTTACTTGAATTTATAATCAGTTTAAGTCGTATTGGAGCGTTGCTCGTACGCAGATTTCATTGATTTCTATGAAACCGTGCTAGAGCTTCGCTCGCACGAGGTTTTCTGATATCATGAATATGCATGGAGCCGTGCTTAAGCTTCGCTCGTACAGGGATTTATATTACATGCATATAGCCGTGTTAGAGCCTCTTGTAGACTGTGTGTCACAGTGAGATGATATGCTCACACGTGCAATCTAAGACAGAGATGATATAGGTGGATAAGACCTATTGTAGGCACCCCTGATTGAGCTTGGGTTCACAGAGTACATTGTACCGTGTATGTCACGCGGAGTACGCTGTACCGTGGGGATTGTTGGAGTGGAGTGGCATTGGCCATGAGGCAGCAAGCCATGCCCTCGCAATCCTGGTGTTATGCTGTTCTGGCGGGTAGGACAACCCACCTCCCGTTTCAGGTGTGATACCCCGCACACTAGGTACCGTGTTGCCAGGGATCACTAGGATATGGCCATAGTCCTCGATGTTACTGATAATCACTTACATGTCTCACATGATATAACTATTGGTCGATAGACCAGGGTAGACCCGAAGGAGGGGTCAGGCCCCCGATTTTATGATTTTATGATATGTGACCCTAAAAGAAGGGTGGTTTTATAACCAAAGTTTTATAATGAATTTTAACAAATTGTTTTATGAGTTTGAAATGGAATTATGAGATTGTTTTATGAGTTGATTAACCCGGAAGGGTTAGTTTTTACTGCAGTTTTAATGTATTGATTTAAATGCAGTAGCATGTGAAGTTTTCCATGCTTTCATTTGAAATCCATGATTTGTCTTACATGACATGAAAGATTGCATGATCTTGATTAAATTCATGCTTAGTGTGATTTAATGATGTCACATAAAATGCTTTGAATGCATGAATTACATGATTTATATATGCACAAATAGTTTTGGATAAACTATGGCATTGAATATGCATGACTTTGTGCGTGAAATTTTAAATGAAAAGAAATGGATTTAAGGGCATGGCATTATGAGCATGTAGATAGTGGAGCTATCTACTTACTTGCATAATTGCCTTACTGAGCGTGTGGTTTGCTCACCTCCCTTATTTTTCCATCTTTTCAGAGCACTCGCAATAGTTATTGAGTGGCTAAGGACTTGCACGCTTGGTGCTTCCCATCAAGAGACAGGTATACACATTTGTATGGTCTTGTATCTAAATATGTAATGCACAGTACTGTAAACGGACATTAATGTCGGGGATGTAGAGTTATAAATACCAATGGGTATGTATTTAATTAAAGTCAAAGAATAGTAAACTCTGATGTATAAATGTGATTATGGAAACGGAATTGGTAATAGTGTGAGGTGACTAACACCGAATCATAGCCCAACTGTTTGTAGGATGGTCACGATGAGAGAAAGGTAAGAATTAAATAATAAATGAAAAAACGAAAAATTTACTCTGATTTTTAGGTAATTTGGGTCGTGATAGGTGGAGATTAATGTTGAGGGGTAAATCCTTGAGATTACTCGGTACCCTCAGTCATATTGTATTGTATTAGGGTCCATGAATGTATACTGTACTATGTGGATGCACATGGAGTACGTTACACCGTGTATTGAGTGTTCGGACTACTTAACTGAACTGAACTGAACTGTACTGTATTGATTGGCCGATGGGCTGGATTGACCCATCCCCCCTGAGGTGTATGACACTCGCGCAAGCCTGGCTCATGAGGCACGGGGTCACTGACTATGGCCATATGTCGATTGTACTGTTATTAACTGAATTCTACTATTATTGATTGAATCCTAGCCTAGTCTCAATGAACGAAATTGTTTATTGATAGAAAGAAAAGTGAACTAAACTATTTTACTGATTGAGTGAATCATTTTAAAGGAACGTAATCAAGTGTTTTACTGCATTAATTGAATAGTAAATGGTTTCATCATACTGACTATATTGAATATGATATAGTATATTTTCGAAAATGGAGTGAGATTGAAAGTATTTTTCAAGGAAAGTGCATCGATTGTGAATCGTTTTCAGTATTAACGAATTAAATTATATTCAAGTGTTTCACAGTGTTTTATAACTGATCATGGCATACATTATAAGCATGTAGATAGTATGGTTGTCTACTGCTTACATAAGTTTCTTACTGAGCACGTTAAGCTCACTCCCTACTTTTCTCCACAGAGTCCCATTAGTAACTTGGGCGCTTCCTTTATTAAGGCATGTCACACACCTATGGTTTCGTAGAGTATTTTTCTGCGTTGAAGGTATACCCATTTGTAAAAAATTATTTTGTATATAAAATTTTGATAAGTACAGTAATGCATAAGAGATGTGTATGGGGAATATGAACATATTTTGTTTAAATTTATTCCTAAGAAAGAAAAAAATTAATCAGATTGAGTATTGTTCTCACCCAATATCGATTTGTAGCCCAACTAAAATGTGTGTAATCTGGGTCGTCACAAAAGTGGTATCAGAGCAAGGTTGGCCTGATACGAGTCAATATTAAAAGTGAAAAAGACTTAGAAAGTTCACATCCCCAACATTACTATACATTATTTAGATACAAACGGGTATACCTAGCTGAGTCTTATTGAAACAAATTGTGTCAGTGAATGAAGGGAAACTGATAGATATGACTGATTAGTATTACAGTCATACTGGCAGATGGATATGAACCGTTCCTCGAGACCGTAGAGATAGGCCCGAGAGATGTAGTGACCTCTCGTCTGAGTGTATACCTTATAGTTTCACTGGAAAAGTTTTGGAGTTCGCTTCGTAAAAATTTAGCGGGACATGAAAGCAATGATGATATTGTCGGGTCAAGTGATAGTGACCTCATGATAATGATAACGATTAAGGTATGACTGAGAGTAAGACTGAGACAACTTTGAAAAATAGTATGCTATTACATACTAGAGTAAAGAATCCAATTGTAATGGAAATTTGGAAAATGAAATTGAAAAAACTTACATGGATTCTTAGAGTATGACAGTGACCTTAATAGACTTGGGTAGTTTGTCACGACCCCCAATTTACAGAAAATCACTACCATTTTTTTTATCCATTATTCTTACTTTCCTTCAATCGTGAACAGCTTCACCACCAACAGTTAGGCTGTGCATCGATGTTAATCTCATCCAACCATACCATTTCAATTCACATTTTCCTTAAACGTAAACACTTGCATTTCATAGTCAGAGTTGCCATTTTACATGAGTTTACAGTTCTTTACATCCCCAAATGTTACATTCAAAATATTACTGTGCTATTGCATGTCTATACCTTTATTTTATGGGATGCAACAGACACCTGAAATTAAACCCTCAGTCGCTCTCAATCTACTGAAAGTGCTCTATAGAGGGGAAAATAAGGGGGTGAGCAACCACACGCTTAGTAAGGTAATCGTACGAGCAAGTAGATAACTTTACTATCTACATGATCGTGATGCCATGCATAAAACCAAGCAATTACACGTCATACCCAAAAACATCAATTCATGAACGTGTTCATGGTATGTAAAGCAGTTCATGCTATTCAAATCAGTGCACAAGTCAGTAAATTAAGCATGGAAAATCATCATGCAAGCTACACTTAAAATAGTTCATGCTAATCAAATTCAGTTCACAAGTCGATAAATAAAGTACGAAAAATCATCATACGAGGTGCACTTAAAATAGTTCCTAGTCGACACAATTCAGTACCAAATCACTATCCGTCAGGACTCAGCCCTTCCCTTGGACTGTCCTGACCCACAAAATAATTTAAATCGTGCAATCATCATAAATCAGGTGACATGTTAGAGTAGGCAAATAATAAGGGTAATATCTAGGACTATGACCATATCCTCTGTGATCCCATACTACACGAATCCTAGTGTGCGGGTTATCATGCATATCTGCTTCCACACGAGAGGTGGGTCACGTCCTACCCGTCGGTCCATAGTAGATTTTACCTCATCCGAAGATGGTATATATATATATATATCCAAGCACGGTACAACATACTCCATGCTACATACATGGTACAACATACTCCGTGGACCATATCAAATCATGCCAATCTCAAAATACATGTGCGAGCCTATTTAATCGATGTGACACAAAGTCTACCCGCAGTTCCCAACACGGCTCCCAACATGTCATAAAATCATGCGCGAGCAAAGCTCTAGCACGACTGTAAATGTATAGCGAACATTTAGTGCGAGAAATGCTCTAGCACTATGTCATAAAATCCATGTGAAAACTAGTGCGAGTGTCACGACCCAAATTACCTAAAAATCAGAGTAAATTTTTTTGTTTTTTCATTTCCTTCCCGATCGTGAATAGTTACACTACTAAACAGTTGGGCTATGATTCGGTGTTAGTTACCTCTCACCTATTTACCATTCCATTTTCATATTTCATTTACATATCAATTTATTTTAACCAAATACATCCCCAATGTTACATCTGTGTACAGTACTGTGCCTCTATATGTTCAGATACAAAAATTATACAAATGTGCATACCTGGTCTTGATAAGAAGCAGCGGATAACCGAAATGTAAGACTATTGTTGTTCTCTTCTACTGAATGTACCCTGTGGGGTTAAAAATGAAAGGGTGAGCATAACCAGCTCAGTAAGGCAATAATGTAAGCAGGTAGATAACTATACTATCTACGTGCTGATAATGTCATGATATAAAATCGTATATATTTGGAGCATGAGGTAAGACTAAAACGATGCCACATGTATGTATATATCATATAAGAGAAATTATGAAATCGACATATAAATCAAACATGGAAAAATCATCATGTATGACATCTCATGCTTGTCACATTAAAACTTATTTGTTTCATTACAAACTCATCACGTTAAAACTTATTTGTTTTATCATAAAACAACCTCATCATGGTCAAACCCATCTCTCAGGAATACCTTGATTCATTAAATCGCATCTCATTTAAAAAAAAATAAATCGGGACATTACCCCTCCCTCGGGTTCGTCCTAGTCTATTCAGACTGTATGATATCATGTGAGGCATGTAGGTTACTGTATGAAAATCGAGGACTATAGCCATACTTTGTCCCTGTGATCCCAGGCTACACGGATCCCGGTGTGCGGGCATCACAACTGCAACGGGAGGTGGGGTCAAGTCCTACCCGCCAGAATATCAAGTAACATCATCGAGTCATCATGACTGCACGGTACAGCGTACTCCGTGTGACATACACGATACATCGTACTCCGTGGACCCATATCATAGTCTGAGGGTGCGAGCATCTCAACTCTTTGCGATACACAGTCTACAGGAGGCTTCCGCACGACTATATTCATGTCAACTCACGTCTAGTGTGAGCGAAGCTCCAGCACCACGCTATGCATATCATGATATCTAAAATCTCGTGCGAGCAAAGCTCCAGCATGATTTTATGCACACACAAATTTCTCGTACGAGCAATGCTCCAGTACGGCTTTAATGAGTAATAAATCAGTAAAATTTAGTGCGAGTAATACTCTAGCACTCTTTTTACTCGAATAAATATGATAGGTGGCTCAATCTTTATAAAACATCTTTTAAAATTGTAACCGGTACAAACCGGTACCCTTTCGTATAATTCATGAAATCAACATCCAACCTATGTGTAAATTTGCTTAAACCAAAACAATACATTCATATAAACCATCAAAACATGAAAATCATGCAATTTATTTGCCTTACTACCTTTTTTGTAAATTTTATTCCTAAGGGCAATATCGTCTTTTTCTTTTTTCACCCATGCCCAGAGTTTTCATAAAAATTATTATTTCCTTTCTAGATACTTTACGAAATTCTAAGCCTTGTAATTCCCCTCAAAAATACGCATAAAAATCTCTATGCACCTACAAAATTCCCTTACCTCGATTCATGCGCAAACTTATCTCGTCTGGATAATATCCGATCTCTCAGTCCAACTGCGCGTCAACCAAATCTACGAAACTGCATATAACCACATATTTTGGGTTAATTCACTTATTTTTATCAGTATATCATATTTACTAATCGAATTTAACGTATTGGGCCCGTTTTACTTTATTGGGCCCAATTGCACCTTAATGGGCCTCAACCCATTTTCAGCCTGTTTCTACTTATTAAATCCCTTCTTCGGGTTTACTGGGCTCATTCAGCTTATCAATAATCATCGGGCTTCGTTCCAAACTCATTGGATAGCCCGTATACTATTTACGGTAATTACGTTGCAATTCTGATAAATATTGCTTTTTATACATAATGAATCCATAAATTCCGTAAAATAATCAAAACTCTGTATTAAAGGACACATATTATCGTAATTAAAATATACTTACTCAATGTTATGCGGGGTACAAAAATTGAAGCTCAATCGGCTCTCGTTCGGGCTTTGTCGTAAAACTGCACAATTATATATTTAATTTCGGGTTAATTTCCGATTAAATATAAGTTAAATAAATTTTTCAAAAATCAAATCGGTCACTTTGGACCTCGTATCGACTTACCTGAAGTTCGATGTATCCCCAAAAATTCTTTCCCTTTTTCCTTTTTCTCTTTTTCTCCTTTTTTTCCCTACTTTCTTGGCTGAACTGGTTCAGTCTGGTTCAACCCGGTTCAGACCGGTCCGGTTCACTCTGGTTCACTCCGATTCGGTCAGTTCAGGGTCTTGTCGATCGGTTCTCTGCCGGCTTCCGCCACCAGTGGCTCCGCTGGGCAGTCCGATGCACGGATCTGGGGTTGTTTTCGTTCAAGGTCGCTGGAAAGTTGTTGGTCCGGTGCGTTCTCCCTTCGCCATTGGTGGTTCTCTCTCTTTCCACTGATTTCGGCACCGTCCATCGGTTTCGTCGACCGTGACCACCACCGATCAAGTTGGTATCACATGGGGTCACTCGGCTGGCGGTGGTTGGGCCCAAATCAACTTCAGTCGTCGGATTTCATTTTTTTTTCCTCTCGATCTCTCCGTTTCTGCCGTTCCTCTCATCGACCGCCGCCGTTCGTGGCTCCTTTAGGCCGGTGGTGGCTCGGGTAGCTCGGCTGACTTCCTTACCAGTTTCCATCGGTGGAGACAGAAGGGGGAAAGGCCCTTAGCTTCCCTCGATTTTCC
The DNA here is from genome assembly GCA_033439115.1 of Firmiana major. NCBI lineage: Eukaryota > Viridiplantae > Streptophyta > Magnoliopsida > Malvales > Malvaceae > Firmiana > Firmiana major. The sequence continues at coordinate 67,582,477 of CM065901.1, read as the reverse complement.
TTTCCCTTCCCAGAATCGCGAGTCTGCGATTTGTTTTTTTATTATTAATTTATTTTATTATTATTTTGATTCATTTTATTATTATTTATTCATTATTATATTATTATTTTGCCAAAATATCTAAGATAAATTATTATTTAATTCATTTAATGAATAAATAATTTTCTCGGTATTATTTCGACTTTTCGGTATATTTTTCGATTATTTTCGAGATTATTTTTCGAATTAAAAATCCCGATTAATTTCGATTAATTCTCATAAATTCCAATAAATTTAAATCTTGATCAATTGAACCCGAAATTTATTTATTTCTTTGTTATTGATAAAGATTCTCAAATCCATTATTTTTAATTAAATTTTCTTATTGGGTTTATACCGAATTTCGATCTTTTGATCGTTTTACCCTTGTACGTGTTCGGGATTAATTTAACCTTACTTTCCTTCATACACCCACCATTTTTTCTTATTTTAATTTTGTATTTTTGGTTAACTTCTTTTCGATCCTTTCCGTTTGGCCTGTGGCCATTTTGGTCCGTATTTGGCTACTTCCGACGTTCACCGAGATTTCATTTCAATCATTTCTTTCACGAACATACTCATTTCGTGTTTTAACTAAATTCGGGTCTTCCATAATCTCCCCCACTTAAGAAATTTGGTCCTCCAAATTAGAACCAAGTTCAATGGATCCATAAACAACTCCGGGTACATCTATTGCATCATACTCTTTAATTCCCATGTGATTTTTCCGGAGTGTACTACTACCAACATACTTTAATTAGGGAGATTATCTTAAACCTCATTACTTTCTCCTTCCGTCTAATACCTGAATTGAATTTTCAACATACGTTTTACTTTTATTGAGCTAAGCTGTTGGAGCTCATATCTGGTCACATACGCTGGGTCCGAATAATATTTTCGAAGCATCATAAGATGGGACACATTGTGGATGCCTGCCAATTTAGGTGGTAACGTCAACCTACAGGCTTTGTCTCCCACTTTTTCCAATATCTTTTCGAATCTCGTTACGTCTTTATGCTATGTCCTAAGGGCATGTAACTTCCAATAATACTAATTCACCCTCGGTGAATTCCAATGGTTTTTGTCTCTTGTCAGTATAGCTTTTCTGTCTGTTCTGAGATGTTCTTAATCCTTCACAATTAACTGAACATGCTCAGAGGTTTGTCTTACCAATTCGGGAACAACTCGATATCTATTACCCACCTCTTCTTATCCAAATTGGGGAAACAATCCCTACGGCCATACTATACCTCATCTGAAGTTATCCCGATACTCAAGTGACAACCGTCATTATTGACGAATTCAATTAGTAACAACTGATCATCCCAGGAGCTTATCAGATAAATGGCACACGCTCTCATCATATCCTCCAGAACCTGTACAGTCCTCTCTAACTAACTATCTGTCTGAGGATGGAAAGCTGTGCTAATACTCAGTCGGGTTCCCATAGCTTCCTAAAAAATATTCTCAGAAGTGAGAAGTGAAGCGGGAACCCCTATATGATACAATGCTCACTGGAAAATTCTTTGTATTTCACAGTTTTCCATACACATAAATCCGCCTACACACTCAGAGTATCTAGGGATTTCTTAACCAGAAGGTGGGTAGACTTTGTCATTCTATCGACTATCACTCAGATAGCCTTATGATTCATTCGGGTCCTCTGTAACCCATCACGAAATTCATGGTAACTTGTTCCCATTTTCGTGTCAATATAGGTAGAAACTGCAATAACCTTGCCACTTCTTTTGTTCTACCTTACTCTACTGACATACAGACACTTTTTCCACAATCTCCACTATATTTCTTTTCACATCTGACCACCAACACCCTTTTCTAAGATTTCGATATATTTATTACTTCTCGGATGCACTATATCTCCCGAAGAGTGAGCTTCTGACAATATCACTACCTCATCAAATATGGTCCTGGGGAGTACTTATCCTATCTCTGAACCTCAGTAAGTCATCATCACTTTCTGTGAACTCTGTCACTGTACCCATCTGAATCTGACCCACATATCGACACCCTGCCGATCATCACGCTAAGCTTGTCAAATTCGATCACTCAAATCCAGTTCTAATCTTAGGCTAGCTGTCACACAATCACTGTCATCATCAGAGGGAATCACATCACTACTGAGGCTTACAACTACTCTATCAGCTCACGCTCTCTGACCATCATATGTGGTACCATCCCGAGGCTCTTTCTACTCATGGCATCAGCCATTACATTAGCCTTTCCTGGGTGGTACCATCCCGAGGCTCTTTCTACTCATGGCATCAGCCATTACATTAGCCTTTCCTGGGTGGTACAATTTTCACAATCATAATCCCTCAGAAGCTCTAACCCTCTTTGTTCTCATATCCGTCTCTTTCTGTGAAAATACATACTCGGAGCTTTTATGATCAGTGCATACTTGAAATTTTTCATCGTATATATAGTAGTGTCATATACTCAATACAACCACTATCGCTGTCAACTTTAAATCATAGGTCGGATAGTCCTTTCATGATCCTTAAGTTGTCTGGATTCATAATTGACTATCTTCCCCTTTTGCATCATTACATCGCCTATTCATTATTTTGAGGTATCCATAGACTTATGAAAAGCCTCTTAATCTATTGGATATGGTGAGAATAAATACGGTGGTTAGTTTATTACTTTAATACACCAAAACTCCTGTTACGCCTATCATCCCATTCAAATACAACTTTTTCTAAGTTAAACGTGTCAATAAAGTAGTTCATTTCGAGAACTCTCAACAAATCATTTGTAAAAACAATTTTCAAATTTTTGCTTATAATTTTCTCTGGACGGTAAATACACTCAAAATATCATCAATATGGATGATAACAAATCAGTCCAGGTAAAGTTTAAATACCTTATCGTGGTTTTGTTCCACTAAATATTTTAATCACTCATATCCTTGACCTATGTATGCATAAACGTGTAATGTCATTTTGAAATCGCTTCTGTTCAAGATACTAACCCGCATCATTTCCTTTTTCTTATATTAATGGCTTTTATAAAATTTTAATTAATTTTTAAACATTCACGATTAATTGAATTCTATATTTCTTATCGTATCAGTAAAGGTACCCTAATTTTAAATGTATATTATTATGACTGTCGATTTCAATTTATAAGTTGTGTATACTTTTAGACGCTGTCAAGTCTTCAGGTGGGGAGGTATTTTGAAATACCTTTATTAACCCTCAGACTTGACCACAATTACTTTACATATTAGTCTATGTGGTCACAATTCATATTCGCTACTAATTGCTTTAATCCAAATTACTTCATGTATCAGAGATATTCTTACCTTGTATACACCTCTTATTCCAGTCTATCTCTTTTCGTATATCACTTATAACAAAACTCTGTCATTACTCATTCCGTGAGTACAATCATTTGCTCCTTTAATTTCAATCGCTAGTCCCCTTTTATTACTTGTCACAACTTACCGTATACTTTCAAGGGGTAAAACAACACTGTCTTAGAATAGAACTCTGAACATCATAATTTGTAGCCGACCAATTGAGATTTATTCTCAATATTACTTCAAATTATTCATAGTCTACTGAATAAAATCGGCTGACTTATACTTCTTCCCCCATATTCAACTTATAATTTCTTCATAATTATTTCGTTAGTTAACCCTCCTTCATTGGGGTACTAACTATCAGCATTGGGCCCACGAATGTAGGCATTCACGTCTTTTACTAACTTATATACAAATGAAGACGGTATGACTAAATACGTGGAACCAGGATTAATTATAATAATTATTTCTCTATTCACAACCAGTGTGGTATCTTTCACCACATCATATGAAACATCAATAGTGTCCTGGTCCAAGGCATACACTCGCTCTCGTCCAATAGCCTACTTTCCCTTTCTCTTTGGCTGTGGCCTCCCTTTTCGGTGCAAAGATATCAACATGATTTTCTCTGTCTCTTTGCTCTTCTGTAAGGCAGTCTTACCCAAATCTGAGCAATTGTTACTTAAGTGGCCCGTCTTACCACACTTAACGCCTATTTTAGTCAATAAAGTGTAGGTGTAGACCCTACTTCTGTGGTATCTACCACACATCCTACACTGCTAACTTTGCTTACACTGCTACACTGCTTCGTAGCAGGTTGGGGTTCTCCAATCATAATACCCCTCATAAGTGTTGAAATTGGATATACTGGGGCCTTACCAATCATCTTACCCTGTGACTCATCAATTCTAATCTTTTGCCAATCGGTCTCTTTCCCGCTCTGACATCTCTGTCATTCTCTATTCTCTTCCGTCTCTATTTTGGCCCTTAGTATCTTTCCCAATCTCAGAGGCGTGCAACACATAATCTTCTTCACGTAACTGTATTATGTGCACTGCCTCGACATAGGTAATGAGCTAATCAGACTCTAATCGATAATTTGAGCCCTTTCATGAACTTTCAGGCTTTTTGACTCTCACTGCCCATAGTGTCGGGGTAATATCTAGGCATGTATATAAACTGAGATTCATACTCATCAATCAACCAATGTCTCTGGGTCAGTGTAAGAAATTGTACCTATAATTTCCTTTAAGTAGTGTCCGAAATATTCTATCACCCAAATACATCCAGAAATATTTCTCATGTCGGTTCTAGACGTCTAACTTTTCAGATGGGTCGAGCGGACTTCCACCAATGCTCTACCTCACCCTCTAACATAAACGTATTTAAAATTCACCTTCTCAGTCGACATACATCGAAAGAATCCATAGCACTTTGCTATCTCATTCCCCCAGTCCTTAACAACTATTGGTTTCTTTACTTCGCTATATATCGGAGGGGTGTGAAAATCTCTATAGTCTGAGGCATCTGTTTAGGCTTTACCCTACCTATCCTCAACTACCTGCATAGATTGAGTAAACAACTCCGAAATATTTTCTACACTCCACTCCATCCTCTCGGAGCGTGTCTCAATACTGTTTGGTCTTTTTATAGGACTTGGTGGAGTATGCTCAACATCAGCCTCCACCTCACTCTCATCTTGAGTCTCATGTGATGACTCATTCGACTCTCAGACCGATCTCTACGGCCTCGAGCATGTGTACTCGCCCCTCTACTATAGCGGCTATCATTTATAAAAACTATATTCTTGCATTCGAAACTAATTTCTTAGCTGCAATTCCATCTTGATATACACAATTGTATCTAAACAATGCATAGTACATGGGGATGTAAATTTACTTAACCACTAACACCGACTCATATCAGGCCAACTCTGCTCTGATACCACATTTTCTGTCACAACCCAAATTACATAAAAATCAGAGTAAATTTTTTCGTTTTTTCATTTCCTTACCCGTCGTGAACAGTTACACTACTAAACAGTTGGGCTATAATTCGGTGTTAGTCACCTCTTACCTATTTACCATTCCATTTTCATATTTCATTTACATATCAATTTATTTTAACCAAATACATCCCTAATATTACATATGTGTACAGTACTATGCCTCTATATGTTCAGATACAAAAATTATACAAATGTGTATACCTGGTCTTGATAAGAAGCAGTGGATAATCGAAATGCAAGACTACTGTCGTTCTCTTCTACTGAATATACTCTGTGGGGTGAAAAATGAAAGCGTGAGCAAAAATAGCTCAGTAAGGCAATAATGTAAGCAGGTAGATAACTATACTATCTACGTGATGATAATGTCATGATATAAAATCGTATATATTTGGAGCATGAGGTAACACTAAAACGATGCCACATGTATGTATATATCATAAAAGAGAAATCATGAAATCGACATATAAATCAAACAAGGAAAAATCATCATGTATGACATCTCATGCTCGTCACATTAAAACTTATTTGTTTCATTACAAACTCATCACGTTAAAACTTATTTGTTTTATCATAAAACAGCCTCATCAAGGTCAAACCCATCTCTCGGGAATACCTTGATTCATTAAATCGCATCTCATTTAAAAAAACATAAATCGAGACATTACCCCTCCCTCGAGTTCGTCCTGGTCTATTCAGACCATATGATATCATGTGAGGCACGTAGGTTACTGTATGAAAATCGAGGACTATGGCCATACTTTGTCCCTGTGATCCCAGGCTACACGGATCCCGGTGTTCGGGGCATCACAACTGCAACGGGAGGTGGGGTCAAGTCCTGCATGCCAGAATATCAAGTAACATCATCGAGTCATCGTGACTGCATGGTACAGCGTACTTCGTGTGACATACACAGTACATCGTACTCCGTGGACCCATATCATTGTCTGGGGGTGCCTACCGTAGGTCTTATCCACCCCAATACTATGTTGATAACCAACCCATGTCTCAAAGTATACGTACAAGCATCTCAACTCTCTGCGACACGCAATCTATAGGAGGCTTCCGCACGACTATATGAATGACAACTCACGTCTAGTGGAGCGAAGCTCCAGCACCATGCTATGCATATCATGATATCTAAAATCTCGTACGAGTGAAGCTCCAGCACGATTTTGTGCACACACAAATTTCTCGTACGAGCAATGCTCCAGTACGGCTTTCATGAGTAATAAATCAGTAAAATTTAGTGCGAGTAATACTCTAGCACTCTTTTTACTCGAATAAATATGATAGGTGGCTCAATCTTTATAAAACATCTTTTAAAATTGTAACCGATACAAACCAGTACCCTTTCGTATAATTCATTAAATCAATAGCCAACCTATGTGTAAATTTGCTTAAACCAAAGTAATACATTCATATAAACCATCAAAACATGAAAATCATGCAATTTATTTGCCTTACTACCTTTTTTGTAAATTTTATTCCCAGGGGCAATATCATCTTTTTCTTTATTCACCCATGCCTCGGGTTTTCGTAAAAATTATTATTTCGTTTCTAAATACTTTAGGAAATTCTAAGCCCTGTAATTCCCCTTAAAAATACGTATAGAAATCTCTATGCACCTACAAAATTCCCTTACCTCGATTCACGCGTAAACTTGTCTCGTCTGGATAATATCCGATCTCTCAGTCCAACTGTGTGTCAACCAAATCTACGAAATTGCATATAACCACATATTTTGGGTTAATTCACTTATTTTTATCAGTATAACACATTTACTGATCGAATCTAACGTACTGGGCCCGTTTTACTTTATTGGGCCCAATTGCACCTTAATGTGCCTCAACCCATTTTTAGCCTGTTTCTACTTATTAAATCCCTTCTTCGGGTTTACTGGGCTCATTTAGCCTATCAATAATCATCGGGCTTCGTTCCAAACTCATTGTATAGCCCGTATACTATTTACGGTAATTACGTTGCAATTTCGATAAATATTCCTTTTTATACAGAATGAATCCATAAATTTCGTAAAATAATCGAAACTCTGTATTAAAGGACACATATTATCGTAATTAAAATATACTTAATCAATGTTGTGTGGGGTACGAAAATCGGAGCTCAATGGGCTCTCGTTCGGGCTTTGTCGTAAAACTGCACAATTATATATTTAATTCCGGGTTAATTTCTGATTAAATATAATTTAAATAAATTTTTTGAAAATCAAATCGATCACTTTTAACCTTGTATCGACTTACCCGAAGTTCGGTGCATCCTCGAAAATTCTTCCCCTTTTTCTTTTTTATCATTTTCTCATTTTTTCCCTTCTTTCTTGGCTGAACCGGTTCAGTCCGGTTCAACCCGGTTTAGACCGATCCGGTTCAGTCCGGTTCACTTCGGTTCGGCCGGTTCAAGGTCTTTTCGACCGGTTCTCCACCGGCTTCCACCACCAGTGGCTCCGCTGGGCCGTCCGATGCACGAATCTGGGGTTGGTTTCGTTCAAGGCCGCCGAAAAGTGGTCGATCCGGTGTGTTCTCCCTTCACCGTCGGTGGTTCTCCCTCTTTCCGCTGATTCCGACACCGTCCATCGATTTCACCAGCCGTGACCACCATCGATCGAGTCGGTATCACGTGGGGGTCACTCGGCTGGCGGTCGCTGGGCCCAGATCAACGTTGGTCATCGGATTTCATTTTTTTCCCTCTCGATCTCTCCGTTTCTGCCGTTCTTCTCGTCGACCGCCACCGTTCGTGGCTCCTTTAGGCCGGTGGTGGCTCGGGTAGCTCGGCTGACTTCCTTGTCGGTTTCCGTCGGTAGAGGCAGAAGGGGGAAAGGCCCTCAACTTCCCTTAGTTTTCCTTTCCCTTCCAGAATCGCGAGTCTGCGATTCGTTTTTTTTATTATTAATTTATTTTATTATTATTTTAATTCATTTTATTATTATTTATTCATTATTATATTATTATTTTGCCAAAATATCTAAGATAAATTATTATTTAATTCATTTAATGAATAAATAATTTTCTCGATATTATTTCGACTTTTCAGTATTTTTTTCGATTATTTTCAGGATTATTTTTCGAATTAAAAATCTCGATTAATTTCGATTAATTCTCATAAATTCCAATAAATTTAAATCTTGATCAATTTAACCCGAAATTTAATTATTTCTGTGTTATTGATCAAGATGCTCAAATCCATTATTTTTAATTAAATTTTCTTATCGGGTTTATACCGAATTTTGATCTTTTGACCGTTTTACCCTTGTACGTGTTCGGGATTAATTTAACCTTACTTTCCTTCATACACCAACCATCTTTTCTTATTTTAATTTTGTATTTTAGGTTAAGTTCATTTCGATCCTTTCCATTTGGCCTGTGGCCATTTCAGTCTGTATTTGGCTACTTTGGACGTTCATCGAGATTTCATTTCAATCATTTCTTTCACAAACATACTCATTTCGTGTTTTAACTAAATTCGGGTCTTACAATGAGCTCGGCTCCAGCACACATGCATGTAAAACTCTATTGTGAGCATAGCTCTAGTATTAATGCATGTCTAAAAATGTTAAATCTTGTGCGAGCAGCCTTCTAGCACGCTTTATTTCCACAAAAATCATGTAGGTGGCTAATTTTTATTTTTGGCAGAGAATGGTTATTAAAATCAAATAAAGTTGTTTTCTTACAAACCATTTAAATGCTAGCCATCCTACCTATCCACATGCTAAAAGCAGTAAAAGACTCAAGAACATCATGTTCTTGCTTTTCATGATCTTTTCTAAAATTTCAAAATTTGCCTTTCCCAGGGGTAAAATGATAATTTACCATTTTAGACCCCTTAAAACATTATTTCTTGTCTATGACCCTCAGACGTTTTTAGGAAATTGTAAATGCGCCCGAAAATGCTTACAGATATCTCTATGAGCCAACAAAATTCCCTTACCTCAAATCACTCGGAAACTGTTTCTTCCTCCTTTCTCGCTTTTCGTGATTGGGTATAATTGGCTCCGGCTATATCCTTGGAAGCTATAATTATTCATCATTCACATTAGTTAACACTGATCCCTTATTATTCTGACATCATCACAGTCAATATATCATATTGAATCGATTGCATCAAGCTTGACCCATGATCACATTCGGCCATGGCATGGTTGCCGAACACCTATCACGCCACCATGGCCGAATGCTAGCCATCATCATGCCATTCCTAGCTAATTTGGCTAGCAAACTTGTTTAGTTATTTTGTCAAGCACTTGGCATGCACGCTTTAACCTTAGTTTTCCATTCATTCATGCATTTTCACAAACACCTTATATGCACACTTCATAACTCCATCCAATTCAATAAACTGATTTCACTAAACCATCTCAAAATCATGCATATAACATCACCAACACCATAGTATAATCAATTCATCATTAAATCAATCATCACTTAGTTACTCATGCTAAACCCATATTTGGTCATAGATTATTAAGGATGCTCAAGGATGTTTCAGCCAACCATACATACACCAATCAACTCATAAAGATGTCTAGATTAACATATTTGAAGTTGGTGTATTGAAAACTTACCTAGCTTAACCTTTCTCTTTTGGCCAAAATTGGGGGAAACACCTTGCTCCTTCAATCTAAAGATTCAACTACTAGTTTTTTGACTATGTTGTTCTCCTCATCACTATGAACAACTTTTTTAAAAGTAACTTTTCTTAAATCTGTTTGGAAGGTGATGATATTTTAGAGTGAGAAAGAGCTTGTTCACTTTGCTATGGAGAGGAAATTGATATTCTGGGGAAGAAGACTCACTGTCGAGCTTTTAAATAGAAATGAGAGTGGTGAGATTGATCTCCTAGGGTGAGAGATCGATCTTCCTTTGGTTGAACTACACAAGTATTCAGTAAATTAGTTGTGGGATCGATCTACTCTTTGGGAAAGGATTGATATGCTCTTAGGAAGGGATCGATCTACACTTGGGAAGGGATCAATCCTTTCTAGCCAGAAACCATTCGAGATCGATCTATGTTTGGAAGGGATCGATCCTTTCTAGGTAGAATCACTTTGAGATCGATCTGCTTTGGGAAAGGATTGATCCTCTCTATGACAAATCACATCGAGATCGATCTGCTTGCCTGGAAAACCTTTGTGATTTCATTCTAGAATTACCAGATCGATCTTGTCATGAAGGGAGATTGATTTGGCCTTCATCTATAGGATTGCAACTGTTATTTTTCCCAAATTTTCAAAGGAAAGATTGCTTTTAAATGCTTTACCAATAATTTTGCATTGTATTCACACTTATAGCCTAAAAAGGTCCATTTCTTATGATTCACATATTATGTAACTTGTGTGTACAACATGGAATCATAAAGGGTACATAGAATTCATGGGCCTTACATTATCGTTTTGTGTTTTAAGTCCTTAAGTCAGAATGGTTTAAATTCCAATTGTTTAGTCAATGGCCACTTTAGCCCTTATTTAGCCATTACTTGGATTCATGAATATGCATTCATTCTCTTTGCAATCTCATTCAAGAAAAAGTTATTCTTATGATTCAATTAACATATGGAAATGTGTATATAATATGAATCATAATGAATACATCACCAAAAGTGGGTCATACACAGTTTCAGGAGTTTAAGCCTTTATTTTTAAAAGGGGTAAGAATTCAGTGATTCTTAAGGTTGGATGAATGAGATAGAAAAGTTTGATGATTTTAGAATTAACTCTACCGAGAAATCTTCTCTTGTAACTTTTGTGTTAAGGAATTGGAGAGGCTACACGAATTTTTAGAGTACACTACTATAAAGAAAGTAGCCATTGTAGCATCAATATCGAAATGGAAAAGTCGAACTCAGAGGGAAATTCCCCGATTTAATTCGAGTGCCAACATCAGAAAATTACATGGGATATGTTTCTGAAGACTTTTAGGCGAAAACACATCCTGAATAAGTACATGGCAATTATAGATGAAATGATCAATTCAGACATAATGTAACAAGTCTGAGAATGAATACAAAACTAAAATTATGGTTTTGGGGGAAGTATAATCTGGATAAGTAGAGATGTGAAACAGAGGAAGTCCAGGAAACTCATAGGAGGTACTATGATCCTCAGTCGAGCTAAATTAGCTCCATTGGATGTTATTTTTAGGAAGCAGTGCGCAAGGTGCAACTGTGACGATATGAAAAGTATATTTTGAGGTTACTAAGAAAATGAAAAGGTAAAGAGAGTGACAGAAAAGAGATGTATTAAGGACGAAGTGAGAGTGACAGAGTAAAGTCACTGTAACTGAAAAGATGAATTACAGAACTAAAAGTATAAGTGAAGGTCACATTGTTTATATGATTGATGAGATAGGGTGTGTTCGGATTAAAGAGACACCTTTGTAGACATAGAATTTTTTGACGCATATTTGGATGATCTGTTAGAGCTATCACTAGACCAAAGGATGAAGTTTGAGGTGATCTAGTACCTGATATCAAATTAATTATTCAGACCACTGTACTCAATGACTTTGATTGAATTAGAAATGTTGAAAAAAGAAAATACAAGGATTGCATGAAAAGGAGATTATCGGACTAGGTGATCTATTTTGGAGTGTACTAGCATTAATTATTTTAGAAGATCCGGAGTCTCTTGTGTCACTTTGTATTAAGAATGGGTGTTAATTGGATTCTCCCAAAACAAAGGTTACAGATCAGTGGGAAGGACCTAAAACTGTTAAGATGATTTAGAGATTGAGATATAAAGAGACTTTGGAATATGAATTACGTATCGAATATAAGGATTGTAAATTGCATATGCTAACGTCTCGAATGCGAGACTCAATTTGAGTAAGAAAATGATTTCGTTATAATTGATGAACGAAATGAGATAAATTAAGAGTGTGATAAATTTTGGATACAGGATTATAATTGGAAGCGTATACAAGGTAAGAATATCTCTGACATGTGAAGTGATTCAGATCAAGTGATGTGAACTGAGAATGAATTGTGTCTAAAGGAAAAATAAGAATTGCATTAAATTTTGGTATCCTACTTTCTATTGAGACTAAACCTTAAACCTTTATATTCATAACTATTTATGTGGTCAGGTCCGATGGCTAATAAAGGTATTTCAAAATACCTCCCCGCTTGAGAGACTTGACAGCGTCTAGAAGTACCTGATACTTAACCCATAAATTGAAATTGACAGTTGTAATATTCGCATTGAAATCAAGATACCATTACTTGTGCAACAAAGAATTGTGGAATTCTACTAATCAAGAAGATTTAAATATTAAATTTCATGAAGGCAATTTAATACAAGTAAAAAATGACTAGGGTTAGTGCCTTCGGCAGAAGTAACTTCGAAATGGCATTATATATATATATATATATAATGGTCAGGAAATGTGAACTATTGGAACATTTTGTGAACCTTAGATTAGATGTTGTTCTTTTGATACTGATGTTTACTGTATAGTAGATAACCTGAGATTCGAACATTAGACTTGATTTATCAAATCTTACAAGCTCAGCATAATGATAAGTGTTATATTGATATGGCTAGTTAGATACCAAAGGGTAATTTAATAGATTCAGTATCAGCAGTGATGAATTATTGAGATGTAGAAACAGAATTGTGTACCCAATGATCTATAGTTAAGGAATTGATGTCCTCAGAGGCTCATTTATCGAGATATATACTCCGTCGAAGAATAGTAAAGATTTATCAAGCCTCTTGAAGGTATATTGGTAATCAAGTACAATAAGATACATAATTGAATGTATGACTAAGTGTCTCATACGGAATCAGGAGCATGTGCCCAGGGATTTAAAGGCTTTTGGAAAGACCGTTTGTTATTTGGAAAGTTAGTATATAATATTAGTTACCACTCAAGTATTGGGATGACGTCGTATGAAGCATTTATGATGAAAATGTCGTTCATCGATTAGATGGAAGAAATGGGCAAAGAGAAAATAATTATTCCTAATTTGGTTAAGCAAGCTTTTAAAGATATTCAATTAATTTGTGAGAGGTTGAGAATAGCTTAGAGCAAGAAAAAGAGTTATGCTGACCAAAGATGAAAGTCCTTGGAATTTTTAGTAAAAGATTTGGTGTTCTAAAAGCTTCTCCTTCCAACAACATAACAAGATTTGAAAAGAAGAGAAAGCTAAGTCCCCGTTATATTGGGCCTTTCGAGATCTTAGACCAAGAGGAAGACAAAACGCACAGGTTGGCGTTACCACCAGAATTAACAAGTATTCATAATGTCTTCCATGTTTCAATACTACCCAAATATCATCCAAATCTGACACATGTGATTAAGTATGAACCACTAGAGTCTAAGGAGGACAAGACCCATGTGGAAAGGTCGATGCAGATACTATACAGGAAAGAGAAAGTGTTACGGTCTAAGACGATTCCTTTAGTTAAAGTTTTGCGACAGTACCATACTTCAAAACAGGCCTATTGGGAATTGAAAAGTTTAATGCGAGAGAGGTACCCACTGTAAGACCCGTATTTTTAGATGTAAATCTTATAAATTCATAAGTGTGGTAATGTACTTGTAATGTGAAGCATAAGTGATGTAAAGTCCATAAATTCAATGTACATACTTGTAATAAGAGTTTGTGATATACGTACAAGTTTCGTTATGTACGAATATGAAGAAATAGACTTTTATAAGTGATGAATGTGATTGGAACTCAAAATGACCACTACAGCAATTGGAATGAAGTGTACTTCCATTTGGTTTTGTGTTGTATACCTTTGGTTATACAATGAATGCACACAGGTTTTAATGTGTATAAAGTATGAATGGATGTCAACTTCAAGTCTTAAAGGTGGTTGGATGAGAAAATGAATATTGCAGCAAATTAAGGATTGTTTGGTGTGAGTTACTGCAGAAAACTACAGCAAAATCTGGAAAATATGAAGGCCAGATCGATCTCATTGGATGAGAGATCGATCTGGAAGAGCTAAAATGCTCTTATTCGAGAAATGGAACAAGCCAGATCAATCTCCAATGAAGCCAGATCAATCTGCTAAACATTCTATAATGAGAAGATTGATTTTGATGCAAACAGATCGATTTCCTTAGCTCTCGGGTTGGAGCAGATCTATCTCCCCTTGATGCAGATCGATCTCCTTAAGCTACTGCCAAGGACAGATCGATCTCATGCTTGAAAATGTCAAGAAACGGAGGGATTCAAGAGCACCAGATCAATCTCATGCTTCGACAGATCGATCTCATCATGCAATTTCTATAAATAGGAGCAGTGAAATCTGCAGATTTCGAGAAATAATCTCTCTCTTCCATTTCAACCTAAAACTTCACTTTCTCGCTCCTAAATTCACCCATTTCTAGTAAGATTTGAGGGAATACCATTATATACAAAGTTTTTCTTATCAAAGAGAAGAACAACATACTTTGGAATTAAAGCCTTATTTGTGGTATTGAAGGAGCAAGGTGTATTTTCAGTTAGAGCAAGAAAAGAAACTAGATTTGGTAAGTTTCTAACACTTCAGCCCAAGTACATTTGGCTATTTATTAGTTTTGGAGTTGATTTGTATGTATATTGATAGTTAAAACTACCTAGGATGTGATGGAATTAGTGTAACCTAGAAAACCTAGAAAAAATCTAAGGTGAGAAGATATGGATTGAATGAGTTTATGATTTATGGGCATTGCCAAGTTGTTATTGAAGAAATATGAATAATTTGAAATGATTAAATGAAGCCACATTGTGAGTTTAGAGGATTTATGGAAATAAGTATGTAAGATGTCTGATAAAATGCCATAGTGAAGAAATTGATGAGATATGAGCATTATGATCTCAATATCAATTTACTATTGATTTGGTATGAACCAATGGGCCTAAAAGAAATCAATAGACTTGAGATACGAGTAGAACGATAAAATAAGGCCTTATAAGGATTAATAGAGACTGTAGGTTAAAATCGACTATAGCGAACATAAGAGTTGAGTTATATGGACTAAATTGATGTGATATGCGACATTGTGCAGTTCCAAAAAGTTAGTTCGAGATGAATCAAACCGCACAAGTAAGCAGCTATAAGGAAGTGGAATCACGTGACGCGATTCCAAGTAACGAAATTTTGTAAGTATATAGAGATAGCTGCTCATACTTTGAACTAGTTAGTGAATATAGGGTGTTTATGAAATATATGACAGTTTGAGAAAATGATTGATGATGTATGTAAATAGCTATGAGTATGTATACGATTTGGTTTATTAAATGATTCTTGAAAAGGGGAGAGTAAGGCTAATAAATGCATTAATAACATGTTTTGATGTTTTGAGAAACACATGGCTTTGTTTTAAGCAAATCAACGGATAGGCTGGCTAGTGTTTGAATGATTTTACGAAATAGCACATGTGAGGTGCTAAGCATGGTTTGAGAACAATTTGGTTGTTTATTGAGCTGCCTATCATATTATGTGAATTGAATCGCGCTAGAGCCTCGCTCGCGCTAGATTTTTTATGCTTTTTCTTGTATGAATAGTGTTGGAGCTTAGCTCGCACCTTGAATTGATTTGTGATGATCTTTTATAAACTGTACTGGAGCTTTTGCTCGTATGCAGATTTCGAGTTGTTTTCTGATGCATTTAACCGTACTGGAGCTATGCTTGTACGTGGCTCTTCTCATGTTTTATGCATAAATGCTGTATTAGAGCGTTGCTCGTAAAAGGTGGTTTAGTTATGATGCATGAACCGTGCTAGAGCTTAGTCACAAAAGTTTTCACACTGTGGTACGTGTGATGCCGTGAAAGTTGGTAAGATCCTTAAGCCCTACATCTTCAAGCCAAAGAGGGCAGGGAGGCTCTGTTCGATGGGGAGGCTCTCTTACGGTAAGACCCTTAAGCACAACATCCTCAAGCCAGAGGAAGCGGTGAGGTTCTGTTCGGCAGGGAGGCTCTCTTACATAGATACGAAAAGCTCCACGTGCACTTGAGACAATAGAGGTTACATTCGGTATTAGGTAGATAAGACCTACGGCTGGCACCTCTAACCATGATATGGGTCCGTGGAGTACACTATATCGTGTATATCACATGGAGTACGATGTATCACGTGGTGTTTATGGGATGAGAAGTTTGGCGAAGAACTAACCCACCTTCGTACCAGCATGATGCCCCACACACTTGGATGCGTGTGGTCTGGGATGATTTATGACATAGTTGGCCAACATAGTCCATTGAGATATAGTGACCTGTCTCATATGATATTACATAGTACCACACGATTTTGATACATGAGTGTGATTGTTTTTGTCCAGGGTAGACCCGAGGGAGGGGTCGAGCCTTGAGAGATTTGTGATTTAAAGAGATTTGTGATGAGATTGATGTGTTTTGAAAAGTGATAACTCTTATGAGATGTTTTCCGTAAGAGATGGATTTAAAAAAGGACGTTTCTTAAATGAACTTCCTTTTTTATGATGAGTTCTGAATAAGATTGAGCATGAAATGATTTTACATGCTGATATTTCCATGTTTTATGCATGTTTACATGATTTTTCATACATGATATATGTATACTCATATGGCATAGTTTTATTTCCTCATGCTCTAATTATAATGATTTATGCATAACATTATCAGCATGTAGATAGAGTAGTTATCTACCATGGTTGCATTATAACCTTACGGAGTGTATGGTTACTCATCCCTCTCTACTTTCCCCCTCTACAGAGCGTACATAATAGCTCAGTGAGGACTGAGACGTTGTATTTTAGACATCCGCTGCCATCCATCGCTAAGAGGTATACACATGAAGATTCTTTTTTGTATATAAACAATTGTAAAAGCACTATAGTCATTTTGTATTGTAATGTGAGGGATGTAAAAGTTAGAAAATGTGTCATGTATAATTCAACTTTAAATGAATGACACTTCTTTTGATTTAATTGAGAATGAATGTTGAGTGATGCTTATTATTGACTCACAGCCCAACGGTGTGTGGTGAGTTTGTTCACGACCGGGTAAGGAAAGGAAAATACGAAAAATTTATTGTGATTTTTGGTTATAAAAGGATAAAATGGGTCGTGACAGCCACATCTGTTTACAGACTGATGTACTTTAAATTTGAGGACCAAATTTCCTAAAGTGGGGAGAATGTAAACACCCTGAATTTTTTTTGTTCATGATTTTTATAATAAATAACACATAAGTCAATGGAAAAAAAGTGTTTTCCTTAGTCAATGACAAAAATTTAAATTATATGTTTCATTGTGAGACTTAAACGAATTAATTAGTTCTAAGGGTGAATATCTGTGGGAGATAGAATTAAAATTTATATATAAGCTAGGGGATACCTATATGAAGCATAAGAACAATTTCTAAATTTAATTTATTTTCATACATGTTAAAAAGGGAATCCAAAGTATAGAGTTACATAAATTTATACGTGTTTACATGAGTATGAAATAATTTCCATCAATTAAGCACATAAGAATGTGCACATAAACATACAGGTACATACCTATATATATGTATATAAGTGGGTGGATACAGTAGATATATGTATATAAAGAATATACATTCACGTGGCCGAGAGCTCTCATTAGTGGAAGAAACATACAGGGAATATACATATATGAAGGTTACAATAAAAGAGAAATGGGGAAGGCTGAAACTGGACGGGAAAGGGAACCATACTTGAAAATGATTCTCTGTGGCAGTAAACTGTAACAAAAATCGTGGGAGAAGGATAAGGTGATGGCAGTAGGTTGAAAGGATACGGAGAAGAGAGGATGGTGCATGGTTTAGTGGATTAGTGGTGTTGCCAAGTTCAGTCTATAACAGAGATGGAAGTTGTCACGACCCTCAACTTACCAAAATACGTACAAATTTTTTGTATTTTCATGCATCATTTATTATTCGTCCTTACCTTAATCGTGAACGGTAACTCTCCTCAATAGTTGGGCCGTGTGTCGACATCTAACTCACTCCACCATACCAATTCAATTTGTATATTATTTATGAGTAAGCACTTGTATAAATGTATATATCAGAGCTGTTACATGTGTTTACATTGTTTTACATCCCCAATAGTTACATAGAAAATGCTACTGTGCTATCGTAAGTTTATATACAAAATTACAACAGTGTGTATACCTCACGCGATGGGATGCAGCGGATTACCAAAAGGGAACGCCTCCAGTCACGCTCAATCTATACTCAACACTCTGTAGAGAGGGGGAAAATAAGAGGGTGAGCAAACCACACGCTCAGTAAGGAAATCATGCGAACAGGTAGATACTGCACTATCTACGTGATCGTTATGCCATGCTCAAAAGCAATTAGTTCATCATTTTATCTTAAAACATGAGTGTATGATTGTGTTAATGGTATGTAAAGCATTCGTGCTATTAAAATCCAGTGCACAATTCAATTCAAAGCATGGTATAAATCATCATGCATTTTCTCAAATAAGCATAGCATTAACCATCATGCATTTTTCAAGATAAAGCATGGCATTAACCATCATGCATTTTCACAATAAAGCATGGCATTTATCATCATGCTTCGATGCACTTTAAACTATTAATAATCAATATCTCAAAACAATTCAACACTTGTCAGATCTCAGCCCCTCCCTTGGACTGTCCTGACCCACAAATCATTTCAAACATGGATTTTATTCACAAAGCATTAGACATGTGAGATAGGCAATTCAATAAAAGGTAATAACCTCTAGGTCTATGGCCATAACCTGTGATATCGGCTACACGGATCAGGTGTGCGGGATATCACCACTATCTCCTTCCACACGGGAGTTGGGTCAAATCCAGCCCGTCGGTCCATAGCAGATCTCGTCCAAAGATGACATATCACAATCTCAACACGGTACAACGTACTCCGTGGACCCAATCACTAATCAGATCACGCCACGTCTCAAAACACACGTGTGAGTCTCTTTAATCGGTACGACCTCTTGTCTACCCGAAGCTCCTAACACGGCTATCAACATGTCAAAATCATGAATGCACGTGTGAGACTATTTAATCGGTGTGACACCCAGTCTGTCCGAAGCTCTAAGCACGGCAACAAATAAGGTGGGCATCTAGTGTGAGCTAAGCTCCAAGCACCATGCCAAAACTAGTATGAAATCCATGTGAAAACTAGTACGAGCTAAGCTCCAGCACCTATGTGTATAAAACACGTCAAATCTCGCGCGAGTCATACTCTGGCACGCTTTCATTCTCATGAAAACCATGTAGGTGGCATAAATCTTTGCAAACTATGGTTAACAAAACCAAAACACACTCATTTCTTTTACAAATCATTTTAATGTCAGCCAACCTACCAATCATTTGCTAAAAAGCAATAAAACATGATTTTTAAAGCGTTATGCTTTTGTTTTCATGCACATTTCTTAAACACCCAACTTTTACCCTTCAAGCACCCAATTTCATTTCCTATCATCTCATACAATCTAGCAAAGCATTTAAGCGCCCAAATTGCACACAGATATCTCTAAAAGTCCACACAATTCCCATACCTCGATTTACTTGATGTGACTTTTTTCCTCTTAGCTTCTCACACTCTTGGCTCAACTCACTCCGGCGTATCCTCGGAAGCTGCAATTTATTCATCATACATTCGAGTTAGTTTTGCTAACTCTCGTTCAACTAAACGTTCCACCCAATGCCTTAAACGCTCATTTTACCCTTTTTGGGTAAGCCTCTCTATTCATTTCGTATTATTGTCTTAAAATTATCTCCTCAACACCATTATCATCTCAAGATATCCCATTCATAATTTATTCCACCACATTTCACTTCTCACACTAACCCATTTCTAGGTTATATTCATTTTATTGTATTCTAGGTAGTTCTACCCACAATGTGTACACCTAAATCAACTTCATAATCATCAACTAGACAAATGTACTTGGATTTGTGCACTAGAAACTTACCTCTATGGATTTCCTCTTTGCTCCAATTACAAATGCTCCTTGTTCCTTCAATCCAACAAATGGGTAAATGCCTCCAAACAATATTGTTCTTCTCCTTGAGGTGAACAACTTTGCCTCTAATAGTCTTCCCTCAAATCTCCTTGAAAATGGTTAGATTTAGAGAGAGAAAACTAGGTTTTGGGTTTGGAAAGGGAAGGAAATAGTTTTGTCCCAAAATCTACAGATTTACAATGCCCTTTTTATAAAAATAGCTTGAGGAGATTGATCTACACAAGGAGGAGATCGATCTGGTCCCCTTAAATTCCTTTTTTCCATGGCATTTTAAGCATGAGATCGATCTGTCGAAGCTTGAGATCGATATGCTCCAAACAGAGAGATATGGAGATCGATCTGTATGCTTGAGGATCGATCTTTTTATTATAGACTGTTTAGGAGATCGATCTGGCCCTATTGGAGATCGATCTGCCCTATTCTTTTCCTCAAATATAAGCATTTTAGCTCATCCAGATCGATCTCTCATCCTATGAGATCGATCTGCCCTTCATATTTCCCAGATTTTCTGTAATTTTTCTGCAGCAACACATACTCAAACATCCTTAATTTGCTGCCATAGTCATTTTCTCATCCAATCATCTTTGAGACTTGATTTTTCTGCAGCAACACATACTCAAACATCCTTAATTTGCTGCCATGGTCATTTTCTCATCCAATCATCTTTGAGACTTGAAAATGGCATCCATTAATACTTCATACACATTAAAATTTGTGTAGAATCTTTGTATAGCCAATGGTCCAAGATATAAATCAAATGGAAGTGCACAACTTATGCCAATCTTCCTTCCATTTTACCACACTACTCATATTCTATTTCATTCACATTCTTCACATGTTTAAGTCCATTTCTACAAACTCATTCATAATGTAACTTGTATGTACAATCACAACTCTTATTACAAGTGTGTACCTTAAACTGATAGACTTACATAATTTATACTTCACCTATGAATTCATAGTATAACTCCATTTACATTTCTACGTACATATTAGAATCATATATATACGGGGTCTCACATTCTCCCCCACTTAGAAAATTTGGTCCTCTAAATTAGAACTAATTTAATCTGTGAACAACTCGGGAAACTTCTCCCGTATCAAACTCTCCAATTCCCATGTGGCTTCTTCCACCATGTGATGTTGCCAAAGAACCTTTACCAAGGGAATTGTCTTTGTCCTCGACACTTTATCTTTTCTATCCAATATTCGGACCGGCTTCTCAACATACATCATGCCTTCATTGAGCTCTAATGGCTCATATCTTATCACATGCGTCAGGTTCGGGTGATACTTCCTTAACATGGATATGTGGAAGACGTTGTGAACACTTGCCAACTCCGGTGGCAATGCAAACCTATAAGCGTTGTCTCCCACCCTCTCCAAAATTTTGAAGGGTCCAATACACCTAGGGCTCAGCTTGCCCTTCTTACCAAACCTTCTGATACCCTTCGAAGGAGAAACTTTCAAAATTATCGACTCACCCACATCAAACTCTAGTCGTCTCCGTCTCTTATTAGCATAACTCTTTTGCCTACTCTCAGCTATTCGTAACCTCTCACATATCAATTAGATGTCCTTAAAGACTTGTCTAACCAAGTCCAGAGCAAAGACTCTGTCTATCACCAACCTCTTCCCATCCAATAGGGGAACGGCATCTACGCCCTTACAATGCCTCATATGGTGCTATCCCGATACTCATATGAAAACTGTTCTTATAGGCGAACTCTGCGAGTGGCAAATGGTCATCCCAGGAGCCTCCGAAATCCAACGCACACGCTCTCAACATATCCTCCATGGTCTGTATAGTCCTCCCTGACTGACCATCTATTTGAGGATGAAACGCGGTGCTAAAACTCAATTGGGTCCCCATCGCTTCCTGAAAACATTCCCAAAAGTGGGAAGTGAAGCGGGCATCCCTATAAAAAAACAAACGCTCACTAGAATTCCATGTAGCCTTACATACATGTTCGCTAACTTGGTCAGAGTATCGATAGCTCTCATAGCTAGAAAATGGGTTGATTTCGTCAACCGATCCACAATCACCCATATGGCATCATGACCTCTGCGGGTCCTTGGCAATCCCATCATAAAATCCATGGTGACGTGCTCCCACTTCCATATCGGTATTGGTAGAGGCTGCAATAACCCTGCAGGCTTCTGATGCTCTACCTTCACCTGCTGACAAATGAGACAGTTAGCAACATATTCAGCAATACGCTTTTTCATCCCAGACCACCGATAAACCTTTCGAAGGTTTTGATACATCTTGGTACTCCGTGGATGTATCGTATACTTCGATGAGTGAGCCTCTGTCAAGATCAACCTTCTGATCTCTGCATCATCAGGAACACATATCCTACCTCTAAGCCTCAACAATCCATCTGAACTTAACTCAAAATCAGTCTTTGTACCCCTCTGTATCTGCCCAACAATATCACTGCACTGTTGATCAATCCACTGAGCCTGTCGAATTCGATCTACCAGATCCGATTCCAACTGCAGACTAGCTACCATAATACCACCATCAGCACTGGGCAGGGTCACATCCAAACCGAGGTTTGTGAACTGTTCCAATAGCTCGTGTTCCCTGATCATCATAAATGATACCATCCCAAGATGCTTCCTACTCAATGCATCAGCAACCACATTTGCTTTACCCTGGTGGTACAGGATCTCACAATCATAGTCCTTTAAGAGCTCGAGTCATCTCCTCTGTCTCATGTTTAACTCTTTTTACAAGAATATGTACTGAAGGCTCTTATGATCTGAGTATATTTGAAATCTCTCACCATAACGATAGTGGCACCATATTTTTAATGCAAACACTACGGTCGCCAACTCCAAGTCATGGGTCGGATAGCTCCTCTCATGATCCTTTGACTGTCTTGATCTATAGGCTACTACCTTTCCATCCTGCATCAATACACAGCCCAATGCCAGATGTGAAGCATCCGCATACACCGAGAAACCTCCTGAGTTGGTAGGAACTGTGAGGATCGGAGCTGTGGTTAATCTCCTTTTCAACTCCTCAAAACTTTCCTCAGTCTTATTATCCCACACAAACTCCACATTCTTTCTTGTGAGACGAGTCAAAGGAGCAGCTAACCTCAAAAATCCCTCTACAAACCTTCAGTAGTACTCGGCTAAACCCAGGAAACTTCTGATCTCTGTCACTGTTTAGGGTCTCTGCCACTGAACTACGGCCTCAATCTTAGATGAATCCACTGCCACTCCATCTTTTGATACTATGTGACCCAGAAAAGAGATCTATTCCAGCTAAAAGTTGCACTTACTGAGTTTAGCGTACAACTTTTTCTCTCGAAGGGTCTGGAGCACTATCTTTAGATGCCTCTCATGCTCCTCTCTAGATCTTGAGTACACCAGTATATCATCAATAAATATAATAACAAATCGATCCAAATACTGGTGGAATACCTCGTTCATCAACAACATAAAAGCTGCGGGAGCATTCGTCAACCCGAATGGCATAACCATAAATTCATAATGTCCATACCGAGTGCAAAAAGCGGTCTTGGGTACATCTCCACTTCGTATCTTCAACTGATGGTACCCTGATCTCAGATCTATCTTGGAAAAGACCTACGTTCCCTTAAGCTGATCCAACAAGTCATTGATGCGTGGAAGGGGATACTTATTCTTGATGGTGGCCTTATTCAACAATCGATAATCTATACACAGTCGGAGGCTTCCATCCTTCTTCCTTACAAACAGAACCGGTGCTCCCCAAGGTGAGACGCTCAACCTGATGAATCCCTTCTCCAGCAACTCTTGTAACTGTTTCCTTAATTCTTCTAACTCAACTTGAGTCATTCTGTATGGTGGCTTGGATATCGGCTTTGTACCAGGTACCAAGTCTATACCAAACTCCACCTCCTTATCTGGAGGTAACTTTGGTAACTCATTCGAAAAGACATCTGGAAACTCCTTAACCATTGGTATGTCTCCCAATTCCAGACGTGCCTTATCCGTCTCAATCACATAAGCGGTGAACCCTTCACATTATTCTTTCCACCATTAGTAATCATAAATCATTATATTCTCACACAAGATTGATAAACAGATTTATCTTTGATACATCATGTATCAAGATTGTACTTATCACGCTTATAATAATCATGTTCTTTAATTTCGTTTAACAAAATGTACTACAAGGTTGTCTATCTTTGGAAACGTCAAAGTTTTTGCATGAATATCCATAGCAACATGATTAGCAGCCAAACAATCCATTCCTAGGATCACATCAAAATCACTCATATTTAATAAAATTAAATCGGCTGCCATTTCTTTACCTCCTATCCTCATCTTACAATCTCTATATACATGCTCAGTCAACTGACTATCATTCATAGGGGTAGATATCAATAACAACTTATCAAGTAGTGTGGGTTTTACATGCTTCAACAATTTACATGCAAAGGATTGTGATACAAAGGAATGCGTGGCACCAGGATTGAACAGTACAAATGCTTCTAAATCAAAGATTTGGATGGTACCTTTAACCACATCCGAAGATTGATCTTTAGTGTCCCGGTCCAGCACGTGCACTCATCCTCTGTTTACACCCATTGCTTGCTTCCCCTTTTCCTTAGCTATAGCCCTCCTCCTCGGAGCAGCTTGCCCAACTGGAGCTCTCTCTGGCTCCTTACCCTTCTGTGGGGCTCTCTCTGTCACCTCTGGGCAATCCCTGATTATGTGCCCTAGTTTCCCACATCTGAAGCATACTACCTGAGGTCCATAACATGGTCGAGTACTATGGTACCTACCACACTTGCCGCACTGCTCTGTCGTAGGCCGTGGCCTTCCAATCATAATTCTCTTAGCTGGAGCAATGACCGGATACATGAGAGTATTAACTGTCCTCTCCCGGATCTCTTCGATCCTCGACCTCTTTCTAGAAAACCTCTTGCTTCCCTTATAACTGAAGCCTTTATCTATCATTGGTCTCTTCTTATCTCTGTCCCTTATCTTACTAACCTTTTCAAACTCTAAGGCAATCCTATTAACATCTTATTCACATAATTGTGCCCTGCGTACTACCTCCTCATAGGTCGGTATATCCAGGGGAACCAATCTAGACCTGATGGTCGGTCTCAATCCATCCATAAACTTCTGAATCTTCTCGACCTCATTACTCATAGTGTTGGGATCATACCTGCCCAAGGAGATAAAGGTCGTCTCATACTCATCCACTGTCCTACTCCCTTGGGTCAGTCCCAAAAGTGTCATTTTCATCTTTCTTGTGCTCTATCCGGAACATACTATCTTCGAAAAGCCTTCAAAAACACATCTCAGTTGATCTCAGCATGCCAGGCTCTCCAAAATAAGCCTGGTGGACTTCCACCAATGTTCTGCTGATCCCTTCAGCATAAAAGTGGCAAACGCTACCGTCTCAATAGTAGTGCACTCAAAGAACCCATACAACTTCTTGACTTCACTAATCCGATCCTCAGCTGCCATTGGGTCCTTAACTCCACTGAAAGACAACAGTCCAAACTTCTGAAACTGCCGTAGTCTATCCAAATCACAACCGTAACCCCAGCCTCTACTGCCTAGTGTAGCAACCGGCGTAGGCACATCCTGTGTGGGTGGGGTATCTGTCGTCTATGGCCTCTGGGCTTCCCTTGCCGTGCCTTAGGAGCTGCCGCCTACTCGGCATCACCCTGTGCAGCGGGACTCCATCTACCGCTAACTCTAGGTAAGGATTGGGTGACCAACTCCAATATCATCTCAATGATCCGCTCAATCCTCACGAAGCGAGCCTCAGTACTCACGAGCCTCTCCTCTGGACCCTATAGAGCGTGCTCAACCTTAGCTTCCACTTCAATATCATCCTGAACCTCGTGTGTTTCTTGCTCAACATTACCCCTAGCCCTACCTCTATGGCCTCGAGCCTGTGCTCTCATCCCTCTACCGCGACCGGTATTAGGCATATTGTATCACTTCCCTACATACACATAAACTTCTTAGTCAACCCATCGACACACACATAATTTGTATCTAAACATGCAAAATAAGATGAGGATGTAATTTTTCAACTTATTAAGTATTTTAGGCATCGACACATGTCAGACCAACCGAAGCTCTGATACCAACTTCTGTCACGACCCTCAACTTACCCAAATACGTCCAAATTTTTTGCATTTTCATGCATCATTTATTATTCGTCCTTACCTCAATCGTGAATAGCAACTCTCCTCAATAGTTGGGTTGTGTGTCGACGTCTAACTCACTCTACCATACCAAATCAATTTGTATATTATTTATGAGTAAACACTTGTATAAATGTATATATCGAAGTTGTTACATGTGTTTACATTGTTTTACATCCCCAATAGTTACATAGAAAATGCTACTGTGTTATCGTAAGTTTAGATACAAAATTACAACAGTGTGTATACCTTACGCGATGGGATGCAGCAGATTACCAAAAGGGAACACCTTCAATCATGCTCAATCTATACTCAACACTCTGCAGAGAGGGGGAAAATAAGAGGGGTGAGCAAACCACACGCTCAGTAAGGCAATCATGCGAACAGGTAGATATTGCACTATCTACGTGATCGTGATGCCATGCTAAAAAACATAAGTGTATGATTGTGCTAATGGTATGTAAAGCATTTGTGCTATTAAAATCCAGTGCACAATTCAATTCAAAGCATGGTATAAATCATCATGCATTTACTCAAATAAGCATGGTATTAACCATCATGCATTTTTCACAATAAAGCATGGGATTAACCATCATGCATTTTCACAATAAAGCATGGCATTAATCATCATACTTCCGTGCACTTTAAACCATTAACAATCGATATCTCAAAACAATTCAACACTTGCCAGGTCTTAGCCCTTCCCTTAGACTGTCCTGACCCACAAATCATTTCAAACATGGATTTTATTCACAAATCATTAGACATGTGAGATAGGCAATTCAATAAAAGGTAATAACCTCTAGGTCTATGGCCATAACCTGTGATACCTACTACACGGATCAGGTGTTCGGGATATCACCACTATCTGCTTCCACACGGGAGGTGGGTCAAATCTAACCTGTCGGTCCATAGCAGATCTCGTCCGAAGATGGCATATCATAATCTCAACATGGTACAACGTACTCCATGCTACTTGCACGGTACAACGTACTCTATGGACCCAATTAACACATCATATCATGCCACATCTCAAAACTCATGTGTGAGCCTATTTAATCGGTATGACCTCTTGTCTACCCAAAGCTCCTAACACGGCTATCAACATGTCAAAATCATGAATGCACATGCTAGCCTATTTAATCGGTGCGACACCCAATCTGCCCAAAGCTCCAAGCACAGTAACAAATAAGGTTGGCATCTAGTGCGAGCTAAGCTCTAAGCACCATGCCAAAACCAGTATGAAATCCATGTTAAAACTAGTGCGAGCTAAGCTCTAGCACCCATGTGTATAAAACACGTTAAATCTCGTGCGAGTCATACTCTAGCACGCTTTCAATCTCACGAAAACCATGTAGGTGCCTCAAATCTTTGCAAACTATGGTTAACAAAACCAAAACACACTCATGTCTTTTGCAAATCATTTTAATGTCAGCCAACCTACCAATCATTTGCTAAAAAGCAATAAAACATGATTTTTAAAGCGTTATGCTTTTGTTTTCATGCACATTTCTCAAACACCCAACTTTTACCCTTCAAGCACCCAATTTCATTTCCTATCATCTCATGCAATCTAGCAAAGTATTTAAGCGCCCAAATTGCGCACAGATATCTCTAAGAGTCCACACAATTCCCTTACCTCGATTTACTTGGTGTGACTCTTTTTCTTTTAGCTTCTCACACTCCTGGCTCAACTCGCTCCGGCGTATCCTCAGAAGCTGTAATTTATTCATCATATGTTCGAGTTAGTAGTGCTAACTCTCATTCAACTAAACGTTCCACCCAATGCCTTAAACGCTCATTTTACCCTTTTTAGGTAAGCCTCTCTATTCATTCAATATAATTATCTTAAAATTATCTCCTTAACACCTGTATCATCTCAAGATATCCTATTCATCATTTATTCCACCACATTTCACTTCTCACACTAACCTATTTCTAAGTTATATTCATTTCCTGGTATTCTAGGTAGTTCTACCCATAATGTGCACACCCAAATCAACTTCATAATCATCAACTAGACAAATGTACTTGGATTTGTGCACTAGAAACTTACCTCTTTGGATTTCCTCTTTGCTCCAATTAGAAACTCCCCTTGTTCCTTCAATCCAACAAATGGGTAAATGCCTTCAAACTATGTTGTTCTTCTCCTTGAGGTGAACAAATTTGCCTCTAATAGTCTTCCCTCAAATCTCCTTGAAAATGGTTGGATTTATAGAGAGAAAACTAGGTTTTGGGTTTGGAAAGGGAAGGAAATGGTTTTGTCCCAAAATCTGTAGATTTTCAACGCCCTTTTTATAGAAATAGATTGAGGAGATAGATCTGCACAAGGAGGAGATCGATCTGGTCCCCTTAAATTCATCTTTTCCATGGCATTTTAAGCCTGAGATCGATCTGTCGAAGCTTAAGATTGATTTGCTCCAAACAGAGAGCTAAGGAGATCGATCTGTATGCTTGAGGATCGATCTTTTCATTACAAAATGTTTAGGAGATCGATCTGGCCTCGTTGGAGATCGATCTGCCCTATTCCTTTGCTCAAATATAAGCATTTTAGCTCATCTAGATCGATCTCTCATCTTATGATATCAATTTACCTTTCATATTTTCTAAATTTTTTGTAGTTTTTCTACAGCAACACATACGCAAACATCCTTAATTTGCTGCCATGGTCATTTTCTCATCCAATCATCTTTGATACTTGAAAATGGCATCCATTAATACTTCATACACATTAAAACTTTGTAGAATCTTTGTATAGCCAATGGTCCATGATATAAATCAAATGGAAGTGCACAACTTATGCAAATCTTCCTTCCATTTTACCACACTACTCATATTCTATTTCATTCACATTCTTCATATGTTTAAGTCTATTTCTTCATATCATTCATAATGTAACTTATATGTATAATCACAACTCTTATTACAAGTGTGTACCTTAAACTGATGGACCTACATCATTTATACTTCACCTATGAATTCGTATTATAACTTCATTTACATTTCTATGTACATATTACAATTATACATATACGGGGTCTCACAGAAGTGCTCGGTGATGAGGAAATGTCAGACAGGGACACGAAGTAGGAAACGCTAAACAAGAGACATGAACAAGAAATGTGAGGCATGGGAAACTGGAAACAGAAACATGATACAGGAAACGTAGAACAAAGGTATGAGGGAGGAGGTCTTTGGTAAGGGAGGATGAACCACTGAGCTACCTTGGGAAAAGAAAGAAATGAATAAAAAAATAAAATGGGGGGGGGGGATAGAAGTGAAAGAAAAGAGAGGCAGTAGATTTTGGGAGTTAGGAAATTGCAGTGGGTTAGTTAAAAGCCTATTGTACTCAAAATTTCAAAGGAAAAAGGAAGAAAGTATAGCTATAGGAGATGGGATAACACTGAGGGAGTTGTTGCGGATTGAAGCTGGGGCAGTGAAGGAGTAGGATAAACAAGGAGCTGTGTGTAGGAGGGAGAATAGAACCTGAACCAAAATTTTTAGGAACACATGAGAGTGAGGTTCGACAGTATGGTGGAGGTTGCTTCGGTACACAGGCACAGGAAAACAACTATAAATAAGTGTAAAAAATATATATATACATATATATACAATAGACCAAGACAGGGAAACATGAACCGAGAGCATGTAGAAAGAAATAAATGTGACAGCAGAAGAATCGGGAGAGGGAAGCTGGAAAACAGAAGCAATAAGAAACTGGAAATTGAAATAAGGAGCTGAAAGGAACTCGAGAGCAAAGCTGAAAGTTGGCGTAAATGGTGAGGTAGTAGGGAGGGGACTGAACGTCGACAGAAGCTGGAGGCTAGGAAAGGGAGGTGTAGTAGATGAGTTTCAACTCTGGAAATTGAAGACCAAGTTGTGATGATGAAGAAGACGATGACTGAAGTGAGGGGGACAATGAAGCAGGTTCCATCATCGAGTAAGGTGATGATGATGGATAGCACCGAGGAAGAGGAAGAGAGACCATGAACATGGGATGAGCCTCGGGTAGAAACTGGAAGCAAGGGACACAGGGCTAGCAAGAATCGGGAGGATGATAGCAGAGATGTGGGATTGATGATGGTGGCAGGAAGTGGACAATAACGGGCAGTGAAATCGGGAACGATGAAGGAAGAGATGGCAGCATCGGTGATACTGAGGAAAAGAGTTGGAGATTCGACAATAGTGAAGAAAAGAAGATTAACAGTAGGTGAGAAAGAAAGAAGAAAAGGAAAAAGAGAAAAAGAAAGAGAATGGCGGGAAAGGAAGAAATGATTCAAAAAATATTGGGTGAACAATAACCCGTAAAAAAAAGGGAGGAAAATGTTTATATATAAGTATATATATATATATATATATATATGGAATTAAAGTTAGAGCAGAGTGCATAATGAAATCTGGAAAATTGAGGAAATATACTGTTCGGGAATATTGTTGAAAATATTGGTGTAAAATTTTGAAGGAAATAACTCGAGTGGACCCGAACCTACCGACTTGCAACGTTGAGACAATCTAGGACTATAGACAGACATTGAGGTAAGGAATTTATACAAGTTTTAGAGATAACTGTCTGTATTTTATGATTTCGGTAGCTAAATAGATACTGTAGAGATAGAAAGCCGTTATTACCCCTATGTATAGACTGAACTGAACTGAAAAGTGTTGAAAAAAATTCATAATTGCATAAATTGCATGTTTCAGTGATCACATCATTGAAATGTTTTTTCCAAAAGTATATGGATAGATTGGTTATTGTTTTTACTGTCTGCATAAAATAACATGTTTTACAAAGTTTAGTGTGATTGAGTGGGAGAAATTTCATGATGGCTGACCTCTCAGGAAGTCTCCACTCACATATCGTTTATGCACTGTTTTTGTACTGAATACTGATTTTTATATCATTTTTGAAAGAATTGAACCACCTATCCGATTTTTGAATGAAATGGTGTTGGAGCGCATGCTGACTATATCGCACGGACCAAATCACACTGACGAGATATGCTTGAGTACGTGCTGACTATTGTCACACTAACAAGACATGCTTGAGCGCGTGCTAATTGTATCACATGGACCGACTCGTACTGATGATATGTGCTTGAGCGCGTGCTGACTATGTGTCGCACAGCCTGACTCACACTGACGAGACGTGCTTGAGTGCATGCAGATTGTGTCACATGGTCCGACTCACACGAGATTTTTATATGATTTATGAGAAAAAGATCGTACTGGATTTTGAGTCTAATGTGATAGTGGAGATTTATGCTGAGGGGTAAATCCTTGAGTTTACTCGGTATCCTCAGTCATATTGTATTATATTGGGGTCCACGGATGTACGCTATACTGTGTGGAAGCACATGGAGTACGTTACACCGTGTATTGAGTCTTTGGACTACTGAACTAAACTGAACTGAACTGAACTGTACAGTACTGTATTGATTGGCCGACGGTGTCATGACCCTCTTCATAAAAAAACCAATAAATTTTTTCCTATTTATTCATTTATTTTACCTTGTCGTGAACAGTTTCCCACACCAAATAGTTGAGCTATAATTCGGAGCCAGTTACCTCTTACCAAACACGATATCACATAATATATATATAAACGATATATGTAGACACTTAAATTACTTACATTAACTTCATTAATTAATATTTGTCTACAATGTTTGCATCCCCCAAATTTACATTTCCAAAATATTGTTATGCTGTACTTGTTTAGATACAAAACGACATTAATGTGCATACCTCTCAACGATGGGCAGCAGCGAACACTGGGAGTGCAAGTCTCTGCTCGCTCTCGACCACTATGGATGCTCGGTAGGGATGGAAAATGAAAGGGTGAGCAACCACACGCTCAGTAAGGAAATAATGTAAGCTGGTAGACAACTACACTATCTACATGCATAGTATGTCATGATATAAAAATCATGTACATTCGGAGTATGAGGTAAAATAAAACCATGCAACATGAATATGTATAGAATATATGAAAATTCATAAAATCAGGCATGATAACAAATGGAAAATTAACATATAAATCATCTCATGCTTATCATATCAAAACTCATTGCCATTCATTGAAATCAAATCTAATCCTGCCCTCCGGGAATACCCTGTGCATAAAATCACGTTTCCTTTATAAAAGTCAAATCACGAGTGTCACCCCTCTTCGGGTCTACCCAAGTCTATCAATAGAACATAATAGTAAGTGAGGCATGAAGGTTACATTCCAGAGATAAATTGGGAATAATGGCTATGTATAAAATCCCTGTGATCCCAGGCTACGTGGATCCCGACATGCAGGGCATCACAACAGCAACGAGAGGTGAGGTCAACCCTTCCCGTAAAACTCAACCAACTAGTCATCAAGACTACACTGTATAGCGTACTTCATGTTACATAGACAGTTAACGTACTTTGTGGACCCATACGGTCTGAGGGTGCCTGCCATAAGTCTTAGCCCACATCATAGTTAAGGGTGTTTACCATAAGACTTAGCCTACAAGACTATTTATCTGGGGTGCCTGCCACAGGACTTAGCCTCATCATGGTTCAGGGGTGCCTCCCATAGGTCTTAGCCGCCCTATACCATGACAGTAACCATTTCTATAAAACAAAACACGCGTGCATTATATCATCTCACTATGAGACAGTTTACAGAAGTCTATAGAACGATTTTCTATAAAAGATGTCAAATCTTCATACGAGCAAAGCTGCAGTACGACTTTCATGCACAGTAAACCAATAAAACTAGTGCGAGAGCTCCAGCACTATCAGTATAAATCAAAATATTTCATTTTTGGTAAAAACATAAAATTCATAGAAATCCATGCATTTTTTTGAATCCTTACTACCCTTTTCATAAAATTCCTACTAAAGTAAAACTTATATTTCCTTCCTTATTTTTGGAACCTATCACAAAAATTCTTCATGCCTTATTAGATAATAGGTAAAATTCGCTCCCTATAATTTCCCTAAAAATACGAATAGCCACCTCTAGGCACTTACAAAACCCCCTTACCTCGAATCACGTCGAGTGTAGTATAAATTCCACCGCTCAAAGCTCGTTCAATCCAAATTATTCCTAATCCGATCTTTAGGAGCTGCAAACATTCATCAATCACTTCGTCATAATTGATACATCTTATCGAACCTTATAGTGTTAAGCTTGATCCTATTTCACATTCGGCCTATATTGTGTCATTCTTAATAAATTTGGCTAGTAACTCACCGAGTTATCAAATTAAGAACTTGTTTTGCATGCTTAAACCTTAGTTCCTTCATTTATTCATGCATTTAACAATTACCATTCATACGCATTTCATCACTTGCCCAATCCCATAAATTTGATTCCACGTAACCATTTCAATGCCATGTAAACAACATTATTAGCACCTCGGTATATCCCATTTATCATCAATTCAACCATAATAGATCTTATCACACTAACCCATTTCTAGGTTACGCTTGATTCATGTATTCTAGGTGTTTCAACCAATGTTATATACACCAATCTACTCCTAACAATACCTTATTATACATATTTATAATGGATGAATCGAGAACTCACCTAGCTTGACTTTTCCCTTGTTCGAATTGGGAAGATCCTTTTGCTCCTTCAATTCGACTAGTTGAATTTTGATTCCAAGGTATGTTATTCTCTTCCTCAAAATGAACAACTTTGGCTCTAATAGTTTTTTCCTAATTCTTTTTAGAAGGCAAGGTATTCTAGAGAGAGAATAAAGTTTTCACATCGGGTTTTTATAAATTGACCGTGATGAGATCGATCTTCTAGGGTAGGAGATCGATCTTTCCTTAGTTTTAATCATCAAATTCTCCTATTTTGGGAGAGAGAGATTGATCTGCTCATTGGGGAGATGTAATACCCGTAATTTTCCCATGTATCTATCTTAAGAAGATATAATGTACATGTACTTTTGTTACAAGTGTATAAGTGGTAAAAGGATGTAAGGATTTTGGAAATCTAATGAAAAGATCCATGATTCTAAGTTGTGTGCACAAGTTTTATTAACTATGAACTATGTAGAATGGATGTTATTGTGTGTAAACTGTGCACGAAATGCAAATTGAGGTATGCAACAAATGTGGATGAATGTACATTGAAAAATCTGTAGAAAATTGCAGAAAATGAGGGTGTAGGGGATGAGAGATCGATCTAATATGAAGGAGAGTTCGATCACCCCTCATGAAATGCCCCAAAATTATCGAATGGAACTAGGCAGATCGATCTCATATGAAGATAGATCGATCTCCTTAACTCTCTCCCTAAGATAAATCGATCTCATTAAGGTTCAGTAAGAAGAAGATCGATTTCCTACAAGAGGCAGATCAATCTCCAAGAAGGAATTTACCTGCAAACAGATCGATCTCATCAGGAAGAAGATCGATGTGGTAGTAGTTACGTTTAGTAAAAAAAATTACCAAACGTTACAGAGATCGATCTCCACAAGGACCAGATTGATCTCATGTCTCTGCGTCTATAAAAAGGGCACGGGATTTGGACTGAAAATCATATTCCTTCCCACTAAACTGCACCTGCCATTTTCTCTCAAAGACCCAAGCTTTCTCACTCTAAAAATCACTACATTCCAGCCAATTTTAGAAGAAGCTCAAGAAGGGAAGGTTGTTCCTTGAAGCAAGGAGAATAACATACCCAAAAATCACACATTGGTGTGACCAAGAGAAAGGGTTTTGGCAACCACAGTTCGGCTAAGAAAAGGGGTAAGCTCTTCAACCTTCAAGCTTTAAATATGGATTTCTAGACATTTGTGAGTTGGATAATATGTGAAATGGGGATAGGAATAATGATTGTAGTGATAGGTGAGTACTGTTAACAGGAGTTTATAAAGGGAGACCTATGGGAATGTGAAGGAGAACTTGAGAGAAAGTATAAAGAGATTAGTGGGGAAAAATGAAATATAATAAGTAGCTTGGGAAGCATAAGTAGCTAAATAAGTGAAATGTATATGTCCAAGAGAAAGAAAAGGAAAATAACTTAATGATTTATGCGTGTAGATTGAAATACGCGAAACACGGTTAACCCGGATCGCGAACGAAGTAAACGAGACGAAGGAAAATACAAGCGCGATTCGAGGTAAGGGATTGTATGTTAGCGATAGAGATATTCGTACGTATTTTACTTCAATTTTAGTAGTTATAACATTAGAGTTACTACGTTTAGCTATGAAACTATGAAATGATATGAAATCATGAAATGTACTTTTATATATATGCATTGTGAAAATGGGATGTAGTAAGGAAATAGCATGATAAGCATGTTTTCGATGTTTTCTCATCTATGTATTTATTTTGAGATTGAGAAATGATGATGGATAGGTTGGCTAGTTTTACATGTTTAGCAGGGGACGACATACTATGTAAATAAGCATGTTTTGAGTTTTTAAAAGAGAAAATAGCCACCTATCGAATTTGAGATGTGAATCGATGTTGGAGCTCTAGCTTACACCTGTTTTAATGATTTTGACTATGCTGGAGTTTCACTCGCATACATCTACATGTTTTGATAAATCGTGTTGGAGCGTGACTCGTACATGGTTTTATAATGGAAATGTGCTGGAGTGTTAGCTCGCACATGTTTCTATGTTTTGATATGTCGTGGTGGAGTTTCATCTCTCACGATGGATTTGAGAAAAGTGATAGAGCATTGCTCGTACTAGTTTTTACTAAGTTGAGACGATACAGTGTTAGAAGCTATTGCTCGCACTGAGAGATATCGCGTTGAAGCCTTGCGATGATTGTGTGTCATGCTGATTTGCTCGCCTGGTATATGAGACATGGTTTAGGATGATGAGTCCATTAGAGTTGGTAGATGGATTGGGTCCACGGTCGTACTGAACTGTGTAGTTATTCGTAGGTATACTATGTACTGTTCTGTGTGCACGTGAGTACGAGTATACGTAGATGACACATGGCATACATTGTACAGTGAGTATATGTGATATGAGGAGATGGGGTTGATTGAGATAAGCCGATGTGTAGGACTGACCCATCCCCGTCAGGCGAAGTGATGCCCTGTGCACACTTTATCAGTGAGGCCTGAGATCACTGACTATGGCCATATGTTGTGGATATTAGTTTGCCATGAATTCCATGCCTGTCTCAGAGATAAGAGAAATTGAGACACTCAGAAAAGAAAGAGATTTGATGAAAAGAAATGATTTGAGAAAAGCAAAGAGATATTGTGATTTGATAAATCTCTTAATTTTAATACTTGTGCTATGATAGCACTGTTTTATGAGCATGTTTTTAAATGGAAGTATTGTATATTTGTTTTATGAAAATGCTTGAGAGAATAATTGATTAAATGCATTTTCTAGCATTAATTCCATTTATATTGAGACATGTTTTGGTTTTATCATGCATGGGCTATGTAGATAGTACAATATCTACCTTTTAGCTTCCTTTTCCTTACTGAGCTGTGGTTTGCTCATCCCACTATTTTTTCCCTCCAGATACTGAGAAGTATGATAGTGCGGTGGTCTTTAGATTCTTTTTGTGTTGGATAGCTCCCACCAGTTCCAAAGGTAAAAGAATCGTATACACAAGAGCATTTTGTATCTATTATAATGTATCGCACAGTTATGAATTGAAGTTCTAAACAATGTATAGGGATGTTATGTAAAGATATTATATTATATACAATTGATTTTGTATATCTACACACACTTGGGAGTGTGAATTAAAGTTTTAAAATATTTTCGTTGTAAATTTATGGAATTTAGTAATTGTATCACCTCACAGCCTAACCGTAAGTAGTGTATGTATAGATTAAGGGCACCCGGAAGAGGGGTGTGACAGATTTGGTATCAGAGCTTGGTTGGTCTGATGTGAGTCGATGTTTTGGACTAAGAAAACATATATCCCCAAGTTACTGTGTAATATTTAGATACAAATGTGTATATGGAGCTGGTAGTAAATTAAAGGTTTATTATAAATGCAGGAAGGTTAGTAGGCTTGTGAGATATGCCTGAGAGACACCGCAAGAGGGGAAAGAGCTGAGAGCTCAAGGGCGAAATGACAGGACTGAGAGGCACAGTAGATCATCCTATAGTCATGAGCCCTAGGAACAGATAGAGGTTTCTGATCCTCGGATAGCCCGATTAGAGGAAGATATGGGCACGATGATGACCATGATAGGTCAGATTATGGCTAGGTTTAAGGGTACATCTGGTACAATGGGACAGGTTTCACCGAATCCCCTAGCAGCTGCACCTAAACTTGAGGATGTTGCACCTACACAACCTAAGCCGGTTAGGCCACGAGATCCCCATATTCGACCAATACCTCCTCTAATAGCCCCATAGTAGTATGATAAGGATGATTTGGGGTATGGATATGACTGTGATATGGAGAGGTTGAGACATTTCATGGATTTCAAGCCTCCTTCTTTTAGTGGGGTAAAGGATCCGACAGTGGCTAAGGACTGGATCAGTCAGATGGAGAAGTTGTTTAAGTTCTGTAGATGTTCAGCTACAGAGAGTGTAGCGCTTGCGACCTTTGTCCTGAGAGGCGAAGCAAAGCATTGGTGGAAGTCCACTAGGCCTATGTTGAGAGCTCAGGATATGGCTATTACATGGGACATATTTTAGGTGTTTTTAGAGAGCAATACATCCTAGATGCTGCTCGACGTAGGTTACAGGTGGAATTTCTGAATCTTACTCAAGGGAATCGAACAGTTGATAAGTATGAGTCACGATTCACCTCATTAGGCCGATATGATCCGGACTCTATCAAGAGTGAAGCTATCAGGGTCCGTAGATTTATGGATGGACTGAGGCCTTCGATTGAAGTTAAGTTGGCCTCGTTTGATGTCGCTACATATAGAAAGGTTGTGCGACGTGCCCAATTGTGTGAGCAGGACTATAACTTGCAAATCTCAGAGTTCAATTGGGGTAAGGATAAGGGTTTGAGGAAACTAGGAGATGGCAAGAGTGTCAGATTTGGATGAAAAACTATGAGTAAGCGTCAGAGAGAGGTAGATGAGTCATAAAATAAGGCTTTTAGACCTTTTGTACATCTGACTTAGACACCAGCTAGGGGTATAGTGATTGGTGGACCCCAACCGACTACTGATCAATGCAGAGTATGTGGTAGAAACCATGGTGGTAGACCCTGTCATTTTCAGGGTACCCGATGCTTCAGATGTGGTAGGTTTGGCCACTATGCAAGAGATTTCCTAGAGGCAGTTGAGGTAGTCCCCTAGAGGGGTAAGGAGCCAGAGAAAGCTCCTACATTTACACCTCCTACAAGGAAGAGAGCCACAACTGAAGAAAAAGGGAAGCAAGTTGTTGGTCAAGGTATGGTGTATGCGATAGACCAAGCATCAGTGGATACCTTTTCTGAGGTGATAAAAGGTACAATTCTGATTTTCAATTTTGAAGCTATAGCTTTGTTTGATTTTGGTGCTACGCATTCCTTCATATCACTTGCATGTGCATCAAGTTAACAGATTTTGTAGAACCCACATACCTAAATGGGACTTTATTAATAGGTACTCCGATGAGAGTCAGGCAATTAGCTTAACAAGTGTATAAAGATTGTAAAGTGAGGGTAGGAGATAAGTGTGCGACAACCAATCTTATTTTGTTGAATATGTATGACATTAATGTAATATTGGGAATGGATTGGTGAGCTACCAATCAAGCTATCTTAAACTGTCATTCTAAGTCCATTACATTTTCTCTACCCGAAGAATGTGTTGTAAGATTTTAGAGAAGAAATGAAATCTTGAATTTTGTGACAAGTAAAGTACATTGGTATAAAATGACGTGAATGTTGTTTTGAAGGTTTTATTGCTTATGTGGTGGATTTTGACAAAATACATCCAGATATGGATGACATTTTAGTGGTTAGAGAATTCCCTGATATCTTTCCAAACGACTTATCGAGATTGCCACCGGATAGAGAAATGGAATTCTATATAGATTTGACACCCAGAATAGAACCGATATCCAAACCACCATACAATATGGCTCCAGTTGAGCTAGAGGAGTTAAGGAAGCAGCTGCAAGATATGCTAGATAAAGGGTTTATAAAATCGAGCATCTCACCATGGGGAGCCCCGATATTGTTTGTGAAGAATAGAGATGGGAGTCTCAAGTTATGTATTGACTATCGGATGTTGAACAAGGCTATCATCAAGAATAAGTACCCCTTGTCGTGTATTGATGATCTATTGGATCAGCTTCGGGGAGCACAAATCTTTTCCAAAATAGATCTGAGGTCTGGGTATCATCAATTGAAGATTCGAAAGGCGTTATTAATCTTTTTATTTTTAGAATTCTAATTAATTTTTAGAATTCTAAAAAATAGAATATTTAATATTCTAATTATAATATTAATAATAATATAATATGATTAAATTAAAATCTAATTTTTAATATGATTTAAATCTAAGATTTAAATCTAATCAAATAGAATTAAATAATTAAAATTAAAATACAAATAGAATTAAATAATTAAAATAATTTTTAAAATTTTAAATAGAATTATTCTATTCTTAATTATTATATTCTATCAATATTAGATTGAATATTAGGTTGAATCTACCGTTATTATATTAAATATGTTATATTAAGTAAATATGTTATATTAAGTATGGCATTTAAAATTATAAATTCCAGTCTATAATTCATATTAATTATTCATAGTAATTATGAATAACTAATAGATAGTTAATAGATAAGATCGTAATAGTTTGTTGAATTCCTATGGATACAAGATTTCTATTATATTATTTGAGCCCGCTTAGC
Organism: Firmiana major; assembly: GCA_033439115.1. Taxonomy (NCBI): domain Eukaryota; kingdom Viridiplantae; phylum Streptophyta; class Magnoliopsida; order Malvales; family Malvaceae; genus Firmiana; species Firmiana major. Next base: position 67,542,185 of record CM065901.1, on the reverse strand, counting down.
TCAGAGGTTAGAGCATCGCATTTGTAATGCGATGGTCATCGGTTCGATTCCGATAGCCGGCTTTCCCTATTTGTTTGCTTTTTTACTTTTTTACATGATTGATAATATTTTTTTTTTTTTTGAAATCAAAGAACATTGAAAAAGCTTTTTTCCCTTTTCTTTCCAAAGGTCAACGATCTGTTTATTATGTCGTAGAAACTTCCAATTAGGAATAAAATTGGAGGAGTTAGCTCTTTGCAAAATAAATCAAGAAAAAAAAAAAGGAAACTTTTTTTGGTTTAATTTATTTATATTTAAATATTTGATTTGAATTTCTATTTTTTGTATACATTCTTTTTTTGTATACATTATATACAATACAAAAAAGTATGGATATTGATCCAATTGATCTCATTAATATTTGTAGTACAATCCTTCATTCGATTTCACTTCATTTAGTTCAGTTTTAATTTAGGTTTATGAAATTTCAATAAAATTCATTACGATGGCCATTACGAATTCAAGGTGACGCCTTTTGAGTTGACGAATGCACCAACAACTTTTATGTCTCTAATGGATGAGATATTCAAGCCATACCTGGACCAGCTCATGATCATTTTCATTGATGATATATTAGTGTATTCAAGGTCTAGGGAAGATCATGAGCAGCACTTAAGGATTGTTTTGCAAACCCTCCGAGAGAGATGCTTGTATGCCAAACTTGGTAAATGTGACTTTTGGCTAGAGCAGATTTCTTTTCTGGGCCATGTTGTATCGAATGATGGGGTGTTAGTAGATCCATCCAAGATTAAGGCTATTGTTCAATGGGAACATCCCAGGACAGTCACAGAGATCAGGAGCTTTTTGGGTTTGGCTGGTTACTACAGGAGATTTATAGAGGGTTTTTCTAGACTTACTTCTCCGTTGACACGTCTTACGAGGAAAAATGTGGAGTTTATATGGGATGAAGCTTATGAGAGGAGTTTTCAAGAACATAGGCACAGATTAATCACCGCACCAATTCTTATCATCCCTAACAGCTCAGTGAACTACTCTATGTATACAGATGCTTCACATCAAAGGCTAGGTTGTGTCTTGATGCAAAATGGAAGGGTAGTAGCTTGTGGATCTAGATAGCTGAAAGATCATAAGAAGAACTAACCTACTCACGATTTGGAGTTGGCGGCCATAGTATTTACATTGAAGATATGGCGCCACTACTTGTATGGTGAGAGATTTTAGATCTTCACAGATCACAAGAGTCTTAAGTATCTATTCTCACAGAGGGAGTTAAATATGAGACAGAGAAGGTGGTTAGAACTTCTCAAAGACTATGATTATGAGATTTTGTACCACTTGGGGAAGGTGAATGTGGTTACCGATGCATTGAATAGAAAGAGTCTCAGGTTGGTATCATACATGTTGATTAGGGAACACGAGTTGTTGGAATAATTCACAAACCTTAGTTTAGATATGACCCCACCTGAGATTAACAACTATGAGATTGTTGCTAGCTTGAGATTAGAGCTGGAGCTGATTGAGAGAATCTGACAAGCTCACTAAAATGATCAATGGTGTAAAGATATGATTAACCAAACTCAGAAGGGTAAGGATACAGAATTTGTATTGAGTTCAGATGAAATACTAAGGTTCGGGAATAAAATATGTGTTCCTAAGGATTCCAAGCTCCGAAAGTTGATTTTATCAAAGGCTCACCCATCGAGATATACAGTACACCTGGGGAGCAGTAAAATGTATCAGAATCTCTAAAAAGTATACTGGTGGTTTGGAATGAAAAGAGACATAGCTGAGTATGTTGCTAGATGTCTCATCTGTCAGCAAGTAAAGGTTGAGCATCAGAAACAAGGAGGGTTATTACAACCCCTATCGATAGCAACATGGAAGTGGGAGCACGTCACCATGGACTTTATGATGGGATTATCGAGAACCCATAAGAACCATGATGCTATATGGGTGATAGTAGATCGGTTAACGAAATCACCACACTTTTTAGCCATGAGATTTACAAATACCTTGAGTGCACTGACGAACTTGTATGCACGGGAGATAGTGAGATTGCATGGAGTCCGAGTGAGTGTTGTTTCTGATAGGGATGCCCGCTGCACTTCCCACTTTTGGGGACATTTTCAGGAAGCGATGGGGGCCTAATTGAGTTTTAGCACCACTTTTCATCCTCAGACAGATGGTCAGTCAGAGAGGACTATACAGACCCTAGAGGATATGTTGAGAGCGTGTGTGCTAAATTTTAGAGGCTCATGAGACGATCACTTGCCATTGATTGAGTTAGCCTATAATAACAGTTATCACTCAAATATTGGTATGGCCCCTTATGAGGCACTATATGGTTGTAGATGCCGATCACCCATTGGTTGGGAAGAAGTTGGTGACTGACACTTGCTTGCTCAAGATTTGGTTAGACAAGCCTCCGAGGATGTTCAGATAATATGTGAGAGGCTGTGAACAGCTCAAAGTCGACAAAAGAGCTATGTTGATAGGAGACGGAGACCACTTGAGTTTGATGTGGGTGAGTCCGTATTTTTTAGAGTATCTCCTACTAAGGGAATAACGAGGTTCGGGAAGAAAGGAAAACTAAGTCCTTGTTACATTAGTCCCTTTAAGATTTTGGATAGAGTAGGATATAGAGAATATAGGCTAGCTTTACCACTTGAGCTAGCAGAAGTTCACAATGTCTTCTATGTTTCTATGCTTCAGAAGTACAACCCGGATCTGACACATGTAATTAACTATAAGCCATTGGAGCTCAAGGAGGATATGTCGTATGTAGAGAAACCAATCCAAATATTGGATAGAAAAGAGAAGGTGTTGTGGAATAAAAAAATTTCATTGGTTAAGGTCCTGTGGAAACATCATACATCTGAGGCAGCCACTTGGGAGTTAGAGGACCTGATAAAGGAGAAATATCCCCAACTTTTTTAGGAATAACTTATTTCAATTTGGAGGACCAAATTTTCTAAGGTAAGGAGAAATGTAATTCCCGTAAATTTCCCATGTATTTGTCTTAAGATTATATAATGTACATGTACTTTTGTTACAAGTGTATAAGTGGTAAAATGATGTAAGGATTTTTTAAATCTAATGAAAAGATCCATGATTCTAAGTTGTGTGCACAAGTTTTATTAACTATGAACTATGTGGAATGGATGCTATTGTGTGTAAATTGTGCACAGAATGCAAACTAAGGTATGCTGTAAATGTGGATGAATGTACATTAAAAAATATACAGAAAACTGCAGAAAATGAGGGTGTAGGGGATGAGAGATTGATCTCATATGAAGGAGAGATCGATCACCCCTCATGAAATGCCCAAAAATTGTCGAATGGAACTAGGCAGATCGATCTCATGGGAAGATAGATCGATCTCCTTAACTCTCTGCCTGAAACAGATCGATCTCAAGCCTTGACAGATCGATCTCATTAAGGTTCTGTAAGAAGAAGATCGATCTCCTACAAGAGGCAGATCGATCTCTAAGAAGGAATTTTCCTATAAATAGATTGATCTCATCATGGGAGAAGATCGATATGGTAGTAGGTACGTTTGGTAAAAAAACTACCAAACCTTGAAGAGATCGATCTCCATAAGGACCAGATCGATCTCATGTCTCTGCGTATATAAAAAGGGCACGAGATTTGGGCTAAAAATCATACTTCCCTCTAACCAAACTGCACCTGCCATTTTCTCTCAAAGACTTAAGCTTTCTCACTCTAAGAATCACTACATTTTAGCTAGTTTTAGAAGAAGCTCAAGAAGGGAAGGTTGTTCCTTGAAGCAAGGAGAACAACATACCCAAAAATCACGCACTGGTGTGACCAAGAGAAGGGGTTTTGTCTACCACAAGTTCGGCTAAGAAAAAATGTAAGCTCTTCAACCTTCAAGCTTTAAATTTGGGTTTCTAGATATTTGTGAGTTGGATAGCATGTGAAATGGGGATAGGAATGATGATTGTAGTGATGGGTGAGTAATATTAATAGGAGTTTATGAAGGGAGACCTATGGGAATGTGATGGAGAGCTTGAGAGAAAGTATAAAGAGATTAATGGGAAAAATGAAATATGATAAGAAGCTTGGGAAGCAAAAGTAGCTAAATAAGTGAAATGTATATGTCCAAGAGAAAGAAAAGGAAAATAACTTAATGATTTATACGTGTAGATTGAAATACGCGAAACACGGTTAACTCGGATCATGAACGAAGCAAATGAAACGAAAGAAAATACGAGCGCAATTCGAGGTAAGGGACTGTATGTTAGTGATAGAGATATTCATGCGTATTTTACTGCGATTTTAGTAGTTATAACGTTAGAGTTACTACGTTTAGCTATGGAACTATGAAATGATATGAAATCATGAAATGTACTATTATATAAATGCACTGTGAAAATGGGATATGAAATGATCTGCTCCATTCCATTACTCACATAAGAGCATTCTGGCTCTTCCAGATCGATCTCTCATCCTATGAGATCGATCTGGCCTCCATATTTCCAGATTTTCTGCAGTTTTTCTACAACAACCTCATTCAAAAATTCCTCAATTTACCTCCATAGTCCTTTCCTCATTCATCCTTCCTTGAGACTTAAAAATGTCATCCAATCACACTTAGTACATATTAAAACTTGTGGGAAAATCTTTGTATAACCAAATATACACGATATTACCTGAATGGAAATATACGCTTATGTAAATCTTTCCTTCCATTTTACCACGCTACTCTTATTCCATTTCAATCACATTCTTCTCGTATTTAAGTTCATTTCTTCATACTCATTCATAACGCAACTTGTACGTGCAATCACGACTCTTATTACAAGTGCGTACATAATCTTATAAACTTACATTGCATATACTTTGTATTACGAATGTATTGTCATACTCATGATTTCATTTACATTTCTATGTTCCTATATACAGCTATACATATACGGGGTCTCACATTCTCCCCCACTTAGAAAATTTGGTCCTCCAAATTTGAACCAATTTAATCTGTTGATAACTCGGGATACTTTTCCCGCATCAAATTTTCCAGTTCCCATGTGGCCTCTTCCATAGTGTGATGTTGCCACAAAACTTTAACCAATGAAATCGTCTTGTTCCGCAACACCTTCTCTTTTCTATCCAATATCCGGATCGATCTCTCGACATACGACATATCCTCCTTGAGCTCCAACGGCTCGTAGCTAATTACATGTGTCGGATCCGAGTAGTACTTTCGAAGCATAGAAACGTGGAAGACATTGTGGACTTCTGCTAGCTCAGGTGGTAAGGCTAGCCTATATGCTCCATCTCCCACTCTATCCAAAATCTCGAAGGGACCAATGTAACGAGGACTTAATTTTCCTTTCTTCCCAAACCTCGTTATTCCCTTAGAAGGAGATACTTTCAAAAATACAGACTCGCCAACATCAAACTCAAGTGGTCTCCGTCTCCTGTCAGCGTAGCTCTTTTGTCGACTTTGAGCTGTTCGCAACCTCTCGCATATTATCTGAACATCCTCAGAGGCTTGCTTAACCAACTCGGGAGCGAGCAACTGTCTGTCACCAACTTCTTCCCAACCAATGGGTGATCGGCATCTACAACCGTATAGTGCCTCATAAGGGGCCATACCAATACTTGAGTGATAACTGTTATTGTAGGCGAACTCAATCAATGGCAAGTGATCATCCCATGAGCCTCTAAAGTCCAGTACACACGCTCTCAACATATCCTCCAAGGTTTGTATAGTCCTCTCTGACTGACCATCTGTTTGAGGATGAAAAGCGGTGCTAAAACTCAACTGGGTCCCCATCGCTTCCTGAAAATGTCCCCAAAAGTGGGAAATGAAGCGGGCATCCCGATCAGAAACAACACTCACTGGGACTCCATGCAATCTCACTATTTCTCGCACATACAAGTTCGCCAATGCACTAAATGTATCTGTAGATCTCATGGCTAAGAAATGTGCCGATTTCGTTAACCGATCTACTATCACCTATATCGCATCATGGTTCTTACGGGTTCTCGGTAACCCCATCACAAAATCCATGGTGACATGCTCCTACTTCCATTTTGGTATCGGTAGAGGTTGTAATAATCCTCTTGGTTTCTGATGTTCGACTTTTACTTGCTGACAAATGAGACATCTAGCGACATACTCAGCTATGTCTTTCTTCATTCCAGACCACCAATATGCCTTTCGGAGATTTTGATACATCTTACTACTCCCCGGGTGTATCGTATATCTTGACGAGTGAGCCTCTGATAAGATCAGCTTCCTCAGCTCTAAATCCTTAGGAACACATATTCTATCTCCAAACCTTAGTATTCCATCTAAACTCAATATAAAATCGGCACCCTTCTCTTTCCGAATTTGGCTAATCATGTCAATACACCATTGATCAATTTGCTAAGCTTGTCGAATTTTCTCAATCAACTCCGGTTCTAATCTCAAGCTAGCAATAATCCCATAGTTGTCAATCTTAGGTAGGGTCATATCCAGACTGAGGTTCGTGAATTGTTCCAACAACTCGTGCTCTCTAACTATCATATGTGATACCAACCCGAGACTCTTCCGACTCAATGCATCGACAACCACATTTGCCTTCCCCGGGTGGTATAAGATCTCACAATCATAGTCCTTGAGGAGTTCCAACCAACTCCTCTGTCTCATGTTTAACTCCTTCTGTGATAATAGATATTTCAGACTCTTATGATCCGTAAAGATCTGAAATCTCTCACCAAGTAGTGGCGCCATATCTTCAACGCAAACACTATGGTCGCTAACTCCAAATCGTGAGTGGGGTAGTTCCTCTCATGATGTTTCAGCTGTCTAGATCCATAAGCTACCACCCTTCCATCTTGCATCAAAACACAGCCTAGTCCTTGATACGAAGCATCTGTATACACCGAGTAATTCCCTGAACTGTTAGGGATGATAAGAACTGGCTCGGTGGTTAATCTGCGCTTAAGTTCCTGAAAACTTCTCTCACAAGCTTCATCCCATGAAAACTCCACATTTTTCCTCGTAAGACGTGTCAATGGAGCAGCTAATCTAGAGAAACCCTCTACAAATCTCCTGTAGTAACCAGCTAAACCCAGAAAGCTTCTGATCTCTGTGACTGTCCTAGGTTGTTCCCACTGAACCACGGCCTCAATCTTGGACGGATCTACTGATACCCCATCCTTCGATATAACATGGCCTAGAAAAGAAATCTGTTCTAGCCAAAAGTCACATTTGTTAAGGTTGGCATATAACCTTCTCTCTCGGAGGGTCTACAAAATAATCCTTAAGTGCTGCTCATGCTCTTCTCTGGACCTTGAATACACCAATATATCATCAATGAAAACAATTACAAACTAGTCCAGGTATGGCTTGAATACTTCGTTCATTAGAGCCATAAAAGCTACCGGCGCATTGGTCAACCCAAAAGGCATCACTAAGAATTCGTAATGGCCATAGCGGGTACGAAATGCTGTCTTGGGCACATCCTCCTTTCGAATCTTCAATTGATGATACCCAGACCTCAAATCTATCTTGGAAAAGATCTGTGCTCCCCGAAGCTGATCTAATAAATCGTCAATACGTGGCAAGGGGTACTTATTCTTGATGGTAGCCTTGTTCAACATCTGGTAGTCGATGCATAACCTGAGGCTCCCATCTCTCTTCTTCACAAATAATACCGGGGCTCCCCATGGTGAGACGCTCGGTCTTATGAACCCCTTCTCTAACAACTCTTGCAGTTGTTTCCTTAATTCCTCTAACTCAACTAGAGCCATCCTATATGGTGACTTGGATATTGGTTCGGTTCCAGGTGTCAAGTCTATACCGAATTCTGTTTCTCTATCAGGTGGCAATCCTGGTAGATCGTCTGGAAAGACATCAAGGAATTCTCTGACCATTTGGATGTCCTCCATATCCGGATGTACTTTGTTCAAATCCACCACATAAGCAACAAAACCTTCAAAACAACACTCCAGTCATTTATACCAAAGTGCTTTACTTAACACAAAATTTAAGATTTCATTTCTTCTCTTAAAATCTTACAACACATTCTTCAGGTAGAGAAAAATTAATGGACTTAGAATGACAGTCTATGACAGCATGATTGGTGGCTAACCAATCCATTCCTAAAATTACATCAATGTCATACATATTCAACAAAATCAAGTTGGCTGTCATGCACTTATCTCTCACCCTCACTTTACAATCTTTATACACTTGCTCAACTAATTGGCTGACTCTCATTGGAGTACTTATTAGTAAAGTCCTACTCAAGTATGTGGGTTCTACAAAACCTTTTAACTTAGATGCACATGCAGGTGATATGAAGGAATGCGTAGCACCAGAATCAAACAAAGCTATAACCTCCAAATTGAAAATCAAGATTATATATTTTATCACTTCAGAAGAGGTATCAGTCGATGCCTGGTCTATCGCATACACCCTGCCTTGACCCACAACTTGTTTTCCTTTTTCTTCAGCTGAGGCTTTCTTTCTTGCAGGAGGTGCAACTGTAGGAACCCTCTCTGGCTCCTTACCCCTCTGTGGAATTGCCTCAACTATCTCTAGGCACTCTCTGGCATAATGTCCAAATTTACCACATCTGAAGCATCGGGTACCCTGAAGATGACATGGCCTACCACCATGGTATCGACCGCATAGTCTACACTGATCTGTAGTCGGTCGGGGTCCACCAATCACTATACCCCTGGCTGGTGTCTAAGTCGGAGGCATAAAAGGTCTAACAACCTTTTTTTGGAACTCATCTACCTCTCTCCGACGCTCACTCATGAATTTTTGACCAAATTTGGCACTCTTGCCATCTCCCAGCTTCCTCGGACCCATGTCTTTACCCCAACTAAACTCAGAAGTCTGCAAGTCATAATCTTGCTCACATAACTGGGCCCGTCACACAGCCTCTCTATATGTAGCGACATCAAATGGGACCAACTTCGCTCGGATTGAAGGCCTCAGTCCATCTACAAATCTACGGACTCTGATAGCTTCACTCCTGATCGAGTCCGGATCATATCGACCCAGTGAAGTGAATCGTGACTCGTACTCATCAACTATTCAATTCCCTTGAGTCAGATTTAGAAATTCCATCTGTAGCCTACGTCGAGCAGTATCTGGGATGTATTGCTCTCTGAAAACACCCAAGAACATATCCCAAGTGATAGTCATACCTTAAGCTCTCAACATCAGCCTGGTGGACCTCCACCGATGCTCTGCTTCGCCTCTCAATACAAAGGCCGCAAGCGCTACTCTCTCCGTAGCTGAACATCTACAGAAGTCAAATAACTTCTCCATCTGACTGATCCATTCCTCAGCCACTGTCAGATCCTTTACCCCGCTAAACGAAGGAGGCTTAAAGTCCATAAAATGCCTCAATCTCTCCATATCACAATCATATCCATACCCCAAATCATCATCATACTGCTGTGGGGCTACTGGAGGAGGTACGGGTCGAATATGAGGTTCCCGTGGCCTAACCGGTTCAGCTTGCGCAGGTGCAACATTCTCAGGTTCAGGTGTAGCTGTTGGGGGATTCGGTGCAGCCTGTCCCGCTGCACCAGGTGTACCCTCAAACCTAGCCATGATCTGATCCATCATGGTCATCATCGTGCGCATGTCTTCCTCCAATTGAGTTATTCGAGGATCAGAAGCCTCTATCTGTTCCTGGGGCTCATGACTAGAGGATGATCTACTGTGCCTCTTACTCCTGTCATTTCGCCCTAGAGCTCCCGAGCTCTCTCCCCTCTTGTTGTATCTCTCAGGCATAACTCACTAGCCTGATAACTTTCTTGCGTTATAACAAACATTTAATTCACTACCAGCTCCGTACACACATTTGTATCTAAATATCGCACAGTAACTTGGGGATGTATGTTTTCTTAGTCCTAAACATCAACTCACATCAGACCAACCATGCTCTGATACCAAATCTGTCACACCCCACTTCTGGGAACCCTTCTATCCATACATTCTCTATTGCGGTTGGGCTGTGAGAAGATGCAATTACTAAAATTCATTCATTTACAGCGGAAGATTTAAATCTTTAATTCACACTCCCAGGTATGTGTGTAGATATACAAAATCAATTGTATAAATACCATGTGCTTACATATCATCCCCATAATACCGTTTACAATTCCAAGATATAACTGTGCGATACGATAAATTAGATATAAAATACTCGTGTATACAAATCTTATACCTTTACGGAATTGTGGGAGCTGTTCAACACAAAAGACCTAGAGACCACCGCTCTCTTACTTCTCAGTACCTGGAGGGGGAAAATAGTGGGATGAGCAAACCACAACTCAGTAAGGAAATGTATGCTAGTAGGTAGATATCGTAATACCTACATAGCCCATGCATGCATAAACCAAAACCATGTTTTCAGTACAAATGGAAATACCATACGAAAAATGCATTTAAACATATATTTCTCAATAGCATTTTCGTGTAAATCAAATATCAAGCTTCCATTTAAAACATGCTCATAAATAGTGCCCTCACGGCACAAATGTGAAATCAGAGATTTATCAAAAACACAAAATCTCTTTCTTTTCTGAGATTATCTCTGAGACAGGCATGGAATTTTCGGTAATCAAATATCCACGACGTATGGCCATAGTCAGTGATCCCGAGCCTCACTGATCAGGTGTGCACAAGGCATCACTTCCCTGAAGGGGAATGGGTCAGTCCTGCCCTCCGGCTCATCTCAATCAACCACATCTCTTCATATACTCACGATAAGAATATGTCGTGTGTCATCTACGTGATACTCGTACTCACGTGCACCCAGTACGGTACATAGTATACCAACGGATAACTACACTATTCTACGTACGACCGTGGACCCAAGTCCATACTCCAACTCCGATGGACTTTTCATCCTAAACCATGTCTCATATACCAGGCGAGCAAGCAGCGTGACACACAGTCATCGCAAGGCTCCAGCGCGGTATGATCTATCGTTAAGGCCCAGCCCGTTCAAATGGCCGTCGGCTGGTATCCCCTTGGGTCCCAGACCCCCAGGTTTACCTCAACTCAATAAAACAGGTGCGAGCAAAGTGTCCGCACTTTCTCAAAACCCTCATGCGAGTTAAAACTCCAGCATGGTACATCAAAGGCATTAAAACGGGTGTGAGCTAGCACTTCAACACCAAATCTCATCTCAAAACTGATAGATGGCTATTTTCTCTTTTTAAAACTCAAAACATGTTTATTCATTTAGCATGCCTCTTCATGCTGAAACATGTAAAATTAGCCAGCCTATCATCAACATTTCTCAATCATTAAGATCAATGTAAATTAGAGAAAAACATTGAAAACATGCATATCATGCTATTTCCTTACCCTATCCCATTTCTCAATACATATATACATCATAGTACTTTTCATGTTTCCATATCATTTCATAGAATTATAATATCGTACTAGTTCTAGCAATATATCTACGAAATTACGGTAAAATATGCACGAACATCTCTATAGCTAACACACAGTCCCTTACCTCACTTTATTTGTCTGCAACTATCCTCCTCTACGCTTCTCGCATTCTCATCTCGACTTGCTCCGACATATCATCCGAAATTGAAATTCATCCATCAAACACTCGAGTTAACGTTTCTAACTCTTGTTCAACTAAGCATTTATCCAATGCCTTAAATATACATTTTACCCCCTTGTGGTAAATCTCATAATTTTATCCCAATATCTACATGCCCAAACCATGCCCACAACATAATCATCCTCTCAAGATATCTCATTCATCATTAACACTTCTACATTCCACTTTCTCACACTAGACCATTTCTAAGTTATATTCATTTCATGCCATCCTAGGTAGTTTTACCCACAAGGTGCACACCCAATTAACTTCATAATCATTAACTAGACCACTGTACTTGGTTTTGTGCACTAGAACTTACCTTATTGGATTTCCTCTTTGCTCCAATTAGAAATGCCCTTTATTCCTTCAATCCGACAAATGGGGAAATGCCTCTAGACTATGTTATTCTTCTCTTAGATGTGAACGACTTTGTCTCTAATAGCTTTTCCTCAAATCTTATTGAAAATGGCTGGATTTAGGAGTGAGAAAGCTAGGTTTTTGAGTTGAAGTGGAAAGAAATGGTTTATCTCGAAAATCTGCAGATCCAACTGCTCCTATTTATAGTTTTAACTTGATGAGATCGATCTTCTTTGGGTGGAGATCGATCTGGTCCTCTAAAAATCCCTCTTTTCTAAGACATTTTAAAGGCAAGAGATCGATCTGTCGAGGCTTGAGATCGATCTGCTGTCAAACAGAAGCTTAAGGAGATCGATCTGGTCTTAGGGGAGATCGATCTACTCCATTCCATTACTCACATAAAACCATTCTGGCTCTTCCAGATCGATCTCTCATCCTATGAGATCGATCTGGCCTCCATATTTCCAGATTTTCTGCTGTTTTTCTGCAACAACTTCATTCAAAACTTCCTCAATTTACCTCCATAGTCCTTTCCTCATTCATCCCTCCTTGAGACTTAAAAATGTCATCCAATCACACTTAGTACATATTAAAACTTGTGGGAAAATCTTTGTATAACCAAATATACACGATATTACCTGAATGGAAATATACGCTTATGTAAATCTTTTCTTCCATTTTACCACACTACTCTTATTCCATTTCAATCACATTCTTCTCGTATTTAAGTTCATTTCTTCATACTCATTCATAACGCAACTTGTACGTACAATCACGACTCCTATTACAAGTGCGTACATAATCTTATGAACTTACATTGCATATACTTTGTATTACGAATGTATTGTCATACTCATGATTTCATTTACATTTCTATGTTCCTATATACAGCTATACATATACGGGGTCTCACACATATAGTTCTTCCAGTGTACTTAGAGTATTGGTGGCTCTCATAGCTAGGAAGTGTTCGACTTCGTCAATCTGTTTACTATCACCTAAATTGCATCATGTTTCTTGCGGGTCCTAGGTAAACCCATTACGAAGTCCATAGTGACATGCTCTCATTTCCAAGTCGGTATCAGTAGAGGCTGCAATAACCCTGCAGGCTTCTGATGCTCTACCTTCACCTACTGATAGACGAGACACCTTACCACATATTCAGCCACCTCTCTCTTCATCCCTGACCACCAATACACTCTCTGGAGATTCTGATACATCTTGTTACTTCCCAGATGCTGTGTATACTTCGTCAAATGAGCCTCTGACAAAATTAGCCTCTTTATCTCTAGATCATTAAGAACACATATTCTACCCTTGAACTTCACCAAGCCATTAGAACTCATCTCAAAACCAGTCTCTGTGCCCCATTGTATCTGCCCGATAATATCACTGCATTGATGATCAATCTGCTGAGCTTGTCGAATATGATCCACCAGATCCGGTTCTAACTATAGGCTAGCTATGATAAAGCCACTATCAGTATCAGGTGAGGTCACATCCAAATTGAGGCTCCCAAACTGTTCCAATAGCTCGTTTTCCCTAATCATCATATACGACACCAACCCGAGATTCTTCCTGCTCAAGGCATCAACAACTACATTTGCCTTACCCAGGTGGTACATGATTTCACAATCGTAATCCTTCAGAAGCTCGAGCCATCTTCTCTATCTCATATTCAGCTCCTCCCGTGAAAATAGATACTTAAGGCTCTTATGATCCATAAGCACTTGAAATTTCTCACCATGGAGGTAGTGGTGCCATATTTTCAATGCAAACACTACAGCCGCCAACTCTAAATTGTGGGTCGGGTAATTCCTCTCATGATCCTTTAACTGTTTAGATCCATAAGCGACTACCTTCTCATCTTGCATCAGCAGCACAGTCCTTGGTTTGATTCATCTATATATACAGAGAATCCTCCTGAGCTAGTAGGAATGGTGAGAATCAAAGTTGTGGTCAATCGACGCTTGAGCTCTTGAAAACTCCTCTCACATGCCTCGTCCCCAACATAAACTCCACACCCTTCCACATGAGATGCGTCAACGGAGCAGCTAGTCTGGAGAAACCCTTAACAAATCTCCAATAATAACCTGCCAATCCCAGAAAACTTATGATCTCAGTAATTGTCCTTGGCTGTCCTCACTGAATAATTACCTCAATCTTGGATGGATCTACCGATACCCTATCCTTCGACATAATATGGCCCAGAAATGAGATCTGCTCCAACCAAAAGTTACACTTGTTGAGTTTAGCATATAACTCCTTCTCTCGAAGGGTCTGCAGAACTATCCACAAGTGCTGCTCATGATCTTCCCTGGACTTTGAATAAACCAATATATCATTGATAAACACAATAACAAACTGGTCCAGGTATGTCTTAAACACATCATTCACCAAAGCCATAAATGCTGCGACGGCATTCGTCAAAAGAATGGCATAACAAAGAACTCGTAGTGGCCATAACAGGTACGAAATGCTGGCTTGGGTACATCTCCACTCCGTATCCTCAACTAATGGTACCCAGACTGTAGATCTATCTTAGAAAAGACTTGGGCTCCTATAAGCTGATCCAACAAATCATCAATGCGTGGAAAGGGATACTTATTCTTAATGGTAGCCTTATTTAACAATCGGTAATCTATACATAGTCGGAGGCTTTCATCCTTCTTCTTCACAAACAAAATCGAAACTCCCCAGAGTGAGACGCTAGGTCTAATAAACCCCTTCTCTAGCAACTCCTGCAACTGGTTCTTCAGCTCTCCAACTCAATCGAAGTCATTCTATATGGTGGTCGAGATATTGGTTAAGGACCACAAAACTCCATTTCATGATTCGGTGGTAGTCATAGTAGATCATCTGTAAAGACATCAGGAAATTCTACAACTACTGGAATGCCTCTCAATTTCGGATGGGCCTTATCTGTATCAACCACGTATGCAATGAACCCTTCACATTATTATTTCCACCATTAGTAACATAATTCATCCTTATAGTTTGACTCATTAATTCTAATGTAGAGATTTATCCATTTTACTTGTAATAACAACTACTTTCATTACTTTTCAAGAAATTTTACAATACATTTTTTTGGGAAACTTACGGTAACACTATCTACCTCTGAAAACGTTATTGTCTTAGTAAAACAATCTAAAACAACCTGATTTGTAGCCAACCAATCCATTCCAAAAATTACATCAAAATCATTTATATTCAACAGAAAAAGATCAACTGTCATCTCTTTCCCCCTATCTTCAGCCTACAATCCTTATACACATACTCAGTCAACTGACTGTCATTCATAGGCGTAGAGATCAATAACATTATATCTAATGATGTAGGCTCAACATATTTTGACAACTTACATGCGAATGAAGGTGATATGAAAGAATGCGTGGCACCAGGGTCAAATAACACAAATGCTTCTAAGTCAAAGATTAGGATATTACCTTTAATTACATCTGCTAATGCATCTGTTGTGTTCTGATCTAATGCATGCATTCACCCTCTGCCAACAACCTGCTTCACTTTCTCTGCGGCTCTGGCTTTCCTTTTTGGAGTAGAAGCCTCGGCATGAGCTCTTTCTAACTCTTTGCCTTTCTGTGGGGCAGTCTCCATCATCTCGAGGTAATCCCGTACAAAATGCCCTGGCTTCCACAACAATAGCATACTACTAAAGACATCAGATAGGGCCTGTTACAGTGATATCTACTGCATCTCCTACACTACTCGATAGTCAGCCGTGTCCTTCCAATAACTACACCTCTTGGTGGCGGTGCTAAAGCTGGATATACTTGAGGCTTCACCGTTTTCTCCTGTACCTCTTTAATCCGAGGTCTCTTGTCAGCTAGTCTCTTACCCCCTCTCCTAATCAGTCTATTAGTTCCGGATCTCTTCTGGTCTCTGTCTTTACCTCTACAGATCTTTCAAAACTTGAAGACATTATGCTCAATATCTTGCTCACATAACTCTGCCTGTGCACAGCCTTCTCATATGTCTGGATATCAAATGGGACCAATCTAGATCTAATGACTGACCTCAATCTATCAATGAACTTCTTCATTTTATTTGTCTCGCTGTTCATCGTATCCAAGTCGTACCTCCCAAGGGATATAAACCTCACTTCATACTAATCTAGAGATCTGTTCCCCTAAGTCAACCTAATAAACTCCATGTGTAACTTCCTTTGAGTAGTGTCCTGAACATACTACCTCTGGAAGGTTTCCAAAAACTCCTCCCATGTGATCTCAGTGTGTCAGGCACTCAAAATCGACCTAGTGGACTTGCACCAATGCTCTGCCGCTCCTTTCAACATGAATGCGGCAAAAGTGACCATCTCTGTAGTGGTGCACTCAAAGAACCTATATAACTTCTTAATCTCGCTCACCCAATCCTCACCAACCACTAGATCCTTCACCCCACTGAATGATGGCGATCTAAATTTCTAAAATTTTCATAATCTCTCCAAATCACAACCATAACTCTACACTCTACTACTTTGCTGTGGAGCAATAGGTGATGCTGTATCTTGAACTGATGGGGGTATATTTCCAGCTAGTGGCATCTATGCTAGCTGTATATGCATATCAGTAGCAACTATTGGTCCAGCATCAGCAGCTTAGGTAGCTGCGCCTTGTCTCTCCCCAGCTCCTCACAAAATCTGAGCGACCGCTCTATAATAGTCTCCAAACTCTACTCCAACCTAGCGAAGGGTACCTCAATATTCCCTAGCCTCTCAATAGGCTCCTGTAGGATCTGACCAGTCTGCGGCTCTACACAGCTTTCAGGCCTCCCTCTACGGCCCCTAGCATGTGCCCTTGCCCCTCTACCACTGTGTGTAATAGGCATGATGCCTAAATTCCTACATTCATAATTATACATTAGTCTAACCCATTAGATATACACATTTATATCTAAACAAAGCACAACAATATGGGGATGTAAATTCTCTTATTAGCAACTTTGATTCATATCAGGTCAACTTAGCTCTGATAACAATCTCTGTCACGACCCTCTTCATCTAAAAACCACTAAAAATGTTTCGCATTTACTCATTTAATTTACTATGTCGTGAATAGTTTCCCATACCAAACAGTTGAGCTACAATTCAGAGCCAGTTACCTCTTACCAAACACAATATCACATAATATATATATATATAAAAACGATATCTGTAGACACTTAAATTACTTACATTAACTTCATTAATTAATATATGTCTACAATGTTTACATCCCCCAAATTTATATTTCCAAAATATTGATGCGCTATACTTCTTTAGATACAAAACAACATTAATGTGTATACCTCTCAGCGATGTGCAGCAGCGAAAACTTGGAGTGTAAGTCTCTGCTCGGTCTCATCCACTATGGATGCTCTGTAGGGATGGAAAATGAAAGAGTGAGCAACCAAATGCTCAGTAAGGAAATAATGTAAGCAGGTAGACAGCAACACAATCTACATGTATAGTATCTCATGATATAAAAATCATTTACATGCGGAGCATGAGATAAAATAAAACCATGCCACATGTATATGTATATAATATATGAAAATTCATAAAATCAAGAATGATAACAAATGGAAAATTAACATATAAATCATCTCATGCTCATCATATCAAAACTCATTGCCATTCATTTAAATCAAATCTAATCCCACCCTTCGGGAATACCTTGTGCATAAAATCACGTTTCCTTTATAAAAACCAAATCACGAGTGTCACCCCTCCTTCGAGTCTATCTAAGTCTATCAATAGAACATAATAGCAAGTGAGGCATATAGGTTACATTTCAGAGATAAATTGGGAATAATAGCCAAGTATAAAATCCCTGTGATCCCAGGCTACGTGGATCCCAGCGTACGGGGCATCACAACTCTAACGAGAGGTGAGGTCAACCCTTCTCATGCAATAACTCAACCAACTAGTCATCATGACTACACAGTACAACGTACTCCGTGTTACATCCACGATACAACGTACTCCATGGACCCATATGGTCTGAGGGTGCCTGCCATAGGTCTTAGCCCACATCATACTCAGAGGTGCCTGTCATATGACTTAGCCCACATGATTGTTTATCTGGGGTGCCTACTATAGGACTTAGCCCCATCATGGTCCAGGTTGCCTGCCATAGGTCTTAGTCACCTTATACCATGTCGGTAACCATTTCATGTCTCAAAACATACGTGCGTTATATCATCTCACTGTGACACACAGTCTACAGGAGTCTACATCACGATTTCTTATAAAACATGTTAAATCTTCATACGAGCAAAGCTCTAGTACGACTTTCATACACAGTAAACTAATAAAACAAGTGCGACCAGAGCTCCAGCACTATCAGTATAAAACAAAATATTTCATTTTTGGTAAAAACTTAAAATTCATGGAAATCCATGCATTTTTTTTAATCCTTACTACCCCTTTCATAAAATTCCTACCAATGCAAAACTTATATTTCCTTCCTTATTTTTGGAACCTATCACAAAAATGCTTCATGCATTATTAGATAATGGGTAAAATTGGCGCCCAATAATTCCCATCAAAATACGAATAGCCACCTCTAGGCACTTAAAAAACCCCTATACCTCGAATCACGTCGAGTGTAGTATAAATTCCACCACTAGAAGGTCGTTCAATCCATATTGTTCTTAATCTGGTCTTTGGGAGCTACAAACTTTCATCAATCACTTCGTCATAATTAATACATCCTTATCGAACCTTATAGCGTTAAGCTTGATCCTCTTTCACATTCAGCCTACATTGTGTCGTTCCTAATAAATTTGGCTAGTAACTCACCTAGTTATCAAATTAAGCACTTGTTTTTCATGCTTAAACCTTAGTTCCTTCATTTATTCATGCATTTAACAATTACCATTCATACGCATTTCATGACTAGCCCAATCCCATAAATTTGATTCCACATAACCATTTCAATGCCATGTAAACAACATTATTGACACCTTGGTATATCCCATTTATTATAATTCAACCATAATATATCTTCAAACACTAATCCATTTCTAGGTTATGCTTGATTCATGCATTCTAGGTGTTTCAACTAATGTTATATACACCAATCTACTCCTAACAACACCTTATTATACATATTCAGAGTGGGTGTATCGAGAACTCACCAAACTTGACTTTTCCCTTGTTCGAACTTGGAAGATCATTTTGCTCCTTCAATCCGACTAGTTAAGTTTTGATTCCAAGGTATGTTTTTCTCTTCCTCAAAATGAACAACTTTGGCTCTAATAGCTTTTTCCCAATTCTTTCTGGAAGGGAGGGTATTCTAGAGAGAGAATGAAGTTTTCACGTCGGGGTTTTATAGATTGAGCATGATGAGATCGATCTTCTATGGTAGGAGATCGATCTTTCCTTTGTTTTAACCATCAAATTCTCATGTTTTGAAAGAGAGAATGATCTGCTCATTAGGGAGAGATCGATCTTAGTTTGCCAGAAGCATAAGGAGATCGATTTGCACTTAATACGGGATCGATCTTTGCTAGGCAGAGGTAAATGCAAATCGATCTGCTCATTGGAGTGATTGATCTGACCTTAGCGGATTCACTTGAAAATTATCCTGCTTGAACAAGGGATCGATCTGCCTTGAATAGGTGATCGATTTGGCCTTTGTTTGGGGTATTTCCTACTGCATTTTACCAGATTTTCCAAGGGTAAATTACTATTTCTTTGCTCCAAAACTCATTTTTCATTTTAATCCCACTGAGAGAATGGAAAGACTCATTTCCTATAATTTTCATGTTATGAAATTTGTGTGTATTACTTGGAAATCAGCATGGATGCACAAATTCACAATCCATGTTTTGTCATCTTGTGTTTTAAGTCCTTATCTCCCATTTAGATGCTTTAAGTTTTATTTGTTTAGTTTGTGGCCACTTCAGCCCTTACTTATCCTTTACTCGCATTCCATAATACTCATTCATTTCCATTTGCAATCCATTTGCTTTTATATGATTCACAATTCATCTATCTTATATTTCTAATAATATATAATAAGGTTTTACATACATGGGGTCTCACAGATGGGCTAGACTAACCTATCCCCCCAGAGGCTTATGACACTCACGCACACCTGGCTCATGAGACGCAAGGTCACTGACTATAGCTGTCACGACCCAAACTACCCAAAAATCAGAGTTAATTTTTCGCGTTTTGTTTATTTACTTGTATTCTTACCTGTCCTCGAATCGTGACCACACTCCACTAATAATTGGGCTGTGCGTCAATGCCAGTCCCACCATACCATTACCATCTAACTTATTTATTCTCCAATCATTTATATTTGTTTACAATATTTATACATCCCCTAAAGTTACTTACAAACATGTTACTGTGCTATGCTTATGTAGATACAATATGTGCAAGTGTATGTACCTTATGTTGATGGGCAACAGTGGATATCCAGAATGCAGTACTGAGTCGTCGGAACTTCAACTGGAGATTATCTGTGGGAGAAAATGAAAGGGGTGAGCACATCAAGCTCAGTAAGGCAATCCTACGAACAAGTAGGTAACCATACTACCTACATGAACGTGGTGCCATGCATAAACCACCCTTTCTCCACACATTTTAAAATAGATGTTATGAATTATGATGTTATGTAAAACACATTGCACGAAAAATCCAACATGCAAGTATTACAAATCATTTCTTTCTCAATTAAAATTTTCACAATAAAGTCAGGTCTCAACCCCTCCTGCGGGTGATCCTGACTCACACAAAACCATGAAAACAGTTTACATCACACGTGGATTTGAAAAGCATGGAAATACCATCATGCAAATTTAGTTTAAAAACCCAGTTTAAATCATCGAAATCGTCGACATGCGAGACGAGGCAATATCTGTATAACGGCAATAACTAGGACTATGGCCATATCTGTCCTCGGGAGTTCCTCAGTTACACGGATCCTAGTGTGCGGGTTCTCACCATGATCGGAAACCGCCCGGGAGGTGGGTCAGTCCATCCCGTCAGTCTTATCCGATCCCCGGCATCCGAAGATGCTGCATCCGGAGATGCCGTATCCGAAGATACCACACGGTACATCGTACTCCATGCTACTTGCACGGTACATCGTACTCCGTGAACCCATATAATATCTCTAGGTACTCCAGCCCAATTGGCCTGCTTCCCACAGAGGTTTTGTTTCTCAATACTCATGCCATGTCTCAAAACGCACGTGCGAGCCTATTTAATCGGTGACACACAGTCTACCCGATGCTCCAAGCACGGCTCATCGCATGTTCTCATAAAAAATCAGTGCGAGCAATGCTCAGCACTCTCATCAAATCAAGTAAATCTAGTGCGAGCTAAGCTCTAGCACTCTGTATGCAAATCGTATAAAAATCTGGTGCGAGCGAAGCTCTAACACCCTGTCTCAAAATCATATAAAAATATGGTGCGAGTTAGATTCTAGCACCCTGTCACGAAAATCATATATATATAAGAATCTGGTGCGAGTTGGACTCCAGCACCTATGCATGTAAAACTCTAGTGCGAGCTCTTGCTCCAGCACTAATGCGTGCATCACACAAATCGACAACATCGTGCGAGCTGAGCTCTAGCACGTCACATGTCAATAAAAACACGTAGGCGGCTCTGTTTCCTCAAAACAGTTTTCAAAAAACAATATCACGTTGAAAGTATGCAGCTGTGCATTTTCTTTCAAGGTGAGCCAGCCTACTCATGCATGCATCAAAACACCTCCAGAATGAGAAGGAACCTTTTGTTCTTGCTCCTCCCCATTTTTCCTAACTTTGTAAATTTTACCCTTAACAAGGGTATTTTAGTAATTTTGCCCATACGGGGCACTAAAATTATTCTTCGACCTCTAGACCCTCCAGAACATTTTTAAGGACTACATATGAATTTAAAATTGTGTAAAGTTTACCTCTAGCAGTCCGTAGAATTCCCTTACCTTATTTTTCCGTAGAGTCTGACCTTTTCTTTTCCAATGTTGTCCCGTCGCGCATGATAATTCTATATTTTTAGAATTATTTGTGCTTAATTTTCTAATTAATTATTTAAATCCCCAATTTATTTTGTTAATTATCCCCTTTATTTAATTAAAATTCTCATGTTTGCAAATAAATTAAATCCGGATGAATTTTGAATATTTCGGTAGAAAAATGGACCGAAATTGGGCTAAAATCGAGATTGGACCACGCGGACAACACGAGCCTAGCACATCCAATTGGACAAAAAGACAAATGACATGGAAATATTATTTTTCAAGGAGCCAATGGTGTGAAGACAAGTGGCCAAACAATGCCAATTCATTTAGGATAGAAATATTACAATTGTACCCCTAAGTGTGTATATAAATAGAGAATGATGACAATTGTAAAAGCAGTAGAAAAATAGGTTAGAATAGTTTTATTTTTAGGTTAACTTAGAAAAGTTTTTCTTCTTCCTTATTTTTTATTTTTTTAGGCGGCACAGTAGATTTTTATGTTTTTCTTCCAGCTTTTCTTTTCGGCATAGGTTATTTCTTTTACAATTCAGTTACTGTTCATTTCATGTCTTCTTTCCAAGTTGTTAAATTTATTTTGCAATCCCTTTCAATCCAGTTCTCGGTTTTCACTGTTATTAGTCATCAGTTTTTTTTTTTTTTTAGTTTGCTTCCTCTCGGTTTCACCATGGTTTTCTATGCTCTCGGTTTATTTTGCAATAGACTTTGAATCCAGTTTGATGCTCTCGGTTTCTTGTTTATTTTTCCCATTATTTTCTCTCGGTTGCTATCTTCTGGAATGCTTCATGTCTTCGTTAATCCTTTGCTTGATTTCAATCTAACTTACATGCATTTTGTGTTCAGTTCAAGTTAATATTCAGAATTTACCTTCCATTTTCACGGCAATATCAGTATGTTCCTTGAATCTAACCATTTACTGCATTTTGTTCCTCATATTATTTAAGTGTTTACATCCTGCTAATTAATGGTTAATGGTTAATGTAAAGCTAGGGATGAGTCGTCAGTTGTAGAGTTTCATGAAGTAATCGGGAAGAGCAGTAGTTCAGTCTTAGTTCATTCCCCATCCTCTGGATTGCTCTGTTTCACTCATTATTTACTGTTTCTATGAGCTGGAAACTAACGGGTTGTGTTGCGTGTGTGTTTGTTGCTGAGTATGAAGCTGGACACCGAGAGGTTGAAGGTAATATTAGGCTAGGAAGCAGATGTTGATGTTGATGCAGTACTCCCTTGGCATCTGGTTGTGCACACGGGCTGAATGATGCGGAACCCAGAAGCAGCGACGGCAGCAGACAGAAGCTGAGCTGAGGACGTCTGAAGCAGGCTGTTGTTGGAAGTTTATGCTAGCTGAAGCAGGACAGGAGGTTGGCGCAGCTACATGCAGAAGCAGACAAGCCGTGGCATAATCGGGACAGCAGACAGAGGACATAACAGCAGTTACTGGAAATGGCAAAAACAGAAATGGATGATGAACAGTGAATGGAGGGAAGGTTTAAAAATGGTTAAGGCTTTGTTTGGTTAAGTAGTTAAGGGAGTAATTCATTTTATTTACATTTTAGTTAGATTAATTTCAAGTTATTAGTTAGTTTAGTTAGTGATTTCTAAGTGCATGTTAGGCTTAGTTGCTTTGTTTATTTAGTTTAACTTAGATTTAATTTAGTTGCATTTTATTTTAAGGTTGTTTAATTTTAGTTTAATTAGTTTTATTGCTTTATGTTTATATTTGCATTTAATTTTAATTACGTAATTCGTCTTAACTGTTTAATTTTATTTTGTAGGTTATTTGCTTTTAATTGATTGGAGTACTGTAAGTAAATTTTGTTTGTTTTTATTTTCTTTAGTTATTATTGCTTTTAATTAGCCTTAGTAGATCACACTCTTGAATTCATAATTTGCTAGGATATACTTAGGGTAAAAGTAACCGGTAGTTAATTAGGCTAACAACTTCTCTGAGGGACGATAACTCATGACTCAAAATCCCATTATTACTTGGACGACCCGTGCACTTGCGGATAGATACCCTTAGGGCTCGTCAAGTTTTTGGCACCGTTGCCGGGGAAGTTTAATTAGTCTTTAGTTAATATCGGTGAAATTATGCTTAGGTGTAATTCTAGCTTGTAAATATTTATAGGGTGTAAATATTTAGAGCCTTAGCTTAGGTTAGTTAAATTTTCTCTTAATTAAAATTAAAAAAAAATTCAAAAAAAAAAATTTAAGGACTTTTCGATGATTGCAAGCGTAGAGCCAGAAATTTTGATTGCTTTCCTCTAGATCCTAAAATCGAACGAAAAATTCAAAAGGACTCTAGGAAATTTATAGCTCCGCTGCAAAACATCATGACAGAAAATAGAAAAATTAAGACAGTCGGAGATTATGCAATGCCGACGATGGGGGGGTATCATTCCGGCATTAGGACACCAGCTGTCCATACAAACAATTTTGAAATTAAGCCCGCAATCATCCAGATGATCCAAACATCTTTGCAGTTCAGTGGGCTTCCTCACGATGACCCACATGCTCACCTTGGGCAATTCTTGGACTTGTGCAACACATTTAAATATAATGGATTATCTGACGATGTTGTTAGGCTTAGATTATTCCCCTTCTCACTAAGGGATAGGGCGAGACACTGGTTAACCTCTCTGCCTCCAGGATCAATTTCTACATGGGATGAGTTAGCCCATCAATTTCTATCTAAGTTTTTCCCTCCCTCTAGAATGGCCCAACTTCGTAGTAATATATCTTCCTTTGCTCAGTACGACTCTGAATCTCTTTACGAAGCATGGGAACGATATAAGGAGCTTCTTAGGAAGTGCCCTCACCATGGCCTACCTTTGTGGTTGCAAGTCCAAACCTTCTACCACGGACTTACAAGTCCAAATAGGACCATTGTTGACACTGCGGCAAGTGGAGCCCTGATGTGCAAAACAGAGGAGGAAGCTTACGAGCTTTTAGACAAGATGGCGGCTAACAACTATTTGTGGTCCTCGGAGAGGCAAATGCTAAAGAAGCCAGCGGGTATTTATGAGCTCGACACACTGTCTACCTTGACCTCTCAAATCGTTAATCTTACGAAGAAGGTAGAGTCGCTCAGTACCCAGCATAATCCTCCCACCAGTCCTAATCCGATTTATTCTGTCCAAAGTCCTTTTCCTTCCTGCGAGCTGTGTAGTGGTACCCACTCTGTAGATAGGTGTCCGCTCAACTTAGAATCGGTTCAGTATGTTGCTCCCCCTACGCAACAAAACAACTCTTTTTCAAACACCTATAATTCAGAGTGGATGAACCATCCTAACTTCTCCTGGAGCCAAAACCAAGGGCAAACTTCTAATCCCATATCTATAGGACCCCCTAGTTTTCAAGGTCCACCGGTTCAGGTACCACCACAGCCGCAATTTCAATTTCCACACCATCCACATCATCCATCCCCACCTCAATTTCAATATCATCCATCACCACCACCACCACCACCACCACTCATGCAGCCCCAATTCTATCACACACCAGCAGCTGAGAAGAAGCATACATTAGAGGAGATGTTCACGACTATCCTGCAAGATCAAGCTGCTTCACTTAAGAACTTAGAGGTTCAAGTGGGACAAATAGCTAGTGCTCTTAGCCAACATCCTCAAGGGACCCTTCCTAGTAATACTGAAGTTAATCCTGATAAGCAAGGGGAGGGTAAGGAACATGTTAGATCTATCACCCTTAGGAGTGGCAGAGAGCTAGATGAGGTACAAGTTAAGTCCCAACCTGAACAGCACATAGTTGAAGAATTCTTAAGTTCTAACGAAGCAGCTCAGAAAGAGCAGGAACATCAGGATCGGGCTGCCAAGGAAATAAGGCTAAGCGCTTCTTCATCTATACCTTCTTCTTATTCATTGCCTTTTTCGCCCTCTGATTCCACAGAGTTAACTATGAGAGTCTTAGATCAGGAAGTAAAGTCTAATATTTTCAAACCTTTGAAGCTCCCTGATGACTCTCAAGAGTGTTTTAAGATAGAGATTGAGGAGAATATAAGGCTTAAGCATATAATATCTGAGAGAAAGAAGGAAGTAGATAAGGCTCAGGAGGAGTTAACTGTCAGAACCTTGTCACCACTTTGGATGACCCTCCTGCTCTTCGCCCTGCTGCTGAGTGTAGTGTTTTTCAGCTGCATTTGAAGTGGTTGTGTTTTCATTTTCACTTTGTTTATAGTTCTTTTCCTTTTCTTTTCTATTGTTTCTTTCTTTGTTTATTTTGCAGGTTTATTTTCTAGTTTTACGCTTTCAATCAAAGCTTCAGTTGTCATCATTATCATCAGAAAGGGGAGTACTCTGTCCTGAACTTTAATTCTTATACTATCTGCACACTGAGGACATTGTGCACTTTATGTTTGGGGGAGGGGATACTACTTGAGCATTTTTTAAAAATTTGAGTAAGAATTGAAAATTTTTTCAAAATTTTTTTTCGAAAATTTGAGCTTAAGCTGTTTGATTTTTGGATGATTTAGTGCTTAGCATGTAGTTTTCCCATATTCCGATGATATGACCCCATGATTAAGTCTGATTTTGATTGACTAAGAAGCATGATTATAGGAAAAGCATGAAGTTGAGTCTTGAATTTGTCTTGATTCTGATTATGATTTCCTCATTTTATGCACATGTCATGTCATGAATCTGTATATTTATTTAGAGAAAGCTTATGTGGACATAGGATTGCATTTGTTCAGTTGATTTTGTGCATCATATTCTAGAATTTGTTTGATCTTATCTTGAGGCGAAATATTAGATCACACTTAATTAGGGAAATGATTTAGGCCATCTTTGGATCGTTTGAGCCTTTCGAGTCATCCCTGTACATATTTTACCCCTAGTCACCCATTTGGGCCAAATAAGACTTTCTCTGTAAATACACCTGCAATTAATTTTCCTTAGCTTAAATACTTTGTTCCTACCCCCTACCCCGAAAGCATGAAAGTCATTGGGATATATTTTGAGCTTTGTACATATGGGTATCTGGTGATAGTGAATGTTAAAAAAAAAAATGAAAATGAAAATGAGAAAAAAAATGAAAGAAAATGAAAAAGAAAAAGAAGAAAGAAGAAAGAAGAAAAATACAAAAAAAAATGTTTAGTGAAATAAATAAGTTTGGGGGAATAAATTTGAGCTCTTACATTAAGATCCTGAAAGTAATGCATGTTAAGGGGTAATTAAACCTAAATCGACTTTATCATACCTTAACCTCAGCCTTACATTACAAGCTTAATGAAGTCCTATTGATCTTTAGTTAAGTGTGACTACATTAGTGGAGAGAGAAGTGAAAAGCAAACTTATGGAAATGATCACATGTCATTGACTTTGCATTCACTATGTTTGCATAATCTAATCCGGATAATGTACTGTGAAGTGATTTTGAAATTTTTCACACACTCACGAGGAGTCTAATTTGGGTTAGGACTTATAATTGAATGATTTTGAGTGCTGGACTTATAATTGTGATTCTTTGATTTCATAGTCTGTACTTTTTCTTTGAGGATAATATTGGGGAAATTATTGTGTTTAGTACTTGTCATTCTTACAATTATTTTGTTTTGCTTGAGGACAAGCAAAAGCTCAAGTTTGGGGGTGTGATAATTCTATATTTTTAGAATTATTTGTGCTTAATTTTCTAATTAATTATTTAAATCCCCAATTTATTTTGTTAATTATCCCCTTTATTTAATTAAAATTCTCATGTTTGCAGATAAATTAAATCCGGATGAATTTTGAATATTTCGGTAGAAAAATGGATCGAAATTGGGCTAAAATCGAGATTGGACCACGCGGACAACACGAGCCTAGCACATCCAATTGGACAAAAAGACAAATGACATGGAAATATTATTTTTCAAGGAGCCAATGGTGTGAAGACAAGTGGCCAAACAATGCCAATTCATTTAGGATAGAAATATTACAATTGTACCCCTAAGTGTGTATATAAATAGAGAATGATGACAATTGTAAAAGCAGTAGAAAAATAGGTTAGAATAGTTTTATTTTTAGGTTAACTTAGAAAAGTTTTTCTTCTTCCTTATTTTTTATTTTTTTAGGCGGCACAGTAGATTTTTATGTTTTTCTTCCAGCTTTTCTTTTCGGCATAGGTTATTTCTTTTACAATTCAGTTACTGTTCATTTCATGTCTTCTTTCCAAGTTGTTAAATTTATTTTGCAATCCCTTTCAATCCAGTTCTCGGTTTTCACTGTTATTAGTCATCAGTTTTTTTTTTTTTTTAGTTTGCTTCCTCTCGGTTTCACCATGGTTTTCTATGCTCTCGGTTTATTTTGCAATAGACTTTGAATCCAGTTTGATGCTCTCGGTTTCTTGTTTATTTTTCCCATTATTTTCTCTCGGTTGCTATCTTTTGGAATGCTTCATGTCTTCGTTAATCCTTTGCTTGATTTCAATCTAACTTACATGCATTTTGTGTTCAGTTCAAGTTAATATTCAGAATTTACCTTCCATTTTCACGGCAATATCAGTATGTTCCTTGAATCTAACCATTTACTGCATTTTGTTCCTCATATTATTTAAGTGTTTACATCCTGCTAATTAATGGTTAATGGTTAATGTAAAGCTTGGGATGAGTCGTCAGTTGTAGAGTTTCATGAAGTAATCGGGAAGAGCAGTAGTTCAGTCTTAGTTCATTCCCCATCCTCTGGATTGCTCTGTTTCACTCATTATTTACTGTTTCTATGAGCTGGAAACTAACGGGTTGTGTTGCGTGTGTGTTTGTTGCTGAGTATGAAGCTGGACACCGAGAGGTTGAAGGTAATATTAGGCTAGGACGCAGATGTTGATGTTGATGCAGTACTCCCTTGGCATCCGGTTGTGCACACGGGCTGAACGATGCGGAACCCAGAAGCAGCGACGGCAGCAGACAGAAGCTGAGCTGAGGACGTCTGAAGCAGGCTGTTGTTGGAAGTTTATGCTAGCTGAAGCAGGACAGGAGGTTGGCGCAGCTACATGCAGAAGCAGACAAGCCGTGGCATAATCGGGACAGCAGACAGAGGACATAACAGCAGTTACTGGAAATGGTAAAAACAGAAATGGATGATGAACAGTGAATGGAGGGAAGGTTTAAAAATGGTTAAGGCTTTGTTTGGTTAAGTAGTTAAGGGAGTAATTCATTTTATTTACATTTTAGTTAGATTAATTTCAAGTTATTAGTTAGTTTAGTTAGTGATTTCTAAGTGCATGTTAGGCTTAGTTGCTTTGTTTACTTAGTTTAACTTAGATTTAATTTAGTTGCATTTTATTTTAAGGTTGTTTAATTTTAGTTTAATTAGTTTTATTGCTTTATGTTTATATTTGCATTTAATTTTAATTACGTAATTCGTCTTAACTGTTTAATTTTATTTTGTAGGTTATTTGCTTTTAATTGATTGGAGTACTGTAAGTAAATTTTGTTTGTTTTTATTTTCTTTAGTTATTATTGCTTTTAATTAGCCTTAGTAGATCACACTCTTGAATTCATAATTTGCTAGGATATACTTAGGGTAAAAGTAACCGGTAGTTAATTAGGCTAACAACTTCTCTGAGGGACGATAACTCGGGACTCAAAATCCCATTATTACTTGGACGACCCGTGCACTTGCGGATAGATACCCTTAGGGCTCGTCAGCGCAGTCCGATATGCTCCCAATCAAATGCCCGGAACTGCGTATTAATATTCCTCAGGTCAGATATCATACAATTTAATTGTATTTAATATTTTCTGGGCTTAATTTAAATCGTTGGGCCCATTTACCCCTATTGGGCCCGATTGCACCTTAATGGGCCTTAATCGACTTTAAGCCCATTTTCCACTAAATTCTCACTTTATCGAGGCCTATTGGGCTCATTGGGCCCACCAATAATTTATTGGGCCTCGTTCTAGCTTATTGGGCCTCGGCCCATTTTAGCCTTTTTTATACTCATTAATTCCCTTCTTCGGATATACCGGGCTTATACAGCTTTCTAATAATTATTGGGTTTCGTTCCGAATTCATTGGATAGCTCGTATACTATTTACGGCAATTATATTACGACTCAGAATAATATTCCTTCCTACGCGAAATTAATCCATAATTCCGTTAAAATAATTAAAACTCGGTATTTAAATAACTCTGATTGCCGAAATTAAATTGTACTTACCCGATACGATGCGGGGTAC
Organism: Firmiana major; assembly: GCA_033439115.1. Classification (NCBI taxonomy): domain Eukaryota; kingdom Viridiplantae; phylum Streptophyta; class Magnoliopsida; order Malvales; family Malvaceae; genus Firmiana; species Firmiana major. Next base: position 67,512,045 of record CM065901.1, on the reverse strand, counting down.
GAGAATCAGAGCTCGATCGGCTCTCGTTCGGTCTCTGTCGTGAAGCTGCATAATTAGGTAAATCCGGATTATTTTCCATTAAAATAATAATAAATTAAATTTTCGAAATTCACCCGTAGGTCAATTTCGACCCTCGATCAACTTACCCGAACCTCGAGTCGTCCCCGGTAAATTTCTTTCCCTTTTTTTTCCCTTTTTCCTTCCTTTTCCTTCCTTTTCCTTTCTTTTCCTTTCTCTTTTCCTTCCCTTTCCTTCCCTTTCCTTCCCTTTCCTTCCGGCCAAACGACACCGTTTCTGCCTATTGCCGTCGTCGGCGTTTCCAACGGTCTCACCGGCCAAGACCGGTCTCAAACGAACCGGCTTCCTCCCCTAAGTGCGTCGGTGGCCTCCTTTCCGGCCCAGTCGCGACGGTTCGCCGGCAATCACCCCGTTTCTCCCTCGAATTTCTGAAGCTCCGATCGGTCTGCTCCGGCCACCTGGCGACGCGATTCCGGTGCCCACGCGTTCACCGGACTCTGCTCTTCCTCCTGGCAGCTTCGTCGGACGTGGACGGTCGCCGGTGGGTGGGATTCGACGGTGAACGGGGTGTGGGTCTTCTCTCAGTTCTCTCTCGGGTTTTCCTTTTTTTTTTGTTTTCAGTTACTTTTTTTTTTTATTTTTATTAATTTTATTATTATTTTTATTTATTTTAATTATTTTACTATTCCATAAAATACTCCATAAAATCCCAAAATATCTCCACTTACATTATTTTTATTCTACTTTAATTTATTCAATTAAAATTTAATTTATTAATTGTATTTTTCTTTAAATTTCGATATTATTTCTTCGCGTTTTTCGAGATATAGCCCCGGTAATTTTTTCGGTATTTTTTTAAAATTTCCGAATCTTGATCAATTGACCCAAAATTTATAATTTCCTTATTATTGATCAAGATACCTTACATCCTTACTTTTAATTAAAATTTTCTTATCGCCCTAATACCGGGTTTTGGTATTCTTACCATTTTACCACTGCTCTTGTTTTCGAAATCAATTTAACCCGACCTTCCATCATACATCTCTCATCTTTTCTTATTTAATTTTCGTATTTTAATTAAATTCGGGTCTTACAACTCTCCCCCACTTAAAGAATTTGGTCCTCCAAATTAGAACCAAGTCATGTAAGTCCATATACAACTCCGGGTACATCGATTGTATCATACACTTAAATTCTTATGTAACCTTCTCCGGAGTGTATTACTACCAAAGGACTTTAGTTAGGGAGATTATCTTAAACCTCAATACTTTCTCTTTCCTGTTTAATGCCCGAATCAACTTATCGATATACTTATATTTTCATTATGCTGAACTGTTGGATCTCATATCCTATCACCTATGCTGGATTCTGAATAGTATTCCCGAAGCATCAAAAGCTGAGACACATTGTGGGTGCCTGTTAATTCAGGTGATAACACTAACCTATAGGTCTTATCTCCCACTTGTCCAATTTCTCAAAATATTCCATCCAGCGTAACTTATTTTACCTTCTTCCAAAAGTTCGCTGTGTCCTTATTCTCTTAGGACAAGTAACTTTCAACCATACTAATTCACCAAGGATGAATTTCAATACTTGTCTATCTGCTCTGAGGTGTTCTTAATCTCTCATCCTTAACTAAACATCCTCAGAGACTTATTATCCAAAGTCGTAAATGATTCTACCTGTCACACACTTTTTCTTATCCAATTTGGGGAACAACCCCTACAGCCATACATTGTCTCATATCTTGTCATCCCGATACTCAAGTGACAACTGTCACTATTGGCTAATTTGATTGAAAATCAACTGATCATTCAAGGAGCTTATAAAATCAATGGCGGACGCTTTCATCGGATCCTCCAGAACTTGTACAGTCCTCTCTGACTGACCATCTGTCTGAGGATGGAAAGCTGTGCTTAATACTCAGTAGGGTTTCCATAGCTTCCTAAAAATATCCTCCGAGGTAGGAAGTGAAGCGGGAATCCCTATATGATACCATGCTCACTGGAACGCTACTAAATGCTCCACAATCTTCCTTACACCTGAATCCTCATACACACTTTGAGTATTTAGGGATTTCATAACTAGAAGGTTGGTAGACTTAATTAATTTGGCGACTATCATCCAAATAGTCTCCTGATTTATCCGGGTCCTCTATAACCCATCACGACATTCATGGAGACCTGCTCTCGTTTTTCGTGCCGTGTCGATATAGGTAGATGCTGCAATAACTCTGCAGACTTTTAATACTCTACCTTACTCTGCTGACACACTAGGCACTTTTCTACAATCTCTACCATGTCTCTTTTCACATCTGACCACCCATACCCCTTTTCAGAGAATTCAATATATATATTCATTACTTTTCGTATGCACTGTATATCCCGAAGAGTGAGCTTCTGACAATATTACTATCTCATCAACTGTGGTCTTGGGGAGCACTCATACTGTCTCGGAATCCTCAGTAACTTATCATCACCCACTGTGAACTTTATCACTGTACCCTTCTGAATCTGACCCACACTATCGACATCCTGTCGATCATCACGCTAAGCCTGTCAAATCCCGGGCACTCTCATCCGGTTCTAGTCATCAGGCTAGCTGTCACACAATCACTGTCATCATCAGAAGGGATCACATCAATACTGAGGCTCATAACTGCTCAAGCAGCTCACGCTCCCTGACCATCATATGCAATACCATCCCGAGGCTCTTTCTACTCAAAGCATCAGCCTTTCCTGGGTGGTACAATTTTCACAATTAAAATCTCTTAGAAGCTCTATCCCACTATGTATTCTCATATTCGCCTCTTTCTGTGAAAACAGATACTCGGGCTTTATGATCAGTGCATATCCACAATTTCTCACCATGTACATAATAGTACCATATCTTCGATACAAGTACTACTGCTGTCAATTTTAAATCATGGGTAAGATAGTTTATTTCGCGATCAAGGAGTTGTCTAACTCCATACTTGACTGTCTTCCCATTATACATCAATACACAGCTCCATCATAATTTCGAGGTATCTATACTCACTGGGAACCTCTTGAGCTGTTGGGTATGACGAAATTAATCACGGTGGTCAGTTCACACTTCACTACACCGAAATTCACGTCACATCTATCATCTTATTTATCATCTCATTCCAAGATCACGTTTTCTTAATTAAACGTGTCAACCAAGTATATCCTTTTTGAACTCGCAGCAACCATCTGTAAAAGCAATTTCCCATTATTGCTTATAAATCGCTCTAGACTTTAACTACACCCGGCATATCACTGATACTGCTAATTACAATTCCAATCCTTGACTTATTTACGCATAAGCGTATAAGATCTTTCTCAACGGCTTACGTTTTCAGGTACTAACCTGCGCCATTTTCTATTCTTATCTTAACGACTCTTATTAAATTTTACTGTGTTAACCTTTATGATTTGTCGAATTTTAATATTCTTATCGTCTTAGTAAAAATATCCTAATGCTAAAGGTAGTTATTACGACGATCGATTTCACGTTATAGATTATATATATACTTTTAGACGCTGTTAAGTCTTCAGGCGGGGAGGTATTTTGAAATACCTTTATTAACCTTCAGACTTAACCACAACTACGTTATATCTCAGTCTATGTGGTCACAATTTATATTCGCTACTAATTGCTTTAATCCTAATTACTTCACGTATCATAGATATTCTTACCTAGCATATATCTCTTACTCCAATACATCTTGTATTCAGAATCTATCTTATCTTAAAGATTATCTCCTTCGTATATCAATCATGACAAAACTCTCGTCATTATTCATTCCGTGAGTACAATCCTTTACTCCTTAAATTTCAACTGTTGCATCCCTTTTTATCACTTGTCAACACTTCCAGTATACTTTTCAGTACTGTTTTCACCCATGTTTTCAACTTAAAATCTCTATATCCTTATTTCGATAATTAATCCTCCTCTATTGGGGTACTCATTTATCGGTATTGTGCCCAATGATGTAGGCATTCATACCTTTTACTCACTTATATGCGAATGAAGGCGGTATGAATAAATGTGTGGCACCAGGATCAATGAACATATGTACTTCATTATTCACAACAAGTGTGGTATCTTACACCACATCCATGAAACATCAATAGTGTCCTGGTCCAAGACATCCTCTCGCCTTCGTCCAACAACTTACTTTCCTTTTTCTTTTCGGCTATTGCCTCCCTTCTCGTTGCAGCTATACCAATGAAATTTTTCTCTGTCTCTTTACTTTTCTGTGGGGCGATCTCGCCCAACTCTGTGCAATCAAAATCAATGGTCCGTCTTATCACACTTAACGGCCATTTTCATTAATACCGTGTAGGTATAGACCCTCTTTCTGTGGTATCCACCACACATTCTACAGTGATCCCACTGCTACTCTGCTTCGTAGCAGGTCGGGGTCCTCTAATCACAATGCCCTCAAGAGTGCCAAAATTGGATACACTGGGGCCTTACCAATTATCTTACTCCATAACTCGTCAAATCAGATCTTTTACTAATTACCATTTCCCATTTGCCATTTCTCGATTCTCTTTTCTGTCTCTATTTCAGCCCTTACTACCTTTCCCAATCTCAGAGGCGTGCAATTCATGTTCTTATTTACCCAATTGTAAATCTGCGCACTGCCTCGGTATAAGTAATATCTTACGAGCCAATCAGACTCTAACTGAAAGTCGAGTCATTTCGTGGACTTTTAGACATCTCGACTATCACTGTTCATAGTGTCGAGGTAATATCTGTCCAAGAATATTGTTGAGTTAATGTATTTTGAAATGACAAAACATGTTAAAACAATAATGTTAAGATGGTATACAAACATGTTTAGAAGATATCAGGACCAGAACTTAGAGTTCTGCTGATGAGAGATCGATCTGGGGTATGAGAGATCGATCTCCTGGGATTATACTTGATGAGAGATCGATCTCATGATGGAAGAGATCGATCTGGCAAGCCTTAAAACGGTGTAAAGGGTTTAAGGTAAAAAGAGATCGATCTGCAAGGGTTAAGAGATCGATCTGCTCTAAGTCAGAGAACTTAGGAGATCGATCTGATAAGGAAGAGATCGATCTGCTCAAAGTCAGTGAGCTTTAGAGATCGATCTGGTGTATTGAGAGATCGATCTTGCCTCAAACAGAGAGGATAGGAGATCGATCTGCCTATTCGACAGATCGATCTGCCTCTACCTATTTAAACTAACAGATCGATCTGGTAATGTATAAGATCGATCTCCCTGTGTATTTGTGCTTTGTCATTGCAGTATTTAAAACTAGGAGATCGATCTGGCCAAGATAGGAGATCGATCTGTCTGACCACTGGAGGTTCCCAACGGCTATTTTCTTCAAATCTCAACGGGAAAAACTGCATTTAATGCTCCAACTACCCAACCTTTAGTATATAACCAAGCATTGAAGACAAAGCAAAGAGAGAGACTATCACTGAATATTCCAAACATTCTCAAGCTTTAATTCTTTCATTCATTGTATCTCTATTGCTCATTTTATTGAGATTAATTGTACAAGCTTATGTACTACAAGCTTTGTTAGTCCTACCCACTAAAAAGCCTTATTCTGTATTCATCCACACCTTAAAAGAAAAGAGGATTGTTCCTCAGTGAGTGTTATTATAAAAGGGTGAATACATTTTCTGTATTGCTAAGGGTAGAGAGGTTATTCCTTAACCTGTAAAAGGAACTTTGTAAACTCTGTTGAAAGAGAGAAAGAAACCACTTGACAAGAAGGTCAAGGAGAGAGGACGTAGGCAAGAGTTGGCCGAACCTCTATAAGTCGCTGTGTTTGTTTTTCTTTCCCTCTCTTTGCATTAAATTGTTATATTGCACTGTTTTATTCATTATCACTTGTGTTTAAATTGTGATTGTTTTAAAATCTCCCATAATTGTTAGAAAACCGATTCACCCCCCCTCTCGGTAGAGCCAACAAATATAACTGAGTTTTCCATACTCGTCAATAAATCAATTCCTTTTGGGTCAGAGTAAGGACCTTTATCTATAATTTCCTTTAAATCATGTCCGGGATATCCTGTCACCGGAATACATCCCAAAATATTTCTCATATCAACGCTTAAGATGGGTCGAGCGGGTTTCCACCAATGCTCCGCTGCGCCCTCTGATCTCATACATAATCTGAGCAATTAGCTCCTCAAAATAATCTCCACACTCCGCTCCAATCTCGCGAAGTGTGTCTCAATACCATCCGATCACTCTATCGGACTCTGTGAGGCATTCTCAACATTAGCCTCCATTTCAATTTCATCATGATTCTCATAGTCAAACTCAGCACGACTTAGCAGATTCAGGTCTACCTCTACGACCTCTGCCTCGTGCACTATCTCATCTAACGCGACTCATATTAAGCATTCCTGCATTCTCAACCATTTCTTAGTCAAGCCCATCTCGATATACACTATTGTATCTAACTAAGCACAGTAACACGGGGATGTAATTCCTAATTACTGACACTGACACACTTCAGACCAATTTCTGCTCTGATACCATAATAATTGTCACGACCCAAACTATCCAAAAATCAGAGTTAATTTTTCGCGTTTTGTTTATTTACTTGTATTCTTACCTGTCCTCGAATCGTGACCACACTCCACTAATAATTGGGCTGTGCGTCAATGCCAGTCCCACCATACCATTACCATCTAACTTATTTATTCTCCAGTCATTTATATTTGTTTACAGTATTTATACATCCCCTAAAGTTACTTACAAACATGTTACTGTGCTATGCTTATGTAGATACAATATGTACAAGTGCATGTACCTTATGTTGATGGGCAGCAGCGGATATCCAGAATGCAGTACTGAGTCATCGGAACTTCAACTGAAGATTATCTGTGGGAGAAAATGAAAGGGGTGAGCACATCAAGCTCAGTAAGGCAATCCTACGAACAAGTAGTAACCATACTACCTACATGAACGTGGTGCCATGCATAAACCACCCTTTCTCCACACATTTTAAAATAGATGTTATAAATTATGATGTTATGTAAAACACATTGCACGAAAAATCCAACATGCAAGTATTACAAATCATTTCTTTCTCAATTAAAATTTTCACAATAAAGTCAGGTCTCGACCCCTCCTGCGGGTGATCCTGACTCACACAAAACCATGAAAACAGTTTACATCACACGTGGATTTGAAAAGGATGGAAATACCATCATGCAAATTTAGTTTAAAAACCCAGTTTAAATCATCGAAATCGTCGACATGCGAGATGAGGCAATATCTGTATAACGGCAATAACTAGGACTATGGCCATATCTGTCCTCGGGAGTTCCTCAGCTACACGGATCCTAGTATGCGGGTTCTCACTATGATCGGGAACCGCCCGGGAGGTGGGTCAGTCCATCCCGTCAGTCTTATCCGATCCTCGGCATCCGAAGATGCTGCATCCGGAGATGCCGTATCCGAAGATACCACACGGTACATCGTACTCCATGCTACTTGCATGGTACATCGTACTCCGTGAACCCATATAATATCTCTAGGTACTCCAGCCCAATTGGCCTGCTTCCCACAGAGGTTTTGTTTCTTAATACTCATGCCATGTCTCAAAACGCACGTGCGAGCCTATTTAATCGGTGACACACAGTCTACCTGATGCTCCAAGCACGGCTCATCGCATGTTCTCATAAAAAATCAGTGCGAGCAATGCTCAGCACTCTCATCAAATCAAGTAAATCTAGTGCGAGCTAAGCTCTAGCACTCTGTATGCAAATTGTATAAAAATCTGGTGCGAGCGAAGCTCTAACACCCTGTCTCAAAATCATATAAAAATATGGTGCGAGTTAGATTCTAGCACCCTGTCACGAAAATCATATATATATAAGAATCTGGTGCGAGTTGGACTCCAGCACCTATGCATGTAAAACTCTAGTGCGAGCTCTCGCTCCAGCACTAATGCGTGCATCACACAAATCGACAACATCGTGCGAGCTGAGCTCTAGCACGTCACATGTCAATAAAAACACGTAGGCGGCTCTGTTTCCTCAAAACAGTTTTCAAAAAACAATATCACGTTGAAAGTATGCAATGCTGTGCATTTTCTTTCAAGGTGAGCCAGCCTACTCATGCATGCATCAAAACACCTCCAGAATGAGCAGGAACCTTTTGTTCTTGCTCCTCCCCATTTTTCCTAACTTTGTAAATTTTACCCTTAACAAGGGTATTTTAGTAATTTTGCCCATACGGGGCACTAAAATTATTCTTCGACCTCTAGACCCTCCAGAACATTTTTAAGGACTGCATATGAATTTAAAATTGCGTAAATTTACCTCTAGCAGTCCGTAGAATTCCCTTACCTTATTTTTCCGTAGAGTCTGACCTTTTCTTTTCCAATGTTGTCCCGTCGCGCAGTCCGATATGCTCCCAATCAAATGCCCGGAACTGCGTATTAATATTCCTCAGGTCAAATATCATACAATTTAATTGTATTTAATATTTTCTGGGCTTAATTTAAATCGTTGGGCCCATTTACCCCTATTGGGCCCGATTGCACCTTAATGGGCCTTAATCGGCTTTAAGCCCGTTTTCCACTAAATTCTCACTTTATCGAGGCCTATTGGGCTCATTGGGCCCACCAATAATTTATTGGGCCTCGTTCTAGCTTATTGGGCCTCGGCCCATTTTAGCCTTTTTTATACTCATTAATTCCCTTCTTCGGATATACCGGGCTTATACAGCTTTCTAATAATTATCGGGCTTCGTTCTGAATTCATTGGATAGCCCGTATACCATTTACGGCAATTATATTACGACTCAGAATAATATTCCTTCCTACGCGAAATTAATCCATAATTTCGTTAAAATAATTAAAACTCGGTATTTAAATAACTCTGATTGTCAAAATTAAATTGTACTTACCCGATACGATGCGGGGTACGAGAATCAGAGCTCGATCGGCTCTCGTTCGGTCTCTATCGTGAAGCTGCATAATTAGGTAAATCCGGATTATTTTCCATTAAAATAATAATAAATTAAATTTTCGAAATTCACCCGTAGGTCAATTTCGACCCTCGGTCAACTTACCCGAACCTCGAGTCGTCCCCGGTAAATTTCTTTCCCTTTTTTTTCCCTTTTTCCTTCCTTTTCCTTCCTTTTCCTTTCTTTTCCTTTCTCTTTTCCTTCCCTTTCCTTCCCTTTCCTTCCCTTTCCTTCCGGCCAAACGACACCGTTTCTGCCTATTGCCGTCACCGGCGTTTCCGACGGTCTCACCGGCCAAGATCGGTCTCAAAAGAATTGGCTTCCTCCCCTGAGTGCGTCGGTGGTCTCCTTTCCGGCCCAGTCTCGACGGTTCGCCGGCAATCACCCCGTTTCTCCCTTGAATTTCCGAAGCTCCGATCGGTCTGCTCCAGCCACCTGGCGACGCGATTCCGGTGCCCACGCGTTCGCCGGACTCTGCTCTTCCTCCTGGCAGCTTCGTCGGACGTGGACGGTCGCCGGTGGGTGGGATTCGACGGTGAACGGGGTGCGGGTCTTCTCTCGGTTCTCTCTCGGGTTTTCCTTTTTTTTGTTTTCAGTTACTTTTTTTATTTTTATTAATTTTATTATTATTTTTATTTATTTTAATTATTTTACTATTCCATAAAATACTCCATAAAATCCCAAAATATCTCCACTTACATTATTTTTATTCTACTTTAATTTATTCAATTAAAATTTAATTTATTAATTGTATTTTTCTTTAAATTTCGATATTATTTCTTCGCGTTTTTCGAGATATAGCCCCGGTAATTTTTTCGGTATTTTTTTAAAATTTCTGAATCTTGATCAATTGACCCAAAATTTATAATTTCCTTATTATTGATCAAGATACCTTACATCCTTACTTTTACTTAAAATTTTCTTATCGCCCTAATACCGGGTTTTGGTATTTTTACCATTTTACCCCTGCTCTTGTTTCCGAAATCAATTTAACCCGCCTTCCTTCATACATCTCTCATATTTTCTTATTTAATTTTCGTATTTTAATTAAATTCGGGTCTTACAATAGCCATATGTCAACTGTACTATTATTGACTGAATCCTACTATTATTGATTGAATCGCAGTCTAGTCTGAACGAACTGAATTATTTATTGATAGAAAGAAAAGTAAACCAAACTGTTTGACTGATTGAATGAGTCGTTTTAAAGGAACGTATTCAAGTGTTTTACTGCATTGATTGAATAGTAAATGGTTTCATCGTGCTGACTATATTGAATATGATATAGTATATTACTGGAAATGGAGTGTGATTGAAAGTGTTTTTCAAAGAAAGTACATCAATTGTGAATCGTTTTCAGTATTAACGAATTGAATTATATTCAAGTGTTTTACAGTGTTTTATAACTGATCATGCCATACATTATAAACATGTAGATAGTATGGTTGTCTACTACTTACATAAGTTTCTTACTGAGTGTGTTAAGCTCACTCCCTACTTTCCTCCACCGAGTCCCATAAGTAACTTAGACGCTTCCGTTAGTAAAGTATGTCGCACAGCTATGGTTTCGCATAGTATTTTTTCGCGTTAAAGGTATACCCAGTTGTAAGAAAGTCTTTTGTATCTAAAATTTTTATAAGTACAACAATGCATACAAGATATGTATGGGGAATGTGAACATATTTTGTTTAAATTTGTTACTAAGAAAAAAATTATCAGACTGAGTATTGTTCTAACCTAATATCGACTTGTAGCACAACCAAAATGTGTGTAATTTGGGTTGTTACATTTCACCTCCTTAAATTTCGACGGATTCATCTTAAGAAAGTCTAGTAAATAACCCATACCTCTGTCATCGAGCCTGGTCTGGCCGGAGGCTAAGTGGTGGGTGGCACTAGGTTAGTATGTAGAAGAGGTGGGGATAAATCCTGTGGTGGTGTAGGTGTAGGAGTCAGGGTAGGTGTTGTACCTAAGCCATTAACCCCGAAATGTTGCACAAATAATGTTGTCATCTGCTCGAACCCCTGTCTCACATCCTGTTACAACCAATTAATTTGAGAGTTAGGACTCTCTGGCTGTGGGGCAGGTGGTGGAGGTGGCTGTGCTTGCCTTCGGGGATGACCTCGTCTCCCTCTCATAATGTAAATCTATGTACCTAGGCATACACGTCAAATTTATCACAATTTTAACCGATATATTCAGTTCATAACCAGACAAGTACAGACACATGGGATTTAATATATTTCCAACTAATCGACACTGATAGTACTAGACACCTTTCGCTCTGATACCAAAGAAATTTGTGGTAGCCTAAAAACATGGAATCTAGGGCTAGTTTTTTTTATATAGTTTAACTTCCTACTCAAGGTTTATTCCTGCGCAGTGTCAGTTTACTTCTTATGTTATCTTTATTATTCTTTCTCATATCTGAAGATACTTATATCATTTTCAACAAAAAAACTGGCAGCCCCTTATATATATCCCTATCCTCTTGCAAATTTCCAAAAACAAATACAAATATCTATAATCCAACAACTCAATATCCACAATTCAGTTGATTTTACTTTCTTTCTTCCACAAAGAATCACATAGTATCAAAATGACCCATTTATCGAATTTACATACATGTACGACTCGATTACATCCCAACTTAAACTTATATACAAGTGTTTACACAACGTAAGTTGTCTAGATACAAAATGAATAATACCTTGGGCATGTATAAGTAATAGTATGGGAAGAGTCTTGTGAGACCCCATATATGTATAACCTCGTACATGTGTATATTATGTTGTAAAATGAATACACGCAAGTTTTAAAGTGTATAGTGAGTGTAAGAAGGATATTTTCCTGACTGGAATGTAAATGTATTGAATTTTGAATGGTGTAGTAAAATGGAATGAAGATTTCATGAGTTGTGCACTTCCATTTGGTTTATAATACATACCTTATGTTATACAAAGATTTGCACACAAGTTTCAATGAGTATAAAGTATGAATGAATGCCATTTTCAAGTCTGAAAGGTAACTGGACGAGGAAATGACTATGGCAGCAAAATGTATGAAGTTTGGTATGAGTTGTTGCAGAAACCCGTAGAAAAATTTGGGAAATATGAAGGCTAGATCAATCTCATAAGATGATAGATAGATCTGGAAGAGCCAAAATGCTTTTATTCGAGTAATAGGAACAATGCAGATTGATCTCCAATGGAGCCGGATCAATTTGATAAACATTTTGTAATGAGAGGATCGATTCTTGAGGCAAGCAGATTGATTTCCTTAGCTCTTGGGTTGGAGCAGATCGATCTCCTCTCTAGCCATATTAATCTCCTCAACTCTGTGCATGAGACAGATCGATCTCAAGGTTTCGATAAATCGATCTCATGCCTTCAAATGTCATGAAAATGAGGGATTTTAAGAGGGCAAAATCGATCTCTACCTAAAGCAAATTGATCTCATCGAGCTAAATCTATAAATAGGAGTAGTTAGATCTGTAGATTTTGAGAAACACTCTAACTCTACCAAGCTCAAACCCAAAACCTAGGTTTCTCTCTCTAAATCCACCCATTTTCAAGAAGATTTGAGGGAAGACTGTTACACAGAAAGTTATTCACATCAAGGAGAAAAACAACATAGCTTGGAGGCATTCCCCTATTTGTTGGATTTAGGGGATAATGAGCATTTTCATTTGGAGTGATAATGAAATCCAAAGAGGTGAGTTTCTAAAGCACCAACTCAAGTACGTTTGTTTAGTTATTGATGTTGAAGTTGATTTGGTGTGCATATTAATGATAGAACTACCTAGGATGCAATGGAATGATTATAACCTAGAAATGTGTTAGTATGAGAAAGTGAAATGTAGTTGAATAAATGATGAATAGGATATTTTAAGGTGATAATGGTGTGAGAAAGTGAAATGTAGTTGAATAAATGATGAATAGGATATTTTAAGGTGATAATGGTGTTGGGGGGATGGATTTAAGATGGTGTTATGGAATGAATTGTGAGACTTACCCAAAAAGCGGTAAAATGAACATTGAAGGCATTGGGTAAAATGCATAGTTGAATGAGAGTTAGCAACACTAGCTTGAGTGTTTGATGAATTAATTGCAGCTGTCGAGGATACACTGGAGCAAGTTGAGCAAAAACGTTAGAAGCGTAGAGGAAGAGAGTCGCACCTCGAGTAAATTGAGGTAAGGGAATTGTGTGGACTCTTAGAGATATCTGTGCGCAATTTGGGCACTTAAATGTTTTGCTAGAGTGCATGTGACACTAAGAAATGATATTAAGTGATTGAAGGGCAAAGAGTTGGGTTTTGAGAAATGTACATGAAAACAAAAGCATGATGCCATAAAAACCTTGTTTTGTTGCTTTTTAGCAATTGATTGGTAGGTTGGTTAACGTTTAAAATGATTTGCAAAAGAAATGATTTTATTTGGTTGATAACTATGTTTTGCAAATAATTGAGCCACCTACATGGATTTTGTGAGAATGAAAGCGTGCTAGAGTATGACTCGCATGAGATTTGATGTGTTTTCATACGCATGAGTGCTAGAGCGTAGCTCGCACTAGTTTTCAAATAGATTTTTATGATGTTGTGCTAGAGTTGAGCCCACAGAGACTTTATACTAGTTTTGGCATTGTGCTAGAGCATAGCTCGCATTATATGTGCACCATACTTATTGTCTGATAGGAGCTTCGAGTAGACTGGGTGTCGCACCGATTAAATAGGCTCGCATGTGTATTTTTGAGAATTTGACATGTTGATAGCCGTGCTAGGAGCTTCGAGTAAAGTGGGTGTCATACCGATTAAATATGCTCACATGTTCATTTTTGAGATATGGCATGATATGATGCGTTAATATGGGTCTACGGAGTATGCTGTACTGTGCAGGTAGCATGGAGTACGTTGTACTGTGTTGAGATTGTGATATGTCATCTTCAAACGATGATTAGATTTGCTATGGATCGGTGGGCTGGACGTGACCTACCTCCCGTGTGGAAGCAGATAGTGGTGATACCCCGCACACCTGATCAGTGTAGCCTGGGATCACAGGATATGGCCATAGTCCTAAAGAAGATTTCCCTTATTATATTGCTTATCTCACATGTCTATTATTTATGAAATGAATCCATGTTTTGAGATGTTTTGTGGGTCAGGACAGTCTGAGGGAGGGGCTGAGTCGTGACAAGTGTTGATATTGATTTTGTTGAGATGAGAAAGCATGATAATGGCTTTAAAAGTGCACTGATGCATGATGATTTTTCCATCCCTTACTTATGAAATATGCATGATGATTTATGCCATGCTTTAAATTTGATTTGTGCACTAACAAATAGCATGATTTGCTTTACACGCCATTAACACGAGCATGAACTAATGCTTTTGAGATGTGAGTGAGAAACTGTATGGTTTTTTAGCATGGCATCATGATCACGTAGATAGTGCAGTATCTACATGTTCGTATGATTACCTTATTGAGCTTGTGGTTTGCTCACCCCCTTATTTTTCCCTCTCTACAGAGATTTGAGTATAGACTAAGAGGGACTGCAGGCTTTCCCTTATGGTATCCGCTGCAACCCATCACGTAAGGTATACACACTGATGTAATTTTGTATCTAAAATTTCCATAGCATAGTAGCATTTTGAATGTAATCATTGGGGATGTAAAGTAATGTAAACACATGTAATGAAAATTAAATTGTTAGCTGGATGAAGTTGACATTGACACAAAACCCAACTGTTGAGAGGGTAGCTGATCACGATCAAGGTAAGGTAAGGACAAAAAATAAATAATATATTAAAAGCAAAAAAAATTGTATTTTGGTAAGTTGAGGGTCGTGATAGAAGTTGGTATCTGAGCTGAGTTGGTTTGACGTGTGTCGATGCCTAAAATACTTAATAAGTCGGAAAATTACATCCCCATGTTACTGTACTTGTTTAGATACAATTGTGTGTGTCGATGGGTTGACTAAGTAATTGATGTGTATGTAGGGAAGTGAAACATTATGCCTAACACCAGTCGCAGTAGAGGGACGAGAGTGCAGGCTCGAGGCCTTAGAGGTAGGCCTAGGGGTAGTGTTGAGCTAGAAACGCACGAGGCTCAGGAAGAGATAGAGGTGGAGGCTAAGGTTGAGCATGCTCCACATGGTCTAGAGGAGAGACCTGAGAGTACTGAGGCATGCTTCACGAGGATTGAGCAAAGCATATAGATAATCTTAGTGTTGGTCACTCAATCATTGCCTAGAGTTGGGGGCAGACAGAGTCCCGCTACACAGGGTGATCTCGAGCAGGTAATAGCTCCTAAGGCACAGACACAGCCAGCCTAGAGACCTCAGACGATAGATACACCTACACCCCCACCCATACAAGATATGCCTACACTTATTGCTACACCACAGGGCAGTAGAGGCTGGGGTTACGAATGTGATTTGGATAGACTGCGGCAGTTCCAGAAGTTTGGACCACCATCTTTTAGTGGAGTTAAGGACCCAGTAGTTACTGAGGATTGGATAAATGAGATTGAGAAGTTATATAGGTTCTTCGAGTGCACTACTATCGAGATGGTAGCGTTTATCATATTTATGCTGAAGGGATCAACAGAACATTGGTGGAAATCCACCAGGCCTATTTTGAGAGCCCTGTATATAGAGATTGGCTGGGATGTGTTTTTGGAGGCTTTTCGAAGACAGTATGTTCCGAATACTGCACAGCGAAAGATGAAGATGTCATTTTTGGGACTGACACAAGGGAGTACGACAGTGGATGATTATGAGATGACCTTTATCTCCTTGGGCAGATATGATCCCAACACGATAGGTAATGAGATCGAGAAGATCCATAAGTTTATGGATGGACTGAGACCAACCATCAGGTCCAAATTGGTTCCCCTAGATATACCAACCTATGAGGAGGCAGTGCGTAGGGCGTAATTATGTGAGCAAGACATTGATAGAAACGCCTCAGAGTTTGGAAAGGTTGGTAAAGTGAGGGATAAAGATAAGAAGAGACCAGTGATGGATAAAGGCTTCAGTTATAAGGAAGCAAGAGGTTTGTTGGGAAGAGGCCGACGATCGAGGAGATTCGAGAGGGGATAGTTAGTCCTCCTATGTATCCGGCTATAGCTCTAGCTAAGGGAATTATGCTTGTAAGGCCACGGCCTATTACGGAGTAGTGCAGCAAGTGTGGCAGGTACCGTGATACTAGACCATGTTATGGACCTCCTGCAATATGCTTTAGATGTGGGAAACTAGGGCACATAATCAGGGATTGCCCAGAGATGACAGAGAGAGCCCCACAAAAGGGTTGGGAGCTAGAGGACCTCTAGTTGGGACAATTGCTCTGAGGAGGAGGGCTACAGCTGAGGAAAAGGGGAAGCAGGCAGAGGGTGTGAGCAGAGGTCGAGTGCATGTACTGGACCAGGACACTACGGATCAGTCTTTGGATGTGGTTAAAGGTACCATCCAAATCTTTGATTTAGGAGCATTTGTATTGTTTGATCCTGGTGCCACGCATTCCTTTATATCGCTATCCTTTGCATGTAAATTGTTGAAGCATGTAAAACCCACACTGCTAGATAAGATATTGATCATATCTACTCCTATGAATGATAGTCAGTTGACTGAGCATGTATATAGGAATTGTAAGATGAGGATATGAGGGAAAGAAATGGCAACTGATTTAATTTTATTAAATATAAGTGATTTTGATGTAATCCTAAGTATGGATTGGCTGGCTGCGAACTTTGTGGTTATGGATTGTCGTGCTAGAACATTGACTTTTTCAGGATTAAACAATCTTATTGTAAACTTTAATGAAAAGAAATGAAATAACATGATCTTTATAAATGAGAAAAGTATGATTTAAATTCATAATACTTGACAGATAAATCTGTTTATCAATTATGTATGTTAATACGACGGTTTGTGTTACTAACAGTGGAAAGGATAATGTGAAGGGTTCATTGCTTATGTGATTGAGACGGATAAGGCATGTCTAGACTTGATAGACATCCCATTAGTCAAGGAATTTTCAGATGTCTTTCCGGATGAATTACCAATGTTACCTCCAGATAGAGAGATGTAATTTGGTATAGATTTGGCACTTGGTACAGAGTCGATATCCAAGCCACCGTACAGAATGGCTCAAGTTAAGTTGGAAGAATTAAGAAAGAAGTTACAGAAGTTGTTGGAGAAGGGGTTCATCAGACCAAGCGTCTCACCTTGGGGAGCACTGGTTCTGTTTGTAAGGAAGAAGGATGGAAGCCTCCGATTGTGTATAGATTACTGGTTGTTGAATAAGGCCACCATCAAGAATAAGTATCCCCTTCCACGCATCGATGACTTGTTGGATCAGCTTAGGGGAGCGCAAGTTTTTTCCAAGATAGATCTGAGATCTGGGTACCATCAGTAGAAGATACAGAGTGGAGATGTACCCAAGATAGCTTTTCGCACCCGGTATGGACATTATGAGTTTATGGTCATGCCATTCGGGTTGACGAATGCTCTCACAGCCTTTATGTCATTAATGAATGAGGTATTTCACCAGTACTTGGATTGATTTGTTATTGTGTTTATTAATGATATACTGGTGTAGTCAAGATCTAGAGAGGAGCATGAATAGCATCTAAAGATAGTGTTGCAGGCCCTTCGAGAGAAGTTGTACGCTAAACTTAGTAAGTGTGACTTTTGGTTGGAACAGATCGCTTTTCTAGGTCATATAGTATCGAAGGATGGTGTGTCAGTGGATCCATCAAAGATCGAGGCAGTGATACAATAGTAAAGATCCCAGACAGTGACAGAGATCAGAATTTTGTTGGGTTTAGCTGGGTATTACTGAAGGTTTGTGGAGGGATTCTTGAGATTAGCTGCTCCTTTGACATGTATCATGAGAAAGAATGTTGAATTTGTGTGGGACGATAAGTGTGAGGAAAGTTTTCAGGAGTTGAAGCATTGTTTGACTACAGCTACGATACTCACCACTCCTACCAGCTCAGGAGGTTTCTCGGTGTATACGGATGCTTCATACCAAAGACTAGGCGGTGTATTGATGTAGGATGGGAAGGTGGTAGCCTATGGATCAAGATAGTTGAAAGATCATGAGAGAAACTACCCGGCTCACGACTTAGAGTTGGCGGCTGTAGTGTTTGCATTGAAAATATGGCGCTACTACCTCTATGGTGAGAGAATTCAGGTTTACACAGATCATAGGAGCCTTAAGGACCTGTTCTCAGAGAAAGAGTTAAACATGAGACAGAGGAGATGGCTCGAGCTTTTAAAAGATTATGATTGTGAGATCCTGTACCACCTAGGTAAAGCAAATGTAGTGGTCGATGCATTGAGTAGAAAACACCTCGGGTTAGTGTCATTTATGATGATTAGGAAACACGAGCTGTTGGAACAGTTCACGAACCTCAGTTTGGATATGACCCCGCCTGATGCTGATAGTGGCTTTATGATAGCTAGCATGCAGTTGGAACCAAATCTAGTAGATCGAATCTGACAAGCTCAGCAGATTGATTAGTAGTACAGCAATACTGTCAGGCAAATACAGAGGGGTACAGAGACGGACTTTGAGTTGAGTTCAGATGGGTTGTTGAGGTTCAGTGGTAGGATATGTGTCCCCGAAGATCCAAAAATCAGAAAGTTGATCTTGACAGAGGCTCACTCATTGAGGTATACGATACATCCAGTGAGTACTAAGATGTATCAGAACCTTCAAAAAGTTTATTGGTGGTCGGGGATAAAGAAAGACATTGCTGAATATGTCGCTAAGTGTCTCGTTTGTCAGCAAATGAAGGTAGAGCATCAGAAGCCTACAATGTTATTGCAGCCTCTACCAATATTGACTTGGAAGTGGGAGCACATCACCATGGATTTTTTGATGGGATTATCGAGGACCCCCAGAGGTCATGATGACATATGGGTGATTGTGGATCGGTTGACGAAGTCAGCCCATTTTCTAGCAATGAGAGGTACCGATAGTCTGAGCCGGTTAGCGAACTTGTATGTGCGTGAGATAGTAAGGCTACATGAAATTCCAGTGAGCGTTGTTTCTGATAGGGATGCCCGCTTCACTTCTCACTTTTGGAAACACTTCTAGGAAGTAATTGGGACCCAATTGAGTTTTAGCACCGCGTTTCATCCTCAGACAGATGGTCAGTCAGAGAGGACTATACAGACCCTGGAGGATATGTTGAGAGCATGTACATTGGATTTTAGAGGCTCCTAGGATGACCATTTGCCGCTTGCAGAGTTCACCTATAATAATAGTTTCCATGCAAGTATCGAGATGGCACCATATGAAGCCTTGTATGGGCGTAGATATCGTTCCCCTATTAGATGGGAAGAGGTTGGTGACAAACAAATCTTTGCTCCAGACTTGGTTAGACAAGCCTTTGAGGATGTCCAGTTGATTTGTGAGAGGTTACGGACAGCTCAGAGCAGACAAAAGAGTTATACTGACAGGAGATAGAGACCACTAGAGTTTATGGTAGGTGAGTCAGTATTTTTGAAGGTTTCTCCCTCGAAGGGGATTATGAGATTTGGAAAGAAGGGGAAGTTAAGCCCTCGGTATATAGGACCATTTGAGATACTTGATAAGGTGGGAGATAAGGCGTATAGGTTGGCGTTGCCACCAGAGTTGACAAATGTACATAACGTCTTCCACGTATCCATGTTACAAAATACCACCCGGACCTGGCGCATGTGATAAGGTATGAGCCTTTGGAGTTTAATGAAAGCATGACGTACGTTGAAAGGTCGATTCGGATATTGGATAGAAAAGAGAAAGTGTTGAGGACAAGACAATTCCCTTTGTGAAAGGTCTTTGGCAACATCACACGGTGCAAGAGGCCACATGAGAATTAGAGAGTTTGATACGGAGAGGCATCTCGAGTTGTTCATGAATTGATTGGTTCCACTTTGGATGACCAAATTTTCTAAGTGGGAGAGAATGTGAGACCCCATAAATGTATATCCTTGTACATGTGTATATTGGATTGTGAAATGAATACACACAAGTTTTAAAGTGTATAGTGAGTGTAAGAAGGATATTTTCGTGAGTGGAATGTAAATATATTTAATTTTGAGTGGTGTAGTAAAATGGAATGAAGATTTCATGAGTTATGCACTTCTATTTGGTTTATAATACATACCTTTGGTTATACAAAGATTTGCACACAAGTTTCAATGAGTATAAAGTATGAATGAATTCCATTTTCAAGTCTGAAAGGTAACTGGATGAGGAAATGACTATGGTAGCAAAATGTATGAAGTCTGGTATGAGTTGCTGTAGAAAACTGCAGAAAAATTTGGGAAGTATGAAGGCCAGATCGATCTCATAGGATGAGAGATCGATTAGGAAGAGCCAAAATGCTTTTATTCAAGCAATAGGAACAGTACAGATTGATCTCTAATGGAGCCAGATCGATCTGCTAAACATTCAGTTGCGAGAGGATCAATTCTTGAGGCAAACATATCAATTTCCTTAGCTCTCGAGTTAGAGCAGATCGGCCTCCTCTCTAGCCAGATCAATCTCAAGGTTTCGACAGATCGATCTCATGCCTTCAAATGTCGTGAAACTGATGGATTTTAAGAGGGTTAGACTGATCTCCACCCAAAGCAGATCAATCTTATCAAGCTAAATCTATAATAAGATCAATTGGATCTGCAGATTTCAGGAAACACTCTCACTCTACCAAGTTGAAACCCAAAAACTAGTTTTCTCTCTCCAAATCCACCCATTTTCAAGAAGATTTGAGGGAAGACTATTAGACGCAAAGTTGTTCACATCAAGGATAAGAACAACATAGCTTAGAGGCATTCCCCCATTTGTTGGATTTAGGGGACAAGGAGCATTGTCATTTGGAGTGAGAAGGAAATCCATAGAGGTGAGTTTCTAAAGCACCAACTCAAGTAAATTTGTTTAGTTATTGATGTTGAAGTTAATATGGTGTGCATATTAATGATAGAAGTACCTAGGATACAATGGAATGATTATAACCTAGGAATGAGTTAGTGTGAGAAAGTGAAATGTAGTGGAATAAATGATGAATATGATATTTTAAGGTGATAATGGTGTTGGGGGTATGGATTTAAGATGGTGTTATGGAATGAACTGTGAGACTTACCCAAAAAAGGGTAAAATGAACATTTAAGGCATTGGTTAAAATGCATAGTTGATAGAGAGTTAGCAACTCTAACTCGAGCATTTGATGAATGAATTGTAGCTCCCGAGGATACACTGGAGCAAGTTGAGCGAAAATGTGAGAAGCGTAGAGGAAGAGAGTCGTACCCCGAGTAAATTGACATAAGGGAATTGTGTGGACTCTTAGAGATATCTGTGCGCAATTCTGTCGCTTAAATGTTTTGTTAGAGTACATGTGACACTAGGAAATGATATTGGGTGATTGAAGGGCAAAGAATTGGGTTTTGAGAAATGTGCATGAAAACAAAAGCATGATGCCTTGAAAATGTTGTTTTGTTGCTTTTTAGCAAGTGATTGGTAGGTTGGCTAACATTTGAAATGATTTGATTTGGTTGATAACCATGTTTTGCAAAGAATTGAGCCACCTACATGGATTTCATGAGAATGAAAGCGTGCTAGAGTATGACTCACACAAGATTTGATGTGTTTTTATACGCATGAGTGCTAGAGCATAGCTCGCACTAGTTTTCACATGGATTTTTATGATGTTGTGGTAGAGTTGAGCTTGAACAGACTTTATACTTGTTTTGGCATGTTGCTGGAGCATAGCTCGCATTAAATGCCCACCATACTTGTTGTCGTGCTAGTAGCTTCGGGTAGACTGGGTGTCGCATTGATTAAATAGGCTCGTACGTCCATTTTTGAGAATTTGACATGTTGATAGTTGTGCTAGGAGCTTCGGGTAGACTGGGTGTCGTACTGATCAAATAGGCTTGCACGAGCATTTTTGAGATGTGGCGTGATATGATGTGTTGATATGGGTCCACAGAGTACGTTGTACCGTACAGGTAGCATGGAGTACGTTGTAGCGTGTTAAGATTATGATATGCCGTCTTCGGACGATGATTAGATCTGCTATGGACTGGCGGGTTGGACGTGACCCACCTCCCTGTGGAAGCAGATAATGGTGATACCCCGCACACCTGATCAGTGTAGCATAGGATCACAGGATATGGCCATAGTCCTAAAGGAGATTTCCCTTATTATATTGCTTATCTCACATGTCTATTATTTATGAAATGAATCCATGTTTTGAGATGCTTTGTGGGTCAGGATAGTTCGAGGGAGGGGCTAAGTCCTAACAAGTGTTGATGTTGATTTTGTTGAGATGAGAAAGCATGATAATGGCTTTAAAAGTGCACTGATGCATGATGATTTTTCCATGCCTTACTTATGAAATATGCATGATGATTTATGTCATGCTTTGAATTTGATTTGTGCACTAACAAGTAGCATGATTTGCTTTACATGCCATTAACACGAGCATCAACTAATGCTTTTGAGATGTGAATGAGAAACTGTATGGTTTTTTAGCATGCCATCACGATCACGTAGATAGTGTAGTATCTACCTGTTCGCATGATTGCCTTACTAAGCGTGTGGTTTGCTCACCCCCCTTATTTTCCCCTCTCTATAGAGATTTGAGTATAGACTGAGAGCGACTGGAGGCTTTCCCTTTTGGTATCCGCTGCATCTCATCGCGTAAGGTATACACACTGATGTAATTTTTTATCTAAACTTTCCATAGCATAGTAGCATTTTGAATGTAATCATTGGGGATGTAAAGTAATGTAAACACATGTAAACAACAACTCTGATTTATTTAAATAAGTGTTACTTCTAAATTATAATGCAAATTAAATTGTTGGTTGGATAAGGTATACATTGACACAAAACCCAACTGTTGAGAGGGTAGCTGATCACGATCAAGGTAAGGTAAGGACGAAAAATAAATAATGTATAAAAAGCAAAAAAAATTGTGACGATTTTGGTAAGTTGAGGGTCGTGACAAGTCTCATCCACCAGCCTATGTCACGTACGCGGTAGATATGGGTACTTACTATAGATAATCTGGGAGGAGAAAGGAAAGGGGGCGAGCTTCAACTAGCTCAGTAAGGAGTGCATTAATATTAAAATGTAATAATCAAAGCATAAATAAAATAATGGCACAATTTTGCATATTTAGAAATAAGTGATTAAAATCACACAATCATCAAATCATCATCTCATTTTCATAATAAATCACAGCTCAAAATTGTTATGGAAACTAGGCATTAATATCAACGTCATGAAGGCAACCATCACACCATCCTCAAATGAGGGCATCCTCCGAAGAGGGAATACAATACCTGTGGCCAGGACAAAGCTGTACCCTGGATCAGGGTCATACAACATCGGCTCAACGCTACCAAAGCGGAGCCAACTAAACGCTACCAAAGCGGAGTCATCTCACCACTACCAAAGCAGAATCATCTCATCCCTACCAAAGCAGAGTTATCTCAAGGCTAGCATAGCGGAGTTATCTCAACGCTACCAAAGTGGAGTTATGCATCGTCATGCAAAAATCATGACAGATATATAAAAACATGCACGTTGGGGTCAATGTCTAATCTTATTCGAGGTCTCACTAACCGACTCCCAGGTTTCCCTGAATCGCGTGCTTCGAGCCCTTAGTTTAAAAAATGTGCCATTATTATGCTGAAAATAGTTTTACATTTCACGTAGAGCTCATAATAGTTTTGCTTTATAAATCTCATTCAAATATAGAAAATATTCGTACGCAAAACTTTAAAATCACCAAACCAAGCTCAATACGACAAAACGTGCACTCAAAGTAAGAAATCTCGTGTTAAACATTTTTCTCGGGAATTAAGCTCATTTTGTAAAACCCTTTTCATGCAATAAAAGCTTTTTCATAGGTAAAGAATACAAATTCTCAAAACAGTTGCATCCCTTTCCTCTTACACCTTAGGCAGTACAATCTGGACGGGTCCTAGGATAGCCTTGATTTATGTGTCGGATCCCTGAGCTGCCCAAAATAGTATTAAATCATCAAATAATGCTTAATAGCATCTCAACACATTCAACTAAGTGTTTAGTTTCACAATGTTGACCAAGTTTGACTTTTTGACAACTGTGCCTATTTTCTTGGTTTTACCGATAAAATCCTGGTTTAAGCTATTTCATTAGTTTTCTTTTCACCAATTTAAAGGCTCATCAACTTAATAACTTAAACATTTATTTTAGGTTTCACTTAACCATTCAAAATACTCGAATTATTCAATTTTCACTCTTTCACGATTTTTCACTTAACCGAGCTATAAACCGAGTTTTTTGGTATTATTTAATCATTCCACAATCTATAACACAACCAAATTTCACCATTTCTTCTATACTCCATGGCTGGGCAAACCTACAGTTGTCTTTACAAATTATTTCATCAAGTTCCACTTAAATAAAAATTACTAAAAATCATCAAACATAAACATATCTCATCATCTTCATCATTGATCAAGTTTCTCTCACATTTGACTAATGTTGACCACTTCTTTGATTCTCCAAATTGGTCCTCAACTGTAAATCATCATATATAAATCTTAAAATCATCCAAAACAATAATAAAAACTAACCAAAAACATTTAAAATCAAGCTTTCTCTCACCTCTTGAACATGATGGTTTTTATCCCTAACTTTCTCTCTAGGATTCCACCTAGCAAATGACCTTCATTGTGGCTGAAATGTTTATATGTTGTATAGGGGTTAAGTAGAAAGATTCGGTCCTTCTTGGTTGAACTCAGAAAATGGTTGGCAGGGACTCGAAAATATCACACAAGCTGG
Organism: Firmiana major; assembly: GCA_033439115.1. Classification (NCBI taxonomy): domain Eukaryota; kingdom Viridiplantae; phylum Streptophyta; class Magnoliopsida; order Malvales; family Malvaceae; genus Firmiana; species Firmiana major. Next base: position 67,487,221 of record CM065901.1, on the reverse strand, counting down.
ACTGCATAGTGATGCCTAGGGTTGGAAGATGGGGTTGGTTCTCTCAATTGGCAAAGATTTGGGTGATTTCAGGGGCTATGGAAACCTTAAATGGTTTAGATTAAATCTAAAGAGGCCTAAAATTTTTAGACCATTGGATGGGCCTCAACTTGGCTAGGTATACCATTTCCTGAAATAAGGCAGCCCACTAATCAGTTTTGAAAAATTCTTAAAAATTATTTCTAGTCCAATTTCTTCCAATTCCTAACTTCTCAAATGTTCTAATATGTCTCTAGTATCTCTCATAAAAATTTGGGGCCCACTTGTTTAAGAACCGTTTCCCCGATTGGGCCTCTTTCACGTGATTGGTCATTACCGATCAAAATCGCTTAAGGTTTTCGGTTCTCTTTATAATTTTATTTGAACACCGAAACCTCATTATTTCTACTCCATCTTTATTCGTCATGTAAATTATGTCTTATTTGAATTTCCTATGGCCTCAGAATAATTTTTGTGAATTTCTAGAATTTATTCCTCTTTTTGGGCCTATTTGCTTGGTTTAGGGGATACTTAAGTTTCACTAACTTTTTCACCTCTAGCACTTTAGTTTCACTAAATTTTTCACCTCTAGCACTTTAGTTTCACTTCCCAATCATCATTTTATGTTTTTGAATCATACTTTTGAAGAATTCTTAAACTTAGATTCTTACCTCAACGTGCATGCCTCGAGCTTCGTGCCACTATCCTGGGCTTCTTGAGCATTCTGGGCCCTGTATGAACATTCACATAAGTCTTAGACCTCTCGGTTTAGCTTAAATTAATTATTAGTAGGTAAAATTTTTGGTTTCACACCAAGGTTTAGTAAACTTGCTAAAGAAAACTTAAACAAGCTTAAAAAAGATGAGATATCTATCTTTTCTTTTGGATTTTCCTTTGGTTTTCACATTTTCTTTTCTTTCTCTATGTTTTGGTGTATGTTCGATTTTAACAAGAAGATAGCCTTACTTAAGGATATTGTCGTCATATTATTCATATGATATTATTAAGTTAATTGGCCAATAAGAATATAAGGCTTCATTAGGAAGCTAAGTAAGATATTTTCTAAATTATGATATACTATCCATTTAACTAATTCATGGATATTTACTAGGTTATAATTTAATTTTAATACTTGGCTAATATTAATTGTATTAATTCCCCTTATATCCTAAGGTCTAAAGATCATATTATATAACTAATCAAGGGGTGGTTGGCCATTAGGTTTCCAAATTAGGGTTTTCATGCAATTTTCACATTTTGGTATCATTTTTTACTTTTTCATTTCTAACTTAGCCTATTTTAATTCAAGGTTTAACCAATCACTTTTAAGGTTTGACTATATACATCTGAAATCTTAAAATCAATTCATAATATCCTTTTGGCCAATGTAATATTTTGACCTATGTATAAAATCGTCGTTATCACCAACATAAGATGATTCAGAGATTTTTGGATGGGTGTGCACTCACGTGGGTCTCGCTTACCTATCTGTATCGAAGTTGGCCTCACTGCTCTAGAAATAAAAATTCATTATTTAGCCATTTTATATTGTTCAAAAAGTTAAGTATTGATTTAATATGTATAGAAATGGCATTTCTTAAAGGACAAAATATATATAACTTACAGTATAGAATCACATTCAAAGTTTCCAAATAGTGCAGGAAAGTTTCTATTTGTAAAGCTTTTTACAAAACAATTACTTTAATAAGGCTTGAAGTTGTAATTAAATCAATTTTAGTTCAATAATTTTATTCTTTTTAATTAAGTGCAGCTTAATTTCTCATTTTAATTATTCTTTTTCAATTATATTGTGTGTGACTCATTAGGTTCCAAAAAAGGTTAGTAGTATATATAAATTACATCATAAAACTAATTAGGACCGAATAAATTAAATATTACTTAATTCATTATTGCATTAAATTACTTTGCATCCATAATAATAAACTCCTAATTGAAGAAATTCAATATACACAAATTATCACTAGCCACTAGCAATAGCTATACAACATCCAATATGTTGAGGAAGACTCATAATTGTATGTCAAACCTATCGGTGCATAGTCTTCTTATATAATTCAATCTTTTTATCTTTATATCCCGATTAGATGCAGAGCTTGAAGTAGAGTTTATTCTATTATTGTCCAATCTTATTGTTTCTTGATCCCAATTAGTTAACTTTTCTTGATCAGATTTGAAAACTATCAGTCAATCTCATTTCTGCCTTACTCAGGCACTTAAGTTAATCTACCACTGATCAAAGGCCTTAGGATATATTCCCCAGTGTTTAGTTAAGGTGATGAATCCTATCTTGAGCACACATATATCTCCATGGGATAACTACTATACTCGACTTCATCCTTTGGCAATCCTTTATTGGAATTCGTAGAGAATAGTCAAAGTATAGCTTTAATTACATATGATAGTATTATGATATGAAGTTTGAGGACCATTTATATAACTATCATTTGAGAGGATATTTCATAGACATTCAAATAAATATTCAAAGTGGACTTCTCAATGAAGGTTAGTTCAATGAACTTGTGTTCTTAATCAAGCACCTATAATGTTAATCTAAGCATAAAAATGCTTCAACATATGAGATCAACTACTTACTTTCCCAAAGTAAAGACATAACACTGCACCAATCTCAAAAGCTTAAGTTAGAAAGAGAATTTTATAAAGTCTCAATAGGCAAAATATGTCACAACCCAAATTACCTTAAAATCAGAGTAAATGTTTTCGCTTTTTCATTTATTATTTAATTCTTACCTTTCTCTCGTTGTGACCATCCTACAAACACAGTTGGGCTATGATTCGGATTTTGTCACCTTTCACTATTTACCAACCATTTCCATATTCACATTCATATATCAGAGTTTACTATCTTTTGATTTTAAATAAATACATACCCAATGTTATTTATAACTCTACATCCCCGACATCATATCCGTTTACAGTACTGTGCATTACATATTTAGATACAAAACTATACAAATGTGTATACCTGTCTCTCGATGGGAAGCAGCGGATACCAAGCATGCAAGTCCTCAGCCGCTTACTAATTATTACAAGTGCTCCGAAAAGATGGGAAAATAAGGGGGTGAGCAAACCACTAGCTCAGTAAGGCAATTATGCAAGTAAGTAGATAGCTCCACTATCTACATGCTCATAAAGCCATGCCCTTAAAATCCATTTCTTTTCATTAAAATCTCAAGCACAAAATCGTTCATATATCAATGACATAGTTTATTCAAAACTATTTGTGCATATAAAAATCATGTAATTCATGCATCAAAGGCATTTCATGTGACATCATTAAATCATACTTACCATGAATTAAAACAAGATCATGCATTCTTTCATGTTATGTAAGACAATTTATGACTTTGAAATAAAAGTATGGAAAACACCATCATGCTACTGTATTCAAATCATTTCATTAAAACTGCAGTATAAAATAACCCCATTCGGGTCAATTATCTTATAAGTAAACCTCAAATTCCATTTCAAACTCATAAAACAATTCGTTAAAATTCATTATAAAACTTCGGTTATAAAACCACCATTCTTTCAGGGTCACATATCATAAAATCATCTGAAATCTAGCAATCACAGTATAAAATCATAAAATCGGGGGCCTGACCCCTCTTTCGGGTCTACCTTGGTTTATCGACCAATATTTATATCATGTGAGACAATCAGCTGATTATATCAGTAACTTCGAGGACTATGGCCATATCCTAGTGATCCCTGGCAACACGGTACCTAGTGTGCGGGGTATCACACCTGAACTGGGAGGTGGGTCGTCCTACCTGCCAGAACAGCATAACACCAGGATTGCGAGGGCAAGGCTTGTTGCCTCGTGGCTAATGCCACTCTACTCCAACAATCCCCACGGTACAGCGTACTCCGCGTGACATACACGGTACAACGTACTCCATGAAACCAAGCTCAATCAAGGGTGCCTGCAATAGATCTTATCCACCCAAATCATCTCTATCTCAGAATGCACGTGTGAGCATATCATCTCACTGTGACACACAGTCTACAGGAGGCTCCAACACAGCTATATGCATGTAATATAAATCCTTGTGCGAGCGAAGCTCTAGCACGGCTCCATGCATATTCATGATATCAGAAAACCTCGTGCGAGCGAAGCTCTAGCATGGTTTCACAAAAATCAGTAAAATCTGTGTACGAGCAGCGCTCCAGTACGACTTAAACTGATTATAATTTCAAGTAAAATCCACATACGAGCAATGCTCTAGTACGGATATGTATAAAAACTCAGTGAAAACCTTGTACGAGAAAAACTCTAGTATGACTTTAAAATGAGTTATAAAATCATATAAAACTTTATGCGAGCAATGCTCCAGCACAAATGAATGCTCAAGTAAATCAAATCTCGTACGAGTTACACTCCAGTACGGCTTTATGCAATATCAAATCAAAACAGGATGCGAGTTAAGCTCCAGCATCTCTCATGCATGTCAAATCATTAAAACTAGTACGAGCAATCGCTCCAGCACCATTTTGTGCATACCACGTCAAAACAAATCAAAACATGTCAAAACAGAGTGCGAGCTAGGCTCTAGCAACTCTCATTTCACAATAATAAAAATCAGTGTGAGCACCATGCTCTAGCACATTTCATGCATATGATGTCACTTAAGTCCGTGCGATTAACCGCTCAAGCACATTTATGCACACTCACAAACGCAGATACAGTGTGAACTATATGCCAGCACTATCTGTTTCCATATAAACTTGATTGTTGGCCGTTTTCCAAAGAAATTTCATTTAAATATTATTAACACCTACGCAGTGTTATCTTGTGAAATTTATGCAATTACTGGCCAATCTATCGATTTACTTTGCTTAAAAACCAATAAAATCCCTTAAATCAGAAATTTCCTTAAATCATGCATTTCATGCATGTCATGCTTTCACCATCCTTAGGTGAACTTCCCTCAATAGGGGTAAAATAGTCTTTTCACCTATTGTCACGACCCAAAACTATCCAAAAATCAGAGTAAATTTTTCGCGTTTTGTTATTTTCTTTCATGCTTACTTGTTTTCTGATCGTGACCACACTCCACTAACAATTGGGCTGTGCGTCAATGCCAGTCCCACCAAATTAATCCTTTCTCAGTCATTTATAAATGTTTACAATATTTATACATCCCCTAAAGTTACTTACAAACATGTTACTGTGCAATACTTATTTAGATACAATATGTACAAGTGTATATACCTTAAATGATGGGCAGCAGCGGATATCCGGAATGCAGTACTCAGTCGCCTCAACATCTACTGGAGATTATCTGTGTGAGAAAATGAAAGGGGTGAGCACATCAAGCTCAGTAAGGCAATCCTATGAACAAGTAGGTAACCATACTACCTACATGAATGTGGTGCCATGCATAAACCACCCTTTCTCCATACATTTCAAAACTGATGCAATGATTCATGATGTCATGTAAAACACGATTGCACGAAAAATTCAACATGCAACTCTTTTTAAATTATTTCTTTCTCATTTAAAATTTCACCACAAATCTAGGGCTTAACCCATCCCTCGGGTGGTCCTGACTCACATAAAACCATGGAAATCCGTTTATATCACACATGGGTTTAAAAAGCATGGAAATAGCATCATGCAAATTTAGTTTAAAACCCAGTTTCAATCGTCGTCAAGATCATCAACATGCGAGACTAGGCAACATCTGTATATCGGTAATAACCAAGACTATGGCCATGTGTCCTCAGGAGTCCCTCTGCTACACGGATTCTATTGTGCGGGATCTCACTATGATCGGGAACCGCCTGGGAGGTGGGTCACTCCATCCCGTCGGTCTTATCCGACCCTTCGCATCCGTAGATGCCACACGTATCCGAAGATACCACGCATCCAAAGATGCCACACGTATCCGAAGATACCACGCACCCGAAGATGCCACACGTATCCGAAGATACCACGCATCCGAAGATGCCACACGTATCCAAAGATACCACGCATCCTAAGATGCCACACGGTACATCGTACTCCATGCTACTTGCACGGTACAACGTACTCCGTGGACCCATATCATATCTCTATACCTATGGCATGTCTCAAAACGCACGTGCGGGCCTATTTAATCGGTGACACACAGTCTACCTGATGCTCCAAGCACGGCTCATCGCATGTTCTCATAAAAATCAGTGGGGGGTGCGAACGATGCTCAAGTACTCTCGTCAATTCAAGTAAAACTAGTGCGAGCTAAGCTCTAGCTCTCTCATCAAATCTTGTGGAAAATCTGGTGCGAGTTAGACTCTAGCACCCTGTCACGAAAATCATGTAAAATCTGGTGCGAGTTAGACTCTAGCACCGTGTCACGAAAATCATATATATATATAAAATCTGGTGCGAGTTGGACTCCAGCACCAATGCATGTAAAACTTTAGTGCGAGCTCTCGCTCCAGCACTAATGCATGCATCACACAACTCAAAATATCGTGCGAGCTGAGCTCTAGCACGTCACATGTAAATAAAAACATGTAGGCGACTCTGTTTCCTCAAAACAGTTTTCAAAACAATTTCATCGTTGAAACTATGAAATGCTGTGCATCTTTCTTTCAAGGTTAGCCAGCCTACTCATGCATGCATCAAAACACCTCTAGAACGAGCAGGAACCTCTTGTTCTTGCTCCTCCCAATTTTTCCTAAAATTGTAAATTTTACCCTTAACAAGGGTATTTTGGTAATTTGCCCATTCGGGGCATTAAAATTATTTATTTACTTCTAGACCCTTCAGATAATTTAAAAGACTGCATATGACTTGAAATTTTGTAAAGTTACCTCTAGCAGTCCGTAGAATTCCCTTACCTTATTTTTCTGTAGAGTCTGACCTTTCCTTTTCCACTGCTGTCTCGTCACGCAGTCCGATCTGCTCTCAATCCAATGTCTGAAACTACGTATAATTATTCCTCAGGTCAGATATCATACAATTTAATTGTATTTCCTATTTTTTGGGCTTAATTTAAATCATTGGGCCCATTTACCCCTATTGGGCCCGATTGCACCTTAATGGGCCTTAATCGGCCTTAATCGGCCTTAAGCCTGTTTTCCACTTAATTTTCACATTATCGAGGCCTATTGGGCTCATTGGGCCCACCAACAATTTATTAGGCCTCGTTCTAACTCTCGAATAGTTCAATTTATTATTTACGACAATTTATCTAAATTTCCATAATTTAATTTATTTTGTGCGATAATTAAATCTGAAGCACGCATAATGATGTAAATTGTCGTAAATAAGGGTTACTTACTCTAGATTCTATGCTAGTACGTAAATCGAGGCTGTCTCGAGCTCTCATTTGACGTCGATTGTCGAGCTACACAATTTCATAAATTTTTGAGTAAATTTTTAGTCGAAAATTAATTAAATAAAATATTCTAAAATTTAAATCGGTCATTTTCGACCGCTACTGACTTACCCTAGCTCGATTACATCGTCGGGATTTTTCTCCAATTTTTTTCTCTTTTTCTTTTTTCCCTTTTTCTCTTTTTTTTTTTCCTTTCCTCATTGGCTGAACCGGTTCGATCCGGTTCAGACTCGGTTCAGACTCGCTGGTTCACCTCGGTTCACTTCGGTTCGATCGGTTCAGGGCCTTGTCGGCCGGTTCAACACCGGCTTCCACCGCCAGTGGCTCCCCTGGGCCGTCCGCAGCACGAATCTGCCCTCGATTTCATCCAAGGCCGCTGAAAAGTCACCGGTCCGGCCTCCTCTCTCTCGGTCGTCGGAACCCATTTCTAGTCTTGGTCGTCGCCGGTGATTCCAACCATTTCATCGACTGCTACCGGTCTCAAAATGACCGGCTCCTCCTCCTGAACTCGTTGGTGGCCTCCGTTCAAGCCCAGCAGCCGTGGATCGTCGGGAATCAGGCCGTTTCCTCTCGGATTTTCCTTTGCTCCTATCGGTGTCCTCCGGCCAGTACACGGCGCGTCTCTGGTGGCTGAAGGATCGTCGACCTCTCCTCTTTCACCTCGGCTGCTCGTCGGCGGTCAAGGATCGTCGGTACGTCCTCGGGCTCGTCGGGTTCCCTCGTAGTCTTCTTCGGGTTTCTGTTTCGGGTTTATCCCGATTTTTCCATTTCTGATCTTTTTTTTCCATTTATTAATTTATTTTTATATATTTATTTATTTATTTTATTAATATTTTAAATCATTAAAATACGTTAAAATACCCAAATATCTCTTAAAATATCCTTAAAATTATTATTTAATTCTAAATTCATTTCTTAATTTTATTTAATTTATTTAATTTATTTTAACCCTTTTCAGTATATTTTTCGATTATTTTCAAGATTATTTTTCGAAATAAAAATCTCGATTTATTCAAATAAATTTATATCTTGATCAATTTAACCCGAAATTTAATTATTTCTTCGTTATTGATCAAGATTCTCAAATCCATTATTTTTAATTAAATTTCCTTATCGAATTTACACCTGCTTTCGATCTTTTGATCATTTTACCCTTCAACGTGTTCGAGAATTCCATTTTTAGTCTTTTTCTATTTTTAATTTTCGTATTTTAACTACAATTGGGTCTTACACCTATTTCGATCGTTAAAATCATTTAAACCACTTTTAGGATCTTTATATATAATCAAGGTATACATACATATTCAGTGTATAGAAAAGCTATTAAATTACGCGTAGCTACCTCTAGCTACTCACACAATTCCCGTACCTCATTTTTCTGTACAGTCTGACCTTTCCACTGATGACTCGTCACGCAGTCCGATTTACTTCGAATCCAATCTCCGGAACTGCGAATACATATTCATTAGGTCAAAATGTAAGTCTGGTATTCCTCTATTTTTGTAATGAGAGATGCCTCCGTTTTGGTAATGAGAGATGCCTCCGTTTTGGTAACGTGAGATGATCCCCATTATGGTAACGTTGGGTGGCCTTGCTTTGGTAGCATGTAAGTCCAGGCCTTTCTTTGGTATCATGTAAGACCGATAGTGTGCATGAGGTGAGGCATTGCTCTGGTAGCATGTAAGGTCGGGCCTTGTTCTCGTAACATGTAAGTCTGATATTCCTCTGTTTTGGTAACGAGAGATGCCTCTGTTTTGGTAATGAGAGATGCCTCTGTTTTGGTAACGTGAGATGACCCCCGTTCTAGTAACGCTGGGTGGCCTTGCTTTGGTAGTATGTAAGTCCGTCCCTTGGTTTTGTAGCATGTAAGATTGATAGTGTGCATGATGTGAGGCATTGCTCTGGTAGCATGCAAGGTCGGGCCTTATCTCGGTAACGCGTAAGTCCAATATACCATGTATACGCCCATATTGTCGACGTTCCCTCTTTTGAGGATGCCTGGGATGCGCACCCAGAGGAGAATTAATTTTGATGTACTATGACGAGTTTTATATGAGTTTTCTTGCCTAGTCTCCTTTTTATACATATTAGTTTGTGTTTTGTGGTTATGCCTCGTGCATTCTATTGCGGTGATTTTTATCACGTTTTAATGAGAAAGACCATTATCCCATTTTGATTTCCACATACTTGTGACTGTGATTTGTACTGAATATGTACTCTCATGTTTTTAAATGATTTTAGAGAAATGAGATGAGAATGATATTTTGATGAGTTTATGCTACGTTTTTAATTGAGTTTCAACTACGAGATAAAATGGTTATGCTGTACAAATCATTATTTCATTACTGAGTCCCTTACCCCCTTACTGAGCGATTTAGAAGCTCACCCTGTTTTATCTTCCCCTTAGATTTCTTCAAGTAAAGAGAGTTTCCCTACAACGTACGGAGTAGTGGCTAGTGGAGGACTTGAACTCCAAGCTACATATAATGTGTTGAGGTATAATTTACATTTCATGTACCCAGACTTATATTGTACTTACAAACACTTGATAAACAGTGATGTGTGGGATGTATTAGGATTAATTAACTTTCAATTGAGTAATGTATATTGTATGAAATATAATTATGAGATGATGAGATCCTGAGGTATGATATGTATGATAATGTATGACACTGCATAGGAATGCACCCTTAATTGTGATGGATGAATAAAGAGTTTTAAATTTACCCTATTCTCTGCTCTTCTTGAGCGTCACAGAGTTTTCTTGGTATCAGAGCTTAGGGTGTTTAGTACTGTTAGTGTCGATTAAGTGAAATAGAATACATCCCAAGTGTCTGTATAAGTCTGGCCATGATCTGAAATTGAGGATTGAGATTTCAATCAAATTTGATGTGTACGCGTAGGGAACTTATTGAGATTAAGAATGAGTGGACGACAAGGTCGTTCGATGAGGCAGGTAGAGTCCCCTCCGCCACCTACCCCACAACTAGAGAGTCCTAACTCTCGATTTAACCGGATTGAGCATGATGTACTACTCTTACACCACCATAAGGACCTCTCGTACCCCTAATACAGATGGACCCGGTGCCTCCCGTTACTCAGCCTGATTATAGAAGTATGGTCGGACTAAAGGACTTTTGAAAATGAACCCGCCCACATTCAGAGGGAAAAAGGATCTCGGAGAGGCTGAAGAGTGGCTGACTGAGTTGAGAGTCATATTTGACTATTTGGGATGCATGGATACTGAGAAGGTCAATATGAGTGCTTATATGTTGAAAGGTAGAGCGCGAGATTGGTGGGGTACTACTCAGGGTATTGTGATGTCCAGCCAGGATATTATTAGCTGGGAAGAGTTTCAAGCGGCTTTTAGAGCCTAATATTTACCACGAGCTGCTCAGAAAAGAAAGCAGGTAGAGTTTTTGAATCTGGTACAGGACCATATATCTGTGGACGATTATGAGAGTCAATTTACCGCTCTATTGAGATATGATCTAGAGACCTTAAAAAATGAGGAGCTCCGCACAAAGAGATTTGTGTATGGATTGAAGCCCATCATCAAAGATCGATTGATAGGGCTGTGTATTACTGAGTTTGGAGATGCTCTGAGACGAGCACAAGAGATTGATAGGGGAATTGAAATTATGCAATCCCATAATGAGTAAGGAGCAGTGACTAGGGATAAGGGCAAGAGGCTAGCGATGTCCCAAGTAGATGTTCGGAGAAGTTTCTTCAAGAGAGGAAGGATTGAGGTATAGAAGGGTAGGATGGTGAGACCCAGAGCTTATCCTATCATCAGGGAGACCCCTCGATATGTTAGGCCTGATATGAGAGCTTATAGAGACTGTGATCGACTGCATGAGGGAAGTTGTACTGGGTTGATCCGTAGATGTTTAAGATGTGGAGACATTGGGTCATAGAGTAAAAGACTGTCCTCAACCTCAGATACCACATGCTCCGGAGCCTACTAGACAGCAGCCTAAGAGAGTGAATCCCCTGAGCCGGGCCACTATTGCAAAGAAAGGAAAGAAGCCCGTTATAGTGGGACGTGTGTTTGCTCTGGACAAAGAGACAGTAGACACTTCTTTAGAGACTATAAGAGGAACACTCTCTGTCCATAATTATAAGGCTCATGTGTTGATTAACTCGGGGTCCACGCATTCGTTTATTTTTGAGCATTTTGCATATAGATTAAATTTGAAGTTTGAACCTATAGAGTATATACTACATGTAAATATCCCTATGCGTGAATCCCAGAGAACCGAGTTGATATATAGAGGATGTGAAATAAAGGTGGGAGATAGAGTAATGTTAGTAGATCTAATAATGTTAAATATACATGGGTTTGATGTAATATTGGGAATGGATTAGCTGGCGACCAATTGAGTGAGTTTAGACTGCTACACCAAGATTGTAACTTTCTCCCTACCTAAACCTTACAGTGTATATTTGAAATATTGAGTAAATAAACGTATGGGATATTGAGTAAGTAAATGTGTGGAATTTTATTAAGCAAACTGAAATTTTGATGTTGCTTTTGAGAGTATTAAATTATGATTGTTCATGTGAAGGTTATGAAACACACCTCTCAGATGATAAGCGGGATCATCCGAGGATTGAGGATATACCTGTGGTGTGTGAATTTTCATATGTTTTCCCCTCTGAGTTGCTAGGTTACCACCAGAGATAGAGTGTTGGAGTTTACCATTGATTTGGTACCAGATACTCAGCCTATCTCTAGACCTCCGTATAGGATGGCCTTAGTGGAACTTGAGGAATTGAAGAAACAACTACTGGAGTTATTGGATCAAGGGTTTATTAGACCCAGTGTCTCACCGTGGGGAGCACCAGTGTTATTCGTGAAGAAGAATGATGGTAGTCTCAGATTATGTATAGACTACCGATTGTTGAATAAAGTCACAGTGAAGAATAAATACCCATTGCCCAAGATTGATGATTTGCTCGATCAGTTGAGAGGGGCCTCAGTCTTTTCTAAGATTGATTTAAGATCAGGTTATCACCAATTAAGGATTAAGGAAGAAGATATTTCGAAGACGACCTTCAGGATAAGGTATGGCCATTATGAATTTCTAGTGATGTCTTTTGGATCGACGAATGCCGATGTAGCCTTTATGAGGTTAATGAATGAAGTGTTTAGGAACTATCTAGATAACTTTGTGATAGTCTTTATTGATGATATCCTGGTGTACTCTTGGTCTTATGAGGAACATGCACAACACTTGTGGTTAGTACTTCAGATACTTCGAGATAAGCAATTATATGGAAAGTTTAGTAAGTGTGAGTTTTGGCTGGATCGGATAGCTTTCTAATGTCGTATAGTTTCAGCGAAAGGAGTATTAGTGGATCCAAGTAAAGTAGAGGTTGTGCTTAATTGGGAATAACCGAAGACAGTTACAGAGGTGCGAAGCTTCCTTAGTTTGGCAGGGTATTATAGAAGGATTTTCCAAGATTGCTGCTCCTTTAACCAAGCTCACGTGTAAGGAGACTCTGTTCATATGGACTGATCAATGTGAGCTTAATTTTCAGTAATTAAAGAGGAGATTAACAGCGGCACCTGTATTGACTATTCCTGAGGGATCAAGAGGATTTTCAGTATATAGTAATGCTTCTCATCAAGGATTGGGGTGTGTGCTCATGCAGCACGAGAGAGTGGTCGCCTATGGATCGCAACAGTTGAAAGATTACGAGCGGAATTACCCCACACATGATTTAGAGTTAGATACTGTGGTGTTTGCCTTGAAGATCTGGTGGCACTACTTATATGTGGAAAGATTCCAGATCTTCACTGATCACATGAGTTTGAAGTATCTATTTGATCAGAAAGAGTTAAACATGAGACAAAGGAGATGGATGGAACTCATTCAGGATTATGACTGTGAGATTCTGTACCATTTGGGAAAGGTGAACGTAGTTGCTGATGCCCTGAGTAGGAAGAGTATGATATCTGCTATGATGGTCAGGGAATGGGATTTATTGGAGCAGTTCGTCGAACTCCGGATCAGAGTTAAAGAGGTAGAGATTGGATTTCTGGCTAGCTTGCAAATAGAGCCCAAGATCATGGATCAGATTAGAACTGGGCAGCGTAATGATTAGAGGTTGATTGATATGGTTAGCCAAGCTAAGCAGACTTCGCAGTCAGATCTCATAGTCAGTGAGGATGGGTTGTTGAGGTTCAGAGGACGAATTTGTGTATCGGACGATGATGCCTTGAAGAGACAGATACTAAGAGAATCCCACTGCTAGCGATACACCATGCACCGAGGGAGTATTAAGATGTACCGAGATTTGAGAAAGGTGTATTGGTGGAGTGGCATGAAGCGAGACGTGGCAGAGTATGTGGCCAGATGTTTAGTGTGCCAGCAAGTGAAAGTTGAGCATCATAAGCTTAGAGGACTATTGCAGCCTTTACCTGTGCCTACATGGAAACGGGAGCATGTCACCATGGACTTTATTATGGGTTTACCGAGGACCCGAAGAGCTCATGATACGATATGGGTCATAGTGGATAGACTAAAGAAATGTGCCTAATTCCTTGCCATCAAGAGCATAGATACTATGGATGCCTTAGCTGAGTTATATGTTAGCGAGATAGCTAGATTACATGGGGCTCCAGCGAGAGTTTTACTTCTGATAGAGATTCCCGATTTACTTCTAGATTTTGGACCCAATTTCAATAGTCCATGAGATCTCGATTGAGTTTTAGTACCACCTATCATCCTCAGACAGCTGGTCAGTCAAAGAGGACTATTTAAACCCTGGAGGATATGTTGAGGATGTGTACGATGGATTTTAAGGGATCATGGGATGATCACCTGCCCCTAGCAGAGTTTGCATACAATAATAGCTATCATGCGAGTATTGGAATGGCACCTTTTGAGGCTCTAAATGGTAGGAGGTGTAGATCCCCTGTAGCTTGGGAAGAAATGGGTGACAGAAAGATAAATGCTCCCAAACTTGTTGAATAGGTTGTACATTGTGTGAAACTCATATGTGAGAGATTACGGCTGCACAAAGTGGACAAAAAAGTTACGCGGATGTGCATAGATGACCACCTGAGTTTGATGTTGGTGATGCAGTATTTCTGAAGATATCACGGAGTAAAGGTATCATGAGATTCGAAAAAAAAAGGGAAATTGAGTCCTCGATACATCTGACCATTCAAGATTCTTCAGAAAGTGGGAGAGGTAGCCTACAGGTTGGCAATACCCCCACAGATGTCTGAAATACACAACGTCTTCCATGTATCTATGTTGAGGAAGTACCACCCGAACCCTTCTCATGTCATAGAGTATGAAGAGATGGACATACAAGAGGACATGAGCTATACTGAGGAGCCTATTTGGATTCTCGATAGAAAATAGAAGGTACTTCGGACCAAAAGCATTCCATTGGTGAAAGTCTTGTGGAAACATCACTCAATGGAAAAAGCAACTTGGGAATTAGAGAGTCTCATGAAGGAGAAATACCCCCATCTATTTGAAGAGTTGAGTTGAATTTGGAGGACCAAATTCTTTCTAAGGTGGGGAAGATGTGAGATCTGAGAATTTTACACAAATCAAATTATTAATGTGAAATTGAAGTGTAATTTATTGAGCTGAATGTAATGTACTCATACATTGAGGTGGTATGGAATGAATTTCTAAGTGATGAATGAGAGATGAATGAGATTTTATGTTATGTGTTTAACTAAGGTGTGAAACTATGAGGCCAGATCGATCTTGGAAAAGAGAGGATCGATCTGGTAGTCCCTAATCACTTTCCAGCTATCTCAATGTAATGCTAACAACTAACATCACCAAAATCACCTCAAATATAAGGATCGAAGTTTAGAAATTACCCAAAACCTGTAAAGAGCTTATCTCTTGCCTCGACTCGATCCGTCTTTCGATTTCCAAGTATGTTGTTCTCCTTTTGATGAGGAACAACTTCCCTTCTTGCCACAACCTCTGATTCGATCAAAAATGGGTGTTTTGGATGAGTGAGAAAGTTAGGTTTTCGGTGGAAATGGGGTTGGAAGAGAGAGAAAGTGAAATTGCAGGAGAAAAATAGGGGTTCCTTATACAGATTGGAGGTAGGAGATCGATCTGGCTCTTGAGGAGATCGATCTGCGTTTGAATTTTTGGGACGATTTGGGGCAATTTATGCCTAGGAGATCGATCTGTCGAGGGGTGAGATCGATCTCTTTATGGCTTTATGAGATCGATCTGCTTCTTGAGGAGATCGATCTTCTCCCAAACAGAATCATTTGGAGATCGATCTCTTCCTCATGAGATCGATCTTCTCTCAAACAGATTCATAAAGAGATCGATCCTCTTCCATTGGAGATCGATCTGCTCCTTAAATTCCTCCTTCCTTGTCATTTTTAACTCACCAGATCGATCTCTCCTTCTCCCAGATCGATCTGCTCCTTAAATTTCTCCTTCTTTATCGTTTATAACTCACCAGATCGATCTCTCCTTCTCCCAGATCGATCTGTCCTCATAGTTTCACATTTATTTTAAATACTTAACATATAAATCTCCAATTATCATTCCCCAATTCACTTAGCTCAATAAATTACACTTCAAATTATTATTACATCAATAAAATATGTTTGAAATTCTCAGATCTCACATTTCGGTAGGTCATTTGTGGGAGAAGGGCGTGACAGAAATGGTATCAGAGCAGTTTTGGTCTAATGTGAATCGATATTAGTAATTAGGAAAATATACATCCCTATAGTACTATGCTTTGTTCAGTTACAATTATGTATACGAGATGGAAATCAGACTAATAAATGATTCTGAATGTAGGGATTTAGCATTATGGTTATTACTCGCTGTGGTAAAGGGGATAGAGGTAGGGTTTAATGCCGTAGAGGTAGGCTAGAGACCTGAGATGAGACTGTTGGTACTACTGAGGTACCCGAGCCTACTTAGGCATACTTCACGAGGATTGAGTGTAGCCTAGAGATAATAGTGGAATTTTTGGTACAGACTATGCCAGGTAGATAGGGACAAGATATAGAGACTGCGATAGGAGAGGCAGTTGCACCTGACGCACTTGCATAGCCTGCACAGATGCCACAAGCTACAGATGCCCCTACGCCCCCACCAATTCAGGATAGTAGTGGATTGGGATACAGGTGTGATTTAGATAGATTGCAACAGTTTCAGACGCTTGGACCTCCATCTTTTAGAGGGGTCAAGGACCCAGTCATTGCTGTGGAGTGGATTGGAGAGATGAAGAAGTTGTACAAATTCTTTGAGTGTACGACTTCAGAGATGGTCGCATTTGCTGCGTTCCTACTGAAGGGAACGGTAGAGCATTAGTGGAAATCCACCAAGCCCATATTGAGAGCTTGACATGTTGAGATTAGTTGGGAGATATTTCTGGATGCCTTCAGAAGGCAGTTTGTTCCAGATACGGCACAACGAAAGCTACAGGCCAAGTTCTTGGGGTTAAGCCAGGGGAGTCTTTCAGTGGATGAGTACGAGACGAGATTTTTAGCCCTGGGAAGGTATGACCTCGATACCATATACAACAATACTAGAAAGGTCCGTAAATTTATAGATAAATTGAGACTGGTGCTACGGTCTAGATTAGTACCATTAGATATTGGTACATATGATGAGGTAGTGCACAGGGCACAAATCTATGAGCAGGACTATGAGAGGAATGCCTCTGAGTTCGAGAAGATCAGTCGGAGTTAAGAAAAGGATAGGAAGAGGCCGATTAGAGACAGAGGTTTCAGTTATCGAGGATGGAGGAGACTCTTCAGTAAGATACCACGGATAGACAAAGTGTGAGAGAGACCAGTTAGATCTCCTACATACTCGGCTATAGCTCTGACGAAGGGTATTATGATTGGAGGACCGAAGCTTACTACTGATTAGTACAGTAGATGTGGTAGATACCATGGTGGTAGACCTTGTCCGATGAGTACTATTATGTGTTTTTGATGTGGGAAACCAGGGCATATTGCTAGAGTTTGTCCAGAGATGGTTGAAACTGCCCCACAAAAAGGTAGGGAGCCAGAGAGAGCTCCAGGTGATATGTCTGCTTAGAGGAGGAGAGCGACAACAGAGGAGAAAAGGAAGCAGGTTATGGGATGAGGACGAGTACATGCCTTAGACCAGGGAACAATAGATGCTTCATCGGATGTGATTAGAGGTAACATCCTGATATATAATTTAGAAGCACATGTTTTGATTGATCTTGGTGCCACGTATTCATTTGTATCACCTTCATTTGCATGTAAGATAGAAAAGCATGTAGATCGTACACCTTTGAGTAAGATCATGTTGATTAGTACGCCTATGGAAAATAGTCACTTGTAGAGTATGTGTTAAATGATTGTAAGCTTAAAGTAGGGGAAAAGGACATGACAATCAATCTAATATTGTTAAGCATGAGTGATTTTGATGTAATCTTAGGAATGGATTGGTTATCGTCAAAACATGCTGTTTTAGATTGTTATGCTAGATAGTTATGTTTCCTAACCTTGAAAAGTATGTTGTAAAATTTGATGAAAAGAAATAAAGGTAGTAGTTATGGTTGTAATTGATAATGTATTATGTTGACTAAGGAATGAATATGTTAAAGGTTTTATTGCATACATGGTTGATACAGATAAGGTACATCCAGAGTTGAAAGATATTCCTATGGTTAGTGAATTCCCAGATGTCTTTCAGGATGAATTGCCATGGTTGCCACCAGACAGAGAGATGGAGTTCTGTATAGACTTGGTGCTTGGTACTGAACCTATATCTAAACCACCATATCGCATGGCTTTAGTTGAGCTGTAGGAGCTCAAGAAACAATTACAGGAGTTATTGGATAGGGGTTTTATTAGACCGAGTGTTTCACCTCAGGGAGCACCAGTTTTATTTGTAAACAAGAAGGATGGAAGCCTCCGATTTTGTATAGATTACCGATTGTTGAATAAGGCAACCATCAAGAATAGATATCCTCTTCCATGTATTGAGGATTTGTTGGATCAACTCCGTGGAGCGCAGGCCTTTTCTATGATTGATCTGAGGTCTGGGTACCATCAGGTGAGAGTTCGGAGTAAAGATGTGCCCAAGACAGCATTTAGGACCCGATATTGCAATTATGAGTTTTTGGTGATGCCATTCGGATGGACAAATGCTCCCGCAGCTTTCATGGCTTTGATGAACGATGTGTTCAATACATATTTGGATCAAATTGTTATCGTCTTCATAGATGATACCTTGGTCTATTCGAAATCCAAGGAAGAGCATGAGAGGCACCTTAGGATTGTATTACAGACCTTACGAGAGCAGAAACTGTATGCTAAACTCAACAAGTGTAATTTTTGGTTGTCACAGATCTTGTTTTTGGGACACGTGGTGTCGAAGGATGGTGTATCAGTGGATCCATCTAAGATTAAGGCTGTAGTTCAATGGGAACAACCGAGGACAGTCACCGAGATCAAAAGCTTCTTGGGTTTAGTAGGATACTATCAGGGATTCGTAGGAGGATTTTTGAAGTTAGCTGCTCCATTGACACGTCTCACTCGGAAGGGTGTAGCTTTTGTGTGGAATGAAGATTGTGAGAAGAGTTTTCAGGAGTTGAAGAGTCTATTGACTATTGCTTCAATTCTCACTATCCGTACCAGCTAAGGAGGATTTTTAATGTATACCTATGCTTTGCATCAGGTAGGCTGTATATTGATGCAGGATGGGAAGGTAGTTGCTTATGGATCTAGACAGCAAAAGGACCATGAGAAGAACTATCCGACCCATGATTTGGAGTTAGCAACAGTAGTGTTTGTGTTGAAGGAATGGCGCCACTATTTGTATGAAGAGAAATTTAAGATTTTTACAGATCACAAAAGCCTTAACTATCCGTCCTCACAGAAATAATTGAACATGAGATAGAGAAGATGGCTAGAGCTTCTGAAGGACTATGTTTGTGTCAGGACCCGTTCTCAATCCATGACTTTAAGCAAAATCACTACAAATGTTTCGCATTTTTAACTTACCTTTCCTCTCTTCAATGGTTGGGTTGTGATTGGATGTCAGAATCCTCGCTTACCACATTATCCATTATCATACATACATGTCAATATACTGTTACTGACTGTAACTGCTTTTATAATACATGTGAGATTATATAAAATCTAACACAAATACACTCCCCATAATATATATCGTATACATCACTGTGCTGTTTCTATGTTTAGATATATAACCGTACAAGATCTGTATACCTGGCGGTCGATAGGAACTAGCGGTGGACTCAGGAATACTATCCCTCAATAGCTCTCGCTCTACTGCTGATGCTTTGTAGAGAGATGTAACGAAGGGGGTGAGCATACAACGCGCTCAGTAAGGAAATCAGGCAAGCAAGTAGATATCTACACTATCTACTTAAAATAATGCTATGCCTTGAAAACAATATTTCCTTAACTCACTTTAAAAGCATGTCTTTAAATATATATATGTATACTTGTACAGATTAAATCCCATGTACAGAAATCATGCTTTCTTTCTCAAATGTAGGCATGTAGTGCAAAACAATGCATCTTTATATAAATCATGCCTTTATGTAAATCATGCCATGTATATTTAAATCACAATAAATATGACATTAAATAATTCACATCACAAAATAGGAGTCCGACCCATCCCTCAGGTCTATCCGCAATTTAAATCAGTCAATCAATGTGATATATCATGTGAGACTTAGTGGTGAAATGTAAATAGTATCCTGGACAATGATCATATCCGACATGTGATCCCAAACAACACAGATTTCGTTGTTCAGGGCATCACTGCTACAACGGGAGGGGGGTCAGTCTATCACAACCGTCAACAATATCTTCCTCAACTCCACAACAACAAATAGTACAGTGTACTCCCATGCCACATGCACGGTATAAAGTACACACGTGGACCCTACATCACAGTCGGGGTGCGTGCCATAGGTCTTAGCCCTCAAACCATGGAATATCATACCATGTCTTTATTACCCTCATGCGGATATCCTCTCACAAGATGTGACACTCAGTCACACAAGGATTCGGGCATGGGTTTTAACATGTATTATATATCACATACAGTGCGCGCCTTTGAGTGTGACTCACAGTCGACACCCCGCTCAAACACTGTTTCACATCCCAAACTCAACTCTAGTGCGAGTAAACCTCTAGCAACTAGGTCAATGCATAGTTCATGTATTAAATCAAGTACGAGCAATAGCTCTAGTACCATGCTATGCACAATATCATCAAATCAAGTACGAGCAATAGCTCCAGTACTATGTCATGTATAAATCATGAAGAATCGAGTACGAGCAACGCTCCAGCACTCTGTCATGTATCTCATGTAAAACTCGAGTACGAGCTAATCGCTCCAACACTCTGTCATGCATGTTTCATATAAAACTGAGTACGAGTAATGACTCCAGTACTCTATCATGCATGTCATGGAAATCTAGTGCGAATCAAAATTCAGTACTAATTTATGTGGAAAATATATGAAATCTAGTGCGAGCTGTGCTCTAGCACGATTCATTCTCACAAAATATGATAGATGGCTCTTTAAAAAAGGATGATTTACAACACATCAAAATCAGCACTATAAGGTGTGCTTAATTTACATCAACCTTAAAATCATTAGCCCATCTATTTATTCTCCTGCTAACCAGTAGTTAAACACTCAAAATAGTGGTTTCTATGCTTTTTACAACTTTTTACAAAAGTTGACTTTTTGACTAACATGGGGCAAAATCGTAATTTGCCACTATTGGGTCGCAATAATTATTATTCACTTTCTCTGACCCTCAGATTTTTTAAGTGAATGTAAAAGCAGACGAAAATACGTGCAGGCATCTCTAACTAATCACAAAAGTCACTTACCTGCAATTACTCGAGAAATTTCACTTTCTCTACGTTGCTCGTTTCAACAGTCCGATTTGCTTCTCCAATACTCTCTGGAGCTGCATATAACCATTTATCAAGTTAATTACACTTTTCTTACTGTATTTCACATTAAATACAATCTATTTCCCTTAATGGGCTTTAATAATCCTTAATGGGCCTAACTATGCCTTAAGCCCATTTTCATTTAACTATTCATTTTCGTTGGGCCTATTGGGCTTGTGAGGCCCACCAACTCTTATTGGGCTTGTCCTAGACCCATTACATCTCATTGGACCAAAAAATTTGGGCTTGCCCATTGGGCCTCTCGGCCACATGCCATGGCCGAGAGCTATCCATGCCATCGGTTACACCATGGCATGCCATCCATGCCATCGGTTACACCATGGCATGCCATCCATGCCATCGGTTACACCATGGCATGCCATCCATGCCTATTGGTCTAGCCAATTCACTTAGGCATTTTCACAAACACTTGGTTGGAAACTTTCCTAAACATCATATAGTTCATTTAGGCATTTTATCAAACACCTTGATTACCAACTAATTACATGTATTAATTAATCAAATTGATTAATTCTAATGACACCATTATCATTAACACATGTACATTATTCCATTTATGCCTTAAAATCATATGGACATAATTCAATATCCCACTACTCACTCTCGACCTAACCAACATCATAGTGATTTAATATGTTTCAATACTTAAAACATATATCAATATACTTAAAATCATTCATACATTAACATATATGAAATTGAAAATTAGAAAATATACCAATTGTTGTGTTCACCCTTTGGCCGAATCTTTGAAGGCTCTCAGTTTGCACTCTATGGCTCCTTGATAGACAATTCCAACATATGTCACTCTCCTTTCAATTTGGAACAACTTCCATGAAGGATGCAAGTTCCAAATATGCCTAATTCCTAGTGATTTCTAGTGAGAGAAAGCTTGGATAATATGTTTCAATGGTTTCTTCTTCTAGCCGAATTTGGTGTGATGAAGATGACAATGGTGTGGCTGATTTTATAAGCCACATACTTAGCCATTAAGCTTTACTTTCCAGCCATTAAGCTTGACTTTCCAAGCCTTAGCCATGAGTCACTTAATGAGTCACCTTATGAGTCATGGTTAGCTTTAACTATGGCTAGATATTTATCTCATGGGCTTTCCATTTGGGCTTCTCGGTTTGGGCTTTCTAAATGGGCTTTTGGGCTGAAATTTTTACTATGTCTCGAGCCTTTAATTGTCTAAATATTTGGCCATCAATTGGTCCAACAATTTGGTCTAAAGGACCTAAGAATTTCGATATACGTTTAGTATACCTTAATGGGCTTTAAAATTTTCACCTTAGGCCCATTACGTTTTTAACCATTAAATTTACTCCGGAATCCTTTCGAATAAATTTTCCTTACTTTCGGGGATGATTATCTTGTATTCTGGCCAAGAATATTTTTTCCTAAAATTTTCTCCACACTTAGGTTAATTTTTTTTTAACCATGATTAATCAACTAAGGCAAAAGTCCACTTTCTTAACTATAGTTGACTTTTTCCTTAACCATTGACCAAGTGGACTTTTTCTCAAAATTTTGAAAGTGTCATATCTTATGTCTTACACTCTCGTCTTTATGTTTCAACTGTTCTTGGTGGATAATTTCACCCGAAACACCTTGTCTCGCCAAAAAGGTCCATTTTACCCTTTTTAGCTTTTACTCTCGTTTTCTATATTCAGGACTAAATCAAGCTGACTTTGCTTCATGAGCTCTCTATGCTTTCTCATTTTAAGTTCTTATTTTCAATCTGAATGATTTAGATTCACTCGGTTTAGCCTGTGACACTTATGGCTCACATTAGGCCTTTTATGTAGCTTTTACGTGTTAAATCATTTCACTAACACTTTAAATCTAGTAAATACTCTTCTTATGATTCAACTATAATAACAGAGTGTTCATACACATAGGAATCATAAGGAATAAGCTACATAAAAATCTAGGTCTGACAGATTGTGAGATACTTTATCATCCAGGAAAGGCTAATGTTGTAGCTAATGCTTTATGGAGAAAGAGCCTATGGATGGTATCATACATGATGGTCAGGGAACATGAGTTGCTATAGTAGTTTGCTAGCTTCAGTTTGGGAGTCGTGCCTTCTTACATGGATACAGACTATATGATTGCTAGTCTACGCTTGGAGGCAGATCTATTGGACAGGATCAGATAGGCTCAGCAAACTGATCTGTATTGCATTGACATGAGAGGTCAGATATAGAAGGGCACCATAACTGACTTTGAAATAAGTTCAGATGGACTTTCGAGGTTTAGAGGTAGATTGTGTGTTCCTGAGAACCAAGAGCTCAAGAGACTGATATTGACGGAAGCTCATTCATCGAGATACACATTACATTTGGGGAGTAATAAGATGTACCAGAATCTTCAGAAGGTGTATTGGTGGTCATGTATGAAGAGAGATGTGGCAAAATTCATGGCAACATGTCTCGTATGTTAGCAAGTGAAGGTAGAGCATCAGAAACCTGCAGGGTTATTGCAGCCTCTACTTATACCATTATGGAAATAAGAGCATATCACCATGGATTTCGTGATGGGATTACTGAGGACCCGGAGGAATCACGATGCGATATGGGTGATAGTCGATAGACTAACAAAATCAGCCTATTTTTTAGTTATGAAAGCTACATATCTATAAGTTCATTGACAGAGTTATATGTACACGAGGTAGTGAGGCTACATGGTATTCCAATGAGCATTGTTTCAGATAGGGATTCCCGCTTCACTTCCCACTTTTGGAAACATTTTCAAGAAGCCATAGGAACCCAGTTGAGATTGAGCACCGTTTATCATCCTTAAATAGATGGTCAGTCAGAGAGGACTATACAGACTCTGGAGGATATGTTGAGAGCGAGTGTGCTAGATTTTAGAGGCTTCTGGGATGATCATTTACCACTAGCCGAGTTCGCCTATAACAACAGTTATCATGCAAGTATCGGGATGGCACCGTTTGAGGCTTCGTATGGCTGTAGATGTCCTTCCCCTATCGGATGGGAAGAAGTGGGTGACAGAAAGATATTTGCTCCTGATTTGGTTACACAAGCCTCTGAGGATGTTCAGTTGATCGTAGAGAGATTGAGGACAGCTTAGAGGAGATAGAAAAGCTATGCTCACAAGAGATGGAGACCACTTGAATTCGAAGTTGGTGATTTAGTATTTCTGAAGGTTTCTCCTTCCAAGGGTATAGAGAGATTTGGGAAGAGAGGTAAGTTGAGTCCTCACTACATTGGACCATTTGAGATAATGGACAGAGTGGGAGATAAGGCATATAGATTGGCATTACCACCAGATTTATCTAGAGTGCATAATGTCTTCCACATTTTGATGTTGAGGAAGTATCATCCAGATCCAAATCATGTGATTCGGTATGAGCCATTAGAGCTCAAAGAGGATTTGGCTTATGAAGAGAGACCGATTCAGATACTGGATAGAAGAGAGAAAGTCTTGAGGAATAAGACCATCGGGTTAGTAAAGATTCTCTGGCAGCATCACACTTCAGAGGAAGATACTTAGGAGCTAAAGAGTCTGATGCGGGAGAAATATCCCCAATTGTTTGTAGAGTAACTTGGTTCTAATTTGGAGGGCCAAATTCTTTTAAGGAGGGGAGGATTGTAAGACCCTAAATTCATAAGTATATACATGTACATGCTATGTGAAGCATAAGTGATCTAAAGTCCATAAATTCAATGTACACACTTGCAATATGAGTTGTGATGTACATACAAGTTTCATTATGTACGAATAGGTAGAAATGGAATTTTGTATGTGATGAATGTGAGTAGATTGAAAAATGAGTAGTGTGGTAAAATAGAATGAAGTTATACTTCCATTTGGTATTGCAATTGTATACCTTTGGTTATATAATGAATGCACACAAGTTTCAATGTATATAAAGTATGAAAGGATATCATTTAAGGAAATATTGATCTGGAAGAGCAAAAAATACTCTTATTTGAGCGATAGAACAGGTCAGATCGATCTCCATTGGGGCTTGATCGATCTACTAAGCATTTTGTGTAGAAGGAATCGATCTCACCCTTGGAACATGTAAACCCCACAAATTTCCTACATTAATTTAATTATATAAAAATGGAAATAATATATATTAACAGAAGTGTGAATATTCGTTGTAGGGCTCGAGGACTATAGGAACCGAGAAGCCCGTGAATGATCGGGAACCCGAAGATACAAGAAATGATAAGGCGAATGTGAGTATGGAGGGATTAGAGAATTTTAATTTGTTAAATGGAAAATTGTTGATTTAAACACTTGTATCGAGGATTTATGAAGAATGATGGAGTCCAGATACTATTTCATTTTCGGAATAAGGAAAATTTCATGGAAGGCAAGATATTATGTTTTTGGATAAATTATATAAGAAAATGTATATATGTAGACATATACATAGGTGAATATGTATATATGTATATATTTACATATATACTAGATATTTAAATAAAAGAACAATAATATATAAAGCATATATATTATTTAGTGTATAGTATTTAATATATAGTATTAACAAATAAATAAAAAATAAAAATGATGAAGTGAAATAAAAGGAAATGAGATGAATACAAAACAATAATACAAACATTAAACAAAAAGACAAACAAACAAAAAATAAAAAAACACAAATAATAACAAAACAAATAATACACTATCAAATAAACAAATACATATATATATATATATATATATATCAATATAATATATATATATATATATCAATAAAATATAATATATATGTATATAGTATAATACTAATATATATACCTATAAGGTGTACGAAATTGGCTTCAAAAAGAAGCCAATCCAGCACTTGGAAATTGAAAGAAACTGAGAGGAGTGTATTCGAAAAATGGAGGAGGCTCGAGCGGGAAAAAGAAGAGGAGAAAATGAGGGGGTGCTCGGCTGGAGAAGAAGGGAAGAAGAGAGAAAGAGGAGAAAGGAAGGAGAGGTGATTGGCTAGAGAAGAAGAGCTAGGTCGATGAGGAAGAAGAAAAGAGAAAAAAAAAAGAAAGAAGGAAGGAAGCTGATCCTACCGAGAAAGAAAAGAAAGAAAGAAAAGGAAGCTATCCAACCGAGGGAGGAAGAAAGAAAGGAAGAAAATAAAATAGAGGGACTACGAGTCGAGGAAGAGAGGAGAAGAAAAAGGGAAGGAAGGGAGGAGAGAAAGAAGAGGAGAGGGCCGATCGGGGGAAGCTGGAACAGAGGCAAGGGAGGTGGTAAAGAAATAGAATCGGGACTGAAGAGAGGCAAAATCGAGGGAGATGGAGACCAATTTGGAGCTGGAATTGTGAGCTGAAGAGAGGGGCTAAAATGGGAGCAGACCGAGGTTGAGGACTGATCGGGAGAGCTGAAACCGAGAGTGTGCAGGGGAGCTGCTGCTGGAGGTGAGTCTAAAAGAAGGGGAAGGACAACCGAGGAAGAGGGGATGACTGATTGGAGCAGAATAGGAGGCTGAAAATCAAGACCAGTGAAGAGAAAAGAAGCAACAAGACAACGGGAACAAATCAAGAAGAAGAGGGGCTGGAACCGAGAAAAGAGAAAAGAAAAGGAAAAAGGAGAAAAGAGAAAAAAAGAGGAAAGAAGAAAAAAGAAATAGAAAAAGGTAAAAAGGGTATATTTATGTTTATGTGTATATTTAATATACCTGTACATTTAGATTGAAATACAAGCATGTTTAGTGTAGATTTAATTTGGCAAAAATGAGAATGATGAGGAGAAAAAATGTGTGTGTATGAGATAAGGAGAAAAAATGGGAAAACAATATTAATATATATATATATATACATGTATAGGAGTGTATATATATATATATATATATATAAATATATCTATTTATTTAGGTACATATACATATAGGTGTATATAATGAATTGTGTATGCTAGTATTTGTACAAAAAAATATGTATGCATATGTGATAAGGAAAAATGGAAAACAATGATAATAGATATATATATATATATATATATAAAGGAGTATATATATATATATATATATATATATAAATATATATATATATATATATATATATATATATTTAGGTGCATATACATGTGGGGGTATGAAAGGTAAATGTGTGCAAGTATATGTATATATAAAGAATGTATATATATGAGATAGGGAAACATGAAAACAAATAAAAGTATATATATGTATATACAAAGAATGTATATATATATATATATATATATGAGATAGGGAAACATGAAAACAATAAAAAGTATATATATATATATATTTATACATATAGGAGTATATATATATTTATGCGTATATACATGTGGATGTATATAATAAAAGGTATACGTTAATACTTTTAGGTACAAATATATAAATAGTAAAGGAATATATAAACGTGCGTGTTGGTCTAAGTATATATACAATAATACATACACACGCAGTAGTGACGATAGGTTCCGATTTTAACGCAATTCGGACAATTCGCATGAATAGGGTGCTAAGTGTACAATTTCGGTGTAGGTGATTATAGAAGGGATTAAATGAGGTACTAGGAGGTGTCACCGTTCGATTTCGAGATACCCGATAAATCGAGGTAAGGGGTATTATTTAACTTAGTTCTGATAATGCATCCTTGTTTCACTTATAAATGATTTTATGAAAGAGCATATGATTTGAAGTGATTTATCAATGCTTTTATACTTGTGAAACAATTTACGATGCATGTTTTAATTTATCGAAATATTTCCCGAGTACTTTACATGTTGTGAAATCAATTTCCTAAGGTATGAAGTGTACAGATGTTTTACATTTATTTATGTTTTTATATCCATACTGTTAAAGAAACTTCGACAATTTCAAAAGTATTTAAGAAAATAATTTGTTTTCGAAAGGGGATTGTGGGGGCCACCTCTTGAGTCTTACGGGAACAAAGTGCCACACAGTCTTTCGGTTTTATGAAAGAGTTTTCAGATTTCAAGGAATTCGATTTTATTACTCGATATGAGTTTATGAATTATAAAACCTAAGAAAGATTTTGGAAACTCTGTTTTGAGACTATAGGCTTCATGCATGCTTACTTCTTGTGGTGTTCCGGCTACACCACCTGAGGTGCCGGTACGTTAGCCCCTTTAGCACTTGACTCAACCTTTGTGGAAGATGTCGAGCTACTGGTGGTTTACGATGATGTTTTGGTAGTATCTCGTGCCCGCGCAGCACGGATGAATGTTTCCCATACGGTGAGTGCCACAGGTGCCCGTGCCCTAGCTATGTGCTAGTATATGATAAGAAATAAAAAGATACTACCCATGTTTATAATTATTATTGTTGTACGAACCTGATCCATTCTACAGCCCCCCTTACCATGGCCATAGGTATGATGACTCTCCACGGAGAATGACACGTATCGCATGACTTAGTTATAGCCTAGTCTCCTCGATTTGATTATGAAAATCGACTATAATGAATGAATATGTGTTTTTCATGATTACGAAATGATTATGAAATATTCATGAAATCTTTATGAAATGATTAAGAAATATGCATGAAATGTTTATGAAATGACTATGAAATATTCATGAAATGTTTACGAAATGATTTATGAAATGTCCATGAAAGGATTATGAAAAGTTGTAAAACGGTTAAGCATGTGATTTGTTTTAAAGACACGCATGCTTTATGACGTTTATGCATGAAATGGAAATTTCTGTATTAGATTAAGTTTCATTCCATGAACAATTTCAAATACATTTATATGTCAGAACTGTTTTAATAGTACTATCTTACTAGGCTTTTCCCCAAAAGCTCACCCCTATACCTTCAGATCATTTGCAGTGTATCTATAGACGCTCCCTACCGCGTATACGTCGTAGGCTCGTGGGAAGAGCTAACATAGGCTACTTTTGTGTACACGCAGAAAGGTATACATTTACATTCATGTACCAGACATATTTGTACACACAAACATATATAATAGAAATAATTTGTCGGGATGTAATTTGTAAGGAAATGATGTAAAGAATATAATTCTTGGGATTAGGTTGTAAGATGATTGTATAAATCGATATCGATATATTGAGTTGTAAAAGTGGATTGAGAAAGTATGCTTGGCAGTTGTAGATATCTAGGATTGTTGGAAAGCATGCTTGGTATTTGTGGATATCTAGGATTGTTGGAAACAACTGAATTGCAGGTGGGTAGGCTCATATATAAGCCGTTATGCTGCCAAAATTTCCATCGGCCATATAAGTTAAAGTATGGAAATTAATTATAATTGACACTGCACAGGAATACAACCTAAGTGAATAAGGGAATAAGTGGGTAAATTAAATTCAAAAAAAAAATTTATCTCGATTTTCAAGGGTCAAGGGTCGTTACAGAACAGATTGATCTCCTTAAGCTACTGTCTTGGAACATATCGATCTCATGCTTAGGAGTAGATCGATCTGATTAGGTTTGAAAGGTCGATTTCGAGAGGAAAAGTGTACAGTAGATCGATCTCATTGGAGAGTAGATCGATCTCATAGACAAAATTCAATAAATAATGGACTCTGCACTTTAGTTTTCACGGGATTAACTATTTTATTCAATAACAAAAGCAAAACCTGACAATTCTAAGCTAGAAAACTTCAACTTGTGATCGGTTTTGAGTGAGATATAGTTGAGTAAAGTTGTTCTTGGAAAAGAGGAGAATAACATAATTGGAAACAAGAGATTGAAATCAAGGATTTCAAGAGTAAGGAAGATTTGAACCAATTTGGTGAAAATAGAAGGAAGTCTCAGCTAGGTAAGATTTAATGCACTAAGTTGATATATGTTAAACTAGGTGTATTGATGAGTTTATTGGTATATGTATGAATTGTTGGAAATGAAAGAATCATGGAAAATGAGCATGACCTAGTTTTGGTGTGAAAATGGGAAAATGATGAGGAAATGGTGTTAACATGGATTTGATGATGGAATATGCATGTATGGAAGATTTTAAATTAATCTTATGAAATGCATATATTGGAAATAAGGAGCAATAAATATATCTATAAGGAAAATATGATATAATACCATATTGGGAGAGAATAACGAAAATGATGTGTTAAGTTGAGATTATGCAAGTAAAACGAGTATATTATGATATACTAACGTAAACACATATAACAGCTTCAAAAATCACATTGAAAGCTGATCGGACTGCAAGAGTGAGCAGAACCGAGAAAGTTAGGTCACTTGACGTGATCCGAGGTAAGGGAATTGTGTGAGTAGCTAGAGATGGCTACACGTATTTTGAATAGAGTTTTGATATTTATACTCGATATAAATTGCCTGGAATAGGTATGTTATTGTGATAAAGACTATTGAGAAAAAGTGTGATTTTATCCAAAATAGGATAAAAAGCCTTAGAAGCCTATTGTGACTAGGATTCATGAGATTTCATGATAAAATGGCAATTTGTTTTCATATATATGCGAAAACAGCACATTTGAGTGCTTCTTTGATTTCATTGGGTGAATAATGATTTGAATAGCCATCTATCAGGTGTTGTGTGAAAACTATAAGTGCTAGAGATTACTCGCACTATATTTTGAGATATGCATCACATAGTACTTGAGTATATTCTCGTACTAGATTTTTATGCGATTTTATGAATATTAGAGTACCGGGAGCTTTGCTTGTACTCAATTTTGTGATTGATGCATATAGAGTATTGGGAGCTTTGCTCATACTTAGTTTTATATGATAGAGTACTGGGAGCGTTGCTCATACTCGAATCTTCTTGATTTATACATGACATAGTAGTTGAGCGATAGCTCGTACTTGATTTGAAATGAGAACTACGCATAACCTAGTTCTAATGGATACTAGCACTAGTGTTGGATATTTTGAGATGCATACACAGTGTTTTGAGGCGGAGTGTTGCTTTTGAGTCACACTCAAGATGCACACTGTAGTTTTTACGTGATATATAAGAAATATTAGAAAAACCGTGACGATTTCCTCGTGTAGACTGAGTGTCACACTATTGAGATGTTCGTACGTGGATTTAGAGATGTGGCAATTATTCTCCATAGTGTGAGGGCTAAGACTAATGGCAAGCACCCCGACTATGATGTATTTCCCTGGTGTGAGGGCTAAGACCTATGCCAGGCACCTCGACCATAAGGAGAGGGTCCACTGGTATACGTTGTATCGTGCGAGTGGCATGGAGTACACTGTACCGTGTGTTGTTGTGGAGTTGTAGAGTTGATAGCTGACAGTTGTCATGGACTGACCCCCCTCCCGTTACAGTAGTGATAACTCGCACACCGAGATCTGTGTTGCCTGGGATTTCACCATTATAAGATATGGCCATAGTCCAGGAGAGTATTGCATTTAGCCACCGAGTCTCGCATGGTATATCACTTGTTTTCATGATAGATTAGACCTGAGAGATGGGTCAGAAACTGGTTACTGTGTTATATTGTGAATTGCCATACTTACTTTGATTTCTATGTAAATGACATGATTTCGATAAAGGCATTCCAAAATTATAAAGATGCACTGTTTTGCATGAGTGCTTGTATTTGATAACTCAGCATGATTTTAAGTACATAGGATTTATTCTATACTACTATTATATCAGTATTGATTCATGCTCGTGAGATGAGAGAAGGAATGGAAAAGCATTATTTTTAGTAGATAGTGTGGATTTCTACTTGCTTGCACGATTTCCTTACTGAGCACGTTATTTGCTCACCCTACTATTATTTCCCCCTTTTTCAAAGCATCCATAGTAGGTGGACACGGCTGACAACTGATATTCCCTGATTACGCTACATATCCATCTTACTAGAGGTATACACACTCGAACATTTTGTACTGAACATTGTATAAGCACAACTATATAAACTAATGTATGGTCAGGATGTATATGTACAAAGTATTGTATTTATGTACAAGAGTTATATTATAGAAGAAAAAAATATATATTAAATTCTATGTATGTTATGAACGAGTGAGAATGGATGATTAATATTGAATCACAGACTAACATTTGATGTGTGAGATGATAGAAAAAGAGGTAAGTGAAATGCGAAAAAAATTGTGGTGATTTCGGTAGGTCATGTGTGGGAGAAGGGCGTGACATCAAACATGGTAAATACTAAATACTTTTAACTTTGATGTAAATAGTTTGCCTGTAAGTGTTGTTTCTGTGCAGTGTTGTGTGTTTCTATTTGCCTTTCTCTATTTTTGTTGTCAACAATGTTGTTGATGATTGAAGTGAAGAGTATATTTTATGGTTTTGATTGTGATAGACTGTGAAAGTAGGTGTGTTTTTTTTTATTGTTTTGGTTTGGTCTGGTCTGAGTTGAGTTTGATATTTAAACAAACAGGCTCAACAAAAACGGGAATGGAGGATAGCGGTAATAACAGGCCGTTTTTGCCACTATCATCTATTACCCCAGTTTTACCACGTCGTTATGGCTGTGAAAATTTTTCACATCCGTTTTTTCTCTGATAACGGTGACGACCACCGCCACTGCCTCTAAATAGCAGCCACTACTTTTTTACACGACCGCTATTTGAAACACTGGTCTACAAGCTCCTCTTTCTTCTGTGATGCGTATAGAATTTCATTGTAGTCCCCTACATATAACTAGAGACCTAACCACTTATCTTTGAGGCATTTTAAAACACATCACGATTTATGACGAAAATTTGTATATGGATTCCCATATAAACTCGTAAACCTCCATGAAGAATCTGCAGCATTAATTAAACTGTCCATATAAAACCTTAAAAAAAGAGTTAAACCACCTGGACCTCATCCTTATTATGGACTGTTAACTCACTGCTTCTCCCAACACATTCCATTACTAAACATCAAAAGTAACCTCATCTCTGACTTAACCTATCTATTTCATTATTTTTTTCTTTTTGTTTCACTAAGAAAGAGAATGTAGGGTAAAAAGATCCTAACCAGTTTGATCAACTTGTGAACTGCTCAAGGGGACACCAACCCTAGGCAGTTCCAACTAATTATTTTTATTGCTCTCGGTAGAGATGGAGAATTGCTCTATCACCCACTAATCCTTGAACAAAGTTTTTCACTCGACCAATATCAACCACTATTTCTCGGGTAGAGTTCATGGTTGATTTGTTTTATAAAAAAACATTTTTATTACCATAACGTTTCATCCATGTTTGAACTCCCAAACATGTAGAGTAAGGAACCTTACGTGGCTTGCCTCTACCTCTTTTACATGTAGGCCGCTAAGGTGGCACCGTTTCAGCTACATTATTAACTTGCCACAAACATATGAAATTATTGTCAGGGATTTAAATTGCGGTTATGGTCACGTTTTCGGTTGCGTTGCGTTTATTACGGTTTCAGACATAACAAAAATTATTGCAGTTATTACAATCATTGCGGTCATGAATTTTTTTTTTTTCGTATAACTTGTTTAACCGACGATAACGGTAATAACAGTCGATAGTAGAAATAATGGTCCTCGATAGCGGTAATAATGGCTCTCAATAGCGATAATAACGGCTCTAAATAGCGATAATAATCGACAATTATGATCGTTGCGGGTGTGAAAACATTTCACACCCTCTATTTAAAGAATAGCGACCGCTATTTGATACCCTAATTATTGCTAGTAGAACTCCTTTCGAACTATGACTGCTTTTATCCCTTCTTCAAAATACCCGATTCTACCTTCTTTGGCAGTAAACTTATACTCCTAAAAATATAGGAGTTGATTCCTAAATTTGCTAATTTAACTCCATTTTAAACTGCCTGAAATTCAGCAGCAAAATTAACCCTGTTATCCTTCCCGGTTGAAACATAATTCTTCTCTAACCTTCTAACTTCACGGCTTCAATTTTGAAAATTTTCCCTCTAATATACTCTCAAAAGTCACTGTGAGAGGACGTCGAAGAAGACACTTCACCATTTTTATTGATAGAAACAGAGGACAAAGAACGATATTTCAGAGCTTGAAAAGCTCTGGAAACTCCCTTTTGAAAAAGCTCAAAGCCAACTAGTTGAACCTATAAGACTTTCTCCTCTCATCCAAGAGCCATATTCCTTGATAAATTTCCCTTTTTCCATCATCATCATCATCAGCAGCAGCAGCAGCACAACAATATTACACTCTGATTCCTGAGGGTCCAGTCGTTTGCAAACATAACATAGATCAGGGAGTCTTTCATAAAGAAATTTAATAGGCCTAGTTCCCCCTCCTAGTAAAACAATGCAAGAACGTCTTTTGAAAGGCTTATGCACCTCCACTGATACTCTTACTCGTAGAAATTTCCCCCATATTAACTATCCTAAGTTAGTATCCACCATTTTTAATTCACCAATAGTCTCTCCCAAAGCAATCCGCACTTTCTTACTCATCATCCTTAATGGAAAACCATGTATCTGGATCCAAAACGGACACCAATTAATCTCATCTCACATATTAATGACAAACCACCAAAATTTTGTAAAACCATTAAGGATTTGTTGAAAAACTAAGCTTGAGTGAAAAACACTCTCTTTGTCTAGCATGTCCTCAAAATGGTAAAGGAAAGTGTGATAACCTGTCTCAATCCAATCCTTTTCAATTATTATTTCCACTTGTTCTCTTTAGATAAGAGATAGCTTCCACCATAGCTCTTCCGATCCTTCTGCCATAGATACTGATGCAGACACGAGTATGGACTAGCAACAAAATAGTATAGAAGAACTAGAAGAGAAGACATGAACATAGAAACATTAAAATGAACCTTCAGCAAATACATGCAAGTGATAAACCTCTCACATTCTAGGAGAGAAAATTTGAATTCCTAATAATAATAATTTTCAGTTTTTCTGAATTTGGTATTAGCTTAGGGATTTGTTTGTTGAATCTCTAGATATTTTGTTTTTCAGATTTTTTTTTCTTTTTGAATTTGTGGAAGCTCTTGAGACTTTAATTCTTCAAATATTCTATTTCTCAAAATTGTGTTTAGATCTTCTTTTCTCAAATTGTGTGTCTAATAGTGTAAATGAGCTTTCTATTTTTAGAGCTAAGTGTTGATTAGTGGGAAGGTTCTAAAATAACTTAATAATCTCTTTGATTTTATTTCTAAATGTTTTAATTTAATTAGAGATAAAAAATGATGGCTCATAGGTAGAATTTAATTGGATGATCTATGAATCTTTGAAACTTGATTAGCTAAAATTTTGATTTAATTTTAAATTAATTTACTGTATCTAGAGATTAATGACTCTTGGAGAATTTTTGGTTGGTTATGTATTTTTTTTTAAATAGATTGATCAACACATGTGTCTCACCTTGATTTGCCAAATGAATTGATAAATCATTAATTGAAATATATTTAGTAAAACCTAAAAAATTTAATTGGTCACTATATAAATTTTGTTGAAAATAATTAAAGGTTATGTGGCAATTTTTAGTTAGCCAAATAAGTTTTATAACTTGAAACCCAATAAACTTTCTTTTATAGAAAAAATAAAAAATAAATCGTATGCTTGAAATCTTTTAAAAGAAACTCAAATGAAAAAAAAAAGGTAGAAATTCATAAGTATTTTAGAAACTACAAACTTGAGAAAGAAAAAGATAAAAAGAAAATATCCTATCCAAGGGGTTTGTCTAAGCTTTTAAAGTAGAGGGAAATATTTCCATGTCCGTTGCGATGTACTGCACGGACCTTGGGACCAAAGGATAAAGTCTAAAAAATATAGATTATCAATTAATTAGTAATAGCCAGGTTTGAAACAAATCATTTACAAGGAAATCAATTCCTTGCAACCAAAACATTTTCTTATCTATAAAATAAATTTTATTAGTTTGTAAGTCCCAAGCTCATGGAATTGTGGTTATTACGATTAAATAACAAATAGCAATAGCAACAATTTAACACCAATCCACAATTGAATTAAGATTGATTTAATCTCTTTTGTTTCTTTCCTTCTTAAGTTAAAGGGGTTAATATTTTATTAATCTATTAAATAGAAAAAGAAATAATTCAAAATCATCTAATTAGGATCTATCTAAACCAGTCTATTATGTATTATGTATATGATTCAACATGCCAAACTATTTTAAAAAAATTTTGGGTAAAAAAAAATTCCACATTGTACTGTACACGTGAAAATTTTGTCCATTAAGGCTTAACAAATGTCTTCAAATGCTCAGTTTTTTTTCATTTTTATATAAAATGACAAAACGAGATGATTACAGTTGATTTTAGAAGTGCTAGTCAAAAGCGATCGGATTTGTATATACAAGACAAAAAGGATAGTAATAAAAGAAACGGATATTGCCCTACAAATCACAAAGTTAGACTATGAAATAGTTCAACATGTGAAACTTACCCTATTGAAAATACATTGAGCTTTATCAAAGGTGGGTTACACTGTGCTGAAATCATGCCAATATTAATTTTCTAGGAATAACAGCAGCTAACTTTTGAGAGAGAGAGAGGAAAGCCATCCATAGCTGAATGATTGTTTCCCCCACTGAGCATAGCAGCATTTTTGCTCTAGTGATTGCCCCCATTTGCCGCTAGCCAAGAGGATTCGTTTGCCATTCCACCGACAACATTCCTATACAAATCATTTGCCTCGCCATCTTTTTGCTATTTAGTGCCCTTTCGAGTGCAAGTAGGCAGGGCCTTCAGACGATACGTCCACGTTGAAGTTTACTATCTATGTTTGTCAATGGACGCATTTGCTGTCATGACTCGGACTTTAATTTTCTTCCCGTTCTATGCTTTTATTCTTTTTCTTTCTTTTCAGGTTTGAGGAGATATAACAATCCTTTTATTTTGTCCATACATGGTACTCTTTATCCCCAATCCTTTTTATCCAAAAATGACAAAAATAAAAACATGTTTTCCAAAACAATGGAAACAAAAGGTTTTTATTTCCAATAATTTTGAAAATTTTTATTTTCTGTTTTCATTTTTTAAAACAAAGAAACATTGCCAAACACATCTGTCAACTCAATTGATTAAACCGAGAGGGTGTGACTCGATTTTTTTTTAATTGAGTTTGTTTTTGCTAATTTAATTCTATGTTCTCTATCCTACCACAGCAACAATACAATCAAGCAAATAAATAAATAATGAACACAAGTAAAGGAGTAGGGATGAAGAGAATGTACATAACTAATTTATAGAGATTTGGGACTTTTCTTACGTCATCTCCCTTGAGCATCTCTCAAGGTATTACCAAATTCACTATCGAAAATGGACTTTACAATCACTCTTTTTGCAGGTTCAAAAGTAACCTTTAAACCTCTCATTTTCTCGGGCTTAGAAGCAACCCTTATTAATTCTTCCTTTTCTAGACTTAAGGAGGAAACCTCTCACCCTTCCTTTTTCGTGTGCTCAAAGAACAAACCCTTAACACTCTTCCTTTTTAAAGCTCAATGAGACAACTTATAACACTATCAAATCCTCACTTACAATTATGCTCTCAAAGGGTTTCTCTCCCTTTCTATAAGATGTGGATTAAGGTATATAAATTGTGTAATCAAGGATATCTTTACAAAAGTTAGGTTATTACAAATTAACTCTAGAAATAATTACAAGACTAAAGAATGTATAATGAAATTTTATCTTAGAAACGAAGAAACTCTAAGGAAGGTTTGAAAGTTGTATGATGGATGATTTGGAATTATAGCTCTCAAGTCTTTTACACTTTGGGTCTTCCAATTATTCTCGCTCTACTATTTCTAGCCATTGGATTACTAGAATTGAATTTCTTCTCATTTATAGACATAAAAATCTAGCCATTTGAACCTGTTAGACTTGAGGGATATTGATACTTTACTTCAAGGTATGAATACTTGAAGAAAAATTTCTGTAAAACAGATAGAAAATGAATCAATACCTTAACCCTTGCTTATCGATACCATAATAGAGCATTGTCACACCCCACTTCCGGGTGTCCTTTATCCACACTTACGCTACTACGGTTGGGCTGTAAGCCGATACAATTACTAAAGTTCCAAAAATTTACAACGGAGATATTTACAATTTAATTCACACTCCCAGGTGTGTAAATATGCAAAATTAATTGTCTAATAATATCTTTACATTACATCCCCCTAAAACTGTTACATTTCTAAAGTATAATTGTGCGATACAAGATAATAGATACAAAATACTCTTGTGTATACAAATCTTATACCTTTACAATTGGTGGGAGCAGTCCAACATAAAAAGAGATCCAGAGACCACCGCTCTCCTACTTCTCAGTATCTGGAGGAGGGAAATAGTGGGGTGAGCAAACCACAGCTCAGTAAGGAAATTAATGCTAGCAGGTAGATATCGTAGTACATACATAGCCCATGCATGTATAAACCAAACCATGTTTTCAGTATAAATGAAAATGTTATCAGAAAATGCAGTTAAATGTATATTTCTTATTTGGCATTTTCATGTAACACAAATATTCAGTATTTCCAGTTAAAACATGTTTCATAAAACAGTGCTCTCATGGCACAACTGTTTAATTCCATTTGAAAACATATCATAAATGGTGATATCATAGCACGAGCATTCAAAAGCGAGAGGTTTATCAAATCACAACTCTCTTCGCTTCTCTCAAATCATTTCTTTTCTGAGTTTACTTAATTTCTCG
The DNA here is from genome assembly GCA_033439115.1 of Firmiana major. NCBI lineage: Eukaryota > Viridiplantae > Streptophyta > Magnoliopsida > Malvales > Malvaceae > Firmiana > Firmiana major. Next base: position 67,448,276 of record CM065901.1, on the reverse strand, counting down.
TATCTCTGAGACAGGCATGAAATTTTTGGCAATCAAATATCCACGACGTATGGCCATAATCAGTGATCTCAGGCCTCACTGATCAGGTGTGCACTGGGCATCACTTCGCCTGAAGGGGGATGGGTCAGTCCTACCCTCCGGCTTATCTCAATCAACCTCATCTCCTCATATACTCACGGTATAAGGTACGCCATGTGTCATCTACACGATACTCGTACTCACGTGCACCCAGCACGGTACATTGTATACCAATGGACAACTACACAGTACTACGTACGACCGTGGACCAAAGTCCATACTCCAACTTCAATGGACTTTTCATCCTGAACCATGTCTCATATACCAGGCGAGTAATCAGCGTGACACACAGTTATTATAAGGCTCTAGCGTGGTACGATTTATTGTTAAGGCCTAACCCGTTCCGAGGCTGTCGATTGGCATCCCCTTGGGTCCCAGACCCCTAGGTTTACCTCAACTCAGTAAAATCTTGTGCGAGCTAACATCCAGCACATTATCATTATAAAACCACGTGTGAGTCACTTTCCAACACGATTTATCAAATTATGCAGACGCATGTGAGTCAAACTCCAACATAGTCAAAATCATTAAAATAGGTGTTAGCTAAAGCTCCAATACTATTTCACATCTCAAATCCAATAGGTGGCTACTTTCTCTTTTAAAACTCAAAACATGTTTATTTATGCAGCATGCCTTTCCATGATAATACATGTAAAACTAGCCAACCTATCATTACCATTTCTCAATCACAAAGTCAATACAAAATTGAGAAAATATTGAATTCATACATATCATGCTTTTTCCTTACCCCATCCCATTTCTCAATACATATATATTATAGTACATGTCATGCTTCCATATCATTTCATAGAATTGTAGTATCGTACTAATCCTAGCGATATATCTACAAAATTGCCATAAAATACGTATGACCATTTCTATAGCTAACACACAGTCCCTTACCTCGAATCGCACTCGTATTTCCTTTGTCACGTATGCTCCGTTCACGATCCGGGTTAGCCGTGTTCCATATTTTTCCAATCTAAATACATAACCCTTAAGTCATTTCTTTTCTTTCTCCCAAATATCCTCATTGTCACTTATTCTCCCATTTATACCTTTCAAGCCTTTAAATCATATTTCACTTTTCCATTTGTATGACTTATCTCATTAAACTATTTCTTAAGCTTTCCATAGATTTCCCTCTTCTTAAATTTCTCTTAATATTCTCACTCATCACTACAAATCGTTCTTATCAACATTTTGCATACCATTCAACCCATACAATGTCTAGAATCCTTATTTAAAGCTTGAGGGTTGAAGAGCTTACCCCTTTTTCTTAGCCAAACTTGTGGTAGCCACAACTCCTTCTCTTGGTCACACCAATGTCTGATTTTTGGGTATGTTGTTCTCCTTGCTCCAAGGAACAACTTTTCCTTCTTGAGCTTCTTCCAAAATTGGTCAAAATGTGGTGATTTCTAGAATGAGAAAGCTTGGGTTTTGAAGAAAAATGGTAGGTGAGGTTTGGTGGAGGGAGAGTTCTGAGTTTTCATCTCAATCTCGTGCTCTTTTTATAGATGTAGGCTTATGAGATTGAACTGGTCCTTGTAGAGATCGATCTCTGCATGTTTGGTAGTCCTTTTCACCTAACATAACCACTCCCAGATCAATCTTCTCCCCTGATGAAATCGATCTATCAAAGGGTAATTTTCCTCTTAGAGATCGATCTGCCTCTTGTAGGAGACCGATCTGCTCTTTACAGAATCCTTAAGGAGATCGATCTGTCTTAAGCAGAGAGTTAAGGAGATCGATCCTCTTGCCTTAAAATCGATCTTCTCATTACAGAATGTTTATCTGATTGATCTGGCTCCTTTGGAGATCGATTTGTCCTGTTTTGTAGCTCATAATATTAGCATTTTGGCTCTTCCAGATCGATCTCTCATCCTATGAGATCGATCTGACCCTCATGTTTTCCAATTTTTCCTATAGTTTTTATGTAATAACTTCGCTCAAAACATCTTAAATTTGTTGCCATGGTCATTTTCTCATTCAATCATCTTTGAGACTTAAAAATGGCATCCTTTCCTACTTCATACACTTTAAAACTCGTGTAGAGTCTTTGTATAGCCAATGGTACATAATACAACTAAATGAGAGTGCATAACTCATGCAAATCTTCATTCTGTTTACTACACTACTTATTTCCTATTCCACTCACATTCATCACATTAAGTCCATTTCTTCATATTCATACATAATGTAACTTGTATATACAATCACCAACTCTCATTACAAGTGTGTACATTTAACTTATGTACTTTATATCACATATGCTTCACATTACTAGTATATTACAATACTTAATGAATTCATTTACATATGTACAAGGCTAAACCTATACGGGGTCTCACATTCTCCTCCACTTAGAAAATTTGGTCTTCCAAATTGGAACCAATCATTCTGTGAATAACTCGAGATACTTCTCCCGCATCAAACTCTCAAATTCCCATGTGGCTTCTTCTGATGTATGATGTTTCCACAAAACCTTAACCAATGAAATCGTCTTGTTTTGCAACACCTTCTCTTTTCTGTCTAATATCCGGATTGGTTCCTCCACATACGACATGTCCTCCTTGAGCTCTAATGGCTCATAGCTAATTACATGCGTTGGATCCGGATAGTACTTTCGAAGTATAGAAACATAGAAGACATTATGGACTTTCGCTAGCTCAGGTGGCAAGGCTAGCCTGTATGCTCCATCTCCCACTATATCCAAAATCTCAAAGGGACTAATGTAATGAGGACTTAGTTTTCCTTTCCTTTCGAACCTCGTTATTCCCTTAGAAGGAGATACTCTCAAAAATACGGACTCCCTTACATCAAACTCAAGTGGCCTCCGTCTCCTGTCAGTATAGCTCTTTTGTTGACTTTGAGCTGTTCGCAGCCTCTCACATATTATCTGAACATCTTTGGAGGCTTGTTTAACCATATCGAGAGCGAGCAACTGTCTGTCACCAACCTCTTCCCATCCAATGGGTGATCGGCATCTACGACTGTATAGTGCCTCATAAGGGGCCATACCAATACTTGAGTGATAACTATTATTATAGTCGAACTTAATCAATGGTAGGTGATCATCCCATGAGTCTCTAAAATCCAGCACACATGTTCTCAACATATCCTCAGGGTCTGTATAGTTCTCTCTAACTGACCATCTGTCTAAGGATGAAAAGCGGTGCTAAAGCTCAATTGGGTCCCCATCTCTTCCTGAAAATGTCTCTAAAAGTGGGAAGTGAAGCGGGCATTTCGATCCGAAACAACACTCACTAGGACTCCATGCAATCTCACTATCTCCTGTACATACAAGTTCACAAATGCACTCAAGGTATCTATAGATCTCATGGCTAAGAAGTGTGTCAATTTTGTTAACCGATCTACTATAACCCATATAGGATCATGGTTCTTACGGGTTCTCGGTAACCCCATCATAAAATCCATGGTGACGTGCTCTCACTTCCATGTAGGTATCGATAGAGGTTGCAATAATCCTCTTAGTTTCTGATGCTCTACCTTTAGTTGCTGATATATGAGACATCTAGCAACATGCTCAACTATGTCTCTTTTCATTCCCGACTACCAATATAATTTTTGGAGATTCTGATACATCTTATTACTCCTCAGGTGTACTGTATATCTTGATGAGTGAGCCTCTAACAAGATCAGCTTCCTCAACTTCGAATCCTTAGGAACACAAATTCTATTTCTGAACCTTAGAATTCCATCTGAACTCAATTCAAATTATGTGTCCTTACTCTTCTGGATTTGGCTAATCACATCAATACACCACTGATCATTTTGCTGAGCTTGTCGAATTCTCTCAATAAACTCCGTTTCTAATCGCAAGCTAGCAATAATCCCATAGCTGCCAATCTCAGGTAGGGTCATATCCAAACTAAGGTTAGTGAATTGTTCCAACAACTCGTGTTCTCTAACCATCATAAGTGATACCAACCCGAGACTCTTTCTACTCAATGTATCGGCAACCACTTTTGTCTTCCCCAGGTGGTATAAAGTCTCACAATCGTAGTCCTTCAGGAGTTCTAACCACCTTCTCTATCTCATATTTAACTCCTTCTCTGAGAATAGATACTTCAGACTCTTATGATCCATAAAGATATAAAATCTCTCACCATACAAGTAGTGGCACCATATCTTCAATGTAAATACTACAGTCGGTAACTCTAAATCGTGAGTGGGGTAGTTCTTCTTATGGTCTTTTAGCTATCTGGATCAATAAGCTACTACCCTTCCATCTTGCATCAAAACACAACCGAATCCTTGAAGTGAAGCATCTGTATAAATAGAATAGTTTCCTGAACTGTTAGGGATGATAAGAACTATCGCGGTGGTTAATTTGCATTTAAGTTCCTGAAAGCTCCTCTCACATGCTTCATCCCATATAAACTCCACATCTTTTCTCGTAAGACATATCAACGGAGTAGCCAATCTAGAAAATCCCTCTGCAAATCTCCTATAGTATCCTGCCAAACCCAGAAAACTCTTAATCTCTATAACTGTCTTGTCTTATTCCCACTGAATAATGGCCTCCATCTTGGATGGATCTACTGACACCCTATCCTTCGATACAACATGGCCCAGAAAAGAGATCTTCTCTAGCCAAAAGTCACATTTACTCAGTTTGGCATACATCCTTCTCTCTCGGAGGGTTTACAAAACAATCCTTAAGTGCTGCTCATGATCATCCTTGGATGTTGAATACACCAGTATATCATCAATAAAGACGATTATAAATTGGTTCAAATATGGCTTAAATGTCTCATTCATTAGAGCCATAAAAGTTGCTAGTGTATTCGTCAACCTGAAAGGCATCACTAAGAATTCGTAATGACCATAACGGGTGTGGAAAGCTGTCTTTGGCACATCTTCCTTTTGAATCTTTAATTGAAGATACCCAGACCTCAAATTTATCTTGGAAAAGATCTGCGATCCCTGAAGCTGATCCAATAAATCATTGATACGCGACAATGGGTACTTATTCTTGACGGTAGCCTTATTTAACATCCTGTAGTCAATACACAACCTAAGACTCCCATCTCTCTTCTTAAAAAATAATACTGGAGCTCCTCACGGTGAGACGCTCGGTCGAATAAACCCCTTATCTAGCATATTGTGAGATCTGAGAATTTTACACATATCCAATTATGTAATGTGAATTTGAAATGTAATTTATTGAGCTGAATGTAATGTACTCTTACATTGATGTGGTATGGAATGAATTTCTAAGTGATGAATTAGTCATGAAAGAGATTTTATGTTAAGTGTTTAACCAAAGTGTGAAACTATAAGGCCAGATCGATCTTGGAGAAGAGAGGATCGATCTGGTAGGCTAAAGTGACAAGGAATGAGGAAATTTAAATGAGCAGATCTATCTCTAATGGAAGAGGATCGATCTCCTTATGATTCTGTAATGAAGAGATTGATCTTATGAAGAAGGAATCGATCTCGTGAAGCATTCTGTAACGAGAAGATCGATCTCTTTAGGGAGCAGATCGATCTCATGAAGTGTTTTGTAAACAGAAGATCGATCTCAAAATTAGAACAGATCGATCTCATAAAGCCATGAAGAGATCGATCTCCCCCCACGACAGATCGATCCCCTAGGCATAAAATTACCCCAAAACATTCCAAAATTCAAATACAGATCGATCTCTTCAAGGACCAGATCGATCCCCTACCCTCCTTCTATAAAAGGACCCAGTGTTTTCCTGTATTTCATTTTTTCTCTCTCTTCCAAACCTCTATTTTAGCCAAGCCCTAGCTTTCTCTCTCTTCCAAAGTCCCCATTTTTGTCTAAATCGAAGGTTGTAGCAAGAAGGAAAGTTGTTCCTCATCCAAAGGAGAACAACATACTTGGAAATCGAAATACGGATTGAATCGAGGCAAGAGTTGAGCACTCCACAAGTTTGGGTAAATTCTAAACTTTGATCTTGGATTTTAAAGTGATTGTTGGTGATTATGGTGTAAGCTTTGTGATTAAATAACAAGGAAATGGTTAAGGATTGATGAAACTATTATTTTGTTGGAGTAAAGGTAACGTTAGGCAATTTGTGGTAATTTTGCGAATTATGACTATAAATTGGAATTGAGACAATGAGGTGAATTTAGCATGGAATATAGTGTGAGAAATGTAGAATTCTGAGATGTAGTGCATAAGAATGTGAATTGTGATAGACTTGTGAGAATTGAGTTATTTGAGATGTTAATGAGAATATGAGCAAATGTGTGCTCAATAATGCAACTGAGTTGGGTTATTGATGTTTTTACATCGTTTGAACAGCTCGGGAGTTCCAGAGAGGAATGCGAGACTACTCCGTGATACGGGGGAACGATTGTACTATACGAGGTGCAAAGAGGTAAGGGAAAACTAAACTCATTTGTGTGTGCATTTTTGTGATTGTATTGTAGCATGAAATGTAATTTTGAGAAAAGCAGGCATGTTTTATGAGCTAATGCACACAATTTTATACTCGGTTGGAGCCCAATTTTATTGAGTTGTAAACTAAATATGAAAATGTTTTACAACTGTTTTGGGTTTAAAAAGGTGAAAAATGATCTAGGCTCTACGTTAAGGCATACTGAGATTTGGGAAATGTGTGCGTGGTTTTGCCGGTTTAAGCTTGGTTTTACATTTTTTGTGTCGAGTACAAAACATTTTGAGATGAGTTTTATGAGAAAAAACCCATATGAGCTTTACGTGAAGGCAAAACGATTTTTATGATAATGACTATTGGTTGAGACTTAAGCGTGTCATGTTGAATACATGCCAAGCATTACTCTGGTATTGTGTAAGTCCAACATATTTTCCCCTACTCAGGTAGCGCTGGTTACTTACCTAGCCTTATTTTACAAGTGTGGATTGTGTTTGGTGGGTATGCCACGTGTGAATTCTATTTGGTGGTTGTGCCATATGTGGATTGTGTTTGGTGGCTGTCCTATGTGCGAATTCTATTCGGTGGCTGTGCCACGTGAGGATTGTATTCAGTGGCTGCGCCAAATGCAAATTGTATTCAGTGGTTGTGCCACGTGCTGGTTGTATTTGGTGGCTGTGCCACGTGCATTCTATTGAGGTGATTTTTATCATGTTTTAAAGAGAAAAGCCATTATCATATACTGATTTCCACATGCTTGTGACTGTGATTTGTACTAAGTGTGTACTCCCATGTTTTTACATGATTTTAGATAAATGAGATGAGAATGATGTTTTAATGAGTTCACACTACATTTTCTATTGAGTTTTCAACTGTGAAATAAATGATGGTGTGTGCAAATCATCAATTTAACAATGAGTCCCTTACCCCCTTACTGAGTGATTTAGAAGCTCACCCTGTTTTATCTTCCCGCCAGATTTCTTCAAGTGAGGAGAATTTCCTGCGACGTACGGAGTAGTGGCTAGTGGAATGCTTGAGCTCTAGGCCATATATTTGTATTAGAGGTATAATTTACATTTCATGTACCCAGACTAATGTGTATTTACAGACACTTGATGTACAATGACGTATGAGATGTATTAGGATTAATTACTACTGAATTGAGAAATGGATATGAGATGATTTCTTAATGCTTGATGATGAGATCCTGAGGTTTAAGTTTTATAACTTATATATATGGTGATGCATGACACTGCACAGGAATGCACCCATAAATGTGTATTGATGTAAATAAAAGTTTAAATTTGCCCTGTTTTCCGCGCTTTCGTGGCGTCATAGAGTTTTCTTGGTATCATAGCCTAGGGTGTTTTATACTGTCAGTGTTGGTTAAGTGAAATAGAATACATCCCAAGTTTCTGTATAAGTCTGGTCATGAACTGAAATTGAGGATTGAGATTTCAATCAAGTTTAATATGTACGTGTAGGAAACGTATTGAGACTGAGAATGAGTGGACGACGAGGTCATTTGAGGAGGCAGACAGAACCACCTCCGCCACTTACCCTACAACTAGAGAGTCCTAACTCTCGAATTAATCAGATTAAGCATGATGTACGACAAGGTTTTGAGCAAATGGCAGTGCTATTCGTGCAACATTTTGGACTAAACACCTCAGGTACTTCTCTTACACCACCACAAGAACCTCCTGTACCCCCAATACAGATGGACCCGATGCCTCCCATCACTCAGTCTAATGACAGAAGTATAGCTCGACTGAAGGGCTTTTTGAAAATGAATATGCCTACATTTAGAGGGAAAAAGGATCCTGCAGATGTTGAAGAGTGACTGATTGAGTTGAAAGTCATATTTGACTATTTGGGATGCACAGATGCTGAAAGGGTCAGTATGAGAGCTTATATGTTGAAAGGAAGAGCTCGAGATTGGTGGGGTACTACCCAGGGTATTTTGATGTCCAGCCAAGATGTGATTAGCTGGGACGAGTTTCAGACAGCTTTTAAAGCCCAATACGTACCATGGGCTACTCAGAGAAAGAAGCAAGTAGAGTTTTTGAATCTGGTACAGGGCGATATGTCTATTGATGATTATGAGAGCCAATTTACCTCTCTATTGAGATATGATCCAGAGACCTTCAAAAATGAAGAGCTTCGCACAGAGAGATTTGTGTATGGATTGGAGCCTATCATCAAAGATCGCTTGATAGGGCTATGTATTACTGAGTTTGGAGATTCTCTGAGACGAGCACAAGAAATTGAGAGGGGAATCAAAATTGTACAATCCTAGAATGAGTCGAGTGCAGTGATTCAGGAAAAAGACAAGAGGCCAGCGATTTCCCAGGTAGAGGTTCGGAGAGGTTCCTTCAGAAGAGGAAGGATTGAGGTACAGAAGGGCAGATTTGAGAGACCTAAAGCTTATCCTATCATCGAGAGACCCCTCAAGATGTTAGGCCTGAAATAAGGGTTTGCAGAGATTATGGCCTATCGCATGAGGGGAGTTGTACTGGGTTGATGCATGGATGCTTTAGATATGGAGACATGGGTCACAAAGTGAAAGACTATCCTCAACCTCAGAGACCACATGCTCCGGAGCCTACTAGACAGCAACCTCAGAGGATGAATCCCCCGAGACGGGCCATTGCTATAAAGAAAGGGAAGAAGCCCGTTACAGTGAGACGTGTGTGTGCTTTGGACAAAGAGACATCAGACACTTATACAGAAACTATAAGAGGTATACTCTCTGTCTGTGATCATAAGGCTTATGTGTTGATTGATTCAGGGTCCACGCATTCGTTTATTTCTAAACATTTTGCATGTAGATTAAATTTGAAGTTTGAACCTTTAGAGTATGTACTACATGTAAATACCCCTATGCATGAGTCCTAAAGAACCGAGTTGATCTGTAGAGGATGTGAAATAAAGGTGGGAGATAGAGTAATGTTAGCAAATCTAATAATGTTAAATATACAGAGGTTTGATGTAATTTTTGGAATGGATTGACTGGCAGCCAATCGAGTGACTTTAGACTACTACATTAAGATTATAACTTTCTCCCTACCTGAACCTTACAGTGTACATTTGAAATATTGAGGAAATGAATGTGTAGAATTTTTTTGTAAGTAATTTGAAATCTTAGTGTTGCTTTTGAGAGTACTAAATTTGATCATTCATGTGAAGGTTATGAAACATTAATCTCAGATGATGATCGGGAACATCCGATGATTGAGGATATACCTGTGGTGTGTTAAAATTTATGGATGTTTTCCTATATCAGTTACCAGGTTTACCAGTAGAGAGAAAGCTGGAGTTTACCATTGATTTGGTACCAGATACTCAGCCGATCTCTAGACCTCCATATAGGATGGCATTAGTGGAACTTGAGGAATTGAAGAAACAACTACAGGAGTTATTGGATCAAGGGTTTATTAGACCTAATGTTTCACTGTGGGGAGCACCAGTTTTATTTTTTAAGAAGAAAGATGTTAGTCTCAGATTATACGTAGACTACCGATTATTGAATAAAGCCACAATGAAGAATAAATACCCATTACCCAAGATTGATGATCTACTTGATCAGCTGAGAGGGGTCTCAGTCTTTTCTAAGATTGATTTGAGATCGGGCTATCACCGATTGAGGATTAAGGAAGAAGATATTCTGAAGATGATCTCTAGGACAAGGTATGGCCATTATGAATTTCTAGTGATGTCCTTTAGATTGACGAATGTTCCTGCAGCCTTTATGAGGCTAATGAACGAGGTGTTCAGGGACTATCTAGATACTTTTGTGATAGTCTTTATTGATGATATCCTGGTATACTCTCGGTCTTATGAGGAGGACGCACAACACTTGTGGTTAGTACTTCAGATACTTCGAGATAAGTAATTATATGGAAAGCTTAGTAAGTGTGAGTTTTGATTGGATCAGATACCTTTCCTTAGTCACATAGTTTCTAATGAGGGAGTATCAGCTGATCCAACTAAAGTGGAGGCTGTGCTTAATTGGGAAAGATCGAGGACAGTTATAGAGGTACAAAGCTTTCTTGGTTTAGCAGGGTATTAGAGAAGATTTGTAGAAGGATTTTCCAGGATTACCGCTCCTTTGACCAAGCTCATGCGCAAGGAGACTCCGTTAATATGGACTGAACAATGTGAGCTCAATTTTCAGCAATTGAAGAGGAGATTGACTGTGGCACCTATGTTGACTATTCCCAAGGGATCAGGAGGATTTTCAATGTATAGTGATGCCTCGCATCAAAGATTGAGGTGTGTACTCATGCAGCATGGAAGAGTGGTCATTTATGGATCGCGATAATTAAAAGATCATGAGCGAAACTACCCCACGTATGATTTGCAGTTAGTCGCTGTGGTATTTGCCTTGAAGATCTGGCGACACTACTTGTATGGGGAAAGATTCCAGATTTTCACTGATCACAAGAGTTTGAGATACTCTTTGATAAGAGAGAGTTAAATATGAGACAAAGGAGATGGATAGAACTCCTTAAGCATTATGACTGCAAGATTCTATACCATCCGGGTAAGGTGAACATAGTTTTTGATGCTTTAAGCAGGAAGAGTATGATATCTGCTATGATAATCTGGGAATGGGATTTGCTGGAGCAGTTCATCGAACTTTGGATCAGAGTTAAAAAGGTAGAGATTAGATTTTTGGCTAGCCTGCGAATAGAGCTCAGGATCATAGATCAGATTAGAACTGGGCAGTATAGTGATCAGAGGTTAATAGATATGGTTAGCGAAGTTAAGCAGACTTCACAGTCGGATCTCACAATCAGTGAGGATGGATTGTTGAGATTCAGAGGACGGATTTACGTACCGAACGATGATACCCTAAAGAGACAGATACTAAGAGAATTCCATTGCTCGCGATACACCATGCACCCAGGGAGTACTAAAATGTACCGAGATTTGAGAAAGGTGTATTGGTGGAGTGGTATGAAGTGAGACGTGGTAGATTATGTGGCCAGATGTTTAGTGTGCCAGTAAGTGAAAGCTGAGCATCGAAAGCTCAGAGGATTACTCCAGCCTTTACCTGTCTCTACATGGAAATGGGAGCTTGTCACCATGGATTTTATTATGGGTTTACCGAGGACCCGGAGAGGTCGTGACACTATATGGGTTATAATGGATAGACTAACAAAGAGTGCCTCTTCCTCGCCATCAAGAGCACAGATATTGTGGATGCCTTAGTTAAGTTATATGTCAGCGAAATAGCTAGATTACATGGGGCTCCAGTGAGTATTACTTCTGACAGAGATTCTTGAGTTACTTCGAGGTTTTGGACCCAGTTTCAGGACTCCAAGGGATCTCGATTGAGTTTTAGTACCGCCTATCATCCTCAGACAGATGGTCTGTCAGAGAGGACTATTCAGACCCTGGAGGATATGTTGAGGGCGTGTACGATGGATTTTAAGGGATCATGGGATGATCACCTGCCCCTAGCAGAGTTTGTGTACAATAACAACTATCATGCGAGTATTGGAATGGCACCTTTTGAGGCTCTATATGGTAAGAGGTGTAGATCCCCTGTAACTTGGGAAGAAGTGGGTGACAGAAAGAGAAATGCTTCCAAACTTGTTGAACAGGCTATATAGAGTTTGAAGCTCATATGTGAGAGATTACGGGCTGCACAGAGTAGACAGAAAAGCTATGCGGATGTGCGTAGACGTCCACTCAAGTTTGATGCTGGTGATGCAGTATTTCTAAAGATATCACCAAGTAAGGGTATCAAGCGGTTTCGAAAGAAAGGAAAATTGAGTCCTCGATACATAGGCCCCTTTGAGATTCTTGAGAGGGTGGGAGAGGTAGCCTATAGGTTGGCATTACCCCCACAGATATCCAGAATACACAACGTCTTCCATGTAGCTATGTTGAGGAAGTACCACCTAGACACTCCTCATGTCATAGAGTATGAAGAGATGGACATACAAGAGGACATGAGCTACACTGAAGAACCCATCCGGTTTCTCGATAGAAAAGAGAAGGTGTTTCGGACTAAAAGCATCCCATTAGTAGTGAAAGTTTTATGGAAACATCACTCAATAGAAGAGGAAACATGAGAATTAGAGAATCTCATGAAAGAGAAGTACCCCCATATGTTTGACGAGTTGAGTAGAATTTGGAGGACCAAATTCTTTTTAAGGTGGGGAGGATGTGAGATCTGAGAATTTTACACATATCCAATTATGTAATATGAATTTGAAATGTAATTTATTGAGCTGAATGTAATGTACTCTTACATTGAGGTGGTATGGAATGAATTTCTAAGTGATGAATGAGTCATGAAAGAGATTTTATGTTAAGTGTTTAACCAAAGTGTGAAACTATGAGGCCAGATCGATCTTGGAGAAGAGAGGATTGATCTGGTAGGCTAAAGTGACAAGGAATGAGGAAATTTAAGTGAGCAGATCGATCTCCAATGGAAGAGGATCGATCTCCTTATGATTCTATAATGAAGAGATTGATCTTATGAGGAAGAAATTGATCTCATGAAGCATTCTGTAAGGAGAAGATTAATCTTCTTAGGAAGCATATCGATCTCATGAAGTGTTCTGTAAACAGAAGATCGATCTCAAAATTGGAATAGATCGATCTCATAAAGCCATGAAGAGATCGATCTCCCCCCCACGACAGATCGATCCCCTAGGTATAAAATTACCCTAAAACGTTCCCAAATTCAAATGCAGATCGATCTCATCAAGGACCAGATCGATCTCCTACCCTCTGTCTATAAAAAGACCCCATGTTTTCCTGCATTTCATCTTTTCTCTCTCTTCCAAACCTCTATTTTAGTCGAGCCCTAGCTTTTTCTCTCTTCAAAATTGCCCATTTCCGTCCAAATCAAAGGTTGTAGCAAGAAGGAAAGTTGTTCCTCATCCAACGAAGAACAACATACTTGGAAATCGAAAGATGGATTGAATCGAGGCAAGAGTTAAGCACTCCACAAGTTTAGGTAAATTCTAAACTTTGATCTTGGATTTTAAAGTGATTGTTGGTGATTATGGTGTAGGCTTTGTGATTAAATAGCTAGGAAATGGTTATGGATTGATGAAACTATGATTTTGTTGGAATGAAGGTAACGTTAGGCAATTTGTGGTAATTTTGGGAATTATGACTATAAATTGGAATTGAGACAATGAGGTGAATTTAGCATGGAATATAGTGTGAGAAATGTAGAATTCTGAGATGTAGTTGATGAGAATGTGAATTGTGATAAAGTTGTGAGAAATGAGTTATTTGAGGTGTTAATGAGAATATAGCAAATGTGTGCTCAATAATGCGATTGAGTTGGGTTATTGATGTTTTTATATCGTTTGGACAGCTCGGGAGTTCCAGAGAGGAATACAAGACTAGTCCGTGATACGGGGGAATGATTGCACTATACGAGGTGCAGAGAGGTAAGGGAAAACTAAACTCATTTGTGTGTGCGTTTTTGTGATTGTATTGTAGCATGAAATGTAATTTTGAGAAAAAGCAAGCATGTTTTATGAGCTAATGCACACAATTTTATAGTCGGTTGGAGCCCAAATTTATTGAGTTGTAAACTAAATATGAAAATGTTTTACAACCGTTTTGGATTTAAAAAGGTGAAAAATGATTTGGGCTCTACCATACTAAGATTTGAGAAATGTGTGCATGGTTTTTCCAATTTAAGCTCGATTTTACATGTTTTGTATCAAGTACAAAACGATTTGAGATGAGTTTTATGAGAAAAAAACCATTATGAGCTTTACGTGAAGGCAAAACGATGTTTATGATAATGGCTATTGGTTGAGACATAGGCATGCCATGTTGAATACATGCCGGGCATTACTCTGGTAGTATGTAAGTCCAACATATTTCCCCTTACTTTGGTAGCGCTGGTTACTTACCTAGCCTCATTTTACACGTTTGGATTGTGGTTGGTGGCTGTGCCACGTGCGAATTCTATTTGGTGGCTGTGCCACGTGTGGATTATGTTTGGTGGTTGTGCCACATCTGAATTCTATTTGGTGGTTGTGCCACGTGTGGATTGTGTTTATTGGTTGTGCCACGTGCGAATTCTATTTGGTGGTTGTGCCACGTGAGGATTATATTCAGTGGCTGTGCCACATGCAAATTGTATTTAGTGGCTGTGCCACGTACCGATTGTATTTAGTGGTTGTGCCACATGCATTCTATTGAGGTGATTTTTATCATGTTTTAAAGAGAAAAGCCATTATCACATCCTGATTTCCACATGCTTGTGACTGTGATTTGTACTTAGTGTGCACTCCCATGTTTTTACATGATTTTAGATAAATGAGTTAAGAATGATGTTTTGATGAATTCACGCTACATTTTCTATTGAGTTTTCAACTGTGAAATAAATGATTGTGTGTGCAAATAATTAATTTAACAATGAGTCCCATACCCCTTACTAAGCGATTTAGAAGCTCACATTGTTTTATCTTCCCTCCAAATTTCTTTAAGTGAGGAGAATTTCCTGCGATGTACGGAGTAGTGGCTAATGGAGGGCTTGAGCTCCAGGCCCTATATTTGTATTAAAGGTATAATTTACATTTCATGTACCCAGACTAATGTGTATTTACAGACACTTGATGTACAACGACGTATGGGATGTATTAGGATTAATTAATACTGAATTGAGAAATGGATATGAGATGATTTATGAATGCTTGATGATGAGATCCTAAGGTTTAAGTTTTATAACTTATATATATGATGATGCATGACACTGCATAAGAACACACCCATAAATGTGTATTGATGTAAATAAAAGTATAAATTTGCACTGTTTTCTGCGATTTTGGGGTGTCACACATATCTTGCAACTACTTCCTTAATTCCTCTAGCTCAACTGGAGCCATCCGATATGGTGAATTGGATATTGGCTTGGTTCCAGGTGTCA
The DNA here is from genome assembly GCA_033439115.1 of Firmiana major. Lineage (NCBI taxonomy): Eukaryota > Viridiplantae > Streptophyta > Magnoliopsida > Malvales > Malvaceae > Firmiana > Firmiana major. Next base: position 67,432,892 of record CM065901.1, on the reverse strand, counting down.
AGTCGATACCAAACTCCATTTCTCTCTCCTGTGGCAATCCTGGTAGGTCGTTTGGAAAGACATCAGGGAACTCTCTAACCGCTGGAATGTCATCCATATCCGGATGTGTTTTGTCCAAATCCACCACATAAGCAATAAAACCTTCAAAACAACATTCATGTCATTTGATACCGATGTACTTTACTTGTCACAAAATTCATGATTTTATTACTTTTTTAAATCTTACAACACATTCCTCGGGTAGAGAAAATGTAATAGACTTAGTGTGGCAATCTAAGACAACATGGTTGGTAGCTAACCAATCTATTCCCAAGATTACATCAATGTCATACATATTTAACAAGATCAAGTTGGCTGTCGCACACTTATCTCCTACCCTCACCTTACAATCCTTATACACTTGTTCAGCTAATTAACTAACTCTCATTGGAGTACTTATTAGCAAAGTCCCATTTAGGTGTGTGGGTTCTACAAGTCTTGTCAACTTTGATGTATATGCAGGTGATATGAAAGAATGCATAGCACCAGAATCAAACAAAGCTATAGCTTCCAAATTAAAGATCAAAATTATACCTTTTATCACCTTAGAGGAGGTATCAGCTGATGCTTGGTCTATTGCATACACCCTGCCTTGACCTACAACTTACTTTCCTTTTTCTTCAGCCGTGGCTCTCTTCTTTGCAGGAGGTGTAACTGTAGGAACTCTCTCTGGCTCCTTACCCCACTGTGGGACTACCTCAACTGCCTCTGAACATTCCTTTGCATGATGTTCGAACTTGCCACATTTGAAGCATCGTGTACCCTGAAGATGACAGGGCCTACCACTGTGATATCGGCTGCATATTCTGCACTGATCCATGGTCGGTCAGGGTCCATGGATCACTATGCCCTAGTTAGTGTCTGAGTCGGAGGCGTAAAATGTCTAGCAGCCTTTTTTTTGGAACTCATCTGCCTCTCTCCGATGCTTATTCAAAAATCTCCGACCAAATTTGGCACCTTTACCATCTCCTAGCTTCCTCGGACCCTTGTCCTTACCCCAACTAAATTTAGAAATCTGCAAGTCATAATCCTGGTCACACAATTGGGCTCGTCGCACAGCCTTTCTATATGTAGCGACATCAAACGGGGCCAACTTAGCTAGAATCAAAGGCCTCAGTCCATCCACAAATCTGCGGACCCTTATAGCTTCACTCCTGATAGAGTCCAGATCATATCGGCCTAGTGAGCTAAATAGTGACTCGTACTCATCAATTGTTCTATTCCCTTGTGTCAGTTTCAGAAATTCCATATTTAACCTACGTCGAGCGGCATCTAAGATGTATTGCTCTCTAAAAACACAGAAAAACATGTCCCATGTGATAGCCATACCCTGAGATCTCAACATAGGCCTGGTGGACTCCCACCACTGCTCTACTTTGCCTCTCAATACAAAGGCCGCAAGCGTAACTCTCTCCGTAGACGAATATCTACAGAAGTCAAACAACTTCTCCATCTGACTGATCCAGTCCTTAGCCACTGCCAGATCCTTTATCCCACTAGAAGAAGGAGGTTTGAAGTCCATGAAATGCCTCAACCTCTCCATATCACAGTCATATCCATATCCTAAATCATCATCATCACATTACTGTAGGGCTACTGGAGGAGGTACTCATCGAATATAGGGATCGAGTGGCCTAACCGGTTCAGGTGGTGCAAGTGCAACATTCTCAGGTTCAGGTAGAAGTGCTAGGGGATTTGGTGCAGTCTGTTCTGCTATACCAGGTGTAACCTAAAACTTAGCCATAATTTGACCTATCATGGTCATCATAGTTCACATGTCTTCCTCTAATCAGGCTATCCGAGGATCGAAAGCCTCTATCTATTTTTGGGGCTCATGCCTAGAGGACGATCAACTGTGCCTCTCAGTCCTGTCATTCCGCCCTTGAATGATGGATGAAATTTTGTCTAATTAAATTTTATCTCAAAAACGAAGAAACTCTAAGGAAGGTGATAATTCTATATTTTTAGAATTATTTGTGCTTAATTTCCTAAATAATTATTTAAATCCCCAATTTATTTTGTTAATTATCCCCTTTATTTAATTAAAATTCTCATTTTTGCAGATAAATCAAATCCGGATGAGTTTTGAATATTTCGGTAGAAAATGGATCGGAATTGGGCTAAAATCGAGATTGAGCCACGCGGACAACACGAGTCATGCCACCTAACACATCCAATTGGACAAGAAAACCGATGACATGGAAATATCTTTTCAAGGAGCCAATGGTGTGAAGACAAGTGGCCAAAAAAAAATGCCAACTCATCAAGGATGTGAAAATTACCATTTTGCCCCTAGTGTGCTTATAAATAGGAAGATGACAATTGAAAGGAATGTAATTTTATGAGTAGAAGTTAAAGTAATTTAGGAGTAGGAGTAGTGTAAGATAGTTAGCAGTAGTGTTAGGATAGTTTGATTTTTTTTCAAGCTCCTCTTTTCCGTTTAACTCCCATTTATTGTTACTATTCACAACAATCTCCATTGTCATTTCTACAAGCTTTTTATTATAGTTTTTAGTTACCCTTTCCATCATTTTCACTCTTCTCGGTTTGTTTATAGTTGCTTATCTCTGTATGTTCATGTCCTTCTGTTCATTTGCTTATTGTTGAGCAGTTTCCATTCACAGCATTAGAGCTTCACGAGTGATCGGGGAGAACATCACATTTCCTGCTCTGTTCTCCCCTGTCCTAAGCATGGTGGCAGTGGATATCCATGCATTGATAACGTCACAAGCAGGGGACTAACTGTGAGCAACCTAGCAGCAGGAACAGCAGCAGTGGACGTGCCGGCTAGCTGGGCAGGACAGCAGCTGGGAGTAGCCTGGAACCGAGGGGATCCCGTGACCTGCAACCAAAACAGAGCCGACCAGGACGTGCAGCAGTGGGCAAGACAACGCCTGGAGAAGGAAACGTGCACGGTTATGCATGGAGCTGGTAGTGGGCAGCAGGCTTGGACAGGACCGAGCAAAGCTGGAACCGAGACCTGGACAGCAGCTGGAAATGTGGAAGAATGCAGGACCGTGCAGCAGAGCAGACCGAGAGAAGCTGTGTCACGCGTAGCACCTGGGCAGCGAATGGAAACGTATAGATCATGCCTGGCAGCAGAAGCATGGGCAGAGAAGAAGGAGGTGCATGAAACCGAGGTAGAGTTGGTAGCCTGGCAGAACCGAAACCCGTGAGCAATCAGCTGGGCAGATCTCACCAACCCGAGCTTACCTGGAAAACCAAATTGCAAATGATGCTTGAACAGTGTTTTGGTGGGAAAGTTACTATTTGTTTAAAATCTTTAGGCCATGTTTGGTTGCTTATTTAGGGATTAATGCATTTTTCATATAGTTAGTGTTAGATTAGTTTTTAAGATTAGTTAGATGATGTAATTAGTTTAGTTAATAGTTTTAATTATGTATTTAGATGTAGTCAATCATGTTTAGTTAGTTAATTTAGATTTAATTAGTTTCTAAGTAATTTTAATCTAGCATTAGGAATAGTTTAATTTGCAATTAGTTTAATTACATGCATTTTTTAGGTTAGTTAGATTTTAGTTTAATTAATCATGTCTTTTCATTTATTTTGCATTTTATTTTAATTTGGTTAATTAGTTTTAATTGTTTTAATTTCTTTTGCAGGTTTTCGATTTTAAGTGCTTGAAATTTTGTAAGTACTCTGAGCTCGGTTTTAGTTACTTATTTTATAGTCTTATTATTTTCTTACTTTTGGTATTTTCAATTCTAGATTAGTTGATCACCTTTGAAAATTCATAAATTTGCTAGGATATACTTAGGATAATAGTAACCGGTAGTTAATTAGGCTAACAACTTCCCTGTGGGACGATATCTCGGGACTCAAAATCCCATTATTACTTGGACGACCCGTGCACTTGCGGTAGATACCCTTAGGGTCCCATCAAGTTTTTGGAGCCGTTGCCGGGGAAGTTTTAATTAGTCATTAATTAATATCGGTGAAATTATGCTTAGGTGTAATTCTAGCTTGTAAATATTTAGGTTGTAAATATTTAGAGCCTTAGCTTAGGTAGTTAAATTTTCTCTTAATTAAAATCAAAAAAAAAAATTTCAAAAATTTAAAAATTTTTTTTAAGGACTTTTAGATGATTGCAAGCGTAGAGCCAGAAGTTTTGATTGTTTTCCTCTAGATCCTAAAATCAAACACACTCTTAGAAAAATTTAATAGGACTCGAGGAAATTATTAGCTCCGCTGCAATTCACCATGGCAGAAAATAGGAAAACTAGAACTGTTGGAGATTATGCGATGCCGACAATTGGAGAATATTATTTCGGCATTAGGCCACCAGCTGTCCATGCAAATAATTTTGAAATTAAGCCCGCAATCATCCAGATAATCCAAACATCTTTGCAGTTCAGTGGGCTTCCACATGATGACCCACATGCTCATCTCGGGCAATTCTTGGACTTATGCAACACCTTCAAGCACAATGGATTATCAGACGATGCACTTAGGCTTAGACTATTCCCTTTCTCACTTAGGGATAGGGCGAGACATTGGTTGACCTCTCTGTCTCCTGGATCAATTTCTACATGGGACGAGTTAGCCCCCCAATTTCTAGCCAAATTCTTTCCTCCCTCTAAACTAGCCCAACTCCGTAGCAATATATCTTCCTTTGCCCAGTACGACTTTGAATCTCTTTATGAGGCATGGGAACGATATAAGGAGCTTCTTAGGAAGTGCCCTCACCATGGCCTACCATTGTGGTTGCAAGTTCAGACCTTCTACCACGGACTTACAAGCCCAAATAGGACCATTGTTGACACTGCTGCGGGTGGAGCACTGATATGCAAAACAGAGGAGGAGGCTTATGAGTTGCTAGAAAGGATGGCGACTAACAACTATCAATGGTCTTCGAAAAGGCAGATGCCAAGGAAATCGGCGGGTATATACGAGCTTGACACACTGTCCACCTTGACCTCTCAGATTGCCAATCTTACAAAGAAGGTGGAGTCGCTCAGTACCCAACATAATCCTCCTACCAGTCCTAACCCTATAAATTCTATCCAAAGTCCTTTTCTTTCATGCGAGCTGTGTAGTGGTACCCACTCTGTAGATACGTGTCCGCTCAACTTAGAGTCGGTTCAGTATGTTGCTCTCCCTACGCAACAGAACAACCCTTTTTCAAACACCTATAATTCAGGGTGGAGGAATCATCCTAACTTCTCCTGGAGCCAAAACCAAGGGCAAACTTCTAATTCCATATTTGTAGAACCCCCTAGTTTTCAAGCTCCACAAGTTCAGGTACCACCACAGCAGCAATTTCCTTACCACCATCCACATCATCCATCCCCACCTCAATTTCAATATCACCCATCACCACCACCACCACCACCACCAGCATGTATGCAGCCCCAATTCTACCATGCACCAGCAGCTGAGAAGAAGCCTACATTAGAGGAGATGTTCACGACTATCCTGCAAGATCAAGCTGCTTCACTTAAGAACTTAGAAGTTCAGGTTGGACAAATAGCTAGTGCTCTTAGCCAACATCCTCAAGGGACCCTTCCTAGTGATACTGAAGTCAATCCTATTAAGCAAGGGGAGGGTAAGGAACATGTTAGATCTATCACCCTGAGGAGTGGCAGTGAGCTAGAGGAGCCACAAGTTAAGTCCCAACCTGAACAGCACATAGTTAAAGAATTCGTAAGTTCTAACGAAGCAGCTCAGAAAGAGCAGGAATATCAGGATCGGGCTGCCAAGGAAATAAAGATAAGCGCTTCTTCATCTTTACCTTCTTATTAATTGCCTTCCTCGCCCTCTGATTCTACAAAGTTGACGATGAAAGTCCAAGATCAGGAAGTGAAGTTTAATGTCTTCAAACCTTTAAAGCTCCCTGATGACTCTCAAGAGTGTTTTAAGATAGGGATTGAGGAGAATATAAGGCTTGAGCACAGGAATTCTCAAAGAAGGAGGGAAGTAACGAGAGCTCAGGAGGATTTAACTGTTAACATTCTGTCACCATTTTGGCTAATCCTCCTGCTCTTTGCCTTGCTGCTGAGTGTAGTGTTTTTCAACTGCATTTGAAGTGGTTGTATTTTCACTTTCACATTGTAAATAGTTCTTTTTATTTTTCTTTTCTGTTGTTTCTTTCTTTGTTTGTGTTGCAGGTTTATTTTCTATTTTTATGCTTTCAATCAAAGCTTCAGTTGTCATCATCATCATCAGAAAGGGGAGTACTCTGTCCTGAACTTCAATTCTTATATTATCTGCACACTGAGGACACTGTGCACTTTAAGTTTGGGGGATGGGATATTATTTGAGCTATTTTGTAAAAAATTGGAAAAATTTTCAAAATTTTTTCGAAAATCTGAGAAGGAATTTTCAAAAATTTTTCGATAATATGAGCTTAAATTGCTTGATTTTGGGATGATTTAGTGCTTAGCATGTAGTTTTCCCATATTCCGGTGATATGACCCCATGATTTAGTATGACTTTGATTGACTTAGAAGCATGATTATAGGAAAAGCATGAAGTTGAATTCTTGAATTTGTCTTGATTCTGATTGCGATTGCCTCATCTTATGCACATGTCATGTCATGAATCAGTATATTTATTTAGAGAAAGCTTATGTGTACATAGGATTGCAATTGTTCAGTTGATTTTGTGTATCATATTCTAGAATTTGTTTGATCTAATCTCGAGGCGAAATATTAGATCACACTTAATTAGGGAGATGATTTAGGCCATCTTTGGATCGTTTGAGCCTTTCTAGCCTTCCTTGTACATATTCTACCCCTAGTCACCCATCTGGGCCAAATAAGCTTTTCTCTGTAAATACACCTGCTTATTTTTTATTTTCCTTAGCTTAAATACTTTTTCCTATCCCTTACCCCGAAAGCATGAAAAGTCATTGGATATATTGTGAGCTGAATGGGTATTAAGTGATTGTGAAGGAGTGTGTAAAAAAAAATAAAAATAAAAATAAAAATAAAAATAAAAATAAAAAAAAGAGAGAAAAGAACAAGAAAAGAAAAAAAAATGTTTAGTGAAATAAAATAAGTTTGGGGCAATAAATTAGAGCTCTTACATTAAAGATCCTAGAAGGTAATGCATGTTAAGGGGTAACTGAACCTAAATCGACTTTATCATACCTTAACCCCAGCCTGACATTACAAGCTTAATGAAGTCCTATTGATCCTTGATTGAGTGTGACTACATTAGTGGAGAGATTAGTGAAAAGCAAACTTATGGGAATGATCACTTGTCATTGAATTTGCATTCACTGTGTTGCATAATCTGATCTGGATAATGTACTGAGAAGTGACTTAGACATTTTTCACACACTCACGAGCAGTCCAATTTGGGTTAGGACTTATGATTGAATAATTCTAAGTGCTGGACTTGTAATTGTAATTCTTTGATTTCATAGTCTGTACTTTTTCTTTGAGGATAATATTGGGAAAATTATTGTGTTTAGTACTTGTCATTCTCACAATCTTTTTGTTTTGCTTGAGGACAAGCAAAAGCTCAAGTTTGGGGGTGTGATAATTCTATATTTTTAGAATTATTTGTGCTTAATTTCCTAAATAATTATTTAAATCCCCAATTTATTTTGTTAATTATCCCCTTTATTTAATTAAAATTCTCATTTTTGCAGATAAATCAAATCCGGATGAGTTTTGAATATTTCGGTAGAAAATGGACCGAAATTGGGCTAAAATCGAGATTGAGCCACACGGACAACACGAGTCATGCCACCTAACACATCCAATTGGACAAGAAAACCGATGACATGGAAATATCTTTTCAAGGAGCCAATGGTGTGAAGACAAGTGGCCAAAAAAAATGCCAACTCATCAAGGATGTGAAAGTTACCATTTTGCCCCTAGTGTGCTTATAAATAGGAAGATGACAATTGAAAGGAATGTAATTTTAGGAGTAGAAGTTAAAGTAATTTAGGAGTAGGAGTAGTGTAAGATAGTTAGGAGTAGTGTTAGGATAGTTTGATTTTTTTTCAAGCTCCTCTTTTCCGTTTAACTCCCATTTATTTTTACTATTCACAACAATCTCCATTGTCATTTCTACAAGCTTTTTATTATAGTTTTTAGTTACCCTTTCCATCATTTTCACTCTTCTCGGTTTGTTTATAGTTGCTTATCTCTGTATGTTCATGTCCTTCTGTTCATTTGCTTATTGTTGAGCAGTTTCCATTCACAGCATTAGAGCTTCACGAGTGATCGGGGAGAACATCACATTTCCTGCTCTGTTCTCCCCTGTCCTAAGCATGGTGGCAGTGGATATCCATGCATTGATAACGTCACAAGCAGGGGACTAACTGTGAGCAACCTAGCAGCAGGAACAGCAGCAGCGGACGTGCTGGCTAGCTGGGCAGGACAGCAGCTGGGAGTAGCCTGGAACCGAGGGGATCCCGTGACCTGCAACCAAAACAGAGCCGACCAGGACGTGCAGCAGTGGGCAAGACAACGCCTGGAGAAGGAAACGTGCACGGTTATGCATGGAGCTGGTAGTGGGCAGCAGGCTTGGACAGGACCTAGCAAAGCTGAAACCGAGACCTGGACAGCAGCTGGAAATGTGGAAGAATGCAGGACCGTGCAGCAGAGCAGACCGAGAGAAGCTGTGTCACGCGTAGCACCTGGGCAGCGAATGGAAACGTGTAGATCATGCCTGGCAGCAGAAGCATGGGCAAAGAAGAAGGAGGTGCATGAAACCGAGGTAGAGTTGGTAGCCTGGCAGAACCAAAACCTGTGAGCAATCAGCTGGGCAGATCTCACCAACCCGAGCTTACCTGGAAAACCAAATTGCAAATGATGCTTGAACAGTGTTTTGGTGGGAAAGTTACTATTTGTTTAAAATCTTTAGGCCATGTTTGGTTGCTTATTTAGGGATTAATGCATTTTTCATATAGTTAGTGTTAGATTAGTTTTTAAGATTAGTTAGATGATGTAATTAGTTTAGTTAATAGTTTTAATTATGTATTTAGATGTAGTCAATCATGTTTAGTTAGTTAATTTAGATTTAATTAGTTTCTAAGTAATTTTAATCTAGCATTAGGAATAGTTTAATTTGCAATTAGTTTAATTACATGCATTTTTTAGGTTAGTTAGATTTTAGTTTAATTAATCATGTCTTTTCATTTATTTTGCATTTTATTTTAATTTGGTTAATTAGTTTTAATTGTTTTAATTTCTTTTGCAGGTTTTCGATTTTAAGTGCTTGGAATTTTGTAAGTACTCTGAGCTCGGTTTTAGTTACTTATTTTATAGTTTTATTATTTTCTTGCTTTTGGTATTTTCAATTCTAGATTAGTTGATCACCTTTGAAAATTCATAAATTTGCTAGGATATACTTAGGATAATAGTAACCGGTAGTTAATTAGGCTAACAACTTCCCTGTGGACGATATCTCGGGACTCAAAATCCCATTATTACTTGGACGACCCGTGAACTTGCGGTAGATACCCTTAGGGTCCCATCAGAAGGTTTGAAAGTTGTATGATGGATGATTTGGAATTATAGCTCTCAAGTCTTTTACACTTTCAGTCTTCCTTTTATTCTCGCTATACTATTTCTAGCCATTGGATTACTAGAATTGAATTTCTTCTCATTTATAGACATAAAAATCTAGCTATTTGAACCTGTCAGACTTGAGGGATATTGATACTTTACTTCAAGGTATGAATACTTTAAGAACAATTTATGTAAAACAGATAGAAAAGGAATCAATGCCTTAACCCTTGCTTATTGATACAATAATAGAGCATTGTTACACCCATTGAACCTGTCAGACTTGAGGGATATTGATACTTTACTTCAAGGTATGAATACTTTAAGAAGAATTTATGTAAAACAGATAGAAAAGGAATCAATGCCTTAACCCTTACTTATTGATACCATAATAGAGCATTGTTACACCCCACTTCTGGGTGTCTTTTATCCTCATTTACGCTACTACGGTTGGGCTGTGACACAATGCAATTACTAAAGTTCCAAAAATTTACAGCGGAGATATTTAAAATTTAATTCACACTCCCAGGTGTGTAAATACACAAAATTAATTGTAGAATAATATCTTTACATAAAATCCCCATAAAACTGTTATATTTCTAAGGTACAACTGTGCGATACAAGATAATAGATACAAAATACTCTTGTGTATACAAATCTTATACCTTTAAGATTGGTGGGAGCAGTCCCACATAAAAAGAGATCCAAAGACCACCGCTCTCCTACTTCTCAGTATCTGGAGGGGGAAAATAGTGGAGTGAGCAAACCACAGCTCAGTAAGGAATGAATGCTAGTAGGTAGATATCGTACTACCTACATAGCCCATGCATGTATAAACCAAACCATGTTTTCAGTATAAATGGAAATGTTATCAGAAAATGCAGTTAAACGTATATTTCTTATTTGGCATTTTCATGTAACACAAATATTCAGTATTTCCACTTAAAACATGTTTCATAAAACAGTGCTCTCATGGCACAAGTGTTTAATTCCATTTGAAAACATGTCATAAACGGTGCTATCATAGCACGAGCATTCAAAAGTGAGAGGTTTCTCAAATCACAACTCACTTCACTTTTGTCAAATCATTTCTTTTCTGAGTTTACTTAATTTCTCGTATCTCTAAGACAGGCATGGAATTTTCAGCAATCAAATATCCACGACGTATGGCCATAGTCAGTGATCCCAGGCCTTACTGATCAAGTGTGCACAGGGCATCACTTCACCTGAAGGGGGATGGGTCAGTCCTACCCTCTAGCTCATCTCAATCAACCTCATCTCCTCATATACTCATAGTATAAGGTACAACATGTGTCATCTATGCGATACTCATACTCACGTGCACCCAGCACGGTACATCGTATACCAACGGACAACTACACAGTACTGTGTATGACCGTTGACCCAAGTCCATACTCCAACTCTGATGGACTTTTCATCCTGAACCATGTCTCATATACCAGGTGAGCAATCAGCATGACACACAGTCATTGCAAGGCTCCAGCGCGGTACGATTTATTATTAAGGCCTAGCCCGTTTCGAGGCCGTCGGCTGGTATCTCCTTGGGTCCCAGACCCCCAGGTTCAACTCAACTCACTAAAAACATGTGCGAGCTAACACTCCAGCATATTATCATTATAAAACCACGTGTGAGTCATGCTGCAGCACGGTTTATCAAATTATGCAGACGCATACAAGTCAAACTCCAGCATAGTCAAAATCACTAAAACAGGTGTGAGGTAAAGCTCCAACACTATTTCACATCTCAAATCCGATAGGTGGCTACTTTCTCTTTTAAAACTCAAAACATGTTTATTTATGCAGCATGCCTTTCCATGCTAATACTTGTAAAACTAGCCAACCTATCATTATCATTTCTCAATCACAAAGTCAATACGAAATTGAGAAAACATTAAAATGATGCATATCATGCTATTTCCTTACCCCATCCCATTTCTCAATACATATATATCTTAGTACATGTCATGCTTCCATATCATTTCATAGAATTGTAGTATCGTACTAATCCTAGCGATATATCTACAAAATTGCCATAAAATACGTATGAACATTTCTATAGCTAACACAAAGTCCCTTACCTCAAATTACGCTCGTATTTCCTTTGTCACGTATGCTCCGTTCATGATCCGGGTTAACCGTGTTCCACGTTCTTCCAATCTAAATACATAACCATTAAGTCATTTCTTTTCTTTCTCCCAAATATCCTCATTGTCACTTATTCTCCGATTTATACCTTTCAAGCCTTTAAATCATATTTCACTTTTCCATTTGTATCACTTATCTCATTAAACTATTTCTTAAGCTTTCTATAGATTTCCCTCTTCTTAAATTTCTCTTAACATTACTCACTCATCACTGCAAATCATTCTTATCAACATTTTGCTTACCATTCAACCCATACAGTGTCTAGAATCCTTATTTAAATCTTAAGGGTTGAAGAGCTTATCCTTTTTTCTTAGCCAAACTTGTGGTAGCCACAACTCCTTCTCTTGGTCACAACAATATGTGATTTTTGGGTATGTTGGTCTCCTTGCTCCAAGGAACAACTTTCCCTTCTTGAGCTTCTACCAAAATTGGTCGAAATGTGGTGATTTCTAGAGTGAGAAAGCTTGGGTTTTGAGGGAAAATGGCAAGTGAGGTTTGGTGGAGGAAAAGTTCTGAGTTTTCATCTCAATCTCGTGCTCTTTTTATAGATGCAGGCTTATGAGATCGATCTGGTCCTTGTAGAGATTAATCTTTGCACGTTTGGTTGTCCTTTTCACCAACATAACCACTCCCAGATCGATCTTCTCCCCTAATGAGATCAATCTATCGAAGGGCAATTTTCCTCTTAGAGATCAATCTGCCTCTTGTAGGAGATCAATCTGCTCTTTACAGAATCCTTAAGGAGATCGATCTGTCTAGTCTTGAGATCGATCTGTCTCAAACAGAGAGTTAAGGAGATCGATCCTCTTGCCTTAAAATCGATATTCTCATTACAGAATGTTTATCAGATCGCTCTGGCTCCTTTGGAGATCGATCTGTCCTGTTTCATAGCTCAAAATGAAAGCATTTTGGCTCTTCCAGATCGATCTCTCATCCTATGAGATCGATCAGACCCTCATGTTTTCTAGTTTTCCTGCAGTTTTTCTGTAGTAACTTTACTCAAAACATCTTAAATTTGTTGCCATGGTCATTTTCTCATTCAATCATCCTTGAGACTTAAAAATGGCATCCTTTCCTACTTCATACACTATAAAACTCGTGTAGAGTCTTTGTATAGCCAACGGTACATAATACAACTAAATGGGAGTGCATAACTCATGTAAATCTTCATTCCATTTACTACACTACTTATTTCCCATTCCACTCACATTCATCACATGTTTAAGTCCATTTATTCATATTCATACATAATGTAACTTGTACATACAATCACCAACTCTCATTACAAGTGTGTACATTTAACTTATGGAATTTATATCACATATGCTTCACATTACTAGTACATTACAATACTTCATGCATTCATTTACATATGTACAAGGCTAAACCTATACGGGGTCTCACAAGCATTCAACTTCTATCCAACTATAATGATAGGATATCGATTCCTGTATTAAGCCTAAAAATATTTAAATTAAACAGTACTAATAATTTTACCATAGGTATCTATACCTTGAGTAGTCAAGGTATATTTTTTGGTATTTCAAGTTGTGGAATCACTTTAACAATATAAAGACTAAAACATCGAATATGCATATTAAAAATACAACCATTCAAGCATGTGCATAGTTGAGTTTCAAACAATCCGAAAACACCTAGTATGTTTTTTATACATAGGTTCATATTTAAGTTCATGTTAGAAACATGTTAGTGTGATTAAAATTACATTTTTCTTAAGTTTATCAACTCATCAAAATCCCAAATATTTCAAAGCTAACAATCTCCCTTTTTTTTTTGATATTATAAAACTTAAGATGGATTAATTTTAATAACTCTTAATTTGATTTTATTAAATCTTTGCAAACTTATTTTCTTCCCCTAAATATGTGAGTTAATTTCAAGAATGATTTTGCATGAGGGTTAATTCATCCTACACTTCTCCTTTTTTTTTTTTGTAATAGCAAAAAGAATAAGCATTTCAAAACATAGATAATTACAAAAGGTTCTTAAAGAGAATACTAAGTGAGTGACATTCTTACCTATATTTACATGAAGCATTTATCATGTCATCCACATTTTATAATAGAGTTTTCAAGAATGATACAACTTCAAATACCAATATATAAGAAAATTATTGTCATTCACATTACATTGATTGTATTTAAAAGTTCAATTCTAAGTGCATTAATATGTTTACATTATTAGGCCTAAGCACTATATAGATCATGATAATCATTCACCAAGTTTCAATGTGCAGAGCCATAAGCATTTATCACATGATACGATCCTCAAAATAATGATCAAAAGTCATAATAATCAATATAGTCATTTAATTAATCCAATGCAAAACAAGATCACAACCACAAAATAAGATCAATAATAAATTCTTAAAAGATAAGCCTCCATGAAAAGAATTGCTAAAATCATTTAAACATTTCTTCGTTACAAATCATTCAACGAGGATATTACTTTAATTCAAAAATACTAAACAACCATCAACTCATTAATCCATCATTAGTATCAATAATAAGCACAATGGTATCATCCATAAGCATCTTGTAATAAGATCATCATTCATAAATGTTATCTTGCAAATCCAAGTTCAAAGGTTATTAGAATTACACTTAAATATGCCAACAAAATAGTATTAGCAAAGCTTGTCACAAAGTGACTATTGCAAATACGCACCCAAAACCAAAATAAATAAAAAAATCAAATTCATTTGGTCATGTATGAAACCCATACGAGAGTGAAATGCCAGCTTACTTCTTTTTATCATAGTCTTCGAAAAGTGGTTGATTGGTGTAAGACCCGAAATTAAATCGTAAATGTTATGAGGTAGAAAAATGTTCACAAATTTAAAGGAATGGAATTCGGACTGAAAATAAGGATTCAAATCATAAAATGAATGAGTGTTCGTGAAGGAAAGTTTGACTGAATTAATCCCGAACATGTACAAGGGTAAAACGGTCAAAAGATCGAAAGTCGGTATAATTTAACAAGAAATAATTATTAAAAATAATGGATTGAGGAAGTTCGATCAATAACGAAGAATTACATATGTTTTGGGTTAAAATTGATCAAAATATTAATTTTTAAAATTAACCGAAATTTTTGCTGCGAAAAATAATCCCGAAAAATAATCAAAAATTATACCGGGAAGCCGAAATAATACCGAGAAATTAATTTATAGACTAAATGAATAAAATATAATTTTTGTAAGATATTTTGAATATTTTAGACTAATTTAATTAATTAAATAATATTAAAATAAATTATAAATATAAATAAATTAATTAAAAAAAAAGTGAAACAGAAATGAAAACGCGAAAGGAAAACGAAGGAAACAAAGCCGAGCAACCGAGGAAGGCAGGCGTGGCCACTGACGGCCAGGGACCCAGGGGAGGGCCGGCGAAGGAAGCCCGACGCCAGGCGAATCGTCTGCCACCGATGACGCGCTCCAAGGACGTCGGAGAACGCCGAAAAACGGAGGAGAAGGCCGCGGGAAAGAAATGATCACCGGCGGCGAACGGAGGCGATTCGGGCTGAACTAAGGCCTAATTCTGAAAGTTCAGGCGACGACGGTTCTTTCTGCACTAGTAGCAGTCAACGAAACGGTGGGAATCGTCGGCGACGGCCGAGGGAAGTAATGGGTTCCGACGGCCGAGGGAGAAGAGTCGGACCGACGACCTTCCGGCGACCTCGACCGAAGTTGAGGCCAGATTCGAGCTGCGAACGACCTTGCGGAGCCACTGGCGGTGGAAGTTGGTGGAGAACCGACCGGCAAGGCGGTGAACCGGAGCGAACCGAAGTGAACCAGGGTGAACCGACGGTCCGAACCGGTCTGAACCGGACTGAACCGGTTCAGCCAAGAAAGAGAGGAAAAAAAAGGAGAAAAATGGAAAAAGAAAAAGAGGAAAAATTGGGGAAAATTTCAATGATGCAATCGAGCTTCGGGTAAGTCGGTAAGCAGTCGAATTGACCGATTTAAATTTTGAAATATTTAATTTGATAAATAATTGACTGAAAGTTTACCCGAAAATATATTTAATTGTGTAGCTCGACGATTGGCATCGATCGAGAGCTCGAGATAGCCTCAAATTTCGTACTATCATGGAATCTCGAGTAAGTGACCCTTATTTATGATAATTTACATCGTTATGCGTGATATGAATTTAAATTCCGCATAAATTGAATTAGATTTTGGAAATTTAGATAAATTGTCGTAAATAATAAATTTAGCTATTCGAGAGTTAGAATGAGGCCCGAGGAATTGTTAGTGGGCCCAATGAGCCCAATAGGCCTCGATAATGTGAAAATTAGGTGAAAAACGGGCTTAAGGTTGATTAAGGCCCATTAAGGTGCAATCGGGCCCAATAGGGATAAATGGGCCCAATGATTTAAATTATGCCCAGAAAATAGGAAATACAATTAAATTATATGATATCTGACCTGAGGAATAATTATACGCAGTTCCGGGCATTTGATGGGGGAGCAGATCGGACTGCGCGGCGTGACATCAGTGGAAAGGTCAGACTCGACAGGAAAATAAGGTAAGGGAATTTTGTAAGTGCATAGAGATACCTATACGTAATTTTGAGGGGAATTATAGGGTCTAGAATTACTTAAAGTATTTAGAAAATGAAATGATAATTTTACGAAAATCGAGGCTTAGATGAATAAAGAAAAAGACGATTTTGCCCCTTAGAGTAAAATTTACAAAAAAGGGTAGCAAGGCAGATAAATTGCATGATTTCATGTTTTTATTGCTTTATATGAATGTATTGCTTTGATTTAAGCGGATATACACATAGGTTGGCTATTGATTTCTTGAATTATACGAAAGGATACCGGTTTGTACCGGTTACTATTTTACAAGATATTTTATCAAGATTGAGCCACCTATCGTATTTACATGAATAAAAAGAGTGCTAGAGTCTTTATCGCACTCAAGTTTACTGATTTATTTCTCACGAAAAGCCGTACTGGAGCATTGCTCGTACGAGAAATTTGTGTGTGCAGAAAACCGTGCTGGAGCTTCGCTCACACGAGATTTTAGATATCGTGATATGCATAGCGTGGTGCTGGAGCTTCGCTCGCACTAGACGTGAGTTGACATGCATATAGTCGTGCGGAAGCCTCCTGTAGACTGTGTGTCACAGAGAGTTGAGATGCTCGCACGTATACTTTGAGACATGGGTTGGTTATCGACTTAGTATTGGGGTGGATAAGACCTACGGCAGGCACCCCCAGACTATGATATGGGTCCACGGAGTACGCTGTACCGTGTATGTCACACGGAGTACGCTGTATCGTGCAGTCATGATGACTCTATGATGTTACTTGATATTCTGGCGGGTAGGACTTGACCCCACCTCCCGTTGCAGTTGTGATGCCCCGCACACCGGGATCCGTGTAGCCTAGGATCACAGGGATAAAGTATGGCCATAGTCCTCGATTTTCATACAGTAACCTACATGCCTCACATGATATCATATGGTCTGGATAGACCACGACGAACCCGATGGAAGGGTAATGTCCCGATTTATGTTTTTAAAGGAGATGTGATTTAATGAATCAAGGTATTCCCGAGAGATGGGTTTAGCCTTGATGTGATTGTTTTATGATAAAACAAATAAGTTTTAACGTGAAGAGTTTGTAATGAAACAGATAAGTTTTAAAGTGATTAGTTTATGATGAAACCAATAAGTTTTAATGTGACGAGCATGAGATGTCATACATGATGATTTTGTCATGTTGACTTTATATGTTGATTTCATGATTTCTCTTATATGATATATACATACATGTGGCATCGTTTTATTCTTATCTCATGCTCTAAAAGTAAATGATTTTATATCATGCCATTATCAGCACGTAGATAGTATAGTTATCTACCTGCTTACATTATTGCCTTACTGAGCTGTTTATGCTCACCCTTTCATTTTCCACCCCACAGGGTATATTCAATAGAATAGACAGACAGTAGTATTGCATTTTGGTTATCCGCTGCTTCTTATCAAGATCAGGTATACACATTTATATAATTTTTGTATCTGAACATATAGAGGCACAGTACTATATATGAATTTAATATTGGGGATGTATTTATTTAAAATAAATTGATATGTAAATGAAATATGAAAATGGAGTGGTAAATAGGTGAGAGGTGACTAACACCAAATCATAGCCCAACTGTTTAGTAGTGTAACTGTTCACGACGGGTAAGGAAATTAAAAAGCGAAAAATTTACTCTGATTTTTAGATAATTTGGGTCGTGACAATTGGTTAGTCATACCCATCCATGGAATTCTTAAATATAAAATCATCTCATTCAAATACGGCTTTGTCAAGATAAGTAATAGGAGTAGGTACAAAGGGTGTCTTACACCTAACATTAAAGTTGAGATAAAGAAGAATATACGTAAAAGGATACTCAAGACGATGGATTGGTTTGTTCCTTGAATGAAACTAACCATATCCTAAAATAAGAAATGCACGAGATTATGCTTTCACATAATCTTAATGGTATTCTTCCATAAAAAATCTTCATTACGAAGTAAAATATTTTTGCTATGATAGAGTTGAAGATTGTTTATGGCAATGTCATGTAGAACCCAATTGTGAAAGGAAAGATAGGCAGGTTGATCATTTAGGAATCGAATCGCTTAAGGAAATTCATCATTCTCGGAGATAACATCATCATTGGCTATGCCAAAGGCTTGAGACTAGCTTTTGCAAATAATGATAATTTCATGCCATGGAAGATATGATCTAATTCCTGTTATGACATCGCTATCATTTTGAGAGTAAACTATACTAACATTGTTCAGAAAGACGCAGAGGAAGCTCGTTAGGACATTAAGATTGAGTTAGAGAAAGAAATCCTAACCAGAAGCTATGAAAGCATCAAGGTAAGGAATGTTCACTATCATGAGAGTAGAAAAAGATATTTTCCCTTTCTCGATAAGAGTTGATACGAAATTCTTGTAGAACTTTTGTCAAAGTTTTGGATTAAGAAAACTCAAATCTAAATAAGAAGCGGAGGATTGTCCTAAATATAGGGATATGTTGACAGTTGCACATTTGGTATATTTTTAAGACATAGCAAGATTTGGGAAAAAAAGGATACCTACAAGGAAAGAATGAAAAACATCCAATATACTTAATAAGAGTTAAAATTTAGCATAACGAAAGTCATAACGTGAAACCCAAATATTTTCCACTTTATTTCTCATTTGGAAAAAACTAAGAAGTAATTGAGAACTCAGAATAATATTATGCAGGCCCGAAACCACCGAAGCACTTGAGTTAGTGGCGTGGGGCCCAACGGGACAAAAATCGAGGTAAGGCTCTAAGTTTGAGAATTACTTAAGAATTACATGTATAAGCATGGAATGATGTGTAGAAGTGAAAACTAAGGTATTGGAAGTGAAAGAGTTAGTAAAACTCGGGTTTATGCTAAACAATGAAAAATGGCCTAGTAAGAAATAAATTTGGAATAAATTCTAGAAATTAAAAAAAAATATTTCAAGGCCATAGGAAATTAGTATAAGGCTTTTAACATGAGGAATGAAAATCAAATGGAAAGATGGAGGTTTCTGGGATCAAATTAATTTTTAAAGTCAACCGAAACCTTAAGCCATTTTGCTCAGTAATGACTGAATCGCTCAAATCGAGCTCAATCGGGGAACTTTCCTTAAACAAGTGACCCCTATATTTTTATGAGACATACTAAAGACATAGTATAACAATTAGGAATGATAATTCAGAGGAAATTGGATTAGAAATAATTTTTATAAAATTTTCAAAACATAATAGAAAATTCCCCTGCTTGAGAAAATAGACGAGCCGATAGAAATTGAGTAATTTGAAGACCCTCAAAAAATTGGTTGACCCTAAAATTTTCTAGATATAAAATAAATTGGATAAGGTTTTTGGAATAGTAAAATGCACCTCCAACCGACCTTGGATGAGAGAGAAACACTCTCCCCTTTCTGCCGCAGGCGGTACCCCCTAGCCTCACTTGTGCAATTTTTTGGCGGTCTTCCGACCACTTTCAGGCGATAGTCAAAATAATCAAATCTTCTTCCTTCAGTTCTCTATAACAAATAAAAATTCAAGTCACAAAGGAGTCCATTTGCTAGGTGAAAAACTAGAAAGAAAAACAGAGGCTGAATCTGCCTTGTTTTGATGTGAGAGAAAGTTCAATTTTTAGAAGTTTTTGGTTGGATTTTTGGGTAGTCTTTTATGATTATAAACTATATATATATATATATATATATATATCTTGAATTATAGTTGAAGACCAATTTGGAGGATAAAAAACGTCGTCAACCTTGGTCAAAGCTAAGGTAAACTTGATGAATGATGATAAACATGTGATATGTTCTTATTTGATGTTTTTGAATGATTTTTGGTTAAGTATAATTGAAATAAATAATTTCTTGGAAAGTGTATAGGTTCAGCCAGCCTAGGTTTCATGTGTTTTTAATGAAATTTGGATGAATTCATGGTTGTTAACAGTTAAATTTATACCGAAAAAGTACGATTTATAGTTTCGTTTAGTGAAAAATCGAAAGGTGTGAGAATTGGTAAAATTGGATTTATGACAACTATGAATTATGGATGTGAATGAGTATTTAAGTCATTAAGATGGTGAATGTGAAGTTAGAATAATAAAATTTGCTAAAATAGCTTAAATCGGCACTTAAATCAGTAAAATCGAGAAAATAGAAAAAGTTGACAAAAAAATCAAAATTGGTCAACATTTAAGGAGATAAATACATATTTGGATATGTTGAGATGAAATTGAATGATATTTTATGAATTGACATTGTTTTGGGCAGCTCAGGAATTCAACATGCAAATCGAGATAATCTCGAGACTCGACGATTTTGCGTTGCCCCAAGGTCTACGAGGTAAGGGATGCATTTTAAGCAGTTGTCATGATCCTTATTCCACCGAAAATCCACTACAAATTTTGGCCATTTTTAAATTTAATGTTTGACCTGTTATTTATTGATTGATCTTTACCTTTACTTTACCTGATCATGAACTACTACACCACCAATAGTTGGGCTGTGTATCGATGTCAATCTCATCCAACAAAATCATTTGAAATTTCAATTCATTTAAATGTAAACACTTGTATTTCTAAATCAAAGTTGTCATTTACAGGTGCTTACAAACTCTCTACATCCCTAAAAGTACATTAAAGGATATTACTGCGCTTATACATATCTAGATACAAAAGCCATACAAATGTGTATACCTCGTGTGATGGGATGCAGCAGACACCAAAAATACAGTCCTCAGTCGCTCTCTCTCTCTCTCTATCTACAGTAAATGCTCTATATATGGGGAAAATAAGGGGGGAGGGTGAGCAAACCACGCACTAAGTAAGGCAATCATGCGATCAGGTAGATAACTGTACTATCTACGTAGTCGTGATGCCATGCATAAATCAGATATTTATTTATCATATTCCAAAACGTATGCTCGTGCTTGTGTCAATGCCATGCAAAGCTAATCATGCTATATAAATCAGTGCATAGTTAATAAAACATGGCATGGAAAAATCATCATGAGAAATCAAGATTAATACATGGAAAGTCATCATGCACAGTGCACTTAAAAGCGTTTCCAATTCTTAACACAAGCCAATATAAAATCATCACTCGTCAGGACTCAGCCCCTCCCATGGACTATCCTAACCCACAACCACATTTCAAAGCATGGATTTATCAATTCATAAACCAAGAAACATGTGAGAGAGGCAATATAATAAGGAAAATATCCTTTAGGACTATGGCCATATCCTCTGTGATCCCAGGCTACACAGATCCTAGTGTGCGGGATATCGCCTCAATCTGCTTCCGCATGGGAAGTGGGTCACGTCTACCCCCCAGTCCATAGCAGAATCTATCGTCCAAAGACGACATATATAATATCACACACGGTACAACATACCGCATGCTACTTACATGGTACAACGTACTCCGTGGACCCATATCATCACAATATATCTTGCCTCATCTCAATACGCACGTGCGAACCTATTTAATTTGGGGTGGCACACAACCTACGTGAAACTCCCAGCACAGCTCCCAACATGTCACAAAACCACGTGCTTGTAGTCTCAAGCATGAAAACAAGTATGACGGACATCTAGTGTGAGCTATGCTTTAGCACCATATCAAAACTAGTATAAAAATCTGTACGAGCTAAGCTCTAGCACAATGTCATAAAATCCATGTAAAACTCTAGTGTAAGTATCGCTCCAGCACCAATGCATGTGTAAACATGTCAAATCTCGTGCGAGCAACGCTCTAGCACGTTTCATTTCCTCAAACTCATGTAGGTGGCTTTCTTTGCAAAAACATGGTTATAAAACCAAATCAAGTTATTTCTCGTGTAAATTATTTCAAATGCTAGCCAACCTACCAATCACATGCTAAAAAGTAATAAAAGGGTTTTCAAAGTGTCGTGCTCTTGTTTTCATGAACATTTCTCAAATTCCCTTTCTTTGTCCTTCAAACACCCATTTCATTCCTATTTTCACAAATATTCTAAAAAACCATAATGTGCATAGATATCACTAAGAGTCCACACAATTCCCTTACCTCGATTCTCTGAGAAGCAATTCCTTCCTTTCGCTCCCACTTTCGTGATTTCACTCAACTTGCTCTTGTTTTATCCCTGGGAGCTACAAATATACATCAATCATTTGAGTCAATACCAATAACTCATATTCCAACTTCAATAAATTCGATATATCTTATTGAGCGTATTTTATTGAGTTTGGCTCATTATCATATTTGACCATCATTATGCCACTTCCAGTCCCTTTAACTAGCAACACACTTGGCTACTTATCAAATACTTGACATAAATGTTTATATATAATCTTCCATCATTTGTGCATTCTCTACAATCACCATTTATACACATTTTTATCACTTGACTAACCTCACAATGTGGCTTCATCCAATCATCTCGAAATCATGTACATTGTCTCACTAATAACTTGATATAATCATTTTCATCATCAAATCAACCACATTTTACTTTCTCACACTAAACTCATTCTAGGTTAGGCTTATATCACTATATTCTAAGTAGTTTCAATCATCAATGCATACACCAATCTACTCACAACAACAACTAGATGAATATACTTAGAGTTCATGTATTGGAAACTCACCTAGCTTAACTTTCTTCTTTTCCGAGTTTGGAAGACTCCTTAGATCATCCAATCCAATGAGTTGAATGTTGGCTTCAAGCTATGTTGCTCTTCTCCCCAAGATGAACAACTTTGGCTCTAATAGCTTTTCCTCAATTCTTTTTGGAAGAGGGTGCCTTCAAGAGAGAGAAAGCTTGGTATTTTTGGTAACAATGGAAGATGTGTATTGGTTTGTTGAAGAAGAAGGTTTTGCCATGGGATATTTATAGATTGAGAGGGATGACATCGATCTGCTAGGGTAGGAGATCGATCTTCTCGTGGTTTTTATCCTCAAATTCTCAAGTTTTAGAAAGGAAGAGATCGATCTGCTCAACGGGGAGAGATCGATGTAGATCGATCTAGACTTGGCAGAAGCTTGAGGAGATCGATCTGTTCATGGGGAGAGATCGATCTGCTCATTACAGAATACAATGGAGATCGATCTGCACTTAAGGGGGAGTCGATCTGGGTTTGTTAGAGGCAAGTGAATATCGATTTGGTCATTGGGGGAGATCGATTTGCCTTGGCATATTCACTTGAAATGGCTCTGTTTTGTACAAGGGATCGATCTTCCTTGAATGTGAGATCGATCTAGCCTCTATTTACAGCCCTTCTGCTGCATTTTTCATAATTCTTCTAATGATTAATTCCTATTCCATTGCTTTAATACTCATTTTGAATTTTAATCCCACTTCGAGTATGGAAAGACTTATTTCCTATGATTTTCGTATTATGAAACTTGTGTGTATTGCTTGGAAATCAGAATGGATACACAAATTTACTGTCCATGAATCATCATTTTGTTTCTTCATTACTTATCTTCAATCCAAGTGTATAAAGTTTTATTCGTTTAGTTTATGGCCACTTCAGCCTTTATTCATCCTTTATTTTTATCTTGACACTCATTCAGCCCAATGCAATACATTCACATTTACATGGTCTAAAATCACTTGTCTTATAATTCCATTTACATATATTACAAAGTTATACATATATGGGGTCTCACAGTAATATTGGCACTTCAAATATCTTGTTTGATTTATGAAATCATATAGCATGCTTGAAGTTATAGAAAAGGTATTCCAGAACTCGAAAGGTTACTATTCCCTCTAAACCAAAAAACCTTATTTTTCTAGCTCTTCAAATGTGCTTTTCGGTACTAGTGAATCGTTTTTAAATTGTGATTTGCTATGTGAAAATGATACCTTATAAATTAATGTTAATGTATATGAGCTAGAAATAAAGCATTGAATTCTGTGAGTTATGGGCTGATAGGCTCGAGAAAGAAGGAAAAAGTTTTGTTTTGAGACTAAGGCCACATGTAGTTTACACGACCTGTCCTGTACTGCACGTGTGGAGTCTGGACCGTCGTGGTGCATGCCTCATACCACTTGGTGTACGTTCAGTCCCTTGTGGTGCATGCTTAACCACGTCGGGTATTTGTGCCACTCGGTGCGTTGTTTCTGCTACTCCATGTTCTGTTTATCATTGTTTAGTGACACAGGGCACTGTATGACCCTGATCTAGTCTACAGTCCCTTAACATGGCCATAGGTACCTGTCTACGTGAACATGACCCATGTTGCTATGTGTCTCTGCCTAGTCTCCACGAATTGTTGAGTATGATTTTAAAGTAAAGTTATAAGCTATGAGATTTGTATGCTACGTGATCCATAAGTTACACGAGTTGCAAATTTCATATGCTAGTCATGATATCTCATGTGAATTGACTCGAACATTTAAACTAAACATGTTTTTATTTTTGGTCACGTATGCGATATTTCATATAACTTGATTTACAATGTTTATTTATACATGTTTTACTACTAAGACTAGTTTAAACGCATGTCTTACTGGACTTGAAGAGCTCATCCCTTTCCTTTACCTTACAGAGTATTTGCAATGATCAATCTCCTACACATGTCGTATAATGGTCGTGAGCGAGTAGACCCTACCTCCCTTTTTGAGCTACTTTTGTAAAAGCAATGTATACTTTTACTTTACTACCAAACTTTCTATAAAGCAGACAGACATTGTACAGAATGCTTTGTGATGTAAATTAAGTAAGGAGGAATGTAAATAAAGTTGTAAATACGCAATTTGCATAATATTATATATTTCAGAATGCTAAAGTCCGGAAATGAGAATGGATGTACTATTAAGTAAGAAAAGGAAATTAAAATCAACTGGTTGTGATTATAAACTGCGTTTTGTACCTTGCAGGATGGTTAGGATAAAAATACGTTGTTATGCTGGTAAAATTTTTACGAAATAAAAGGGTTAGAAAATCGGTACTGATAGGAATACAACTTAAGTAAAGGATATAGAAAGTTAAAATCAGCCCATATTTCCATGTTTGAGGTGCTCCATAATTTACGTAATATCAGAGCAAAAGTTATCGAGTACTGTTAATGTCGGCTAGTGAAACTAGATTACATCCCAAATCTTCCATGTTTGTCAGGTTATAAAGTAAGTATATTTGTCAGGGTATACGTGTCCACCTCCCCTTCAGCCTAAGAGCCCTACTGCTAGAATAAGGTGGCTCGAAGAAGGCATGCAGAGTATGAGGGAAGGATTGAGTGCTCTTATTACCATGTTTGCCCAACAGTTTGGGGTAAATACGTTTGGTACTAGTGCTACTACCACACATGCTCCTACTTCTCCTCCTCCTCCCCCACCACAAGACCCTCCGCAGCTTTAGTTCCTCATCCTACAGTCCCACAACCTAGAGATGATAGAGATACGCAAAGGCTGCGAGACTTTCTGAGAATGGATCCCTAGAGTTCACAAGGGTGAAAGATCCGATCAAGGCCGAGGAATGGACATTAGACCTCGATACAGTATCTCAGTATCTAGGGTGCACAGATGCAGAGAAAGTGACCATGACCAGTTACATGCTTAGAGGTCAAGCCAAGTTCTGGTGGAGGGCCACGTAGACAGCCTTAGCTGGGAATCTAGCAAATATTGCATGGGATGCCTTCCGTAATGCATTTCAGGCCCATTACATTCTGCCTATAGCACGGATGAAGATGCAAGTAGAGTATTTAACTTTGGCTTAAGGGAGTTTGACCGTAGATGAGTATGAGAATCAAATCACTACCCTATTAAGATATAACCCAAAAACCATTATGGATCCCATATACCGGACTGAGAGATTCTTGGCAGGTTTGAGATTAGGGATCTGAGATAGATTACTGGGATTTTAGTTCATAGATTTTAAGGATGCCTTGGGATTCGCTCAAGAAGTTGAAAGGGGCCTGGATGTGACACAAGCTGGGCATGGGTACAGAGGTAAGGGCCGAGATAAGGGAAAGAGAATACAGACATCCCGATTTGAGATGAGAATGAGTCAGCTGAAGAGGTAGAGAACAGAGGAACCTTAAATAAGGGTTGAAAAGCTCAAGACCCCCAGTAGTGCTAACCCTGCCCGAGGCCCTAGCATCGAGTTACATAGATGTAAAAACTGTGGCATAACGCATCAGGGGCTTTACCGTTGGACTATAGGTGCCTGCTTCAGATGTGGTGAAGTAGGACATCAGATTAAGGATTGCCTGCAGACGAGAAGCTATGAGCTTCGAGAACAGACAAAACAAATTGAGAGGCATATACAGATTCCCCCGAGATAGGTCTCGCAGTGAAAAGCAACAGCTGCAGATAAGGGTAAGAAGCATGTCTCATAGGGATATGTGCGAGCTATAGATGAGGAGACTGCTGACACCTCCTCCGATGCTATCAAAGGTACACTCATGGTCTGTAATTGCAACGAACATGTTTTATTTGATTCAGGTGCTACACACTCCTTTATCTCCTCACAGTCTGCACGTAAATTACATCTAGAACTTAAACCTTTGGATCACACGTTACGTATTAGCACACCCATGCACGAATCACAATTGGCTGATATGGTGTGTAAAAATTATGAGATTAAGGTAGGAGATAGAAAATTGTTAGCAGATCTAATTGTGTTGAATATGTCAGGTTTTGATGTAATCTTATGCATGAATTGGATAGCTATCAATCGTGTAAGTCTAGATTGCTACACTAAGACCCTAACCTTCTCCTTACCTGAAAAGTTTGATGTATGTATTATTAATAATAAATAAAGTACATGGTGTTAAATTTTACGAAGTTATCAGGTATTAAATTAATTAAAAATTGATGACAGTATATATTTTTATGAAAGTGATATTGCCTTTATTTCAAACAATAGTTGGGAAGCACTAAGTATCCAGAATGTTCTAGTTGTATGTGAATTTTTTTATGTTTTTCCAGATGAATTGCTGTGGCTACCATCAGAAAGGGAAGTTGAGTTCGCAATTGACCTAGTACCCGACACTCAGCCTATCTCCAAGCCACGTTATCAAATGACATTGGTTGAATTGGAGGACTTGAAAAAGCAGTTGCAAGAATTGTTTGATAAGAGATTTATTAGGCCGAGTGTGTCTCCATAGAGTGCTCCGATACTATTTTTCAGAAAGAAAGATGATAGTCTCCATCTGTGTATTGACTATAGGTTGTTAAATAAGGCAACAAAAAGGAACAAGTGTCAAAAATAGATAATTTGTCTAATCAGTTAAGGGGGGCTTCAGTGTTCTCAAAAATAGACTTGAGATTTGGTTTTCATCATTTGAGAATTAAGTAGGCTAATGTACTGAACACAGCTTTCCGGACCCAATACGAGCACTATAGATTGTTGGTGATCCCTTTGGACTGACTAACACCCCTGCTGCCTTCATGAATTTCATAAATGATATTTTTTGGGAGTTTTTGGATAGGTTTGTGATGGTGTTCATTGATGACATACTGATCTATTCTAAGTCCCAGGGCTCGAGCAACATTTGAGGAAAGTGCTCCAAACCCTCCGTGAGAAGAAACTGTATGGAAAATTCAGTAAATGTGCATTCTGGTTGGAACAGATTGCCTTCCTCGGATACATTGTATTTAAGGATGAGGTGTCTGTAGATCCGTCTAAGGTGGATGAGTGCTGAAATGGGACAGACTGAGGACAGTGACAGAGTTTGAAGTTTTTTAGGATTGACAAGGTACTACCGAAGATTTGTGGAAGGATTTTCTTGGATTGCAAGTCCACTGACTAGACTGACCCGTAAAGATGCCTCATTTGAGTGATTAGAGCAGTGTGAGCAGAGATTTCAAGAGCTCAAATGTCGGTTGACCACAGAACCAGTCTTAACCATTTTGAGTGGCTCAAGAGGATTTGCAGTTTATAGTGATGCCTCCTTTTAGGGTTTGGGCTGCGTACTAATGTAAGATGGTAGAGTGGTTGCTTATGGATCTCGTCAGGTTAAAGACCATGAACGTAACTATCCCACTCATGACTTAGAATTAGCTGTAGTAATTTTTGCACTGAAGATATGACAGCATTACTTATATGGAAAAGATTCTAGATTTTCACTGCCTATAAGAGTCTCAAGTATATTTTTTATCAGAATGAGCTTAATATAAGGCAGCAAAGGTGCATAGAGCTCTTGAAGGATTTTGACTGTGTGATTTTGTACCTATCACAGCTGACTTTTACCATAAGCCACTACAAATTTGTCGCATTTTATTACCTTTCTTTCTATCATAATTCCAAACATCAGTTGGGCTATGATTCGATATTAGTATCATCGCTTACCATATCATTCATTCATTATCATACCGACATGTCAATATTATTATCTACTGATTGTAATTACTTCTGTATCATAAGTGAGCTCACATATATATATATATAAATACAAATACAACCCCCATTATTACATTGTTTACATCACTGTGCTGTTTATATGTTCAGATACAAAATCGTACGTGATGTGTATACCTCTCGCTCAATGGGAAATGTAGCGGGCAAAAGGAATGCTAGTCCTCAGCCGCACTCTATCTACTGCGAATGCTCTATAGAGATGTGGAAAATAAAAGGGGTGAGCTGACTAGCTCATAAGAAAATCAGGCAAACAAGTAGATAACTACATTATCTGCTGAAAATACTTCTATGCCATGAAATACTCTTTCCTTAATTTCACCTTTAAAGCATCTATTAGAAAATTGATATAATACGTACATATAATTCACATGTACTGAAATCATGCTGAGTTCTCAAATATAGGCATTTCATGTAAAACATTGCATCTTTATAAATTCATAATGCCTTTAAATAAATCATGCCATTTATATTCAAACATAGTAAATATGGCATTTTCAGCAATTGAAACATATAAATTAGGTTCCGACCTATCCCTCAGGTCTACCTGAAATCATAAAATCATGTGACATAATCTTGTGAGACTCAATGGCTAAATGCAATAATATCCAAGACTATGGCTATATCCTATACTGTGATCCCAGGCTACATGGATCCCGGTATGCGAGGCATCACTGCTGCAATGGGAGGTAGGTCAAATACTCGCAACCGCCAGCTATCAACTCCACATATCACTCCAAACAATACATGGTACAATGTACTCCATGACACATACACGGTACAACGTACACCCGTGGACCCTATCTCAAATAGATACTCAATGCCACGTCTCTAAATCCACATGCAAACATCTCATCGGTGTTACACTCAGTCTACATGAGGAAATCAATATGGTTTTAAATATGTCATGTATATCACATCAATGTTACAGTGCGCGCCTTGAGTGCGACTCACAGTCGACACTCCGCTCAAACACTATTTCACACATATAAAAAACTCAAACACTAGCTCATGCTTATTTATATTTCAAATTAAGTACGAGTAATCGCTCAAGTACTATGTCATGCACAAAACTCATTAAAATCATGTCAGACCCATATTTTATGTAGCTTGTTCCTTATGATTCCTAGGTGTATGAACACTCTATTATTATAGTTGAATCATAAGAAGAGTATTTACTTGATTTAAAGCGTACGTGAAATGATTTAACGGATATAAGCTACATAAAAGCCTAATACGAGCTATAAGAGCCACAGGCTAAACTGAGTGGATCTGAATCATTCTGATAGAAGAGAAGAACATAAAATGAGAAAATATAGAGAGCTCATGAAGGAAAGTAGGTTTGATTTAGTCCCGAACACAGAGAACAAGAGTAAAAGCTAAAAAGGGTAAAACAGACCTTTTTAACGATTTAAGGTATTTAAGGTATTTAAGGTATTTAAGGTATTTAAGGCACATTTACATACCAAAAATGGCTAAAACGTAAAGACGAGAGTGTAAAACATAAGATATGACGCATTCAAAATTTCGAGAAAAAGTTAACTTGGTCAATGATTAAGGAAAAAGTCAGCTATAGTTAAGAAAAGTGGACTTTTACCATAACTGACTAACCATGGTTAAAAATTAACCTAAGTATGGAGAAAAAGTTGAGGAAAAATATTTTTGGTCAGAATACAAGATAATCATCCTTGGAAGTAAGGAAAATTTATTCGGATAGATTCTAGATTAAATTCAACTGGTAAAAACGTGATGGGCCAAAGTGAAGATTTTAAAGCCCATTAAGGTATACTAAGTGTAGATCGAATTTCTTAGGTCCCTTAGACCAAATTGTTGGAGTGATTGATAGGCCAAATATTTAGACAATTAAAGGCCTGATGTATAGTAAAAATTTCAGACCGAAATCCCAATAGGAAGGCCCAAACCGAGAGGCCCAATTGTAAGGCCCAAATGGATTAAAATTAAGCCCATTAGTTTAAGGTGTGCGTGGTATCACCCTTTTTTTTACATCTCTCTACAAAGCATCAGCAGTAGAGCGAGTACGTTTGAGGGATAATATTCCTGTTGTCCGCTGCTATTTCCTATCGATCGATAGGTATACATATCTTATACGGTTTTGTATCTAAACATATAAACAACACAGTCATGTATACGATATATATCATGGGGAATGTATTTGTATTAGATTTTATATGAGCTCACATGTCTTATAAAAGAAGTTACAATTAGAGATAGCATATTAACATGTATGTATGATAATGGATGATATGGTAAGCGAGGATACTGACATCGAATCACCGCCCAACCGTTGATAAGGATAAAGGTAAGTTAAAATGCGAAAAATTTGTAGTGGTTTTGTTTAAGTCATGGAGGGTTATGACAGAATGGTACTAGAGCAGAGGTTGGTCTGATGTGAGTCGATGTTAGTAAATAGGAAAGTGTACATCCTCATAGTATTGTGCCGTGTTTAGATATAACTTTGTATACCATATAAGAAACAGACTAATTCATGATTGTGAATGCAAGAACTTAGCTTATATGGTGAATACTCGTAGTGGTAGAGGGACGAGAGGTATGGCTCTAGGCCGTAGAGATAAGCTCGAGAGTCGAGCTGCTACTGAGCCATTTCCTACCCATAAGACTCCAGGTGCTGCTGAGGTACCAGAGAGTGCTAAGGTGCACTTCACGAGGTTAGAGCATAGCCTGGAGATGATAGTGGAGATATCGGTAAAGACGATGCCAGGTAGGCAGGGACAGGAGGCAGGAACTACGACAGGAGAGGCAGTTGCCCTTGATATGCCTACACCGACAGCTCATGCACTACGGACTACAGATACTCCTACACCCCCACCAGTTTTGAGTAGTAGTGGATTAGGGTACGAATGTGATTTGGATTGGTTGCGACAGTTTCAGAAGTTTAGACCTCCATCTTTTAGTAGGGTCAAGGACCTTGTTGCTATTAAGGAGTAGGTTGGAGAGATAGAGAAGCTCTATGGATTCTTCGAGTGTATGAAATCAGAGATGGTCACATTTGCTACGTTCCTACTAAAGGGATCTGCAGAGCATTGGTGGAAGTCCACCAGACCCATATTGAGAGCCTAACATACAGATATTAGTTGGCAGATATTTCAGGATGCCTTTAGGAGGTAATTTGTTCTAGATACCACATATCAAAAAATACAGGCTGAGTTTTTCAGACAAAAACATGGGAGTTTGTCCGTGGATGAGTATGAAACTAGATTCTTATCCCTGGGAAGATATGACCCAGACACCATGTATAGTGAGACCAGGAAGGTCCACAGGTTCATTAATGGACTGAGACCGGCTCTGCGGTCCAGATTCATCCCATTGGATATAGCCACATATTAGGAAGCAGTGCGTAGGACGCAACTGTACGGGTAGGATTATGAGAGGAGTGCTTTCAAGTTTGAGAAGTTTAGTCTGAGCCGTGATAGAGAGAGGAAGAGATCGACTAGAGATAGAGGTTTTGATTATCGAGGAGGGAGGAGACTCTTCGGTAAGAGACAACGGATTGAGAAGGCACGAGAGAGACCTGCTAGACCTCCTGCTTATCTAGCCATAACTCCAACGAAGGGTATTATCATTGGAGGACAGATACCTACTACTGATTAGTGCAGTAGATATGGTAGACATCATGGAGGTAGACCTTGTCCGTTAACGCCTATAATGTGTTTTCGATGTAGGAAACCAGGACTGCTCCACTGAAGGGCAAGGAGCAGAGAGAGCTCCAATTGATACTTCTGTTTCGTGGAGGAGAGCGACAGCAGAAGAGAAGGGGAAGCCAGTGATTGGTCGAGGACGCGTACATGCTTTGGACCAGGGCACAGCTGATGCTTCTTCGGATGTGATACGAGGTAACATCCTGATTTATGATATTGAAGCATATGTTTTAATTGATCCTGGTGCCACGCTTTCATTTGTATCGCCTTCATTTGCATGTAAATTAGCAAGACATGTAGAGCGTACACCGTTATGTATGATGACGTTGATTAGTATGCCTATGAATAGTTATCAACTTGTAGAGTATGTATTTAATGATTGCAAGTTCAGAGTAAGGAACAAGGAGATGATAGCTAATCTAATATTGCTAAGTATGAGTGACTTTGATGTAATCTGAGGAATGGATTAGTTATTTGCAAACCATGCTGTTTTAGATTGTTATGCTAAGATAGATATGTTTCCTAACCCTACTAGTTATGTTGTAAAGTTTAATGAAAATAAATGAAAGTAGTAGTTTTGACTATAATAACGATATACTCTACTGACTGAGAAACGAATATGTTGAAGGTTTCATTGCGTACGTGGTAGATACAGATAAGGCACATCCAGAGTTGTTAGATATTCCTGTGGTCAGTGAGTACCCAGATGTTTTTCTGGATGAGTTACCAGGGTTACCACCAGATAGAGAGATAGAGTTCTGTATAAACGTGGTGCCTGATGCAGACCCTATTTTGAGACAACCTTATCGTATGGCCTTAGTTGAGCTGGAAGAGCTCAAAAGACAGTTGTAGGAGCTATTAGATAGGGGTTTCATTAGACTGAGTGTTTAACCTTGGGGAGCACTGATTTTGTTCGTAAGGAAGAAGGATGGGAGCCTCCGATTG
Organism: Firmiana major; assembly: GCA_033439115.1. Taxonomy (NCBI): domain Eukaryota; kingdom Viridiplantae; phylum Streptophyta; class Magnoliopsida; order Malvales; family Malvaceae; genus Firmiana; species Firmiana major. The sequence goes on along the minus strand of CM065901.1, from coordinate 67,399,656 downwards.
TGTATAGATTACCGATTGTTGAATAAGGCTACCATCAAGAATAGGTATCCCCTCCCACGCATTGACGACTTGTTGGATTAGCTTCGGGGAGCACAGATCTTTTCTAAGATTGATCTGAGGTCTAAGTATCATTAGCTGAGAGTTCAGAGTGGAGATGTACCTAAGACAGCGTTTCGTACCCGATATGGCCATTATGAGTTTTTGGTTATGCCATTCGGATTGACGAATGCTCCTGCGACTTTCATGGCTTTGATGAATGATGTGTTCAAGCCATATTTAGATCAGTTTGTTATTGTCTTCATCGATGACATATTGGTATACTCGAGATCCAAGGATGAGCATAAGGAGCACCTCAGAATTGTATTGCAGATTCTTTGAGAGCAGAAGTTATATGCTATGCTCAGTGAGTTTGTCTTTTGGTTAAAGGAGATCTCATTTTTTGAACACGTTGTGTCAAGTGATGGTGTATCAGTAGATCCATCCAAGATAAAGGCTATAGTTCAGTGGGAATAGCCGAAGACAGTTACTGAGATTAGGAGTTTTTGGGGTTTAGCTTGATATTATCAGAGATTCGTTGTGGGATTTTCGAAGTTGGCAGCTCCATTGACACATCTCACTCGAAAGAGTGTACAGTTTGTATGGAACGAGGATTATGAGAAGAGTTTTCAAGAGCTGAAGCATCGATTGACCGCTACTCTAATTCTCACTATCCCTACTAGCTCAAGAGGATTTGCAGTGTATAGCGATCCTTCGCATCAGGGACTGGGCTATGTATTGATGCAAGATAGGAGGGTAGTTGCTTATTGATCCAGACAGCTAAAGGATCATGAGAAGAACTATCCGACCCATGATTTGGAGTTAGCAGTAGTAGTGTTTGCGTTGAAGGTGTGACGCCACTACTTGTATGGTGAAAAGTTTTAGATATTTCCCGACCACAAGAGCCTCAAGTATCTGTTCTCACAGAATGATCTGAATATACGACAGAGAAGATGGCTAGAGCTTTTGACGGATTATGATTGTGAGATACTTTATCATCCAGGTAAAGCTAACATTGTAGCTGATGCTTTAAGTAGGAAGAGCCTAGGGATGGTATTGTACATGATGGTTAGGGTACATGAGTTGCTAGAACTGGTTCCAGCCTCAGTTTGGGTGTTGTGCCTTTTAACATGGATACAGGCTATGTGATAGCTAGTCTACACTTGGAGTCAGATCTGTTGGACAGGATTAAAGTGGCTTAGCAGACTGATCCTTTTTGTATTGATGTGAGTGGTCAGATGTAAAGGGTCACAGTGACTAATTTTGAGTTGACATCTGATGGACTACTAAGGTTCAGAGGCAGATTTTGTGTTCCTGAGGATCCAGGACTCAGGAGATTGATATTGGTCAAAGCTCATTCGTTGAGGTACACATTACATCCGGGGAGTAACAAGATGTATCAGAACCTCCAGAAGCTGTACTGGTGGTCAGGTATGAAAAGAGATGTAGCAGATTTTGTGACAAAATTTCTCGTATGTCAGCAGGTAAAGGTAGAACATCAGAAGCCAAGAGGGTTATTGCAGCCTCTACCTATACCACATGGAAATGGGAGCATATCACTATGGATTTCGTGATGGGTTTACCGAGGATTTGTAGGAATCACAATGCTATATGGGTGATCATCGACAGACTGACGAAGTCAGCCCACTTCTTAGCTATGAGAGCTACCAATACTCTGAGTTCATTGGCAGAGCTGTATGTATGCGAGGTAGTGAGGTTACATGATGTACCAGTGAGCATAGTCTCTGATAAGGATTCCCGCTTCACTTCCTACTTTTAGGAACATTTTCAGGAAGTCATGGGAACCCAGTTGAGTTTGAGCATCGCTTTCTATCCTCAAACAGATGGTCAGTCAAAAAGGATTATACAGACTTTGGGGGACATGTTGAGAGTGTGTGTGCTAGATTTTAGAGGCTCCTAGATGATCACTTACCACTAGCCGAGTTTGCTTACAACAATAGTTATTATTCAAGTATCGGGATGGCACCATATGAGGCTTTATATGGCCGTAGATGTCATTCCCCTATTGGATGGGACAATTTGGGTGACCATAAGATTTTCGCTCTTGACTTGGTTACACAAGCATCTGAGGATGTTCGTTTGATTATAGTGAGACTGAGGACAGCTCAGAGTAGACAAAAGCGTCACGCTAATAAGAGATGAAGGCCACTAGAGTTTGCAACTGGTGAATCAGTGTTTTTGAATGTTTCTCCTTTCAAGAGCATAGCGAGATTGGGAAAGAGAGGAAAGTTGAGTCCTCGCTAAATTAGACCATTTGAGATACTTGATTAAGTGCGAGATAAGGCCTATAAGTTGGCATTGCCACCAGACTTATCAGGTGTTCATAACATCTTCCACATATCGATGCTTCGGAAGTATCACCCGAATCCGATACATGTGATTAGTTATGAGCCGTTGGAGCTCAGAGAGGACATGTCATATGTTGAGAGACCGATTCGGATATTGGATAGGAAGGAGAAGGTCTTGAGATCAAAGACTATCAGATTAGTGAAGGTTTCTAGTAGCATCATACTTCAGAGGAGGCTACTTGAGAGTTGGAGAGCCTGATGCGAGAGAAGCATCCACATTTGTTTGACGACTGACTTGGTTCTAATTTGGAGGACCAAATTTTCTTAGTTGGGGAGGATTGTCAGACCCATATTTTACGTAGCTTGTTCCTTTTGATCCTAGGTGTATTAACACTCTATTATTACAGTTGAATCATAAGAAGAGTATTTACTTGATTTAAAGTGTACGTGAAATGATTTAACAGTTATAAGCTACATAAAAGCCTAATACGAGCTATAAGAGCCACAAGCTAAACTGAGTGGATCTGACTCATTCTGACTGAAGAGAAGAACTTAAAATGAGAAAATATAGATAGCTCATGAAGGAAAGTCAATTTGATTTAGTCTCGAACACAGAGAACAAGAGTAAAAGCTAAAAAGGGTAAAACAGACATTTTCAACGATTTAAGGTATTTAAGGTATTTAAGGCACATTTACCTACCGAAAACGGCTAAAACGTAAAGACGAGAGTGTAAAACATAAGATATGACACTTACAAAATTTTGAGAAAAAGTCAACCTGGTCAATGATTAAGGAAAAAGTCAACTATAGGTAAGAAAATTGGACTTTTACCATAGTTGACTAACCATGGTTAAAAATTAACCCAAGTATGGAGAAAAATTTGGGAAAAATTATTTTTTGTCAAAATACAAGATAATCATCCCCGAAAGTAAGGAAAATTTATTCGCATGGATTCCATATTAAATTCAATGGGTAAAAACATGATGGGCCAAAGTGAAGATTTTAAAGCCCATTAAGGTATACTAAGTGTAAATCGAATTTCTTAGGTCCCTTAGACCGAATTGTTGGAGCGATTGATAGGCCAAATATTTAGACAATTAAAGGTTCGATGTATAGTAAAAATTTCAGACCGAAAACCCATTAGGAAAGCCCAAACCGAGAGGCCTAATTTTAAGGCCCCAATGGATTAAAATTAAGCCCATTTGTTAAAGGTAACTATGACAAATTTGGTAACCATTATCTAAGCTTTTTGAAGTCAATTTAGATGGATGGAAAGTAAGGCTTAATGGTTAAGTAAATGGCTTATAAAATCAGCCACCACATGGTATTCTTCAACACATCATTCTCGGCTAGAAGAAGAAACCATTACAACATTTATGCAAGCTTTCTCTCACTAGAAATCACTAAGATTTAGGCATATTTGGAACTTGCATTCTTCATGAAAGTTGTTCCAAATTTAGAGGAGAGTGACATATGTTAGAATTGGCTATCAAGGAGCCATAATGTGTAAACTGTAAGGCTTTAAAATTTCGAACAAGTGTGAACACAAATACTAGGTATAATTTCAAGCTTTCAAATTCATATATGTTAATGTATGACTGATTTTAAGTATATTGGTATATGTTTTAAGCATTGAAACATATGAAATCACTATGAATATGGTTTGACCGAGAGTGAGTAGTGATAAATTGATGAATGCCCATATGATTTTAAGGCATAAATGAGTTGATATACATCTGTTCACGATTATGGTATAGTTAGAATTAATCAATTTGATTAATTGATACATGAATTTAGTTGGCAATCAAGGTGTTTGATAAAATGCTTAGATGAACTAGGTGAAGATTAAGAACATTGCCAACCAAGTGTTTGTGAAAATGCCTAAGTGAATTAGCTAAATAAATGGACATGGACGGCATGCCATAGTGTGACCGACGACATGGGATGCTCTCGACCATGGCATGTGGCCGAGAGGTCCAATGGGCCAAGCTAAATTGGTTTTGACCCAATGTGATGTAATAGATCTCGATTAAGCCGAATTAGGGTTGGTGGGCCCCACAAGACCAATAGGCCCAACGAAAATGAATAGTAAAATTAAAATGGGCTTAAGGCATAGTTAGGCCCATTAAGGTTTATTAAAGCCTATTAAGTGAAATAGACTGTATTTAATGTGAAATACAGTAGGAAAAATATAATTAACCTGATAAATGGTTATATGCAGCTCCAAAGATTATTAGAGGAGAGAATCAGACTGTTGGATCGAGCAGCGCTGAGAAAGTAAAATATCTAGAGTGATTGTAGGTAAGGGACTTTTGTGAGTAGTTAGAGATGCCTGCACGTATTTTTTTCTACCTTTACATTCACTTAGAAACTCTGAGGGTCAAAGAAAGTGAATAATAATTATTGTGACCTGATAGTGACAGATTACGATTTTACCCTTAGTTACGAAAGAAGGTCAACTTGTGAGAAAAGTTGTAAAAAAAGCATAGAAATCACAATTATGAGTGTTTATACTGCTGTTTAGCAGAAGAGTAGGTAGATGGGCTAATGATTTCTTGATTGATGAGAAATAGCACAATTTATAGTGCTGCTTTTGATATTTTGAAAATCATCCCTTTTTAAATAGCCATCTATCGAATTATGTGAGAATAAATCGTGCTAGAACACAGCTCGCACTTAATTTCATATATTTTCCACATGCAGGATAGAGTGCTAGAGTTATTACTCGTACTCAGTTTTATATGATTTATGCATGAGAGAGTGCTAGAGCGATTAGCTCGTACTCAAATTTTACATGAGATGCATGACAGAGTGCTAGAGCGTTGCTCGTTCTCGATTCTTCATGATTTACACATGACAAAGTACTTGAGTGATTCCTCGTACTTGATTTGATGAGTTTGGTGCATAGCAAGGTACTAGAGCGATTGCTCATACTTGATTTGAAACATGAACTATGCATGACCTAGTTGTTGGAGGTTTACTCGCACTGGAGGTGACTTGTGATGTTAAATAGTGTTTGAGCGGAGTGCCGATTGTGAGTCGTGCTCAAAGGTATGCACTGTAGTTTTACTGTGATATATAAGACATGTTGAAAACCATGCTGATTTCCTCATGTAGACTGAGTGTCGCACTGTAGAGATGTTCACATATGGATTTAGAGATGTGGTATTTATATTCCATGGTTTGAGGGCTAAGAGCTATGGCAGGCACCCCGACTATGAGGCAGGGTCCACGGAGTAGGTTGTACCGTGTGAGTGGCATGGAGTACACTATACCGGGTGGTGTTGTGGAGTTGAGGAGTTTATAGCTGGCGGTTGTGATGGATTGACCCCCCTCCCGTTGCAGCCGTGATGTCCCGTACACCGAGTATTGTGTAGCATTGGATCACCATTATAGGATATGGCCATAGTCCAAGATATTATTACATTTAACCATAAAGTCTCACATGATATATCACTTGATTAATTTATTTATGATACAGATTGATCGAGGGATGGGTCAAAATTCGATTATTGTGTTGTGAATGATTAAATTCCATATTTACTGTGATTTGAATATTTATGGCATGATTTATCTAAAGGCATCGTGATATTATAAAGATGCTTTATTTTTCACTACATGCCAACATTTGAGGACGAAAGCATGATTTTTGTACTTGGGATTTAATCTGTACAAGTAAATGTATATATTTTAAAGACAAGCTTTTAAAGTGAGTTAAGGAAATGATATTTTCAAGGCATATCATTATTTTGAGTAGATAGTGTAGATGTCTATTTGCTTGCCTGATTTCCTTACTGAGCTGTGAGCTCACCCTTTTTTTTACATCTCTCTACAGAGCATCACCAGTAGAGTGAGGACATTTGAGGGATAGTATTCCTGTTGTCCGCTGCTATTTCCTATCGATCGACGGGTATGCATATTTTGTACGGTTTTGTATCTAAACATATAAACATCACAGTGATGTATAAGATATATATTATGGGGAATATATTTGTATTAGATTTTATATGAGGTCACATGTTTTATAATAGAAGTTACAATTAGAGATAGTATATTAACATGTATGTATGATAATGGATGATATGGTAAGTGAGGATGCTGACTTCGAATCACAGTCCAACCGTTGATAAGGAGAAAGGTAAGTTAAAATGCAAAAAATTTGCAGTGGTTTTGGTTAAATCATGAAGGGTTATGACAAATCAAGTATAAGCAACACTCTAGTACTATGTCATGTATGTCCTGGGAAATCAAGTGTGAGTAATCACTCTAACACTTTTCATGTAGAAAACATATAAAATCAAGTGCGAACAGTGGTCCAGCACGATTTGTTTTCACATAACTCGATAGATGGCTCCTTTAAACATAGATATTTCAAAACTGTAAAATCAACACCATAATTAGGCTATTTTGTGTATTTCAGAAAAACACTGGCCAATCTATCTATTCTTCTGCTAAACAATAGTAAAAATATTCAAAAACGTCATTTCCATACTTTTTGGAACTTTTCCTAAACGTTCATTTTTTACCCTTAGTAGGGGTAAAATCATAATTTACCTATATCAGGTCTCAATAAATATTATTCACTTTCTCTGACCCTCAAAATTTTTAAGTGAATGTAAAAGCAGATGAAACTATGCGCATATATCTCTAACTACCCGCAAAATCCCCTTACCTGAAATTAATTCGAGCGAAATCACTTTTTCAATACTGCTCGATCACGCATTCTAGTTTGCCCCCAATATAAACTCTGGAGCTGTATATAACCATTTATCAAGTGAATTTTACTTTTCCCACTGTATTTCACATTTACTACAATCTATTTCATTTAATGGGCCCGTTTACTCTTATTGGGCCTTAATAAATCTTAATGGCCCTAACACTGTCTTAAGCCAATTTCTCTTTACTATTCATTTCAATTGGGCCTATTGGGCTTGTAGGGCCTACCAACTCTTATTAGGCTTAGTCTGAGGCCCACAGCTGCTTATTGGGCCAAGACCACATCGACAAGCCCTATTGGCCTCTTGGCCATGGCATGTGGCTGAGAGCCATCTTGCCAAACCATGCCGGCACCACGCCGCCCATTGCCATTTGGCTAGTTTCTCACTTATGCATTTCATCAAACACCATGTGTTCATGCCTTAGCCTTAGTTTATGTTCACATAGGCATTTCATCAAACACCTTTTGTGCCATCTTCAATTCACTCACCAATTAATCAAATTGATTAAAATTAACTATGCCATAATCATGCACACATACATACTAATCTATACATGTCTTAAAATCAAGTAGGTATTCATCAATTCACAAATACCCATTTTTGACCAACATGGATTTATGGTGTTCCCATATGTTTTGATCCATAAAACATACACCAATCAACTTGAATTAATCCATAGATACACATATATGAAATTGGAAGCTTGAAATTATACCTAGCTTGGTGTTTCCCCTTGTGGTCGAGACTTTGAAGAATTCTTCCTCTCTCAATATGGCTCCTTGATAGCCAATTCCAAGATATATTAATCCTCTCTCAATTTGGAACAACTTCCATGAAGATTGCAAGTTCCAAATATGTCTCTAGCTTAGATATTTCTAGTGAGATAAAGCTTAAAACTATCTTTGGTAATGGCTTCCCTTGTTTGCTAAGAATGAAAGGATGAAGATGATGGTGTGTTGGCTGATTTTTTAAACTAATAGACGTAGTCATTATGTCAAAAATTCAGGCATTAAATTGGGCTTGTAATGGTTTGGGCCATAGTTTACCAAATTGGGTTTTAGTTGATTTACTAATGGGCTTGAATTTTACTAATGGGCTTTTCGGTTTGGGCTTTTAATTTGGGCTTTTGGGATAAAACTTTTTCTACCAATTGGGCCTTAAATTGACTAAATATTGAGCCCACTAATTGGCCCAACAACTTGGCCCAATGGGCCTAAGATATTCGGCCCACACTTGGTATACCTAAATGGGCTTTAAAAATTCCAAATTTGGTCTGTTGCGTTTCACCCGTTTAATTTAATTCAAATTTCGATTAAATTAATTTTCCATACTTCAGGGGATGAATATCAAGTTTTTTAACCAAAAATATTTCTTCCCCACTTTTTAACATTACTTAGGTTAAATTTTAACCATGGTTGTCCACTTTTCTGAACTACCATTGACTTTCCTTGACCATTGACCACATTTTACTTTCTCTAAAAATTTTGAAAGTGTCATATTCTATGTTATACACTCTCGTCTTAACATTTTGGCCATTTTCGGGAGGCGAATATATAAAATACACCTCAAACAGACCATTCCGGACTCTTTAGCCCCTTTTTGGCGTTTCATCTACTTCAGTGTGTTCGGGACCAAATCAAACCAACTTTCCTTCATGAGCTCTCTATATTTTCCCATTATAAGTTCTTTTCTTTAGTCAGAATAATTCAGATCCATTCATTTTAGCCTATGGCTCTTATAGGTCTTAGTTGGCCTTTATGTAGCTTGTGTGTGTTAAATCACTTCACTTGCAAATTCATTCTAGTAAATACTCTTCATATCATTCAAATAACACAATATAATGTTTGTACATATAGGAATCATAAGGAATAAGCTACATAAAAAATACGAGTCTTACAATCCTACCCAACTTAAAGAATTTGCTCCTCCAAATTAGAACCAAGTCAGTCATCAAATAGTCGAGGGTGCTTCTCGTGCATCAAGCTCTCTAATTCCCAAGTAGCTTCCTCTGATGTGTGATGTTGCCAGAGAACCATCAGTAACCCAATAGTCTTCGATCTCAATAACTTCTCCTTCCTATCTAGTATTTGAATCGGCTTCTCTACATATGACATGTCCTCTCTAATCTCCAACAGCTCATAATGAATCACATGTGCTGAATTCGTGTGATACTTCTGAAGCATCGAAATGTGAAAGACATTGTGGATGCCTGATAAGTCCGGTGGTAACGCCAACCTATACGCTTTATCTCTCACTCGATCTAGTATCTCAAACGGTCCAATGTAGGAAGACTCAGCTTACCTTTCTTCCCAAATCTCGCTCTACCCTTGAAAGGAGAAACCTTCAAGAACTCTAACACGCCAACTGCAAACTCTAATGGCCTCCATCTCTTATCGGCATAACTCTTTTATCTGCTTTGAGCTGTCCGCAATCTATCACATATCAACAAAACAACCTTAAAGGCTTTCGTGACCAAATCAAGAGAAAAAATCTTTCGATCACCCACTTCTTCCCATCCAATAGGGGAACGACACCGATGACTATATAATAACAGCTATCATATGAGTATCGGTATGACACCATATGAGGCATTATAGGGTCGTAGATGCCATTCCCCTATTGGCTGAGAGGAGGTTGGTGACAGATAGATCTTTGCTCCTAATTTGGTAAAACAAGCCTCTGAGGTTGTTCAGTTGATATGTGAAAGATTGAGGACAGTTCAGAGTTGGCAGAAGAGTTATGCTGACACAAAACTGAGGCCATTGGAGTTCCCTATTGGTGATTCAGTATTATTGAGAGTTTCTCCCTCAAAAGGGATTATGAGGTTTGGTAAGAAGGGTAAGTTGAGCCCTCAGTATATCAGGCCATTTGAGATACTGGAGTGAGTGGGAGATAAGGCCTACAGGCTCGCATTGCCTCCGGAGTTAGTAGGCATTCATAACGTCTTCCACGTATCGATTCATCAGAAGTACCATCCATATTCGGCCCATGTGATTCGGTATGAGCCATTATAGCTCAAGGATGATCTATCGTATATAGAGAGATAGATCTAGATACTAGATAGGAAGGAGAATGTGTTACAGACCAAGGCGATTTTGCGTGTTAAGGTGCTCTGGCAACACCACATTTCAGAGGAGGCTACATGGGGGTTGGAAAGCCTGATGTCGGAAAAATACCCCTGACTTTTTGAAGAGTGACTGGGTTCTAATTGGAAGGACCAAATTTTTTGAAGAAGGGTAGGAATGTAAAGCCCATACTTTTACGTGTATTCCTTATGATTCCAGGATGTAAACACTTATAACATGCAATATGAATCAGAAGAGATGGAAGGCTGTGAATTCTATGTACCCTTTATGATTTCATGCTATACACAAAAGTTACATAATATGTGAATCATAAGAAATGGATCTTTTTATGCCCTAAGTGTGAATAGAATGCAAAATGATCAATAAAGCATTTGAAGGCAATCATTCCTTTGAAATTCTAGAAAAATTAGCAGCTGGAATCCTACAGATGAATGCCAGATCAATCTCCTTCACAACATGATCGATCTTGTAATTCCAGAATGAAATCACAAAGGTTCCATAGGCAAGTAGATCGATCTCGACGTGATTCTGCATAGAAAGGATCGATCTCTTCCCATAAGCAGATCGATCTCAATGTAATTCTGTATAGAAAGGATCGATCCCTTCCCAAAAACAGATCACTCTCCAATGATTTCTGGCTAGAAAGGATCGATCCCTTCATAAGAGCAGATCAATCTCAAAGCTTACTTACTAAATATTTATGTAGTTCAACTAAAGGAAGATCGATCTTTCACCCTAGGAGATTGATCTCACAATACCTATTTCTATTTAAAAGCTTCGCAGATGAGCCTTCTTCTCCAAATTAACAATATCTATTCAATTTAGCAAAGTGAGCAGGTTTTCTCACTTTAAAGTAGCATCATCTTCCAAACAGATTTGAGAAAGGTTGCTTTTAGCAAAGTTGTTCCTTCTGATGAGGAGAACAACATAGTAAAAAACTAGTAATTAAATATTTGGATTGAAGGAGCAAGGTGTTTCCCCTTTTTTTAGCCAAAAGAGAAGGTTAAGCTAGGTAAGTTTTTAATACACCAACTTCAATTATGTTAATCTAGACATTTTTATGAGATGATTGTTGTACGTATGGTTGGCTGAAACATCATTGAGAATGCTTAATCATCGATGACCTAATATGGGTTTAGTGTAAGAAAGTGAGCTATGGTTGATTTAATGATGAATTGATTATACTATGGTGTTGGTGATGTTATATGCATGATTTTGAGATGGTTTTGTGGAACCAATATGTTGGAATAGATGATGATTTAAAGTAGGCATAAGAGGAGTATGATGAAATACCTTAGTGAAGGAAAGTGATGAACTTAAGTCAAGCACACCAAGTGTTTGCCGAAATAACCATGAGAGCTAGGTAACCGTGGTGTCGACCATGGCTAGGCATGATGCACCATGCGTGATCGAATGGTCAAGTGGACCAAGCATTGAGTATTCGGCTCAATAAGGCATTGTGTGCCTATGGTCGGCCCAATATGAATCAGTAGACTTGATGGGCGCAATAGATTATCGAGAAATGAATAGTAGAATCGAAATTGACTTAAGAGAAAGTAAGGCCCAATAATAGTAAATGGGCCCAGTAAGTTAAATCGATTGTAGTGAAAGTGAAATACATGTAAATAAAATATATTTAATATGATAAATAATTTCGTACAGCTCTGAAGATTATATTGGGAGCGAATCGGACTACGCGATCGAGCAGCTCTGAGGGAGTAGAATTACTCGACGCGATTCCAGGTAAGGGAATTTTATGAGTATTTAGAGGTATCTACACATATTTTGAGGGTATTTATAGGGAATTAAATTGCCTGGTTACCTAGAAAAGAAATAATAATTTTAACGAAAAAAATCATATATAGGTGAAAAAAACGATTTTGCCATTAGAAGCAAAAGTTACAAAAAGGGTAGTAAGGCTAATAAATTGCATGAATTTCATGTTTTATATATTTTTATGAAATATATTTTTTCGATTTAAGCAAATTTACGAATAGGTTGGCTATTGATTTCATAATTTCATGAAATAGCACAAGTCAGGTGCTAACTTTGATTTTTAGCGTGTTTTGTTGGCCACCTATCAGATTTATATGAGTTTAATCGTGCTGGAGCTTTGTTCACACTGGATTTTTATATTTTAACATGCATGAAATGTGCTGGAGCCTAGATCGCATCATATTTTGAGTTGAGATGCATGCAAGTCGTACTAGAGCTTTCACTCGTACGTGGGTTTCATTTATTTCTTATGCATATTACAATACTTGAGCTTTGCTCGAACATGATTTTACCATTATTTATTTTGCATAAAATCGTACTAGAGCATTGCTCGTACAAGGATTTTTACTGATTGTGCATGAAATTGTGATAGAGCCTTGCTCGCACTGGACTTTTCACACTGTGATATGCAATAAGTCGTGCTGGATGCCTCATGTAGACTGTGTGTCACACAGATGAGATGCTCGCACGAACCGTGCTGGATGCCTCATGTAGACTATTAGTCGCACAGATGAGATGCTCACATGTGCACTTGAGACTGAGTCGGTTATACGTGGTATGAGGCAGATAAGACCTACGGTAGGCACCCCCGACTGTGATATGGGTCCATGGAGTATGTTGTACCATGTATATCACATGGAGTATGTTGTACCGTGTGATGATGATGTTGATTTATATTTTGACGGGTAGGATTTGACCCACCTCCTGTTACAACATGATGCCCTGCACACCAAGAACCGTGTGGTCTTGGATGATAGTGACATAGTTGGTCAACAGAGTCCTAGATTGTATACAGTGAACACTTGTCTCACATAATATCACATGATTTTATATGTACTAAACATGATTTGTGTTATCTAGGGTAGACCCGAGGGAGGGGTCGAACCTTGTTGGATGTTTTTAAAGGATGATATATTGCTTTATGATAAGTTGACATGCTGAGTATCGGACGTTTTACATGATGACTTTTTATGGATTATGCCTGCTTTCATGTTTACAGTACATGGTATATTTATACACGTGCCACATAGTTTTATCTATTTCCTCATGTTTAAAACGAAATGTGGATTTAATGATGTGTTTATGAGTTTTACTAAGTTTCAATAATGTGTTAAACCTTGAGGGTTGTTTTATGATGAGTTTTCAATGTGTTGAGCATGAGACATTGACATGATGATTTTTCGTGTTTACATGCCTATTTCCATGTTTTTAGTACGTGATATATGTATATACATGTGGCATAGTTTTAATTATACTTCATGCTCTAGATATAAATGATTTTTATATCATGACATTATAAGCATGTAGATAGTGTAGTTATCTACCTGCTTACATTATTGTCTTACTGAGCTAGTGAGCTCATCCCTTTCATTTTCTCCCTCTATAGGGCCAGACAGTAGTTAGTGAGTGGCTGAGGAGTTGCATCTTGATATCCGCTGCTTCCCATCACTAAGAGGTATACACACTGGTATCTTTTTGTATCTAAACATGTAAAAGTACAGTAATCATTTTTGAATGTAATTTGGGAGATGTAAATATTAGTAAATATGCACAAGTATAGAACCTTAATTATAAAGTATACGTGTTTGCTTTTGAATAAATTAAAAGTGAGATGGCATAGTATATGGTAAAGAGTGACTAATATTGACTCATAGCCCAACTGTTTAGCGGTGAGAATGTTCAGGATAGGGAATGGAAAGGAAAAAATGAAAAATTTGTAGCAATTTTAGGTAAAAATGGGTCGTGACAGAGGTGGTATCAGAGCTGAGTTAGCATGATATGAGTCGGTATTAGTAAGTAGGAAAGTTACATCCCCATATTATTGTGCTTTGTTTAGATATAACAGTGTATATTGATATGGGATTATACTAATGAATGGTTATGGATACAAGAATTTAGGCATTATGCCAGTCACCCGCTGTGGTAGAGGGGCGAGTTCACGTGCTAGAGGCCATAGGGGTAGGCCTGAGAGTCGTGCAGAGCCACAGACTGATCAGGCTCCAAAGAACCCTGTTGAGAGACCATGGGATACTGAGGCACGCTTCGCTAGGATAGAACCGAGTGTTAAGAGCCTTGTTGAGATAGTCACGCAGACATTAGGGGCTAGTGATAGATGAGGTCCAGTCGGAACACCTGCTGCTACTAGACAAACAGCTACAGAGAGACCTCAGATTATAGAGACCGCTACATCGCCATTAGTTCAGTATACAACTTCTCCTGTCACTCTACAGCCGAGCGGTAGTGATCTAGGTTATGATTGTGAGTTGGATAGGTTATGATAATTCCAGGAGTTCAGACCTCCATTCTTTAGAGGGGTGAAGGACCCCAGTTGTTTCAGAGGATTGGATATATGAGATGGAGAAGTTGTATGGGTTCTTCAGGTGTACATCGAATGAGAGGGTTTCCTTTACCGTATTTATGTTTAAGGGCGAGGCAGAGCACTAGTGGAGATCTACAATAGCTATCTTGAGAGGACGACACACAGAGATTACATGGGAGATAGTTTGGAGGCCTTTAGGAGGCAGTATATTTCGACCACTGCACAGCGGAAGCTACAGATGGAGTTTATGAGTTTGGTTCAAGGGAACTGCTTCGTTGATGAGTATGGGTAGAGGTTCATATCTTTGCGGAGATATAACCCAGATAGGTTACAGTTGTGTGAGTAATACTTTGAGTGAAATCCCTCTGAGTTTGGAAAGGTTAGTAACAGGAGAGACAGAGACCGAAAGAGATTCAAAGGTGATAGAGATATCAGGAGAGGAGGTCAGAGACTGTTTGGGAAGAGACATCGGATTGAGGAGGTACATGAGAGGACTGTTAAGCCTCCTGTATTTTCGACCTTAAGACCACTGAGGGGTATAGTCATCAGGGGACCTCAGCCTACTACCAAGCAGTGTAGTACATGTGACAGATATCATGGTACCAGGCCTTGTCAGATGACCCTTGGAGTGTGCTACAGATGTGGGAAGCCAGGGTATATCATGAGGAACTGCCCCGAGATGATTGATACTACCCCACAGAGGGGCAAAGAGCCAAAAAGAGCTCATGTTAAGACTGCTGCTCTGAGAAGGAGAGCTACAGCTAAGGAGAAGGGGAAGTAGGTTGTGGGCAGAGGGCAAGTACATGCATTGGACTAGGACACTGCAGACGCTTCAGCGGATGCGATTAAAGGTACTATCCTGATTTTTTATTTAGAATCATTTGTTTTATTTGATCCTGGTGCCACGCATTCCTTTATATCGCCTTCATTTGCACGCAAGTTATCTAAGCATGTAAAGCCTACATCATTAGATAGAATGTTGTTGATTTTTACACCTATGAATGATAGTTAGTTGACTGAGTATGTATATAGGACTGTAGGCTGAAAATAGGGGAAAGGGATATGTCAGCCAATCTTATCTTATTGAATATGAGTGATTTTGATGTAATTTTAAGAATGGATTGGTTGGCTACTAATCATGCTATTTTAGATTATTGCACTAAGACAATAATGTTTTCAGGGATAGATAGCTTTACTGTAAAATTTTGTAAAAAAGTGTACTGTAAGTTTTGCTGAAAAGAAATGAAGGAACATGATTATTGCAAATGGGAAGAGTATAATTTTAATTCATCATATTTAAGAGATGAATTTGCTTGTTAATCATGAATATTAATATGATGACCTATGTTACTAATGGTGGAAAATGATAATTTGAAGGGTTCATTGCATATGTAGTTGCCACAGATAAGGCATGTTCGGAATTGAGAGACATTCTGGTGGTTGCAGAGTTTCCTGATGTCTTCTCAGGTGATTTACCAGGGTTGTCACTTGACAGGGAGATGAAGTTTTATATAAAGTTGGTACCTGGTACAGAGCCGATATCTTGACCATCGAATAGAATGGCTCCGAGTGAGTTGGAGGAGCTAAAGAAGCAGTTGCAGGAGTTACTAGAGAAGGGGTTTATTAGACCGAGCATCTCACCCTGAGGAGCTCTGGTCTTATTTGTGAGGAAGAAGGATGGAAGCCTCCGACTATGCATAGATTTCCAGTTGTTGAATAAGGCTACCGTCAAGAATAAGTACCCCTTCCATGCATTGACAATCTATTGGATCAGCTTCGGGGAGCACAGGTATTTTCTAAAATAGACCTACGATCTGGGTACCATCAGTTGAGGATACGGAGTGGAGATGTACCCAAGATAACATTTATCGAGTTCTTGGTTATGCCATTCAGATTGACAAATGCCCCTGCAATATTTATGGCTTTGATGAATGATGTGTTTAAGCCATACTTGGACCAGTTTGTGATAGTGTTTATCGATGATATATTAGTTTATTCCAAGACCAGGGAAGATCATAAGTAGCATTTAAGGATAGTTTTGTAGACCCTCCAAGAGAAGGAGTTGTATGCCAAGCTCAATAAGTGTGACCTTTTGTTGGAGCAGATTTATTTCTAGGTCATGTTGTATCGAAGGATGGGGTATCAATAGATACATCCAAGGTAGAGACAGTTGTTCACTGGGAGAGACCCAAGATGATTACAGAGGTCCGTAATTTTCTAGGTTTAGCAGGTTATTACTGAAAGTTTGTGGAGGGATTCTCTAAGCTAGCTGCTTCGTTGACACACCTCACTTGAACGAATATGTCATTTGAGTGGGATGATCAATATGAAAGTAGTTTCTTTGAGCTGAAGCAACGACTGACCACCACACCAATTCTGACCACACCAATTCTCACCATACCCACCAGCTCAAGAGGCTTTTCAGTGTATACGGATGCCTCAAGACAGGGACTGGGCTGTGCGTTGATGCAGGACGGGATGGTAGTCGCTTATGGTTCTAGATAGCTTAAGAACTATGAGAGGAACTACCCGACACACGATCTAGCGTTGGCAACCATGGTAATTGCATTGAAGATATGATGCCACTACTTGTACGGTGAGGAATTTTAGATGTTTATAGATCATAAAAGCCTCATATATCTACTTTCACATAAAAAGTTGGATATGAGGCAAAGACGGTGGATAGAGCTTCTGAAAGATTATGATTGCGAGATATTGTATAATCCGGGAAAGGTTAATATTATGGCTGATGCCCTGAGCAAAAAGAACCTCGAAGTGGTATCGTACATGATGGTCAGAGAACATGAGCTGCTCGAGCAGTTTGCTCACCTCAGCTTGGATATAGGCCCTCTTGATGTTGACAGTGAATGTGTAAAGGTGAACCTGCGTGTGGAGCCAGATTTGATTGACCGGATACGACAGGCTTAATATGTCGATCCACTGTGTGATGATCGTGCAAGTCAAGTTTAGAGGGGTGATGCGGTCGATTTCCCAAAGAGTGGTGATGACCTATTGAGGTTTAGAGGTAGGATTTGCATTCCCGATGACCCAGAGCTGAAGAGATTAATTTTGACGGAAGCTCATTCATCGAGATATACATTGCATCCGAGGAGCAACAAAATGTATCAGAATGTCCGGAGACTATATTGGTGGTCAGGGATGAAGAGGGATATTGAAGAGTTTGTGGCGAAGTGTCTCATACGTCAGTAGGTGAAGATAGAACCTTAGAAGCTAGTAGGGTTATTGCAACCTCTACCGATACCAACATGGAAGTTGGAGCACGTCTTTTTGTGATGGATTTACTAAGGACCCGCAGAGGTTATTTGCCATCTGGGTTATCGTGGACTAGTTGACAAAGTTAGCCCATTTCTTAGCTATGAGAGCTACCGATACTTTGAGTACATTGGCGGATCTATATGCGCGTGAGATAGTGAGGTTACATGGTATCCTAGTGAGTATTGTTTCGGATAGGGATGGCACCATATGAGGCATTGTATGGTCGTATATGTCGTTTCCTTATTAGACAAGAGGAGGTTGGTGACAGACAGATATTTGCTCCTAATTCGGTAAGACAAGCCTCTGAGGTTGTTCAACTGATATGTGAGAGATAGAGGACAGCTCAGAGCAGGCAGAAGAGTTATGCTAACATGAGATGGAGGCCATTGGTGTTCTTTGTAGGTGATTCAGTATTCTTGAGAGTTTCTCCCTCGAAAGGGATTATGAGGTTTGGTAAGAATGGTAAGTTGAACCCTCGGTATATCGAGCCATTTGAGATACTAGAGCGAGTTGGAGATAAGACCTATAGGCTCACGTTGCCACCAGAGCTGGGAGGCATTCATAACGTCTTCCACGTATCGATGCTTCCGAAGTACCATCCAGATTTGGCCCATGTGATTCGATATGAGCCATTAGAGCTCAAGGATGATCTGTTGTATGTAGGGAGACCGATCTGGATACTGGATAGCAAGGAGAAGGTATTACAGACTAAGATGATTCCGCTTGTTAAGGTGCTCTTGCAGCACCACACTTCAGAGAAGGATACATGGGAGTTTGAAAGCCTGATGCGAGAAAAGTACCCCCAACTTTTCGAGGAGTGACTTGGTTCTAATTTAGAGGATCGAATTTTTTGAAGGAGGGGAGGAATGTAAGGCCCGTACTTTTACATGTATTCCTTATGATTCTAGGATGTACACACTTATTACATCCGATATGAATCATCAGAGATGGAAAGCTATGAATTCTATGTACCCTTTATGATTCTATGCTATACACAGAAGTTACATAATATGTGAATCATAATAAAAGGATCTTTTGATGCTCTAAGTGTGAATAGAATGCAAAATGATCAATGAAGCATTTAAAGGCAATCTTTGCTTTGAAATTCTGAAAAAATTAGCAGCTGGAATCCTACAGATGAATGCCAGATCGATCTCTTTCACAACAGGATTGATGTTGTAATGCCAGAATGAAATCACAAAGGTTCCATAGGCATGAAGATCGATCTCGATGTGATTCTGCATAGAAAGGAGTGATCCCATCCTATAAGAAGATCGATCTCGATGTAATTCTACATAGAAAGGATCGATCCCTTCCAAAAAACAGATAGATCTCATACGATTTCTGGCAAGAAAGGATCGATCCCTTCCTAAGAGCAGATCGATCCCACAGCTTACTTACTGAATATTTGTATAGTTCAACCAAAGGAAGATCGATCTCTCACCCTAAGAGATCGATCTCATAATGCCCATTTCTATTTAAAAGCCCGATAGATGAGCCTTCTTCCCCAAATTAACAATATCTTTCCATTTTAGCAAAGTGAGTAAGTTTTCTCACTCTAAAATACCATAACCTTCCAAACGGATTTGAGAACGGTTGCTTTTAGCAAAGTTGTTCCTTGTGATAAGGAGAACAACATAGTCAAAAACTAGTAGTTAAATCTCTGGATTGAAGGAGCAAGGTGTTTCCCCCATTTTTGGCCAAAAGAGAAAGGTTAAGCTAGGTGAGTTTTCAATACACCAACTTCAATTATGTTAATCTAGACATTTTTATGTTTTGATTGGTGTATGTATGGTTGGCTGAAACATGCTTGAGCATGCTTAATCATCCATGACATAATATGGTTTTAGTTTGAGAAAGTGAGCTATGGTTGATTTAATGATGAATTGATTATACTATGGTGTTGGTGATATTATATGCATGAATTTGAGATGGTTTTGTGGAACCAATATGTTGGAATAGATGATGATTTAAAGTAGGCATAAGAGGTGTATGATGAAATGCCTTAGTGAAGGAAAGTGATGAACTTAAGGCAAGGACACCAAGTGTTTGCCGAAATAACCATGAAAGCTAAGTAACTGTGGTGTCGACCATGGCTAGGCATGGCGCACCATCCGCGACCGAATGGTCAAGTGGACCAAACGTTGAGTATTTGTCTCAATAAGGCATTGTGGGCCTAAGGCCGACCTAATAAGAATTAATATACTTGATGAGCCTGATAGATTCTCGAGAAATAAATAGTATAATTGAAATGGACTTAAGAGAAAGTAAGGCCCAATGAGAATAAATAGGCCCAATAAGTTAAATTGAAGGCAATGAAAGTGAAATACAGGTAAATAAACTATATTTAATATGATAAATAATTTTATGTAGCTCCGGAGATTATATTGGGAACGAATCAGACTACGCGATTGAGTAGCTCTGAAGGAGTGGAATTACTTGACGCAGTTATAGGTAAGGGAATTTTGTGAGAATTTAGAGGTAGTAGCACGTATTTTGAGGGTATTTACAGGGCATTAAATTGCTTGGTTACCTAGAAAAGAAATAATAATTTTTGCAGAAAAATTCGGATATAGGTGAAAAAGATGATTTTACCCTTGGGAGCAATTTTTACAAAAAAGGGTAGTAAGGATAATAAATTGCATGGATATCATGTTTTTGATATTTTTATAAAATATATTGCTTTGATTTAAGCAAATTTACGGATAGGGTGGCTATTGATTTCATAATTTCATGAAACAGCACGAGTCACTGCTAACTTTGATTTTGAGCGTGTTTTGTTGAAATAGTGTCGTCTATCGGATTTATATGATTGTAATCATGCTGGAGCTTTGCCCGCATTGGATTTTGATATTTTAACATGCATGAAATGTGCTGGAGCCTATGCTCTGTCGTTCCCTTCAGCATGAAGGAGCAAAAGCAACCATATATGAAGTCATACACTGAAAGAATCTGTACAACTTCTCGATCTCTCCAATCCAATCCTCTGCAACCACTAGGCCCTTGACCCCACTAAATGATGATGGTCTAAACTTCTGAAACTGGCGTAGATGATCCAGCTCATAACCGTACCCTAAATCACTACTAACCTACTACGGGTTAACAGGAAATGGCGTATCCTGAACTAGTGGAGGTGTAGGGGTATCCGTAGGCTATGGTGTCTGTGCAGGCTATGCAGGCATATTTAGAGCAACTCCCTATTCAGTAGCAGTCCCTACATCCGTGCCTTACCTACCATGAATAGTAGGTGTGAACATCTCGATCATGGTCTCTAGACTACGCTCTAACCTCGTAAAACATGCCTCGATACTCTATAGTACCTCAGTGGGACCTGGAGTCATAGGGTTAGATGAAGACTCATCTTGGCTCTCAGGCCTACCTCTACGGCCTCTAGCCCTACCTCTAGCCCTTCTACCACAGCTAGTATTACCCATGATGGCTCGATTCCTACATTCACAACCATTACTTAGTCAATTCTTATCTTGGAATGTACATTTGTATCTAAACACAGCACAGTAATATGAGGATGTAAACTTTCCTAACCACTAGCATCGACTCACATCAGACCAACTCCGCTTTGATACCATTCTGTCACGATCGACTTTTACCATAAACCACAACAAATTTTTCATGTTTTTCTTACCTTTCTTTCTATCATAATTTCAAACATAAGTTGGGTTGTGATTCGGCATTAGTATCATCGCTTACCATATCATTCAATCATTCATTATCATACATACATGTCAATATAATTATCTACTGACTGTAATTACTTCTGTATCATAAGTGAGCTCACATATATATAAATACAAATACATCCCTTGTTTACATCAATGTGCTGTTTATATGTTCAGATACAAAATAGTACATGATGTGTATACCTTTCGCTCGATGGGAAATGTAGCAGATAAAAGGAATGCTAGTCCTCCGCCGTACTCTATGTACTGTAGATACTCTATAGAGAGGTGAAAAATAAAAGGGGTGAGCTCACTAGCTCAGTAAGGAAATCACGAAAGCATGTAGATAACTACATTATCTACTGAAAGTAATGTTATGCCATGAAATACTCTTTCCTTAGTTTCACTCTTAAAACATGTTTTGGAAACTGATATAATACGTACATATAATTCACATATATTGAAATCATGCTGAGTTCTCAAATATAGGCATTTCATGCAAAATATTGCATCTTTATAAATTCATAACACCTTTAAATAAATCATGCCATTTATATTTAAACATAGAAAATATGGCATTTTCAGCAATTGAAACATTTAAATCAGGTTTTGACCCATCCCTCAGGTTTACCTGAAATCATAAACTCATGGGATATAATCATGTGAGACTCGGTGGCTAAATGCAATAATATCCCGGACTATGGCCATATCCTATACTGTGATCCCAACTACACGGATCCCGATGTGCGGGGCATCACTACTGCAACAGGAGGTGGGTTAAATGCTCACAACCGCTAGCTATCAACTCCTCAACTCCACATATCACTCTAAACAATACACAGTACATCATACTTCGTGACACATACACGGTACAACGTACACCGGTGGACCCTATCTCAATAGATATTCAATGCCACATCTCAAATCCACATGCAAACATCTCAACTGTGTGACACTCAGTCTACACGAGGAAATCATCATGGTTTTAAACATGTCATGTATATCACATCAAAGTTTAGTGCGTGTCTTGAGTACAACTAACAGTCGACAGCCCACTCAAATAATGTTTCACACATATCACAAACTAAAACACTAGTGTAAGTAACACTCTAGCATTAGGTCATGCATAATTTAAATTTCAAATTAAGTACGAGCAATCGCTCCAGTACTAAGTCATGCACAAAACTCAGTAAAATCAAGTACGAGCAACGCTCTATTACTATGCCATGTTTGTCATGGGAAATCAAGTGTTAGTAATAACTCCAACACTTTTCATGTAGAAAACATATAAAATCAAGAGCGAGCAGTGCTCCAGCACGATTTGTTTTCACATAACTCGATAGATGGCTCCTTTAAACAGGGATATTTCCAAATTGTAAAATCAGCACTATAATTGGGCTATTTTTTGTATTTCATAAAAATAATGGCCAATCTATCTATTCTTCTACTAAAAAATAGTAAAAACATTAAAAAACGTCATTTTCATACTTTTTGAAACTTTTCCTAAACGTTCACTTTTTACAATTAGTAAGGGTAAAATCGTAATTTACCTATATAGGGTTTGAATAAATATTATTCACTTTCTCCGACCCTCAAACCTTTTAAGTGAATGTAAAGGCAAAGGAAACTACATGCATATATCTCTAACAACTCGTAAAATCCCCTTACCTAAAATCACTTCGAGCGAAATCGCTTTCTCAACGCTGCTTGATCCCGCAGTCCGATTTGCCCCCAATATAAACTTTGAAGCTGCATATAACCATTTATCAGGTTAATTATACTTTTCCCATTATATTTCATGTTTAATACAGTCTATTTAACTTAATTGGCCCGTTTACTTTTATTGGGCCTTAATAAATCTTAATGGGCCTAACACTATCTTAAGCCTATTTCACTTTACAATTTATTTCAATTGGGCCTATTGGGCTTGTAGGGACCACCAACTCTTATTGGACTTAGTCCAAGGCCCACAAATGCTTATTGGGCCGAGACCACATCGGTCAGGCGCATTGGCCTCTCAGCCATGGCATGTGGCCGAGAGCCATCTCGCCACACCATGTCGGGCACCATGCCACCCATGGCCATTTGGCTAGTTTCTCACTTAGGCATTTCATCAAACACCATGTGTTCATGCCTTAGCCTTAGTTTATGTTCACTTAGGCATTTCATCAAACACCTTGTGTGCCATCCCCAATTCGCTCACCAATTGATCAAATTGATTAAAATTAAGTATGCCATAATCATGCACACATACATGCCAACCTATACATGTCTTAAAATCAAGTGGGTATTCATCAATTCACAAATACCCATTTTCAGCCAACATGGATTTATGGTGTTCCCATGTGTTTTGATCCATAAAACTTACACCAATCAACTTGAATTAATCCATAGATACACATATATGAAATTGGAAGCTTGAAATTATACCTAGCTTGGTGTTTTCCCTTGTGGCCGAGACTTTGAAGAATTCTTCCTCTCTCAATATGGATTCTTGATAGCCAATTCCAAGATATGTTAATCCTCTCTCAATTTGGAGCAACTTCCATGAAGATTGTAAGTTCCAAATATGTCTCTAGCTTAGTGATTTCTAGTGAGATAAAGCTTAAAAATATGTTTGGTAATGGCTTCCCTTGTTTGCCGAGAATGAAAGGATGAAGATGATGGTGTATTAGCTGATTTTTTTAAGCTAATAGACTTAGTCATTAAGTCAAAAATTAAGCCATTAAATTGGGCTTGTAATGGTTTGGGCCATAGTTTACCAAATTAGGTTTTAGTTGATTTACTAATAGGCATGAATTTAACTAATGGGCTTTTCAGTTTGGGCTTCTCGGTTTGGGCCTTTAATTTGGGCTTTTGGGATAAAAAATTTTCTACCAATTGGGCCTTAAATTGACTAAATATTGAGCCCACTAATTGGCCCAACAACTCAGCCTAATGGGCTTAAGAAATTCGGCCATTACTTGGTATACCTAAATGGGCTTTAAAAATTCCAACATTGGCCCATTGCGTTTTATCCATTTAATTTAATCCAGATTTTGATTAAATTAATTTTCCATACTTTAGGGGATGAATATCGAGTGTTTTAACCCAAAATATTTCTTCCCCACTTTTTAACCTTACTTAAGTTAAATTTTAACAATGGTTAGTCAACTATGGTCAAAGTCCATTTTTCTTATCTACCACTGACTTTCCTTGACCATTGACCATGTTTGACTTTTTCTCAAAATTTCAAAAGTGTCGTATTCTATGGTTTACACTCTCGTCTTTACGTTTTGGCCATTTTCGAGAGGCGAATATATCAAATACACCTCAAACAGACCATTTCGGACTCGTTTAGGCCCTTTTTGGCGTTTTCGCTACTTCAGTGTGTTCGGGACCAAATCAAACCCACTTTCCTTTATGAGCTCTTTATATTATCCAATTATAAGTTCTTATCTTTAATCAGAATGATTTATATCTACTCGGTTTATCCTGTGGCTCTTATAGCCTTTATTTGGCTTTTATGTAGCTTATATGTGTTAAATCACTTCACTGGCAAATTTATTCTAGTAAATACCCTACTTATGATTCAACTAACACAATATAATGTTTGTACATATAGGAACCATAAGCAATAAGCTACATAAAAAATTTGGGTCTTATAATACCATCCGTGCAAGGCGAATGTGTTAGAAGATGCCCTCAGTAGAAAGCTTGTGGTTTCCTATATGATGATTAGAGAATGGGATTTGTTAGGACAGTTTGTCTAGCTCAGAATCAGTGTTGATAAGGTTGAGGATGGGTTCATGGCTAGCCTACAAATAGATCATGGTTAGCAGGGTAGAGGAATGATTAGAAGCTACTGGACATGGTTAGCAGGGCTGAGGAGAGATCGCAATCAGACTTCTTGGTCAATGATGATAGGTTACTGAGGTTTTGAGGTCACATTGTGTGCCACATGATGACACCCCAAGACAGAGTATTCTGAAAGAGTCTCATTGTTCTCGATTCACCATGCACTTAAAGAGGACGAAGAGGTACCACGATCTCCGTAAGGTGTATTTGTGGACAGGGATGAAGAGAGAAGTGGCAGACTTTGTGGCTAGATGTTTAGTCATCCAACAGATTAAGGTTGAACACCAAAAGCCAGCAAGACTTCTTAAGTCACTACCGGTACCTACCTGAAAATGAGAGCATATCACTATGGATTTTATTATGGGGTTACCAAGGACCCAGAGGGGTCATGACGCAATTTGGGTGATTGTGGACAAACTTACTAAGAGTGCGGACTTCCTTACCATTAAGAGCACTGATTCTTTAGATAAGCTAGCAGATTTGTATGTCAAAGAGATGGCATGATTAGATGGAGCTGCTATGAGCATTACTTCTAATAGAGATTCTCGGTTCACTTCAAGGTTTTGGACTTGTTTTTAGGAAGCCATGGGATCTTGGCTGAATTTGAGCACTATCTACCTTCCTCAGACTGATCGTTAGTCTGACGGACTATTCAGACCTTAGAGGATATGTTAAGGGCATGTGCATTGGACTTTAAGGGCTTATAGGATGATCATTTACCTCATACAGATTTTGCCTATAATAACAGTTATCATGCTAGCATTGGGATGGCTCTTTATAAAGCTCTATATGACAGAAGATGTAGATCTCCTATAACATGAGAAGAAGTGGGTGACAGGAAAATACTTGCTCCCAAATTGGATGAACAGGCAGCTAGAGGTGTTCAGCTAATTTATTATAGATTGAGGATGACACAGAGTAGACAGAAGAGTTATGTAGATGTATAAAGACGTCCTCTGGAATTTTAAGTTGGGGACTCTGTATTTGTAAAGGTATCTCCGATGAAGGGTGTCACGCGTTTCAAAAAAAAAATGAAAGCTTAGTCCTCGCTTCATTGGTCCATTTGAAATATTCTAGAAAGTGGGAGACGTTGCCTACCAACTCACACTACCTCCACAGTTGTCAGGAATACATGACGGCTTCCACATTTCCATATTTATCCATACCCTTCTCATGTCATTGAGTGTGAACCATTGGAGATTCAGGATGACATGAGTTATGTTGATCAACCGATCCGTATCCTCGATAGAAAAAAAAGGTACTTCAATCTAAGATGATTTCATTGGTAAAGGTTCTCTAGCGACACCACTCGGTAAAAGAAGTTACGTGGGAGCTAGAGATCTACATGAGATAGAAGTACTTGCAGTTATTCGATGGATCAACCTGAATTCGGAGGACCGAATTCCTAAAAGGTGGGGAGAAATGTGAAACCCAAATTTTTACCACTTTATTTCTTATTTGGAAAAAACTAAGAAGTAATTGAGAACTCGAAAGTATGTTATGCAATCCCGAAAACACCGATGCACTCGGGTTAGAGGCGTGGAGCTCGACGACATGAAAAATCAAGATAAGGCTCTAAGCCCGAGAATTACCTAAGAATTACATGTATAAGCATGAAATGAAGTGTATAAGTGAAAACTAAGGTATTGAAAGTGAAAAAGTTAGTAAAACTTGGGTTATGCTAAACTGAGAAAACAAGCTTAGTAAGAGAAATAAATTCAGAATAAATTCTAGAAATTCCAAAAAATTATTCCAAGAACATAGGAAATTAGTATAAGGCATATTTAACATGGGGAGTTAAAATGAAATGGAAAGATGGAGGTTTCAGAGATCGAATAAATTTTTAAGGCTAACTGAAAACCTTAAGCCATTTTTCTCTGTAATGACCAAATCGGGTGAAATGAGCTCAATCGGGGAACTTTCCCTAAACAAGTGACCCCAAATTTTTATGAGACATGATAGGGACATAGTATAACACTTGGGAAGTGATGATTTGGAGGAAATTGGATTATAAATAATTTTTATGAATTTTCCAAAACAGAATAGAAAATTTCCATGCTTCAGAAAACAGACCAGCTAATAGAAATTGAGCAATTTCAAGACCCTCCGAAAATTGGTTAACCTTGATTTTCCAAATACAGAATAAATTGGATAAGGTTTCTGGAATAGTAAAATTCATCCCCAACCGACCTTGGATGAGAGAGAAACACTCTCTTTTTTCTACCGTAGGTGGTACCCCAAGCCTCACTTATGCAATTTTTTTAGCGGCCTTCTGGCCACTTTCTGTAAGACTCGAATTTTCATATGTACTACTTATGGTTCCCTAAGTATACATTTTATTATGTAATATGAATCATAAGTAATGTAAGGTCCGTAAATCCGATGTACACACTTATTATATGGATTCATGATATACTCATAAGTTTCATTAAGTATGAATAATAAGAAATGGACCTTTTGAAGTGATGAAAGAGTATTGAATGCAAAATGAGTAGTGTGGTAAATGGAAATAAAGTTAACTTTGGAAATTTAAGTGAAAAATGGCTAAGTATGGCTACAAGACAAGGGGAGATCGATCTCCAATGCAAGGGAGATCGATCTTAGAGGCATTTTGAAGAAGGAAATCGATCCTCAGTCTAAGAGGATCGATCCCCTTAAGCCTCGACCTGAAGCAGATCGATCTCATTACCTGCCAGATTGATCTATGAAACTCTCGACTTGGGAGAGATCGATCTCATGTTCTTCGACAGATCGATCTCCTAAACTTTAAGAAAAAAAACTTAATTTTGGAAGGCTAAAAGCAGTAGCAGATCGATCCCTTACTAATGGAGATCAATCTCATCAATGCAATTTCTATAAAATAGGACCTCATGAACTGTAAATCACGGGAGAACATCAAACCTTTCCATATTTTGCAACCAAGTGACCTAACTTCCTCTCTAGACCATCAATACTTGCCTTAAAGATTTGAAAGCAGTTTATTTCATCAAAGTTGTTCATAGAGTGGAAAAGAACAACATAGTTGGAAACGAGAGGTTGAATCACTAAATCGAAGGAGAAAATGAGTTTTTCCTCAAAGTTGTGAAAAAGGAGAAAAGCTGAGATTGGTAAGATTTCAATACATCAATCTCAAATATGTTGATCTATATACTTGTATGAGTTGATTGGTATATAGATTAATGATGGAAAATCGAGTAGGCATGTTTTAATGGAGATTTGAGCATGTAAAGGTGTTATTGAATATGTATATATGTTAGTGTAACAGTTTGGTGAAGTCCATGTGTTAGAAATGAAAATAGCTAAAAATGAGTATATGTGGTGTTTGATAAAATGCCACAATGAAATGAAAATGACAAACTTGAGGTATTATAAGCTTAATACTAGTTTAATACGAACCAATAGGCTCGAGGAGTCTGAGAGATTCTCGAAATTGAGTTATATACTCGAAATGGACTTATGAAAGGATAAAGTCCCCTAATGGTGTAACTAGGCCAAATGAGATAGAAATGGCCAAATGCATTGATTTGGATATCATGCAAGTGAAATGAAGTATATGACAATATACTAATGTGTGTAATACACAATTTCAGCTCCAGAGGATATCGTTGGAGTCGATAGAGCGGATCACGAGAAGTGATAATCAAAGGAAAGTGATACAAGTGTGATTCGAGGTAAGGGACTTATGCGAGCTATAGAGATAGCTATACGTATGTTCTCTCACCTGCTGTGTGCGAATGTATACGATACGTATATAGATATTTATATATCTAGGTGAAACTGTGTATGAGAATAAGTCTATAATGTAAGTTGCATTACTTCTGTGTTAGAGTTATGAAAAGAGGTTTTGCAAATGTTTTGAGAAAGAATAACAATAGACAGGCTCTCGGTTTAACCATGTGCATGAAATGCTTCTACGAGTGATTGAAAGGAGATTGTCCTCTCACTTATGACTATACATGGAGCTCTTTCTATTTATTTTCTGTGTGAAATTGTGCTAGAGCCTAATGGCTATGGTAGATTGACCAGCCTCGCTCGCACGTTATTTTTCAAAGGGATTTTAAAGAGAAAAGCAAAAGAGTGCTCGATGCTTCAGGTGATGCTGTGTGTTCAACTCGAGATGCTCACACTAGATTTTGGGAATCATGCTAGAGCCTTTGAGTACTGCTATGTGTCTTGCTCTGACTATGCTAGCATGTAAATTCCTATTATACCGTGCTCAATGCCTCAGGTATGTTATCTGTCTTACACTGAGTTACTCGCACGAGGTTTTCATGATTGTGTTGTGTGCTGAGTAAAATCGTATTAGAGTCGTCATGTACTGCTGCTTTTCTTACATTGACTTGCTCACACGAGGTTTGTGAATATGATGTGATGAGTATAAACTGTGCTTGAGCCATCATATATTGTTGTGTCTGACACTGACCTACTCGCACGAGATTTTGAGACAATGGAAATGGGTAATAAGGTTCCACAGGAGCACGATATACCGTGAGCATTAGCCATGGGGTACGATGTGCCGTGATTTGAGTATGAGCTGAAGGGATGGTTGATAGGCCTTCCCAAGTGTAAGGTTCCTGCACACCTGATCAATGTAGCCCAGAATCCGACTATGGCCATAAGTCCTTATGTATCTGAGTGATACGACATTGTCACAACTGTTTGAGGTGACAAATGTCTTCCCTTGTTATGTGTCTGGGGATATGATAACCAATGATTTATGTCTCAACATGTATTGATTTACATAATATAAAGCATTTTCTATATATGAACTGTGTGAATAGATTATGCTATGTGAAGTTGAATGCTACTGTGTGAATATGCATATACCCATTTAGCGAATTAATGGTTTCTTATTGATGCAAGTTATTTTAAAGAACATGCATATTGTTTTATAAGGAAAATGAACAAATATGTATTTTAGCTTGTAGATGGTGTAGTTATCTATCTGTTTTCATACTTTCCTTACTGAGCGTGTTATGCTCACCCCCTTATTTCCTCCTCCACAGATACTACGCAGTAGTGAGTACATTGCAGTTGTCCTTGCTATCCTGTTTTCTCTAGTCATCCAGCAGTACAGAGAGCTATACACTATAGATGAAAATTTTATATCTTGTAAATTAATGCACAGTATAGTTTGTATTTTGTATTTTGGGAGATGTATATAATAGAAACTGATGTAAACGCTTCCGTACTTATCTATAATAGTCCGGTTTCTATTTTACTACTTTTAATTGAAAAGATTTAACTATAAATGTAGGATGTTGACTCACAGCCCAACTATAAGTTGTAAGGTAAAGGTCACGGACTACTATAAAGGTTCGTGACAGGAATTAATGGTATCAGAGCTGACTTGGTCTGATCTAAGTCAATATCCATAATTAGGAAAATATACATCCTCAAAATGCTATGCATTATTATGATACAAATGTGTATACCAAGCTAGAAATTGTGACTGAGACACTTATTTTGAGTATACAGGATGTCTGATAGATGACGTACTCATAGAGGAGAGAGTTCGTGCTCTCAAGGGCGTAAAGATTTGCCCGAGAGACGCAGGGGGTCTAGTTCTAGTAGAGATCCACCCAATCTTAGAGAGGTCACCGAGCAGAGTATAGCGTAGTTACAGCGCAATGTAAACACGGTTATAGAGATGTTTACACAGGCTATGGCTAGATTAGTGAGTATATAGGAGAACCCTGCTGATAAGGCTGCTGCACCAGAGAGGCAAGAGCCAGCACAGCCTACACTGAGACCTTGAGATGTAGAGGTAGAGATACATGTACCCTATCCAGTTTAGAACATTCCCCCACCGGTTTAGGATCCTGTAGCTCCACAACATGTTGGTGTCAAGAGAGTTTATGATTGTGATTTGGGTAGACTGAGAGAGTTCTGAAAGTTTATACCACTTTTATTTAATGGGGTGAAGAACCCAGTGTTAGTTGAGCATTAGATACATAGTATGGAGAAGCTCTACTGATTCTTCCATTGCTCCGACAAAAAGAAGGTTACCTTTGCGGCTTTTGTGTTAGAGGATGAGGCGAAGCATTAGTGGATGGCCATGCAACCGATGTTAAGTGTACAACACCCGATTGTGACATGGGATATATTCTTGGATGCCTTCAGGAGGTAATACATTCCAGCTACTGCTCAGAGAAAGATGCAAATGGAATTCATGACATTAACTCAGGGGAACCAGACAGTGGATGAGTATGAGTATAGGTTCATATCCCTGGGTAGATATGAAACAGTCACCATGAGCCTTAAGGATAGAAAGGTTCAGAAATTCCTTGAAGGCTGAGACCTTCCATCAGAGCTCGACTAGTTGAATTGGACATTACCACTTACGGTGAGGCAGTACGCAGAGCTCAGTTATATGAGCAAGATTATGAGTTGTATGCCTCAAAATTAGCCAAGAGTGGTAAGGGCAGAGATAGAGATCAGAAGAGGTCAGTTGATGATTTAGGGTTTCGAAAGGGTCAAAGATTATTCGATAAGGGGCTTAAGATTGAGGAGACATGGGCGATGCCTGTGAAGCCTCCAGTTCATCCAACTTCGAGGTGCATAGTTATTGGTGGACCTTGGCCTACCACAGAGCAGTGCAAGACATGTCGTAGATATCATGGGGGTAGGCCATGCCCGTTATCAATGAGATCATGTTATAGGTGTGGTAAACCAAGGCACATAGCTCGTGAATGCCCAGAGTTGATTGATACAACCTCACAGAAAGGCAAAGAGTCAGAGAAGGCTACAGTTGAAACTCCTACACCTAAGAGGAAGGCCACAACTGAAGAGAAAGGGAAACAAGTTGTTGGTCAAGGGCAAGTGTTTGCACTGGACCAGACATCTGCAGAGACTTCTTCATATGTGATTAAAGGTACCATCCTTGTCTTTGAATTTGAAACATTAGCATTGATTGATCTTGGTTCCACATATTCATTCATATCGCCTTCATTTGTATGGAAACTGTGTGAACATGTGAAACCTGTACCTCTAGGTAGAATCTTACTTATAAGCACTCCAGTGAGAGACAATGTAATGACGAAGCATGTATGTAAGAGTTGTAAGTTGAAAGTACGGGAAAAGGACATGTCGACCAATCTCATCCTATTAGCTATGAAAGATTTCAATGTAATACTAGGAATGGATTGGTTGGCTACAAACCATGCTGTTTTATACTGTTATACTAAGACAGTAATGTTTTCCATCCCTAAAAAGTATGTTGTACGATTTGCAAAGTAATGAAAGAAGTGATGAATTATTCTTAAAGATGGATGATGTTGCTAATGAATGTAATGATAATGTGTTGAAGGTTTTATCACCTACGTGGTTGACTTGGATAAGGTGTGCCCGGATATGGTTGACATCCCAATGGTTAGAGAATTTCTTAATGTCTTTTCGAAAGAATTACCAAGGTTGCCACCAGACAGAGATTTGGAATTCTATATTGATTTGGTGCCTAGAACTGAACTGATATCCAAGCCACCGTATAAAATGGCTCCGATTGAATTGGAGGAGCTAAAGAAGAAATTGCAAGAGTTGTTAGATAAAAGGTTCATCAGATCGAGTATATCACCGTGGGGAGCACTGGTTTTGTTTGTAAAGAAGAAAGATGGGAGTCTTTGAATGTGTATAGACTATCGGTTATTGAATAAGGCTACCATCAAGAATAAGTATTCCTTTCCATTGATAGATGATCTACTAGATCAGTAGCAGGAAGCACAGGTCTTTTTGAAGACTGATCTAAGGTCTGGGTATCATCAATTGAGAATTCGAAGTAGAGATGTACCCAAGATAGCGTTTCGAACCCGTTATAGCCATTATGAGTTTTTGGTTATGCGATTTGGGCTGACGAATACTCCTGCAGCGTTTATGGCTCTAATTAATGATATATACAAGCCATACCTGGACAGATTCGTGATTGTCTTTATTGATGACATTTTAGTGTACTCGAAGTCCATGGAAGAGCAGCATTTGAGAACAGTGTTACAGACCCTCCGAGATCAAGAGTTGTATGCTAAACTCAACAAGTGTGATTTCTGGCTGAGTGAGATATCGTTTTTGGGTCTCGTAGTCTCGAGAGACGGTGTATCAGTGGATCAGTCTAAGATAAAGGCTGTGATACGGTGGGAAAGACCCAAGACAATTATAGAGATCTGCAGTTTCCTAGGTTTAACTGGTTATTATCAATGATTTGTCGAAGGATTTCTAAGCTGGTTGCTCCGTTGACATGTCTCACCCGAAAGAATGTGGTATTCGAGTGGGATGATAAGTGTGAGCTTCGTTTCTGTAAGTTAAAGCACAGACTAACCACCGTACCTATTCTCACCATACCCACTAGCTCAAGAGGTTATACAGTGTATACAGATTCCTCGAGATAGGGACTGGGCTGTGTGTTGATGCAGGATGGGAAGGTAGTAGCCTACGGTTCTAGACAGCTTAAAGACCATGAGAGGAACTACCTAACCCATGATTTAGAGTTGGCAGCCGTGGTATTTACATTGAAAATATGGCACCACTACTTATACGGTGAGAAATTTCAGGTGCATACAGATCATAAGAGCCTCAGATATCTGTTTTCACAGAAATAGTTGAATATGAGGCAGAAACGATGGATAGAGCTTCTGAAAGATTATGAATGCGAGATATTGTACAATCCAAGAAAGGCTAATGTTGTAGCTGATGCCCTAAGTAGAAAGAGTCTCGGAATGGTGTCATATATGATAGTTAGGGAATATGAATTACTCGAGCAGTTTGCTCACATAAGGTTGGATATAGACCCTCTTGATATTGACAGAGACTGTGTGATAGTTAACCTGTGAGTGGAATCAGATTTGACTGACCAGATATGCCAGGCTCAGCGTGTTGATCTACTGTGTGAGGATCGTGCGAGTCAGATTCAGATGGGTGATTTGGCCGATTTCTTAGTGAGTGATAATGGCCAACTGAGGTTTAAAGGTAGGATTTGCATTCCCAATGACCTAAATCTAAAGAGATTGATTTTGATAGAAGCTCAGAAATCGAGATGCACATTACATCTGGGAGATAACAAAATGTACTAGAACCTCCGAAAAGTGTATTGGTGGTCAGGAATGAAAAAGATATCGCAGAGGTTGTGGCAAGATGTCTGATATGTCTGCAAGTGAAGGTAAAGCATAAAAAACCTGCAGGGTTATTGCAGCCTCTACCAGTACCAACTTGGAAATGAGAGCATGTCACCAAGGATTTCATCATGGGATTGCCAAGGCCTAAGAGGAACCATGGTGCTATCTGGGTAGTGGTTGACAGACTGACAAAATCAGCCCACTTTGTAGCTATGAAATCTACAGATACCTTGAGTAGCTTGGCAGAGTTGTATGTACAGGAGGTGGTAAGGCTACAAGGTATTCCAGTGAGCATAATATCAGATAGGGACTCCTGCTTCACTTTTCACTTTTAAGAATAATTTCAGGAAGCTATGGGAACTCGATTAAGTTTCAGTACTACTTTTCATCCTCAGAGAGATGGTCAATCAGAAAGAACCATTCAAACATTAGAGGACATGTTGAGAGCAAGTGTTATGGATTTTAAAGGCTCCTAGGATGATCACCTATCGTTAGCTGAATTCGCATACAACAATAGCTACCACTCGATATCGGGATGGCACTATATGAGGCCTTGTATGGTAGAAGGTGTCGTTCCCTAATAGGTTGGGAAGAAGTGGGTGAAAGGAAAATTTTTGCTCCTGACTTGGTACAACAAGCCTCTGATGTTGTTCATTTCATATGTGAGAGATTGAGAATAGCTCAGAGCAGGTCGAAAAGCTATGCTGACATAAGACATAGGCCATTAGAGTTCACCGTGGGTGACTCAGTATTTTTGAAAGTCTCTCCCTCGAAAGGGATTATGAGGTTCAGTAAGAAGAGTAAGTTGAGCCCTTGGTATATCGGACCTTTTGAGATACTGGAGCGTGTGGGAGCTAAGGCCTATAGGCTAGCATTACCACCGGAGCTAGCAGGAATACATAATGTCTTCCATGTATCGACGCTTCAGAAGTACCATCCAAATCCAACACACGTGATTCGGTATGAGCCATTGGAGCTCAAGAATAATTTGTCATATGTAGAGAAACCGATCCGGATACTGGATATGAAGGAAAAGGTGTTACGGAACAAGACGATTCCGCTTGTTAAAGTTCTCTGGTAGTACCATAATTCAGAGGAAGCTGCTTAGGAGTTGGAGAAGTCTATACGGGAGAAGTACCCCCGACTTTTTGAAAAGTAACTTGGTTCTAATTTGGAGGACCAAATTTCTTAGAGGAGCGGAGGAATGTAAGACTCGTATTTTCATATGTAACTCTTATGGTTCCCTAAGTATACATTCGATTATGTAATATGAATCATAAGTAATGTAAGGTCCGTAAATCCGATGTGCACACTTATTATGTGGATTCATGATGTAAACGCAAGTTTCATTAAGTATGAATAACAAGAAATTGACCTTTTGAAGTGATGAAAGAGTATTGAATACAAAATGAGTAGTGTGGTAATTGGAAATAAAGTTAACTTTGGAAATTTAAGTGAAAAATGGCTAAGTATGGCTGCAAGACAAGGAGAGATCGATCTCCAACGTAATGGAGGTCTATGTTAGAGGCATTTTAAACAAGGAAATCGATCCTCAGTCCAATCAGATCGATCTGTGAAGCTCTCAGCCTGGGAGAGATCGATCTCCTAAGCTTAAAAAAACTCAATTTTGGAAGGCTAAATGCTGTAACAGATCGATCCCTTGCTAATGGAGATCGATCTAATCAATGCAATTTCTATAAAATAGGACCTACTGAACTGGAATTCACAGGAGAACATCAAACCTTTCCATATTTTACAACCAAGTGACCTAACTTCCTCTCTAGACCATCAATACTTTCCTTAGAGATTTGAAAGGAGTTCATTTCATCAAAGTTATTCATATAGTGGAGAAGAACAACATAGTTGGAAACGAGAGGCTGAATCACTAAATCGAAAGAGAAAAGGAGTTTTTCCTCAAAGTTGTGAAAAAGGAGAAAAGCTGAGATTAGTAAGATTTCAATACATCAATCTCAAATATGTTGATCTATATACTTGTATGAGTTGATTGGTATATAGATTAATGGTTGAAATGTGATAAACATGCTTAAACAAAGATAAGACCTAGAATCGATTTAATGATGGAAAATCGAGTAGGCTTGTTTTAATTGAGATTTGAGCATGTAAAGGTGTTATTGAATATGTATATATCTTGGTGTAACAGTTTGGTGAAGTACATTTGTTAGAAATGAAAATAGCTAAAAATGAGTATTTGTGGTGTTTGATAAAATGCCATAATGAAATGAAAATGAAAAACTTAAGGTATTATAAGCTTAATACCTATTTAATACGAACCAATAGGCTCGAGGAGTCTGAGAGATTCTCAAAATTAAGTTTGTCACGACCCTCAACTTACCAAAATATGTACAAATTTTTCATATTTTCATGGATAATTTATTATTCGTCCTTTCCCGATTGTGAACAACTACTCTCCTCAACAGTTGGGCTGTGTGTCAATGTCTACCTCATCCATCCATAACCATTTAATTTGTAATATAATTTTAGAAGTAAACAATTTTATAAATACATCAGAGTTATTGTTTACAAGTGTTTACATTGCTTTACATCCCCAATGTATACATACAAAATGCTACTGTGCTATGTCTAGTTTAGATACAAAATGATTTCAAGTGTGTATACCTTTAGCGATGGGATGCAGCGGATACCAAAAGGGATAAGCCTCCAGTCGCCCACAATCTATACTCAAAGCTCTGTAGAGAGGGGGAAATAAGGGGGGAAATAAGGGGGGTGAGCAAACCACACGCTCAGTAAGGCAATCATGTGAACAAGTAGATACTACACTATCTACGTGATCATGATGCCATGTTCAAAAGCATTTAGTTCATCATTTTATCTCAAAACATGAGTGTATGATTGTGTTAATGGCATGTAAATCATTCATGCTATTAAAATTCAGTGCACAATTCAATTCAAAGCATGGCATTAACCATAATGCATAATTTATAAGTAAAGCATGTCATTAATCATCATGTATATTTCACAAGTAAGCATGGCATTAAACATCATGCGTCAGTTTACTTTGAAAACCATTAACATACTTTCATCTCAAAACACTTTAACTGTAGTCAGGATTCGGTCCCTCCCTCGGACTATCCTGACCCACAAATCATTTCAAACATGGAATTATTCTCAAAGCAATAGACATGTGAGATAGGCAATTCAATAAGGGAAATAACCTTTAGGTCTATGGCCATAACCTGTGATACCGGCTACACAGATCAGGTGTGCTGGATATCACCACTATCTGCTTCCACACAAGAGGTGGGTCAAATCCTACCCGTCGGTCCATAGCAGATCTCGTCAGAAGACAGAATATCACAATCTCAACACGGTATAACGTACTCCATGCTACCTGCACTGTACAACGTACTTCGTGGACCCACTTCAACATATCATATCACGCCACATCTCAAACGCACGTGTGAGCCTATTTAATCGGTACGACCTCTTGTCTACCCGAAGCTCCTAACACGGCTATCAACATGTCAAAATATCACAAATGCACGTGCGAGCCTATTTAATCGATGTGACACCCAGTCTATCCGAAGCTCTAAGCACGGTAACAAATAAGGTGGGCATCTAGTGTGAGCTAAGCTCCAAGCACCATGCCAAAACCAGTATGAAAATCCATGTGAAAACTAGTGCGAGCTAAGCTCCAGCACTCATGCGTATGAAACACATCAAATCTCGTGCGAGTCATACTCTAGCACGCTTTTATTCTCACGAAAACCATGTAGGTGGCTCAAATCTTTTTAAAGTATGGTTAACAAACCAAAACATCTCATTTCTTTTGCAAAACATATCAACTATTAGCCAACCTACCAATCATTTGCTAAAAAGCAATACAACATGATTTTCCAAAGCATTATGCTTTTATTTTCATGAACTTTTCTCAGACACCCATCTTTTTTCCCTTCAATCATCCAATTTCATTTCCTAATATCTCATGCATTCTAGCAAAGCATTTAAGGGCCCAAATTATGCACAGATATCTCTAAGAGTCCACAGAATTCCCTTACCTCGATTTACTTGAGTGCGACTCTCTTCCTTTTAGTTTCTTGCGCTCTATGCTTGTCTTGCTCCAATGTATCCTCGGAAGCTGCGATTCAATGATCCAAACCACTTGAGTTAAAGTTGTTAACTCATATTTGACCTCATTAGTCAATATAACCTATCTTTGCATTTACCAATGCCTTAATCCACATTTTACCCCTTTTTGGTAAATCTCACAATTTATTCACTAATAACACATTAAAATCATACCACAACACTATTATTAACTTCAATATATCTCATTCATCATTAATCTCAAAACATTTCACTTTCTCACACTAGACCATTTCTAGGTCATGGTGGATTCATTACTTCTTAGGTAGTTTCTACCCTTTCTATGCATACCAAACAACTCCAAAATCAATATCTACACAATTTACATAAGTTATGTCATTTAGAAACTCACTTAGCTTGATTTCCTCTTTGCTCTAATGGAAATGCACCTTTGATCCTTCAATCCAACAAGTGGGGAAATGCCTCCAAACTATGTTGTTCTTCTCTTTAATGTGAACAAATTTGTCTCTAATAGCTTTCCCTCAAATCTTACTGAAAATGTATGGATTTAGGAGTGAGAAAGGTAGGTTTTAGGTTTGAAATGGAAGGAAATAGCTTTGTCCTGAAACCTGCAGATCTAACTGCTCTTATTTATAAATTCAGTTTGATGAGATCAATCTGCCTTGAGTGGAGATTGATCTGGTCCTCTTAAAATCCCTCTTTTCACTACATTTTGAAGTAGGAGATCAATTTGTCTAGTAGGGGAGATCGATCTACTTCAAACAGAAGGTTAAGGAGATCGATATAGTCTTAGGGGAGATCGATCTGCTTCTAACTCGAGAGCTAAGGAGATTGATCTGTTCCATTAAGGATCGATCTGTATTTTACAAAATATGTTAGGAGATCGATCTGGCTCCCTTGGAGATCGATCTGTTCTGTTCCATAGCTCAAAATAAGAGCATTTTGGCTCTTCCAGATCGATCTCTCATCCTATGAGATTGATCTAGCCTTCATATTTCCAGATTTTTCTGCAGAAAACTTATACCAAAACATCCTTAATTTTCTGCCATAGTCGTTTTCTCAGTCCATTATCTTTAAGACTTAAAAATGACATTCATTCATACCTTATACACATTAAAACTTGTGTGTAATCTTTGTATAACCAAAGGTACTTGATATAAACCAAATGGAAGTGCACAACTTATGAAATCTTCCTTTCATTTCACCATACCACTCATATTCCATTCTACTCACATTTTTCACATGTTTAAGTCCATTTCTTCATAATCATAAATAATGTAACTTTTACGTACAATCACAACTCTTAGTACAAGTGTGTATATTAAACTTATGGACTTACATCACATATACTTCACATTACAAGTATATCACCATACTTATGATCTCATTTACATTTCTATGTATATATACTCAATTATACATATATGGGGTCTCACAGAGTTATATACTCAAAATGGACTTGTGAAAGGATCAATTCCCCTAATGGTGTAACTAGGCCAAATGAGATAGAAATGGCCAAATGCATTGATTTGGATATCATGTAAGTGAAATGAAGTACATGACAATATATTGATGTGTGTAATACACAATTTCAACTCCAGAGGATATCGTTGGAGTCGATAGAGCATATCACAAGAAGTGAGAATCGAAGGAAAGCGATACATGTCACGACCCAAATTACCTAAAAATCAGAGTAAATTTTTCGCTTCTTCATTTATTATTTAATTCTTACATTTCTCTCGTCGTGACCATCCTATAAACAGTTGGGTTATGATTCGGTGTTAGTAACCTCTCACCTATTTACCATTCTGTTTCCATAAACACATTCATATATCAGAGTTTACTATTCTTTGACTTTAACCGAATACATACACAATGGTATTTATAACTCTACATCCCCGACATTATAATCATTTACAGTACTATGCATTACATATTTAGATACAAAACCATACAAATGTGTATACCTGTCTCTCGATGGGAAACAGCGGATACCAAGCATGCAAGTCCTCAGCCGCT
Organism: Firmiana major; assembly: GCA_033439115.1. Taxonomy (NCBI): domain Eukaryota; kingdom Viridiplantae; phylum Streptophyta; class Magnoliopsida; order Malvales; family Malvaceae; genus Firmiana; species Firmiana major. Next base: position 67,359,196 of record CM065901.1, on the reverse strand, counting down.
TAATAACTATTGCAAGTGCTCTGAAAAGATGGGAAAATAAGGGTGTGAGCAAACCACACGCTCAGTAAGGCAATTATGCAAGTAAGTAGATAGCTCCACTATCCACATGCTCATAGTGCCATGCCCTTAAATCCATTTCTTTTCATTAAAATCATCAAGCACAAAGTCATGCAAACATCAATGACTTAGTTTATAAAACTGTTCGTACATATATAAATCATACTATTTATGCATCAAAGCATTTTATGTGACATCATTAAATCATAATAAGCATGAATTTAATCAAGATCATGCAGTCTTTCATGTCATGTAAGACAAATCATGGATTTCAAATGAAAGCATGGAAAACATCATCATGCTACTGCATTTAAATCAATTCATTAAAATTACAGTAACACTAACCCTTCCGGGTCAATCATCTCATAAAACAATTCATTTAAAATTCATTATAAAACTTCAGTTATAAAACCACCCTTCTTTCAGGGTCACAAATCATAAAAATCATGAAATCATAAAATCGTCAAATCGGGGGCCTGACCCCTCCTTCGGGTCTACCCTGGTCTAACAGACCACAAGTTATATCATGTGAGACAAACAGCTGATTATATTAGTAACATCGAGGACTATGGTCATATCCTAGTGATCACTGGCAACACGGTACCTAGTGTGCGGGGTATCACACCTGAAACGGGAGGTGGGTCGTCCTACCCGCCAGAACAGCATAACACCAGGATTGCGAAGGCAAGGCTTGCTGCCTCATGGCTAATGCCACTCAACTCCAACAATCCCCACGGTACAGCGTACTCCGCGTGACATACATGGTACAACGTACTCCGTGAACCCAAGCTCAGTCAGGGGTGCTTGTAATAGGTCTTATCCACCCATATCATCTTTGTCTCAGTATGCACATGTGAGCATATCATCTCACTGTGACACACAGTCTACATGAGGCTCCAACACGGCTATATGCATGTAATATAAATCCCTGTGTGAACGAAGCTCTAGCACGGCTCCATGCATATTCATTATATCAAAAAACCTCGTGCGAGCGAAGCTCTAGCACGGTTTCATAAAAATCAGTAAAATCTACATACGAGCAGAACTCCAGTACAACTTAAACTGATTATAATTTCAAGTAAAATCCACGTACGAGCAATCTCTAGTACGAATATGTATATAAAACTTAGTGAAAACCTCGTACGAGAAAAACTCCAATACAACATTCAAATGAATTATGAAAACCATGTAAAACTTTGTGCGAGCAACGCTCCAGCACAAATGAATGCTTAAGTAAATCAAATCTCGTGCGAGTTACACTCCAGCACGACTTTATGCATAATTAAATCCAACCTCGTGCGAGTTACACTCCAGCACGGCTTTTATGCAATTTCAAATCAAAACAGGATGCGAGCTAAGCTCCTGCATCTCTCATGCATGTCAAATCATTAAAACTAATGCGAGCAAATCACTCCAGCACCATTTTATGCATATCACGTCAAAACAAATCAAAACATGTCAAAACATGTCAAAACAGAGTGCGAGCTAGGCTCCAGCAGCTCTCATTTCATAATAATAAAAATCAGTGCGAGCACTATGTTTAGTACATTTCATGCATATGATGTCACACAAATCGGTGCGAGCAACCGCTCAAGCACATTTATGCACATTCACAAATGCAAATATAGTGCGAACTATGTGTCGGCATTGTCTGTTTCCATATAAATCGATAGTTGGCCTATTTTCCAAAGAAATTTCCATTTAAATGTAAATAACACCTACGTAGTGTTATCTTGTGAAATTATACAATTTCTGGCCAATCTACCGATTTGCTTTGATTAAAACCAATCAAATCATTAATTCAGAAAATTCCTTAAATCATGCATTTCATGCATGTCATGCTTTCACCATCCTTAGGTGAACTTCCCTCAATAGGGGTAAAATAGACTTTTCACTTATTTCGATCCTTAAAATCATTTAAACCACTTTTAGGATCATTATACATAATCAGGGTATACATACATATTCAGTGTACAGAAAAGCTATTAAAATACGCGTAGCTATCTCTAGCTACTCACATAATTCTTTTACCTCATTTTCTGTACAGTCTGACCTTTTCGACTGATGCCTCGTCACGCAGTCCGATTTGCTCCCGATCCAAATCAAATCTCCGAAACTGCGGATACACATTCATCAGGTCAATTACAATACAATTTAATTGTATTTCATATTTTCTGGGCTTAATTTAAATCATTGGGCCCGTTTACCCATATTGGGCCCGATTGCACCTTAATGGGCTTTAATCGGCCTTAAGCCCGTTTACCACACTTTATCGAGGCCTATTGGGCTCATTGGGCCCATCAATATTTATTTAGCCTCGTTCTAAGCTCTCGAATAGCTTAATTAATTATTTACGACAATTTATCCAAGTTTTCAGAATTTAATTCATTTATGCGAAAATTAAATTCGTAATTTATGCGATAAATATCAATCACGTATAACGATGCAAAATTGTCGTAAATAAGAGTTACTTACCCGTGATTCCATAATAGTACAAAAATTGAGGCTGTCTCGAGCTCTCGGTGGATGCCAATTGTCGAGCTACACAATTAAATATATTTCGGGGTAAACTTTTAGTCGATTATTTATCAAATTAAATATTCCAAAAATTAAATCGATCAATTTGACAGCTTACCGACTTACCCAAAGCTCGATTGCATCACTGAAATTTTCTCCAATTTTTCGTCTTTTTCTTTTTCCCTTTTTCTTCCTTTTTCCTTTTCTTTTTGGCTGAACTGGTCCGGTCTGGTTCAACCCGGTTCAGACCGGTTCGGTCCAATCGTTTGGTCCAGCAGTTCAATCCGGTTCAATCGGTTTAGGCAACATTTGGTCGTTCCGACGCCGTCCGGTTGGTTCCCGACGTGATTCCATCTTCGTTCGGCTCGGCTACACCTGGGCTTCATAAATCGGTCTTCGGGTTGGACCAAATCGACGCCATCGTAGGCGAATCGATGTTATCTCCCGCGGCTTCTCCCCCCGTTTTCTGGCATTCTCCGCCGTTCTCGATGCGGGTCACCGCCGCTGATGGTTCGCCCGAGGTCGGGCTATCTTCGTCGGCCCCTCAGCCCCGCCGGTGGTGGCTCGTCCGGTGGTTCCTCGGTCTCGGCTTGTTTCCGATTCTTTCATTTCTGTTTCTTTTCTCCTTCAGAAATCGCGAAACGCGATTTCCCTTTTTTTTCAGATTTCAATTATTATTTTTTTAACTTTATTTTATTTATTTATAATTTATTTTAATATTATTTTATTCATTAAAATAATATTAAAATTCACAAATATCTTGAAAAATTTATATTTTATTCCTTTAATCTGTAAATAAATTTCTCAGTCCGATTTTACCTTTTCGATATATTTTTCGATTATTTTTGGGATTATTTTTCGATACGAAAATTTCAGTTTATCCCAATAAATTCATATTTTGATCAATTTAACCCGAAATTTAATTATTTCTTCGTTATTGATCAAGATTTCTAAATCTCATATTTTTAATTAAATTTTCTTGTCTCGATTACTACCGAATTTTGATCTTTTGACCGTTTTACCCTTGCACGTGTTCGGGAATACCATTTCAATCCTTTTGCATTTTTAAATGCACTCGAAAATTTCTATTCATTCCCTTTTGCTCTTATGATAAAATCGGGCCTTACAATACAAGCATGATTCGAGGTAAGGGACTTATGCGAGCTATAGAGATAGCTATACGTATGTTTTCTCACCTGTTGTGTGCGAATGTATGCGATGCGTATATAGATATTTATATATCTAGGTGAAACTGCGTACAAGAATAAGTCTATAATATAAGTTGCATTACTTCTATGTTAGAGTTATGAAACGAGGTTTTGTAAACGTTTTGAGAAAGAATAACATAGATGGGCTCCCGGTTTAACCATGTGCATGAAATGCTTCTACGAGTGATTGAAGGGAGATTGTCCTCTCACTCATGACTATACACAGAGCTCTTTCTATTTCTTTTCTGTGTGAAATCATGCTAGAGCCTAGTGGCTACGGTAGATTGACCAGCTGTAACAACCCTTGACGCTTCAAAACTGGGGGAAATTTTAAAAAAAAAATTTCATTTTCCCACTTATTCCCTTATTCACTTAGGTTGTATTCCTGTGCAGTGTCAAAACAATTTTTCTAATTCTTTTTCTGTAATTTTATTTAATTTCCATACTTTGACCTATATGGTCGATAGAAATTTCGGCAGCATAACGGCTTATATATGAGCCTACCCACCTACAATTCAGTTGTTTTGACAACCCTAGATATCCACAACTACCAAGCATGCTTTCCAACAATCCTAGATATCCATAACTACCAAGCATGTTTTCCAAATCCACATTTATAACTCAATACATCCATATCGATTTAATACCAACCATCTTAAAACCTAATCCCAAGAATCATATTCTTTACATCGTTTGCCTTACAAATTACATCCCAACAAAATATTCCTAATATATGTCTGTGCATACAAGTATGTATGGTATAGGAATGTAATTGTATACTTTCTGCGTGTAAAAAAAGTAGCCTAGGGTAGCTCTTTCCCACAGCCTACGTTGTGTACGCGGCAGGTAGCGTCCACGGATCACTGCAAATAGTCTGAGAGGTAGAGGGGTAAGCTTTTGGGGAAAAGCACAGTAAGATAATACTCTTAAAGCAATTCTGATATATAAAAGCATGTGAAATTGTTCATAGAATGAAACTTAATGCAATACATAAATTGTCATTTCATGCATAATCACCATAAAAGTCATGAAGCATGCGTGTCTTTAAACAAATGACATGCTTAACCATTTTACAACTTTTCATTCTTCATGAATGAGTTCTTAAAACCATCGGGTACATAAACATTTCGTAAACATTTCATAAACCTTTCGTAAACATTTCATAATTATTTCATAAACCTTTCATGAATATTTCATAATCATTTCATAAACATTTCATGAATATTTCATAATCATTTCGTAAACATTTCATGAATATTTCATAATCATTTCATGAAGCATATCGGTCGTAACCAATTATCGTATATATCATGAAAACACACATTCCTTCATCATAGTCAATTTTCATAATCAAATCGAGGAGACTAGACTATAACTAAGTCATGCGATACGTGTGATTCTCCGTAGAGAGTCATCATACCTATGGCCATGGTAAGGGGGATGTAGACTGGATCAGGGTCGTACAACAATCATAATTATAAACATGGGTAGTATCTTCTTATTTCTTATCATATACTAGCACATAGCTAGGGCACGGGCACCTATGGCACTCACCGTGCGGGGAACATCCATGCGTGCTGCGCGGGCACGAGATACTACCAAAACATCATCATAAACCACCAGTAGCACAACATCTTCCACACAAGTTGAGTCAAGTGCTAAAGGGGGCCTACGTACCGGCACCCAAGTAGGGGAGCCGGAACACCACAAGAAGTAACCATGCATGAAGCCTATAGTCTCAAAACATCTTTTCTTTTTCCCCCTTTTTCCCTTTTTCTATGCTTTTGAAATTGTCAAAAGTTTCTTTAACGATATGGATATAAAATCATAAATAAATGCAAAACATCCATACGTTTCATACCTTAGGAAATTCATTTCACAACATGGAAGGTACTCGGGGAATATTTCGATAAATTAAAACATGCTTCGTAAACAATTTCACAAGTATGAAAGCATTGATAAATCATTTCAAATCATATGCTCTTTCATAAAATCATTTATCGATGAAACAATAATTCATTATCAAAACTAAGTTAAATAGTACCCCTTATCTTGATTTATCGAATATCCCAAATTCGAATGGTGACGCCTCCTACTACCTCCTTTAATTCCTTCTACAATCACCTACACCAAAATTGTTTACTTAGCATCCTATTCATGCGAATCATCTGAATTGCGTTAAAATCGTAACTTATTCGTCACTACTTCGTGTGTAGATATTATTGTACATACCTTGACTATTCACGTACATTTATATATTTTCCTTACTATATATTATTTTTGTACATACAAATATTGACATACACATTATTATATACATCTACATGTATATACCCATGAATATATATATATACTTATATATATTATTATTTGCTTTCATTTTTCCTTATCACATGTATACATTCTTTGTATGTACATATACTAAAACACATATTTATCTTATACACCCATTTGTATATACACCTAAGTATATACACATTTTTCGTATACTCCTATATGTATATACACCTAAGTATATACACATATTTATTTTATCATTGGATTTCCTTATTCATTATCTAATATATATACATATATATATATATATTTTGTCTATTGTTCATCTCTCCCATTTTTATTTTTATTTCACATCTAATTTAAAATCTACAATATCATGTTTATAGCCCATCATGCATATATATATACATGTATATCAAATGTACATATATAAATCTACCTTTCCTCAACAATTTTCTAGGTTTCTTTTCTTCTTCTTTTTTTTCTTGCGTGTGCCGTCCCCTGCTTCATTGTCTCACCGATCACTCTTCCTCCCTCACGGTCCTCCCTACTCTGTTTCACGTTTCTGCCTAGCTCCCCTTTTCTGCTTTTCAGTCTCCTCTTTGTTTTTGGTTACATTCCAGGAGCAGGATTGGCTTCTTTTTGAAGCCAATTCTGTACACCTTATATGTATATATATATATATATATATATATATTATACTATATACATATATTATATTTTATATTAACATATATAAATTATTTTAATATATGTTTATACATTATACTAATATATATATTAGTTGTTTGTTTATTTGTGTTTTTTTTATTTCCATTTCCCTTTTTTTTCATTTAATCATTTTTATTCTTATTTGTCTCATGCTTTATTTATTTATTAATACTTATATATTATATACTATACATTTCATAGTATATATATATATTTGTTATATATACATATATTATTATCCATCTATTTAAATGTCATGTATATTTATACATACATATACATCTATGTATATATATCTATATATACACATTTTCTTGTAAGATTGTCCAAGGACATAATATCCATGAGTTCCATGAAAGTCTCATTATTTCGAAAATGAAATATTATTGGGATTCCATCACTCCTCACGAATTCTTGATACAAGTTTTTACATCAACAATTTTCAACTAAAAATTTAAAATTTTCCAATCCCTCTGCGCTTGTATTTGCTTTATCACTTCTTGTATCTTCAGGTTCTCGATCATTCACGGGCTTCTCGATCCCTATAATCCTCGAGCCCTACAACGAATATTCGCACTTCCATTAAAACATATTAGTCTTGTTTTTATATAGTCTAATTTAAATGTAGGAAATTTGTAGGGTTTACATTCTCCCGACCATAAAAGAATTTGGTCCTCCAAATTCATTCGGGTCCATCAGAATAGGTACGGGTACTTCTCCTTCATGAGGCTCTCTAGTTCCCATGTAGCTTCTTCAATCGAATGGTGTTGCCAGAGAACCTTTACCAGAGGTATCGTCTTCGATCGAAGTACCTTTTCCTTTCTGTCCAATATCTGGATAGTGATAATTCTAATTTTTATAGAATTATTTGTGCTTAAATTCCTAATTATTTATTTAATCCCTATATTATTTTATTAATAATCCCCTTTATTTAATTAAAATTCTTTAATGTGCAGATAAATTAAATCTGGATGAAACTCAGTCGTTTCAGATGAAATTGGGCTGAAAACGAGCTAAAGGAGACTGGATCACTTCCAATATATAGACTGAGTCATCAGTTGTCTGGACACACGTGGTGTTAGGTGTCTGTATTTTATTTGATCCGAAAATGATAAGATCAAAGGACACCGTGCCAACCCCCTGGAAGACATACGCCGGGCCACATCGCATAGCTAATTAGACAAAAAGACTGATGATGTGGAAATATCTACTCTGCAGCAAATCAAATGAAGACAAGTGGCCAAACAATGCCAACTCATCTAGGATGAAAATTTACTGTTATACCCCTATGTTTGTATATAAATAGAATATGATGGCAATTGAAAAATCAAGTAGAAGTAGGGTAGAATTTAGGAGTAGTGTATTTAGGGTAGAATAGGAGTAGTGTAGGTAGAATAGTTTTTAGGGTTATTTCCTTTCTAGTATTTCTTTAGCTTTCCCGTTTTTCTACTTTTCAAGTTTTTTTTTCCCACCATTGTTAAACTTTCACAAGCTTACATTTTTATTCTATTGAAATGGAAAAGTTTAATGCTAGTAGTCCATCAGAATAGGTACGGGTACTTCTCCTTCATGAGGCTCTCTAGTTCCCATGTAGCTTCTTCAATCGAATGGTGTTGCCAGAGAACCTTTACCAGAGGTATCGTCTTCGATCGAAGTACCTTTTCCTTTCTGTCCAATATCTGGATAGTGATAATTCTAATTTTTATAGAATTATTTGTGCTTAAATTCCTAATTATTTATTTAATCCCTATATTATTTTATTAATAATCCCCTTTATTTAATTAAAATTCTTTAATGTGCAGATAAATTAAATCTGGATGAAACTCAGTCGTTTCAGACGAAATTGGGCTGAAAACGAGCTAAAGGAGACTGGACCACTTCTAATATATAGACCGAGTCATCAGTTGTCTGGACACACGTGGTGTTAGGTGTCTGTATTTTATTTGCTCCGAAAATGATAAGATCAAAGGACACCGTGCCAACCCCCTGGAAGACACACGCCGGGCCACATCGCATAGCTAATTAGACAAAAAGACTGATGATGTGGAAATATCTACTCTGCAGCAAATCAAATGAAGACAAGTGGCCAAACAATGCCAACTCATCAAGGATGAAAATTTACTGTTATACCCCTATGTTTGTATATAAATAGAATATGATGGCAATTGAAAAATCAAGTAAAAGTAGGGTAGAATTTAGGAGTAGTGTATTTAGGGTAGAATAGGAGTAGTGTAGGTAGAATAGTTTTTAGGGTTATTTCCTTTCTAGTATTTCTTTAGCTTTCCCGTTTTTCTACTTTTCAAGTTTTTTTTTTCCCACCATTGTTAAACTTTCACAAGCTTACATTTTTATTCTATTGAAATGGAAAAGTTTAATGCTAGTAGTCCATCAGAATAGGTACGGGTACTTCTCCTTCATGAGGCTCTCTAGTTCCCATGTAGCTTCTTCAATCGAATGGTGTTGCCAGAGAACCTTTACCAGAGGTATCGTCTTCGATCGAAGTACCTTTTCCTTTCTGTCCAATATCTGGATAGTGATAATTCTAATTTTTATACAATTATTTGTGCTTAAATTCCTAATTATTTATTTAATCCTTATATTATTTTATTGATAATCCCCTTTATTTAATTAAAATTCTTTAATGTGCATATAAATTAAATCTGGATGAAACTCAGTCGTTTCAGACGAAATTGGGCTGAAAACGAGCTAAAGGAGACTGACCACTTCCAATATATAGATCGAGTCATCAGTTGTCTGGACACACGTGGTGTAAGACCCGAATTTAATTAAAATACAAAAATTAAATAAGAAAAGATGGGGGACGTATGAAGGAAGTCGGGTTAAATTAATCCCGGACACGTGTAAGGGCAAAATGGTCAAAAGACCGAAAGCCGGTATAATTTCGATAAAGAAAATTAATTAAGATATGGATTTAAGAAATCTTGGTCAATAAAAGTGAAATAAAATTATTTCGGATTAAATTGATCAAGATATTAATTTATGGGAATTAATCGGGATTTTTAGTTTGGAAAAATAATCCCGAAAATAATCGAGAAATTATACCCGAAAAAGAGGTTAAAATATAATAAATAAATTAAATAAAATTAAATAAATTGAATTAAAATAAAAATAATAATTTTAAGGGATATTTTGGTATTTTAGTGTATTTTAATAAATAAAAATAAATTGTTAAATAAGATAATAAAACAAAAAAAAAAAAAAGAATTGAAACAAAAAAAAAAAAGAGAGAAAGGCTGAAGAAAACGAAAGTTTCGGGGAGAGAGAGGAAAACGGAACCGAGAAGATCGAAGAAGGCCGACCACCGTCCGGCGGCCAAAGGCTCGACCAAGGGCCGAAAAAGAAAGAGGGGAGGCCGGTGATCTCAATGGCACCGGCGGTGCAGCCTACCGACGCCGGAGGAAGCCGATCGGAGGAGAGAAAGGTCGCGGGAAAGAGAAGGCCACCGGCGGCGAACGGCGGCGATCCGACCGGAACCAAGGCCCGATTTGGAGAGCCCAGTCGACGGCGGTGCTTTTGGCACCGGTGGCAGCCGACGAGACGGCCGGAATCGGCGGCGACGACCAAAAGAGGGAGACGGGTCCGACGGCGAAGAGGAGAAGAGGCCGAACCGGAGGCGTTCCGGCGGCCTTGGGCAAAGCCGAGCCTAGATTCAAGCTGCGGACAGCCTTGCGGAGCTGATGGCGGTGGAAGCCGGCGGAGAACCGGCCGGAAAAGGGGCGAACCGGCGGTGAACCGGTCGAACCGGAGAGAACCGACGGTCTGAACCGGTCCGAACCGGACTGAACCGGTTCAGCCAAAAAGAGGAGGAAAAAAAGAAGAAAAAAGGGAAAAAGAAAGAGAAAAAAATTGGGGAAAATTTCGGTGATGCAATCGAGCTTCGGGTAAGTCGATAAGCGGTCAAATTGACCCGATTTAAATTTGGAATATTTTATTTAATTAAATTTCGACCGAAAAGTTTACCCGAAAATGTAATTAATTGTGTAGCTCGACGATTGGCATCCACCGAGGGCTCGAGACAGCCTCGAAGTACGTACTAACATGGAATCTCGGGTAAGTGACCCCTATTTACGACAATTACCTTGTATTGCGTGATATTGATTTAATTCCCGTAATTATTTGAATTAATTTATGGAAATTTAGATAAATTGTCGTAAATAGTGAATTTAGATATTCGAGAATTAGAACGAGGCCCGATAAATTATTGGTGGGCCCAATGAGCCCAATAGGCCTCGATAAGTGGGAATTTAGTGAAAAGCGGGCTTAAGGCCGATTAAGGCCCATTAAGGTGCAATCGGGCCCAATAAGGGTAAACGGGCCCAATGATTTAAATTAAGCCCAGAAAGTAATAGATACAATTAAATTGCATAATATCTGACCTGAGGAATGTTAATACGCAGTTCCGGGCATTGGATTGGAAGCATATCGGACTGCGCGATGGGACTACATTGGAAAAGAAAAAGGTCAGACTCGACGAGAATCGAGGTAAGGGAATTCTGCGGACTGCTAGAGGTAACAGTACGCAATTTTAAATTCATATGCAGTCCTTTAAAACTAATTGAAGGGTCTAGAGGTCGAAGAACAATTTTAGTGCCCCGTATGGGCAAAATTACTAAAATACCCTTGCTAAGGGTAAAATTCTAAAAATTTAGGAAAAATTGGGAGGAGCAAGAACAAGAGGTTCCTGCTCGTTCTGGAGGTATTTCAACGCATGCATGAGTAGGCTGGCTCACCTTGAAAGAAAATGCATAGCATCGCATATCTTAACTGATGTGATTTCTGTGAAAACTATTTGGAAATAACCGAGCCGCCTACATGTTTTTATTTACATGTGACGTGCTAGAGCTCAGCTCGCACGATGTTTGACTTGTGTGATGCATGCATTAGTGCTGGAGCGAGAGCTCGCACTAGAGTTTTACATGCATAGGTGCTAGAGTATAACTCGCACCAGATTTCACATGCTTTTGCGTGACATGGTGCTAGAGTCTAACTCGCACCAGATTTTACATGATTTTCATGACAGGGTGCGGGAGTTTAACTCGCACCAGATTTTATAAGATTTTCATACGATTTGTATACAGAGTGCTGAGCCTAGCTCGCACTAGTTTTACTGGATTTGTGGAGTAGCGCTGTCTGCCCTTGGAGTCAGCCAAAAGGCCCAACAGGCTCAATAGACCTCTTAAGTAGGGTGAGAGTGAGGGATGAGGTTGGCGGCCTTGTGGAGATGTAAAGCGGGCTCTGCCAAGTTTACTTGATTTGATGAGAGTGCTGAGCATCGCTCGCACTGATTTTTAAGAGAACATACAATGAGCCGTGCTTGGAGCATCGGGTAGACTGTGTGTCACCGATTTAATAGGCTCGCACGTGCGTTTTGAGACATGGCAACGAGTATTGAGTTATGAAAACCTCTGTGGGAAGCAGGCTAATTGGGCTGGAGTACCTAGAGTGATATGGGTCCATGGAGTACGATGTACCGTGCAAGTAGCATGGAGTACGATGTACCGTGGGGTATCTTCGGATACGGTATCTTTGTGATACAGAGTATCTTCGGATACGGTATCTTTGTGATACGGGGTATCTTTGTGATACGATATCTTCGTGATACGGGGTATCTTCGGATACGGCATCGACGGATGCGTGAGATCGGATAAGACTGACGGGTTGGATTGACCCACCTCCCGGGCAGTTCCCGATCAGGGTGAGACCTCGCACACTGGGATCCGTGAAGCTAGAGGACTCACGAGGACATATTGGCCAGTCCTGGTTATTACCGATATACAGTATTGCCTAGTCTCGTATCTTGTATATATATACGTATGTTTTCGATACCGATGCTTTTGAGAAATTCTATTTCCATGGTTTTGTGTGAGTCAGGATCACCCGAAGGAGGGGTCGAGTCCTGACTTCATTGTGAAATTTTTAAAGAGAAAGAAATGATTTAAAATAATTGCATGTTGAGTTTTCCGTGCAACTGGATTTACATAACATCACAACATCATATCATATGTTTTAAAATGTGTGGAGAAAGGGTAGTTTATGCATGGCACCACGTTCATGTAGGTAGTATGGTTACCTACTTGTTCGTAGGATTGCCTTACTGAGCTTGATGTGCTCACCCCTTTCATTTTCTCCCACAGATGATCTCCAGTTGAAGTTGAGGCGACTCAGTACTGCATTCCGGATATCCGCTGCTGCCCATCAACATAAGGTATATACACTTGTACTTATTGTATCTACATAAGCATAGCACAGTAACATGTTTGTAAGTAACTTTAGGGGATGTATAAATAATATAACAATTATAAATGACTGGAGAAGAAATAAGTACTGGGGTAGATGTATGGTGGGACTGGCATTGACGCACAGCCCAATTAGTAGTGGAGTGTTGGTCACGATTCGAGGACAGGTAAGAATTAAAGTAAGAAAATAATAAAAACGCGAAAAATTAACTCTGATTTTTGGGTAGTTTGGGTCGTGACAATTATTTTGGTATCAGAGCATAATTGGTCTGATGTGTGTCAGTGTCAGAAGTTAGGAAATTACATCCCCGTGTTACTGTGCTTAGTTAGATACAATAGTGTATATCGAGATGGGCTTGACTAAGAAATGGTTAAGAATGCAGGAATGCTTAACATGAGTCGCGAAAAATGAGATAGTGCACGAGGCAGAGGTCGTAGAGGTAGACCTGAGTCTGCTAAGTCGTGCTGAGTTTGACTTATGAGAACCAGTGTGAAATTGAAATGGAGGCTAATGTTGAAAATGCCTCACAGAGTCCGACAGAGTGATCGGACAGTATTGAGACACGCTTCACGAGATTGGAGCGGAGTGTGGAGATTACTTGAGGAGCAAATTGCTCAGATCATGTATGAGATCAGAGGGCGCAGCGGAACAGTGGTGGAAACCCGCTCGACCCATCTTAAGAGTTGAGATGAGAAATATCTTGGACATATTCCGGTGACAGGATATCCCGGACATGATTTAAAGGACATTTCAGATTAAAGTCCTTATTCTGACCCAGAGGATTTGATTGATTGACGAGCAGGGGGACTCGATTATATTCTGGGTAGATATTACCTCGACACTATGAACAAGTGACAGTCGAGATGTCTAAAAGTTCATGAAAGGGCTCGACTTTTCAATTAGAGTCTGATTGGCCCGTGAGATATTACCTATACCGAGGCAGTGCACAGATTTACAGTTGGGTAAGTGAGAATATAAATTGCACGCCTCTGAGATTGAGAAAGGTAATGAGGGCCGAAATAGAGACAGAAAGAGAATCGAGAAATGACAGAGATGTTAAAATGAGAAAATGGTAATTGGTAAAAGATTAAATTTGACGAGTTATGGAGTAAGATAATTGGTAAGGCCCCAGTGCATCCAATTTTGGGCACTCTTGTGGGCATTGTGATTGGAGGACCCCGACCTGCTACGAAGTAGTGTAGCAGTGTGAGCACTGTAAGCAGTGTGAGATGTGTGGTGGATACCACGGAAGGAAGGTTTATACCTACACGGTATAGATGAAAATGGTCGTCAAGTGTAGTAAGACGGACCATTGATTTAGGATTGCTCAGAGTTGGGCGAGAATTACCCCACAGAAAAGTAAAGAGACGGAGAAAAATTTTGTTGGTATAGCCGCAACGAAAAGAGAGGCCCTAGCCGAAAAGAAAAAGGAAAGTAGGTTGTTGGACGAAGGCGAGAGGATGTCTTGGACCAGGATGCTATTGATGTTTCATGGATGTGGTGTAAGATGCCACACTTGTTATGAATAATGAAGTACATATGTTCATAAATCCTGGTACCACACATTTATTCGTACCGCCTTCATTCACATATAAGTGAGTAAAAGGCATGAATGCCTACATCATTGGGCACAATATTGATAAATGAGTGCCCCATTTGAGGAGGATTAATTAACGGAATATGGCTATAGAGATTTTAAGTCAAAAATAGGGGTGCAACAGTTGGAAATTACAGGAGTAAAGGATGTACTCAGAGAATGAATAAAGACAAGAGTTTCATTATAATTGATACGCAAAGGAGAAAATCTTCGAGATAAGATAGATCCTAAGTACAAGATGTATTGGAGTAGAGATATATGCTAGATAAGGAATACCCTTAATATGCGAAGTAATTGAGGTTAAACAATTAGTAGCGAATACAAATTATAACCAAGGATAAGGATGGGTATAACCATAACCAGTAGTTGTGGTTAAGTCTGAAGGCTAATAAAGGTATTTCAAAATACCTCCCCGCCTGAAGACTTGACAGCGTCTAAAAGTATATATATATATATAACCTATAACGTGAAATCGATCGGCGTAATAGATACCTTTAGCATTAGGATACCATTACTAAGACGATAAGAATATAAAAACTCGACAAATCATAAAGGTTAACATAGAAAAATTTAATAAGAGCCGTTAAGATAAGAAAAGGAAATGACGCAGGTTAGTACCTGAAGACGTAAGTGATTTTGAAGGATCTTATACGCTTACGCATAGATAAGCCAAGGATTGGATCGAGTTGTAATCATCATTAACGGTAATATGCTGGGTGTAGTTAAAGTCTAGGGCGAATTATAAGCGACAACTGGGAAATTGCTTTTACAGATGGTTGCTGCTAGTTCTAAAGGATAAACCTGGTTGACACGTTTAATTATGAAAACGTGGTCTTGGAATGGGATGATAACTAAGATGATAGACGTGACATGGATCTCGGTGTAGTAGAGTATGAACTGACCACCGTGATTAATTTCGTCATACTCAACAGCTCAAGAGGTTCTCAGTGAGTATGAATACCTCGAAATAATGATGGAGCTGTGTATTGATGTGTAATGGGAAGATAGTCAAGTATGGAGTCAGACAACTCCTTGATCATGAAATAAACTATCTGACCCATGATTTAAAATTGGCAACAGTATTTGTACCGAGGATATGGTACTATTAGGTACTCGATGAGGAATTATGGATATGCACTGATCATAGAGCCCGAGTATCTGTTTTCACAGAAAGGGGCGAATATGAAAATACATATTGGGTTAGAGCTTCTGAGAGATTTTGATTTATGAAAATTGTACCACCCAGGAAAGGCTAATGTGATGACCGATGCTTTGAGTAGAAAGAGCCTCGGGATGGTACCACACATGATGGTCAGGGAGCGTGAGCTGCTAGACGCAGTTGTGAACCTCAGTATAGATGTGATCCCTTCTGATGATGACAGTGATTGTGTGACAGCTAGCCTGATGATTAGAACCAGATGAGAGTGCCCGGACTTGCCAGGCTTAGCGTGATGATCGACAGGATGTCGATGGTTTGGGTCTGATTCAGAAGGGTACAGTGATAGAGTTCACAGTGGGTGATGATGAGTTACTGAAGATTCAGAGACAGTATGAGTGCTCCCCAGGACCACAGTGGATGAGATAGTAATGTTGTCAGAAGCTCACTCTTCGGGATAAACAGTGCATATGAAAAAGTAATGATTATATATTGAAATCTTAAAAAGGGTATTGGTGGTCAGATGTGAAAAGAGATATGGTGGAGATTGTGAAAAAGTGTCTGGTATGTCAGCAGGATACGGTAGAGTATTAAAAGTCTGCAGAGTTATTGCAGCTTCTACCTATATCGACACGGCACGAAAAACGAGAGTAAGTCTCCATGAATGTCGTGATGGGTTATAGAGGACCCGGATAAATCAGGAGACTATTTGGATGATAGTCGCCAAATTGATTAAGTCTACCCACCTTCTAGTTATGAACTCCCCAGATACTCAGAATGTGTATGAGGATTTATGTGTAAGGCAGTTTGTGGAACATTATGTAACGTTCCAGTGAGCATGGTATCATATAGGGATTCCCGCTCCACTTCCTACCTCTAGAATATTTTTAGGAAGCTATGGGAACCCGACTAAGTATTAGCACAGCTTTTCATCCTCAGACAGATGGTCAGTCAGAGAGAACTGTACAAGTTCTGGAGGATCCGATGAAAGCGTGTGCCACTGATTTTATAAGCTCCTGGAATGATCAGTTGATTTCTAATTAAAGTTGCCAATAACGACAGTTGGCAGTTGAGTATCGGGATAACAACATATGAGACAGTGTACAGCTGTAGGGGTTATTCCCCGAGTTGGATAAAAAAAAAGTGGGTGACAGATAGAATCATTCTGATTTTGGGGATAATAAGTCTCTGAGGATGTTTAGTTAAGGATGAGAGATTAAGAACACCTCAGAACAGATAGAAAAATATTGGAATTCACCCTTGGTGAATTATTATGGTTGAAAGTTACACGTCCTAAGAGAATAAGGACATAGCGGAACTTTTGGAAGAAGTAAATTGAGTTGAGCTGGATCGAATCCTTGAGAGATTGGACAAGTGGGAGATAAGACCTATAGGTTGTTAATCACTTGGATTAACAGGCACCCACAATGTGTCCCAGCTTATGATGCTTCGGTACTACTATCCAGATCCAGCAGAGGTGATAGGATATGAACTCCAAAAGTTCAGTTTGAGGAAAATACAAGTATATTGAAGAAGTTGATTTGGGCATTAAACAGGAAAGAGAAAGTATTGAGGTTTAAGACGATCTCCCTAATCAAAGTCCTTTGGTAGTAATACACTCCGGAGAAGGTCACATAATAATTTAAAAGTATGATACAATCGATATACCCGGAGTTGTATATGGACTCATATGACTTGGTTCTAATTTGGAGGACCAAATTCCTTAAGTGGGGGAGAATTGTAAGACCCGAATTTAATTAAAATACAAAAATTAAATAAGAAAAGATGGGGGACGTATGAAGGAAGTCGGGTTAAATTAATCCCGGACACGTGTAAGGGCAAAATGGTCAAAAGACCGAAAGCCGGTATAATTTCGATAAAGAAAATTAATTAAGATATGGATTTAAGAAATCTTGGTCAATAAAAGTGAAATAAAATTATTTCGGATTAAATTGATCAAGATATTAATTTATGGGAATTAATCGGGATTTTTAGTTTGAAAAAATAATCCCGAAAATAATCGAGAAATTATACCCGAAAAAGAGGTTAAAATATAATAAATAAATTAAATAAAATTAAATAAATTGAATTAAAATAAAAATAATAATTTTAAGGGATATTTTGGTATTTTAGTGTATTTTAATAAATAAAAATAAATTGTTAAATAAGATAATAAAACAAAAAAAAAAAAAGAATTGAAACAAAAAAAAAATAAAGAGAGAGAAAGGCTGAAGAAAACGAAAGTTTCGGGGAGAGAGAGAGGAAAACGGAACCGAGAAGACCGAAGAAGGCCGACCACCGTCCGGCGGCCAAAGGCTCGACCAAGGGCCGAAAAAGAAAGAGGGGAGGCCGGTGATCTCAATGGCACCGGCGGTGCAGCCTACCGACGCCGGAGGAAGCCGATCGGAGGAGAGAAAGGCCGCGGGAAAGAGAAGGCCACCGGCGGCGAACGGCGGCGATCCGACCGGAACCAAGGCCCGATTTGGAGAGCCCAGTCGACGGCGGTGCTTTTGGCACCGGTGGCAGCCGACGAGACGGCCGGAATCGGCGGCGACGACCAAAAGAGGGAGACGGGTCCGACGGCGAAGAGGAGAAGAGGCCGAACCGGAGGCGTTCCGGCGGCCTTGGGCAAAGCCGAGCCTAGATTCAAGCTGCGGACAGCCTTGCGGAGCTGATGGCGGTGGAAGCCGGCGGAGAACCGGCCGGAAAAGGGGCGAACCGGCGGTGAACCGGTCGAACCGGAGAGAACCGACGGTCTGAACCGGTCCGAACCGGACTGAACAGGTTCAGCCAAAAAGAGGAGGAAAAAAGGAAGAAAAAAGGGAAAAAGAAAGAGAAAAAAATTGGGGAAAATTTCGGTGATGCAATCGAGCTTCGGGTAAGTCGATAAGCGGTCAAATTGACCCGATTTAAATTTGGAATATTTTATTTAATTAAATTTCGACCGAAAAGTTTACCCGAAAATGTAATTAATTGTGTAGCTCGACGATTGGCATCCACCGAGGGCTCGAGACAGCCTCGAAGTACGTACTAGCATGGAATCTCGGGTAAGTGACCCCTATTTACGACAATTACCTTGTATTGCGTGATATTGATTTAATTCCCGCAATTATTTGAATTAATTTATGGAAATTTAGATAAATTGTCGTAAATAGTGAATTTAGATATTCGAGAATTAGAACGAGGCCCGATAAATTATTGGTGGGCCCAATGAGCCCAATAGGCCTCGATAAGTGGGAATTTAGTGAAAAGCGGGCTTAAGGCCGATTAAGGCCCATTAAGGTGCAATCGGGCCCAATAAGGGTAAACGGGCCCAATGATTTAAATTAAGCCCAGAAAGTAATAGATACAATTAAATTGCATAATATCTGACCTGAGGAATGTTAATACGCAGTTCCGGGCATTGGATTGGAAGCATATCGGACTGCGCGATGGGACTACATTGGAAAAGAAAAAGGTCAGACTCGACGAGAATCGAGGTAAGGGAATTCTGCGGACTGCTAGAGGTAACAGTACGCAATTTTAAATTCATATGCAGTCCTTTAAAACTAATTGAAGGGTCTAGAGGTCGAAGAACAATTTTAGTGCCCCGTATGGGCAAAATTACTAAAATACCCTTGCTAAGGGTAAAATTCTAAAAATTTAGGAAAAATTGGGAGGAGCAAGAACAAGAGGTTCCTGCTCGTTCTGGAGGTATTTCAACGCATGCATGAGTAGGCTGGCTCACCTTGAAAGAAAATGCATAGCATCGCATATCTTAACTGATGTGATTTCTGTGAAAACTATTTGGAAATAACCGAGCCGCCTACATGTTTTTATTTACATGTGACGTGCTAGAGCTCAGCTCGCACGATGTTTGACTTGTGTGATGCATGCATTAGTGCTGGAGCGAGAGCTCGTACTAGAGTTTTACATGCATAGGTGCTAGAGTATAACTCGCACCAGATTTCACATGCTTTTGCGTGACATGGTGCTAGATCTAACTCGCACCAGATTTTACATGATTTTCATGACAGGGTGCGGGAGTTTAACTCGCACCAGATTTTATAAGATTTTCATACGATTTGTATACAGAGTGCTGAGCCTAGCTCGCACTAGTTTTACTGGATTTGTGGAGTAGCGCTGTCTGCCCTTGGAGTCAGCCAAAAGGCCCAACAGGCTCAATAGACCTCTTAAGTAGGGTGAGAGTGAGGGATGAGGTTGGCGGCCTTGTGGAGATGTAAAGCGGGCTCTGCCAAGTTTACTTGATTTGATGAGAGTGCTGAGCATCGCTCGCACTAATTTTTAAGAGAACATACAATGAGCCGTGCTTGGAGCATCGGGTAGACTGTGTGTCACCGATTTAATAGGCTCGCACGTGCGTTTTGAGACATGGCAACGAGTATTGAGTTATGAAAACCTCTGTGGGAAGCAGGCCAATTGGGCTGGAGTACCTAGAGTGATATGGGTCCATGGAGTACGATGTACCATGCAAGTAGCATGGAGTACGATGTACCGTGGGGTATCTTCGGATACGGTATCTTTGTGATACAGAGTATCTTCGGATACGGTATCTTTGTGATACGGGGTATCTTTGTGATACGGTATCTTCGTGATACGGGGTATCTTCGGATACGACATCGACGGATGCGTGAGATCGGATAAGACTGACGGGTTGGATTGACCCACCTCCCGGGCAGTTCCCGATCAGGGTGAGACCTCGCACACTGGGATCCGTGAAGCTAGAGGACTCACGAGGACATATTGGCCAGTCCTGGTTATTACCGATATACAGTATTGCCTAGTCTCGTATCTTGTATATATATACGTATGTTTTCGATACCGATACTTTTGAGAAATTCTATTTCCATGGTTTTGTGTGAGTCAGGATCACCCGAAGGAGGGGTCGAGTCCTGACTTCATTGTGAAATTTTTAAAGAGAAAGAAATGATTTAAAATAATTGCATGTTGAGTTTTCCGTGCAACTGGATTTACATAACATCACAACATCATATCATATGTTTTAAAATGTGTGGAGAAAGGGTGGTTTATGCATGGCACCACGTTCATGTAGGTAGTATGGTTACCTACTTGTTCGTAGGATTGCCTTACTGAGCTTGATGTGCTCACCCCTTTCATTTTCTCCCACAGATGATCTCCAGTTGAAGTTGAGGCGACTCAGTACTGCATTCCGGATATCCGCTGCTGCCCATCAACATAAGGTATATACACTTGTACTTATTGTATCTACATAAGCATAGCACAGTAACATGTTTGTAAGTAACTTTAGGGGATGTATAAATAATATAACAATTATAAATGACTGGAGAAGAAATAAGTACTGGGGTAGATGTATGGTGGGACTGGCATTGACGCACAGCCCAATTAGTAGTGGAGTGTTGGTCACGATTCGAGGACAGGTAAGAATTAAAGTAAGAAAATAATAAAAACGCGAAAAATTAACTCTGATTTTTGGGTAGTTTGGGTCGTGACACGTGGTGTTAGGTGTCTGTATTTTATTTGCTCCGAAAATGATAAGATCAAAGGACACCGTGCCAACCCCCTGGAAGACACACGCCGGGCCACTTCGCATAGCTAATTAGACAAAAAGACTGATGATGTGGAAATATCTACTCTGCAGCAAATCAAATGAAGACAAGTGGCCAAACAATGCCAACTCATCTAGGATGAAAATTTACTGTTATACCCCTATGTTTGTATATAAATAGAATATGATGGCAATTGAAAAATCAAGTAGAAGTAGGGTAGAATTTAGGAGTAGTGTATTTAGGGTAGAATAGGAGTAGTGTAGGTAGAATAGTTTTTAGGGTTATTTCCTTTCTAGTATTTCTTTAGCTTTCCCGTTTTTCTACTTTTCAAGTTTTTTTTTCCCACCATTGTTAAACTTTCACAAGCTTACATTTTTATTCTATTGAAATGGAAAAGTTTAATGCTAGTAGTTAATTTAATCTTTTGTTACATTTGTTCTGTTTTTCATTTTTCATTCTTTTATCTTCATTCTGGTTCTTGGTTTTCAATGTTTCTCGGTTTTAGTTTGCAATTTTTTAACTATTCATGTCTAAGTTAAATTAAATTGGCTATTGCCATTTGCCATCTTTGTATCCATGATTCATGAAGACGGTTGAATGAGGATGCAAAGCTGTTGCCTCTACTCATTATTGATGGCCCTCAGCCACTGGTTTGTGGTTGTATTATTTGTGTAAAAAGAATGAAGTTTCCAGCAACTGAGAACTTCCAGTTGCATCTGCCTCGTTTGTTATTTTTCTGTGCATGTTTCGGCTGTTGCGGGCTGCTACCACATGCATATAAGGTTGCTGCAACAGCAGCTTATCGACAAACTGGATGAAGGTGTTGGATGGTGGTTCACGAGTTGAGACCTGGTGGTGACAGTAGCATGATCCTCAGTCTCTATTTTGCTCTGTTTCGTTAAGTCATTTACTGTTCATTTATGCTGTGTTTTTTTTTTATTCTCTATCAAGCTTATAGTCTGCTGTGATTGTTCTAGACTGTTGGTTGCTGAGCTGTGTGGCTTGGCATCTGCTTATTTTCATTTTCTGCTCATATGTTTTTGCCCTTATTTCATCCTGTGTTTTCCTCTGTTTCAGTGTTGTTATGATTTTCATCCATTAATCTTTTCTTCTCTGTTTCTCATTTAACTTACTGTTGTGATTTTCTTTGGTTAATTTCACACCTCGATTGCTATTGTTATTGTTGTCATCTGGTACTGCATGCTACAAAGAAGCTAGTGATGGTGATGCTCGGTTATGTAGCTGAAGGTTGGAAGGGTGCAGATGCTGCGTGTGAGTAGGCAAGAACAACACCTGTAGCCGAGAAAGGGTGTTGCTGGAGTAACCCCGACTACATCTGTTGAATACTGAACTGAAGCAGAGATAGGCAGTAGCTGATGTACGTGCTGGGAAATTGTAGGATCATGGTGTTATGTACAGCAGCAGGCCAAGGAATCGTATCCTGAAGCAGACAGCAGGGGACGTGCACTGCCAAGGTAGGTGTCACAGGACAGCACAGCTGGAGCAGCACCCCATGTAGCAGATTGTTAGACAGCATTTGGAGCACCAGGAAATGTTACAACGTGCACAGTACGGTGTGCTGGATCATGGCTAACTGGGCAGAAACGCAAAGGCACAAAATCGACAGTGCAGTGCCTGGAACCAAGTAAACCGTGAGCAGCAAAATGAAGAAGACATGCACAGTGACAGTATCGGGACCACACTGCTGGAATCTGTTGTTAAGGCCTTGTTTGGCTATTGATGTACTTTTCATTTGTTATTTTATGGTTTTACCTTAATGAGTTTAATTGTTGCTTTTATTAGTTGTTAATTAGGTTAGTTGTTAGTAGATAATTGTAGGTTAATTCTAGTGTTTTTGTTTGTTAATTTAATTTTTAGTCTTAGTTTTTATTTAATAGTTAATTTTATATTTTATGTTTTGGGACTTTATTTTAGTTTAGTTGCATTTAGAGTTAATTTAGATTAATTATGTTTCATGCATTTTAGGTTAGTTTAATTTGCAATAATTTAAATTCATGCATTTTTATTTTAAGTTTGTTTAAAGTTTAGTTTAATGAAATTGTATTGCTTTATTTTCATATTTGTATATTATTTTAGTTGCGTTAATTCATTTTAACTGTTTTAATTTTCTTTTGTGGGTACTTGCCTTTAATTACTCGGAGCTTTGTAAGTAATTTTTGCTCGATTTTATTTCCTTTATTTTATAGTTTTATTATTTTATTGCTTTCAGTATTTTAATTCTAGCCATGTAGACCACCCATTGCAACTTCATAATTTGCTAGGATATACTTAGGGTAAGATTAACCGGTAGTTAATTAGGCTAGTCAACTTCTATGTGGGACGATAATTTCGGGACTCAAATCCCATTATTACTTGTACGACCCGTGCACTTGCGGTAATACCCTTAGGGCGTGTCAAGTTTTTTACGCCGTTGCCGGGGAAGTTTTAATTAGTCAATAATTAATATCGGTGAAATTATGCTTAGGTGTAATTCTAGCTTGTAAATATTGAGGTTGTAAATATTTAGATCCTTAGTTTAGTTTAATTAATTTTCTCATAATTAATTAAAAAAATATCAAAAACTTTAAAAAACTTAAAAATTTTTTTAAGGACTTTTAGGTGTTTGCATGCGTAGAGCCAGGAGTTAAGATAGCTTTCCTCTAGATCCTGAAATTGAATGTACTCTTAGAAACATTCGAAAGGATTCTAGGAAATTTATAGCTCCGCTGCAAAGCATCATGGCAGAAAATAGGGAAATTAGGATTGGTGGAGATTATGCAATGCCGACGATTGGAGGATATTATTCCGGCATTAGGCCACCAGCTGTCCATGCAAACAACTTCGAAATTAAGCCCGCAATCCTCCAGATGATCCAGACTTCATTACAGTTCAGTGGGCTCCCTCACGATGACCCACATGCTCACCTTGGGCAATTCCTGGACTTGTGCAACACATTCAAACATAATGGATTATCTGATGATGTGCTTAGACTTAGATTATTCCCCTTCTCACTTAGGGATAGAGCGAGACACTGGTTAACCTCCCTGCCTCCAAGATCCATTTCTACATTGGACAAGTTAGCCTATCAATTTCTATCTAAGTTTTTCCCTCCCTATAAAATGGCCAAACTCCGTAGTAATATATCTTTCTTTGCCCAGTATGACTCTGAATCTGTTTATGAAGCATGGGAATGATATAAGGAGCTTCTTAGGAAGTGCCCTCACCATGGCCTACCTTTGTGGTTGCAAGTCCAAACCTTCTACAACGGACTTACAAGCCCAAATAGGACCATTGTTGACACTGCAACGAGTGGAGCGCTATTGTGTAAAACAGAGGAGGAAGCTTACAAGTTGTTAGAAAAGATGGCGGCTAACAACTATCTATGGTTCTCAGAGAGGCAAAAGCCAAAGAAGTCGACGGGTATATATGAGCTCAAAACACTGTCTACCTTGACCTCTCTAATCGCTAATCTTACGAAGAAGGTAGAGTCGTTCAGTACCCAACATAATCCTCCCACTAGTCCTAACCCTATATATTCTGTCCAAAGTCCTTTTCTTTCCTGGGAGCTGTGTAGTGGTACCCACTCTGTAGATAGGTGTCCGCTCAACTTAGAATCGGTTCAGTATGTTGCTCCCCCTAAGTAACAGAACAACCCTTTTTTTAAACACCTATAATTCAGGGTGGAGGAACCATCCTAACTTCTCCTGGAGCCAAAACTAAGGGCAAACTTCTAATTCCATATCTGTAGGACCCCCTAGTTTTCAAGCTCCACAAGTTCAGGTACCCTCATAGCCGCAAATTCCATATCATCCGCCTCATCATCCATCCCTACCTCAATTTCAACAGCATCCACCTCACTTCTATCAACCACCACCACCACCACTTCTACAGCATATACTTGCACCAGCACCAGCAGCTAAGAAGAAGCCCTCGCTTGAGGAAATGTTCACGACTATCCTGCAAAATCAAGCTACCTCAATTAAGAACTTAGAAGTTCAGGTTGGACAAATAGCTAGTGCTCTTAGCCAACGTCCTCAAGGGAACCTTCCTAGTAAAACTGAAGCTAATCCTAATAGGCAAAGGGAGGGTGTAAGACCCCGTATATGTATAATGGTAATGTGAATAATTGGATCAAATAATATGAATGGACTTGTAATGTAAAGTATGATTGATGTAAGTCCATGGATTCAATATATATATGTGTAATATAAATTGTAACGTACATACAAGTTTCATTGAGTATGAATACGAAGAAATGAGTTCTAGCAAGTGATGGATGTGATTGAGACTCAAGATGAGTAGTGTGGTAAAATGGAATGGAGTTATGCTTCCATTTGGTTTTATGTAGCATGCCTTTGAACATACAATGAATGCACACAAGTTTCAATGTGCATAAGGTATGAATGGATGCCATTTTCAAGTTATAAAGGTGGATGGATGAGAAAATGGCCATGGCAATAGATTGAGGGTGTGTTGGTATGAGTTGCAGCAATGAAACTGCAGGAAATCTGGAAAACATGAGGTCCAGATCGATCTCCTAGGATGAGAGATCGATCTGGAAGAGCCAGAATGCTCTGATTTGGGCGAAAGAATAGAGCAGATCGATCTCCAATGGAGCCAGATCGATCTGCCAAGCATTCTGTAAGTGAAAAGATCGATCATCAAGCACCCAGATCGATCTCCTTAGCTCTCTGTTTGGGACCAGATCGATCTCATGCTTCGACAGATCGATCTCATGCTTCAACAGATCGATCTCATTGCTTCGACAGATCGATCTCAGGCTTAAAAATGTCGTGAAAAAGAGGGATTTTAAGGGACCAGATCGATCTCCTCTTGGACCAGATCGATCTCCTCAAGTCATTTCTATATAAGGAAAGCTGAAAAATCTGGAAATCTCGGAACCTCCTATTTTCAACCCAAAAAACCCAACTTTCCCTCTCTAAAATCAGCCATTTTCAGTGAGATTTAGAGATAGATCATTAGAGGCAAAGTTGTTCCTATCAAAGAGGAGAACAACATAGTGAGAGGGCATTTTCCCATTTTTGGAATTGAAGGAGTTGAGGGCATTACCAATTGGAGCAAGAAGAGAAATCATATTGGTAAGATTCTAACACTCCAATCCAAATGCATTAGCTATTTAATTGATTTTGGAGTTGATTGGTATGAGTATTGATGGATAAACTACCTAAGAATGTAGTGGAAGTGGTGTGACCTAGAAATCTAAAATGGGTATAATGTGAGGATATGTGGGATTGAATGAGCTTATGATTTATGGCATGCTAAAGTTGTTATTGGGGTAATGTTTATGATTCTAGATGGTTAGATGGAATTAGTTGGTGAGTTGGAGGAATTGTGAAAATGGATATGTATATGATTGATAAATGCCATAGTGAGGGAATTCATGGAATATGAACACTATGAGCTTAATGTCGATTTAACATCGATTTTGAATAAGTTAATAGGCCTAAGAAGATCCATAGACTCGAGTTATGGGTAAAGTAATGAAACGAGGCCGTATAAGCGTTAATAGAAGCTATAGGTTAAATTGACTATAGCAAGCGCAAGGGTTGCATTGTATGGATCGAATATAATGCGGGATACGATTTTGTGCAGTTCCCGAAGAGTTCGTTGAAGGCGAACCGAACCGTACGAGTAAGCAGCTTAAGGAAGTGGAATCACGCATCGCGATTCCAGGTAAGGGAATTTTGTGAGTATATAGAGATAGCTGCTCGTATTTTGAACTGGGTGAATATTGGGTGTTGTATGAAATGCATGAATTGCTCAAATAAATGATGGATGGTATTCGTGAATGATGATGAGTATATGCGTGGTTTTGGATTTGAAGTGGATTTTATGAAATGGGATAGTAAGGCTAATAATTGCATAAATCTAATGTTTTGATGTTTTTCCAAAACGAATTGCTTGGTTTTAAGCAAGCTCGTAGATAGGACGGCTAGTATTGTATGGTTGTTGTGAAAAAACATTTGTGAATGCTAAATCCGAATTGTCGGGATTGATGAATTGTATATGAGTCGCCTATCACACTTGTATGACATAAATCGCGCTAGAGCCTCGCTCGCGCTGGATTTCTATGTTTTCATTTGTATGAAACGTGCTGGAACCTAGCTCGCACCTTGATTTGGAAACTATAATGATATTTATAAACCGTACTGGAGCTTCTGCTCGTACGTGGATTTTGAGTGGTTGTCTTATGAGTATAACCGTACTAGAGCTATGCCGTACGCGCCTCTTTATGAGAAGATGCATGATGCATGCGTCGTGCTAGAGCTTTGCTCGCACAAGTTTGCACAATGGGATACGTATAAGGTTGTGAAAGTGGGTAAGATCCTTAAGCCTTACATCCTTAAGCTAACATCCTTAAGCCCAAAGAGGCGGGGAGGCTCTGTTAGGCGGGGAGGCTCTGTTCGGTGGGGAGGCTCTCTTACGGTGGGATCCTTAAGCCAACATCTTTAAGCCCAAAGAGGTGGGGAGGCTCGGTTAGGCAGGGAGGCTCTCCTACATGGGTACGGTAAGATCCTTAAGCCCTACATCCTTAAGCTAACATCCTTAAGCCCGAGGAGGCAGGGAGGCTCTGTTAGGCAGGGAGGCTCTGTTCGGTGGGGAAGCTCTCGTATGGAAAGGATCCTTAGGCCCTACATCCTTAAGCTAACATCCTTAAGCCCGAGGAGGCAGGGAGACTCTGTTAGGCGGGGAGGCTCTGTTCGGCGGGGAGGCTTTCCTTCACGAAATATGGAATACTCTTGGTATGGGGTAGATAGGACCTAGGAATGGCATCCCCGATCACGGTATGAGTTGCGGAGTACGCTGTACCGTGTATATCACATGGAGTACGATGTACCGCATGATGGTTATGTGATGAGAAAGTCTGGCGAGGGATAATCCATCTTCGTGCCAGCATGATAGCCCGCACACCTGGATGCGTGTGGTCTGGGATGATTTATGATGTAATGGTTCACATAGGCACTTTTGATATAGTGACCTAGATTTATACACATGCGTGAATTGTGGAAATGTAAATGTGGTTGTGATTATGAGTTGATTTGGTGGTGTTATGTTGTTGGTTCAAAAAGGAGGTTTCTAAATGAATTGCCCTTTTATGAATTTAAATGAGATTGAGCATGAGATGTTTTATACATGATGTCTCTACCATGTTTTATATGCCAATGCACATGATTTGATGCATGATATATATGTATATTCACATGGCATAGTTTTATTCCTCATGCTCCTACTATAAACGATTTATGCATAACACTATCAGCATGTAGATAGAGTAGTTATCTACCATGCTTGCATTATTGCCTTACTGAGCGTGTGGTTGCTCATCCCACTCTATTTTTTTCCCCTACAGAGCGTGCATAGTAGCCCAGTGAGGACTGAGGCGTATTATTTTGGACTCCGCTGCATCTCCATCGCTAAGAGGTATATACACAGTGATTCTTTTTGTATCTAAACAATGTAAAAGCACAGTATTCTTTTGAGTTGTACTTATGGGGGATGTAGATGTCAGTAAAACATGTATTCGTATAAGTACACGATTAAATGCACATGTATGACATCGTTTTAATTAATTGAGAATGAATGAGATGTGGTGTTTATTATTGACTCACAGCCCAACAGTGTGTGGTGAGCTTAGTTCACGACCGGGTAAGGTAACAGTAAAACGCGAAAAATTTTCAGTGATTTCGGTTAAAGAGAATGGAATTGGGTCGTGACAGAGATTGGTATCAGAGCTGTGTTGGCCTGATGTGAGTCATTAATAAAATGTAGGAAAGTACATCCCCATAGTACTGTGCTTTTGTTTAGATATAACTGTGTATACCATGATGGATTGAGCTTAATGAATTATTATAATACAGGGAGTTAGGCACTATGCCAGTTACACGCAAAGGTAGAGGGGCGAGAGCACGTGCTAGAGGCCGTAGAGGTAGGCCTGAGAGCCGTGCGGAGCCACAGACTGAGCAGGCTCCACAGAACCCTGCTGAGAGAGCAGGTGATACTGAGGCTCGCTTCGCTAGATTAGAGCGGAGTATTGAGAGTCTGGTGGAGATAGTCACGCAGGCCTTGGGCGCCGGTGACAGACGAGGTCCCGCAGCACAGCCTACTACGGAACAGGCAGCTGCAGAGGCGGAGAGACCTCAGACTGCTGAGACAGTTACAGTTACACCACCTCCAGCCCAGGATACAGATTCTCCTATCGCTCCACAGCAGAGCGGTAGTGATGTGGGTTATGACTGCGACTTGAGCAGGTTGCGAGAGTTTCAAGCGCTGAAACCCCCAGTGTTCATAGGGGTGAAGGACCCAGTGATTACGGAGGATTGGGTGTATGAGATGGAGAAACTGTATAGGTTTTTCTGATGCAGTTCAAGTGAGAAGGTTGCCTTTGCCGTGTTTATGCTGAAAGGCGAGGCCGAGCATTGGTGGAGGTCCACCGAGGTTATTTTGAGGGCCAGACACTCTGAGATCTCATGGGAGATATTTCTAGAGGCCTTCAGGAGACAATATGTCCCAGCTACCGCACAAAGGAGACTGCGGATGGAATTTATGAACTTGGTTCAGGGGCACCGTACTGTGGACGAGTATGAGTCCAAGTTTATGTCCTTGGGGAGATATGACCTGGACACGATGGGTAGTGAGACCCGAAAGATTCAGAAGTTCATGGATGGATTGAGATTGGCCATCCGGACTAAGCTAGCTCCCTTCGACATTGTGACTTATGAAGAGGCTGTACATAAGGCTCAGTTGTGTGAGCAAGACTTTGAGCGAAATGCCTCCGAGCTTGGGAGAGTCAGTGTCAGAAAGGACAGAGACCGGAAGAGATCCGGGTTTGAAAGAGTGGCCAAGAGAGATGGCCAAAGATTTTTCAAGAAGAAGCCAAAGATTGAGGAGGTGCGGGAGAGAGCTGCTAGACCTCCCGTATACCCAGCCTTGACTGCGCCAAGGGGCATGACTATTGGAGGACCACGGCCTACTACTGATCAGTGTAGGAGATGTGGGAGATTTCATGGGAATAGGCCCTGTCTGATGACCCCTATGGTGTGTTTTAGATGCGAGAGACCAGGACATATGGCTAAGCATTATCCCGAGAGGATGGAGATTGCCCCACAGAAGAGCAAGGAGCCTGAGGGAGCTCCAGCTGAGACAGCAGCCCCGAGGAGGAGGGCTACAGCTGAGGAAAAAGGGAAACAGGCTGCGGGTATGAGCAGAGGAAGGGTGCACGCACTGGACCAGGACACTGCAGACGCATCGACGGATGTGATTAAAGGTACCATCCGAATCTTTGATTTAGAAGCATTGGTATTATTTGATCCTGGTGCCACGCATTCTTTCATATCACCTTCCTTTGCACATAAATTGTTGAAATATGTGAAACCAACATTGTTGGATAAAATGTTGATGATTTCCACACCCATGAATGATAGTCAATTGACTGAGCATGTATGTAGGGATTGTAAATTAAAGATAGAGGGGAAGGAAATGATAGCCAATCTGATTTTATTAAATATGAATGATTTTGATGTAATTTTGGGAATGGATTGGTTGGCTACCAATCGTGTTGTGATGGATTGTCATGCCAAAACATTGATGTTTTCAGGATTAGACAATCTTATTATAAACTTTGATGAAAAGAAATGATATGGAATTAGCATGGTTGTTGTAAATAAAAGGAGTATGACTTTAAATTCATATTGCTTGAGAGATAAATTTATTGTTTTTGATAAATGATGAATGTGGAGTGATGGTTTATGTTACTAACGACGGAGAGGATAATGTGAAGGGTTCATTGCATACGTGGTCGATATAGATGAGGCACACCCAGAATTGAAAGACATACCTATAATTACGGATTACCCTGATGTCTTTCTGGATGAATTACCAGGACTACCACCTGAAAGGGAAATGGAATTTTACATTGAGTTAGTGCCTGGTACAGAGCCGATATCGAATCCACCCTATAGAATGTCCGATAGAATTGGAAGAGCTGAAGAAACAGCTGCAAGAGTTGTTGGAGAAGGGGTTTATTAGACCGAGTGTCTCACCTTGGGGAGCACCGGTTCTATTTGTAAGGAAGAAGGATGGAAGCCTCCGACTGTGTATAGATTACCGGTTGTTGAATAAGGCCACCATTAAGAACAAGTACCCCCTTCCAAGAATCAATGATTTGTTGGATCAGCTCTAGGGAGCCGAAGTATTTTCTAAGATAGATCTGCGGTCAGGGTACCATCAGTTGAGGATCAGGAGTGGAGATGTACCCAAGACAGCATTTCGTACCCGTTATGGCCACTACGAGTTTTTGGTGATGCCATTCGGATTGACGAATGCTCCCGCAGCATTTATGGCATTGATGAATGATGTATTCAAGCCATACCTGGACAAGTTTGTGATTGTTTTCATAGATGACATTTTGGTGTATTCCAAGTCCAGGGAAGATCATGAGGAGCACTTGAGGATAGTTCTGCAGACCCTCCGAGAGAGAGAATTGTATGCCAAACTCAGCAAGTGTAACTTTTGGTTGGAACAGATCTCATTTCTGGGGCATGTTGTGTCTAAGGATGGGGTATCAGTGGATCCATCCAAGATAGAGGCAGTTGTGCAGTGGGAACAGCCCAAGACAGTAATTGAGATCAGAAGTTTCCTGGGATTGGCAGGATATTATCGGAGATTTGTAGAGGGTTTCTCCAGACTAGCTGCTCCGTTGACACGCCTCACGCGTAAAGATGTTAAGTTTACATGGGATGAGGCATGTGAGAGGAGTTTTGGGGAGCTTAAGCGTCGATTGACGACTGCTCCAGTTCTCACCATTCCTACCAGCTCAGGAGGATTCTCGGTGTATACGGATGCATCACACCAGGGACTGGGCTGTGTGCTTATGCAGGATGGGAAGGTAGTTGCCTATGGATCTAGACAGTTGAAAGATCATGAGAGGAACTACCGACACATGATTTAGAGTTGGCGGCCGTAGTATTTGCTTTGAAAATATGGCGCCACTATCTCTATGGTGAGAAATTTCAGGTGTTCACAGATCATAAGAGAATTAAGTACATGTTCTCGCAGAAAGAGCTGAATATGAGACAGAAGAGATGGCTCGAACTCCTGAAAGACTATGATTGTGAAATCATGTACCACCCGAGTAAGGCAAATGTAGTTGCCGATGCTTGGGTTGGTGTCTTATATGATGGTACGGGAACATGAGTTGTTAGAACACTTTGCGAACCTCAGTTTGGATGTAACCCCACCTGGATCTGAGAGACTTGAGATCATGGCTAGTTTGAGACTAGAGCCAGAGTTGATTGGCCGTATTCAGCAAGCCCAGCAGAGCGATCGACGGTGTATCGATTGGCTGAGGCAGATACAGACAGGTGTGCGTAGTGATTTTGAGCAGGGTGCTGATGGCTTATTGAGGTTCAGAGGCAGAGTATGCGTTCCCAGGGATCCTGAGATCAGGAGAACGATTTTATCAGAGGCTCACTCATCGAAGTATACGATACATCCGGGAAGTACCAAGATGTATCAAAACCTTCGGAAGGTTTATTGGTGGTCTGGAATGAAAAGAGACATTGCTGAATATGTCGCTAAGTGTCTCGTTTGTCAGCAAGTGAAGGTAGAGCATCAGAAGCCTGCAGGATTATTGCAGCCTCTATCGATACCGACATGGAAGTGGGAGCATGTCACCGTGGATTTTGTGATGGGGTTGCCGAGGACCCGTAGAGGTCATGATGCCATATGGGTTATTGTGGACCGGTTGACTAAGTCCGCCCATTTCTTGGCTATGAGAGCTACTGATACACTGAGTCAGTTGGCGAACCTGTATATTCGAGAGATAGTACGGCTACATGGTGTACCAGTGAGCGTTGTTTCTGATAGGGATGCCCGCTTCACTTCCCATTTCTGGGAACACTTTCAGGAAGCGCTAGGGACCCGATTGAGTTTTAGCATCGCTTTTCATCCTCAGACAGATGGGCAGTCAGAGAGGACTATACAGACCCTCGAGGATATGTTGAGAGCATGTGTGCTGGATTATAGAGGCTCCTGGGATGACCACCTGCAGTTAGCCGAGTTCGCTTATAATAATAGCTATCATGCTAGTATCGGGATGGCACCCTATGAGGCATTATACGGGCGTAGATGCCGTTCCCCCATTGGATGGGAAGAGGTTGGTGACAGACAGATTTTCGCTCCGAACTTAGTGCAGCAGGCATCTGAGGACGTCCAGTTGATATGTGAGAGATTACGGACAGCTCAGAGCCTGCAAAAGAGTTATGCTGACAAGAGGCGAAGACCACTGGAGTTTGATGAGGGTGAGTCGGTGTTTCTGAGGGTATCACCATCGAAGGGTATTATGAGATTTGGTAAGAAGGGCAAGCTGAGCCCTAGATATATCGGACCCTTCGAGATTTTAGAGAGAGTGGGAGAAAAGGCGTATAGATTGGCATTGCCACCGGACTTGGTGAATGTCCACAACATCTTCCACGTCTCGATGCTTCGGAAGTATCACTCGGACCCGGCACATGTGATAAGATATGAGCCGTTGGAGCTCCATGAGAGTATGACGTATGTTGAGAAGCCGGTTCGGATATTGGACAGAAAAGAGAAAGTGTTGCGGAATAAGACAATTCCCTTGGTGAAAGTTCTTTGGCAACACCACACGACGGAAGAGGCCACGTGGGAATTGGAGAACTTGATATGGGAGAAGTACCCCCAACTTTTTGAAGAGTGACTTGGTTCTAATTTGGAGGACCAAATTCCTTGAAGGAGGGGAGAATGTAAGACCCCGTATATGTATAATGGTAATGTGAATAATTGGATCAAATAATATGAATGGACTTGTAATGTAAAGTATGATTGATGTAAGTCCATGGATTCAATATATGTATGTGTAATATAAATTGTAACGTACATACAAGTTTCATTGAGTATGAATACGAAGAAATGAGTTCTAGCAAGTGATGGATGTGATTGAGACTCAAGATGAGTAGTGTGGTAAAATGGAATGGAGTTATGCTTCCATTTGGTTTTATGTAGCATGCCTTTGAACATACAATGAATGCACACAAGTTTCAATGTGCATAAGGTATGAATGGATGCCATTTTCAAGTTATAAAGGTGGATGGATGAGAAAATGGCCATGGCAATAGATTGAGGGTGTGTTGGTATGAGTTGCAGCAATGAAACTGCAGGAAATCTGGAAAACATGAGGTCCAGATCGATCTCCTAGGATGAGAGATCGATCTGGAAGAGCCAGAATGCTCTGATTTGGGCGAAAGAATAGAACAGATCGATCTCCAATGGAGCCAGATCGATCTGCCAAGCATTCTGTAAGTGAAAAGATCGATCATCAAGCACCCAGATCGATCTCCTTAGCTCTCTGTTTGGGACCAGATCGATCTCATGCTTCGACAGATCGATCTCATGCTTCAACAGATCGATCTCATTGCTTCGACAGATCGATCTCAGGCTTAAAAATGCCGTGAAAAAGAGGGATTTTAAGGGACCAGATCGATCTCCTCTTGGACCAGATCGATCTCCTCAAGTCATTTCTATATAAGGAAAGCTGAAAAATCTGGAAATCTCGGAACCTCCTATTTTCAACCCAAAAAACCCAACTTTCCCTCTCTAAAATCAGCCATTTTCAGTGAGATTTAGAGAGAGATCATTAGAGGCAAAGTTGTTCCTATCAAAGAGGAGAACAACATAGTGAGAGGGCATTTTCCCATTTTTGGAATTGAAGGAGTTGAGGGCATTACCAATTGGAGCAAGAAGAGAAATCATATTGGTAAGATTCTAACACTCCAATCCAAATGCATTAGCTATTTAATTGATTTTGGAGTTGATTGGTATGAGTATTGATGGATAAACTACCTAAGAATGTAGTGGAAGTGGTGTGACCTAGAAATCTAAAATGGGTATAATGTGAGGATATGTAGGATTGAATGAGCTTATGATTTATGGCATGCTAAAGTTGTTATTGGGGTAATGTTTATGATTCTAGATGGTTAGATGGAATTAGTTGGTGAGTTGGAGGAATTGTGAAAATGGATATGTATATGATTGATAAATGCCATAGTGAGGGAATTCATGGAATATGAACACTATGAGCTTAATGTCGATTTAACATCGATTTTGAATAAGTTAATAGGCCTAAGAAGATCCATAGACTCGAGTTATGGGTAAAGTAATGAAACGAGGCCGTATAAGCGTTAATAGAGGCCATAGGTTAAATTGACTATAGCAAGCGCAAGGGTTGCATTGTATGGATCGAATATAATGCGGGATACGATTTTGTGCAGTCCCCGAAGAGTTCGTTGAAGGCGAACCGAACCGTACGAGTAAGCAGCTTAAGGAAGTGGAATCACGCATCGCGATTCCAGGTAAGGGAATTTTGTGAGTATATAGAGATAGCTGCTCGTATTTTGAACTGGGTGAATATTGGGTGTTGTATGAAATGCATGAATTGCTCAAATAAATGATGGATGGTATTCGTGAATGATGACGAGTATATGCGTGGTTTTGGATTTGAAGTGGATTTTATGAAATGGGATAGTAAGGCTAATAATTGCATAAATCTAATGTTTTGATGTTTTTCCAAAACGAATTGCTTGGTTTTAAGCAAGCTCGTAGATAGGACGGCTAGTATTGTATGGTTTTTGTGGAAAAACATTTGTGAGTGCTAAACCCGAATTGCCGAGATTGATGAATTGTATATGAGCCGCCTATCACACTTGTATAACATAAATCGCGCTAGAGCCTCGCTCGCGCTGGATTTCTATGTTTCCATTTGTATGAAACGTGCTGGAACCTAGCTCGCACCTTGATTTGGAAACTATAATGATATTTATAAACCGTACTGGAGCTTCTGCTCGTACGTGGATTTTGAGTGGTTGTCTTATGAGTATAACCGTACTAGAGCTATGCTCGTACGCGCCTCTTTATGAGAAGATGCATGATGCATGAGTCGTGCTAGAGCTTTGCTCGCACAAGTTTGCACAATGGGATACGTATAAGGTTGTAAAAGTGGGTAAGATCCTTAAGCCTTACATCCTTAAGCTAACATCCTTAAGCCCAAAGAGGCGGGGAGGCTCTGTTCGGTGGGGAGGCTCTCTTACGGTGGGATCCTTAAGCCAACATCCTTAAGCCTAAAGAGGCAGGGAGGCTCTGTTAGGCAGGGAGGCTCTCCTACATGGGTACGGTAAGATCCTTAAGCCCTACATCCTTAAGCTAACATCCTTAAGCCCGAGGAGGCAGGGAGGCTCTGTTAGGCGGGGAGGCTCTGTTCGGTGGGGAGGCTCTCTTACGGAAAGGATCCTTAAGCCCTACATCCTTAAGCTAACATCCTTAAGCCCGAGGAGGCAGGGAGGCTCTGTTAGGCGGGGAGGCTCTGTTCGGCGGGGAGGCTCTCCCTCACGAAATATGGAATACTCTTGGTATGGCTAGGAATGGCATCCCCGATCACGATATGAGTTGCGGAGTACGCTGTACCGTGTATATCACATGGAGTACGATGTACCGCATGATGGTTATGTGATGAGAAAGTCTGGCGAGGGATAATCCATCTTCGTGCCAGCATGATACCCCGCACACCTGGATGCGTGTGGTCTGGGATGATTTATGATGTAATGGTTCACATAGGCACTTTTGATATAGTGACCTAGATTTATACACATGCGTGAATTGTGGAAATGTAAATGTGGTTGTGATTGTGAGTTGATTTGGTGGTGTTATGTTGTTGGTTCAAAAAGGAGGTTTCTAAATGAATTGCCCTTTTATGAATTTAATGAGATTGAGCATGAGATGTTTTATACATGATGTCTCTACCATGTTTTATATGCCAATGCACATGATTTGATGCATGATATATACGTATATTCACATGGCATAGTTTTATTCCTCATGCTCCTACTATAAATGATTTATGCATAACACTATCAGCATGTAGATAGAGTAGTTATCTACCATGCTTGCATTATTGCCTTACTGAGCGTGTGGTTGCTCATCCCACTCTATTTTTTTCCCCCTACAGAGCGTGCATAGTAGCCCAGTGAGGACTGAGGCATATTATTTTGGACTCCGCTGCATCTCCATCGCTAAGAGGTATATACACAGTGATTCTTTTTGTATCTAAACAATGTAAAAGCACAGTATTCTTTTGAGTTGTACTTATGGGGGATGTAGATGTCAGTAAAACATGTATTCGTATAAGTACACGATTAAATGCACATGTATGACATCGTTTTAATTAATTGAGAATGAATGAGATGTGGTATTTATTATTGACTCACAGCCCAACAGTGTGTGGTGAGCTTAGTTCACGACCGGGTAAGGTAACAGTAAAACGCGAAAACTTTTCAGTGATTTCGGTTAAAGAGAATGGAATTGGGTCGTGACAGAGGGTAAAGAACATGTAAGATCCATCACTCTTAGGAGCGGCAAAGAGCTAGATAAGCCACAAGTTAAGTCCCAACTTGAACAGTACATAGTTGAAGAATCCGTAAGTTCTAAAGAAACAGCTCAGAAAGAGTAGGAACATCAGGATCAGGCTGCAAAAGAATCCAAGCTAGGCACTTCTTCATCTATACCTTCTTCTTATTCATTGCCTTCCTCACCCTCTGATTCTACACCGGTTCCCACTACATTGCCTCTAGTTAGACCACTAACACATTTTCCTCAGAGGTTCCAAGATCAAAAACTAGAACAACAATTCACTAAATTTCTTGAGGTTTTTAAGAAACTTCACATCAACATTCCTTTCGCAGATGCCTTAGAGCAAATGCCAAGTTATGTGAAGTTTCTAAAGGATATCTTCTCGAGGAAAAGGAGATTGGACGATTATGAGATGGTGGCCTTAACTGGGGAATGTAGTGCAATTATCCAGAGGAAATTACCCCCAAGCTCAAGGATCCCGGGAGTTTTACCATACCCTGCACTATTGGAAATCTATTCTTTGGTAGAGCCCTATGTGATTTAGGAGCTAGTATCAATCTAATGCCTTTATATATCTATCATAAGTTAGGAATAGGGGACGTCAAGCCCACTATAATGACCCTTCAACTAGCAGATCGATCCATTAAATATCCAAAGGGGGTCATTGCGGATGTCTTCGTAAAGGTGGACAAGTTTATTTTCCCTGCAGATTTTATTTTACTAGATATGGAGGAAGATAGGGAAGTCCCCATTATTTTAGACAGACCTTTCCTAGCTACTAGTAGGACGATAATTGATGTGCAAAAGGGGGAGTTGACTATGAGAGTCCAAGATCAGGAAGTGACATTTTATGTTTTCAAACCTTTAAAGCTCCCTTATGACTCTCAAAAGTGTTTTAAAATGGAGATTAATGAGGATATAAAGCTTAAGCATATAATGTCTGAGAGAAAGAAGGAAGTAGATAGGGCTCAGGAGGAGTTAATTATCAGCACCTTGTCACCACTTTGGATGACCCTCCTACTCTTCGCCTTGTGGCTGAGTGTTGTTTTCTTCAGCTGCATTTGAAGTGGTTGTGTTTTCCTTTTCACTTTGTATATAGTTCTTTTTCTTTTCTGTTGTTTCTTTCTTTGTTTATTTTACAGATTTCTTTTCTAGTTTTATGTTTTCAATCAAGCTTCGGTTGTTTATCATCATAATCAGAAAGGGGAGTACTCTGTTCCTGAAATTCAATTCTTATATTATCTGCACATTGAGGACACTTTGCACTTCAAGTTTGGGGGAGGGGATATTACTTGAGCAGTTTTCGAAAATTTGAGAAAATTAAAAAAAAAATTTCAAAATTGGTTTTCGAAAATCTGAGCTTAAACTGTTTAATTTTGGGATGATTTAGTGCTTAGAATGTAGTTTTCCCATATTCCGAAGATATGACCCCATGATTAAGTATGATTTTGATTGACATAGAAGCATGATAATAGGAAAAGCATAAAGTTGAATTCTTGAATTTATCTTGATTCTGATTGTGATTTCCTCATCTTACGCACATGTTGTCACGACCCAAAACTACCCAAAAATCAGAGTAAAGTTTTCGCGTTTTATTACTTTCTTTCATGCTTACCTGTTCTCTGATCGTGACCACACTCCACTAACAATAGGGCTGTGCGTCAATGCCAATCCCACCAAATTAATTCTTTTTCAGTCATTTATAAATGTTTACAATATTTATACATCCCCTAAAGTTACTTACAAACATGTTACTGTGCTATACTTATTTAGATACAATATGTACAAGTGTATATACCTTAAATGATGGGCAGCAGCGGATATCCGGAATGCAGTACTCAGTCGCCTCAACATCTACTGGAGATTATCTGTGTGAGAAAATGAAAGGGGTGAGCACATCAAGCTCAGTAAGGCAATCCTACGAATAAGTAGGTAACCATACTACCTACATGAACGTGGTGCCATGCATAAACCACCCTTTCTCCACACATTTTAAAACTGATGCTATGATTCATGATGTCATGTAAAACACGTTCGCATGGAAAATTCAACATGCAACTCTTTTTAAATCATTTCTTTCTCATTTAAAAATTTCACAATAAAGGCAGGACTTAACCCCTCCTTCGGGTGGTCTTGACTCACACAAAACTATGAAAATCAGTTTACATCACACATGGGTTTAAAAAGCATGGAAATAGCATCATGCAAAATTAGATTAAAACCCAGTTTCAATCATTGTTAAGATCATCAACATGCGAGACTAGGCAACATCTGTATATCGGTAATAATCAGGACTATGGCCATGGGTCCTCGGGAGTTCCTCTGCTACACAGATCCTAGTGTGCGGGTTCTCACCATGATCGAGAACAGCCCGAGAGGTGGGTCAGTCCATCTCGTCAGTCTTATCCGATCCCACGCATCCGAAGATGCCGTATCCAAAGATACCACGTATCCGAAGATACCACGCATCCGAAGATGCCACACGGTACATCGTACTCCATGCTACTTGCATGGTACATCGTACTCCGTGGACACATATATCATACCCTGTCTCAGAACGCACGTGCGAGCCTATTAATCGGTGACACACAGTCTACCCGATGCTCTAAGCACGGCTCATTGCATGTTCTCATAAAATCAATGTGAGCGATGCTCTGCACTCTCATCAAATCAAGTAAAACTAGTGTGAGCTCTCATCAAATCATGTGGAAAATCTAGTGCGAGTTAGACTCTAGCACCCTATCATGAAAATCATGTAAAATCTGGTGCGAGTTAGAATCTAGCACCGTGTCACGAAAATCATATATATAAAATCTGGTGCGAGTTGGACTCCAGCACCAATGCATGTAAAACTCTAGTGCGAGCTCTTGCTCCAGCACTAATGCATGCATCTCATAACTCAAAATATTGTGCGAGCTGAGCTCAGCACGTCACATGTCAATAAAAACACGTAGGCAGCTCTGTTTCCTTAAAACAGTTTTCAAAATAATTTCATCATTGAAATTATGCAATGCTATGCATTTTTCTTTCAAGGTTAGCCAACCTACTCATGCATGCGTCAAAACACCTCCAGAACGAGCAGGAACCTCTTGTTCTTGCTCCTCCCAATTTTTCCTAAAATTGTAAATTTTACCCTTAACAAGGGTATTTTGGTAATTTGCCCATTCGGGGCCCTAAAATTATTAACTTACTTCTAGACCTTCAGATAATTTAAAAGACTGTATATGACTTTGAAATTTCATAAAGTTACCTCTAGCAGTCCGTAGAATTCCTTTACTTTATTTTTCTGTAGAGTCTGACCTTTCCTTTTTCCACTGCTGTCTCGTCACACAGTCCTATTTGCTCCCAATCAAATGTCTGAAACTGCGTATAATTATTCCTCAGCTCAGATATCATACAATTTAATTGTATTTCCTATTTTCTGGGCTTAATTTAAATCATTGGGCCCATTTACCCCTATTGGGCCCGATTGCACCTTAATAGGCCTTAATCGGCCTTAAGCCCGTTTTTCACTTAATTTTCACATTATCGAGGCCTATTGGGCTATTTGGGCCCACCAACAATTTAGTGGGCCCACCAACAATTTATTGGGCCTTGTTCTAACTCTCGAATAGTTCAATTTGTTATTTACGACAATTTATCTAAATTTCCATAATTTAATTTATTTTATGCGATGATTAAATCCGAAGCACGTAAATGATGTAAATTGTCGTAAATAAAGGTTACTTACCCGAGATTCTATGCTAATACGTAAATCGAGGCTATCTCGAGCTCTCGTTTGATGCCAATTGTCGAGCTACACAATTTCATAATTTTCGAGTAAATTTCTAGTTGAAAATTAATTAAATAAAATATTCCAAAATTTAAATCGGTCAATTTCAGCCGCTACTGACTTACCCGTAGCTCGATTACATCGTCGAGATTTTTCTCCAATTTTTTTCTCTTTTTCTTTTCCCCTTTTTCTCCTTTTTTCCTTTCCTCATTGGCTGAACCGGTTCGGTCCGGTTCGGACCCGCCGGTTCACCCCCGTTCACTCCGGTTCGACCGGTTCAAGGCCTTGCTGGTCGGTTCTCCACCGGCTTCCGCTACCAGTGGCTCTGCTGGGTTGTCCGCATCTCAGATCTGGGTTGGCTTCGGTCGAGGTCGTCGGAAAGTGGCCGGTCAGGCTGTTCTCCTTTCGCTGTCGGTGGTTCTCCCTCTTTCCGCCGTTTTTGACGCCGTCCGCCGATTTCGCCAGTCGTGACCACCACCGATCGCGTCCCCTGGGCCTGGAGAAGCCTCGACTGGGGTCGGTTGGGGCTAGATCGGCGCCGGTTGCCACCGATCTCCTCTTCTCCCTCGGGTTCTCTCTCCTTCGATTTCGTCGGATTCCGGCGTCGGTGGGTTACACCGCCGGTACCAGGGAGGTCGCCGGCCTCTCCTCTTCCTTTTTCGGCCCTTCACCTGGCCGTTGATCGCCGGGAGGTGGCCGTCCGGTCTTCCTCAGTTTTCGGCTTCATTTTTCGTTTCTTTCTTCTCTCTCCCCGACCAAATTCTGATTTTTTTTTTCAATTCTTCTCTTTTTTTTATTATTCTTTATAAATTATTTTATTATCATACTATTCATTAAAATACTCTACAATATTCCAAAATATCTACAACTTATATTACTTTATTCTAATTTAATTTATTTAATTTAATTAAATTTATTTAATTTATTTTAACCATTTTCGGTATATTTTTCGATTATTTTCGGAATGATTTTTCGAATTAAAAATTCTGATTAATCCCGATTAATTCCAATAAATTGATATCTTGATCAATTTAACCCAGAATAAATTTATTTCACCTTTATTGACCAAGATTTCTTAATCCATTATTTTTATTAAATTTTTTTCATCGAATTTATACCGGCTTTCGATGTTTTGACCGTTTTGCCCTTGCACGTGTTTGAGAATTCCATTTCAATCTTTTTGCATTTTTAATTTCTTGTTTTTAACTAAAATCGGGTCTTACATAATCTCCCCCACTTAAGGAATTTGGTCCTCCAAATTAGAACCAATTCATATGAGTCTATAAACTACTCCGGCTACATCAATCGTATCATACTTTTTAATTCTCATGTGACCATTTTTCCGGAGTGTAATACTTCTCAAGAACTTTAACTAGGGAGATCGTCTTAAACCTCAATACTTTCTCTTTCCTGTTTAATGCCTGAATCAACTTTTTCAATATACTTATATTTGCACTGAGCTGAACTATTGGAGTTCATATTCGATTACTTATATTGGATCTGGATAGTATTGCCGAAGTATCAAAAGATGAGACACATTGTGGATGCCTGTTTATTCAGGTGATAA
This sequence comes from Firmiana major, assembly GCA_033439115.1. NCBI lineage: Eukaryota > Viridiplantae > Streptophyta > Magnoliopsida > Malvales > Malvaceae > Firmiana > Firmiana major. The sequence continues at coordinate 67,316,108 of CM065901.1, read as the reverse complement.
TGCCAAACTACAGGTCTTATCTCCCACTTGTCCAATCTCTCAAAAATTCCATTCAGCAAAACTCAATTTGCCTTCTTCCTGAGTCTCGTTATGTCGTTATTCCCTTAGGACAAATGACTTCAACAATACAGATCCATCCTCTGTGAATTCCAATGCTTTTTGTCAGCTCTGAGGTGTTCTTAATCTCTCACTCAACTGAACATCCTCAGAGATTTATTATACTAATTCGAAAGAAATTTCTGTCACCCACTTTTTCTTAACCAAGTCGGGGAAACAACCCCTACGGCCATACTATGCCTCATACCTTGTTATCCCGATACTCAAGTGACAACTGTCATTATTGATGGATCCAATTTGTAATAACTGATCATCCTAGGAGCTTATAAAATCAATGGCACACGCTTCATCGTATCCTCCAAAACATGTACAGTCATCTCTAGCTGACCATCTGTCTGAGGACGAAAAGCTGTGCAAATACTAAATCGGGTTCCCGTAGCTTCCTGAAAAATATTCTCAGAGGTGGGAAGTAAAGCGGGAATCCCTATATGATACCATGCTCACTGGAACGCTACATAATGTTCCACAATCTTCCTTATACCTGAATCCTCATACACACTTTGAGTATCTGGGGATTTCATAACCAGAAGGTGGGTAGACTTAGTCGATTTAGCGACTATCATCTAAATAGCCTCGTGATTTATCTAAGTCCTCTATAACCCATCACGAAATTCATGGAGACTTGCTCCCATTTTTGTGCCGTGTCGATATAGGTAGAGGCTGCAATAACTCTGCAGACTTTTTAATATTCTACTTTATTCTACTGACATACTAGGCACTTTTTCACAATCTCTACCATATCTCTTTTCACATCTGACCACCAATACCATTTTTAGAGATTTTATATCTATATATTCGTTACTTTTCGTATGCATTGTATATCCCGAAGAGTAAGCTTCTGACAATATTACTATCTCATCAACTGTGGTCCTAGGGAGCACTTATACTGTCTCTGAACCTCTCTGTAATTCATCAACACTCTCTGTGAACTTCGTCACTGTACCCTTCTGAATCTGACCCAAACTATCGACACCATGCCGATCATCACGCTAAGCCTGTCAAATCCGGGCACTCTCATCCGGTTCTAGTCTCAGGCTAGCTGTCACACAATCACCGTCATCATCAGAAGAGATCACATCACTACTGAGGCTCATAACTGCTCTAGCAGCTCACGTTCCCTGACTATCATATGTAATACCATCTCGAGGCTCTTTCTGCTCAAGGCATCAACCGTCACATTAGCCTTTCCTGGGTGGTACAATTTTTCACATTCAAAATCTCTCAGAAGCTCTAACCCACTTTATTATTTCATATTCGACTCTTTCTATGAAAACAGACACTTGGGGCTTTATGATCAGTGCATACTCAAAATTTCTCACCATGTACATAATAGTACCATATCCTCAGTACAAGTACTATCGCTGCCAACTTTAAATCATGGGTCAAATAGTTTATTTCTTGATCCTTGAGTTGTCTGGATCCACAATCGACTATCTTCCCTTTTTGCATCAATACACAGCTCATTCATTATCTTGAGTCATTCATACACACGGAGAACCTCTTGAGCTATTGGGTATGGTGAAAATAACCACGGTGGTTAGTTCATACTTCACTACACCAAAATTCATGTCACATCTATCATCTCACTTTAAATACCACGCTTCTTAGTTAAACGTGTCAACAAAGTATACCCTCTTTCAGAATTCGCAACAACCATCTATAAAAGCAAATTTTCAATTATTGGTTATAATTTTTCCTGGACTTTAAATACACCCAGCATATCATCAATAAGAATGATGACAAATCGGTCCAGGTAAAGTTTAAATAACTCATTGTAGTTGAGCTCCACTACATATTTCAATCGCCCATATCCTTGACCTATGTACGCATAAGCGTATAATATCACTTCAAAATTGCTCTCGTTCAAGGTACTAACCCGCATCATTTCCTCTCTCTTTTTTTTATTAACGATTTTTATTAAATTTTAATATTTTAACCTTCATAATTAATCGAATTTTATAGTTCTTTATCGTACTAGTAAAAGTATCCAATTTTAAATTTATATCTTACCACGATCGATTTCAAGTCATAGATTATATATATATTTCTAGACGCTGTCAAGTCTTCAGGCGGGGAGGTATTTTGAAATACCTTTATTAACGCTTAGACTTAACCATAATTACTTTACATATCAGTCCCTGTGGTCACAATTTATATTCGCTACTAATTGCTTTAATCCTAATTACTTCATATTTTAAGGGTATTCTTACCTAGCATACGTCTCTTACTCCAGTACATCTTATATTTAGAATCAAGCATATCTCAAAGATTATCTCCTTAGCGTATCAATTATAACGAAACTCTGTCATTATTCATTTTGTGAGTACCATCATTTGCTCCTTTAATTTCAACCGTTACACCCCTTTTTATTACTTGTAAAAACTTACAGTATACTTTTCAAGGGTAAAACAGCACTATCTTAGGATAGAAATCCGAACAGCATAGCTTACAGCCGACCACTTTATTCTCAAATATCACTTTAAATTATTCATAGTCCATTGAATAAAATCGGCTGACTTATACTTCTTCTCCCATTTTCAACTTAAAATCTCTTCATAATTATTCTGTTAGTTAACCTTCCTCTATTGGGTACTCATTTATTAGCATTGTGCCCGAGAGTGTAGGCATTCATGTATTTTACTCACTTACATGCGAATGAAGGCGGTATGAAGAAATACGTGGTACCAAGATCAATGAACACAATTACTTCTTTATTCATAAGCAGTGTGGTATCTTTCACCACATCCTATGAAACATCAGTAGTGTCCTGGTCCAAGACATACACTCGCCTTCGTCCAACAGCCTACTTTCCTTTTCTCTTCGGCTGTGACCTCCCTTTTCGATGCAGCTATCTCAACAGGGTTTTCTCTATCTCTTTACCTTTCTATGGGGCAATCTCGCCCAACTCTGAGCAATCATAATAAATGGTCCGTCTTACCACACTTAACGACCATTTTCATCAATAATATGTAGGTGTATGTCCTACTTCCATGGTATTTACCACACTTTCTACAATGATCCGTAGCAGATCGGGGTTCTACAATCACAATACCCCTCAAAAGTACTATAATTGGATAACTGTGGCCTTACCAATCATCTTAGCCCATAACTCATCAAATTAAATCTTTTACCAAACTACCCTTTTTTTCTTCTTCTGCCATCTCTAACATTCTCGATTCTCTTTCTATCTTTATTTTGACCCATACTACCTTTCCCAATCTCAGAGGCGTGCAACACTCAATCTTATTCACACCACTGTAGTTTACACACTGCCTCGACATAGGTAATATCTCATGGGCCAATCGGACTCAAATCGACAATCTGAGCCCTTCCATAAACTTTTACACATCTCGACTGTCACGGTTCACAGTGTCGAGGTAATATCTGCCCAAGAATATAACTGAGTTTCATACTCATAATTCATACTCATCAATAAATCAATTTCTCTGGGTCAGAGTAAGAAGTTTTATTTATCATTCCCTTTAAACAGTGTCCGGGATATTCTATCACCAGAATACATCCAAAATATTTCTCTTGTCAACTCTGGATGTCTAACTCTTAAGATGGGTCGAGCGGACTTTCATCAATGCCCCGACTCGCCCTCAAATCTTATGCATACTTTGAGCAATTTGCTCCCAAAATATTCTCCACACTCCGCTCCATCCTCGCGAAGCGTGTCTCAATACTATCCGATCTCTCTGTCGGACTCTGTGAGGCATGCTCAATATTAGCTTCTATTTCAATCTCATCCTGATTCTCATAGGTCAACTCAGCACGATTAACAGGCTCAGGACTACCTCTACGACCTCTGCCTCGTGCTCTACCTTCTCTATCGTGACTAATATTAGACATTCCTGCATTCTCAACCATTTCTTAGTTAAAACTCATCTCGATATACACTATTGTATCTAACCAAGCACAGTAACACGGGGATGTAATTTTTTAATTACTGACACTGACACACATCAGACCAATTTCTGCTCTGATACCACCTTTATAATGTCACGACCCAAAACTACCCAAAAATTAGAGTAAATTTTTCGCGTTTTATTATTTTCTTTCATGCTTACCTGCTCTCTAATCGTGACCACACTCCACTAACAATTGGGCTGTGCGTCAATGCCAGTCCCACCAAATTAATTCTTTCTCAGTCATTTATAAATGTTTACAATATTTATACATCCCCTAAAGTTACTTACAAACATGTTACTGTGCTATACTTATTTAGATACAATATGTACAAGTGTATATACCTTAAATGATTGGTAGCAGCGGATATCCGGTATGCAGTACTCAGTCGCCTTAACATCTACTGGAGATTATCTGTGTGAGAAAATGAAAGGGGTGAGCACATCAAGCTCAGTAAGGCAATCCTACGAACAAGTAGGTAACCATACTACCTACATGAACGTGGTGCCATGCATAAACCACCCATTCTCCACACATTTTAAAACTGATGCTATGATTCATGATGTCATGTAAAACACGTTCGCACGAAAAATTCAACATGCAACTCTTTTTAAATCATTTCTTTCTCATTTAAAAATTTCACAATAAAGTCAGGACTTAACCCCTCCTTCGGGTGGTCCTGACTCACACAAAACTATGAAAATCAGTTTACATCACACATGGGTTTAAAAAGCATGGAAATAGCATCATTCAAATTTAGTTTAAAACCCAGTTTCAATCATCGTTAAGATCATTAACATGCGAGACTAGGCAACATCTGTATATCGGTAATAACCAGGACTATGGCCATGGGTCCTCGGGAGTTCCTCTGCTACACGGATCCTAGTGTGTGGGTTCTCACCATGATCGGGAACCACCCGAGAGGTGGGTCAGTCCATCTCGTCAGTCTTATCTGATCCCACGACTCTGAAGATACCACGTATCCGAAGATACCACGCATCCAAAGATTCCACACGGTACATCATACTCCATGCCACTTGCATGGTACATTGTACTCCGTAGACCCATATATCATACCCTGTCTCAGAATGCACGTACGAGCCTATTTAATCGATGACACACAGTCTACTCGATGCTCCAAGCACAGCTCATCGCATGTTCTCATAAAATCAGTGCGAGCGATGCTCAGCACTCTCATCAAATCAAGTAAAACTAGTGCAAGCTAAGCTCTAGCACTCCCATCAAATCATGTGGAAAATCTGGTGCGAGTTAGACTCTAACACCTTGTCATGAAAATCATGTAAAATCTGGTGCGAGTTAGACTATAGCACCGTGTCACAAAAATAATATATATATATAAAATCTGGTGCGAGTTGGACTCCAGCACCAATGCATGTAAAACTCTAGTGCGAGCTCTCGCTCCAGCACTAATGCATGTATCACACAACTCAAAATATCGTGCGAGCTGAGCTCTAGCACGTCACATGTCAATAAAAACACGTAGGCGGCTCTGTTTCCTTAAAACAGTTTTCAAAACAATTTCATCATTGAAAATATGCAATGCTGTGCATTTTTCTTTCAAGGTTAGCCAGCCTACTCATGCATGCGTCAAAACACCTCCAGAACGAGCAAGAACCTCTTGTTCTTGCTCCTCCCAATTTTTCCTAAAATTGTAAATTGTACCCTTAACAAGGGTATTTTGGTAATTTATCCATTCGGGGCACTAAAATTTTTAACTTACTTCTAGACCCTTCAGATAATTTAAAAGACTGCATATGACTTTGAAATTTCGTAAAGTTACCTCTAGCAGTCCGTAGAATTCCCTTACCTTATTTTTCTGTAGAGTCTGACCTTTCCTTTTTCCACTGCTGTCTCGTCACGCAGTCCGATTTGCTCCCAATCAAATGTCTGAAACTGCGTATAATTATTCCTCAGGTCAGTTATCATACAATTTAATTGTATTTCCTATTTTTTGGGCTTAATTTAAATCATTGGGCCCATTTACCCCTATTGGGCCTGATTACACCTTAATAGGCCTTAATCGGCCTTAAGCCCGTTTTCCACTTAATTTTCACATTATTAAGGCCTATTGGGCTCATTGAGCCCACCAACAATTTATTGGGCCTCGTTCTAACTCTCGAATAGTTCAATTTATTATTTACGATAATTTATCTAAATTTCCATAATTTAATTTATTTTATGCGATAATTAAATCCGAAGCACGCATAATGATGTAAATTGTCATAAATAAGGGTTACTTACCCGAGATTCCATGCTAGTATGCAAATTGAGGCTATCTCAAGCTCTCGTTTGATGCCAATTGTCGAACTACACAATTTCATAATTTTCGGGTAAATTTCCAGTCGAAAATTATTTAAATAAAATATTCCAAAATTTAAATCGGTCAATTTCGACCGCTACTGACTTACCCGTAGCTCGATTACATCGTCGGGATTTTTCTCCAATTTTTTTTCTCTTTTTCTTTTCCCCTTTTTATCATTTTTCCTTTCCTCATTGGCTAAACCGGTTCGGTCTGGTTCAGAACCGGTTTGGACCCGCCGGTTCACCCCGGTTCACTCCGGTTCGACCAGTTCAGGGCCTTGTCGGCCGGTTCTCCATCGGCTTCCGCCGCCAGTGGCTCCCCTGGGTTCTTCGCATCTCAGATTTGGGGTTGGCTTCGGTCGAGGTCGTCGAAAAGTGGCCGGTTCGGCTGTTCTCCTTTCGCCGTCGGTGGTTCTCCCCCTTTCTGCCTTTTCCAGCACTGTCTGTCGGTTTCGCCAATCGTGACCACCACCGATCGCGTCGCCTGGGCCTGGGGAAGCCTCGGCTGGGGTCGGTTAGGGCTAGATCGACGCCGGTTGCCGCCGATCTCCTCTTCTCCCTCGGGTTCTCTCTCCTTCGATTTCGTCGAATTTCGGTGTCGGTGGGTTACACCGTCGGTTCCAGGGAGTTCACCGGCCTCTCCTCTTCCTTTTTCGGCCCTTCACCTGGTCGTTGATCGTCGGGCGGTGGCCGTCTGGTCTTCCTCGATTTTTGGCTTCGTTTTCCGTTTCTTTCTTCTCTCTCCCCGACCGAATTCTAATTTTTTTTTCAATTCTTCTCTTTTTTTATTATTATTCTTTATAAATTATTTTATTATCATACTATTCATTAAAATACTCTACAATATTCCAAAATATCTACAACTTATATTACTTTATTCTAATTTAATTTATTTAATTTAATTAAATTTATTTAATTTAATTTATTTAATTTAATTAAATTTATTTAATTTAATTAAATTTATTTAATTTATTTTAACCATTTTCGGTATATTTTTTGATTATTTTCGGAATGATTTTTTGAATTAAAAATTCTGATTAATCCCGATTAATTCCAATAAATTGATATCTTGATCAATTTAACCCAGAATAAATTTATTTCACCTTTATTGACCAAGATTTCTCAATCCATTATTTTTAATAAAATTTTCTCATCGAATTTATACCGACTTTTGGTCTTTTGACCGTTTTACCCTTGCACGTGTTCGGGAATTCCATTTCAATCTTTTTGCATTTTTAATTTCATGTTTTTAACTAAAATCGGGTCTTACACATGTCATGTCATGAATTTGTATATTTATTTAGAGAAAGCTTATGTGGACATAGGGGTGCATTTGTTCAGTAGATTTTGTGTATCATATTCTAGAATTTGTTTGATCTTGTCTCGAGGTGAAATATTAGATCACACTTAATTAGGGAGATGATTTAGGCCATCTTTGGATCGTTTGAGCCTTTTGAGCCATCCCTGTACATACTTTATCCCTAGTCACACATCTGGGCCAAATAAGTTTTTCTCTGTAAATACACCTACGCTATTTTCCTTAGCCTAAAGTATTCTTTTCCTATCCCTTACCTCGAAAGCATGGAAAGTCATTGGATATATTTTGAGCTTTGTACATATGGGTACCTGGTGATAGTGAAAATTTGAAAAAAAAAATGTGTGAAGAAAAAGAAAAAAGAAGAAAGAAGAAAAATACAAAACTAGAATAAAATGTTTAGTGAAATAAATAAGTTTGGGGGAAATAAATGAGCTCTTACATTAAAGATCCTAGAAAGTAATGCATGTTAAGGGGTAATTAAACCTAAATCGACTGTATCATTCCCTAACCCCAGCCTTACATTACAAGCTTAATGAAGTCCTATTGATCTTTGATTATGTGTGACTACATTAGTGGAGAGATTAGTGAAAAACAAACTTATGGGAATGATCACTTGTCATTGACTTTGTATTCACTATGTTTGCATAATCTGATTTGGATAATGTACTGAGTAGTGGCTTTGACATTTTCACACACACGAGGGATCCAATTTGGGTTAGGACTTATGATTGAATAATTCTAAGTGCTGGACTTGTAATTGTGATTTTTTTATTTTATAGTCTGTACTTTTTCTTTGAGGATAATGTTGGGGAAATTATTATGTTTTGTACTTATCATTCCTACAATTATTTTGTTTTGCTTGAGGACAAGCAAAAACTCAAGTTTGGGGGTGTGATAATTTTATTTTTTTATAGAATCATTTGTGCTTAAATTCCTAATTATTTATTTAATTCCCATATTATTTTATTAATAATCCCCTTTATTTAATTAAAATTATTTAATGTGCAGATAAATTAAATTCGGATGAAACTCAGTCGTTTCAGACAAAATTGGGCTGAAAACGAGCTAAAGGAGACTGGACCACTTCCAATTTATAGACCGAGTAATCAGTTGTTTGGACACGCGTGATGCTAGGTATCCGTATTTTATTTGCTCCGAAACGATAAGATCGAAGGACACAGTGCCAACCCTCTAGAAGACACACGCCGGGCCATATCGCACAGCTAATTGGACAAAAAGACTGATGATGTGGAAATATCTACTCTGCAGCAAATCAAATGAAGACAAGTGGCCAAACAATGCCAACTCATCTAGGATGAAAATTTACCATTGTACCCCTATGTTTGTATATAAATAGAATGTGATGGCAATTGAAAAATCAAGTAGAAGTAGGGTAGAATTTAGGAGTAGTGTAGTTAGGGTAGAATAAGAGTAGTATAGGTAGAATAGTTTTTAGGGTTATTTCCTTTCTAGTATTTCTTTAGCTTTCCAGTTTTTCTACTTTTCAAGTTTTTTTTTCCCACCATTGTTAAACTTTCACAAGCTTACATTTTTATTCTATTGAAATGGAAAAGTTTAATGCTAGTAGTTAATTTAATCTTTTGTTACATTTGTTCTGTTTTTCATTTTTCATTCTTTTATCTTCATTCGGGTTCTTGGTTTTCAATGTTTCTCGGTTTTAGTTTGCAATTTTTTTAACTATTCATGTCTGAGGTAAATTAAATTGGCTACTACCATTTGCCATCTTTGTACCCATGATTCATGAAGACGGTTGAATGAGGATGCAAAGCTGTTGCCTCTACTCATTATTGATGGCCCTCATCCACTGGTTTGTGGTTGTATTATCTGGGTAAAAAGATTGAAGTTTCCAGCAACTGAGAACTTCTAGCTGCATCTGCCTCTTTTGTTATTTTTCTGTGCATGTTTCGGCTGTTGCGGGCTGCTACCACATGCATCTAAGGTTGCTGCAACAGCAGCTTATCGACAAATTGGATGAAGGTGTTGGATGGTGGTTCACAGGTTGAGACCTGGTAGTGACAGTAGCATGATCCTCAGTCTCTGTTTTGCTCTGTTTCATTCAGTCATTTACTGTTCATTTATGCTTTGTTTTTTTTATTATTATTCTCTATCAAGCTTGTAGTCTACTGTCATTGTTCTAGATTGTTGGTTGCTGAGCTGTGTGGCTTGGCATCTGCTTATTTTCATTTTCTGCTCATATGTTTTTGCCATTATTTCATCCTGTGTTTTCCTCTCTTTCAATGTTGTTATGATTTTCATCCATTAATCTTTTCTTCTCTGTTTCTCATTTAACTTATTGTTGTGATTTTCTTTGGTTAATTTCACACCTCGATTGCTATTGTTATTGTTGTCGTCTGGAACTGCATGCTACAAAGAAGCTAGTGATGGTGCTACTCGGTTATGTAGCTGAAGGTTGGAAGGGTGCAGATGCTGCGTGTGAGTAGGCAAGAACAACACCTGTAGCCGAGAAAATGGTGTTGCTGGAGTAACCCCGACTGCATCTATTGAATACCGAACTGAAGCAGAGATGGGTAGTAGCTGATGTACGTGCTGGGCAATTGTAGGAACATGGTGGTATGTACAGCAGCAGGCCAAGGAATCGTATCCTGAAGCAGACAGTAGGGGACGTGCACTGCCAAGCTAGGTGTCACAAGACAGCACAGCTGGAGCAGCACCCCGTGTAGCAGATTGTTAGATAGCATTTGGAGCACCTAGAAATGTTACAACGTGCACAGTACGGTGCGCAGGATCCTGGCTAACTGGGCAGAAACGCAAAGGCACAAAACCGACAGTGCAGTACCTGAAACCAAGCAAACCGTGAGCAACAAAATGAAGAAGACATGCACAGTGACAGTATCGGGACCACACTGCTGGAATTTGTTGTTAAGGCCTTGTTTGGCCATTGATGTACTTTTCATTTGTTATTTTGTGGTTTTACCTTAATGAGTTTAATTGTTGCTTTTATTAGTTGTTAATTAGGTTAGTTGTTAATAGATAATTGTAGGTTAATTCTAGTGTTTTAGTTTGTTAATTTAATTTTTAGTCTTAGTTTTTATTTAATAGTTAATTATATATTTTATGTTTTTGGACTTTATTTTAGTTTAGTTGCATTTAGAGTTAATTTAGATTAATTATGTTTCATGCATTTTAAGTTAGTTTAATTTGCAATAATTTAAATTCATGCATTTTTATTTTATGTTTGTTTAAAGTTTAGTTTATTGAAATTGTATTGCTTTATTTTCATATTTGTATTTTATTTTAGTTGCGTTAATTCATTTTAACTGTTTTAATTTTCTTTTGTGGGTACTTGCCTTTAATTACTCGGAGTTTTGTAAGTAATTTTTGCTCGATTTTATTTCCGTTATTTTATAGTTTTATTATTTTATTGCTTTCAGTATTTTAATTCTAGCCATGCGGACCACCCATTGCAACTTCATAATTTGCTAGGATATACTTAGGATAAGATTAACCGGTAGTTAATTAGGAGGCTAGTCAACTTCTCTATGGGATGATAATTTCGGGACTCAAATCCCATTATTACTTGTACGACCTGTGCACTTGCAGTAATACCCTTAGGGCGTGTCAGATAGGTCGCTCAACGTAGCTCATATCCTCTTGGATGTTCAAGGGCACATACTCAATGATTTGTGAGGGATCCGAATTATACTTCCTTAACATCGAGACATGGAAGACATTGTGTACCCCAGAAAGCTACGGTGGTAAGGCAAGTCTGTAGGCTACGTCTCCCACTCTCTCTAGGATCTCAAAAGAACCAATGAAGTGCGGACTCAAGTTCCCCTTCTTCTCGAACCGCATGATACCCTTACTCGGAGATACCTTAAGAAACATGGAGTCCCCAATCTTAAACTCAAGTGGCCACCTATGTTTATCCGCATAACTCTTCGGCCTACTTTATGCAGTTTTAAGTTTATCACAGATTATCCGAACACCTTTCGCTGCCTGTTCTACCAACTCGGGAGCCAAAATCCCTCTGTCACCCACTTCTTCCCAAGCCACTGGAGATCTACATCTCCTACAATACAAGGCCTCATAAGGTGCCATCCCGATGCTAGCATGATAACTGTTGTTGTAAGCAAACTCTACGAGAGGTAGATGATCATCCCATGAGCCCTTAAACTCCAAAACGCATGCCCTCAGCATATCCTCTTAAGGTCTAAATGGTCCTCTCGGACTAACCATCGGTCTGAGGATGATAGGTTGTGCTCAAGTTAAGCTGAGATCCCATGGCTTCTTGAAAATGAGCCCAAAATCTAGAAGTGAATCGAGAATCTCTATCTGATGTAATGCTCACAGGTGCCCCATGCAGTCGAGCTATCTCTCTCACATACAACTCTGCTAAAGCACACAAGTAGTCTGTATTTTTTATGGCTAGGAAGTGGCCACTCTTAGTCAATCTATCTACGATCACCCAGATTGCGTCATGCCCCTTTCGGGTCCTTGGTAAACCCATAATGAAATCCATAGTAATGTGCTCCCATTTCTAAGTAGGCACTGGAAGAGACTTAAGTAATCCTGATGGTCTTTGGTGTTCGATCTTAATCTGTTGGCAAATCAGACACTTGGCCACAAACTCAGCTACATCTCTTTTCATACCGACCCACCAATACACCCTCCGTAAATCATGGTACATCTTAGTGCTTCCCGGGTGCATGGTGTACAAGAATAATGAGACTCCTTTAAGATCCTTTGTCATAGGGCATCATCGCTTGGGACACATATACGACCCCTAAATCTCATCAATCCATCCTCACCGACCACAAAGTCTGACAGTTCCTCCTGTTTTGCCTTACTGACCATGTCTAATAGCTTTTAATCACCCATCTGTCCAGTTCTAATCTGATCAAGTATACTAGGTTCAATCTGCAATCTAGCTACGAACCCAACATCTGTTGTCTCCACACTAACACTGAGTTCGGCTAACTACTCTAGCAACTCCCATTCTGTGACCATCATAAAAGAAATCATTCCCTTCCTGCTTAAAGCATCTGCCACTATGTTTGCCTTGCCCGGGTGATACAGAATCTCGCAATCATAATCCTTAAGGAACTCAATCCACCTTCTCTGTCTCATATTTAGCTCCTTCTGATCAAATATATACTTCAAGCTCTTGTAGTCAATAAAAATCTGAAATTTTTCTCTATACAGATAATGCCGCCATATCTTCAAAGAAAAAACAACTGCAGCTAACTCCAAGTCATGGGTGGGGTAATTCCTTTCATGGTTCTTAAGCTATCGAGAACCATAGGCAACCACTCTCCCATGCTGCATAAGTACACACCCCAAGCCCTGGTATGATGCATCACTGTATATTGCATAGCCTCTAGACCCACTAGGAATGGTTAAGACTGGGGCGGTAGTCAACCTCTTCTTGAGTTCTTCAAAACTCTACTCGCACTGATTAGTCCACTGGAATGGAACATCCTTGCATATCAGCTTAGTCAGTGGAATGACAATCTTGGAGAAACCTTTTACAAACCTCCTGTAGTATCCAGCTAGTCCCAAAAAACTCTAGATTTTTGTAACAGTTTTCGGCCTCTCCCAATTATGTACTGCCTCAACCTTAGACGGATCCACTGACACCCCGTCCTTAGAAATAACATGGCCCAGAAATACTATCTGCTCCAACAAAAACTCACACTTATCCAACTTCCCCTACAACTGCTTCTCTTTGAGAGTTCGAAGCACTACTCTCAAATGCTGCTCATGCTCCTCTTGGGACTTTGAGTAGATCAAAATATCATCGATAAAAACAATAACGAACTGATCTAGATACCCTTGAAACACCTTATTCATTAGGCTCATGAATGCAGCTAGGGCATTTGTTAGACCAAAGGGCATCACGCGAAACTCATAGTGGCCGTATCTCGTTTTGAAGGCCGTCTTCGGAACATCCTCCTTCCTAATCCTCAATTGGTGATAGCCCGATCTCAGGTCAATCTTCAAGAACACCATAGCCCCTCTTAGCTGGTCAAATAGATCATCTATTCTGGGCAAGGGATACTTGTTCTTAATTGTGGCCTTGTTCAGTAGCCTGTAGTCTATACATAACCTGAGACTACCATCCTTCTTCCGCACAAATAATACCGAAGCTCCCCACAAGGATACACTTGGCCTAATGAACCCTTTGTCTAGTAAGTCTTGCAACTACTTTTTCAGTTCCTCAAGTTCAACAAGGGCCATCCGGTAAGGAGACTTCGAGATTGGCTGAGTCTCTGGTGCCACATCTATTTTGAATTCTAACTCTCTCTACGGTGGTAGTCTCGGTAGTTCATTAGGAAACACATATGGGAACTCGCATACCAGTGGTATGTCCTGAATACTTGGGCATTCCCGACTAGTATCGAGGATGAATGCAACATAACCTTCACATTAACACGTTCATCAAAATTTTTCATCAATTGTCAAAATCATAAAATTTATTCCTTCATTGCAAAGCATACACTAAAATTACTAGGTAAGGAGAAGGTTACAGTCTTAGAGTAGCAGTCTAAACTTACACGGTTGGTGGTTAGCCAATCCAACCCAAAATTACATCAAAGTCATACTTGCTCAACAAGATTAGATCTACTAATATGATCATATCTCCTACCTTGATTTCACAATTTCTACACACCATATCAGCCTTTTGTGATTTATACATGGGTGTACTAACGTGTAACGTAAAGTCTAGAGATTCAGGCTTAACATGCAATTTACGTGCAAAATGTGGTGATATGAAAGAGTGGGTGGAACCTGAATCAAACAATACTTATGCCTCATGATTGCAAATTAAAAGCTTACCCTGAATGGTCTCAATAGAGGTATTAACAGTCTCTCTATCCAAGGCAAAGACCCTCCCATGCGTGACATGCTTCTTACCCTTCTCTGCTGCGGTAGCTCGTCTCTGTGGGTTTTGTCTCTAGGGAGCTTGCCTCTTAGGTCGTCGTGGTGGCTTTAGGCATTGTGAAACCTGGTTCTGTGGGCAATCCCTCACTATATGTCCCTTTTGCCCACACACAAAGCAGCTTCTTTTGGTCAAAAGACACACACCTCAATGAAGTTTTCCACATTCTTTGCACAATGGCTTATACTGTTGCGGATCTCTAGCAATCTGAGGAGCAGGTACTGGAATTATGGGTCTATCAAGTCTAGGTCGAAACTCATCCATCCTCTGCCTCTTGGGTTGACGACTCTTGAAATCCTGCCTCACAAACTCTGTCCACTTACTCTTATCCCTATTCTTTCCCTTAAGGCCATACTCCGCCTGTGTGACATTTAGGCCCTTCTTGACCATCTGTGCTCTACCCAGGGCATCCTGAAATTCTGTAATCCATAGCCCCAGAAGTCGGTCTCGAATAGCTGGCCTTAACCCTGCTAAGAGCCTCTCAGTCCGACGTTCTTCATTCTGGAATGTCTCCGGATCGTACCTCATCAGCATAGTGAACTTACTTTCATACTCATCCACAGTCATACTGCCCTGTACCAAATTCAGAAAGTCCGTCCTCAACTTCTACTGGGCAGCTAGTGCAACATACTGCTTCCTAAAAGCTGTGGAGAATGCATCCCAACTAATCACCGGATGCTGAGCAATCAAAAGGACCTCTGTAGATCCTTACCAATACTCTGTCTGGTCCTACAACATATAGGTGGCCATGAAAACCTTCTCAACATCAGAACACCCCAGAAAATCAAAGATCTTCCCGAGGCTCACCAGCCACTCTTCAGCCTCTACTAGATTCTTAATTCCCTTAAATGCGTGAGGCCTCATCTTCAGGAAATCCCTCATCCTACCAATATCCCTCCCCTCCCTCCAGGCCTGTACAGGAGGCTGAGGCGCCATAGGTATTGCAGGAGCTTGTAGAGGAGGAGGTGGTGGTGCCTGTAGAGGAGTCGGCATCGGAGTAGGAATTGGTGCCATGCTAACTGAATCGGAAACGTTTGCCCCTAGATGTTGGGCAATCATGACAGCTATCAACTCCAAGCCTCTCTCGAGGCGCTGCTCCAATCGTTGCTCGACTGAGCCATGCGAGTATGGGGACTCTCTGGCTCCGATGGAGGAGGTGGAGGCAGCTAAGCCTGCCTCCGAAGACGTCCACGTCATCCACTCATCATGCAAGTGATCTAATACCTGCGCGTAATTCCAAAGATCAAGTCTTAATTCCATTAGGAATACATTACCTACAACCAAACAAGCACAGACATTGGGATGTAATTTTAGCCTTATTTCGATACTGACAGTACTAGACAAGCTTCACTCTAATACCACTTAAACTGTAACGAACCTTGACCCTTGAAAATTGGGGGAAATTTTTTTTTAACTTAATTTACCCACTTATTCCCTTAGTCACTTAGGTTGTATTCCTGTGCAGTGTCAAAACACTTTTTCTAATTCTTTATCCGTAATTTTATTTAATTTCCATATATTGACCTATATGGCCGATAGAAATTTCGACAACATAACGACTTATATATGAGCCTACCCACCTGCAATTCAGTTGTTTTGACAACCCTAGATATCCACAACTACCAAGCATGCTTTCCAATAATCCTAGATATCCACAACTACCAAGCATGCTCTCCAATAATCCTAGATATCCACAACTACCAAGCATGTTATCCAAATCCACATTTATAACTCAATACATCCATATCGATTTAATACCAACCATCTTAAAGCCTAATCCCAAGAATCATATTCTTTACATCGTTTTCCTTACAAATTACATTCGAACAAAATATTCCTAATATATGTCTGTGCATATAAGTATGTCTGGTACAGGAATGTAATTGTATACCTTTCTGCGTGTGCAAAAAAAGTAGCATAGGGTAGCTCTTTCCTACAGCCTAAGCATGCTTTCCAATAATCCTAGATATCCACAACTACCAAGCATGCTCTCCAATAATCCTAGATATCCACAACTACCAAGCATGTTATCCAAATCCACATTTATAACTCAATACATCCATATCGATTTAATACCAACCATCTTAAAGCCTAATCCCAAGAATCATATTCTTTACATCGTTTTCCTTACAAATTACATTCGAACAAAATATTCCTAATATATGTCTGTGCAAATAAGTATGTCTGGTACAGGAATGTAATTGTATACCTTTCTGCGTGTGCAAAAAAAGTAGCATAGGGTAGCTCTTTCCTACAGCCTACGTCGTGTACGCGGCAGGTAGCGCCCACAGATCACTGCAAATGGTCTGAGAGGTAGAGGGGTAAGCTTTTGGGGAAAAGCCCAGTAAGATAATACTCTTAAAGTAGTTCTGATATATAAAAGCATGTGAAATTGTTCATAGAACAAAACTTAATGCAATACATAAATTGTCATTTCATGCATAATCATCATGAAAGTCATGAAGCATGCGTGTCTTTAAACAAAAGACATGCTTAACCATTTTACAACTTTTCATTGTTCATGAATGAGTTCTTAAAACCATCAGGTTCATAAACATTTTGTAAACATTTCATAAACCTTTTGTAAACATTTCATAAACATTTCATAAACGTTTAATGAATATTTCATAATCATTTCATAAACATTTCATGAATATTTCATAATCATTTCGTAAACATTTCATGAATATTTCATAATCATTTCATGAAGCATATCGGTCGTAACCAATTATCGTATATATCATGAAAACACATATTCCATCATCATAGTCAATTTTCATAATCAAATCGAGGAGACGAGGCTATAACTAAGTCTTACGATACGTGTCATTCTCCGTAGAGAGTCATCATACCTATTGCCATGGTAAGGGGGCTGTAGACTGGATCAGGGTCATACAACAATCATAATTATAAACATGGATAGTATCTTCTTATTTCTTATCATATACTAGCACATAGCTAGGGCACGGGCACCTATGGCACTCATCGTGCTGGGAACATTCATGCGTGCTGCGCGGGCACAAGATACTACCAAAACATCATCATAAACCACCAGTAGCACAACATCTTCCACACAGGTTGAGTCAAGTGCTAAAGGGGCCCTACGTACCAGTACCCAAGTGGTGGAGCCAGAACACCACAAGAAGTAACCGTACATGAAGCCTATAGTCTCAAAACATCTTTTCTTTTTCCCCCTTTTTCCCTT
Organism: Firmiana major; assembly: GCA_033439115.1. Lineage (NCBI taxonomy): Eukaryota > Viridiplantae > Streptophyta > Magnoliopsida > Malvales > Malvaceae > Firmiana > Firmiana major. The sequence continues at coordinate 67,298,315 of CM065901.1, read as the reverse complement.
TTTCTATGCTTTTGAAATTGTCAAAAGTTTCTTTAACGATATGGATATAAAATTATAAATAAATGCAAAACATCCATACATTTCATACCTTAGGAAATTAATTTCACAACATGGAAGGTACTCAAGGAATATTTCGATAAATTTAAAACATGTTTCATAAATAGTTTCACAAGTATGAAAGCATTGATAAATCATTTCAAATCATATGCTCTTTCATAAAATCATTTATCGGTGAAACAAGAATGCATTATCAGAACTAAGTTAAATAGTACCCCTTATCTCGATTTATCGGATATCCCGAATTCGAATGGTGACACCTCCTAGTACCTCCTTTAATTCCTTCTACAATCACCTACACCTAAATTGTTTACTTAGCATCCTAGTCATGCGAATCATCCAAATTGTGTTAAAAGCGTAACTTATTCGTCACTACTTCTTGTGTACGTATTATTATACATACCTAGACTATTCACGTATGTTTATATATTTTCCTTACTATATATTATTTTTGTATGTACAAATATTGACATACACATTATTATATACATCTACATGTATATACCCATGAATATATATATATATATACTCCTATATATATATTATTATTTGTTTTCATTTTTTCGTCTCACATGTATACATTCTTTGTATGTACATATACTAAAACACATATTTATCTTATACACCCATTTTGTATATACACCTAAGTATATACACATTTTTCGTGTACTCCTATATGTATATACACCTAAGTATATACACATTTATTTTATCATTGGCTTTCCTTATTCATTATCAAATATATATATACATATATCTATATTTGTCTATTATTCATCTCTCCCATTTTTATTTTTATTTCACATCTAATTTAAAATCTACAATATCATGTTTATAGCCCATCATGCATATATATATGCATGTATATCTAATGTACATATATAAATCTACCTTTCCTCTTCAATTTTCTAGCTTTCTTTTCTTCTTTTTTTTTTTTTTTGCGTGTGCTGTCCCCTGCTTCACTGCCTCACCGATCACTCTTCCTCCCTCACGGTCCTCCCTACTCTGTTTCACGTGTCTGCCTAGCTCCCCTTTTTTGCTTTTCAATCTCCTCTTTGTTTTTGGTTACATTCCAGGAGAAGGATTTGCTTCTTTTTGAAGCTAATTCCGTACACCTTATATGTATATATATATATATATATATATATATATATATATATATATATATATATTAATATTATACTATATACATATATATATATATATTATATTTTATATTAACATATATACATTATATTAATATTTGTTTATACATTATACCAATATATATATTAGCTGTTGGTTTATTTGTGTTTTTTTATTTCCATTTCCCTTTTTTTTTCATTTAATCATTTTTATTTTTATTTGTCTCATGCTTTATTTATTTATTAATACTTATATATTATATACTATACATTTCATAGTATATATATATATATATATTTGTTATATATATATATTTGTTATATATATATTTTATTATCCATCTATTTAAGTGTCATATATATTTATACATACATATACACCTATGTATATATATATATATCTATATATACACATTTTCTTGTAAGATTATCCAAGGACATAATATCCATGCCTTCCATGAAATTCTCATTATTTCGAAAATGAAATATTATCGAGATTCCATCACTCCTCATGAATTCCTGATACAAGTTTTTACATCAACAATTTTCAACTAATAATTTAAAATTTTCCAATCCTTCCGTGCTTGCATTTTCTTTATCACTTCTTGTATCTTCGGGTTCCCGGTCATTCACGGGCTTCTCGATTCCTATAGTCCTTGAGCCCTACAACGAATATTCGCACATCCATTAAAACATATTATTCTTGTTTTTATATAGTCTAATTTAAATGTAGGAAATTTGTGGGGCTTACACCAGCCCCGCTCGCACGTTATTTTTCAAAGGGATTTTAAAGAGAAAAGCAAAAGAGTGCTCGATGCCTCGAGTGATGCTATGTGTTCCACTCGAGATGCTCCCACTAGATTTTGGGAATCATACTAGAGACTTCGAGTACTGCTGTGAGTGTTGCTCTAACTATGCTCGCATGTGAATTCCTATTATACCAGGTATGCTGTGTATCTTAGGCTGAGTTGCTCATAAGAGGTTTTCATGATTGTGTTACGTGTTGAGTAAAATCGTGTTAGAGCCGTCATGTACTGCTGTGTGTCTTGCATTGACCTGCTTACACGAGGTTTGTGAATATGATTTTATGTCACGACCCAAACTACCCAAAAATCAGAGTTAATTTTTCGCGTTTTGTTTATTTACTTAAATTCTTACCTGTCCTCGAATCGTGACCACACTCCACTAACAAATTGGGCTGTGCGTCAATGCCAGTCCCGCCATACATTTACCATATTACTTATTTCTTTTCCAGTCGTTTATAATTATTTACAATATTTATACATCCCCTAAAGTTACTTACAAACATGTTACTATGCTATGCTTATGTAGATACAATATGTACAAGTGTATATACCTTATGTTGATGGGCAGCAGCGGATATCTGGAATGCAGTACTGAGTCGCCTCAACGTCTACTGGAGATCATTTGTGGGAGAAAATGAAAGGGGTGAGCACATCAAGCTCAGTAAGGCAATCCTACGAACAAGTAGGTAACCATACTACCTACATGAACGTGGTGCCATGCATAAACCACCCTTTCTCCACACATTTAAAAACAGATGATATGAAAGTTATGATGTTATGTAAATCGAGTTTGCACAGAAAATTCAACATGCAATTATTTCAAATCATTTCTTTCTCAATTAAAATTTTCACAATAAAGTCAGGACTCGACCCCTCCTTCGGGGGATCCTGACTCACACAAAACCATGAAAATCGGTATACATCACACATGGGTTTAAAAAGCATGGAAATAACCATCATGCACATTTAATTAAAAACCCAGTTTAAATCATCGAAATCGTCGACATGCGAGACGAGGCAATATCTGTATAACGGCAATAACCAGGACTGGCCATATGTGTCCTCGTGAGTCCCTCTAGCTTCACGGATCCCAGTGTGTGAGGTCTCACCCTGATCGGGAACCGCCCGGGAGGTGGGTCAACCCAACCCGTCAGTCTTATCCGATCTCACGCATCCGAAGATACCGTATCTGAAGATACCCCGTATCACAAGATACCGTATCCGAAGATACCCCGTATCACAAAGATACCATATCCGAAGATACCCCACGGTACATCGTACTCCATATCACTCTAGGTACTCCAGCCCAAATGGCCTGCTTCCCACAGAGAGGTTTTTTTTCTCAATACTCATGCCATGTCTCAAAACGCACGTGCGAGCCTATTAAATCGGTGACATACAGTCTACCCGATGCTCCAAGCACGGCTCATCGCATGTTCTCATAAAATCAGTGCGAGCGATGCTCAGCACTCTCATCAAATCAAGTAAAATCAGCAGAGCCCGCTTTACATCCCCACAAGGCCGCCAACCTCATCCCTCACTCTCACCCTACTTAAGAGGTCTTTTGAGCCTGTTGGGCCTTTTGGCTGACTCCAAGGGCAGACAGCGCTACTCCACAAATCCAGTAAAACTAGTGCGAGCTAGGCTCTAGCACTATATATAAATCACCTGAAAATCTTATAAAATTTGGTACGAGTTAAACTCCAGCACCCTGTCACGAAAATCATGTAAAATCTGGTGCGAGTTAGACTCTAGCACCGTGTCACGAAACAAGCATGTGAAATCTGGTGCGAGTTATACTCTAGCACCTATGCATGTAAAACTCTAGTGCGAGCTCTCGCTCCAGCACTAATGCATGCATCACACAAATCAAACATCGTGCGAGCTAAGCTCTAGCACGTCACATGTAAATAAAAACATGTAGGAGGCTCTGTTTCCTCAAAACAGTTTTCAAGATAATTTCATCGTTGAAAGTATGCAATGCTGTGCATTTTCTTTCAAGGTTAGCCAGCCTACTCATGCATGCATTAAAATGTCTCCAGAACGAGCAGAAACCTCTTGTTCTTGCTCCTCCCAATTTTTCCTAAATTTGTAAATTTTACCCTTAGCAAGAGTATTTTGGTAATTTACCCATTTGGGGCACTAAAATTATTATTTGACCTCTAGACCCTTCAGGTAATTTTTAAAGACTGCAAATGAACTTAAAATTGCGTAAAGTTACCTCTAGCAGTCCGTAGAATTCCCTTACCTTATTTTCCTGTTGAGTCTGACCTTTTCTTTTCCACTGTTGTCTCGTCGCGCAGTCCGATATGCTCCCAATCAAATGCCCGAAACTGCGTATAATATTCCTCAGGTCAGATATCATACAATTTAATTGTATTTTCTATTTTCTGGGCTTAATTTAAATCATTGGGCCCATTTACCCCTATTGGGCCCAATTGCACCTTAATGGGCCTTAATTGGCCTTAAGCCCGTTTTCCACTTAATTTTCACTTTATCGAGGCCTATTGGGCCCACCAACAATTTATTGGGCCTCGTTCTAACTCTCGAATAGCTAAATTTATTATTTACGACAATTTATCTAAATTTTCATAATTTAATTCAATTTATGCGGAATTTAAATTCATATCACGCATAACGATGTAAATTATCGTAAATAAGAGTTACTTACCCGAGATTCCATGCTAGTCTGTAAATCGAGGCTATCTCGAGCTCTGGTTGGATGCCAATTGTTGAGCTACACAATTTCACAATTTTTCGGGTAAGTTTCCAGTCGAAAATTAATTAAATAAAATATTTCAAAATTTAAATCGGTCAATTTGACCGCTTATCGACTTACCCGAAGCTCGATTGCATCGATGGAATTTTTCCCAATTCTTTTCTCTTTTTCTTTTTCCCTTTTTCTTCCTTTTTTTCCTCTCTTTTTGGCTGAACCGGTTCGGTCCGGTTCGGACAGATTCAGACCAGCCGGTTCACCCCGGTTCGGCCGGTTCACTGTCGGTTCATCGCCTTGCCGGCCGGTTCTCTGTCGGCTTCCACCGCCAGCACCTCCGTAAGGTCGTCCGCAGCACGAATCTACCCTTGGTTTCGGTCGAGGTCGCCGGAACGCTACCGGTTCGGCTCTTCTCCCTCGACCGTCGGAAACCCATTTCTTCCCTTGGTCGTCGCCGGCAATTCCCGCCGTTTCGTCGACTGATACCGGTCTCAAAAGAACTGCCGTCGCCTGGGTTTTCAGAATCTGGCCTCGGTTCCGCCTGAATCGCTGCCGTTCGCCGCCGGTGGCCATTTCTTTCCGGCGGCCTTCTCCTCCGTTTTTCGACGTTCTCCGGCGTCCTTGGCGCGCGTCACCGGTGGCAGACAATTCGCCTGGCGTCGGGCTTCCTTCGCCGGCCCTCGCCTGGGCTCAACGGCCGCCGATGGCTCGTCGGACTCCTCGATCGGCTGCTTCATTTTCGTTTTCTCTGCTTCTCTTTCTCTCTCCCCGACCCGTTTTCAGATTCTTCTTTTTTTTTGTTTCAGATTCTTTTTATTATTATTATTATTATTTATTTAATTATTTCACTATTCATTAAAATACTCCATAAAATCCAAAATATCTACACTTATATTATTTTTATTCTAATTTAATTTATTTAATTTAAATTTAATTTATTAAATATATTTTTCTACAAATTTTTGATATTATTCCTTCGCGCTTTTCGAGATATCATTCCGGTAATTTTTTGATATTTTTAAAATTTTTGAATCTTGATCAATTGACCCAAATTGTATAATTTCCTCATTATCGATCAAGATATCTTACATCCTTATTTTTAATTAAAATTTTCTTATCGCCTTAATACCGGGTTTTGGTATTTTTACCATTTTACCCCTGCTCTTGTTTCGGAAATCAATTTTACCTGACCTTCCTTCATACATCCTCCATCTTTTCTTATTTAATTTTCGTATTTTAATTAAATTCGGGTCTTACAACTCTCCCCCACTTAAGGAATTTGATCCTCCAAATTAGAACCAATTCATATGAGTCCATAGACTACTCCGGGTACATTAATCGTATCATACTCTTAAATTCTTATGTGACCTTCTCCGGAGTGTATTACTACCAAAGGACTTTAATTAGGGAGATCAACTTAAACCTCAATACTTTCTCTTTCCTGTTTAATGCCCGAATCAACTTATCAATATACTTATATTTGCATTAAGCTGAACTTTTGGAATTCATATTCTATTACCTATGTTGGATCTGGATAGTATTGCCGAAGCATCAAAAGCTGAGACACATTGTGGGTGCCTGTTAATTCAGGTGATAACACCAACCTATAGGTCTTATCTCCCACTTGTCCAATCTCTCAAAATATTCCATCCAGCGCAACTCAATTTACCTTCTTCCAAAAGTTCGCTATGTCCTTATTCTCTTAGGACAAGAAACATTTCAACATACTAATTCACCAAGGGTGAATTCCAATACTTGTCTATCTGCTCTGAGGTGTTCTTAATCTCTCACTCTTAACTAAACATCCTCAGAGACTTATTATCCAAAGTCGAAAATGATTCTATCTGTCACCCACTTTTTCTTATCCAATTTGGGGAACAACCCCTACAGCCATACACTGCCTCGTATCTTGTTATCCCAATACTCAAGTGACAACTGTCGCTATTGGCGAATTCAATTAGAAATCAACTGATCATCCCAGGAGCTTATAAAATCAATGGCACACGCTTTCATCGGATCCTCCAGAACCTGTACAGTCCTCTCTGACTGACCATCTGTCTGAGGATGGAAAGCTGTGCTAATACTCAGTCGGATTCCCATAGCTTCCTAAAAATATCCTCAAAGGTGGGAAGTGAAGCGGGAATCCCTATATGATACCATGCTCACTGGAACGCTACATAATGTTTCACAACCTTTCTTATACATAAATTCTCATACACACTCTGAGTATTTGGGGATTTCATAACCAGAAGGTGGGTAGACTTAGTCACTTTATCGACTATCATCTAAATAGCCTCATAATTCACCTGGGTTCTCTGTAACCCATCACGACATTCATGGAGACTTGCTCTCATTTTTCGTGCCGTGTCTATATAGGTAGGTGCTGCAATAACTCTGCAGACTTTTAATACTCTACCTTATCCTGCTGACATACTAGGCACTTTTCCATAATCTCTACCATATCTCTTTCCACATCTGACCACCAATACCCTTTTCGAGATTTCAATATATTTTTATTACTTTTCGTATGCACTGTATATCCCGAAGAGTGAGCTTTTGACAATATTACTATCTCATCAACTGTGGTCCTGGGGAGCACTTATACTGTCTCGGAATCCTCAGTAACTCATCATCACCTGCTGTGAACTCTGTCACTGTACCCTTCTAAATCTGACCCAAACTATCGACATCGTGCCGATCATCACGCTAAGCCTGGCAAATCCGGGCACTCTCATCCGGTTCTAATCATCAGGCTAGCTGTCACACAATCACTGTCATCATCAGAAGGGATCACATCACTACTGAGGCTCACAACTGCTCTAGCAGCTCACACTCCCTGACCATCATATGTGGTACCATCCCGAGGCTCTTTATACTCAAGGCATTAGCCATCACATTAGCCTTTCCTGGGTGGTACAATTTTCACAAATCAAAATCCCTCAGAAGCTCTAACCCACTATGTATTCTCATATTCGCCTCTTTTTGTGAAAACAGATACTCGGGCTTTATGATCAGTGCATATCCAAAATTTCTCACCGTGTACATAATAGTACCATATCCTCGGTACAAATACTGTTGCCAACTTTAAATCATGAGTTAAATAGTTTATTTCGTAATCGAGGAGTTGTCTGACTCCAAAATTGACTATCTTCCCATTATACATCAATACACAGCTCCTTCATGATTTTGAGGTATCCATACTCACTGAGAACCTCTTGAGCTGTTGGTATGGTGAAAATAATCACGGTGATCAGTTCATACTTCACTACACCGAAATTCACATCACATCTATCATCTCACTCAAAGACCACGTTTTCATAGTTAAACGTGTCAACAAGGTATATCCTTTTAGAACTCGTAGCAACCCATTTTGTAAAAGCCACTTTCAATTATTGCTTACAATTTACCCTGGACTTTAACTACACCCAACATATCATCAATAAGGATGATGACAAATCGGTCCATGTAAAGTTTAAATAACTCATTGTAGTTGAGCTCCACTACTTATTTCAATCGTCCATATCCTTAACTTATTTACGCATAAGCGTATAAGATCCTTCAAAATCGCTTACGTTTTCAGGTACTAACCTGCGTCATTTCCTTTTCTTATCTTAACGGCTCTTATTAAATTTTACTATGTTAACCTTTATGATTTGTCGAATTTTATAATTCTTATCGTCTTAGTAAAGGTATCCTAATGCTAAAGGTATTTATTACGACGATCGATTTCACGTTATAGGTTATATATATATACTTTTAGACGCTGTCAAGTCTTCAGGCGGGGAGGTATTTTGAAATACCTTTATTAACCTTCAGACTTAACCACATTTACTTTATATATTAAGGGTATTCCTTACCTAGCATATGTCTCTTACTCCAATACATCTTGTATACGTAATCAAACATATCTTAAAGATTATCTCCTTTCGTATATCCCTTATGATAAAACTCTTTCATTATTCATTCCGTGAGTACAATCCTTTACTCCTTTAATTTCAACTGTTGCACCCCTTTTTATCACTTGTCAACACTTACAGTATACTTTTCAGTGATGTTTTCACCCCTGCTTTCAACTTAAAATCTCTATATCCATATTTCGTTAATTAATCCTCCTCTATTGAGGTACTCATTTATCAGTATTGTGCCCAATGATGTAGGCATTCATGCCTTTTACTCACTTATATGCGAATGAAGGCGGTATGAATAAATGTGTGGCACCAGGATCAATGAACATAAGTACTTCATTATTCACAACAAGTGTGGTATCTTACACCACATCCATGAAACATCAATAGTGTCCTGGTCCAAGACATCCTCTCGCCTTCGTCCAACAGTCTACTTTCCTTTTTCTTTTCGGCTATGGCCTCCCTTTTTGTTACAGCTATACCAACGAAGTTTTTCTGTCTCTTTACTTTTCTGTGGGGCGATCTCGCCTAACTCTGTGTAATCAAAATCAATGGTCCGTCTTACCACACTTAACGGCCATTTTCATCAATACAGTGTAGGTATAGACCCTCCTTCCGTGGTATCCACCACACATCTCACACTGCTTACACTGCTACACTGCTTCGTAGCAGGTCGGGGTCCTCTAATCACAATGCCCCTCAACAGTGCCAAAATTGGATGCACTGGGGCCTTACCAATTATCTTACTCCATGACTCGTCAAATTAAATCTTTTACCAATTACCATTTTCCCATTTTTAACATCTCTGTCATTTCTCGATTCTCTTTTCTGTCTCTATTTCAGCTCTTACTACTTTTCCCAATCTCATAGGCGTGCAATTCATGTTCTTATTTACCCAACTATAAATCTGCGCACTGCCTCGGTATAGGTAGTATCTCACGGGCCAATCAGACTCAAATTAAAAAGTTGAGCCATTTCATGAACTTTTAGACATCTCGACTGTCACTTGTTCATAGTGTGAGATCCGTAATTTTTGTATGATATTCCTTATGATTTCCATATTGTATGACATTAGTATATGTTAATGGATTCATAAGATGGTTGATTCGGATTTGATAAAATGTGGATGAAGCGAAATAAATTACGTAAAATCGAATATGGATAAATCGAGAAAATAAAGAAGCAACAAGTTGCCAAAGGAATAAAATCGAGGTGACTGGAAATGAAGAATTAAAAATAGGGAAAAGATTGTGGATTGATGAAAGAAAGTCGATTCAATTTGGTCCCGAACACGTACAAGGGTAAGATGGTCAAAAGACCAAAATTCGGTATAAATTCGATAAGTAATTTTCGTTAAAATATGGAAGTTATGAAATCTGGATCAATATCGAGGAAAATAATTAAATTCGAGGCCGATTGATCTAGATATTAATTTATTGAAATTTACGGGAATTAATTTGGAATTAATCGAGATTTTTAATTCGAAAAATTATCCCGAAAAGAATCGAAAAATATACCGAGAAAGACGAAAATACAATGATAAATTCATTTATTGATTAAATGAATTCAATAATATTTTTTTAAGATTTTTTTGGGATATTTGGATTATTTTAATATATTTTAATGTATTAAAATAATAATAAATCAATTAAAAAAAAGGAAAATAAAAAAAATGAAAATCTGATTTCGGGGAGAGAGAAACCCGAGAAAACAGAACCGGTGAGAACCCGTCTGAACCCGACACCCCCGACCAGTCACCGGCGTCCGATGAGCTAAGCTACCGGTCGGAAAAGGAAGAGCAACGTCCGGCGGTTCCAACGGTACCAGCAACGCGCGCCAACGGCAACTATTTTCGGCGAATCGAAGGCCGAAAGTCCCGGGGAGAAAACGAGTCGGTCCCGATGAACGGCGGCACCCCAGCTCCGATTCAGGCCAGCCGAGCACTCCCCTGGCCGAGACGGTTCTGTTGAGGCCACTGGCTGCCGACGAGACGGCCGGAAACGTCGGCGACGGTGAAATGCCCAAAACGGCACCGTAGCCGAGAAGGGAGAAAAGAAAGAAAAGAAAAGAAAAAGAAAAAGAAAAAGGAAAAAGAAAAGAAAAAAAAAAGGAAGAAAGTGTACCCGGGGACGACTTGAAAATTCGGGTAAGTGACCGAGGGTCGGGATTGACCTGCGGATAAATCTCGGGAATTTAATTTAATATTTTATTGATGGAAAATGATCCGGATTTAAATAATTGTGCAGTGTCACTACAGAGCCCGAACGAGAGCCGATTTAGCTTCAATTTTTGTACCCCGCGCCATATTGGGTAAGCATATTTTAATTACGATAATATGAATCCTTTAATGCAGAGTTTCGATTATTTTACGGATTTACGGATTAATTCTGCATAAAAAAGGAAATTTATTTGAAATTTCAAAGTAATTATCGTATACAGTATCCGGGCTATCCACTGAGTTTGAAACTAAGCCCGATGATTATTGATAAATCAAATGAGCCCAGTAAACTCGAAGAAGGGATTTAAAAAAGTGGAAACGGGCTGAAAAGGGGTTCGAGGCCCATTAAAGTGCAATCGGGCCCAATAGAGTAAAACGAGCCCAGAGCTTTAGATTCGATCAGTAAGAGTGAAATACTGATCTGTATATTAAACTGAACCCATATGTGGTTATATGCAGCTCCGTAGACGAGCGAATTGGACTGAGAAACCTGGTACGATCGAGTCGGGATAAGCTCGGGCGTGATTCCAGGTAAGGGAATTTTATGAACACTTAGAGGTAGCTGTACGTAATTTTGAGGGGATTTACATTATGTTAAATTCAATAGGCTACCCGAAAACAGAATAATAATTTTTACGAAAAAATTATGGAAATAGTAAAAAATGACTATTTTGCCCCCAGTTAGGAAAATTTCAAAAAGGGTAGTAAGGCTATGAAATTGCATGAATTTCATGATTTTAATATTTTCATGATGATATTGCTTTAATTCAAGCAATTTATGGATAGGTTGGCTATTATTTACATGTTTTATGTGAAAAGGCACAGGTTAGGTGCCAGATGATTTTTATTTAACATGTTTTGATAATATTGAGCCACCTATCAGTGTTATATGAGTTGTAACCGTGCTTGAGCACTGCTCGCACTGGATTTTATATTTTAACTCATACACAGAGTGCTGGAGCCTTGCTCGCACTATTTTACAAATTTGTTTTATATGACTACCGTATTGGAGTTTTTCTCGTACGAGGTTTTCACTGAGTTTTAATACTTATCCGTACTAGAGTAATGCTCGTACGTAGATTTGAATTGAATGTATAATCAGTTTAAGTCGTACTGGAGCGCTGCTCGTAAGCAGATTTTTATTGATTTCTATGAAACCGTGCTAGAGCTTCGCTCGCACGAGGTTTTCAAATATCATGAATATGCATGGAGCCGTGCTGGAGCTTTGCTCGCACAGGAATTTATATGACATGCATATAGCCGTGTTGGAGCCTCCTGTTGACTGTGTGTCACAGTGAGATGATATGCTCACACGTGCAGATTGAGACATACTAGACATGGGTGGATAAGACCTATTACAGGCACCCCTGATTGAGCTTGGGTTCACGGAGTATGATGTACCGTGTATATCACGCGGAGTACGCTGTACCCTGGGGATTGTTGGAGTGGAGTGGCATTAGACACGAGACAGCAAGTTTTGCCCTCGCAATCCTGATATTATGCTGTTCTGGCGGGTAGGATGACCCACCTCCCGTTTCAGGTGTGATACCCCGCACACTAGGATCCGTGTGCCAGGGATCACGAGGTTATGGCCATAGTCCTGGATATTACCGATATAGTCGTTGACATGTCTCACATGATATAACTATTGGTCTTGATAGACCAGGGTAGACCCGAGGGAGGGGTCAGACCTCGATTTTCTTATGATTTCAATTGAGATTTGATTATTCCCATGGAGGGATTTTATGAGACTTTCATTGATTTGTAACCATGTGAGAAGGGTGATTTTATAACAGAGATTTGAAAATAAAGAATTTTGTTGAAACGGATTTGGTTTGTGAGTGTATCATATTTTGACCCAGATGGGGTATTTTAAAACGTGTTGTTTCATTGAGCATGAGATGTTTTCACATGAGACTTATTCCATGTTTTTAATATGTCGATTTCCTGTTTTAGAACAGATGATATATATATATATATATATGGCATATCATTGTTTTTACCTCATGCTCACATATATCCTGATTTTCTTATCAGCATGTAGATAGTATAGCTATCTACCCGTTTGTATTATTGCCTTACTGAGCATGTGGAGCTCACCCTTTCATTTTCCACCCACTTTCAGTATTTCCACCGTAGAGATAGCGGGTGTAGAGAGTAGACGGCATAGCTGATATCTTTGTTTCCCATCGACTGTCAGGTATACACCACGTACAGAATTTTGTATTAGTATGCTTACAGCACAGTATTGTATATAAATGAATATTTGGGGATGTAAATATAGAATCATGTGAAGTATACACATACCGACCACTCTATTATATGATTAATGATATCAGTATGTATGTTTACGTGTGATATTTCTTAATGGTTTGAATGGTATATCGATATTGATTCACAGCCCGACCTGTTTAGAGGAATATGTCACGAGGAGGTAAGAAAGATTTTTCAAAAGCGAAAAATTTGTACTGATTTTGGTAATATTGGGTCGTGACAGATAAAGTGGTATCAGAGCAGAGGTTGGCCAGACGTGAATCAGTATCGATAAGTAAGAAATTATGAGTTAGAGTTGGTCGGATAAGAGTCGATAATGGTCGTTAAGGAAAATTACATCCCCCTTAGTACTGTGTTGTATGAGATGTCAAAGTGTATACTAGATGGGAATTAAATTAATAAATGAATTTGGAATACAGGATTTACATTATGTCGGTCACCCGCAGTGGTAGTGGGGCTAGTACACGTGCTAGAGGCCGTAGGGGCAGGCCTAGAGGCCGTGGTGATGGTATACAGACTGGTCAGGTACCCGAGGGTACTGCTGTGAGACCAGATGAGACTGAGGCATGCTTCGCTAGACTTGAGCGGAGTATTGAGAGCCTGGCTGAGATTGTAGCGCAACAGGCAGTGTTCGGGGCTAGAGATAGGCGAGATCCGACGGGACAGGCAGCACCTGATCTCGAGATACCGGCACAGGCCGCAGAGTTACCCGAGGTTCAGGCTCAGGCTACAGAGGCAGTGAGACCCCAGCCAGCTCAGGATGTTGGATATGAGTGTGACCTGAATAGATTTAGACATTTTCAGAAGTTTAGACCTCCAGTCTTCCATGGGAGGAAGGATCCAGTAGTAGCTGAGGATTTGGTGTATCAGATGGAGAAGCTATACAGGCTTTTCAGGTGCACTACTACTGAGAGGGTTGCTTTTATCGTATTTGTATTTCAGGGAATGGCAGAGCATTGGTGGAGATCTACCGAGCCGATATTGAGAGCTCAACATGCTGAGGTCACATGGGAGATATTTTTGGATGCCTTTAGGAGGCAGTATGTTCCCGCTACTACACAGCGGAAGTTGAGGATGGAATTTTTGAGTTTGGTTCAGGGGAACCAGTCTATTGACGAGTATGAGACTCGATTCATCTCTTTGGGGAGATATGATTTAGAGACGATGGGCAGTGAGGATCGGAAGGTCCAGAAGTTTATAGATGGACTGAGACCAGCCATCAGACCTCGGTTAGCTCCCTTTGATGTTTCGACTTATGAGGAGGCAGTACATAGAGCTCAGCTGTGTGAGCAGGATTATGAGCGGAAACGTCTCCGAGACAGGAAAGTTCAGTAGGAGTCGAGACAGAGACCGGAAGAGACCCGGGAGAGAGATTTTTCAGGAGAGGTGTACGGCTCTCTGATAAGAGGCCGAAGATTGAGGAGGTTCAGGAGAGGACAAATAGACCCCCTGTTCATCCGGCTTTACCACCAGCTAGAGGCATTGTCATTGGAGGACCACGCCCTACTACTGATCGATGTAGGCGATGTGGCAGATATCATGGTACCAGACCTTGTCCAGTGCCTATAGCTACTACTGTAGTATGTTATCGATGTGGGAGGCCAGGGCATGTGATGAGAGATTGCCCAGAGAGACAGGACACTGCCTCACAGAAGGGCAAGGAGCCGGAGAGAGCTCCAGTTCAGATTCCTGCTCAGAGGAGGAGAGCTACTGCCGAAGAGAAAGGGAAGCAAGTGATGGGTACAGGGCGAGTTCATGCTTTGGACCAGGATACGGCGGATCAGTCGTCTGATGTGGTGAAAGGTACCATCCTGATCTTTGATTTAGAAGCATATGTTTTGATTGATCCTGGTGCCATGCATTCATTCGTATCGCCTTCATTTGCATGTAAATTATCTAAGTATGTAGAGTCTATTCCTCTAAGTAGTAAATTGTTATTACTTACCCCCATAAACACTAGTCAACTAGTAGAGTATGTAGTCAGGGACTGTAAGTTAAAAGTCGGGGAAAAAGAAATATCAGCCGACCTTATTGTGATGTATATGGGGACTTCGATGTCATATTAGGAATGGATTGGTTGGCTGCCAATCGTGTTGTGTTAAATTGTTTTTCTAAGACGTTAACGTTTAATACCCCCAAAAAATATGTTGCAAAATTTTCCTGAAAAGTAATGGAATCAGTGGTTGTTCTAAATGGAACAATAAAATTTTGCTGACTTAATGAATTATGTTTTGAAGGATTTATCGCATATATGGTTGATACGGATCAGGTACGATCGAATTTGAGAGATATTCCAGTGGTTAGGGAGTTTCTTGACGTCTTTCCAGACAATTTACCAGGATTACCTCCAACTAGAGAGATGGAGTTTGGGATAGATTTAGTACCTGGTACAGAACCGATTTCGAGACCACTGTATAGGATGGCTCCGATTGAGTTAGAGGAGCTGAGAAAGCAGTTATAGAATTTGCTTGAGAAGGGGTTTGTGAGACCGAGCGTATCACCTTGGGGAGCTCCGATCTTGTTTGTAAGGAAGAAGGATGGCAGCCTCCGATTGTGTATGGATTACAGATTATTGAATAAGGCTACCATTAAGAATAAGTATCTCCTTCCACGCATTGATGATCTATTGGATCAGTTTCGGGGAGCACAGGTCTTTTCTAAGATTGATCTGAGGTCTGGGTATCATCAGCTCAGGACACGGAGAGAGGATGTGCTCAAGACAGCATTTAGGACCCGTTATGGTCATTATGAGTTTTTGGTTATGCCATTCGGGTTGACTAATGCCCCCGCAGCATTCATGGCTTTGATGAACGATGTGTTCAAGCCATACCTGGATCGATTTGTGATTGTATTTATCGAAGATATTTTGGTATACTCCAGATCCAGGGAGGACCACGAGCAGCACTTGAGGATAGTGTTACAGACCCTCAGAGAGAGACAGTTGTATGCCAAACTTGGTAAGTGTGACTTCTGGTTGGAGCAAATTTCTTTTCTGGGCCATGTAGTATCGAGGGATGGAGTGTCAGTGGACCCATCCAAGATAGAGGCAGTTGTTCAGTGGGAGCGGCCCAGGACAGTCACAGAGATTCGGAGTTTTCTGGGTTTGGCAGGATATTACAGGAGATTTGTAGAGGGTTTCTCCAGATTAGCTGCTCCGTTGACACGTCTCACACGGAAGGATGTTGAGTTTGTGTGGGATGATGCCTGTGAGAGGAGTTTTCAGGAGCTGAAGCGTCGATTGACCACTGCTCCAGTTCTCACCATACCTACCAACTCAGGAGGTTTCTTAGTATATACAGATGCATCGCATCAGGGACTGGGCTATGTATTGATGCAGGATGGGAGGGTAGTTGCCTATGGATCTAGACAGCTGAAAGATCACGAGAGGAACTATCCGACCCACGATTTGGAGTTGGCGGCCATAGTGTTTGCACTGAAGATATGGCGCCATTACTTATATGGTGAGCAGTTTCAGATTTTTACAGACCATAAGAGTCTGAAGTATTTATTCTCGCAGAAGGAGCTGAACATGAGACAGAGGAGATGGCTCGAGCTCCTGAAGGATTATGATTGCGAGATATTATACCACCCGGGTAAGGCTAATGTAGTTGCTGATGCTTTGAGCAGGAAGAACCTAGGGTTGGTATCATTTATGATGGTTCGGGAACATGACTTGTTAGAGCAGTTCGCGAGCCTCAGTTTGGACATAGCACCCCCTGAGATTGACAGAGTTGAGATCATTGCGAGCCTGAGATTGGAGTCGGAGTTGATTGATCTTATCCGGCAGGCTCAGCAGAGTGATCAGGGATGTATTTAACTGATGAGGCAGGTACAGGCAGGTGCAGATACAGATTTTGTATTGAGTACTGATGGTTTACTGAGGTTCCGCGGTAGGATATGTGTTCTCGAGGATCCTGAGATCAAGAGGATGATTTTATCAGAGGCTCACTCAACGAGGTATACAGTACATCCGGGGAATACGAAGATGTATCAGAATCTTCGGAGAGTTTATTGGTGGTCTGGGATGAAGAGAGACATAGCAGAGTATGTTGCGAGATGTCTCGTCTGTCAGCAGGTAAAGGTAGAGCATCAGAAGCCTGCAGGATTATTACAGCCTCTACCGATACCGACATGGAAGTGGGAGCATGTCACCATGGATTTTGTGATGGGATTACCGAGGACCCGTAGAGGTCATGATACCATCTGGGTGATTGTGGATAGACTGACGAAGTCCGCCCATTTCTTAGCTATGAGAGCTACAGATGCTCTGAGTACGTTGGCGAACTTATATGTTCGAGAGATTGTCAGGCTACATGGCGTTCCAGTGAGCGTTGTTTCTGATAGGGATGCCCGCTTCACTTACCATTTTTGGGAACACTTTCAGGAAGCGTTGGGGACCCAGTTGAGATTTAGCACCGCTTTCCATCCTCAGACAGATGGTCAGTCAGAGAGGACTATACAGACTCTGGAGGATATGTTGAGAGCGTGTGTACTGGATTTTGGAGGCTCCTGGGATGATCATTTGCCATTAGCCGAGTTCGCCTATAATAACAGTTATCACTCGAGTATCGGGATGGCACCGTATGAGGCACTGTATGGTCGCAGATGCCGTTCCCCTATTGGATGGGAAGAGATTGGTGACAGACTGTTATTTGCTCCTGACTTGGTACAGCAGGCTACTGAGGATGTCAGGTTGATATGCGATAGATTGCGGACAGCTCAGAGTCGACAGAAGAGTTACGCTGACAGGAGACGCAGACCACTAGAGTTTGCTGAGGGTGAGTCGGTGTTTTTGAGAGTTTCTCCTTCCAAGGGTATCATGAGGTTCGGTAAGAAAGGTAAACTGAGCCCTCGTTTTATTGGACCCTTTGAGATTTTGGAGCGAGTGGGAGATAAGGCCTATAGATTGGCATTGCCACCAGAGTTGACAGGTGTACACAATGTCTTCCACGTTTCTATGCTTCGAAAGTACCATCCAGATCCGTCACACGTGATTCACTACGAGCCGTTAGAGCTCAGTGACAGTATGACATATGTTGAGAGACCAGTTCGGATTTTGGATAGGAAGGAGAAGGTATTGCGATCCAAGACGATCTCCCTGGTGAAGGTTCAGTGGCAGTATCACACTCCGGAGGAAGCTACCTGGGAGCTAGAGAGCATGATACAGGAGAAGTACCCGGAGTTGTTTACCGATTGATTTGGTTCTAATTTGGAGGACCAAATTCTTTTAGTGGGGGAGATTGTGAGATCCGTAATTTTTGTATGATATTCCTTATGATTTCCATATTGTATGACATTAGTATATGTTAATGGATTCATAAGATGGTTGATTCGGATTTGATAAAATGTGAATGAAACGAAATAAATTACGTAAAATCGAATATGGATAAATCGAGAAAATAAAGAAGCAACAAGTTGCCAAAGGAATAAAATCGAGGTGACTGGAAATGAAGAATTAAAAATAGGGAAAAGATTGTGGATTGATGAAAGAAAGTCGATTCAATTTGGTCCCGAACACGTACAAGGGTAAAATGGTTAAAAGACTAAAATTCGGTATAAATTCGATAAGTAATTTTCGTTAAAATATGGAAGTTATGAAATCTGGATCAATATCGAGGAAAATAATTAAATTCGAGATCGATTGATCTAGATATTAATTTATTGAAATTTACGGGAATTAATTTGAAATTAATCGGGATTTTTAATTCGAAAAATTATCCCGAAAAGAATCGAAAAATATACCGAGAAAGACGAAAATACAATGATAAATTCATTTCTTGATTAAATGAATTTAATAATATTTTTTTAAGATTTTTTTGGGATATTTGGATTATTTTAATAAATTTTAATGTATTAAAATAATAATAAATCAATTAAAAAAAGGAAAATAAAAAAAATGAAAATCTGATTTCGGGGAGAAAACGGAACCGGTGAGAACCCGTCTGAACCCGACACCCCCGACCAGTCACCGGCGTCCGACGAGCTAAGCTACCGATCGGAAAAGGAAGAGCAACGTCCGACGGTTCCAACGGTACCAGCAACGCGCGCCGACGGCAACTATTTTCGGCGAATCGAAGGCCAAAAGTCCCGGGGAGAAAATGAGTCGGTCCCGACGAACGGAGACACCCCAGCTCCGATTCAGGCCAGCCGAGCACTCCCCTGGCTGAGACGGTTCTGTTGAGGCCACTGGCTGCCGGCGAGACGGCTGGAAACGTCGGCGAGGTGAAATGCCCAAAACGGCACCGTAGCCGAGAAGGGAGAAAAGAAAGAAAAGAAAAGAAAAAGAAAAAGAAAAAGGAAAAAGAAAAGAAAAAAAAAGGAAGAAAGTGTACCCGGGGACGACTTGAAAATTCAGTAAGTGATCGAGGGTCGGGATTGACCTGCGGATAAATCTCGTGAATTTAATTTAATATTTTATTGATGGAAAATGATCCGAATTTAAATAATTGTGCAGTGTCACTATAGAGCCCGAACGAGAGCCGATTTAGCTTCAATTTTCGTACCCCGCACCATATTGGGTAAGCATATTTTAATTACGATAATATGAATCCTTTAATGCAGAGTTTCGATTATTTTACGGATTTACGGATTAATTCTGCATAAAAAAGGAAATTTATTTGAAATTTCAAAGTAATTATCGTATACAGTATCCGGGCTATCCACTGAGTTTGGAACTAAGCCCGATGATTATTGATAAATCAAATGAGCCCAGTAAACTCGAAGAAGGGATTTAAAAAAGTGGAAACGGGCTGAAAAGGGGTTCGAGGCCCATTAAAGTGCAATCGGGCCCAATAGAGTAAAACGAGCCCAGAGCTTTAGATTCGATCAGTAAGAGTGAAATACTGATCTGTATATTAAACTGAACCCATATGTGGTTATATGCAGCTCCGTAGACGAGCGAATTGGACTGAGAAACCTGGTACGATCGAGTTGGGATAAGCTCGCGCGTGATTCCAGGTAAGGGAATTTTATGAACACTTAGAGGTAGCTGTACGTAATTTTGAGGGGATTTACATTATGTTAAATTCAATAGGCTACCCGAAAACAGAATAATAATTTTTACGAAAAAATTATGGAAATAGTGAAAAATGACTATTTTGCCCCCAGTTAGGAAAATTTTAAAAAGGGTAGTAAGGCTATGAAATTGCATGAATTTCATGATTTTAATATTTTCATGATGATATTGCTTTAATTCAAGCAATTTATGGATAGGTTGGCTATTATTTACATGTTTTATGTGAAAAGGCACAGGTTAGGTGCCAGATGATTTTTATTTAACATGTTTTGATAATATTGAGCCACCTATCAGTGTTATATGAGTTGTAACCGTGCTTGAGCACTGCTCGCACTGGATTTTATATTTTAACTCATACACAGAGTGCTGGAGCCTTGCTCGCACTATTTTACAAATTTGTTTTATATGACTACCGTATTGGAGTTTTTCTCGTACGAGGTTTTCACTGAGTTTTAATACTTATCCGTACTGGAGTAATGCTCGTACGTGGATTTGAATTGAATGTATAATCAGTTTAAGTCGTACTGGAGCGCTGCTCGTACGTAGATTTTTATTGATTTCTATGAAACCGTGCTAGGGCTTCGCTCGCACGAGGTTTTCAAATATCATGAATATGCATGGAGCCGTGCTGGAGCTTTGCTCGCACAGGAATTTATATGACATGCATATAGCCGTGTTGGAGCCTCCTGTTGACTGTGTGTCACAGTGAGATGATATGCTCACACGTGCAGATTGAGACATACTAGACATGGGTGGATAAGACCTATTACAGGCACCCCTGATTGAGCTTGGGTTCACGGAGTATGATGTACCGTGTATATCACGCGGAGTACGCTGTACCGTGGAGATTGTTGGAGTGGAGTGGCATTAGCCACGAGACAGCAAGTCATGCCCTCGCAATCCTGATATTATGCTGTTCTGGCGGGTAGGATGACCCACCTCCCGTTTTAGGTGTGATACCCCGCACACTAGGATCCGTGTGCCAGGGATCACGAGGTTATGGCCATAGTCCTGGATATTACCATATAGTCGTTGACATGTCTCACATGATATAACTATTGGTCTTGATAGACCAGGGTAGACCCGAGGGAGGGGTTAAACCCCGATTTTCTTATGATTTCAATTGAGATTTGATTATTCCCATGGAGGGATTTTATGAGACTTTCATTGATTTGTAACCCTGTGAGAAGGGTGATTTTATAACAGAGATTTGAAAATAAAAAATTTTGTTGAAACGGATTTGGTTTGTGAGTGTATCATATTTTGACCCAGATGGGGTATTTTAAAACGTGTTGTTTCATTGAGCATGAGATGTTTTCACATGAGACTTATTCCATGTTTTTAATATGTCGATTTCCTGTTTTAGAACAGATGATATATATATATATATATATATATATATGGCATATCATTGTTTTTACCTCATGCTCACATATATCCTGATTTTCTTATCAGCATGTAGATAGTATAGCTATCTACCCGTTTGTATTATTGCCTTACTGAGCATGTGGAGCTCACCCTTTCATTTTCCACCCACTTTCAGTATTTCCACCGTAGAGATAGCGGGTGTAGAGAGTAGACGGCATAGCTGATATCTTTGTTTCCCATCGACTGTCAGGTATACACCACGTACAGAATTTTGTATTAGTATGCTTACAGCACAGTATTGTATATAAATGAATATTTGGGGATGTAAATATAGAATCATGTGAAGTATACACATACCGACCACTCTATTATATGATTAATGATATCAGTATGTATGTTTACGTGTGATATTTCTTAATGGTTTGAATGGTATATCGATATTGATTCACAGCCCGACCTGTTTAGAGGAATATGTCACGAGGAGGTAAGAAAGATTTTTCAAAAGCGAAAAATTTGTACTGATTTTGGTAATATTGGGTCGTGACACATAGTGTCGAGGTAATATCTGCCCAAAAATACAACCGAGTTTCATACTCATAATTCATGCTCATCAATAAATCAATTCCTTTTAAACAGTGTCCGGGATATTCTATCACCGGAATACATCCAAAATATTTCTCATATCAACGCTTAAGATGGGTCGAGCGGGTTTCCACCAATGCTCCGACTCGCCCTTAAATCTTATGTCTACTTTGAGCAATTTGCTCCTCAAAATAATCTCCACACTTCGCTCCAACCTCGTGAAGCGTGTCTCAATACTGTCTGATCCCTCTATCGGACTCAGTGGGGCGTGTTCAACATTAGCCTCCATTTCAATCTCATCCCAATTCTCATGGGTCAACTCAGCAAGACTTAGCAGACTCAGGTCTACCTCTACGACCTCTGCCTCGTGCACTATCTCATCTAACGCGACTCATATTAGGCATTCCTGCATTCTCAACCATTTCTTAGTCAAAACCCATCTCGATATACACTATTGTATCTAACCAAGCACAGTAACACGGGGATGTAATTTCTAATTACTGATACTGACACACATCAGACCAATTTCTGCTCTGATACCACCTTTATATGTCACGACCCAAACTACCCAAAAATCAGAGTTAATTTTTCGCGTTTTGTTTATTTACTTAAATTCTTACCTGTCCTCGAATCGTGACCACACTCCACTAACAAATTGGGCTGTGCGTCAATGCCAGTCCCACCATACATTTACCATATTACTTATTTCTTCTCCAGTTGTTTATAATTATTTACAATATTTATACATCCCCTAAAGTTACTTACAAACATGTTACTGTGCTATGCTTATGTAGATACAATATGTACAAGTGTATATACCTTATGTTGATGGGCAGCAGCGGATATTTGGAATGTAGTACTGAGTCGCCTCAACGTCTACTAGAGATCATCTGTGGGAGAAAATGAAAGGGGTGAGCACATCAAGCTCAGTAAGGCAATCCTACGAACAATTAGGGAACCATACTACCTACATGAACGTGGTGCCAGGCATAAACCACCCTTTCTCCACACATTTAAAAACAGATGATATGAAAGTTATGATGTTATGTAAATCGAGTTTGCACAGAAAATTCAACATGCAATTATTTCAAATCATTTCTTTCTCAATTAAATTTTTTACAATAAAGTCAGGACTCGACCCCTCCTTCGGGTGATCCTGACTCACACAAAACCATGAAAATCGGTATACATCACACGGGTTTAAAAAGCATGGAAATAACCATCATGCACATTTAATTAAAAACCCAGTTTAAATCATCGAAATCGTCGACATGCGAGACGAGGCAATATCTGTATAACGGCAATAACCAGGACTGGCCATATGTGTCCTCGTGAGTCCCTCTAGCTTCACGGATCCCAGTGTGCGAGGTCTCACCCTGATCAGGAACCACCAGGGAGGTGGGTCAATCCAACCCGTCAGTCTTATCCGATCTCACGCATCCGAAGATGCCGTATTCGAAGATACCCCGTATCACAAGATATCGTATCCGAAGATACCCCGTATCACAAAGATACCATATCCGAAGATACCCCACGGTACATCGTACTCCATGCTACTTGCACGGTACATCGTACTCCATGGACCCATATCACTCTAGGTACTCCAGCCCAAATGGCCTGCTTCCCACAGAGAGATTTTGTTTCTCAATACTCATGCCATGTCTCAAAACGCACGTGCGAGCCTATTAAATCGGTGACACACAGTCTACCCGATGCTCCAAGCACGGCTCATCGCATGTTCTCATAAAATCAGTGCGAGCGATGCTCAGCACTCTCATCAAATCAAGTAAAATCAGCAGAGCCCGCTTTACATCCCCATAAGGCCACCAACCTCATCCCTCACTCTCACCCTACTTGAGAGGTCTTTTGAGCCTATTGGGCCTCTTGGCTGACTCCAAGGGCAGACAGCGCTACTCCACAAATCCAGTAAAACTAGTACGAGCTAGGCTCTAGCACTATATATAAATCACCTGAAAATCTTATAAAATCTGGTGCGAGTTAAACTCCAGCACCCTGTCACGAAAATCATGTAAAATCTGGTGCGAGTTAGACTCTATCACCGTGTCACGAAACAAGCATGTGAAATCTGGTGCAAGTTATACTCTAGCACCTATGCATGTAAAACTCTAGTGCGAGCTCTCGCTCCAGCACTAATGCATGCATCACACAAATCAAACATCGTGCGAGCTAAGCTCTAGCACGTCACATGTAAATAAAAACACGTAGGCGGCTCTGTTTCCTCAAAACAGTTTTCAAGATAATTTCATCGTTGAAAGTATGCAATGCTGTGCATTTTCTTTCAAGGTTAGCCAGCCTACTCATGCATGCATTAAAATGTCTCCAAAACGAGTAGAAACCTCTTGTTCTTGCTCTTCCTAATTTTTCCTAAATTTGTAAATTTTACCCTTAACAAGGGTATTTTGGTAATTTGCCCATTCGGGGCACTAAAATTATTATTTGACCTCTAGACCCTTCAGGTAATTTTTAAAGACTGCAAATGAACTTAAAATTGAGTAAAGTTACCTCTAGCAGTCCGTAAAATTCCATTACCTTATTTTCCTGTCGAGTCTGACCTTTTCTTTTCCACTGTTGTCTCGTCGCGCAGTCCGATATGCTCCCAATCAAATGCCTGGAACTGCGTATAATATTCCTCAGGTCAGATATCATACAATTTAATTGTATTTCCTATTTTCTGGGCTTAATTTAAATCATTGGGCCCATTTACCCCTATTGGGCCCAATTGCACCTTAATGGGCCTTAATCGGCCTTAAGCCCGTTTTCCACTTAATTTTCACTTTATCGAGGCCTATTAGGCTCATTGGGCCCACCAACAATTTATTGGGCCTCGTTCTAACTCTCGAATAGCTAAATTTATTATTTAAGACAATTTATCTAAATTTTCATAATTTAATTCAATTTATGCGGAATTTAAATTCATATCACGCATAACGATGTAAATTGTCGTAAATAAGAGTCACTTACCCGAGATTCCATGCTAGTCCGTAAATCGAGGCTATCTCGAGCTCTCGTTGGATGCCAATTGTTGAGCTACACAATTCCACAATTTTTCGGGTAAGTTTCCAGTTGAAAATTAATTAAATAAAATATTCCAAAATTTAAATCGGTCAATTTGACCGCTTATCGACTTACCCGAAGCTCGATTGCATCGCTGGAATTTTCTCCAATTTTTTTCACTTTTTCTTTTTCCCTTTTTCTTCCTTTTTTCCCTCTCTTTTTGGCTGAACCGGTTCAGTCCGGTTCGGACCAGTTCAGACCCTTCGGTTCACCCCGGTTCGGCCGGTTCACCATCGGTTCACTGCCTTGCCGGTCGGTTCTCCGCCGGCTTCCACCGCCAGCACCTCCGTAAGGTCGTCCGCAGCACGAATCTACCCTCGGTTTTGATCGAGGTCGCCGAAACGCCGTCGGTTCGGCTCTTCTCCCTCGACCGTCGGAAACCCATTTCTTCCCTTGGTCGTCGCCAGCGATTCCCGCCGTTTCGTCGACTGATACCGGTCTCAAAAGAGCCGCGGTCGCCTGGGCTTTCAGAATCTGGCCTCGGTTCCGCCTGAATCGTCGTCGTTCGCCGCCGGTGGCCATTTCTTTCCCGCGGCCTTCTCCTCCGTTTTTCGGAGTTCTCCGGCGTCCTTGGCGCGCGTCACCGGTGGCAGACGATTCGCCTGGCGTCGGGCTTCCTTCGTCGGCCCTCGCCTGGGCTCAACGGCCGTCGGTGGCTCGTCGGACTCCTCGGTCGGCTGCTTCGTTTTCGTTTTCTCTGCTTCTCTTTCTCTCTCCCCGACCCGTTTTCAGATTCCTTTTTTTTTGTTTCAGATTCTTTTCTTTTATTATTATTATTATTTATTTATTTAATTATTTTACTATTCATTAAAATACTCTATAAAATCCAAAATATCTAGACTTATATTATTTTTATTCTAATTTAATTTATTTAATTTAAATTTAATTTATTAAATATATTTTTCTCTAAATTTTTGATATTATTCCTTCGCGCTTTTCGAGATATCGTTCCGGTAATTTTTCGGTATTTTTAAAATTTCTGAATCTTGATCAATTGACCCAAATTGTATAATTTCCTCATTATTGATCAAGATATCTTACATCCTTATTTTTAATTAAAATTTTCTTATCGCCTTAATACCGGGTTTTGGTATTTTTACCATTTTACCCCTGCTCTTGTTTCGGAAATCAATTTTACCTGACCTTCATACATCCCCCATCTTTTCTTATTTAATTTTTGTATTTTAATTAAATTCGGGTCTTACATTTTATGAGTATAAACCATTCTTGAACTGTCGTGTACTGCTGTGTGTCTAACACTGACCCGCTCGCACGAAATTTTTAGACAACAGAAATGGGTAATAAGGATCCACGGGAGCTCGATGTACCGTGAGCGTTAGCCATGGGGTATGATGCGCGTATGAGTTAAAGGGATAGTTGATCCACCTCCCCAAGTGTAGGGTTCCCGCACATCTGATTAGTGTAGGCTGGAATCCGACTATGGCCATAAGTCCTTATGTATCTGAGTGATACAATATTGTCACTACTGTGTGAGATGACAGATTTCTTCCTTTGCTATGTGTCTGGGGATATGATAACACATGATTTATGTCTCAACATGTATTCATTTACAAAGTATAAAGCATTTTCTATATATGAACTATGTGAATAGATTATACTATGTGAAGATGTGTGCTACTGTGTGAATATGCATATACCCATCTAGCTAATTAATGGTTTCACATTAATGGAAGTTGTTTTAAAGAACATGCATATTGTTTTATAAGGAAAATGAACAAATATGTATTTTAGCATGCAGATAGTGTAGTTATTTACCTGCTTTCATATTTTCCTTACTGAGTGTGTTATGCTCACCCCCTTTTTTCCTCCTCCACAGATACTACGCAGTAGTGAGTACATTGCAGTCGTCCCTGCTATCGTGTTTTCTCTAGTCATCCAACAATATAGAGAGGTATACACTATAGATGAAATTTTTGTATCCTGTAAATTAATGCACAATATAGTTTGTATTTTGTATTTTGGGAGATGTATATAATAGAAACTGATGTAAACGCTTCTGTACTTATCTATAATAATCAAGTTTATATTTTACTACTTTTAATTGAAAAAGATTTAACTATAAATGTATGAGAAATGGATCGAACTTGACTCATAGCCTAACTGTAAGTGGTAAGGTAAAGGTCACAGACTGCTATAGAGGGTCGTGACACTTTCAGGTGACAGACAAGAAGGATCAAATCTTCCTCCTTCAGTTCTCTTTAATATATCAAAATACTAGCAATAAAGGATTCCATTTGCTAGGTGAAAAACTAGAAAGAAAAACAGAGGCAGAATCTGCCCTGTTTCGAGGTGAGAGAAAGTTCAATTTTTAGAAGATTTTGGTTGTATTTTTGAGTAGTTTTTTATGATTCTAAGCTATATATATGTTGAATTACAGTTGAGAATAAATTTGGAGGATCAAAAACATGGTCAACCTTGGTCAAAGTTGAGGTAAACTTGATGAATGATGATGAACATGAGATATGTTCTTATTTGATGTTTTTGAATGATTTTTTGTTAAGTTGAATTGAAAGAAATAATTTCTTGGAAAGTGTTTAAGTTTGACCATCCTAGGGTTCATGTGTTTGTGATGAAATTTGGATGAATTCAAGGTTGTTAACAGTTAAATTTATACCGAAAAAGCCTGGTTTATAGTTTACTTTAGTGAAAAATCGAAAGGTTGAATTGGTTAAATTAGATTGATGAAAAGTATGAATTATGGATGTGAATGAGGATTTAGGTCATTAAGATGGTGAATGTAAAGTTAGAATAATAAAATTGGCTAATATAGCTTAAATCGGCACTTAAATCTGTAAAATCAAGAAAATTGGAAAAGTTGACAAAAAAAGTCAAAATTGATCAACCTTTAAGGACATAAATACATATTTGGATATGTTGAGATAAAATTGAATAATATTTGATGAATTGACATTGTTTTGGGCAGATCAAGAATTCGACACACAAATCGAGGCTACTCAAAACCTGGTGATTTTACGCTGCCTCAAGGTCTACGAGGTATAGGATACGTTTTAAGTAGTATTGGCGCTTCAAATATCTTGTTTAATTTATGAAATCATATAGTATGCTCGAAGTTCTAGAAAAAGTATTTCAAAACCCGAAAGTTTAGTATTCTCGCTAAACCGAAACACCCTATTTTCTGAGCTCTTCAACTATTCTTTTTGGTACCAGTGAAGCGTTTTTAAAGTGTGATTTGCTATGTGAAAATGATACCTTATAAATTAATGTTTATGTATATGAGCTGAAAATAAAGCGTTGAATTCTATGAGTTACGGGCTAATAGGCCTAAGAAAGAATGAAAAAGTTCTATTTTGAGATAAAGGCCACATGTAGTTTATGTGACCTGTCATGTATTACTCGTGTGGAGTCTGAATTGTCGTGGTGAATGCCTCATACCACTTGGTGTATGTTTAGCCCCTTGTGGTGCATGCTTAACTGCGTCTGGTATTTGTGCCGCTCGGTGCATTGTTTCTGCCACTCCCTATTCTGTTTATAGTTGTTTAGTGGCGTAGGGCGTTGAACGTCCCTGATCCAGTCTACAGTCCCTTACCATGGCCATAGGTACCTGTCTACGTGAACATGACCCATGTTGCTATGTGTCTCTGCCTAATCTCCACGAATTGATCAGTATGATCTTAAAGTAAAGTTATAAGCTATGAGATTTATATGCTACGTGATCCACAAGTTACACGAGTTGCAAATTTCATATACTAGTCATGATATCTCATGTGATTTGGCTCGAACTTTGAAACTAAACATGTTTTGATTTTTGGACACGTAAGCGATATTTCATACAGCTTGATTTACAATGTTTGTTTATTCATATTTTACAGCTATGACTACTTTTAAAGGCATGTCTTACTGGGCTTGAAGAGCTCACCCCTTTCCTTTACCTTACAGAGTATTTACAGTGATTAGTCTCCTACACCTGCCGTATAGTGGTCGTGGGCAAGTAGACCCGACCCCCCTTTTTGTGCTACTTTTGTACAAGCAAAGTATACTTTTACTTTACTGTCAGACTTTCTGTAAAGCATAGACAGATGTTGTAAAGAACATTTTAGGATGTAAATTAAGTATGAATGAATGTAAATAAAGTTGTAAATACACAGTTTGCATAATATTGTATATTCCAAAATGTTGAAGTATAGAAATGAGAATGGATGTACTATTGAGTAAGAAAGGAAAATTAAAATCAACTGGTTTGGATTATAAACTGCATTTTGTACCTTGCAGGAAGGTTAGGATAAAAATACATCGTTATGCTGGCAAAATTTTTATGAAATAAAAGGGTTAAGAAATCGGCACTGATAGGAATACAACTTAAGTAAAGAATTTAGAAAGTTAAAGTAACCCATATTTCTACGTTTGCGGGGCATCACATCAAATTTAAAAAGAAAAGCTTAACAACCAAATATACCCTCAACTTTTTGCATAAAATGGATATAAGCCCTTAATGTTTTGTTGCATGAAAATCAATGCATAAACTTTTATTTTATTGTAAAAAATGCTCAATCTTTCAAAATAATACAATTAAGTCAAAATCTATTAAATGACACTAGTGTCCGTTAGTATTGCACCGTGGCAAGTCTTGTGGCATCCAACTAAGCTATCCACGTTAGCTTCTACATAGGATGCCCAAATGGTAGTTAGTGTTTCAATATATTTAGACTTAATTGTATGATTTTGAAAGGTTGAGGATTTATTTACACTAAAATAAAAGCTTATGGGTTGATTTCCACATGATAAAATGTTGAGGGCTTATATCTATTTTATGCAAAAAGTTGAAGGTACATTTGGCTATTAAGCCAAAAAGAAATGAAGTGAATTACCAAAAAAACAAATGAGTAGAGCACTTACATGCTTAAATATAAATGTAGAGGATGATTTAAGTCCTAATGCATGAAGGGGATAGAAAATTGATTACTCTAGAATGCTAATGATGGGTTTCAATGTGTTTTCTTGAGATGGAGTGATGCAAAGTTTTTATAGAAAGAAAATTTTGTAAAGGCATGAAGTGTTGCCCCAACCTAATTCCTCTAATTGTTTTGCCTAAGGTGGTATAGATACCTTAGTAAGGGTATCAATATTTATTCATCTGGTATCGATACCATTTAAATGTGTGTTGATACGTTTTGGGTTTCATCTTTTCGTTACATACCTTTTGGGTTAAAGGTATCCATACCATATGAATGGGTATCGAACCTTCAACTTTAGGTAGTGTACAAAAACATTTTGGAAACAGTTTTTCACATCTAAAAACAAATTTTATTTGCAAGCACTCTTTAATATGATCAATTAAAAAAATATCATTCAAAGCTTGTTCAATCATTAAATCAATCAATCAAGCAAAGTTTCATTTAAGAATCAAGAATGGATTTTTTATTTAAGCATTAGTAAGCATATCAAGGTATATATCATACTACTTATGGATTCACAAGCAAGGCATTTTGACACGTGACATAACTAAGCATGTTTGAAATAAGTTATTACATATTCATTTGATTTAAATCTTGTTCAAACATCTTTAAAGCATATATGAACTATAACAATCATGTAATCATTCAAGCATCCTAGTGCATTAATGTATCATTATATTCATGAAAACGAGTATAAAGAGATTTTAAGGATAAGAAGTGTTCTCACAAAACTCTTTTTCTTGAGAGTGTTCATTTTCATTTGCCATTGAATCCACTTTGATCATCTCCTCAAGATGTTTTGACTTGGTGATGCAAGCTTTACTAGATGCAATGCTTTGTATTTTACATTATGTTCCTTTTCTTATATAAGCTCATATTTAATTTCAAAGGAAATTATTATATATTTAATAAGCAACCAAGTGCTAGCTAATTGATATCAAGAATTATATTTTGCAAATCAAATTCTCAAAAACATTTTCCAAAAAAAAAAAAATTACTAAAGCCATAGGTCAGATTTAAAATTAATTTGGTTAAAATTGGAGCTTAAAGAAAAATTCAATAAGAATATCTATACCAAATATGAATTTTAAAATGTGAATATGCATGAGAAATCATACAAGGATTAGGTAATTAATATATTGTTAGTGTATGCCCTAGACCAACTCACTTGATGAAAAACATGGTATTATAGCGAAACATGTTTAGTTAGGGAAGTGAGTAAAAGGTTTCCCTTCACCATCTCAGTCAATTATAGTAATACGTAATAACTTCAACATAAGGTAAAGCCAATGAAACAATGTCAGCCTTGCAAAGGATATTGTAATGTGGTTAAGATTATGAGAATCTTTATGCATCAAAGCTTAGTTCCTAAAAATTGTTCTTGATCATTTTACCATCGAGAAATGGCATTGACAGTGCTAAAAAATTGGTACATGGTAAGCCTCCTTACTTATGAAGTAAGCAATTGTTTTCATAGATTGATATATGGAGATATTTGATGATAGAATGCGAGTGCTTATTAGAAAAATAAGTTCATTAAACATAACTTGAAATGGAGTTCCATTTGGTGGTTTCACTTAAGTGCCTATAGAATACACTCCCACGTGTGAGTAGTGTAAATGATCCTTTTACTTGAGTTCCCAGGTCATTTTATCTATGTTTCGTCATACTTTGATTTTATCCTTATGTGTTTGCAAAGAAAAATGCCTAAAATAGAAGTTTTTAGCATGCCTTGAAGCATATGGTGGTGGATGAGTAGTGAAGATGAGAATTCATCATCCCAAATGACTTTAAGGGATAATATCTCATGTATCGTAGCTGATATTAACTGTTAAAGTCTTTGGCAAAAACACTTCTTAAGAAGAGTTAAAATTTGAAACTTAAGGATAAATATGAAAATAAACTTACTGTTTTACTTGAAAGCCAACATTTGTGATGAAAATCCCCAATTACTAAGCAACTTAAAGCATTGAAGTAGACTTATATGCTTTCAACCTCTTTTATTTCATTTTTCCTTTTCAATTCTTGTTTTCTTGAACCCCGCTTAGGATTAACTTCAATGGTAAATTATAAAATAAACATCACATGAACAACCACTTCCATTTATAAATAAGCATAAAATCTTTAGAAAGCATACACTTCAACAATCATAACAAACAAAACACTCTCAACTATGTCCATAAAACCTTGTTGACTTTAATTAATCATGAAATAAGACTAATGTTATTTCCTTGTATTCTAAAAACAAACAAAACTTTACCTTCCCCCCACACTTAATTCTTAATTATCCTTATTGTATGGTTAGCATGCAAAGAATAGTAAAATAGACACAAACACAAAACATAGATAAATAAAAAGAACAAGAACAAAACAAAAAGAAAAAGAAAAAGAAATTTACTGATGATTTTGTCGTCATCTAGCCATCTTTGGGTTATCTCCTAAGCAGCACATTTGTTTAACGTCATTAGCTTGAGTCCACTGCATATTACTTAACATAAATTAAATTCTCCAATTCCACTTCCTCCATATTATACACTTGAAAACTTCATAATAAAGTTTTTGTCTATTACCATTTACCTTTGTCACGACCCTCAATTTACCAAAAATCCAGTACAAATTTTTCATTTTTTTTTATTATTTAACCCATTATTCTTACCTTCCTCTGATCGTGAACAGCTCCACCACTAACAGTTGGCCTGTGTGTCGATGTAAATCTCATCCAACCATACCATTTCAATTTACAGTTTATTTACATGTGTTTACAATTCTTTACATCCCCAAATGTTACATTCAAAATATTACTATGCTATTGCATGTGTAAGTACAAAACTGTACAAATGTGTATACCTTCGTATGATGGGATGTGACACCCCGAAAACGCGGAAAATAGGGCAATTTTAAAACTTTTTACTCATCAAATCATAATTAAGGGTGCAATCCTGTACTATGTCACACATCATCATACTTATCATGCCTCAGGATCTCATCATAAATTAGTATATATCATATCATATACGTTACCCAATTTTGAGTTAATTAATCCTAATACATCCCATACATCATTGTACAACAAGTTTCTGTAAATATAATTCTATTCTGGATACATGAATATTAAATATATACCTCAATACACAAAATATGGCCTGGAGCTTAAGTCCTCCACTAGCCTCTAATCCGTACGGCGTAGGGAACTCACTTCACTTGAAGAAATCTGGAGGGGGAAGAAAACAGGGTGAGCTTCTAAATCGCTCAGTAAGGGGGGTAAGGGGACTCAGTTATATAAACCATATCACACATCACAAATATGTCTTTGTATATGAAACTCAGTATACTTATTTGAAAACGTAGCATAAAAGTTCTCAAAACATCATCATCTCATAGCTCATAAATTATGTGAAAACATGAAGGTAAAAATGCTCAATCTAGAGCATTCACAAGCATGTGTAAATATATGCGATAATGGCTTTTCTCAAAATATATGATAAAAATCACCTCAGTAAATAGCACGTGACAAAGTCACAAAACCCAACTCATGTGTAAAATGAGACTAGGCAATAAAACTCATATAAAACTTGTCATGGCACATCATATATATATAATCTCCTCTAGGTGCGCATCCCAGGCATCCTCGTAAGAGGGAACGTCGACAATATGGTCGTATGCATGATATATTGGACTTATATGTTACCAGAACAAGGCTCGGCCTTACGTGCTACCAGAGCAATGCCTCGCCTCATGCACACAATCATGTGGTCCTTGGGTCGGTTCCCAGGCGGCCCACTATATCGGTCTTACATGTTACCAAAGCAAGGCCTCCCAACGCTACCAAAGCGAAGGAATAATCGGACTTACATGTTACCAGAACAAGGCCCGTGGTCCCTGGGTATGTTCCTAGGCGTCCCACTATATCGGTCTTACATGCTACCAAAGCAATGCCTATAGTCCCTGGGTCAGTTCCAGGCGTCCCACTATATTGGTCTTACATGCTATCAAGCAAGGCCCGATGTGTGTTCAACATGACATGCCTAAGTCTCAATCATTAGCCATTATCTTATAAAACGTTTTGCCTTCACGTAAAACTTATAATGGTTTTCTCTCATAAAACTAATTTAAAACATTTGTGTACTCAACACAAAACATATTAAAACCAAGTTCCAACTGGAAAAACACGAACACATTTTCTCAAATCTCAACATTGCCTTAACGTAGAGCCCAATTTACTTTTCACGCAGACTCAACGGTTTATAAAGCAATTTCATACTTAGCTTATAAAACTCGTAAAACAATGGGCTCCAATCGGCTATAAAAACTATGTGCAATCATATCACAACACAATAGCAAACATGCTTGTATTCTGAAATCATGGTTCATGCTACAACAGTTTATCAAAACACATACACTAATGGTTTAGTTTCCCTTACCTCTTTGCACCTCGTATAGTGCAATCATTCTACCGTATCACGGACTAGCCTCGCATTCCACTCTGGAACTCCCGAGCTGTCCAAATGATGTTAAAAACATCAATAACCCAACTCAATCGCATTATTGAGCACACATTTGCTCATTTTCTCATTAACACCTCAATTAACTTAAATCTTCACAATTCTATCACAACTCACATTCTCACCCACTACATCTCAAAATTCTACATTTCTTATACTATTTTCCACACTAAATTCACCACATTGTCTCAATTCCAATTTATAGCCACAATTGCCAAAATTACCATAATTGCATAAAAACATCTCTACTCCAACAAAATCATAGTTTCATCAATCCCTAATCATTTTCTAACTATTTCACCATAATGCCAATGCTCACAATCACTAAAGATTACTTCGAAATCAAGGATTGAAGTTTAGAGATTACCCAAACTTGTGGAGAGCTCAATTTACACCTCAATTCGATTCGCCTTTCGATTTTTAAGTATGTTGCTCTCCTTTAGATGAGGAACAACTTTCCTTCTTGCCACAACTCTTGATTCGGATGGGAATGGGCGATTTAGAAGAGAGAGAAAGCTAGGGTTCGGTTGAAATGGAGGTTTGGAAGAGAGAGAAAAGATGAAATACAGGAAAACATAGGGGTCCTTTTATAGACGGAGGGTAGGAGATCGATCTGGATCTTGATGAGATCGATCTACATTTAAATTTTGGGACGATTTGGGGTAATTTTATGCCTAAGAGATCGATCTGTCGTAGGGTAAGATCGATCTCTTAATAGCTTCCGGAGATCGATCTGCTCCATTTATGAGATCGATCTCTAGTTTACAGAATGCATCACGAGATCGATCTGCTCCTTGAGGAGATCGATCTTCTCCCAAACAGAAACATTTTGAGATCGATTCCTTCCTTATGAGATCGATCTCTTCAATACAGAATCATAAGGAGATCGATCCTCTTCCATTGGAGATCGATCTGCTCACTTAATTTCCTCCTTCCTTGTCATTTTTAACTTACCAGATCGATCCTCTCTTCTCCAAGATCGATCTGGCCCCATAGTTTCACACTTTAACATATAAATCTCTAAATGTAATTTCCACAATTCACTACTTTGATTATTTCTCATTCGTTACTTATACATTTCACTCAGCTCAATAAATTACACTTCAAGTTCATATTACATAATTAAAATATGTCTAAAGTTCTCAGATCTCACATCCTCCCCACCTTAAAAGAATTTAGTCCTCCAAATTCAACTCAACTCGTCAAATAGATGGGGGTATTTCTCCTTCATGAGACTCTCCAATTCCCACGTTGCTTCTTCCATTGAGTGATGTTTCCACAAAACTTTCACTAGTGGGATGCTCTTGGTTCTAAGTACCTTCTCCTTTCTATCAAGAATCCAGACGGGTTCTTCGTTCATTAATCTCATAAATGCTGCAGGAGCATTTGTCAATCCAAAGGACATCACTAGAAATTCATAATGGCCATACCTTGTGTCAGGACCCCAGTTTAAATCCTTGACTTTAACCAAAAACCACAATAAATTTTTCGTATTTTTAACTTACCTTTCCTCTCTTCACTGGTTGGGCTGTGATTCGATGTCAGAGTCTTCACTTACCATAATATCCATTCTCATACATACATGTCAATATATTAATTCTGACTGTAGGTGCTTTTATTATACATGTAAGATTTTATAAAATCTAATACAATTACATTCCCCATAATATATAACGTATACATCACTGTGCTGTTTCTATGTTTAGATACACAACTGTACATAATAAGTATACCTGATGAATCGATAGGAACTAGTAGTGGACTCTGTGACACTCTCCCACGATAACTCTCTATCTACTGACGCTCTGTAGAGAGATATAAAGAAAAGGGGGGTGAGCATAACGCGCTCAGTAAGGAAATCAGGCAAGCAAGTAGATAACCACACTATCTACTCAAAATAGTGCTATGCCTTGGAAACATTATTTCCTTAACTCACTTTAAAAGCATGTCTTGAAATATAATATATATATACTTGTACAGAATAAATCCCATGTACAGAAAATCATGCTTTCTTTCTCAAATGTAGGCATGTAGTGCAAAACAATGCATCGTATATAAATCATGCCTTTATGTAAATCATGCCATGTATATTTAAATCACAATAAATATGGCATCAAATGATTCACAACACAAATCGGAGTCCGACCCATCCCTCAGGTCTGTCCACAGTTTAAAGAAGTTAATCAATGTGATATAACATGTGAGACTCTGTGGTTTATGCAAATAG
This sequence comes from Firmiana major, assembly GCA_033439115.1. Taxonomy (NCBI): domain Eukaryota; kingdom Viridiplantae; phylum Streptophyta; class Magnoliopsida; order Malvales; family Malvaceae; genus Firmiana; species Firmiana major. The sequence goes on along the minus strand of CM065901.1, from coordinate 67,261,515 downwards.
TATCCTGGATTATGATCATATCCGAAAAGAAAGTGATCCCAAGCCACATAGATCTAGATGTGCGGGGCCTCACTGCTGTAACGGGAGGATGATCAGTCCAATGTCAACCGCCAGCTACGTAACACACGGTACAGGGTACCTCGTGCCACTCAGACACGATACAAAGTACCCCCGTGGACCCGTTCTCACGGCCAGAGTGCCTACCATAGGACTTAGCTCTCACTCCCGTGAAACTCATCAACATCACAGTCAGGGTGCCTAACATAGGTCTTAGCCCTCGTGCCTGTGGAAATATCATACCACGTCTATACCAACCTCATGCGGATATCCTCTCTAGCTATGACACACAGTCACGCAAGGTCTCAGGCATGGGTTTCAACATGTATTACATATCACATACAGTGTGCGTCTTGAGTGCGACTCACAGTCGTCACTCCGCTCAACACTGTTTCACATCATAAAACTCGACTCTAGTGCTAGCACTCTCTAGCAACTAGGTCAATGCATAGTTTATGTATTAAATCAAGTACGAGCAATAGCTCCCAGTACTATGCTATGCACAATATCAAAATCAAGTACGAGCAATAGCTCCCAGTACTATGTCATGTATAAACCATGAAAAATCGAGTACGAGCAACGCTCTAGCACTCTGTCATGCATATATCATTCAAAGCTGAGTACGAGTAAAACTCCAGTACTCTATCATGCATGTCATGAAAATCTAGTGCGTATCAAATCCAGCACTAATATTATGTGGAAAACATATGAATCCCAGTGCGAGCTGTGCTCTAGCACGATTCATTCTCACATAATATGATAGATGGCTATTTAAAAAGGGATTGTTTATAAAACATCAAAATCAGCACTCAAAGTGTGCTTAAGTCATATCAACCTTAAAATCATTAGCCCATCTATTTATTTTCATGCTAGTAACAATTAAACACTCACAATAGCATTTTCCATGCTTTTTGCAACTTCTCACAAAAGTTGACTTTTTGACTAACTAGGGGCAAAATCGTAATTTACCACTATCGGGTCGTAATAATTATTATTCACTTTCTCTGACCCTCAAAGTTTTTAAGTGAATGCAGAAGCAGTTGAAAATACGTGCAGGTATCTCTAACTACTCGCAAAAGTCCCTTACCTCGGATCACGTCAAGTGACCTCACTTCCTCGGTGCTGCTCAATCCCGCAGTCCGATAAGCTCTCGATGTAAACTCCGGAGCTGTAAATAACCATTCCTCAGGTTAATTATCATTTTCCTACTGTATTACACATTAATACAGTTTAATTTCCCTTAATGGGCCTTAACCGTATTAAGCCCATTTTCCACTTATTATTTCCCTTCATCAGGGTCTATCGACTCATTGGGCCTATCAATACCCATTGGGCTTTATTCCAAGCTCTTTGGATAGCCCGTATATCATTTACGACAGTTAATTCAAAATTCCGAATATAATTCACTAAATACGGAATTTAATCCGAAATGCATAAATTAAATCTTAAATACGCAATAATCACATAATTTATCGTAAATGAACTTTACTTACCCGAGAATATGCGATGGTACGCAAATCGAAGTTCGATCGGGCTTCCGTTCGGAATTTATCGTCGAACTGCACAATTTATTATATTTAACTCCGGGTCAATTTTCGATTAAATATAATTTAAATAAATTCATTGGAAATCAAATCGGTCACTTTTGACCTCGTATCGACTTACCCGAAGTCCGGTGAAATCCCGAAAATTTTACTTTTTCTTTTTCTTTCTTTTTCCTCTTTTTCCCCTTTTCTCCTTGGCTGAACCGGTCCGGTCCGGTTCAGCACAGAACCTTCTCCCCTGAACCGCCGACCGGTTCAGGCATCCTTTGGCCGTGCCGGCGTATTCCGGCCGGTTCCCGACACATAACCACCGCCGTTCGGCGCGCCTAAGCCTGGGCAACACTCGGCTAGGCTTGATCGGGACCAAGCACCGTCGGTAGCTGCCGAATCTCTTCTTTTCCGCCGCGGCTTCTCCTCTTCGATTCGCCGGAGTCCGGCGTCGGTGGAGATCGTGACCGGTGCCGATGGGTGCGCACGGTCCTGCTCTTCCTTTTCGGTCGCTTGGCTGGCCGTGGGGTGGCCTGTGCTCGCCGTCCGGTGGCCTTCTCCCTCGGTCGGCTTCCACGCGTTTTCTCTGTTCTCTCTCCCCGATTTTCAATCTGTTTCTCTTTTTTTTTTTTTAAATATATTTTTATTATTATTTTATTATAAAATAATAATACAAATCCCATAAATATCCCATAAATATCTAAAAATATCTCCAAAAATCATATTAAATTCATTTAATCCGTAAATGAATTTATCAGTCCGATTTTACCTTTTCGGTATATTTTTTCACTATTTTTGGGCTCATTTTTCGAGGTAAAAATTTTGATAAATTCTAATAAATTCATATCTTGATCAATTGGGCTCGAAATTAAATATTTTCCTCGATTTTGATCAAGATTCCTTAATTTCATATTTTTAATGAAATTCCCTTATCGAAATTATACCGAATGTCAGTCATTTGACCGTTTTACCCCTGCACTCGTTTCGGGAATTAACTTAACCCTTATCTCGCTGTTATGTAGCTTACATGCATTTTTAATTTCTCAAATAGTCGATTGCATGATAGTAAATATTCTTCTTATGATTCAACTATAATTACATAGTGTTCATACACATAGGAAATCATAAGGAAATAAGCTACAAAAAATCCGGGTCTGACAATCCTCCCCCACTTAGAAAATTTGGTCCTCCAAATTAGAACCAAGTCAGTCCTCAAATAGGTGAGGGTACTTCTCTCGCATCAGACTCTTTAGCTCCCAAGTAGCTTCCTCTGAAGTATGATGCTGCCAAAGAATCTTCACTAATCCGATGGTCTTCGATCTCAATACCTTCTCCTTTCTATCCAATATCCGAATCGGTCTCTCTACATATGACAAGTCCTCTCGGAGCTCCAAAGGCTCATAACTAATCACATGTGACGGATCCGGGTGATACTTCCGAAGCATCGATATGTGGAAGACGTTGTGGACACCTGATAAGTCCGGTGGCAATGCCAACCTATATGCCTTATCTCCCACTCGATCAAGTATCTCAAAGGGTCCAATATAGCGAGGATTTAGTTTCCCTCTCTTCCCAAATCTCGCTATGCCCTTGGAAGGAGAAACTCTCAGAAATACGGACTCACCAACTGCAAACTCTAGTGGCCTACGTCTCCTGTCAGCGTAACTCTTCTGTCTGCTCTGAGCGGTCCTCAGTCTCTACACTATCAAGCGGACATCCTCAGATGCTTGCGTAACCAAGTCAGGAGCGAAAATCATACGGTCACCCACTTCTTCCCATCCAATAGGGGAACGACATCTACGGCCATACAAAGCCTCATACGGTGCCATCCCGATACTCGAATGATAATTGTTGTTGTAGACGAACTCGGCTAGTGGTAGGTGGTCATCCCAGGAGCCTCGATAATCTAGCACACATGCTCTCAACATGTCCTCCAGAGTCTGTATAGTCCTCTCTGACTGACCATCTGTCTGAGGATGGAAAGCAGTGCTCAAACTCAACTGGGTTCCCATATCTTCCTGAAAATGTCCCCAAAAGTGGGATGTGAAGCGGGAATCCCTATCTGAGACTATGCTCACTGGTACACCGTGTAACCTCACTACCTCGCGTACATACAGTTCTGCTAATGAACTCAAAGTATCGATAGCTCTCATAGCTAGGAAGTGGGCTGACTTCGTCAGTCTATCAACGATCACCCATATAGCATCGTGATTCCTGCGGGTCCTCGGTAAACCCATCACGAAATCCATGGTGATATGCTCCCATTTCCATATCGGTATAGGTAGAGGCTGCAACAATCCTGCAGGTTTCTGATGCTATACCTTCACCTGCTGACATACGAGACACTTTGCCACAAAGTCTGCTACATCTCTCTTCATGCCCGACCACCAGTATACCCTCCGGAGGTTCTGATACATCTTGTTACTCCCCGGATGCAACGTATACCTCGACGAATGAGCTTCCGCCAATATCAATCTCCTAAGTCCTGGATCCTCGAGAACACACAATCTGCCTCTGAACCTCAATAGTCTATCAGAACTCAACTTAAAATCAGTCACGGTGCCCTTCTGCATCTGACTACTCACATCCATACAAAATGGATCAGTCTGTTGAGCCACTCTGATCCTGTCCAACAGGTCCGGCTCCAAGCGTAGACTAGCTATCACATAGCCTGTATCCATGTCAGAAGGCACGACTCCCAAACTGAGGCTAGCAAACTGCTCTAGCAAATCATGTTCCCTAACCATCATATACGATATCATCCCCAGGCTCTTCCTGCTCAAGCATCGGCTACAACGTTAGCCTTACCCGGATGATAAAGTATCTCACAATCGTAGTCCTTCAGAAGCTCTAGCCATCTTCTCTGTCTCATGTTCAGCTCCTTCTGCGAGAACAGATACTTGAGGCTCTTGTGGTCGGTAAATATTTGGAACTTCTCACCATACAAGTAGTGGTGCCATACCTTCAACGCAAACACTACTACTGCTAGTTCCAAATTATGGGTCGGATAGTTCTTCTCATGATCCTTCAGCTGTCTGGATCCGTAAGCAACTACCTTCCCGTCCTGCATCAATACGCAGCCTAGTCCCTGATGCGAAGCATCGGTATATACTGCAAATCCTCCTGAGCTGGTAGGGATAGTGAGAATCGGAGCGGTGGTCAATCGACGCTTCAACTCCTCAAAGCTCTTCTCACAATCCTCGTTCCATATGAACGGTGCACTCTTTCGAGTAAGACGTGTCAACGGAGCAGCCAACTTCGAAAATCCCTCAACGAATCTCCGATAGTACCCAGCTAAACCCAGGAAACTCCTGATCTCGGTGACTGTCCTCGGCTGTTCCCACTGAACTACAGCCTCTATCTTAGATGGATCAACTGATACACCATCTCTCGATATAACATGTCCCAAAAATGAAATCTGTGACAACCAAAAGTCACACTTGCTGAGCTTAGCATATAACTCATGCTCCCGTAACGTCTGCAACACGATCCTGAGGTGCTCCTCATGCTCCTCCTTGGATCTCGAATACACCAATATGTCATCGATGAAGACGATAACAAACTGGTCCAAGTATGGCTTGAACACATCGTTCATCAAAGCCATGAAAGCAGCTGGAGCATTCGTCAATCCGAATGGCATGACTAAGAACTCATAATGGCCATATCGGGTACGAAATGCTTTCTTGGGTACATCTCCACTCCGAACCTTCAGCTGATGATACCCAGACCTTAGGTCAATCTTAGAAAAGACCTGTGCTCCCTGTAGCTGATCTAGCAAGTCGTCAATGCGTGGAAGGGGGTACCTATTCTTGATGGTGGCCTTGTTCAACAATCGATAGTCTATACACAATCGGAGGCTCCCATCCTTCTTCCTCACAAACAAAACCGGTGCTCCCCAAGGTGAAACACTCGGTTGTACAAAGCCCCTATCCAACAGCTCCTGTAACTGTCTCTTGAGCTCCTCCAGCTCGACTAAGGCCATGCGATATGGTGGTCTCGAAATAGGCTCCGTACCAGGTACCAGATCTATACAGAACTCCATCTCTCTGTCTGGTGGTAACCCTGGCAATTCATCCGGAAAAACATCAGGGTACTCACTGACCACAGTGATATCTGCCAACTCCGGATGTGCCTTATCCATATCTACCACGTACGCAATGAAACCTTGATATGTTGAAGGTTTTCTAAATCAGAAGTCATGAAATAATAATATCTACTCCTTTCATTTATCTTTATTAAACTTTACAACATATCTAGTAGGGTTAGGAAACATAACTGTCTTAGCATAGCAGTCTAAAACAGCATGGTTTGCAGATAGCCAATCCATTCCTAATATTATATCAAAGTCACTCATGCTTAGTAATATTAGATTGGCTGTCATCTCCTTATCCCCTACTCTCAACTTGCAGTCATTATATACATATTCTACAACTTGACTACTATCCATAGGCGTACTGATTAACATCATCATACATAAATGTGTACGCTCTACATGTCTCTCTAATTTACATGTAAATGAAGGCGATACAAAAGAATGCGTGGCACCAGGATCAATTAAAACATATGCTTCAATATCATAAATCAGGATGTTACCTCGAATCACATCCGATGAAGCATCAGCTGTCCCCTGGTCCAAAGCATGTACTCGCCCTTGACCCATCACTTGTTTCCCCTTCTCCTCTGCCGTGGCTCTACCTCTCTGAGTAGACGTACCAGCTGGGGTTCTATCAAACTCCCTGCCCCTCTGTGGTGCAGTCGCATACGGCAATGGGCAATCTCTAGCCAGATGCCCCTGTTTCCCACATCGAAAACATACTATAGCACCCTGTGAACATGGCCTATCTCCATGAAATCTGTCGCATCTTCCGCACTGATCTGCAGCAGGTCTCGGTCCTCCTATCATAATGCCCTTCGCTGGGGATGCAGTCGGATAAGCAGAAGATCTAGCACATCTATCTCGTGTCCCCTCTATCCGTGATCTCTTACCGAAGGGTTTCTTCCCCCCTCGATAACTAAAATCTCTAGCCGACCTCTTCTTCTGCAAGTCTTGGCTACGGCTAAACTTCTCAAACTCGGAAGCATTCCTCTCATAGTCCTGCTCGCATAGTTGCGCCCTGCGCACTGCCTCCTCATAAGTCACTATGTCTAATGGGACCAACTTGGACCGTAGCACCGGTCTCAACCCGTCGATAAACCTGTGGACCTTCCTGGTCTCACTATACATAGTATCCGGGTCGTATCTCCCTAGGGATAGGAATCGAGTCTCATACTCGTCCACCGATAAACTCCCCTGGTTGAGTCTCAAAAACTCTGCCTGTAACTTCCGCTGTGCGGTGTCAGGAATAAACTGCCTCCTAAAGGCCTCCCGAAATATATCCCAAGTGATATCTGTGTGTCGGGATCTCAATATAGGTCGGGTGGACTTCCACCAATACTCTGCAGCTCCCTTCAGTAGGAACGCAGCAAACGCGACCATCTCCGAGGTCGTACACTCGAAGAATCCATAGAGCTTCTCTAGCTCTGCCAACCACTCCTCCGCAGCTACGGGGTTCTTGACCCCACTAAATGATGGAGGTCTGAACTTCTGGAACTCCCTCAACCAATGCAAGTCACATCCATATCCTAATCCACTACCACCCGAAACCGGTGGGGGTGTAGGAGTATCTACTGTCCTCTGTGCATCAGCTGTCTGCGTAGGTGTATCAGGGGCAACTGCCTCTCCAGTAGCAGCTCCTGCCTCCTGTCTCTGCCTACCTAGCATCGTCTGTGCCAGTATCTCAATAATAGTCTCGAGACCACGCTCTAATCTCGTGAAGCGCGTCTCAGCACAATCGGGTGCCTCAGTAGCACCTGCAGTCTCATGCGTAGGTAATGGCCTGGCAGCGGCTCGTCCCTCGGGTCTCTCTCCCCGGCCTCGAGCCCTACCTCTCATACCTCTACCACTACGCGTATTTGCCATATAGGCAAAGTCCCTGCATTCTTAATAGTGAATTAGTCCATTTCCTATCTGGTATACACAGTTATATCTAAACACAGCACAGTACTATGGGGATGTACACTTTCCTATTTTTCTAACACCGACTCACATCAGACCAACCTCTGCTCTGATACCAATCCTGTCAGGACCCCAGTTTAAATCCTTGACTTTAACCAAAAACCACAATAAATTTTTCGCATTTTTAACTTACCTTTCCTCTCTTCACTGGTTGGGCTGTGATTCGGTGCAGAGTCTTCACTTACCATAATATCCATTCTCATACATACATGTCAATATATTAATTCTGACTGTAGGTGCTTTTATTATACATGTAAGATTAAAATCTAATACGATTACATTCCCCATAATATATAACGTATACATCACTGTGCTGTTTCTATGTTTAGATACACAACTGTACATAATAAGTATACCTGATGAATCGATAGGAACTAGTAGTGGACTCTGGGACACTCTCCCACGATAACTCTCGATCTACTGACGCTCTGTAGAGAGATGTAAAGAAAAGGGGGGTGAGCATAACGCGCTCAGTAAGGAAATCAGGCAAGCAAGTAGATAACCACACTATCTACTCAAAATAGTGCTATGCCTTGGAAACATTATTTCCTTAACTCACTTTAAAAGCATGTCTTGAAATATAATATATATATACTTGTACAGAATAAATCCCATGTACAGAAAATCATGCTTTCTTTCTCAAATGTAGGCATGTAGTGCAAAACAATGCATCGTATATAAATCATGCCTTTATGTAAATCATGCCATGTATATTTAAATCACAATAAATATGGCATCAAATGATTCACAACACAAATCGGAGTCCGACCCATCCCTCAGGTCTGTCCACAGTTTAAAGAAGTTAATCAATGTGATATAACATGTGAGACTCTGTGGTTTATGCAAATAGTATCCTGGATTATGATCATATCCGAAAAGAAAGTGATCCCAAGCCACATAGATCTAGATGTGTGGGGCCTCACTGCTGTAACGGGAGGATGGTCAGTCCAATGTCAACCGCCAGCTACGTAACACACGGTACAGCGTACCTCGTGCCACTCAGACACGATACAAAGTACCCCCGTGGACCCATTCTCACGGCCAGAGTGCCTACCATAGGACTTAGCTCTCACTCCCGTGGAACTCATCAACATCACAGTCAGGGTGCCTAACATAGGTCTTAGCCCTCGTGCCTGTGGAAATATCATACCACGTCTATACCAACCTCATGCGGATATCCTCTCTAGCTATGACGCACAGTCACGCAAGGTCTCAGGCATGGGTTTCAACATGTATTACATATCACATACAGTGTGCGTCTTGAGTGCGACTCACAGTCGTCACTCCGCTCAACACTGTTTCACATCATAAAACTCGACTCTAGTGCGAGCACTCTCTAGCAACTAGGTCAATGCATAGTTTATGTATTAAATCAAGTACGAGCAATAGCTCCCAGTACTATGCTATGCACAATATCAAAATCAAGTACGAGCAATAGCTCCCAGTACTATGTCATGTATAAACCATGAAAAATCGAGTACGAGCAACGCTCTAGCACTCTGTCATGCATATATCATTCAAAGCTGAGTACGAGTAAAACTCCAGTACTCTATCATGCATGTCATGAAAATCTAGTGCGTATCAAATCCAGCACTAATATTATGTGGAAAACATATAAATCCCAGTACGAGCTGTGCTCTAGCACGATTCATTCTCACATAATATGATAGATGGCTATTTAAAAAGGGATTGTTTATAAAACATCAAAATCAGCACTCAAAGTGTGCTTAAGTCATATCAACCTTAAAATCATTAGCCCATCTATTTATTTTCATGCTAATAACAATTAAACACTCACAATAGCATTTTCCATGCTTTTTGCAACTTCTCACAAAAGTTGACTTTTTGACTAACTAGGGGCAAAATCGTAATTTGCCACTATCGGGTCGTAATAATTATTATTCACTTTCTCTGACCCTCAAAGTTTTTAAGTGAATGCAGAAGCAGTTGAAAATACGTGCAGGTATCTCTAACTACTCGCAAAAGTCCCTTACCTCGGATCACGTCAAGTGACCTCACTTCCTCGGTGCTGCTCAATCCCGCAGTCCGATAAGCTCTCGATGTAAACTCCGGAGCTGTAAATAACCATTCCTCAGGTTAATTATCATTTTCCTACTGTATTACACATTAATACAGTTTAATTTCCCTTAATGGGCCTTAACCGTATTAAGCCCATTTTCCACTTATTATTTCCCTTCATCAGGGTCTATCGACTCATTGGGCCTATCAATACCCATTGGGCTTTATTCCAAGCTCTTTGGATAGCCCGTATATCATTTACGACAGTTAATTCAAAATTCCGAATATAATTCACTAAATACGAAATTTAATCCGAAATGCATAAATTAAATCTTAAATACGCAATAATCACATAATTTATCGTAAATGAACTTTACTTACCCGAGAATATGCGATGGTACGCAAATCGAAGTTCGATCGGGCTTCCGTTCGGAATTTATCGTCGAACTGGACAATTTATTATATTTAACTCCGGGTCAATTTTCGATTAAATATAATTTAAATAAATTCATCGGAAATCAAATCGGTCACTTTTGACCTCGTATCGACTTACCCGAAGTCCGGTGAAATCCCAAAAATTTTCCTTTTTCTTTTTCTTTCTTTTTCCTCTTTTTCCCCTTTTCTCCTTGGCTGAACCGGTCCGGTCCGGTTCAGCACAGAACCTTCTCCCCTGAACCGCCGACCGGTTCAGGCATCCTTTGGCCGTGCCGGCGTATTCCGGCCGGTTCCCGACACATAACCACCGCCGTTCGGCGCGCCTAAGCCTGGGCAACACTCGGCTAGGCTTGATCGGGACCAAGCACCACCGGTAGCCGCCGAATCTCTTCTTTTCCGCCGCGGCTTCTCCTCTTCGATTCGCCGGAGTCCGGCGTCGGTGGAGATCGTGACCGGTGCCGATGGGTGCGCACGGTCCTGCTCTTCCTTTTCGGTCGCTTGGCTGGCCGTGGGGTGGCCTGTGCTCGCCGTCCGGTGGGCTTCTCCCTCGGTCGGCTTCCACGCGTTTTCTCTGTTCTCTCTCCCCGATTTTCAATCTGTTTCTCTTTTTTTTTTAAATATATTTTTATTATTATTTTATTATAAAATAATAATAAAAATCCCATAAATATCCCATAAATATCTAAAAATATCTCCAAAAATCATATTAAATTCATTTAATCCGTAAATGAATTTATCAGTCTGATTTTACCTTTTCGGTATATTTTTTCACTATTTTTGGGCTCATTTTTCGAGGCAAAAATTCTGATAAATTCTAATAAACTCATATCTTGATCAATTGGTCTCGAAATTAAATATTTTCCTCGATTTTGATCAAGATTCCTTAATTTCATATTTTTAATGAAATTCCCTTATCGAAATTATACCGAATGTCAGTCATTTGACCGTTTTACCCCTACACTCATTTCGAGAATTAACTTAACCTTTATCTCGCTGTTATGTAGCTTACATGCATTTTTAATTTCTCAAATAGTCGATTGCATGATAGTAAATATTCTTCTTATGATTCAACTATAATTACATAGTGTTCATACACATAGGAAATCATAAGGAAATAAGCTACAAAAAATTCGGGTCTGACACCTTGTCCTGAAGGTTATCTTCGAAATATCTTCTTCCTTAATCCTTAATTGGTGATAGCTCGATCTCAAATCAATCTTAGAAAAGACTGAGGCCCCTCTCAGCTGATCAAGTAGATCATCAATCCTCGGCAATGGATATTTATTCTTCACCGTGGCTTTATTTAATAATCGATAGTCTACGCATAATCTGAGACCACCATCCTTCTTCTTAACAAATAAGACTGGTGCTCCCCACGGTGAAATACTGGGTCTAATAAACCCTTGATCCAATAACTCCTGTAGTTATTTCTTCAGTTCATCAAGTTCCACTAGTGCCATCCTGTATAGAGGTCTAGAGATATGCTGAGTATCCGGTACCAAATCAATGGTAAACTCTAGCTCTCTCTCTAGTGGCAAACCTGGCAACTCATCTGGGAAAACATCCAAAAATTCGCACACCATAGGTATATCCTCCATCCTCGGATGTTCCCGCTCATCATCTGAGATGAGTGTTTCATAACCTTCGCATGAACAATCATATTTAATACTCTCAAGAATAATATTAAAATTTCAAATTACTTACTAGAATTCCACATATTCATTTCCTCAATATCTCAACCGTACACTGTAAGATTCAGGTAGGGAGAAAGTTACAATCTTAGTGTAGCAGTCTAAACTCACTCAATTGATTACCAGCCAATCCATTCCTAAAATTACATCAAACCCATGTGTATTTAACACTTTTAGATCTGTTAACATTATTCTATCTCCCACCTTTATTTCACATCCTCTACAGATTAACTCAGTTCTTTGGGATTCACGTATAGGGGTATTTACATGTAGTATATACTCTAGAGGTTCAAACTTCAAATTTAATCTACATGCAAAATGCTCAGAAATAAACGAATGCATGGATCCTGGATAAATTAACACATGGGCCTTATGATTATAGATAGAGAGTGTACCTCTTATAGTTTCTACAGAAGTGTCCGCAGTTTCCTTATTTAGGGCAAACACATGTCCCTATGCAACAGGTTTCTTCCCTTTCTCTGCAGCAGTGGCCCGTCTCTGGGAATTCACTCTCTGAGGCTGCTGTCTAGTAGGCTCCGGAGCATGTGGTATCTGAGGTTGAGGACAGTCCTTCACTCTGTGACTCATGTCACCACATCTAAAACATCAACGGATCATCCCAGTACAGCTTCACTCATGTGATCAACCACAGTCTCTACAAACCCTTATCTCAGGCTTAACATATCGAGGGGTCACCCTGATGATGGGATAAGCTCTGGGTCTCTCTAATCTGCCTTTCTGTACCTTAATCCTTCCTCTCCTGAAGGACCCTCTTCGAACATCTGCCTGAGACATCGCTGGCCTCTTATCCTTGTCCCTAGTCATTGCTCCGAACTCATTCTGGGATTGCATAATTTCAATTCCCCTCTTAATCTCTTGTGCTCATCTCAGAGTATCTCCAAACTCAGTAATACACAACCCAATCAATCGATCTCTGATGATGGGCTTCAATCCATACACAAATCTCTCTGTACGGAGCTCTTCATTCTTGAGGGTTTCTGGATCATATCTCAGCAGAGCAGTATATCGGCTCTCATAATCATCTACAGACATGTCGCCCTGTACCAGACTCAAAAACTCAGCTTGCCTCCTTCTCTGGGCAACTCGTGGTACGTATTGGGCTTTGAAAGCTGCTTGAAACTCTTCCCAAACAATCACATTCTGGTGGGACATCAGAATACCCTAGGTAGTACCCCCACCAATCTCGAGCTCTCCCTTTCAATATATAGGCACTCATACTGATTCTCTCAGCATTGGTGCACCCCAGATAGTCAAATATAACTTTAACTCTGTCAGCCACTCTTCAGCCTTTGTAGGATCCTTCTTTCCCCTAAATACGGGTGGATTCATTTTTAAAAAGTCCTTCAGTCGGACCATACTTCTGTCATCAGGCGAAGTGACGGGAGGCACTGGGTCCATCTGTACTGGGGGTACGGGAGGTCCTTGTGGTGGTGTAGGAGTAGTACCCGAGGCATTAACTCAAAATTGTTGAGGGAATAACACTGCCATTTGCTCAAATCCTTACCTCACATCGATCTCAATCCGATTAAATCGAGAGTTAGGACTCTCTGGTTATGCGGCAGGTGGCGGAGGGGACTCTGCCTGCCTCCTCGAACGACCTCGTCATTTACTCATTCTCTATCTCAACTCGTCTCCTGCGCATACATATCAAAATAGATTGAAATCTCAATTCATGACCAGACTTATGCAGACACTTGGGATGCATTCTATTTCACTTAACCGACACTGACAGTACTGGACACCCTAAACTCTGATATGGGATGTAGCGGACTCCAAAAATCAACTCCTCAGTCGCTCTCAGTCTATTGAAAGTGCTTTGTAGAGGGGGGAAATATGGGTGGGGGTGAGCAAACCACGCACTCAGTACGACAATCATGCGAGCAGGTAGATAACTGTACTATCTACATGATCATGATGTCTTGCGTAAAACCAAGCAGTTACTCGTCATACCTAAAAACATCAGTTGATACATGTGTTTCGTGATATATAAAGCAATTCATGCAATTAAAATCAGTGCATAAGTCGTAAATAAAGCATGGAAAATCATCATGCGTAAGTTAAATTTAACGCATGGAAAGTCATCATGCGAGGTGCACTTAAAAGCAGTTCATACTCAACACAAATCAGTATTCGTCAAGACTCAACCTCTCCCTTAGACTGTCCTGACCCACAAAATAGTTTTAAAAATCATGGATTCATCAGAAACCAAGTGACATGTGAGATTAGGCAAATAATAATAAGGGTAATAACTAGGACTATGGCCATATCGTGTGTAATCCCAAGCTACACGGATCCTAGTGTTTGGGGTATCACCTCTATCTGCTTCCGCACGAGAGGTGGGTCACGTCCAACCTCCAATCCATAGTAGATCTAACCTTCATCCGAAGATGATATATATAAATATCCATACACAGTACAAAGTACTCCATGCTATATGCATGGTATAACGTACTTCGTGGACCCATATCATCACATCATATCGTGCCACATCTCAATATGCACGTACGAGCCTATTTAATCAGCGTGACACACAGTCTACCCGAAGCTCTTAGCACGACTCCCAACATGTCATAAATCAGGTGCGAGTAGTCTCTAGCTCGACTGCAAATATGTAGTGAACATCTAGTGCAAGCAATGCTCCAACACCATGTCATAAAATTCATGTGAAATCTAGTGCGAGCTACCAGCACTTATGCAAGTAAAACTCTAGTGTGAGCATTGCTCCAGCACTAATACATGTATAAACACGTCACACCTCGTGCGAGCAACGCTCTAGCACGCTTTATTTCAACAAATTCATGTAGTTGGCTCATTTGTGTGCAAAGAATGGTTATTAAATCAATTCAATGCTATTTTCTTGCAAACAATTTAAATGCTAGTCAGCCTACCAATCCACATGCTAAAAAGAACTAAAAAGACTCAAGAACATCATGTTCTTGCTTTTCATGACATTTTTTTTTTCTAAAATCCCAATTTCCTTCGCCCTTCAAACATTCATTTCTTTTCTATGACTCTCGAACAATTTAGAAAACCGTATTGTGCTCGAAAACGCGTATAAGTATCTCTAAGAGCCAACAAAATTCCTTTACCTCAATTCTCTGTACAGTCTAACTTTTTCCAACGCTGAGAATTTTGCTCAGTTCGATTTGCTCCCAATCAACTCTTTGGAGCTGCGCATAACCATATATGAGGTTAATTATGACACATTCATCAATCATATCAGTCTACACTAATAACTCATTATCCTGACTTCATCTTAGTCAATATATCTCATTAAGGCTAATTCTCTCTTAAGTCCATTTCAATTGCACTAATCATTACCTAAGCCCATTGGGCTCTTTAGGTCCATTCTCTCTCATTGAATCAAATTCTGGGCCCATTGACCTTAGTTTTCCATTCATTCACGCATTTTCACAAACACCTTATATGCACTTTTCATAACTTCATCCATTTCTATAAGTTGATTTCACTAAACCATCTCAAAATCATGCATCTAACATTACTAACACCTTAGTATAATCCATTCATCATTAAATCCACCATATCTCATTTTCTCACACTAAACCCATTTTTAGGTCATGGTTGATTCACATGTTCTAGATAGTTTCAACCAACAATACATACACTAATCAACTCATAACAATGTCTAGATAAAACATACTTATAGTTGGTGTATTGGAAACTCACCTAGCTTGTCTTTTCTCTTGTTCGAAATTGGAAGACCCTTTTGCTCCTTCAATCCAACAAGTTGAATGCTGATTCCTAACTATGTTGTTCTCCTCCTTAAAATGAGCAACTTTGCTCAAAGCAACTTTTCTCAAATCATTTTGGAAGGGGGTGGTATTCTAGAGTGAGAAAGCTTGTTCCTTTTGGGTAAAATGGAGTAGGTGTTTTATTTTTCTGAGAAAGAAGACTTTGTCGTCGAGTTTTTATAGAATAAGGGTGGTGAGATCGATCTCCTAGGGTAAGAGATCGATCTTCCTTTGGTTTGAACTATCGAAATATTTGAGTATGTAAGTGTGGGATCGATCGATCATTTCGTAGTAGAATCAAGTGGAGATCGATCTGTTTTGAGGAGGGGCTCGATCTGCTTGTGGGAAGGGATCGATCCTTTCTAGATAAAAGCAAGTGGAAATCGATCTGCTCTTGGCAGAATAAATTGGAGATTGATATGCACGTAGGAAGGGATTGATCTTTTCAAGACAAAACCAAACTAAGATCGATGATCAATCTGCTTTGAATAGGGGATCGATAAGGCCTTAATTTAGAGCATTCCTGCTGCAAAGTTTTCAAATATTTCAAAGGAAAACTTGCCTTTGATTGCTTCACTAGTCATTTTATATTCTATTCCCACTTAGAGCATAGAAAGGTTTATTTCTTATGATTCACATACAATGTGACTTGTGTGTACTACTTGGAATTGTAAAAAGGTACTTAGAATTCACGCTTGAGTCCTTATATTCAGTCTAAATGTTTTGACTTCCATTCCTTTAATTTGTGGCCACTTCAACCCTTATTTAGCCAGTACATGCATTCATGAATACTCATTCATTCCCTTTGCAATTTCATTCTAGCCAAAAGCTTTTCTTATGATTCAATCAACATGCGAAAATGTGTTACATCATATGAATCATAAGGAATACATCACCAAAAGTGTGTCTTACATAATCTCCCCCACTAAGGAAATTTGGTCCTCCAAATTGGAATCAAATCAGGTGGTGAATAAGTCGGGGTACTTCCCCCGCATCAAACTCTCCAATTCCTATGTAGCTTCCTCCGTAGTGTGATGTTGCCAAAGAACATTCACTAAGGGAATCGTCTTTAACCTTAACACCTTTTCCTTCCTATCCAATATTTGAATCGGCTTCTTAATATACGACATGTCCTCATTAAGCTCCAATGGCTCATATCTAATTACATGCACCAGATCTGGGTGATACTTCCGTAACATAGAGATATGGAAGACGTTATGAACGCCCGTTCGCTCAAGTGGCAATGCTAGCCTATAAGCCTTATCTCACACCCTATCAAGTATCTTAAAGGGTCTTACGTAACGAGAACTTAAATTTTCTTTCTTTCCAAACCTCGTTATACCCTTGGAATGAGAAACTCGTAAAAATACTGACTCACCCACTGTAAACTCCAAAGGTCTCCGTCTCTTATCAGCATAACTCTTTTATCTGCTCTGAATTGTCTGTAACCTCTCACAAACCAGATGGACATCCTCAGAGGCCTATCTCAATAAGTATGAAGTTAATATCTATTGCTCACCCACCTTTTCCTATCCAATAGGGGAATGACATCTTCGATCATACAAAGCCTCATACAGTGTCATCTCGATACTCGAATGATAACTGTTATTATAGGTAAACTCTACGAGTGGTAAATGGTCATCCCAAGAGCCTCCAAAATCCAGTACACATAATCTCAACATGTCCTCTAGGGTCTGTACAGTCCTCTCTGACTAACCATCTGCCTGAGGATGGAGAGCTATGCTAAAACTCTGTTGGGTTCCCATAGCTTCCTAAAAATGTTCCCAGAAGTAGGAAGTGCAGCGGGAATCCTTATCTGACACTATGCTCACCGAAACACCATACAACCTCACTATCTCGCACACATATAATTCTGCTAGAGTACTCAGAGTATCGGTGGCTCTCATAGCTAGGAAGTATGCTGACTTCATCAATCAATCCACTATTACCCAAATCGTATCGTCATTTCTATGGATCATGTGTAAACCCATCACAAAGTCCATAGTGACATGCTCTTATTTCCAAGTCGGTACAGGTAGGGGTTGCAATAACCCTGCAGGTTTCTGATGCTCTACGTTCACCTGTTGACAGACGAGACACTTTGCCACATATTCCACCACATCTCTTTTCATCCCTGACCACCAATACACTCTCTGGAGGTTCTGACACATCTTTTTACTTCCCGATGCAGTGTATAATTCGACGAATGAGCTTCTATCAAGATCAACCTTATGATCTCTGGGCTATCAAGAACACATATCTTACCCCTGAACCTCAACAATCCATCAGAACTTAACTCAAAATTAGTCTCTGTACCCCTCTGTATCTGCCCGATAATATCACCAGACTGCTAATCAATCTGCTGAGCCTACCAGATACAATCCATCACTAGAAGTCAAATTCTTGTATTATTATCATTATAAATAGGACGTTAAGGGGTTGAAGAAAGAGAGAATCGGTAGCCCACTTTTTTTTTTATACAAATTACATTAACTCCTTATAGTTTTATAAAATTGTTTTCAAATTTCTTAAGTTGTCGATTTGTGTTTCCCTTATATTTATAATTTGCTATCATACCCAGATTTTTTGTAGCTTATTCCTTGTGATTCCTATGTGTATGAACACTATGTAATTATAGTTGAATCATAAGAAGAGTATTTACTATCATGCAATCGACAATTTGAGAAATTAAAAATGCATGTAAGCTACATAACAGCAAGATAAGGGTTAAGTTAATTCCCGAACGAGTGCAGGGGTAAAACGATCAAATGATTAAAATTTGGTATAATTTCGATAAGACAATTTCATTAAAAATATGAAATTGAGGAATCTTGATCAAAATCGAGAAAAATATTTAATTTTGAGCCCAAATGATCAAGATATAAATTTATTAGATATTATCAAAAATTTTGCCTCGAAAAATGAGCCCAAAAATAGTGAAAAAATATACCAAAAAGGTAAAATCGGACTGATAAATTCATTTACGGACTAAATGAATTTAATATGATTTTTTGAGATATTTTTAGATATTTTTGGGATATTTTTTAGATTTTTATTATTATTTTATAATAAAATAATAATAAAAATATATTATAAATATTAAAAAAGAAAAGAAAAGAGAAACAGATTGAAAATCGGGGAGAGAGAACAGAGGAAACGGAAGCAAGCCGACCGAGGGAGAAGACCACCGGACGGCCACCACCGGCCACTCCACGGCCAGGCAAGCGACTAGAGAAGGAAGAGGAGGACCGTGCGCACCCATCGGCACCGGTCACGACCTCCACCGACGTCGGACGCCGACGAATAGAAGAGGAGAAGCCACGGAGGAAAAGAAGAGATTCGGCGGCCACCGACGGTGATTGGTCCCGATCGAGCCCAGTCGAGTGTTGCCCAGGCTGAGGCGTGCCGAACTGCGGTGGTGATGCGTCAGGAACCGACCGGTCGACGTCGGAACGGCCAAAGGAAGCCTAAACTGGGCGGCGATTCAGTGAAGAAGGTTCTGTGCTGAATCGGACCGGACCGGTTCAGCCAAGGAGAAAAAAGGAAAAAAGAGGAAAAAGAAAGAAAAAGAAAAAGGAAAACTTTCGGGATTTCACCGGACTTCGGGTAAGTCGATACGAGGTCAAAAGTGACCGATTTGATTTTCGATGAATTTATTTGAATTATATTTAATCGAAAATTGACCCGAAGTTTAAATATATAAAATTGTACAGTTCGACGATAAATTCTGAATGGAAGCCCGATTGAACTTCGATTTACGTACCATTGCACAATCTGGGGTAAGTAAAGCTCAATTACGACAATTTATGTGATTATTGCTTATTTAAGATTTATTTTACGCATTTCAGATTAAATTTCGTATTTAGTGAATTATATTCAAATTTTTGAATTAACTGTCGTAAATGATATACGGGCTATCCAAAGAGTTTGGAATAAAGCCCAATGGGTATTTGTAAGAGTCGAATTTAATTAAAAACACAAAATGAACGAGTATTCTAAAGGGAAGTCGGGTTAAATTTATCCCGAACATATGCAAGGGCAAAACGGTCAAAAGATCGAAAGCTGAAATAAATTCGATAAGAAAATTTAATTAAAAAAATAATGGATTTGAGAATCTTGATCAATAACGAATAAATAATTAAATTTCAACTTCAATTGATCAAGATATGAATTTACTGGAATTAATCGAAATTTTCGCTCGGGACAATATCCTGAAAAGACGGAGAAAATATACCGAAAAAGTGAAAAAATAGATTAAATTAATTAAATTAATTAATTAGAAATAAATATTAATTTACTTAGATATTTTTGCCAAATAATAATATTTAATTGAATATAATAATAATAAAAATAATAATAAATTAATTAATTAAAAAAATGAATGAAACTGAAAAAAAAAAAAATCGCGAACGTGATTTCTGAAGAAAACGGAAAACGGGATGAAGCTGAGAGCCTAGCCTGCCGGCCTCACCACCGGACGTCACCGGGAAGCCGACCAGGTGAGGCTGCTGAGCTCACCAGCACCTATAGCTAACAAAAAACGACGGCCGACGATAAGGAAATGAGAAAACGGAGAAACCGAGGGAGAAAAGGAGATCGGCGGCGAACGACGCCGATCTAGCCCCACCCGACCACCACCGAACATCCCCGAAGCCAAGACGAGCAGATTAGTCGTGGTGGTAGTCGTTGAAACCGGTGGACGACGCTGAAAACGACGGAAAGAAAAAATGGGTATCGACGGTGGGGAGAACACGTCGGACCGGCGACTTTCTGACGGCCTTGAGCGAAACCGAGGCCAGATCCAAGAATCGGACGACCCAGCGGAGCCACTAGTGGTGGAAGCCGACGGAGAACTGGCCGACGAGGCCTCGAACCTGCTGAACCAGAGTGAACCGGACTGGTCTGAACCAGGTTTGAACCGGACTGAATCGGTTCAGCCAAGAAAGAAAGGAAAAAGGGAGAAAAAGAGAAAAAAAGAAAAAGGAAAAGAGTTTTTGGGGATACACCAGACTTCGGGTAAGTCGGTAAGAGGTCAAAAGTGATCGATTTGAATTCCGAGAAATTTATTTAAATTATATTTAATCGAAAAGTAACCCGAGATTAAATATATAATTGTGCAGTTGTACGACAAAGCCTAAACGATAGCCGATTGAGATCCGATTTTCATATCCCACATCATATTGGGTAAGTACATTTTAATTCCGACAATTAGAGTCCTTTAATACAGAGTTTCGATTATTTTACGAAATTTATGGATTAATTCTGTATAAAAAGGAATATTTATCGAAATTGCAATGTAATTAGCGTAATTAGTATACGGGCTATCCAATGAGTTTGGAACGAAGCCCGATGATTATTGGTAAGCTGAATGAGCCCAGTAAGCCCGAAGAAGGGATTTAAGTAGTAGAAACGAGCTGAAAACGGGCTCGAGGCCCATTAAAGTGCAATCGGGCCCAATAAAGTAAAACGGGCCCAGTACGTTAGATTCGATCAGTAAATGTGATATACTGATAAAAAAAGTGAATTAACCCAAAATATGTGATTATATGCAGTTCCGTAGACTTGGTTGACGCGCAGTTGGACTAAGAGATCGGATATTATCGAGACGGGATAAGTTTACGCGTGAATCGAGGTAAGAGAATTTTGTAGGTGTATAGAGATTTCTATACGTATTTATTGAGGGGATTTATAGGGTTAGAATTCCTTAAAGGTATCTAGAAAATAAAATATTAATTTTTACGAAAATCGGGGCATAGGTGAATAAAGGAAAAAGACGATTTTGCCCCTAGGAGTAAAATTTATAAAAAGGGTAGTAAGGCAGATAAATTGCATGATTATACTGTTTTAATGTTTTATATAAATGTATTGCTTTGATTTAAGCAAATATGCACATAGGTTGGCTATTGATTTTAAGAATTATGCGAAAGGGTACCGGTTTGGACCGGTTACTATTTTAAAAGATGTTTTATAAAGATTGAGCCACCTATCGTATTTACATGAATAAAAAGAGTGCTAAAGTCTTTCTCGCACTCAAGTTTACTGATTTAATTCTCATGAAAAGTCGTACTGGAGCATTGCTCGTATGAGGAATTTGTGTGTGCACAAAACGGTGATGGAGCTTCGCTCGCACGAGATTTTAGATATCATGATATGCATAGCGTGGTGCTGGAGATTCGCTAGCACTAGACGTGAGTTGACATGCATATAGTCGTGCAGAAGCCTCCTGTAGACTATGTGTCACAGAGAGTTGAGATGCTCGTACGTATACTTTGAGACATGAGTTGGTTATCGACATAGTATTGGGGTGGATAAGACCTACGGTAGGCACCCCCAGACTATGATATGGGTCCACAGAGTACGATGTACCATGTATGTCACACAGAGTACACTGTACCGTGCAGTCTTGATGACTCGATGATGTTACTTGATATTCTGGCGGGTAGGATTCGACCCCACCTCCCGTTGCAGTTGTGATACCCCGCACACCGGGATCCATATAGCCTGGGATCACAGGGACAAAGTATGGCCATAGTCCTCGATTTTCATACAGTAACCTACATGCCTTACATGATATCATACGGCCTAGATAGACCAGGACGAACCCGAGGGAGGGGTAATGTCCCGATTTATGTTTTCAAAAGAGATGTGATTTAATGAATCAAGGTATTCCCGAGAGATGGGTTTTACCTTGATGAAGTTGTTTTATGATGAAATAAATGAGTTTTAAAGTGATGAGTTTGTAATGAAACAAATAAGTTTTAATGTAACGAGCATGAGATGACATACATGATGACTTTTCCATGTTTGTTTTATATGTCGATTTCATGATTTATCTTATATGATATATACATACATGTTGCATCGTTTTAGTCTTACCTCATGCTCTAAATGTAAACGATTTTATATCATGACATTATCAGCACGTAGATAGTATAGTTATCTACCTGCTTACATTATTGCCTTACTGAGCTGTTTATGCTCACCCTTTCATTTTTCATCCCACAGGGTATATTCAGTAGAAGAGAACGACAGTATTCATATCCGCTGCTTCTTATCAAGACAAGGTATACACATTTGTATAATTTTGTATCTGAACATATAGAGGCACAGTACTGTATATGGATGTAATATTAGGGATGTATTTATTTAAAATAAATTGATATGTAAATGAAATATGAAAATGGAATGGTAACTAGGTGAGAGTTGACTAACACCGAATCATAGCCCAACTGTTTAGTAGTGTAACTGTTCACGATGGGTAAGGAAATTAAAAAGCGAAAAATTTATTCTGATTTTTAGGTAATTTGGGTCGTGACAGAAAAGATGGTATCAGAGCAGAGTTGGCCTGATATGAGTCGGTGTTAGTGGTTAAGTAAATTTACATCCCCATGTACTGTGGATTGTTTATATACAATTGTGTATATCAAGGTGGAACAGCAGCTAAGAATTTAGTTTCGAATGCAAGAATATAGTTTTTATAATTGATAACCGCTATGGTAGAGAGACAAGTACATATGCTCGAGACCGTAGAGATCGGTCTGAGAGTCGAATGAGTCGTCCATGAGACTCAAGATGAGAGTGAGGTGGAGGCTGATGATGAGCATACTCCACAGGGTCCTTTAAAGAGACCAAACAGTATTGAGACATGCTCCAAGAGGATGGAGTGGAGTGTAGAAAATATTTTGGAGTTGTTTACTAAGTCTATGCAGGTAGTTGAGGATAAGCAGGGTAAAGCCTAAATAGATGCCTCAGACTATAGAGATTTTCACACTCATCCGATATTTAGCGAAGTAAAGAAACTAATAGTTACTGACGACTGAGGGAATGAGATAGCGAAGTTATATGGATTTTTCGGTGTATGTCGACCGAGAAACTTACTTTTAAATACGTTTAGGTTGGAGTCATGGCGGAGCATTGGTGGAAGTCTGCTCGACCAATCTAAAGAGTTAGACGTCCAAAACCGACATGAGAAATAATTCTGGATGTATTCTGATGACAGAATATTTCGGACACTACTTAAGGGAAATTACAATTAAAATTTCTTACACTGACCCAGAGACACTAGTTGATTGATGAGTATGAAACTCAATTTATATCTCTGGGCAGGTGTGAACCTGACACTATGGGCAGTGAGAGTCGGAAAGCCCAAAAGTTCATGGAATGCTCAAATTGTCGATTAGAGTCCGATTGGTTCATTACCTATGTCAAGGCAGTGCGTAGATTACAGTTGCATGAAGAAGATCATGTGTTGCATGCCTCTGAGATTAGGAAAGGTAGTAAGGGCCGAAATAGAGACAAAAGAGAATAGAGAATGACTGAGATGTCAGAGCGGGAAAGAGACCAGTTGGTAAGACATTAAAGTTGATGAGTCACAGGGTAAGATGATTGGTAAGGCCCCAGTGTATTCAATTTTAACACTTTTGAGGGATATTGTGATTGGAGAACCCCGACCTGTTACGAAACAGTGTAAGCAGTGTAGCAGTGTAACAGTGTAAGCAGCGTAACAATGTAAGCAGTGTAGGATGTGTGGTAGATACCACGGAAGTAGGGCCTACACCTACACTTTATTGACAAAAATAAGCATTAAGTGTGCTAAGACGGGCCAATTATTTAATGATTGCTCAGAGTTGGGTGAGACTGCCCTACAGAAGGGTAAAGAGACAAAAAAAATTCTTGTTGATATCTCTGCACCGAAAAGGGAGGCCACAGCCGAAGAGAAAGGGAAAGTAGGCTGTTGGATGAGGGCGAGTGTATGCCTTGGACCAGGACACTATTGATGTTTCATATGATGTGGTGAAAGATACCACACTAGTTATGAATAGAGAAGTAATTATTTTAATTGATCCTGGTGCCACGTATATATTCATACAGCCTTCAATTGCTTATAAGTTAGTAAAAGACATGAATGCCTACACCTTTGGGCACAATGCTGATAGTTAGTACCCCAACGAAGGAGGGTTAACTAACGAAATAATTATAAAGAAATTATATGTTGAAAACAGGGGAAGAAGTATAAGTCAGCTGATTTTATTCAATGGACTATGAATAATTTGAAGTAATATTGAGAATAAATCTCAATTAGTCGGCTGCAAATTATGATGTTTAAAGTTCTATTTTAAGATAGTGATATAGTTACACCTAAAAAGTATACTGTAAATTTTGACAACTAATAAAAGGGGTGCAGCGATTGAAATTAAAGGAGTAACTAATTGTACTTACGAAATGAGTAATGACATAGTTGTTATAAGTGATATACGAAAAGAGATAGACTGGAATAAGAGGTGTATGTACGGTACGAATATCTCTGATACGTGAAGTAATTTAGATTAAAGCAATTAGTAGCGAATATGAATTGTGACCACATGGACTGATATGTAAAATAATTGTGGTCAAGTCTGAGGGTTAATAAAGGTATTTCAAAATACCTCCCCGCCTGAAGACTTGACAGCGTCTAAAAGTATACACATAACCTATAAATTGAAAGCGATAGTCATAATATATACATTTAAAATTAAGGTACCTTCACTTGTACGATAAAGAAATATAGAATTCGATTAATCGTGAAGGTTTAATAAATTAATTAAAATTTTATAAAAGCTGTTAATATAAGAAAAAGGAAATGACATGGGTTAGTAGTTTCAACGGAAGCGATTTTGAAAGAACATTATACGTTTATGCGTATATAGGTCAAGGATATGGGTAATTGAAATATTCAATAGAACTCAACTACGACAAGTTATGTAAACTTACCTGGACCGATTTGTCATCATCCATATTGATGATATTTTGGGGTGTATTTAAAGTCCAGGGAAATTATAAGCAACAATTAGAGATTGTTTTTACAAATGATTTGTTGAGAGTTCTCGAAATAGACTACTTTATTGACACGTTTAACTTAGGAAAAAGTTGTTTTTGAATGGGATGATAGATGTAACATGAGTTTTGGTGTACTGAAGTAATAAACTGACCACCGCATTTATTCTCACCATACCCAACAGATTAAGAGGTTTCTCATGAGTCTATGAATACCTCAAAATAATGAATGGGCTATGTGTTGAAGCAAAATGAGAAGATAGTCGATTATGAATCCAGACAACTCAATGATCATGAAAGGACTATCCGACCCATGATTTAAAGTTGACAGCGATAGTGGTTGTATTGAGTATATGACACTACTATGTATGCGGTGAGAAATTTCAAGTATGCATTGATCATAAAAAGCCTCAAGTATCTATTTTCACAGAAAGAGTCGAATATGAGAACAAAGAGGGTTAGAGCTTCTGAGAGATTTTGATTGTGGAAAATTGTACCACCCAGGAAAGGCTAATGTAATGGCTAATACCTTGAGCAGAAAGAGCCTCGGGATGTACCACATATGATGGTCAGGGAGCGT
Organism: Firmiana major; assembly: GCA_033439115.1. Taxonomy (NCBI): domain Eukaryota; kingdom Viridiplantae; phylum Streptophyta; class Magnoliopsida; order Malvales; family Malvaceae; genus Firmiana; species Firmiana major. Next base: position 67,235,560 of record CM065901.1, on the reverse strand, counting down.
GAGCTACTCGAGCAGTTGCGAGCCTCAGTAGTGATGTGATCCCTTCTGATGATGACAGTGATTGTGTGACAGCTAGCTTGAGACTAGAACCGGATGAGAGTGCCCAAATTTGACAGGCTTAACGTGATGATCGGTATAGTGTCAATAGTTTGGGTCAAATTTAGATGGGTACAATGACAGAGTTCACCGAGATAAATGATGGCTTACTGAGGTTCAGAGACAGTATAAGTGCTCCCTAAGACCACAGTGATGAGATAGTGATATAGTCAGAAGCTCACTCTTCGGGATATACACTGCATCCGAGAAGTAATAAATATATCAAAATCTTAGAAAAGAGTATTGGTGGTCAAATATGAAAAGAGACATGGTAGAGATTGTGGAAAAGTGTCCGTATGTCAGCAGAGTAAGGTAGAGCAAAAGAAGTTGCAGGGCTATTGCAGTTTTTGCCTATATCGACACGAAAATTGGAACAAGTTACCATGAATTTCGTGATGGGTTACAGAGGACCCGGATGAATCATAAGACAATCTAGGTGATAGTCGATAGATTGACTAAGTCTACCCACCTTCTGGTTAGGAAACCCTCAGATACTCTGAGTGTGTAGGCAGATTTATGTGTATGGAAAATTGTGGAACACTAAGTATTTTCCAGGGAGCATGGTACAGATAGGGATTCCCGCTTCACTTCCCATTTCTGGGAATGTTTTCAGGAAGCTATGGGAACCTAACTGAGTGTTAGCACAGCTTTCTATCCTTAGACAGATGGTCAGTCAAAGGGGACTGTACAAGTTTTGGAGGATATGATGAGAGTGTGTGCTTGATATAATAAGCTCCTAGGATGATCAGTTATTACTAATCGAATTCGCCAATAATGACAGTTGTCACTTGAGTATCGGGATGACTTCAGATGAGGCATAGTATGGCCGTAAGGGTTGTTTCCCTGATTTGGATAAGAAGAAATGGGTAACAGATATAGAAAATTGTTCCCGAATTGGTAAGACAAATCTCTGAGGATGTTCAATTAATTCTGAAGGATTAAGAACACCTCAGAGCAGATAGATAAGCTATGCTGACAAGAGACAGAAACCATTGGAATTCACCGAGGGTGAATTAGTATTGTTGGAAGTTACATGCCCTTGGACATAGCATAAGGACGTAAAGAGATTCAGAAAGAGATATGGACAAAGTGGGAGATAAGACTTGTAGGTTGGCGTTACCACCTAATTTAGTAGGCATCCACAATGTGTCCTATCTTATGATGTTTCAAAAATATTATCCGGACCCAACGTATGTGATCAGATATGAGCTTCAACAACTCAGCTCAATGAAAGTATAACGTATGATTGGAAAATCAATTTGGGTATTAGACGGAAGGAGAAAGTGTAGTGTTGAGGTTTAAGATGATCTCCCTAATTAAAGTCCTTTGGTAGTAGTATACACTAAAAAAGTCACAAGGGAATTAAAGAGTATGATATGTGTGAAATATCCGGAGTGATTTAAAGACTAACTTGGTTCTAATTTGGAAGAGCAAATTTCTTAAGTGGGGGAGATTTTGTAAGACTCGAATTTAATTAAAAACACAAAATGAATGAGTATTCTGAAGGGAAGTCGGGTTAAATTTATCCCGAACACATGCAAGGGCAAAACGGTCAAAAGATCGAAAGCCGAAATAAATTTGATAAGAAAATTTAATTAAAAAAATAATGGATTTGAGAATCTTGATCAATAACGAATAAATAATTAAATTCCGGGTTAAATTGATCAAGATATGAATTTACTGGAATTAATCGAAATTTTCGCTCAGGACAATATCCTGAAAAGACGGAGAAAATATACCGAAAAAATGAAAAAATAGATTAAATAAATGAATTAGAATTAAATATTAATTTTCTTAGATATTTTTGCCAAATAATAATATTTAATTGAATATAATAATAAAAAAATAATAAATTAATTAATTAAAAAAATGAATGAAACTGAAAAAAAAAAAGAAATCGCGAACGCGATTTCTGAAGAAAACGAAAAACAGGATGAAGCCGAGAGCCCAGCCCGTTGGCCTCACCACCGGACGTCACCTGGAAGCCGACCAGGCGAGGCTGCTGAGCTCACCGGCACCGATAGCTAACGGAAAACGACGGTCGGCGATGAGAAAATGAGAAAACGGAGAAACCGAGGGAGAAAAGGAGATTGACGGTGAACGACGCCGATCTAGCCCCACCCGACCACCGCCGAACATCCCCGAAGCCAAGAAGAGCAAATTGGTGGTGGTGGCAGTCGTCGAAACCGACGGACGGAGCCGAAAAAGACGGAAAGAGAAAATGGGTACCGACGGTGGGGAGAACACGTCGGACCGGTGACTTTCCAACGGCCTTGAGCGAAACCGAGGCCAGATTCAAGAATCGGATGACCTAGCGGAGCCACTGGTGGCGGAAGCCGGCGGAGAACCGATCGGCGAGGCCTCGAACCGGCCGAACTGGAGTGAACCGGTCTGAACCGGGTTTGAACCAGATTGAACTGGTTCAGCCAAGAAAGAAGGGAAAAAGGGAGAAAAAGAGAAAAAAAAGAAAAAGGGAAAGAATTTTTGAGGATACACCAGACTTCGGGTAAGTCGGTAAGAGGTCAAAAGTGACCGATTTGAATTTCGAGAAATTTGTTTAAATTATATTTAATCGAAAAGTAACTCGAGATTAAATATATAATTGTGCAGTTGTACGACAAAACCCGAACGAGAGCCGATTGAGCTCCGATTTTCGTATCCCGCATCATATTGGGTAAGTACATTTTAATTCCGACAATTAGAGTCCTTTAATACAGAGTTTCGATTATTTTATGAAATTTATAGATTAATTCTGTATAAAAAGGAATATTTATCAGAATTGCAACGTAATTACCGTAATTAGTATACGGGCTATCCAATGAGTTTGGAACGAAGCCCGATGATTATTGGTAAGCTGAATGAGCCCAGTAAACCCGAAGAAGGGATTTAAGTAGTAGAAACGGGTTGAAAACGGGCCCGAGGCCCATTAAAGTGCAATCGGGCCCAATAAAGTAAAACGAGCCCAATACGTTAGATTCGATCAGTAAATGTGATATACTGATAAAAATAAGTGAATTAAGCCAAAATATGTGATTATATGCAGTTCCGTAGACTTGGTTGACGCGTAGTTGGACTGAGAGATCAGATATTATCGAGATGGGATAAGTTTACACGTGAATCGAGGTAAGGGAATTTTGTAGGTGTATAGAGATTTCTATATATATTTATTGAGGGGATTTACATGGTTTAGAATTCCTTAAAAGTATCTAGAAAACAAAATATTAATTTTTACAAAAACCGGGGCATAGGTGAATAAAGGAAAAAGACGATTTTGCCACTGGGAGTAAAATTTATAAAAAGGGTAGTAAGGCAGATAAATTGCATGATTATACTGTTTTAATGTTTTATATAAATGTATTGCTTTGATTTAAGCAAATATGCACATAGGTTGGCTGTTGATTTTAAGAATTATATGAAAGGGTACCGGTTTGGACCGGTTACTATTTTAAAAGATGTTTTATAAAGATTGAGCCACCTATCGTATTTACATGAATAAAAAGAGTGCTAAAGTCTTTCTCGTACTCAAGTTTACTGATTTAATTCTCATGAAAAGTCGTATTGGAGCATAGCTCGTACGAGGAATTTGTGTGTGCACAAAACCGTGCTGGAGCTTCGCTCGCACGAGATTTTAGATATCACGATATGCATAGCGTGGTGCTGGAGCTTCGCTCGCACTAGACGTGAGTTGACATGCATATAGTCATGCGGAAGCCTCCTGTAGACTGTGTGTCACAGAGAGTTGAGATGCTCGCACGTATACTTTGAGACATGGGTTGGTTATCGACATAGTATTAGGGTGGATAAGACCTACGGCAGGCACCCCAGACTATGATATGGGTCCACGAAGTATGATGTACCGTGTATGTCACACGGAGTACGCAGTACCGTGCAGTCATGATGACTCGATGATGTTACTTGATATTCCGGCGGGTAGGATTTTACCCCACCTCCCGTTGCAGTTGTGATATCCCACACACTGGGATCCGTGTAGCCTGGGATCACAGGGACAAAGTATAGCCATAGTCCTCAATTTTCATACAGTAACCTACATGCCTCACATGATATCATACGGTCTAGATAGACTAGGACAAACCCGAGGGTGGGGTAATGTCCCGATTTCTATTTTCAAAAGAGATGTGATTTAATGAATCAAGGTATTCCCGAGAGATGGGTTTGACCTTGATGAAGTTGTTTTATGATGAAATAAATGAGTTTTAAAGTGATGAGTTTGTAATGAAACAAATACGTTTTAATGTAACGAGCATGAGATGACATACATGATGACTTTTCCATGTTTGTTTTATATGTTGATTTCATGATTTATCTTATATGATATATACATACATGTGGCATCGTTTTAGTCTTACCTCATGCTCCAAATATAAACGATTTTATATCATGACATTATCAGCACGTAGATAGTATAGTTATCTACCTGCTTACATTATTGCCTTACTGAGCTGTTTATGCTCACCCTTTCATTTTTCACCCCACAGGGTATATTCAGTAGAAGAGAACGACAGTAGTCATATCCACTGCTTCTTATCAAGACCAGGTATACACATTTGTATAATTTTGTATCTGAACATATAGAGGCACAGTACTGTAAATGGATGTAATATTGGGGATGTATTTATTTAAAATAAATTGATATGTAAATGAAATATGAAAATGGAATGGTAACTACGTGAGAGGTGACTAACACCGAATCATAGCCCAACTGTTTAGTAGTGTAACTGTTCACGACGGGTAAGGAAATTAAAAAGCGAAAAATTTATTCTGATTTTTAGGTAATTTGGGTCGTGACAGTATTGATAGGCCCAATGAGTCGATAAACCCTGATAAACGGGCTTAATACGGATTAAGGCCCATTAAGGATTTTTAAAACCCATTATGGGAAAATAAACTGTATTAATGTGTAATACAATAGGAAAAGTATAATTAACCTGAGGAATGGTTATTTACAGCTCCGGAGTTTACATTTAGAGCTGATCGGACTACGAGATTTAGCAGCACCATGGAAGTGAGGTCACTTGACGTGATCCGAGGTAAGGGACTTTTGTGAGTAGTTAGAGATACCTGCACGTATTTTCGTCTGCTTTTACATTTACTTAAAAACTCTGAGGGTCAGAGAAAGTGAATAATCATTATTACGACCTGATAGTGGCAAATTACGATTTTACCCCTAGTTAGTCAAAAAGTCAACTTTTGCGAAAAGTTGCAAAAAGCATGGAAACAATTATTGTGAGTGTTTAACTGTTGTTTAGCATGAAAATAAATAGATGGGCGAATGATTTTAAAGTTGATGTGAATGAAGCACACATAATAGTGCTGATTTTAATAATTTGTAAAACATCCCTTTTTAATGAGCCATCTATCGTATTATGTGAGAATGAATCGTGCTAGAGCACCGCTCGCACGGGATTTCATATATTTTCCACATACATTAGTGCTGGATTTTGTTTCGCACTAGATTTCCATGACATGCATGATAGAGTACTGGAGTTCTTACTCGTACTCAGTTTTATATGATATATGCATGACAGAGTGCTGGAGCGATTAGCTCGTACTCGAGTTTTACATGAGATACATGACAGAGTACTAGAGCGTTGCTCGTGCTCGATTCTTCATGGTTTATACATGACATAGTACTGGAGCTATTGCACGTACTTGATTTGATGATATTGTGCATAGCATGGTACTGAAGCTATTGCTCGTACTTGATTTAATTCATGAACTATGCATTGACCTAGATGCTGGAGGTTTACTCACACTAGAGTTGAGTTTGTGATGTGAAACAGTGTTTGAGCGAAGTGTCGACTGTGAGTCGCACTCAAGACGCACACTGTATGTGATATATAATACATGTTAAAACTCATGCCCGAGTCCTTGTGTGACTGTGTGTCACATCTTGTGAGAGGATATCCGCATGAGGGTAATATAGACGTGGTATGATATTCCATGGTTTGAGGGCTAAGACCTATGGCAGGTACCCTGACTGTGATGTAGGGTCCATGGGTGTACTCTGTACCGTGCCCGGGGCATAGGAGTACGTTGTACCATGTGTTAGGTATAGCTGACGGTTGTAGTGGACTGACCATCCTCCCGTTGCAGCAGTGATGTCCCGCACACTGAGTACTATGTTGGTTGGGATCACATATCGGATATGATCATAGTTCGGGATACTATTTACATTTCACCACAGAGTTTCACATGATATATCACATTGATTGATTGATTTAAATTGCGGACAGACCTGAGGGATGGGTGTGACTCCGATTTTGTGATGTGAATTATTTAATGACATATTTATTGTGATTTAAATATACATGGCATGATTTACATAAAGGCATGATTTATATATGATGCATTATTTTGCACTACATGCTACATTTGAGAAAGAAAGCATGATTTCTGTACATGGGATTTAATCTGTACAAGTATATATATTATATTTCAAGACATGCTTTTAAAGTGAGTTAAGGAAATAATGTTTTTAAGGCATAGCATTATTTTGAGTAGATAGTGTAGATATCTACTTGCTTGCCTGATTTCCTTACTGAGCGCGTTGTATGCTTACCCCCCTTTCTTTACATCTCTCTGCAGAGCGTCAGTAGAGCGAGAGCTATCGAGGGATAGTATTCCTGAGTCCACTACTAGTTCCTATCGATCGTCAGGTATACATATTTTGTACAGTTGTGTATCTAAATGTAGAAACAGCACAGTGATGTATACGATATATATTATGGGGAATGTATTTGTATTAGATTTTATAAAATCTTACATGTATAATAAAAGCAGTTACAGTCAGTAATAGTATATTGACATGTATGTATGATAATGGATGATGTGGTAAGCGAGGACTCTGACATCGAAGCACAGCCCAACCATTGAAGAGAGGAAAGGTAAGTCAAAAATGCGAAAAATTTGTAGTGATTTTTGGTTAAGTCATGGATTGAGGGACGGGTCCTGACATTTGCATTTCCTTTTAAATAATGAGTGAGTAGTTTTCTTTGGTTGGTTTGTGTTTTGATTCATTTTTGTTAATATTGTTGTGAGAATAAGGCTTAAATATATATCATTTAAATAGATATCTAAGGTTTTTCATAGCATCTTTTTATGATTGTTAATTTACTTCAATAGGTAGATTTAAAACTTAAGTTCTTAGTGTTTTAATCTCATAGAAATAGAGAAAAATCGAGGTTTAAGTTAAATAAATCAAATTCTTGAATTTACTGCTCTAGATCCTTCAAAGATTCTGATGTTGCTACAGAATTATATCTAGAGAGTTCTCTCTAGGTAGTTTAAGTAGTTATGAATTAATTCCGAAGTTTTCTTGTAATTAACTAAGACGTAAGGGAAGATGGTGTTAGTATAGTTTATTGTTACACTATGATTGAATGTTTAATTAAGTGAAATCTTTAGAATTCAATGATCAACATAAAAATCCAAGATAATCAAAATGTATTCTAACTGAAGCTTTTAGAAACCTTCAAAACTGATTCTTTAAAATTTCTTTTTACCTAGTTCTTGTTAATTCTCGATTTCACAATATACAGCCCCCTTTTTCTTTTTCTTTTTTTATTTCTTTTAGTACTTAGTTATGACTTCAATTTTTAATGTTAATTTGATTACTTCAATCTCTGTGGATTTGACCTCTACTCCATTATCTATAAACAACTTAGAGAAATTTTATTTTTGGTGAATTCACATGCATCAGATTATAACCAGAATTGTGAGACCCCATGTATGTAAAACCTTATTATATATATTAATGGAATTATAAGATAGATGAATTGTGAATCATATAAAAGCGAATGGATTGCAAATGGGAATGAATGGGTATTATGGAATGCGAGTAAAGGATAAGTAAGGGCTGAAGTGGCCACAAACTAAACAAATAGAACTTAAAGCATGTGAATGGGAGATAAGAACTTAAAACACAAGATGACAAAACATGGATTATGAATTTGTGTATCCATTCTGATTTCCAAGCAATACACACAAGTTCCATAACACGAAAATTATAGGAAATGAGTCTTTCCATGCTCCAAGTGGGATTAAAATAAAAAATGAGTATTGGAGCAAAGAAATAGGAATTTACCCTTGGAAAATCGAGCAAAAAGCAGTAAGAAATGCCCCAGACAAATGCCTGATCGATCTCCAATTTAAGGCAAATCGATCCTTTGTTTAAGCAGGACAATTTTTAAATGAATCTGCCGAGGTCAGATCGATCTCTCCAATGAGCAAATCAATATGCATTTGCCTCTGCCTATTAGAGATCGATCCCCTATTAAGTTTAGATCAATCTCCTTCAGCTTCTGCCAAACCAAGGTCGATCTCTCCCAATGAGCAGATCAATCTCTCTCTTCCTAAACATGAGAATTCGATGGTTAAAACCAAGGAAAGATCGATCTCCTACCTCAATAGATCGATCTCATCACGCTCAATCTATAAAAACCCGACGTGAAAACTTCATTCTCTCTCAAGAACACCCTCCCTTCCAAAAAGAATTGAGAAAAAGCTATTAGAGGCAAAATTGTTCATTTTGAAGAAAAGAACAACATACCTTGGAATCAAAACTCAACTAGTTAGATTGAATGAGCAAAAGGATCCTCCAAGTTCGAACAAGGGAAAAGTAAAACTAGGTGAGTTCTTGATACACCCACTCTAAATATGTATACTAAGGTGTTGTTGGAGTAGATTGGTGTATATAACAATGGTTGAAACACCTAGAATGCATGAATCAAGCATAACCTCGAAATGGGTTAGTGTAAGAAGTTATGTTATGGTTGAATTGATGATAAATGGGATATACCAAGGTGTGAATAATGTTGTATACATGACATTGAAATGGTTATGTGGAATAAAATTTATGGGATTGGGCAAGTGATGAAATGCGTATGAATGGTAATTGTTAAATGCATGAATAAATGAAGGAACTAAGGTTTAAGCATGCAAAACAAGTGCTTAATTTGATAATTGGGTGAGTTACTAGCCAAATTTATTAGGAACAGCACAATGTAGGGTGAATGTGAAAGAGGATCAAGCTTAACACTATAAGGTTAGATAAGATGTATCAATTATGAGGAAGTAATTGATTAATGTTTTGTGAGAACTGTGAATTTTGTATACCCCATTTATGAGAATTGTAATTTGATGTATGTAATTATGATATGTTAATGTACACGCAAGTTTTAAAAATAACGAAGTATAAGAACATGAGGTTTTTAAGTCTTGAATGTGTATGGATTGAAATATGGACTATAAGGTAGATTTTGTGAAGTTTTACATTGAGTTTTCTGAAAATTGATGCAGCAGCAGTACAATCTGTGAAGGACAAATCGATCTCCAAGGATGAGACACCGATCTCATGGCTACAGAATGTAGAAAATATGCAAGAATTGATAGGCAGATCTGTCAAGACCTAAATTACCTAAAAATCAGAGTAAATTTTACGCTTTTTCATTTATTATTTAATTCTTACCTTTCTCTCGTCGTGACCATCCTACAAACAGTCGGGCTATGATTCGGTGTTAATCACTTCACACTATTTACCATTTCATTCCCATAATCATAAATCAGAGTTTACTATCTTTTTGACTTTAAATAAATACATACTCAATGGTATTTACATGACTCTACATCCCCGACATAATATACGTTTACAGTACTGTGCATTACATATTTAGATACAAAATCAAACCAATGTGTATACTTGTCTCTCGATGGGAAGCAGCGATACCAAGCATGCAAGTCCTTAGCCGCTCAATAACTATTTCAAGTGCTCTGAAAAGATGGGAAAATAAGGGGGGTGAGCAAACCACACGCTCAGTAAGACAATTATGCAAGTAAGTAGATAGCTCCACTATCTATATGCTCATAATGCCATGCCCTTAAATCCATTTCTTTTCATTAAAATCATTAAGCACAAAGTCATGCATATTCAATGCCATAGTTCATCCAAAACTATTTGTGCATATACAAATCATGTAATTCATGCATTCAAAGCATTTCATGTGACATCATTAAATCATATTAAGCATGAATTTAATCAAGATTATGCAGTCTTTCATGTCATGTATGACAAATCATGGATTTCAATTGAAAGCATGGAAAACTTCACATGCTACTGCATTTAAATCATTACACTAAAACTGCAGTAAAAACTAACCCTTTTGGGTCAATAATCTCATAAAACAATCTCATAGTTCCATTTCAAACTCATAAAACAATTCGTTAAAATTTCATTATAAAACTTCGGTTATAAAACCCCCTTCTTCCAGGGTCACATATCATAAAATCATATGAAATCATAAATTCGTCAAATCGGGGGCCTGACCCCTCCTTCGGGTCTACCCTGGTCTAACAGACCACAAGTTATATCATGTGAGACAATCAGGTAATTATCAGTAACATCGAGGACTATGGCCATATCCTAGTGATCCCTGGCAACACGGTACCTAGTGTGCGGGGTATCACACCTGAAACGGGAGGTGGGTCGTCCTACCCGCTAGAACAGCATAACACCAGGATTGCGAGGGCAAGACTTTCTGCCTCGTGGCTAATACCACTCCACTCCAACAATCCCCACGGTACAGCGTACTCCGCGTGACATACACGGTACAACGTACTCCGTGGACCCAAGCTCAATCAGGGGTGCCTGCAATAGGTCTTATCCACCCAAATCATCTCTGTCTCAGAATGCACGTGTGAGCATATCATCTCACTGTGACACACAGTCTACAGGAGGCTCCAACACGGCTATATGCATGTCATATAAATCCCTGTGCGAGCGAAGCTCAAGCACGGCTCCATGCATATTCATGATATCAGAAAATCTCGTGCGAGCGAAGGTCCAGCACGGTTTCATAAAAATCAGTAAAATCTGCGTACGAGCAGCGCTCCAATACGACTTAAACTGATTATACATTCAAGTAAAATCCACGTACGAGCAATGCTCTAGTACGGATATGTATAAAACTCTGTGAAAACCTCATACGGGAAAAACTCCAGTACGATTTTAAAATGAATTATAAAACCATATAAAACTTTGTGCGAGCAATGCTCCAGCACAAATGAATGCTCAAGTAGATCAAATCTCGTGCGAGTTACACTCCAGCACGACTTTATGCATAATTAAATCAAATCTCGTGCGAGATTCACTCCAGCACGGCTTTATGCAATATCAAATCAAAACAGGATGCGAGTTAAGCTCTAGCATCTCTCATGCATGTCAAATCATTTAAAGTAGTGCGACCAATCGCTCCAGCACTATTTTATGCATACCACGTCAAAACAAATCAAAACATGTCAAAACATGTCAAAACAGAGTGCGAGCTAGGCTCCTGCAGCTCTCATTTCACAATATTAAAATCAATGCGAGCACCATGCTCTAGCACATTTCATGCATATGATGTCACATAAGTCGGTGCGAGCAAGCGCTCAAGCACATTTATGCACATTCACAAACGCAGATATAGTGCGAACTACGTGTCGGCACTATCTGTTTCCATATAAACTTGATAGTTGGCCGTTTTCCAAAGAAATTTCCATTTAAATATTAATAACACCTACGTAGTGTTATTTTACGTAATTATATAATTTCTGGCCAATCTATCGGTTTGCTTTGCTTAAAAACCAAGAAATTCCTTAAACCATAAATTTCCTTAAATCATGCATTTCATGCATGTCATGCTTTCACCATCCTTAGGTGAACTTCCCTCAATAGGGGTAAAATAGACTTTTCACCTATTTTGATCCTTAAAATCATTTAAACCACTTTTAGGATCATTATACAATATCAATGTATACATACATATTCAGTGTACAGAAAAATTATTAAAATACGCGTAGCTACCTCTAGCTACTCACATAATTCCCTTACCTCATTTTTCCGTACAGTCTGACCTTTCCACTGATGACTCGTCACGCAGTCCGATTTGCTCCGAATCCAAATCAAATCTCCGGCACTGCGGATAAATGTTCATCAGGTCAAATACAATACCATTAATTGTATCTCGTATTTTTCTGGGCTTAATTTAAATCAGTGGGCCCGTTTACCCATATTGGGCCCGATTGGACCATAATGGGCCTTAATCGGCCTTAAGCCCGTTTACCACAATTTATCGAGGCCTATGGGGCTCATTGGGCCCATCAGTAATTTATTTAACCTCGTTCTAAATTCTCAGACAGCTTAGGAATTATTTACGACAATTTATCCAATTTTTTAGAATATAATTCATTTAAGCAGAAATTAAATCTGTAATTCATCAACACGCATAACGATGTAAATTGTCGTAAATAAGGGTTACTTACCCGTGATTCCATGATGGTATGTGAATCGAGGCTGTCTCGAGCTCTCGGTTGATGCCAATTATCGAGCTACACAATTAAATATATTTTTGGGTAAACTTCAGTTGATTATTTATCAAAATAAATATTCAAAAAATTAAATCGGTCAATTTGACCGCTTACCGACTTACCCGAAGCTCGATTGCATCACTGGAATTTTTCCCAATTTTTCCTCTTTTTCTTTTTCCCTTTTTCTTCCTTTTTTTTCCCTCTCTTTTTGGCTGAACCGCTCCGGTTCGGTTCAACCCGGTTTGGATCGCCGGTTCAGCTCGGTTCGGTTCGATCGGTTCAGTCCGGTTCAGGCAACTTTTGGTCGTGCCGGCGCCGTTCGGCCGGTTCCCGGCATGATTCCACCACCGTTGGGTGCGCCATGGCCTGGGCTTCGTAAATCGGGCCTCGGCTGGGGTTGAATCGGCGCCATCGTCGACGAATCGACGTTTCTTCCCGGTGGCTTCCTCCTCCGTTTTCGGCGTGCTCCGACGTTCTCGGCGCCCGTGCCGACGCCTGGTGGTTCCCACGAGGCTCGTCGACCTTCGCCGACCCTCGCCTGGGGTCCTTGGCCGCCGGTGGTGGCTCACCAGTGGATTCCTCTTCCTCGGGTTGTTTCGCGGGTTTCCTCTCCATTTTCGCTTCTGTTTCGCGTTTTCCTCTATGTTTCAGACTTTTCCTTTTTTTTTTACATTTTATTTATTTATTTATAATTTATTTTTAATATTATTTTATTCAATTAAAATATATTAAAATTGTCAAAATATCTTCAAAAATTATTATTTAATTCATTTAATCTATAAATGAATTTATCAGTCTGATTTTACCTTTTCGGTATATTTTTCGATTATTTTCGAGATTATTTTTCGATACGAAAATTCTGGTTTATCCTAATAAATTCATATCTTGATCAATTTAACCCGAAATTTAAGTATTTCTTCATCATTGATCAAGATTTCTCATTCTCATATTTTTAATTAAATTTTTTTGTCCCGATTAATACCGAATTTTGGTCTTTTGACCATTTTGCCCTTACTCGTGTTCGGGAATACCATTTCAATCCTTTTGCATTTTTAAATGCATTTGAAAATATCGGGTCTTACAATCTCCCCCACTTAAGAGATTTGGTCTTCCAAATTAGAACCAAGTAATATGAGTCCATAAATAACTCCGGTTACATCTATTGTATCATATACTGTCATCCTCAAGTGACTTTCTCCGGAGTGTAATACTATCATCATGCTTAACTAGGGAGATCATCTTAAACCTCAACACTTTCTCCTTTCGTCTAATACCCGAATCAATTCTCCAATCATACGTTATACTTTCATTGAGCTAACTGTTGGAGCTCATATCCAATCACATATACTGGGTCCGGGTAGTATTGCCGAAGCACCATATCCAATTACATATATCGGGTTCGGATAATATTTTCGAAGCATCAAAATATGGGACACATTGTGGATGCCTGCTAATTCAAGTGGTAACGGCAACCTACAAGTCTTACCTTCCACTTGTCCAATCTCTCTCTATCCGAATCTCTTTACGTCCTTATGCTCTTAGGACAAGTAACTATTAGCAATACTGATTCATCCTCGGTGAATTTCCAATGATTCCTGTCTCTTGTCAGCATAGCTTTTCTATCTGCTCTGAGGTGTTCTTAATCTCTCATAAATCAACTGAACATCCTCAGAGGTTTGTCTTACCAATTCGGGAACAATTCTTTATCTGTCACCCACTTTTTCTTATCCAAATCGGGGAACAACTCCCTACGGTCATACAATGCCTCCTATAACATGTTATCTCGATACTCAAGTGATAACTGTCATTATTGACGAATTTTATTAGTAACAACTGATCATCCCAGGAGCTCATAAAATCAATGGCACACGCTCTCATCACATCCTCCAGAACCTGTACAGTCCTCTCTGACTGACTATCTGTCTGAGGGTGGAAGCTGTGCTAACACTCAATCAGGTTCCCATAGCTTCCTGAAAAACATTCCCAGAAGTGGGAAGTGAAGCGGGAATCCTTATCTGATACAATGCTCTCTGGAACGCTACATATTGTTCCACAATTTTTCATACATAAAAATCCGCCTACACACTCAGAGTATCTGGGGATTTCACAACTAGAAAGTGGGTAGACTTAATCAATCTATCGACTATCACCCAGATAGTCTCGTGATTCATTCGGGTCCTCTATAACCCATCACAATATCCATGGTAACTTGTTCTCATTTTCGTGTCACTATAGGTAGAGGTTGCAATAACCGTGCAACTTCTCGTACTCTACCTTACTCTGCTGACATACGAGACACTTCTCCACAACTCTATAATATCACTTTTCATACCGACCACCAATACCCTTTTCAGAGATTTTGATATATTTATTATTTCTTGGATGCACTGTATATCCCGAAGAGTGAGCTTCTGACTATAATATTATCTCATCAACTATGGTCCTGGGGAGCACTTATACTATCTCTGAACCTTTGTAAGTCATCAACACTCACTATGAACTCTGTTACTATACCCTTCTGAATCTGACCCAAACTATCGACACCATGTCGATCATCACGCTAAGCCTGGCAAATCCGATCACTCAAATTCGGTTCTAACCTCAGGCTAGCTGTCACACAATCACTGTCATCATCAGAAGGGATCTCATCACTACTGAGGCTCACAACTGCTCTTGCAGCTCACGCTCCCAGACCATCATATGTAATACCATCCCGAGGCTCTTTCTGCTCAAGGCATTAGCCATTACATTAGCCTTTCCTGGGTGGTACAATGTTCACAATCATAATCCTTAAAAGCTCTAACCCTCATGGTTATCTCATTTTCCTACTCTTTCTGTGAAAACAGATACTCGAGGCTTTTACGATTAGTGCATATCCAAAATGTCTCACCGTATAAGTGGTGGCGCCATACTTTCAGTGTAAATGCTAAGGCTGCCAGCTCTAAACCATGGGTCGGATAGTTTCTCTCATGGTCTTTGAACTAATTGGATCCATAAACGACTATCTTTCCATTTTACATCAATACACAGTCCAATCCTTATTTGGAGGTATCCATATACATTGAAAACTCTTGAGCTGTTGGTTATGGTGAGAATACTTACGGTGGTCAGTTCATTACTTCAATATACCAAAACTCACCGAAGCCATTTACATTCTTATCATAGCACTCGTACGAAATCTTTTTCCAAATGAGATGTGTCAACTGAGCAGCCCATTTCAAGAAACTCATAACACCTTGTCTGTAAGACAGTTTCCTATTGCTACTCATGCTCTTCCCTGGACTTCGAATACATCAAAATATCATCACTAAATATGACAACCAATCGGTCCAGGTAAGGTTTAAATACCTTTTCGTAGTAGAGTTCCACTCAATATTCAATCACCAATATCCTTGACCTTTATACGCATAAACGTATAATGTCATTTCGAAATCGCTTCTGTTCGGGATACTAACTCACGTCATATCCTTTTTCTTAAATTAACAGCTTTCATAAAATTTTAATTTTTTAAACCTTCATGATTAATGAATTTCTATATCATTTTATCGTACCAATAAAGGTACCCAAATTTAATGTATATATTTCATGACTGTCGATTTTTTAATTTATAGCTTATGTATGCGCTTATCGACGCTGTCAAGTCTTTAAGCAGGGAAGTATTTTGAAATACCGTTATTAAACCTCAGACTTGACTACATACCGTTTAATCCAAATTACTTTGCATATCAAGGACATCCTTACCTTGCATACGTCTCTTATTCCAATATATCTCCTTTAATATATCACTTATGACAAACTCTTTCCTTACTTGTCAAACTTACACTACCTATACCCTTATTCAGTTAGTGAAAATCAGCTAACTATCATCCTCTTGTCTATGGTACAGGCTTCACATTTTTCGCTAGCTTATAAGCAACCGAAGGCGGTATGAATAAATGCATGGCACCAGGATCAATTAAAATAATTATTTCATTATTCACAATCAGTGTGGTATCTTCCACCACATCCTATGAAACATCAATAGTGTCTTGGTCCAAGGCATACAGTCGCCCTCATCCAACGTCTTATTTCCATGGTAACTACCACACATCTTACACTGCTTACACTGCTACTCTGTTCCGTAGCATGCCGGGGTCCTCAAATCACAATACCCCTCATAAGTGTTGTATTTGGATACATTGGGGCCTATAAATCAACTTACCCCGTGATTTATCAACTCTAATCTTTTACCAAACTACCTTTTTCTGTTCTGACATCTTTGTCATTCTTTATTCTCTTTTTATCTCTATTTGGCCCTTACTACCTTTCCCAATCTCAGAGGCGTGCAACTCATGATCTTATTCACACAACTATAGTCCGCGCACTGCCGCAACATAGGTAGTGATATCTAACGGCCTAATCGAACTCTAATTGACAATCTGAGTCCTTCCATGTACTTTCAAACATCTTGACTCTCACTGTTCATCGTGTCCGGGTCACATCTGCCCAGGAATATAAATCGAGTTTCATACTCGTTAATCAATCCGTTCCTCTGGGTCAAAGTAAAAAAAAAATATCATCTGTAATTTCTTTAAACAATGTTCGGGATATTCTGTCTCCCGAATACATCACGAATTATTTCTCATGTCCATTTTGGACGTCTAACTCTTCAAATGGGTCGAGCGAACTTCAATTAATGCTCCAACTCGGCCTCAAATCTCATACATATCCTGAGCAATTAGCTCGTAAAATATTCTCCACACTCCGCTCCAACCTCGCGAAGCGTATCTCAATACTATCTGATCTCTCTGTCAGACTCTGTCTGATCTCTCTATCAAACTCTGTCCGATCTCTTTGTCGGACTCTGTGGGACATGCTCAATATCAGCCTTCACGTCAATCTCATCTTGAGTCTCATGTGGCGACTCAGTACAACTCTCGGGCTTACCTCAACGACCTTGAGCTCATGTACTCGCCTCTCAACCATAGCGGCTATCAGTTAATAAGTTTATTCTTGCGTTTAAAAATCAAATTCTTAACTGCACTTCCATCTCGATATACACAATTGTATCCAAACAATGCACAGTACATGGGGATGTAAACTTCCTTAACCACTAACACCGACTCATATCAGGCCAACTTAAGCTCTGATACCATTAAACCTGTCACGACCCAAAGTACCTAAAAATCAGAGTAAATTTTTCGCTTTTTCATTTATTATTTAATTCTTACCTTTCTCTCGTCATGACCATCCTACAAACAGTTGGGCTATGATTCGGTGTTAGTTACCTCACACTATTTACCATTTCATTCCCATAATCATAAATCAGAGTTTACTATCTTTTTGACTTTAAATAAATACATACTCAATGGTATTTACATGACTCTACATCCTCGATATAATATACGTTTACAGTACTGTGCATTACATATTTAGATACAAAATCATACCAATGTGTATACTTGTCTCTCGATGGGAAGCAGCGGATACCAAGCATGCAAGTCCTTAGCCGCTCAATAACTATTTCAAGTGCTCTGAAAAGATGGGAAAATAAGGGGGTGAGCAAACCACACGCTCAGTAAGGCAATTATGCAAGTAAGTAGATAGCTCCACTATCTACATGCTCATAATGCCATGCCCTTAAATCCATTTCTTTTCATTAAAATCATCAAGCACAAAGTCATGCATATTCAATGCCATAGTTCATCCAAAACTATTTGTGTATATACAAATCATGTAATTCATGCATTCAAAGCATTTCATGTGACATCATTAAATCATACTAAGCATGAATTTAATCAAGATTATGCAGTCTTTCATGTCATGTATGACAAATCATGGATTTCAATTGAAAGCATGGAAAACTTCACATGCTACTGCATTTAAATCATTACATTAAAACTACAATAAAAACTAACCCTTCCGGGTCAATCAACTCATGTAGTTCCATTTCAAACTCATAAAACAATTCGTTAAAATTTCATTATAAAACCTCGGTTATAAAACCCCCTTCTTTTAGGGTCACATATCATAAAATCATATGAAATCATAAATTCATCAAATCGGGGGCCTGACCCCTCCTTCGGGTCTACCCTAGTCTAACAGACCATAAGTTATATCATGTGAGACAATCAGGTAATTATCAGTAACATCGAGGACTATGGCCATATCCTAGTGATCCCTGGCAACACGGTACCTAGTGTGCGGGGTATCACACCTAAAACGGGAGGTGGGTCATCCTACCCGCCAGAACAGCATAACACCAGGATTGCGAGGGCAAGGCTTGCTGCCTCATGGCTAATGCCACTCCACTCCAACAATCACCACGGTACAGCGTACTCCGCGTGACATACACGGTACAACGTACTCCGTGGACCCAAGCTCAATCAGGGGTGCCTGCAATAGGTCTTATCCACCCAAATCATCTCTGTCTCAAAATGCACGTGTGAGCATATCATCTCACTGTGACACAGTCTACATGAGGCTCCAACACGGCTATATGCATGTCATATAAATCCATGTGCGAGCGAAGCTCAAGCACGGCTCCATGCATATTCATGATATCAGAAAATCTCGTGCGAGCGAAGCTCCAGCACGGTTTCATAAAAATCAGTAAAATCTGCGTACGAGCAGCGCTCCAATACGACTTAAACTGATTATACATTCAAGTAAAATCCACGTACGAGCAATGCTCTAATACGGATATGTATAAAACTCTGTGAAAACCTCGTACGGGAAAAACTCCAGTACGATTTTAAAATGAATTATAAAACCATACAAAACTTTGTGCGAGCAATGCTCCAGCACAAATGAATGCTCAAGTAAATCAAATCTCATGTGAGTTACACTCCAGCACGGCTTTATGCATAATTAAATCAAATCTCGTGCGAGATTCACTCCAGCACGACTTTATGCAATATCAAATCAAAACAGGATGCGAGTTAAGCTCCAGCATCTCTCATGCATGTCAAATCATTTAAAGTAGTGCGAGCAATCGCTCCAGCACTATTTTATGCATACCACGTCAAAACAAATCAAAACATGTCAAAACATGTCAAAACAGAGTGCGAACTAGGCTCAAGCAGCTCTCATTTCACAATATTAAAAATCAGTGCGAGCACCATGCTCTAGCACATTTCATGCATATGATGTCACATAAGTCGATGCGAGCAAGCGCTCAAGCACAGTTATGCACATTCACAAACGCAGATATAGTGCGAACTACGTGTCGGCACTATCTGTTTCCATATAAACTTGATAGTTGGCCGTTTTCAAAAGAAATTTCCATTTAAATATTAATAACACCTACGTAGTGTTATTTTACGTAATTATATAATTTCTGGCCAATCTATCGATTTGCTTTGCTTAAAAACCAAGAAATTCCTTAAACCATAAATTTCCTTAAATCATGCATTTCATGCATGTCATGCTTTCACCATCCTTAGGTGAACTTCCCTCAATAGGGGTAAAATAGACTTTTCACCTATTTTGATCCTTAAAATCATTTAAACCACTTTTAGGATCATTATACAATATCAATGTATACATACATATTCAGTGTACAGAAAAATTATTAAAATACGCGTAGCTACCTCTAGCTACTCACATAATTCTCTTACCTCATTTTTTCGTACAGTCTGACCTTTCCACTGATGACTCGTCACGCAGTCCGATTTGCTCCGAATCCAAATCAAATCTTCGGCACTGCGGATAAATGTTCATCAGGTCAAATACAATACTATTAATTGTATCTCGTATTTTTTTGGACTTAATTTAAATCATTGGGCCCGTTTACCCATATTGGGCCCGATTGCACCATAATGGGCCTTAATCGGCCTTAAGCCCATTTACCACAATTTATCGAGGCCTATGGGGCTCATTGGGCCCATCAGTAATTTATTTAACCTCGTTCTAAATTCTCAGACAGCTTAGGAATTATTTACGACAATTTATCCAATTTTTCAGAATCTAATTCATTTAAGCGAAAATTAAATCCGTAATTCATCAACACGCATAACGATGTAAATTGTCGTAAATAAGGGTTACTTACCCGTGATTCCATGATGGTATGTGAATCGAGGCTGTCTCGAGCTCTCGGTTGATTCCAATTGTTGAGCTACACAATTAAATATATTTTCGGGTAAACTTTCAGTCGATTATTTATCAAAATAAATATTCCAAAAATTAAATCAGTCAATTTGATCGCTTACTGACTTACCCGAAGCTCGTTTGCATCAAAGGAATTTTCCCCAATTTTTTCTCTTTTTCTTTTTCCCTTTTTCTTCCTTTTTTTCCCTCTCTTTTTGGCTGAACCGGTCCGGTCCGGTTCAACCCGGTTCGGACCGCCGGTTCAGCTCGGTCCGGTTCGACCGGTTCAGTCCGATTCGATCGGTTCAGGGAACTTTTGGTCGTGTCGGGGCCGTTCGGCCGGTTCCCGGCATGATTCCACCGCCGTTCGGTGCGCCATGGCCTGGGCTTCCTAAATCGAGCCTTGGCTGGGGTTGAATTGGCGCCATCGCAGGCGAATCGACATTTCTTCCCCGCGGCTTCCTCCTCCATTTTCGACGTGCTCCGACGTTCTCGGCGCGCGTGCCGACGCCTGGTGGTTTCGTCGACCTTCACCGACCCTCGCCTGGGGTCCTTAGCCGCCGGTGGTGGCTCGCCGGTGGATTCCTCTTCCTCGGGTTGTTTCGCGGGTTTCCTCTCCATTTTCGCTTCTGTTTCGCATTTTCCTCTCTGTTTCAGACTTTTCCTTTTTTTTTTTTTACATTTTAGTTATTTATTTATAATTTATTTTTTATATTATTTTATTCAATTAAAATATATTAAAATTGCCAAAATATCTTCAAAAATTATTATTTAATTCATTTAATATATAAATGAATTTATCAGTCCAATTTTACCTTTTCGGTATATTTTTCGATTATTTTCGAGATTATTTTTCGATACGAAAATTCTGGTTTATCCCAATAAATTCATATCTTGATCAATTTAACCCGAAATTTAATTATTTCTTCATCATTGATCAAGATTTCTCATTCTCATATTTTTAATTAAATTTTCTTGTCCCGATTAATACCGAATTTTGGTCTTTTGACCATTTTACCCTTACATGTGTTCGGGAATACCATTTCAATCCTTTTGCATTTTTAAATGCACTTGAAAATATCGGGTCTTACAAGATCGATCTAAAAATGTTTCTATAAACAAAAGATCGATCTCCTTAAGGAGCAGATCGATCTCATGAGGTAATTAAGAGATCGATCTCACTGCACAACAGATCGATCTCCTAGGTATAAAATTACCCCAAAACGTTCTCAAATTCAAAGAGAGAACGATCTCATCAAGGACCAGATCGATCTCCTACCTTCGACCTATATAAGGACCCCTGTGTTTTTTGGAAATTCATTCTCCCTCTCTCTTCAGAAACCAAAATACCTAGCTTTCTCTCTCTTCCAAATCCCCCATTTTCTTTTGAATCAAAGGTTATGGCAAGAAGGAAAGTTATTCCTCATCCAAAGCAGAGCAACATACTTGAAAATCGAAGGACGAATTGAATCGAGTTGTGAATAGAGCTCTCCATAAGTTTTGGGTAAATGTCTAAGCTATAATCTTTGATATTGAGGTGATTTTTGTGATTGTGACTATGGGTGTTTTGATAAAATAGCTAGGAAATAATTAGAGTTGATGAAATCGTGATTTTGTGGGAATGGTGATGATATTGTGCAATTTGTGGTAATTTTGGGATTTTCGCTATAAATTGGAATCGAGACAATGAGGTGATTTTGGCATGGATATTATGTATAAAAAATGTAGGATTTGAAATGTAGTGGATGAGAATGTGGATTAGGATAGGAATATGAGAAAAATAAGGTTTGTAGTATTTAACAAGAATATGAGCAAATATGTGCTCGATGATATGATTGAGATGAATTATTGATGTTTTAACATCATTTGGATAGCCCAGGAGTTCTAGAGAGGAATATGTGGCTAGTCCGTCGTTTTGGGGAACGATTGCACTATACGAGGTGCAACGAGGTAAGGGAAACTTAAACTCACTTGTGTATGCGATTTTGTGATGATATTGTATCATGAAATGTGATTTGAGAAAACAAGCATGTTTTTATGAGTTGAGAATAAGTTATTGCACATAATTTTATAGCCGATTAGGGCCCAATTTGTATGAGTTGTAAACTAAATGCGAATTTGTTTTACAACCATTTTGAGTTTAAAAAAAGTGAAAAGTGATTTGGGCTCTACGTTAAGGCATACTAAGATTTGAGAAATGTGTGTGTGGTTTTACCGATTTGAGCTTGCTTTTGACATGTCTTGTGTTGAGTACAAAACGGTTTTGAGAAGAGTTTTATGAGATAGACCATTATGAGCGCTACGTGAAGGCAAAACGATTTTATTTGATAATGGCTATTACTGAGACTTAGGCGTTTCATGTTGAATACACATCGCGCTTTGCTCTTGTAGCATGTAAGGTCGGGCCATGCTCTAGCAGTACATAAGACCGATTCCTCCGTTCTGGAAACGTGAGATGACCCCGCTCCGTGGCAGCAATAGGTGGCATTGCTCTGATAGCATGTAAGACCGGGTCGTGCTTTGATAGCATGTAAGATCGGGCTGTGCTTTGATAGCATGTAACACCGACGGTTGTACAACTCTGATCAAGTCTACAGCGAACCATGGTCGTGGGTGTATTATTGTCGACGAAATCCCTCGATTGGGGATGTCCATCTAGGGGACGAGTTCAATCGTTTTGATGTGCCATGACAAGTTTTTATATGAATTTTATTTGCCTATTCTCATTTTACACTTGAGATTGTGTTTGGTGGCTGCCCCACGTGCATTACTATTACGGTGATTTTTATCACGTTTTATGAGAAAAGCCATTATTGCATCCTGTTTTCTACATGCTTGTAACTGTGGTTTTATATTAAACTAATTATTATCATGTTTCTACATGAGATTTGAGAAATGAGTTGAGATAATGTATTGATGATTCATGCTACACTTTTCTACCGAGTTTATTAGGTTTCCACCCACAAAACAAAATCATTGTGTTGTGCAAATCATTCTTTTATAAATGAGTCATTTAACTCCTTACTGAGCGATTTAGAAGCTCACCCTGTTTTATCTCCCGTCAGATTTCTTCAAGTGAAGATAGTTTTCCTGCGATGTTCGGAGTAGTGGCTAGTGGAGGACTTGAGCTCCAGCCATATATTGTACTTTGAGGTATATTTTAATATTTCATGTACCCAGACTAATATTGTATTTACAGACACTTGATGAACAGTGATGTATGAATGTAATATATAGATGTTCGATAATGAGATCCTGAGGTGTAAATTATAATTTATATATGATGATACATGACACTGCACAGAAATGCACCTAGAATTGTGAAATGATGTAAATAAATTTTAAATTTGCCCTGTTTTTTACGTTTTTTGGGGCGTCACAGAGTTTTCTTGGTATTAGAGCTTAGGGTGTTTAGTATTGTCAGTGTCGGTCAAGTGAAATAAAATAATTCCCAAGTGTCTATATAAGTCTGGTCATTGACTGAAATTGAGGATTGAGATTTCAATCGAAG
This sequence comes from Firmiana major, assembly GCA_033439115.1. Classification (NCBI taxonomy): domain Eukaryota; kingdom Viridiplantae; phylum Streptophyta; class Magnoliopsida; order Malvales; family Malvaceae; genus Firmiana; species Firmiana major. The sequence continues at coordinate 67,211,523 of CM065901.1, read as the reverse complement.
TTAATGTGTATGTGCAGGAAACATATTGAGATTGAGAATGAGTGGACGACGAGGTCGTTCGAAGAGGCAAGCAGAGTCACCTCCGCCACTTGCCCCACAACCAGAGAGTCCTAACTCTCGATTTAACTGGATTGACCATGATGTGGGTAAGGTTTTGAGCAATTGGCAGTACTATTCACGTAACATTTTGGAGTTAATGCCTTGGGTACTACTCCTACACCACCACAAGGACCTCCCGTGCCCCTGGTACAGATGGACGTGGTGCCTCCCATCACTTAGCCTGATGACAGAAGATGGTCTGACTGAATGACTTCTTGAAAATGAATCTGCCTGCATTTAAGGGAAAAAGGATCCTGCAGAGGCTGAGGAGTGGCTGACTGAGTTGAGAGTCATAGTTGACTATTTGGGATGCATAGTTACTGAGCGGGTTAGTATGGGCTCATATATGTTGAAAGGGATAGCTCAAGATTGGTGGGGTACTACTCAGGGTATCCTGATGTCCAGCCAAGATGTGATTAGCTGGGACGAGTTTCAGATGGCATTTAGAGCCCAATATGTACCACGAGCTGCTCAAAGAAGGAAGTTGGCAGAGTTTTTTAATCTGCTACAAGGCGATATGTCTGTGGATGATTATGAGAGCCGATTTACCGCTCTATTGAGGTATGATCCAGAGACGTTCAAATATGAAGAGCCCTGCACAGAAAGGTTTGTGTATGGACTGAAGCCCATCATCAGAGATCGATTGATAGGGCTATGTATTACTGATTTTGGAGATGCTCTGAGACAAGCACAAGAGATTGAGAGGGGAATCGAAATTGTACAATCCCAGAATGAGTTCAGTGTAGTGACTCGAGATAAGGGCAAGACACCAATGATTTCCTAAGCAGATGTTCGGAGAGGTTCCTTCAGAAAAGGAAGGATTGAGGTACAGAAGGGCATATTGGAGATACCCAAAGCTTATCCTATCATCAGGGAGACCCCTCGAGATGTCAGGCCTGAGATAAGAGTTTGTAGAAATTGTGTCCGATCGCATGAGGAAAGTTATACTGGGTTGATCCATGGATGTTTTAGATGTTCAGACATGGGTCACAGAGTAAAAGACTACCCTCAATCTCATAGACCACTTGCTCCGGAGCCTACTAGAAAGCAGCCTCAGAGAGTGAATCCCTCGACACGGGCCGCTGCAAAGAAGCCCGTTACAGTAGGTCGTGTGTTTGCTGTAGATAAAGAAACAACAAACACTTATGCAGAAACTATAAGAGGTACACTCTCTGTCTATAATCATAAGGCTCATGTGTTGATTGATTCAGGGTCCACGCATTCGTTTATTTTTGAGCATTTTGCATGTAGATTAAATTTGAAGTTTGAACCTCTAGAGTATGTACTACATGTAAATACCCCTATACGTGAGTCCTAGAGAACCGATTTAATCTGTAGAGGGTGTGAAATAAATGTGGGAGACAGAGTGATGTTAGCAGATCTAATGATGCTAAATATACATGGATTTGATGTAATTTTGGGAATGGATTGGCTAGCAACCAATCGAGTGAGTTTAGACTGCTACACTAAGATTATAACTTTCTCCTTACCTGAACCTTACAGTGTACGTTTGAAATATAGAGGAAATAAATGTGTGGAATTTTTGTAAGCAAATGGAAATTTTGATGTTGCTTTTGAGAGTACTAAATAAGATTGTTCATTTGAAGGTTATGAAACACTCATCTCAGATGATAAGCGGGAACATCCGAGGATTAAGGATATACCTGTGGTGTGTGAATTTCTGGATCCCAGATGAGTTGACAGGTTTACCACTAGAAAGAGAGCTGGAGTTTACCATTGGATCAATGATTTATTAGACCTAGTGTCTCACTGTGGGGAGCACCAGTGTTATTCGTGAGGAAGAAGGATGATAGTCTCAGATTATGCATAGACTACTGACTATTGAATAAAGCCACGGTGAAGAATAAATACTGACACGCCCAAAGGGTATTACCGCAAGTGCACGGGTTGTACAAGTAATAATGGGATTTGAGTCCTGAGTTATCGTCCCACAGAGAAGTTGACTAGCCTAATTAAGTACCGGTTAATCTTACCCTAAGTATATCCTAGCAAATTATGAAATTAAAGGGAGTGATCTACATAGCTAGAATTAAAAATACTGAAAGCAATAAAATAATAAAAGCTATAAAATAAAGAAATTAAAACCGAGAAAAATTACTTACAATGCTCCACGCAATTAAAATCAAAAACCTACAAAAGAAATAAAAACAGTTAAAATTGATTAACGTAAGTAAAATAAAATGCAATTATGAAAATAACAAAGCAAGATTAATTAAACTAAAACTAAACTAACTTAAAATGCAATTAAACTACTTAATCAAAATGCAATTTAAACTAAACTAAAGCTTAATGAAAATAAAATCCTAGGAAATTAAGAAAATAACTATAAAACTACATATCTAAAATATTAACTCTAAACTAATCCTAACTATATCTACTTACTAATTTAATAATAAAATTTAACTAATGCATGTAAGAAGTTTAATCTAACTTAACAAATGCATGATAAAAATAAAAATAAGCTAAGGACATAATTAAATCTACTTCATGAACTAATCAAGAAAAATTGATTATTGTGCATAAGGTAATTGCCAAACAAGCCTTAAGCATTTTTAAACCATATAATTATCCCTCCAAATACTATTCACATGTCTTCCAAATCATGCTTATTTCCAGACTTTCACAATTTTGGCAACTGGCTCTCGGCACTCTGCTTTTGCTGTTTTTGGTATGTCTCGGTTCCAAGTCACGGGTTACCCTCGGTTTTGCTGTGTTCTGTTGTGTCCTGCTGCCAGGTCTGTCTCAGTTCCAGCTACTCTCATTCTGCTTCTCGGTTTTGGTTTCTGCTCATGCGCTGGTTCTTGCTACACGGGGTGCTGCTCCAGTTGTGCTGTCCTGCTTCTGCTGCATTGTGATGTCTGTGAACTTCTGCACCAGCTATTATTTGTGCTGCATTAAGGCTGCCTCCCTACATCTAGCTATTGTTGCACGATTTTATGATACATGGGTCCTTAACAGACTTCATATTGTTTCCATTCCTAGATGCTGCAGATGCTGTGTCCAGTTGCTGTTCCAAGTGCTCCATAATCAGCTCTCGGTTCTGCTTTGTCCTGCTGCCCCAAGTGCTACAGGCTACTCTAGATTTCCTCGGTCTCGATTCCTGCTAGCAGTAACGTGCTCCTATCTTCTTCAATTTGACAGCAGCCCCAATGCTCCATCATGCATCAACTGTCGGTTCAACACATTGATTCTTTTCCTTCTAAATTACATCTAACCAGAGGGGATGCAGTGGAAACATGTATAACATCAGAGGGTGAGGAAGGCTGTGAAATAGAATAAGGTATAGATGAAGAAGTGCCTAGCTTGGATTCTTTTACAGCCTGATCCTGATGTTCCCGCTCTTTCTGAGCTGCTTCGTTAGAACTTATGGATTCTTCAACTATGTACTATTCAGGTTAGGACTTGACTTGTGGCTCATCTAGCTCTCTACCACTCCTAAGGGTGATAGATCTAACATGTTCCTTACCCTCCCTTTACTTAATAGGGTTAACTTCAGTGTTACTAGGAAGGGTCCCTTGAGGACATTGGCTAAGAGCATTTGCTATTTGTCCCACCTAAACCTCTAAGTTCTTAATTGAAGTAGCTTGATTTTATAAGATCGTTGATTACATCTCTTTTAATGTAGGCTTCTTCTCAGCTGTTGGTGCATGGTAGAGTTGGGGCTGCATAAGTGGTGGTGGTGGTGGTTGATGGAAGTGAGATGGATGATGCTGAAATTGTGGTGGGGATGGTTGATGAGGCGAATGAAATGGAAATTGTGGCTGTGGTGGTACCTAAATCGGTGGAGCTTGAAAACTAGGGGGTTATACAGATCTAGAGTTAGAAGGTTGCCCTTGGTTTTGGCTCTAGGAGAAGTTATGATAGTTCCTCCACCCTGGGTTGTAGGTGTTTGAAAAATGGTTGTTCTGTTACGTTTGAGAAGGGGCAACATACTGAATCGATTCTAAGTTGAGCGGACACCTATCTACAGAGTGGGTACCACTACACAGCTTACAGGAAAGAAAAGGACTTTATATAGAATACACAGGGTTAGGACTAGTGGGAGGATTATGTTGGGTACTTAGCGACTCTACCTTTTTCGTAAGATTAGCGATTTGAGAGGTCAAGGTAGACAGTGTGTCGAGCTCATAAATACTCGTCGAATTCTTTGGCTTGTAAGTCTGTTGTAGAAGGTCTGGACTTGCAACCACAAAGGTAGACCATGATGAGGGCACTTCCTAAGAAGCCCCTTTATCGTTCCCATGCTTCGTAAAGAGATTCAGAGTCGTACTGGGTAAAGGAAGATATATTACTACGGAGTTGGGCCATTTTAGAGGGAGGGAAAAAGTTTGATAGAAATTGATGGGCTAACTCGTCCCATGTAGAAATGGATCCTGAAGGCAGGGAGGTTAACTAGTGTCTTGCCCTATCCCTAAGTGAGAAGGGGAATAGTCTAAGCCTAAGCGCATCATCAGACAATCCATTGTATTTAAACGTGTTGCACAAGTCCAAGAATTGCCCAAGGTGAGCATGTGGGTCATCGTGTGGAATCCCACTGAACTGTAAAGAAGTTTGGATCATCTAAAGGATTGCAGGCTTAATTTCGAAATTGTTCGCAGGGACAGCTGGTGGCCTAATGTCGGAATAATAACCTCCAATAGTCGACATTGCATGATCTCCTACGATCTTAATTTCCCTATTTTCTGTCATGATGCTTTGCAGCGGAGCTATAAATTCCCTAGAATCCTTTTGAATTTTTCTAAGAGTGCATTCGATTTTAGGATCTAGAGGAAAGCAATCAAAACTTCTGGCTCTACGCATGCAATCATCGAAAAGTCTTTAGAAATTTTTTTTGAATTTTTTGAATTTTTTTTATTTTAATTTTTCAATTAACTAATCTAGATTGAACTTCTAAATATTTACAAGCTAGAATTACACCTAAGCATAATTTCACCGATATTAACCAATGACTAATTAAAACTTCCTCGGCAACGGCGCCAAAAACTTAACATGCTCAAAGGGTATTACCGTAAGTGCACGGGTCGTACAAATAATAATGAGATTTGAGTCCTAAGTTATCGTCCCACAGAGAAGTTGACTACCCTAATTAAGTACCGGTTAATCTTACCCTAAATATATCCTAGGAAATTATGAAATTAAAGGGAGTGATCTACATAGCTAGAATTAAAAATACTGAAAGCAATAAAATAATAAAAGCTATAAAATAAAGAAATTAAAACCGAGCAAAATTACTTACAGTGCTCCACGCAATTAAAATCAAAAACCTACAAAAGAAATTAAATTAGTTAAAATTGATTAACATAAGTAAAATAAAATGCAATTATGAAAATAACAAAGCAAGATTAATTAAACTAAAACTAAACTAACTTAAAATGCAATTAAACTACTTAATCAAAATGCAATTTAAACTAAATTAAAGCTTAATGAAAATCAAATCCTACGAAATTAAGAAAATAACTATAAAACTATATATCTAAAATATTAACTCTAAACTAATCCTAACTATATCTACTTACTAATTTAATAATAAAATTTAACTAATGCATGTAAGAAGTTTAATCTAACTTAACTAATGCATGATAAAAAAAATATAAGCTAAGGACATAATTAAATCTACTTCATGAACTAATCAAGCAAAATTGATTATTGTGCATAAGGTAATTGCCAAACAAGCCTTAAGCATTTTTAAACCATATAATTATCCCTCTAGACACTATTCATGTGTCTTCCAAATCATGCTTATTTCCAGACTTTCAGAATTTTGGCAACTGGCTCTCGGCACTCTACTTTTGCTGTTTCTAGTGTGTCTCGGTTCCAGGTCACTGGTTGCCCTCAGTTTTGCTGTGTTCTGTTGTGTCATGCTGCCAGGTCTGTCTCGGTTCCAGCTACTCTCATTCTGCTTCTCGGTTCTGGTTTCTGCTCATGTACTGGTTCCTGCTACACGGGGTGCTGCTCCAGTTATGTTGTCCTGCTTCTGCTGTATTGTGATGTCCGTGAACTTCTACACCAGCTTTTGTTTGTGCTGCATCCAGGCTACCTCCCTACATCCAGCTGTTGTTGCATGATTTTATGATACACGGGTCCTCAACAGACTGCATATTGTTTCCATTCCCAGATGCTGTAGATGCTGTGTCTAGTTGCTGTTCCAAGTGCTCCATAATCAGCTCTTGGTTCTGTTTTGTCCTGCTACCCCAAGTCCTCCAGGCTACTCTAGATTTCCTCGGTCTCGATTCCCTCTAGCAGTAACGTGCTCCTATCTTCTTTAATTTGACAGCAGCCCCAAGTGCTCCATCATGCATCAACTGCCGGTTTAACACATTGATTCTTTTCCTTCTATGCTCAGCAAAGCAGACCAGTAAACATTACAAGAATACAAGTTAAAGCAGTAAATGAAGACCTAAAGTAGACTTAAAATAACTGAACTATAAACTAAACCAATTAAAGAAGATGAACAGTAAAGGAAACACAAAACAGAGGAGAACAGAGGAGAGCTCCCAGTTTCCAGGCGTGCTGCTGTCCTCTCGGATTGCTTGCTACCGTTACCCTCTCGGGTTTGCATGAACAAGGTGTGAATAGCTAAGACACTAAACTCACCACAACTTTGAGTAATGATGACAACTAACGAAAAGAAAGAAAACAAGAAAACTACATGGGAAGCAAACCGAGAATAAAAAAAAACAAAACAAAAACAAAACTTGAAAATGAAGGAAAAATCGAGAGCTACCACTATGAAGAATTATGCATATTAAAACTTGAAAACAAAGGAGTTGAATATAACCAAACCGATAAAAGCAAATGAAAATGATGTTGATTGCTATCAAATAGAGATTATCCAAGTCTAGAAAAATGAATAACATAAAAACGGTATGAAAAGGAAGCTAACGGAAAACAGGAAAATAAATCTTCAAAATGTAATCTAAAGACTAAACTACTTTAAACTACATTACATTATACTACTCCTACTCCTAGAACTAAATGACATCTACTTCTACTCTTAAAATTACATAACATTTTCAATTGTCATCTTTCCTATTTATAAACACACTAGGGGTAAAATGGTAATTTCCACATCCTTGATGAGTTGGCATTTTTTTGGCCACTTGTCTTCACACCATTGGCTCCTTGAAAAGATATTTCCATGTCATCGATCTTCTTATCCAATTGGATGTACTAGGTGGCATGACTCGTGTTGTCCGCGTGGCTCAATCTCGATTTTAGCCCAATTTCGATCCATTTTCTACCGAAATATTCAAAATTGATCTAGATTTAATTTATCTACAAACATGAGAATTTTAATTAAATAAAGGGGATAATTGACAAAATAAATTGGGGATTTAAATAATTAATTAGGAAATTAAGCATAAATAATTCTATAAATATACAATTATCAAATACCCATTGCCTAGGATTGATGACCTACTTGATCAGCTGAGAGGGGCTTTAGTCTTCTCTAAGATTGATTTGAGATCGGGCTATCACCAATTGAGGATTAAGGAACAAGATATTCCAAAGACGACCTTCAGGACAAGGTATGGCCAGTATGAATTTCTAGTGATGCCCTTTGGATTGATGAATGCCCCTGCAGCCTTTATGAGGTTAATGAACGAAGTGTTCAGAGACTATCTAGATAAGTTTGTGATAGACTTTATTGATGATATCCTGGGGTACTCTCGGTCTTATGAGTAACACGCAAAGCACTTGTGGTTAGTACTTCAGATACTTCAAGATAAGCAATTATATGGAAAGCTTAGTCAGTGTGAGTTTTAGCTAGATCGGATAGCTTTCCTTGGTCATTTAGTTTCAGAGGAAAGAGTATCAGTTGATCCAATTAAAGTAGAGGCTGTGCTTAATTGGGAAAGACCGAAGACAGTTACAGAAGTACGAAGTTTTCTTGGTTTGGCAGGGTATTACAGAAGATTTGTTTAGGGAGTTTCCAGGATTGTCGCTCCTTTAACTAATCTCGCGCGTAAGGAGACTTCGTTCATATGGATTGATCAATGTGAGCTCAAATTTCAGGAATTAAAGAGGATATTAACGACGGCACCTATGTTGACTATCCCTAAGGGATCAAGAGGATTTTCTGTGTATAGTGATGCTTCCCATCAAGGATTGGGGTGTGTGCTCATGCAGCATGGGAGAGTGGTCACCTATGGATCGTGACAATTAAGAGATCATGAGTGGAATTACCCCACACATAATTTGGAGTTAGCTGCCGTGGTGTTTGTCTTGAAGATCTGGTGGCACTAATTATATAGGGAAAGATTTCCAATCTTCACTGACCATAAGAGTTTAAGGTATCTGTTTGAAAAGAGATGGATGGAACTCTTTAAGGATTATGACTGGGAGATTCTGTACCATCCGGGAAAGGCAAACGTTGTTGCTGATGCCCTGAGTAGGAAGAGTATGATATCTAATATGATGATCAGGGAATGGGATTTATTGGAGCTGTTCATTGAACTCCGGATCAAAGTTAAAGAGTTAGAGACTAGATCATGGATCAGATTAGAATTGGGCAGCGTGATAATTAGAGGTTGATCAATGTGGCTAGCCAAGCCGAACAAACTTTGCAGTCGGATCTCATAGTTAGTGAGGATGGATTCTTGAGATTCAGAGGATGAATTTGTGTACCAGACAATGATACCCGAAAAAGACATATATTGAGAGAATCCCACTGCTTGCCATACACCATGCACCTAAGGAGTACTAAAATGTACCGAGATTTGAGAAAGGTATATTGGTAGAGTGCTATGGAGTGAGACTTGGCAAATTTTATGGCCAGATGTTTAGTGTGCCAGCAAGTGAAAGCTGAGTATCGAAAGCCCAGAGGATTATTGCAGCTTTTACCTGTGCCTACATGGAAATGGGAGCATGTCACCATGGACTTTATTATGGGTTTACCGAGGACCCGAAGGGGTCGCAATGCGATATGGGTCATTGTGGATAGACTGATGAAAAGTGTCCACTTCCTTGCCATAAAGAGCACTGATACTGTGGATGCCTTAGTTGAGTTATATGTCAGCGAGATAGCTAGATTACATGGGGCTCCAGTGAGTGTTACTTTTAACAGAGATTCTCGATTTACTTCCAGATTTTAGACCCAGTTTCAAAACTCTATGGGATCCCATTGAGTTTTAGTACCGCCTATTATCCTCAGACAGATGGTCAGTGAGAGAGGACTATTCAGACCCTGGAGGATATGTTGAAGGCATGTACGATGGATTTTAAGAGATCATAGGATGATCACCTGCCCCTAGTAGAGTTTGCGTACAATAATAGCTATCATGCGAGTATTGGAATGACACCTTATGAGGCTCTATATTGTAGGAGCTGTAGATCCCTTGTAGCATGGGAAGAAGTGGGTGGCAGAAAGATAAATGCTCCCGAGCATTTTGAACAGGCTGTACAGAGTGTGAAACTCATATGTGAGAGGTTACGGGCTGCACAGAGTAGACAGAAAAGCTACACGGATGTACGTAGATGGCCACTCAAGTTTGATGTTGGTGATGCAGTATTTCTGAAGATATCATTGAGCAAGAGTATCACGAGATTTAGAAAGAAAGGGAAGTTGAGTCCTCGATACATTGGACCATCCGAGATTCTTGAGAGAATGAGAGAGGTAGCCTACATGTTGGCATTACACCCACAGATGTCCGGAATACATAACGTCTTTCATGTATCTTTGTTGAGGAAGTACCACTTGGACCATTCTCATGTCATAGAGTATGAAGAGATGGACATACAAGAGGACATGAGCTACACTGAGGAACCCGTCCAGATTCTCGATAGAAAAGAGAAAGTACTTAGGACCAAAAGCTCCCCATTAGTGAAAGTTTTGTTGAAACATCACTCAAAAAGAGGCAACCTGGGAATTGGAAAGCCTCATGAAGGAGAAGTACCCCCATCTATTTGATGAGTCGAGTTGAATTTGGAGGACCAAATTCTTTAAAGGTGGGGAGGATATGAGAACTGTAAATTTTGTATATCCCATTTATGAGAATTATAATTTGGTGTATGTAATTATGATATGTTAATCTACACACAAGTTTTAAATATAATGAAGTATAAGAACATGAGGTTTTTAAGTCTTGAATGTGTATGGATTGAAATATGGACTATGGAGTAGATTTTGGGAAGTTTTACATTGAGTTTTCTGCAAATTGATGTAGCAGCAGTATAATCTGTGAAGGCCAAATCGATCTCCAAGGATGAGAGATCGATCTCATGGCTCCAGAATGTCAGAAATATGCAAGAACTGATAGGCATATCAATCTCATAGGCAAGAAGATCGATCTCAAAATGTTTCTGTAAACAGAAGATCGATCTCCTCAAAGAGCAGATCGATCTCATGAAGTAATTAAGAGATCGATCTCCTAGGCATAAAATTGCCCCAAAACGTTCCCAAGTTCAAAGAGAGATCGATCTCATCAAGGACCAGATCGATCTCCTACCTTCATCCTATATAAGGACCCCTGTGCTTTTTGGAAATTTATTCTCTCTCTTTAGAAACCGAAATCCCTAGCTTTCTCTCTCTTCAAATCATCCATTTTCGTTTGAATCAGAGATTTTGGCAGGAAGGAAAGTTATTCCTCATCCAAAGGAGAGCAATATACTTGGAAATCAAAGGACGAATTGAATCGAGGTGTGAATAGAGCTCTATAAGTTTTGGGTCAATTTTTAAGCTATAATCTTTGATATTGAGGTGATTTTGGTGATTGTGACTATGGTTGTTTTGATAAAATAGCTAGGAAATGATTAGAGTTGATGAAATTGTGATTTTGTGGGAATGGTGATGATATTATGCAATTTATGGTAATTTTGGGATTTTCGCTATAAATTGGAATCGAGACAATAAGGTGATTTTAGTTTGGATATTATGCATGAAAAATGTAGGATTGGAAATGTAATGGATGAGAATGTGGATTAGGATAGGAATATGAGAAAAATGAGGTTTGTAGTATTTAACGAGAATATAAGCAAATATGTGCTCAATGATATGATTGAGATGAATTATTGATGTTTTAACATCGTTTGGACAGCCTGAGAGTTCCAGAGAGGAATGCGTGGCTAGTCCATCGTTTGGGGGAATGATTGCACTATACGAGGTAAGGGAAACTTAAACTCATTTGTGTATGCGATTTTCTGATGATATTGTAGCATGAAATGTGATTTGAGAAAACAAGCATGCTTTTATGAGTTGAGAATGAGTTATTGCACACAATTTTATAGTCGGTTGGGGCCCAATTTTTATGAGTTCTAAACTAAATGCTAAATTATTTACAACCGTTTTGAGTTTAAAAAAAGTGAAAAGTGATTTGGGCTCTACATTAAGGCGTACTGAGATTTGAGAAATGTGTGTGTGGTTTTGCTGGTTTGAGCTCTGTTTTGACATGTCTTGTGTTGAGTACAAAACGGTTTTGAGATGAGTTTTTTAAGAAAAACCATTATGAGCGCTACGTGAAGGCAAAATGGTTTTAATTGATAATGGCTATTACTGATACTTAGGCGTGTCATGTTGAATACACATCGGGCTTTGCTCTTGTAGCATGTAAGGTTGGGCCGTTCCCTAGCAGCACGTAAGATCGACTCCTTCGTTCTGGTAATGTGAGATGACCTCGCTCCGCGGCAGCGATGGGTGACATTACTTTGGTAGCATGTAAGATCGGGTCGTGCTTTGATAGCATGTAAAACCGACGGCTGTACGACTCTGATCAAGACTACAATGAACCATGGCCATGGGTGTATTATTGTCAATGAAATCCCTCGATTAGGGATGTCCATCTAGGGGACGAGTTCAATCGTTTTGATGTTCCATGACGAGTTTTTATATGAGTTTTATTTGCCTAGTCTCATTTTACACTTGAGATTGTGTTTGGTGGCTGCGTCACATGCATTACTATAGCGGGGATTTTTATTACTTTTTATGAGAAAAGCCATTATCGTATCCTGTTTTCTACATGCTTGTAACTGTGGTTTTATATTAAACTAATTATTATCATGTTTCTACAAGAGCTTTGAGAAATTAGTTGAGATGATGTCTTGATTATTCATGCTACACTTTTCTATTGAGTTTATTGGGTTTCCACCCACAAAACAAAATGATTATGCTGTGCAAATAATTATTTTATAAATGAGTCCTTTAACCCCTTACTGAGCGATTTAGAAGCTCACCCTGTTTTATTTCCCCCCAGATTTCTTCAAGTGAAGAGAGTTTTCCTGCTACATACGGAGTAGTGGCTAGTGGAGGACTTGAGCTCTAGGCTATATATTGTACTTTGAGGTATATTTTAATATTTCATGTACCCAAACTAATATTGTATTTATAGACACTTGATGAACAGTGATGTATGAGATGTATTAGGATTAATTAATTCGAAATTAAAGAATGAATATGATGTAATATATAGCTGTTGGATGATGAGATCCTGAGGTGTAAATTATAATTTATATATGAGGATGCATGATACTGCATAGAATGCACCTAGAATTGTGAAATGATGTAACTAAATTTTAAATTTGCCCTATTTTCCGCGCTTCCGGGGCATCACATGTTTGCAGCTCCCAAAGACCGAATTATGAACAATTTAGATTGAACGAGCTTCTAGCGGTGGAATTTATACTACGCTCGATGTGATTCGAGGTAGGGGGTTTTGTAAGTTCCTAGGCGTGAATTTTACCTATTATCTAATAATGCATGAAGAATTTGTGTGATAGGTTCCAAAAATAAGGAAGGAAATATAAGTTTTACTTTGGTAGGAATTTTATGAAAGGGGTAGTAAGGATTCAAAGAAATACATGGATTTCCATTAATTTTATCTTTTTACCAAAAATGAAATATTTTGACTTATACTGATATTGCTGGAGCTCTACTTGCACTAGTTTTATTGGTTTACTGAGCATGAAAGTCATACTAGAGCATTGGTCGTACGAAGATTTGACATGTTTTATAGAAAACCGTGTTGTACACTCTTGTAGACTGTGTGTCACAGTGAGATGATATAACGCATGTGTGTTTTGAGACGTGAAATGGTTACTGGCATGGTATAGGGCGGCTAAGACCTATAGCAGGCACCCCCGAATCATGATAGGGCTAAGTCCTATGGCAGGCACCCCAGATAATCAGTCATGTGGGCTAAGTCCTATGGCAGGCACCCCTGACTATGATGTGGGCTAAGACCTATGGCAGGCACCCTCAGACCGTGTGGATACATGAAGTATGTTGTACCGTGTATGTAACATGGAGTACGCTGTACCGTGGAGTCTTGATGACTAGTTTATTGAGTTATTACACGAGAAGGGTTGACCTCACCTCTCGTTGCAGTTGTGATGCTCCGCACGCTGGGATCTGTGTAGCCTGGGATCACAGGGATTTTATACATGGCAATTATTCCCAATTTATCTCTGAAACGTAACCTGCAAGCCTCACTTGCTATTATGTTCTATTGGTAGACTTGGGTAGACCCGAAGGAGGGGTGACACCCGACATTTTGGTTTTTATAAAGGAAACGTGATTTTATGCATAGAGTATTCCCAAAGGGCGGGATTAGATTCGATTTAAATGAATGACAATAAGGTTTGACATGACAATAATGAGATGATTTATATGTTAATTTTCCATTTGTTATCATGCCTGATTTTATGAATTTTCATATATTCTATACATATTCATGTTGCATGGTTTTATTTTACCTCATGCTCCAAATGTAAATGATTTTTATATCATGACATACTATGCATGTAGATAGTCTAGCTGTCTACCTGCTTAAATTATTTCCTTACTAAGCGTGTGGTTGCTCACCCGTTCATTTTCCTTCCCTACAAAGCATCCATAGTAGTCGAGAACGAGGAGAGACTTGCACTCCCAGTCTCCGCTACTGCCCATCACTGAGAGGTATACACATTAATGTCGTTTTGTATCTAAACAAGTACAACACAACAATAATTTGGAAATGTAAATTTAGGGAATGTAAACATTATAGACATATATTAATTAATGAAGTTAATGTAAGTAATTTAAGTGTCTACAGATATCGTTTATATATATATTATGTGATATCGTGTTTGGTAAGAGGTAACTGGCTCCAAATTATAGCTCAACTATTTGGTGTGGGAAACTGTTCACGACAGGGTAAATTAAATGAATAAATGCAAAATGGTTTTTGGATTAAGAGGGTCGTGACATGAATAACCATCATGAAAACAATAATGGGTATGAGTAGCCAATCTTTCAAGCATTTGATTAATAAAAGGTAAAGGAGCATGGTCCCAACAAGTTATTGCATTTACTTTTTGTAATTAATACAAACTCGCCTCCCATTCTGAATTCTAGTAGGAAGAAACTCTTTACCTTGATTCTTTATTACCGTGATGCCCTTTTTTTAGGGACCACTCGTCACGCCCCAAATTTCGCGCATTTACGGAAGCTATAAAACTATGAGCTAGTTTTTTACTTTTTAAATTTCCTTTACTATTGTGTGTCTATGTGTAAGCCACTAACATGGTTAGTCTATTTTGACTAACTAGTCAATAAATAATTACATTTAGGTCCTATAATATCTTGTATGCTTAATCCTTAAAGTAATTAAATCAAGTTATAACAATCTCGTGATTACATGAAACTGAGTCATGAATCAATTAAAAGGCGTCAAACCAATATGACATCACAGTTCCTATGTAACCTTTCCATGTCATTCAACATCCATAAAACAAGACAACTAACAGAAAGTCACTTAAGACCCTAATCATACCATTACCATCAAGTTTAATCAACCAACCAATACATCTCATAAAAATGCTACAAAAAGAATTGAAAATATCCCTTTTATAATGAGAGATTTCCCCATATAAAACACTTGTAAAAGATCAACAATCACTATATCGCAAACATATGAATCAATTTCCATAATCAATCACATTATCTCAATATCAATTCAATCGCACTCATATCCCATATCCCCATATCAAATCCAAAATTTTAAACTTACACAACTAAATGGTCATTCACGACCTCAAATATATATAATTCAAACTATATAGATGTATTTGAAGCAACATCAATCTTAAAAGACCAAGTTTTAACATTAGTTTATATCTTTGACTATATACTAGTGTACATTGTGCAAAATATACCAAAAGTTTGTTTCTATAAATCACCGTGTCAAAAGTACCTTAAAGTACTGCAAATGGAGGCTGTATAGAGACCCTCAACTATCAGAAAGGTCCTCAAGGCGCAATCTGTGTAGAGAAAGAAGAGGGGAGCTCGGATGCATAGTAAGTAACCCTACAAAAGTAGAAAACAGTAATGAAATCAATTTGCAAACCTCACTTGTTGAATGAGATGCTTTCACAAAAAAAAAAATGTAGTGATGCAACAAATCAATCTTAAAATCATCAAAAGCTTGCAATAGTGAGTAGATTATTAAACCGATAACATCAATAAAACATAATAGGAAGTGAGCAGAAAATAATCACAAAAGCATACACATGCTAGGTACATCCACTGGGCACTGTAGCTATCATGTAATAAACTATTTATCTCTCTATAAGGCTCTATCAATGATCATAGACACACGACTGATTCCACTGGCCAAGCGAAAGTAGTATCTATCTAAATAATCTATAAGGATAGGTTCAAAGTTCCTACTACATCAAGAACTACTATGGCAATGTTCCTCCTACGTTAGGAACAAGCATGATGTACCCTGAGGGGCCTTGCCACCTTGAATTGCTCGCAAAACAAAACTAGGTTTAACATCCAAAACACTTATGCAAACATAGGTAAGATGCTAAAAGTATTCATAAAGGTATTACCAAAGGAAATCGATTTTGTTTAATGTAAGGCATGCATATTTATTAAACAGTTAGGTAGTCTTGATAAAACCAAATTAATAAACGAATTCTGCAAGTTTATATAAGAGAAGTTAAAACACGTAAAACAAGCATTTAACAAAGTGAAAGCTTTGGGTTAACACCCTTAGTTGAGACCATACCATAACAAGTGTTAAAACAACTAAGCCTCAATTACTAATCATTTTCGACAGCAAATTAATTCTAGTAGCTTAATTATAACAACTTACTCTGTAAGACCCAAATTTATTTAAAATACGAAATGGATGAGTATTCGTGAAGGGAAGTCGGGTTAAATTAATCCCGAATACGTGTAAGGGCAAAACAGTCAAAAGATCGAAAGTCGGCATAAATTCGATAAGGAAATTTAATTAAAAATATGGATTTAAGAAATCTTGGTCAATAAAAGTGAAATAAATTTATTTTGGGTTAAATTGATCAAGATATCAATTTATTGGAATTAATGGGGATTAATGAAAATTTTTAGTTCAGAAAAATAATCCCGAAAATAATCGAAAAATATACCGAAAAGTCATTCGGGACAATATCCGAAAAATACGGAGAAATTATACCCGAAAAAGGGTTAAAATAAACTAAATAAATTAAATAAAATTAAATAAATGAATTTAGAATTAAATAATAATTTTAAGGATATTTTAAGGGATATTTGGGCATTTTTAATGTATTTTAATGATTAAAATAATAATAATAATAAAAAAAAGTGAATCTGAAAAAAAAAAAGGGAATCAGAAATCGGGGAGAGAGAAGAAGATTGAAACAGAAAACCCGAAGAAGACCCGAGGGAACCCGACGAGCCCGAGGACGCATCAGCTATTGACAGGCTCCGACGAGGCCACGAGGAGGTAGAGGAGAGACCGGCGAGCACGTGGGCACCGGAATCGCACCGTGCAGTGGCCGGAGGAAGCCGATCGGAGGAGGGAAAGCACCGAGGAGAAACAGCCCGATTTTCGGCGATCCACGGCGGCTGGGCATCAACGGAGGCCACCGATGAGTTCAGGAGGAGGAGCCGGTCATTTTGAGACCGGTAGCAGCCGACGAGATGACGGGAATCTCCGGCGACGGCCAAGGGAAGAAAATGGGTCCGACGGCCGGGGAGAAGAGGCCGAACCGGCGGCATTCCGACGAGCCCGACCGAAACCGAGGGGGGATCTGTGATGCGGACGACCTTGCGGAGCTACTGGCGATGGAAGCCGACGGAGAACAGGTCGGCAAGGCCTTGAACCGGTGGTGAACCGGCCAAACCGGAGTGAACTGGAGGTCTGAACCGGTCCGAACCGGACTGAACCGGTTCAGCCAAAAAGAGAGGAAAAAATGGAGAAAAAGGGAAAAAGGAAAAGAGAAAAAATTGGGGAAAATTCCAGCGATGCAATCGAGCTTCGGTAAGTAAATAAGCGGTCAAATTGACCGATTTAAATTTTGGAATATTTTATTTAATTAATTTTCGACTGAAAATTTACCCGAAAAATTATGAAATTATGTAGCTCGACGATTGGCATCCGTCGAAGCTCGAGATAGCCTCGATTTGCGAACTAGCGTGGAATCTCGGGTAAGTGACCCTTATTTACGACAATTTACATCGTTATGCGTGATATGAATTTAAATTCCTCATAAATTGAATTAAATTATGAAAATTTAGATAAATTGTCGTAAATAATGAATTTAGCTATTCGAGAGCTAGAACGAGGTTCAATAAATTATTAGTGGGCCCAATGAGCCCAATAGGCCTCGATAAAGCGAAAATTAAGTGGAAAACGGGCTTAAGGCCGATTAAGGCCAATTAAGGTGCAATCGGGCCCAATAGGGGTAAATGGGCCCAATGATTTAAATTAAGCCCAGAAAATAGGAAATACAATTAAATTGTATAATATCTGACCTGAGGAATATTGATACGCAGTTCCAAGCATTTGATTGGGAGCATAACGGACTGCGCGACGTGACAACAGTGGAAAAGAAAAGGTCAGACTCGACAGGAAAATAAGGTAAGGGAATTCTACGGACTGCTAGAGGTAAACTTTACACAATTTCAAGTTCATATGCAGTCTTTAAAAAATTATCTGAAGGGTCTAGAGGTCAAATAATAATTTTAGTGCCCCGAATGGGTAAATTACCAAAATACCCTTGTTAAGGGTAAAATTTATAAATTTAGGAAAAATTGGGAGGAGCAAGAACAAGAGGTTCCTGCTCATTCTGGAGGTGTTTTGATGCATGCATGAGTAGGCTGGCTAACCTTGAAAGGAAATGCACAGCATTGCATACCTTCAACAATATAATTGTTTTGAAAACTGTTTTGAGGAAACAGAGCTGCCTACATGTTTTTATTGACATGTGACGTGCTGGAGCTCAGGCTCGCATGATGTTTTGATTTGGGTGATGCATGCATTAGTGCTGGAGCGAGAGCTCGCACTAGAGTTTTACATGCATAGGTGCTAGAGTATAACTCGCACCAGATTTCACATGCTTTTTCGAGACAGGGTGCTAAAGTTTAACTCGCACCAGATTTTATATGATTTTCATGTGATTCATATACATATATAGTGCTAGAGCCTAGCTCGCACTAGTTTTACTGGATTTATTGAGAGTAGCACTGTCTGCCCTTGGAGTCAGCCAAAATGCCCAACAGGCTCAAAAGACCTCTTAAGTGGGGGGTGAGAGTGATGGATGAGGTTGGCGGCCTTGTGGGGATGTAAATCGGGCTCTGCCGATTGTACTTGATTTGATGAGAGTGCTGAGCATCGCTCGCACTGATTTTATGAGAACATGTGATGAGCCGTGCTTGGAGCATCGGGTAGACTGTGTCACCGATTTAATAGGCTCGCATGTGCGTTTTGAGACATGGCATGAGTATTGAGAAACAAAACCTCTCTGTGGGAAGCAGGCCATTTGGGCTGGAGTACCTAGAGTGATATGGGTCCATGGAGTACGATGTACCGTGCAAGTAGCATGGAGTACGATGTACCGTGGGGTATCTTCGGATACGATATCTTTGTGATACGGGTATCTTCGGATATGGTATCTTTGTGATACGGGGTATCTTCGGATACGGTATCTTTGTGATACGGGGTATCTTTAGATACGGCATCTTCGGATGCGTGAGATCGGATAAGACTGACGGGTTGGATTGACCCACCTCCCGGGCGGTTCTCGATCAGGGTGAGACCTCGCACACTGGGATCCGTGAAGCTAGAGGGACTCACGAAGACACATATAGCTAGTCCTGGTTATTGTCGTTATACAGATATTGCCTCGTCTCGCATGTCGATGATTTCGATGATTTAAACTGGGTTTTTAATTAAATGTGCATGATGATTATTTCCATGCTTTTTAAACCCATGTGTGATGTATACCGATTCTCATGGTTTTGTGTGAGTCAGGATCACCCGCAGGAGGGGTCGAGTCCTGACTTTATTGTGAAAATTTTAATTGAGAAATAAATGATTTGTAATAATTGCATGTTGAATTTTTCGTGCAAACTTGATTTACATAACATCATAACTCATATCATTTGTTTTAAAATGTATGGAGAAAGGGTGGTTTATACATGGCACCACGTTCATATAGGTAGTATGGTTACCTACTTGTTCGTAGGATTGCCTTACTGAGCTTGATGTGCTCACCCCTTTCATTTTCTCCCACAGATAATCTCCAGTAGACGTTGAGACGACTCAGTACTGCATTCCGGATATCCGCTGCTGCCCATCATTTAAGGTATATACACTTGCACATATTGTATCTACATAAGCATAGCACAGTAACATGTTTGTAAGTAACTTTAGGGGATGTATAATTAACGTAAACAATTATAAATGACTGGAGAAGAAATAAGTTAGATGGTAAATATATGGTGGGACTGGCATTGACGCACAGCCCAATTTGTTAGTGGAGTGTGGTCACGATCAGAAGACATGTAAGAATTTAAGTAAGAAAATAAACAAAAGCGAAAAATTAACTCTGATTTTTGGGTAGTTTGGGTCGTGACATACTCTCTCCCCAGCACTAAGCTGAATGCCTTGGCCAATATTAATCCATGACCTAAAAACCAAGTGCAAAATAGAGAGCTAGTGTAACACTCCATCACTAATGCACCTACACCAAAGGTTTAAAGCTCAATATTTACCTAATAGTGTCACCCAAACATCTTACAAGCCAAATGGTTACATTTGTTTACCAACTTAAAAAGGCCAAGAGCTAAAATGATTTGATAATGTCCTAAAGTGGCCAAATGATGATCGTCGAGAACTAACTAGCCATTTCTAGAATTATAGATAAAATGGTCACTGGGCAGAAAGCCTTAACTAACTTGCAAAGTTAATCTCATCCTAATGACAAGAACTTGAATCAATACATCATTATTAAATGGCATTAATAATTAATTACACCAATTTAAATCATTGCCACAAGGTGAAATCTTATAGTTTTATTTTTAGCATTTGCAAATTTTGACCTTATGGCATTGAGATGGCCTTACTTAAAAATTTCGATATCCAATTACAATACCATAAATTTTATATGAAACCTAACTTAAATCCCCATTCAGAACCATAAGTCTCGTAAATCAACACTTATTGGATCAACACAAGCAAATTTTCAAAGTTGCCCTATGTTTTAGAACTTTTAGACAGAAACAGCTCCCTAACTTTTGTATACTAAATTGCACTTATCTAATTGTGAGAATATCTAAATAGTGAAATTCCAAAACTGGGCAAAAATAACTCATTTCCCTATCTAGAAAAGCAACTGCTGAAACTTAAGTCAAATTGTGCTATTTTATTTGAATTTTCAAAGTTTGACCTAAGATTCATATGTTTTGGGCAGAGTGTGTCACGACCCATTTTTACCTAAAATCGCTACAATTTTTTTTTCTTTTTTCCTTTCCTTTCCCGGTCGTGAACATTTTCACCACCAAAACAGTTGGGCTATGAGTCAGTATTAGTCACTCTTTACCATCTACTATGCCATCTATCTTTTAAGTTATTCAAAAGCAAACATGTATACTTTATAATTGAGGTTCAACACTTGTACGTGTTTACTAATATTTAAATCCCCCATATTACATTCCAAAATGATTACTGTGCTATTACATGTTTAGATGCAAAAAAATACCAATGTGTATACCTCGTGGTGATGGGAAGCAGTAGATATCAAGATGCAAGTCCTCAGCCACTCACTAGCTACTATGTGCATTCTATAGTGGGGGGAAATGAAAGGGATGAGCTCACTAGCTCAGTAAGGCAATAATGCAAGTAGGTAGATAACTACACTATCTACATGCTTATAATGTCATGATATAAAATCGCTTACATTTAGAACATGAGGTAAGACTAAAAACGATGCCACATGTATATATCTATCATATAAGATAAATCATTAAATCAGGCATATAAAACAAACATGGAAAAATCATCATGTATGACATCTCATGCTCGTCACATTAAAACTTATCAGTTCCATCATAAAACAATAAATCATCCTTTAAAAACATCCCACAATGTTCGATGACACACCCTAAAGGTAATGTCCACAAGTGCACGGGTTGTATAACTAATAATGTGATTTGAGTCCTGAGTTATCGTCCCCCAGAGAAGTTGACTAGCCTAATTAACTACCGATTAATCTTACCCTAAGTATATTCTAGCAAATTATAAAATTAAGGTGGGTGATCTACATAGCTAGAATTAAAAATACTGAAAGCAATAAAATAATAAAAGCTATAAAATAAAGAAATTAAAACTGAGCAAAATTACTTACAGTGCTCCACGCAATTAAAATAAAAAACCTACAAAAGAAATTAAAACAGTTAAAACTAATTAACGCAATTAAAATAAAAAGTAATTATGAAAGTAAAGCAATAAAATTAAACTACAATTAAACTAACCTAAAATGCAATTTTAAAATACTTAATCAACATGCAATTTAAACAAAATTAAAACTTAATAAAAATAAAGACTAAATTAAAAATGCATGAAACACATTTAATCTAAATTAACTCTAAATGCATCTAAACTAAAATAAAATCCTAAAACATTTAATATAAAATTAGCTACTAACTAAAAATTAACACTACAAATTAAATTAACATGCAAAACAATAAAGCTACCCTACCATTACTTAATTAAATTACCTAAATGACAACTAACAAGTATTAATCAATTTAATTCATTAAAGTAAAAAACATGAAATAACACATTAATTGGCCAAACAAGGCCTTAAACAATTTAAATCAACAAAGAACTCCCTCCATTCACTGTTCACGTGTCTTTCACATTTTCATTTTCAGGTGTTGGTTCGGTTTGTCCTCCGATCCAGGCTTTTGTCTGCTGTTCGGCCACCATTCTCGGTCTACATGTGTCCTGCTGTCTGCTGCTCATGTTCTGCAATCGACTGCTATTTCATGCTGCCCCAAGTGCTCCAGACCTGTCTCGGTTCCAGCTACTCTCATTATGCTTCTTGGTTCTTCAATCTGCACCATTTCCTGCTTCAAACTCCATTCTCGGTTCTACAGTGTCCTGCTGCCAGGTCTCAGGTTTGCTGTCTGCAACTCTCACCAACTCTGCACAACTCCAAGCGTTATCCTACCCATGCCGCTGCTGCCCCTAACACCATCTTTGCTGCAGCACCGGTTCATCACCTACTTCACGTTCATGTTTCTGTAACCTTCATCCTACCGGCAGCAAGTTGATAGCCTCGGTTTCAGCTCTCCAACTTCATGTGTTGTCCTCTGCCCAATTGTGCCTTCCACCAGTGCACGTCCCAGCTATCTGCACGTCCCACCAGTGTTCTGCATACCGCTTCTTGCTCCTGCTCTAGGCGAAAACTGTTGCTTGCACCAACACCCGTGCGTTGCTCGAACGTCCCTATCAATCCTACCACAGCAGCAAGGCGACCATAGTGAATGTAAATAGCAGGGTAAAATTAACTCGATGAAAAGGAATTTAAATTAACCATTAACAAGATTCTGAAATCATAAATAAAATATGAACAGTGAAGTAAACTAAAACAGAGCATAGCAAAGAAGAAAGTTGGTCCCTATTGCTACCGAACTCAGTAGACCAGCTTCCTCACATGGTGTCCAGCAATGTCGCGGCTTCTATTGTAATACAGTCCATCGGCTATCCACAGCTTCAACAGGCACATAACATCATTTAGCTAGGCAGTCGGGTAGGACTGGGAATAACTTCTGCCTTCGAAATGGCCCTTGTAATTCTCTAACTAGTGGCTGTAATGGACTGAGTTTCCAGAATTGCTTACT
The DNA here is from genome assembly GCA_033439115.1 of Firmiana major. Lineage (NCBI taxonomy): Eukaryota > Viridiplantae > Streptophyta > Magnoliopsida > Malvales > Malvaceae > Firmiana > Firmiana major. The sequence continues at coordinate 67,188,293 of CM065901.1, read as the reverse complement.
GAAATTTTGAAACTGAAACAAAAATTTAATAGCTTTTAAGGGTGTGTGTGAAGAAGGAGAAGAATATGGGAAAGATTAACTATGAAATATGGCCTTCTCGGTTCAGCTTTTGTAATTTCTTAATACCAGCCATGGATCTTCCCCTCCATCAAAGAAGAAAAATACACCAAGTTGAGAGCTACACTAGGACAAATATGCTATCTAAAATAGAACTTGAAGAATAAAAGAGCTCATTAAAACCAAACCGAGAAGAGCAAATGGAAATGATGCATTGTTTGCTATGAAATACAAAATATCCAAGTCTAGAAGAGGAAAAGCATAAACATGGAATGAACATTAAAAGTAAATGGAAGCTAACAGAAATTGCAAAGTAAAACAAATGGAAAAGAAAAAAAAAATACTAGAAAGGAAAATAACTATAAAAACTACTCTAACTACACTACTCCTACTCCTAAAATTACCTCCTCTTTCAATTGTCATCTTTTCCTATTTATAAACACACTAGGGGTAAAATTGTAATTTCTACATCCTTTATGAGTTGGCATTTTTTGGCCACTTATCTTCACACCATTAGCTCCTTCAAAAGATATTTCCATGTCATCGGTCTTCTTGTCCAATTGGATGTGCTAGGTGGCATGACTCGTGTTGTCCGCGTGGCTCAATCTCGATTTTAACCCAATTCCGATCCATTTTCTACCGAAATATTCAAAATTCATCCGGATTTAATATATCTACAAACATGAGAATTTTAATTAAATATAAGGGATAATTAACAAAATAAATTGGGAATTTAAATAATTAATTCAGAAATTAAGCACGAATAATTCTAAAAATATAGAATTATCACACCCCCAAACTTGAGCTTTTGCTTGTCCTCAAGTAAAACAAAATGATTGTCGGAATGATAAGTACAAAATACAATAATTTCCCTAATATCATCCTCAAAGAGAAAGTATAGAATATGAAATCAAAGACTCACAATTACAAGTCCAACACTTAGAATTATTCAATCATAAGTCCTAACCCAAATTGGACTCCTTGTGAGTGTGTGAAAAATGTCTAAGTCACTTCACAGTACATTATCCGGATCAGATTATGCAACACAGTGAATGCAAAGTCAATGACATGTGATCATTCCCATATGTTTGCTTTTGACTTCTCTCTCCACTAATGTAGTCACACTTAACCAAATATTAATAGGGCTTCTTTAAGCTTGTAATGTAAGGCTGGGGCTAAGGTATGATAAAGTCGATTTAGGTTTAATTACCCCTTAACATGCATTACTTCTAGGATCTTAATGTAAGAGCTCAAATCATTTCTCCCAAACTTATTTATTTCGTTAAACATTTTTTTTTTAATTTTTCTTCTTTCTTCTTTTCTTTTTCTTTTTCTTTCTTTTTCATCAATTTTTTTTTATACATACTCTTTCACTATCACTTAATACCCATATAGCTCACAATATATCTCAATGACTTTTCATGCTTTTGGGGTAAGGGATAGGAACAAAGTATTTAAGTTAAGGAAAATAACGCATGTATATTTACAGAGAAAAGCTTATTTGGCCCAGATGGGTGTCTAGGGGTAGAATATGTACAAGGAATGCTAGAAAGGCTCAAACGATCCAAAGATGGCCTACATCATCTCCCTAATCAAGTGTGATCTAATATTTCACCTTAAGATTAGATCAAACAAATTCTAGAATATGATGCACAAAATCAACTGAACAAATGCAATCCTATATACACATAAGTTTTCTCTAAATAAATATACCAATTCATGACATAAGATGAGGCAATCGCAATCAGAATCAAGGTAAATTCAAGAATTCAACTTCATGCTTCTCATTCAATCAAAGTCAGACTAAATCATGGGGCCATATAATCAGAATATGGGAAAACTACATGCTAAGCACTAGATCATCCTAAAATCAAACAATTTAAGCTCATATTATCGAAAACAATTTGAAAATTCTTTCTCAAATTTTCGAAAAAATTTTGAAAATTTTTCCAATTTTTCACAAAATTGCTCAAGTGATACTCCCCCCAAACTTAAAGTGCACAGTGTCCTTAATGTGCAGATAATATAAGAATTTAAGCTCGAGAACAGAGTACTCCCCTTTCTGATGATGATGAACAACTGAAGCTTGATTGAAAGTATAATACTAGAAAATAAACATGCAAAATAAACAAGAAAAGAAACAACAGAAAAGAAAAAGAAAAACGAACTATATACAAAGTGAAAAGAAAAACACAGCCACTTCAAATGCAGCTGAAGAAGACAATACTCAGCAGCAGGGCGAAGAGTAGGAGGATCAGCCATAATGGTGACAAAATGTTAATAGTTAAATCCTCCTGAGCTCTATCTACTTCCCTCCTTCTTTCAAATTTCATGTGCTTAAGCCTTATATCCTTATTAATCTCCATCTTAAAACACTCTTGAGAGTCATCAGGGAGCTTTAAAGGTTTGAAAATATTAAACTTCACTTCCTGATCTTGCACTCTCATAGTCAACTCCCCCTTTTGCATATCAATTATCGTCCTACCAATAGCTAGGAAAGGTCTGCCTAAAATAATGGGGACTTCCCTGTCTTCCTCCATATCTAGTACAATAAAATCTGCAGGGAAAATAAACTTGTCCACCTTTACTAAGACATCCTCAATGACCCCCTTTGGATATTTAATGGATCGATCTACTAGCTGAAGGGTCAATGTAGTGGGCTTGACATCCCCTATTCCTAATTTCTGATAGATAGACAAAGGCATTAGATTGATACTAGCTCCTAAATCACATAGGGCTCTACCAAATAACAAATTTCCAATAGTGCATGGTATGGTAAAACTCCCGGGATCCTTAAGCTTAGGGGTAATTTCCTCTGGATAATGACACTACATTCCTCAGTTAAGGCTACCGTCTCAAAATCTTCAAGTTTTCTCTTCCTCGAGAGGATATCCTTTAAAACTTCACATAACTTGGCATTTGCTCTAAGGCAACTGCGAAAGGAATGTTGATGTGAAGTTTCTTCAAAACCTCAAGAAATTTGGCGAATTGCTGGTCAAGCTTTTGGTTTTGAAACCTCTAAGGAAAAGGTACTGGTGGTCTAACTAGAGATAATGTAGTGGGAACCTGTGTAGAATCAGAGGACGAGGAAGGCAATGAAGAAGAAGAAGGTATAGATGAAGAAGCACCTAGCTTTGTTTCCTTGGCAGCCCGATCTTTAGGTTCCTGCTCTTTCTGAGATACTTCTTTAGAACTTACGAATTCTTCAACTATGTGTTGTTCAGGTTGGGACTTAACTCGTGGCTCCTCTAGCTCTCTACCACTCCTAAGGGTGATAGATCTAACATGTTCCTTACCCTTCCTTTGCTTAACAGGATTAACCTCAGTATTACTAAGAAGGGTCCCTTGAGGACGTTGGCTAAAAGCACTAGCTATTTGTCCCATCTGAACCTCTAAGTTCTTAATTGAAGCAGCTTGATTTTGTAGGATCGTTGAGAATATCTCCTCTAATGTAGGCTTCTTCTCAGCTGCTGGTGCATGGTAGAGTTGGGGCTGCATAAGTGGTGGCGGTGGTGGTGGTTGATGAAAGTGAGATGGATGATGCTGAAATTATGGTGGGGATGGTTGATGAGGCGGATAAAATGGAAATTGCGACTGTGGTGGTACCTGAACCTGTAGAGCTTGAAAACTAGGGGGTTCTATAGATCTAGAGCTAGAAGGTTGCCCTTGGTTTTGGCTCCAGGATAAGTTATGATGATTCCTCTACCTTGGGTTGTAGGTGTTTAAAAAAGGGTTGTTCTGTTGCGTTTGAGAAGGGGTAACATACTGAATCGATTCTAATTTGAGCGAACACCTATATACAGAGTGGGTAGCACTACACAGCTCGTAGGAAAGAAAATGACTTTGGACAGGATACACAGGGTTAGGACTAGTGGGAGGATTATGTTGGGTACTGAGCGACTCTACCTTCTTCGTAAGATTAGCGATTTGAGAGGTCAAGTTTGACAGTGTGTCGAGATTATAAATACCCACCGACTTCTTTGGCATTTGCCTCTCCGAGGACCATAAATAGTTGTTAGCTGCCATCTTGTCTAAAAGCTCGTAAGCTTCCTCCTCTGTTTTTCACATCAAGGCTCCACCCGCAACAGCATCAACAATGGTCCTATTTGGCTTCTAAGTCCGTTGTAGAAGGTTTGGACTTGCAACCACAATGGTAGACCATGATGAGGGAACTTCCTAAGAAGCTCCTTATATCGTTCCCATCTTCGAAAAGAGATTCCGCATCAAATTGGGCAAAGGAAGATATGTTACTACGGAGTTGGGCCATTTTAGAGGGAGGGAAAAACTAAGATAGAAATCGATAAGCTAACTCATCCCATGTAGAACTGGATCCTGGAGGCAGGGAGGTTAACCAGTGTCTCGCCCTATCCCTAAGTGAGAAGGGGAATAATATAAGCCTAAGCGTATCATCAGATAATCCATTATGTTTGAAGGTGTTGCACAAGTCCAGGAATTGCCCAAGGTGAGCATGTGGGTCATCGTGTGGAAGCCCACTGAATTGTAAAGAAGTCTGGATCATCTGGAGGATGGAAGACTTAATTTCAAAATTGTTTGCATGGACAGCTGGTGGCCTAATGCCAGAATAATAACCTCCAATAGTCGGCATTGCATAATCTCCAACGGTTTTAATTTCCCTATTTTCTATCATGATGTTTTGCAACGGAGCTATAAATTTCCTAGAATCCTTTCGAATTTTTCTAAGAGTGCGTTCGATTTTAGGATCTAGAGGAAAGCAATCAAAACTTCTGGCTCTATGCATGTAATCATCGAAAAGTCTTTAGAATTTTTTTTTTTGAATTTTTAAATTTTTAAATTTTTTTATTTTAATTTTTCAATTAACTTATCTAGATTGAACTTCTAAATACTTACAAGGTTGAATTACACCTAAGCATAATTTCACCGATATTAACTAATGGCTAATTAAGACTTCCCCGGCAACAACGCCAAAAACTTGACACGCCCTAAAGGTAATGTCCGCAAGTGCACGGGTCGTACAGGTAATAATGGGATTTGAGTCCCGAGTTATCATCCTACAGAGAAGTTGACTAGCCTAATTAACTACCGATTAATCTTACCCTAAGTATATTCTAGCAAATTATAAAATTAAGGTGGGTGATCTACATTGCTAGAATTAAAAATATTGAAAGCAATAAAATAATAAAAGCTATAAAATAAAGAAATTAAAACCGAGCAAAATTACTTACAGTGCTCCACGCAATTAAAATAAAAAACCTACCAAAGAAATTAAAACAGTTAAAACTAATTAACGTAATTAAAATAAAATGCAATTATGAAAATAAAGCAATAAAATTAAACTACAATTAAACTAACCTAAAATGCAATTTTAAACTACTTAATCAAAATGCAATTTAAACTAAAGCAAAACTTAATGAAAATAAAGACTAAATTAAAAATGCATGAAACACATTTAATCTAAATTAACTCTAAATGCATCTAAACTAAAATCAAATCCTAAAACATTTAATATAAAATTAACTACTAACTAAAAATTAACAATACAAATTAAATTAACATGCAAAACAATAAAGCTACCCTACCATTACTTAATTAAATTACCTAAATGACAACTAACAAGTATTAACCAATTTAATTCATTAAAGTAAAAACATGAAATAACACATTAATTGGCCAAACAAGGCCTTAAACAATTTAAATCAACAAAGAACTCCCTTCATTCACTGTTCACGTGTCTTTCACATTTTCATTTTCAGGTGTTGGTTCGGTTTGTCCTCTGGTCCAGGCTTTTGCCTGCTGTTCGGCCACCATTCTTTGTCTACTATGTGTCCTATTATCTGCTACTTCAGTTCTGCAATCAACTGCTATTTCATGCTGCCCTAAGTGCTCCAGACCTTTCTCGGTTCCAGCTACTCTCATTCTCCTTCTTGGTTCTACAATCTGCACTATTTCCTACTTCAGACTCCATTCTTGATTCTGTTGTGTCCTGCTGTGTCCTGCTGCCAGGTCTCAGGTTTGCTGTTTGCAACTCTCAAAAACTCTGTACAACTCCAAGCGTTGTCCTGCCCATACCGCTGCTGCCCCTAATACCATCCTTGCTGCAGCACCGGTTCATCACCTACTTCACGTTCATGTTTCTATAAACTTCATCCTATGGTAGCAAGTTGATAGCCTCGGTTTCAGCTCTCCAACTTCATGTGTTATCCTCTACCCAACCGTGCCTTCCACCAGTGCACGTCCCAGCTATCTGCTTCAGGTGTTGCTCCAGGTTCTGTTCTACGTACTACGTCTTGCTCCTGTTCCAGGCGAAAACTGTTGCTTGCACCAACACTTGTACATTACTTGAACGTCCCTGTCAATCCTACCACAGCAGCAAGGCGACCACAGTGAATGGAAACAGCAAGGTAAAATTAACTCGATGAAAAGGAATTTAAATTAACCATTAACAAGATTCTAAAATCATAAACAAAATATGAACAGTGAAGTAAACTAAAATAGAGCATAGCAGAGAAGAAAGTTAGTCCCTATTGCTACTAAACTCAACAGACCAGCTTCCTCACATGGTGTCCAGCAATGTCGCGGCTTCTACTGCAATATAGTCCATCCGCTATCCACAACTTCAGTAGGCACATAACATCATTTAGCTAGGTAGTTGGGTAGGACTAGGAATAACTTCTGCTTTCGAAATGGCCCTTGTAATTCTCTAACTAGTGGCTGTAATGGACTGAGTTTCCAGAATTACGTATTGAAAATTTGAAACTAAAACAAAAATTTAACAGCTTTTAAGGGTGTGTGCGAAGAAGGAGAAGAGTATGGGAAAGATTAACTATGAAATATGTCCTCCTCGGTTCAGCCTTTGTAATTTCTTGATACTAGCCATGGATCTTCCCCTCCGTCAAAAAAGAAAAATACACCAAGTCGAGAGCTACACTATGACAAATATGCTATGTAAAATAGAACTTGAATAATAAAAGAGCTCATTATAACCAAACCGAGAAGAGTAAATGGAAATGATGCATTGTTTGCTATGAAATAGAAAATATCCAAGTCTAGAAGATGAAACGCATAAACATGGAATGAACATTAAAAGTAAATGGAAGCTAACGAAAATTGCAAAGTAAAACAAATGGGAAAGAAAAAAATACTAGAAAGGAAAATAACTCTAAAAACTACTCTAACTACACTACTCCTACTCCTAAAATTACCTCTTCTTTCAATTGTCATCCTTTCCTATTTATAAACACACGAGGGGTAAAATTGTAATTTCTACATCCTTGATGAGTTGGCATTTTTTTTACCACTTGACTTCACACCATTGGCCCCTTGAAAAGATATTTCCATGTCATCAGTCTTCTTGTCCAATTAGATGTGCTAGGTGGCATGACTCGTGTTGTCCGTATGGCTCAATCTCAATTTTAGCCCAATTCCTGTCCATTTTCTATCGAAATATTCAAAATTCATCCGAATTTAATTTATCTGCAAACATGAGAATTTTAATTAAATACAGGGGATAATTAACAAAATAAATTGGAGATTTAAATAATTAATTAGGAAATTAAGCATAAATAATTCTAAAAATATAGAATTATCATTCGACCCATCCCTCGGGTCTACCCTAGATAACACAAATCATGTTTAGTGCATATAAAATCATGTGATATCATTTGAGATAGGTGGTCACTATATACAATCGAGGACTCAGCTAGCCAACTATGTCCCTATCATCTCATACCACACAGATCCCGGTGTGTAGGGCATCATGCTGTAACAGGAGGTAGGCCAAATCATACCCATCAGAATATAAATCAATATCATCACCACATGGTACAATGTACTCCATGTGATATACATGGTATAACATACTCCATGGACCTATATCATAGTTGGGGGTGCCTGTCATAGGTCTTATCTACCTAATACCATGTATAACCGTCTCAGTCTCAAGTGCACGTGCAAGTATCTCATCCGCGTGACTAATAGTTTACATGAGGCATCCAGCATGGATCGTTCGAGCATCTCACCCATGTGACACATGGTTTACACGAGGCATCCAGGATGACTCATTACATATCACAATGTGAAAAGTCCAGTGCGAGCAACACTCTAGCACAATTTCATGCATAATCAGTAAAAATCCTCGTACAAGTAATGCTCCAGTACAATTTTATGCAAAATAAATAATGGTAAAATCATGTACAAGCAAAGCTCAAGTACGGTTATATGCATAAGAAATAAATGAAACCCACGTATGAGCAAAAGCTCCAATATGACTTGCATGCATCCCAACTCAAAATATGGTGCGAGCTAGGCTCCAGCACATTTCATGCATGTTAAAATATCAAAATCCAATGAGAGAAAAGTTCCAGCATGATTAAACTCGTATAAATCTAATAGGCGGCTCTATTTCAACAAAACACGCTCAAAATCAAATTTAGCACATGACTCATGCTATTTCATGAAATTATGAAATCAATAGCCAGCCAATCTGTAAATTTGCTTAAATCAAAGCAATAAATTTCATAAAATATCAAAAACATGATATTCATGCAATTTATTAGTCTTACTACCCTTTTTGCAAAATTTGTTCCCAGGGGTAAAATTGTCTTTTTCTCTTATATCATAATTTTTTTGGGCAAAAATTATTATTTCTTTTCTTGGTAACAAAGAAAATTTAATGCCCAGTAAATACCCTTAAAATACGTGCAACTATCTCTAAATACTCACAAAATTCCCTTACTTTGAATCGTGTCGAGTAATTCCACTTCCTCAAAGCTGCTCGATCGCGTAGTCCGATTCGCTCCTAATATAATCTTTGGAGCTGCACAAAATTATTTATTGTATTAAATACAATTGATAATTCTATATTTTTTAGAATTATTTGTGCTTAATTTCCTAATTAATTATTTAAATCCCCAATTTATTTTGTTAATTATCCCATTTATTTAATTAAAATTCTCATGTTTGCAGATAAATTAAACTTGGATGAATTTTGAATATTTCGATAGAAAATGGACTGGAATTTGGCTAAAATCGAGATTGGACCATGCAGACAACACGAGCCATGCCACCTAGCACATCCAATTGGACAAAAAGACAGATGACATGGAAATATTTTTTTAAGGAGCCAATGGTGTGAAGACAAGTGTCCAAACAATGCCAACTCATCTAGGATGGAAAAAATTACAATTTTACCCCTAGTGTGTATAAATAGGAAAGGATAGCAATTGAAAAACCATATAAGTAGGAGTAGGGTATGTAATGGTAGTTAGAAGTAGTGTTAGTGTAGAACTACTTAGATTAGTGTAGGTAGAATAGTTTTTAGTTTTATTTTTATTGTTTTTAAGCTTTCCCGTTAGTGTTACACTTTCCTTATTTTTTTTATGTTCATTTCATTTTTATGTTCTTCTCTTGGAGAATTTTTCATAGCAATCAACATCATTTTCATGCTTCTCGATTCTGTTAAATCCAGTTCTTTTATTTTTCAAGTTTTAATGCATAGCTCATAATTCCTAGTGGTAACTCTCGGTTTGATCTAACTGCTTATGTTTTTATTTGAAGACCCTCTATTTTGTTTATATAGCTCTCGATTTTTGCTTCTTGTTTGTAGTTATTTTTGTTTTGTTATTGTGTAATGAAGTTCTCAGGTTTGCTTATTTTTGGTAGTGTCGAGAGACAAAGTCTCGGTGCTAGCTGCTGTTAGGAAAATTAAACTTGAAGGGAGGTTTCAACACCAATTGTTTACTGAGTAGTGTTGTGCTGGAAATGTGGCTTTAGCACCTTGACTCTGTCCTGGCCCTGCATGGCATGAGGATTGATGCATAGACGACGGGCTGTGCTGGCAGAAGTGCTGTTGTTGACCACTAATCTCAGATGATAGGAGTGGAGCAGCGAAGTATACGTTGACTGCAGAGAGGGGCTGGACTGGGCAAGTGATGCTCGGGCATGATGTAGCAGTGAACAGGGAGCCATTTTTGCCTCTGTTCTGCTCTGTTTTAAAAGCTTCACACTGTTCATTTTATTTATCATTGTAGCTACTGGTTTTAAAGTGTTCTCATTTCATGCATTGTTTTAAACTCACCATTTAATGATTTTCGCATATGTGAGTTCCTTTATTTGATGATCGATGCGCTGATGAATGCTAGATTGTTGCCATTGTAGTCTCGGTGATTGTAGAAATTGATAGCAAGAAAGTCGGTGATTTCATGCTCTCAGTTACTCTCGGTTGCAAGAAGATGATGGGCACAATAGGTTTCAGCTGAAGCAGGTCTATACAGGTAGGAACGTGGGGCTGGCGTGCTGTGCTGGGTTGTTGCAGGAATGTATGCTACACACGAAAGCAAAGTAGAGTTGGTGAGAGTGTAGAGCAGGAAGCAGCTGGACACGCCTGGGCAATGGAACCATGAGTAAGCATGGCAGATGCAGGACAACAGGAAGAAACGTGCAAACTGTATGCGGTAGGTGGGTAGAGGACAAACCGAGAGGCGTGGACAGACTGGATACAGCAGGAAGCAGCTAGACACGCCTGGACAACCCAAAATCGAGTGCAAAATGAATGAAAATGTTGAAGACGTGCACAGTGAATGGAGGGACCTCTTAGCTGATTTATACTTAAGGCCATGTTTGGCCATAATTCAATTTAGCCATTTTATAGTTTAATGCATTATTAGTATTTCCATGCCTTGGTTAGTTGTTAGTTAGTTACTTTAATCAATTAAAATGGTAGATTAGTTTTAATATTTTTGCATGTTAATTTAATTTTCAGTTTTAATTTTTAGTTAATAGTTAATTTTATGTTTTATGTTTTAGGACTTAATTTTAGTTTTGTATTTTATGAGTTGTATTTAGAATTAATTTAGATTAAATGTGTTTCGTGCATTTCTTACTTTACTCTTCATTTTTATTAGATTCTAACTTAGTTTAATTTTACAATTTTTATTAGCTTAATTACATGCATTTTTATTTTAAGTTTGTTTAAATTTTAGTTTAACTTTATCTCTTTATTTTCATATTTACATTTTATTTTAATTGCGTTAATTAGTTTTAAATGTTTTAATTTTCTTTCATAGGTTATTTGCTTTTAATAGCTTGGAGCACTGTAAGTAAATTTTGCTCGGTTTTATTTTCTTTAGTTCTTATTATTTTATTGCTTTCCAGTAATTTTAATTCTAGCCATGTAGATCACCCACCTTAAATTCATAATTTGCTAGAATATACTTAGGGTAAGATTAACCGGTAGTTAATTAGACTAACCAACATCTCTGAGGGACGATAAATCAGGACTCAAATCCCATTATTACTTGTATGACCCGTGCACTTACGGACAATACCTTCAGGGCGTGTCAAGTTTTTGGCGCCATTGCCGGGAAAGTTTTAATGAGTCGTTAATTAATATCGATGAAATTATGCTTAGGAGTAATTCTAGATTGTAAATATTTAGGTTGTAAATATTTAGAAGTTTAATCTAGATTAGTTAATTGAAAAATTAAAATAAAAAAAATTGAAAAATTAAAACCAAAAGTTAAAAAAAAAAAATTCTAAGAACTTTTAGATACCTGCATGCGTAGAGCCATGAGTTATGATAGCTTTCCTCTAGATCCTGAAATTAAAAGAACTCTTAGGAAAATTCGAAAGGATTCTAGGAAATTAATAGCTCCGTTGCAAAACATCATTGCATAAAATATGGAAATTAGAACTGTTAAAGATTATGCGGTGCCGACGATTAGAGGATATTATTCTGGAATTAGGCCACCAGCTGTCCCTACGAACAATTTTGAAATTAAGCATGCAATCCTTCAGATGATCTAGACTTCTTTACAATTCAGTGGGCTTCCACACGATGACCCACATGCTCACTTTGGGCAATTCCTGGACTTGTCCAACACGTTTAAACACAATGGATTATCTGATGATGCTCTTAGGCTTAGATTATTCCTCTTCTCACTTACAGATAGGGTGTAACACTAGTTAACCTCCTTGCCTCCAAGATCCATTTCTACATGGGACAAGTTAGCCCATCAATTTCTAGCTAAGTCTTTCCCTCCCTCTAAAATGGCCCAACTCCGTAGTAACATATCTTCCTTTGCCCAATTTGATGCGAAATCTCTTTACGAAGATGGGAACGATATAAGGAGCTTTTTAAGAAGTGCCCTTATCATGGTCTACCTTTATGGTTACAAGTCCAGACCTTCTACAATGGACTTACAAACCAAATAGGACCATTGTTGAAGATGTTGCGGGTGGAGCCCTGATGTGCAAAACAGAGGAGGAAGCTTACGAGCTCTTAGACAAGATGGCAGCTAACAACTATCTATGGTCCTCGAAGAGGCAATTGCCAAAGAAGTCGGGGGGTATTTATGAGCTCGACACACTGTCTACCTTGACCTTTCAAATCGCTAACCTTACGAAGAAGGTAGAGTCGCTCAGTACCCAACATAATCCTTCCACCAATGCTAACCCTGTGTTTTCTGTCCAAAGTCCTTTTCTCTCTTGTGATTTGTGTAGTGGTACCCACACTGTAGATAGGTGTCCACCTAACTTAGAATCGGTTCAGTACGTTACCCCCCTAAGCAACAAAACAACCCTTTTTCAAACACCTATAATCCAAGGTGGAGGAACTATCCTAACTTGTCCTGGAGCCAAAACCAAGGGCAAACTTCTTGTTCTAGACTTGTAGGACCCCCTAGTTTTCAAGCTCCAGTGGTTCATGTACCACCATAGTCGCAATTTACATATCCCACGCCTCATCAACCAGCCCCACCACAAATTCAACATCATCCACCTCACTTCCATCAACCACCACCCACACTACAACCTATGTAGCCCTAACATTTACATGCACTAGCAGCTGAGAAGAAGCCCTCGCTTGAGGAAATGTTCTCAACGATCCTGTAAAATCAAGCTACTTCAATTAAGAACTTAGAGGTTCAGGTGAGACAATAGCAAATGCTCTTAGCCAACGTCCACAAGGGACCCTTCCTAGTAACACTGAATCTAATCTTGTTAAGCAAAGGAAGGGTAAGGAACATGTCAAATCCATCACCTTTAGGAGTGGCAGAGAGCTAGATGAGCCACAAGTTAAGTCTGGACCTTTACAGCCCATAGTTGAAAAACCCATAGGTTCTAACGAAGCAGCTCATAAAGAGCAGGATCATCAGGATCATGCTGCAAAAGAATCCAAGCTAGGCACTTCTTCATCTATACCTTCTTCTATTTCACAACCTTCCTCATCCTCTGATACTACACATGTTACCACTACATCCCTTCCAGTTAGACCACCAGTACCTTTTCCTCAGAGGTTCCAAAATTAAAAATCGGATCAACAATTCACTAAATTTCTTAAGGTTTTTAAGAAACTTCACATCAACATTCCTTTTGCAGATGCCTTAGAGCAAATGCCAAGTTATGTGAAGTTTTTTAAGGATATCCTCTTGAGGAAGAGAAGATTGGAAGAGTATGAGACGGTGGCCTTAACTAAGGAATGTAGTGCAATTATTTAGAGGAAATTACTCCTCAAGCTCAAAGATCCCGAGAGTTTTACCATACCATACACTATTGGAAATTTATTCTTTGGTAGAGCCCTGTGTGATTTAGGAGCTAGTATAAATTTGATGCCGTTGTCTATCTATCAGAAGTTAGGAATAGGGGATGCCAAGCCCACCACAGTGACCCTTCAGTTGGCTGATCGATCAATTAAATATCCGAAGGGGGTCATTGAGGATGTCTTAGTAAAGGTGGACAAGTTTATTTTCCCTGCAGATTTTATTGTCTTAGATATGGAGGAAGACAGGGAAGTCCCTATTATACCAGCAGACCTTTCCTAGTGACTGGTAGAACCTTAATTGATGTACAGAAGGGGGAGTTAACGATAGGAGTCTAAGATCAGGAAGTAAAGTTTAGTTTTTTCAAACCTTTGAAGCTCCCTGATGACTCTCAAGATTGTTTTAGGATGGAAGATATAAGGCTTGAACATAAGAAATCTGAGAGAAAGAAGGAAGTAGATAGGGCTCAAGAGGATTTAACTATTAACATTCTGTCATCATTTTGGCTGACCCTCCTACTCTTCACCCTACTGCTGAGTGTTGTTTTTGTAAGACCCGAGTTTTAACGTAAGAGCAAAAAGGGAATGAATAAAAACTTTCGAGTGCATTTAAAAATGCAAAAGGATTAAAATGGTATTCTCGAAAACGTGCAAGGGTAAAATGGTCAAAAGACCAAAAATTCAGTAGTAATCGGGACAAGAAAATTTAATTAAAAAAATATGGGATTTGAGAATCTTGATCAATAACGAAGAAATAATTAAATTTCGGGTTAAATTGATCAAGATATGAATTTATTGGAATAAACCAAAATTTTCACCTTGAAAAATAATCTCGAAAATAATCGAAAATTTTACCGAAAAGCCAAAATAATACCAGTAAATTCATTTAGTGATTAAATGAATAAAATTTAAATTTTTTTATGATATTTGTGGATTTTAATATTATTTTAATGAATAAAAAATTTATTAAAAATAAATTATAAATAAAAAACAAACGAAATCTATGAAATTGAAATAGAAAACAAATAGGGAAATGGCGAAAACGTGGATGAGGAATCGAGGGAGTCGGTTCCCTCCGTTTCGACTACCACCGGCGAGTTTGAGGGGCTGGCAAGGGCTGGCGAAGACAACGACGGTGACGTGCCGTGGAGACCGTCGGAGAACGACGAATCGAGGGGAGAGTCCCGCGGGGGAGAAGCCCCTATTGGCGGCCATCGGCGCCGTTTTGACTCTAACAGAGGCTCGATTTTGGATGCCCAAGTGCAGCCGAGCCGAATGGCATTGGAATCACGTCGGGAATTGACCGAACGGTGTCGAAACAAGGAAATGATGCCGAACCGGACTGAACCGCTGGACCGAACCGGTCTGAACTGGGTTGAACTGGACTGAACCGGTTCAGCCAAAAAGAAAAGGAAAAAGAAGAAAAAAGGGAAAAAGAAAAAGTGGAAAATTGGAAAAAATTATAGTGATGCAATTAAGCTACAGCTAAGTCGGTAAGCGGTCGAATTGACCGATTTAAATTTCAGAATATTTAATTTGATTAATATTCGATTGGAAATTTACCCAAAAAATTATGTAAATTGTGTAGCTCGACAATTGGCATCAATCGAGAGCTCGAGATAGCCTCGATTTGTGTACGATCATGGAATCTCGGGTAAGTAACCCTTAGTTATGACAATTTTGCATCGTTATGCGTGATTGATATTTATCGCATAAATTACGGATTTAAATTCTGCATTAAATGGATTAAATTCTGGAAATTTAGATAAATTGTCGTAAATAATTAATTGAGTAATCTGAGAATTTAGAACGAGGCTCAATAAATATTGATGGGCCCAATGAGCCCAATAGGCCTCGATAATGTGAATAAAGTGTGGTAAACATGCTTAAGGCCGATTAAGGCCTATTAAGGTACAATCTGGCCCAATATAGGTAAACGGGTCCAATGATTTAAAATTAAGCCCATAAAATATAAAATACAATTAATTATATTGTATTTGACCTGATGAATATGTATCCGCAGTTTTGAAGATTGGATTTGGAGCAAATCGGACTGCGTGACGAGTCATCAGTGAAAAGTCAGACTGTACAAAGAAAAATGAGGTAAGGGAATTGTGTGAGTAGCTAGAGGTAGCTACGCGTATTTTAATAGCTTTTCTGTACACTGAATATGTATGTATACCTTGATTATGTATAATGATCTTAAAAGTGGTTTAAATAATTTTGAGGATCGAAATAGATGAAAAGACTATTTTACCCCTATTGAGGGAAGTTCACCTAAGGATGGTGAAAATTAAGGACTTTTATGATTAATGAATTTTATTGGTTTTAATCAAAGCAAATCGATTGATTGGCCAGTAATTGCATGAATTTCACATGATAACACTATGTAAGTGTTATTTGTATTTAAATGGAAATTTCTTTGGAAAATAGGCCAACTATCAAGTTTATATGGAAACAGATAGTGCCGACACGTAGTTCGCACTATATCTGCATTTGTGAATGGGCATAAATGTGCTTGAGCGGTTGCTCATGTCGATTTGTGTGACATCATATGCATGAAATATGCTAGAGCAGGGCGCTCACACTGATTTTTATTATTGTGAAATGAGAGGTGTTGGAGCCTAACTCGCACTCTATTTTGACATGTTTTGACTTGTTTTGACTTGATATGCATAAAAAGGTGGTGGAGCGATTGCTCACACTAGTTTTAATGATTTGACATGCATGAAAGGTGCTGGAGCTTAGCTTGTATCCAATTTTGATATGATAATTGCATAAAGCCGTGCTGGAGTGTAACTCGCACGAGATTTGATTTAATTATGCATAAAGCCGTACTGGAGTGTAACTCGCACGAGATTTGATTTACTTGAGCATTCATTTATGCTGGAGCTTGCTCGCACGAAGTTTTATATGATTTTCTAACTCATTTTAAAGTCGTACTGAAGTTTTTCTCGTACGAGGTTTTCACTGAGTTTTTATACATATCCGTATTAGAGCATTGCTCGTACGTGGATTTTACTTGAATTTATAATCAGTTTAAGTCGTACTGGAGCACTGCTCATACGTAGATTTCATTGATTTCTATGAAACTGTGCTAGAGCTTCGCTCGCACGAGGTTTTCTGATATCATGAATATGCATGGAGTCGTGCTTGAGCTTCGCTCGCACAGGAATTTATATTACATGCATATAGCCGTGTTGGAGCCTCCTATAGACTGTGTGTCACAGTGAGATGATATGCTCACACGTGCATACTGAGACAGAGATGATATGGCTGGATAAGACCTATTACAGGCACCCCTGACTGAGCTTGGGTTCACGGAGTACGTTGTACCGTGTATGTCACGCAGAGTACGCTATACCGTAGGGATTGTTGGAGTGGAGTGGCATTAGCCACGAGGCAGTAAGCCTTGCCCTCGTAATCCTGGTGTTATGTTATTCTGGTGGGTAGGACGACCCACCTCTCATTTCAGGTGTGATACCCTGCACACTAGGTACCGTGTTGCCAGGGATCACTAGGATATGGCCATAGTCCTCGATGTTACTATATAATTACCTACATGTCTCACATGATATAACTATAGGTCGATAGACCAGGTGTGAAACCTGATATTTTTCATATTATGATCTTATGAGAAGTAAATTATAGCTCAATGTAATGTTTTACAGGTCCGTAGACGATTAAAGCACTCGGTTGTAGCGTGGGACCTAATGGCACGCAAACCGAGGTAAGGTCCTAGACCCGAGAATTTCTTAAAAATGTCATGTTCATGCATGGAATGATGTGTATAAGGGAAAACTAAGTGATTGGAAATGCAAAAGTTAGTTAAACTCGGGTTTTAAATTAAATCGAGAAAACGGACCTAGTAAGGGAAATAAATCCGAATAAAATTTTAGAAATTCGTGAAAATTATTCTGAGACCATAGAAAATTATTATAAGATGAAATTGACATGGGAAATAAAAATCATGAAGAAATATGGAGATTTAGGGGTTCAAATAAATTTTTAAAGCTAACCGAAAGCTTATTTTCATTTTGCTCGGTATTGGCCAAATCGCATAAAATGAGCTCGTTCGTGAAATTTTTCTTAAACAAGTGATGACAAAATTTTTATGGGACATACTATAGACATATTATAACAAGTGAGAAGTGGAATTTTGAAGAAATCTGATCAGGATTAATTTTGGTAAATTTTACAAAACAGAATAGTCATTTCCCCTGCACTTAGTAAACTGTCAGCCAATGAAAACAATCCCATTTGATGACCTTCCCGATTTTCTTTGACTCTGATATTTTCCAGATTGAAATTCAACTGGATAAGCTTTCTAAAAAGCTAAGAACCATCCCGAACCCTTGCAAAACCCGAGAGTTATGCCTCACCTATTCTGCCGCAGACGTTACCCCTGTTCCAGACTGGCGTGAATTTTCCGTCCACCTTCCGGCCATTTTCAGGCAACGTTCCCTTCATATGAAATCTTCCTCTTCCTCCCATATAGCACATATAAAAAATTCAGACCTAAAATAAGTCTTTTATCCCCTGAAAAGTTAGAGAGACGAACAGGACAGAAAACTGCCCTGTTCCGAGGTAAGCAAAAATTTGATTTTTGGATGAATTTGATGAGGTTCTTGGATGATTCTGAACACTTCTAAGATCTATACATGTTGTGTTACAGCTGAGTGGCAATTTGGAGACCTAAAACCGAAGTCAAACTTGGTCAAAGGAGTGAAGAAGTTGAGGTATAGTGATGACTATGAGATAGGTTGTTATTTAGGGATTATGTGCAAATAGTAGATCGCTAATCATGAGTGGTAGATGAGACCGTTCACAGAGACGAGTTGAACCCGTTCCACCATCTTCCCCTCAACCCGAGAGAGCCCTATTGATAGAATAAGGAGGCTCGAGGAGATAGTACGAGATATGAGGGAAGGACTTACAGCTCTTACCACCATGTTTACCCAGCAGTTTGGGACACGTACACCTGACGTAGATACAGCTACTCCTATGCCTGATCCTCCTCCACCACCAGTTCCTCCAGTAGCCCCAGCCCCTCAGCCAGCAGTTCCCCAGCAGAGGGATGATAGAGAGACTCAGAGGGTGCGAGATTTCTTGGGCATGCATCCTCCAGAGTTCACAGGGGTTAAAGACCCGATTAAGGCTGAGGAGTGGATAGTGGATATTGAGGCGATCTTCCAGTTGTTGGGGTGTACTGATAGGGAGAGAGTGACCATGGCGGGTTATATGATGAGAGGCCAGGCTAAGTTTTGGTGGAGATCCACACAGACGATATTAGCTGAGGATCCCTCAGAAATCACATGGGATGCTTTCTTAGTCGCATTCCGAGAGCAGTATGTGCCGCATGCAGCTCGAAAGAGGATGCAGAAAGAGTTTTTGGATTTGAGACAAGGAAGTTCTACAGTAGATGAGTATGAGAACAGATTTACGACCCTGATGAGATACGATCTAGAGACAGTTAAGGATCCCGAGCGCCGGACAGAGAGATTTCTAGCAGGATTGAGATCCGGGATCAGAGATAGACTGTTGGGTCAGAACATTGTGGATTTCAGAGATGCTCTGAGACGAGCCCAGGAGATAGAGAGGGGCTTGGATATTACTCAAGCAGAGCATGGTTTCGGGAGATCTGTCAGAGATAAGGGGAAGAGAGTAGTTACTTTCCGACATGATTTGAAAGGGGGTCAGCCTAAGAGACAGAGAGTGGAAGGACCTCAGATAGGGGCTGGTAAGCCCAAGACTACAGTGGGTACTACAGATGTTATCAGAGGTTCTGAGATGAGAGTGCCACGATGCAGGACGTGTGGCAAATTGCACTTTGGACAGTGTCGAACAGGTATAGTTACTTGCTATAGATGTGGTGAAGCAGGGCACATAGTGAGAGACTGTCCCCTTATGTGGTCTCAGGAACCTCGGGGGGCACCTAGACCGATTGAGAGATCGACTCAGGCTCCACAGAGGGAAGCACCACCGAAGAGAGCCACAGTTGCAGACAAGGGCAAGAAGCCTGTCTCACAAGGTCGAGTTTATGCCATTAATAAGGAGACAGTCGATACATCATCCGACATCATAAAAGGTACTCTCCTTGTCTGTAACCATGAAGCATATGTATTGTTTGACCCAAGTTCCACACACTCGTTTGTGTCACCACAATTTGCATGTAAGATGAATAGGAAACCTGAGTCACTAGATTACATGTTACATATAACCACACCACTGCACGTAGTGCAAAGGACTGATATGATATGGAAGGATTGTGAAATCATGGTAGGAGATAAGAAATTTCTAGCAGATCTAGTTTTATTAAACATGAAGGATTTTGATGTAATATTAGGCATGGATTGGTTAGCTACCAATCGTGTGAATTTAGACTGCTACACTAAGACTTTGACATTCTCCTTACCAGAAAAGTTCAATGTATGTTTTGCGAGAAAGAAATAAAAGTGCATGGTGATGAAAGTTTTTGTGTTATGTGTTATGTGAAGATATGATATATATGTGTAAGATTAATGTATAATGTTTTTATTGTGTGAAGGATACATTGCCTTTATTTTTGATGAGAGTCGGGAACCACTAAGTATACAGGATGTTCCGGTGGTATGTGAGTTTCCCGATGTATTCCCAGATCACTTATCGGGGTTACCACGAACCCAGAGAGGTCATGATGCAGTCTGGGTGATTGTGGACAGACTGACTAAGAGCGCTCACTTCCTTGCCATCAAGAGCACAAATTCACTGGATAAGCTAGCTGATCTATATGTCAGAGAGATAGTACGGTTGCATGGGGCACCTGTGAGCATTACATCTGATAGAGATTCTCGCTTCACTTCTAGATTTTGGACTAGATTTCAGGAAGCTATGGGGTCTCGACTGAACATAAGCACCGCTTATCATCCTCAGACAGATGGTCAGTCCGAGCGGACTATACAGACCTTAGAGGATATATTAAGAGCGTGTGCTTTAGACTTTAAGGGCTCATGGGACGACCATTTGCCTCTTGCAGAATTTTGTTATAATAACAGCTATCAGGCTAGCATTGGAATGGCTCCATACGAGGCTCTATATGGCAGGAGATGCAGATCCCCGATTGCTTGGGAAGAAGTGGGTGACAGAAAGATCCTTGCTCCCGAGTTAGTTGAACAGGCAAGTAGTTATGTTCAGTTGATCTGTGACAGGTTGAGGATAGCACAGAGTAGATAGAAGAGTTATGCAGATGTACGAAGACGTCCTCTTGAGTTTCAGGTTGGGGACTCCGTATTTGTTAAGGTGTCACCGATGAAAGGTGTAGTACGTTTTGGGAAAAGGGGAAAGCTAAGCCCTCGCTTCATTGGTCCATTTGAGATTTTGAGTAAAGTGGGAGATGTAGCATATCGGCTAGCACTACCTGCACAGTTGTCGGGTATACATGATGTCTTCCATGTTTCGATGTTAAGGAAGTATCATCCGGACCCTTCTCATGTCATCGAGTACGAGCCACTAGAGATTCATGAGGACATGAGTTATGTTGAGCAGCCGATCCGAATTCTCGACAGGAAGGAGAAAGTACTACGATCTAAGACTATCCCACTAGTGAAGGTTCTCTAGCGACACCACGAGACAGAGGAAGCTACCTGGGAGCTAGAGAGCCAAATGAGGGAGAAGTACCCTCATCTATTCGATGGACCAACTTGAATTCAGAGGACTGAATTCTTAAAAGGTGGGGAGAAATGTGAAACCCGATATTTTTCATATTATGATCTTATGAGAAGTAAATTATAGCTCAATGTAATGTTTTACAGGTCCGTAGACGATTAAAGCACTCGGTTGTAGCGTGGGACCTAATGGCACGCAAACCGAGGTAAGGTCCTAGACCCAAGAATTTCTTAAAAATGTCATGTTCATGCATGGAATGATGTGTATAAGGGAAAACTAAGTGATTGGAAATGCAAAAGTTAGTTAAACTCGGGTTTTAAATTAAATCGAGAAAACGGACCTAGTAAGGGAAATAAATCCGAATAAAATTTTAGAAATTCGTGAAAATTATTCTGAGACCATAGAAAATTATTATAAGATGAAATTGACATGGGAAATAAAAATCATGAAGAAATATGGAGATTTAGGGGTTCAAATAAATTTTTAAAGCTAACCGAAAGCTTATTTTCATTTTGCTCGGTATTGGCCAAATCGCATAAAATGAGCTCGTTCGTGAAATTTTTCTTAAACAAGTGATGACAAAATTTTTATGGGACATACTATAGACATATTATAACAAGTGAGAAGTGGAATTTTGAAGAAATCTGATCAGGATTAATTTTGGTAAATTTTACAAAACAGAATAGTCATTTCCCCTGCACTTAGTAAACTGTCAGCCAATGAAAACAATCCCATTTGATGACCTTCCCGATTTTCTTTGACTCTGATATTTTCCAGATTGAAAGTCAACTGGATAAGCTTTCTAAAAAGCTAAGAACCATCCCGAACCCTTGCAAAACCCGAGAGTTATGCCTCACCTATTCTGCCGCAGACGTTACCCCTGTTCCAGACTGGCGTGAATTTTCCGTCCACCTTCCGGCCATTTTCAGGCAACGTTCCCTTCATATGAAATCTTCCTCTTCCTCCCATATAGCACATATAAAAAATTCAGACCTAAAATAAGTCTTTTATCCCCTGAAAAGTTAGAGAGACGAACAGGACAGAAAACTGCCCTGTTCCGAGGTAAGCAAAAATTTGATTTTTGGATGAATTTGATGAGGTTCTTGGATGATTCTGAACACTTCTAAGATCTATACATGTTGTGTTACAGCTGAGTAGCAATTTGGAGACCTAAAACCGAAGTCAAACTTGGTCAAAGGAGTGAAGAAGTTGAGGTATAGTGATGACTATGAGATAGGTTGTTATTTAGTGATTGTGGATGATTTTTAGTTAAAGGAAATTGATGAATTAATTTATATGATTAAGTTCAATTACTGCCAGCATGATTTAGCTACTGGAATTATGAATTTGGATGCAATTAAAATGAATTTACAGATAAAATTATACTGTAAAGGTTCGGTTTAGCGTTTAACTAGGTGAATTATCGAAATAATGCAAGAATCGATACTTTAAGGTCTTGTTTGAAGTGGAATGAGTTGCTGGAAGGTAAGGCATGATGTAGAGGTATTGAAAATAAATTTAAAGGTGTCGAATATGTTAAGAAAGTTTAAAACCGAGGCTTAAACCGATAAAATCGAGCAAAATGAGCATAGTAGCAAAAAGTCAACTTTTGGTCAACATTTTAGATGTAATCACATATTGAATATATTAACATGAATTTGAGCTATATGTGATGAGATAACTTGGTATGTGACAGCTCGAGTTATCGGCACGCATTTCGAGGTGAGCTCAAAAATCGAGGAACGTGCACTACCTTCGACGTTAAGAGGTAAGGGATATAATTTAGAGTAGCATTAGTACTCCTCAACCCTACCAAATGTTTATGAGGATAGTTAGTTGAGTTTCCATGAAAAAGAGCTTTCTCGGAAGTTGAAAAGAGTACTATTCACTCAAAACCGAAATAAACTTATCCAAGCTTTTCAAAATGACTTTTATTGCATGAGATACATTTTAGTATATATGGTTATGTATATAAAAGTGATTTTCACTTATGAAATGAAAGCATAGTATGTTTTCCATGAGTTTACGGGTTAAAGTCCCAGGAATGTTTTACGAAACTATGTTTTCATTATATGGAGTACATATATACTCGAGATATATGTGTTTAAGAAAAACATGCTTAATGTTTTGAGACTATGGCACGAAGTATTGATGTTATGAGGTCAGAGTGATCTGGGGTCGATCTTGTACGTTGAGAAAAGGGTAAAAAGTCGATCAAGGATCTTCCTAGCCGACGGCTAGGGAACGGGCAGGACTCTGACAAGATGAGATGACTTGTGGTACCATGTAACCATTTAAAGTTCGTGCGTTGAGACTGCTTAGAGACTGCGAGTCCTTTGCAGGCACGTAATGAGTCACCCCACCATAGCCCCGTACCACACAGTCCAGTAGGGCACTGTATGACCCTGATCCAGTCTTACAGTTCCCTGTACTATGGCCATATGTACCAGTTATGTTAATGATGTCCTTCGGGACCAGTTATGTTAATGATGTCCTTCGGGACCAGTTATGATGAAGCCATGTCTCCAAGAGAAACGAAATATGTTTTCGCACATTTCATGCTACCTTTTGTGTTATTTGCTTTTTAGCACATGTTTTTTTTTATGATGTGATTTTAAAGGTAGCTTATGAGTTATGTTTTATGAAATGTGCATATGATAGTACGATTTCACTTTCAAAGTGATAAGCATGTTATGATATGCATGATTAAGTTTTGAGATGCTTTTTACCTGTTTACACGGTGTGATATGCATATTATATATGAGTTTTACCAAAAAGGATGCATGATGTGTAAACTTATGATTTAAGCATGTTTTTACTGCTTTTATGAAATGTAAGCATCTCTACTCCAGTACATATTTATGCTGATTTGTAAAACCATGCGTTTTACCATGTTTTGAGTATTTAAAGCTATTTTAAATGTATCTCTTACTGAGTCTGAAAAACTCACCCCCTCCTCTCCATCTCCCAGATTATCTATAGCGAGTCTAATGCACATACGAGACTGTGGTCGTTGACAAGGTAGTCCGACCTTTCATCGGATATTTTCGTAACCTTGAGGTACAGTCTTACTTATATTCCAGACATGTGATACAGAATAGACACTATTGTATATCATAGTCGGGATGTAATAGTTGTAAATGATTTTATATATATAGAATGTATGTGATGTAATGAGATCATGGAAAATGAAAAGATTTTAAATTTAGACATGGACAGGAAAACAACATAGTTAATGGATAAAAAGTTTAAATTAGCCCCATTTTTCCGCGCTTCCGGGGCGTGACACCAGGGTAGACTCGAGGGAGGGGTCAGGCCCCCGATTTTATGATTTTTATGATATGTGACCCTGAAAGAAGGGTGGTTTTATAACCGAAGTTTTATAATGAATTTTAATGAATTGTTTTATGAGATGATTAACCCGAAAGGGTTAGTTTATACTGCAATTTTAATGAAATGATTTGAATGCAATAGCATGATGGTGCTTTCCATGCTTTCATTTCAAATTCATGATTTTCTTACATGACATGAAAGAATGCATGATCTGGATTTGCTTCATGCTCATTATGATTTAATGATGTCACATAAAATGCCTTTGATGCATGAATTATATGATTTCTATATGCATAAATAGTTTTGATAAATTATGGCATTGAAATATGCATGATTTTGTGCGTGAAATTTTAAATGAAAAGAAATGGATTTAAGGGCATGGCATTATGAGCATGTAGATAGTGGAGCTATCTACTTACTTGCATAATTGCCTTACTGAGCGTGTGGTTTGCTCACCCCCTTATTTTCCCATCTTTTCTGAGCACTCATAGCAATTAGTAAGCGGTTGAGGACTTGCATGCATTGGTATCCGCTACTTCCCATCGAGAGACAGGTATACACATTTGTATAGTTTTGTATCTAAATATGTAATGCACAGTACTGTAAACAGATATGATGTCGGGGATGTAGAGTTATAAATACCATTGAGTATGTATTTATTTAAAGTCAAAAGATAGTAAACTCTGATATATGAATATGATTATGGAAATGAAATGGTAAATAGGTGAGAGGTGACTAACACCTAATCATAGCCCAACTGTTTATAGGATGGTCATGATGAGAGAAAAGTAAGAATTAAATAATAAATGAAAAAACGAAAATTTTACTATGATTTTTAGGTAATTTGGGTCCTGACAGTTTTCTTCAGCTGCATTTGAAGTAGCTGTGTTTTTCTTTTCACTTTGTATATAGTTCTTTTTCTTTTTCCTTTCTATTGTGTCTTTCTTTGTTTATGTTGCATATTTCTTTTCCAGCATTACGTTTTCAATCAAGCTTCAGTTGTTCATCATCATCAAAAAGGGGAGTACTCTGTTCTTCAGCTTAAATTCTTATATTATCTGCACATTGATGACACTGTACACTTTAAGTTTGGGGGAGGGGATATCACTTGAGCAATTTTGTGAAAAATTGGAAAATATTTCAAAAATATTTCGAAAATCTGAGAAAGAATTTTCAAATTCTTTTCGATAATATGAGCTTAAATTGCTTGATTTTGGGATGATTTAGTGCTTACCATGTAGTTTTCCCATATTCCGATGATATGACCCCATGATTTAGTCTGACTTTGATTAACTGAGAAGCATGATTATAGGAAAAGCATGAAGTTGAATTCTTGAATTTGTCTTAATTCTGATTGTGATTGCCTCATCTTATGCACATGTCATGTCATGAATCTATATAATTATTTAGAGAAAGCTTACGTGGACATAGGATTGCATTTGTTCAATTGATTTTGTGTATCATATTCTAGAATTTATTTGATCTAATCTTGAGGTGAAATATTAGATCACACTTAATTAGGGAGATGATTTAGGCCATCTTTGGATCGTTTGAGCCTTTTTAGCCTTCCTTGTACATATTTGACCACTAGTCACCCATCTGGGCCAAATAAGCTTTTCTTTGTAAATACACCACACCTGCTTATTTTTTTCCCGTAGGTTAAATACTCTGTTCCTATCCCTTACTCCAAAAGTCATTGGGATATATTGTGAGCTATATGGGTATTAAGTGATAGTGAAGGAGTATGTATTGAAAAAAATGAAAAAGAAAGAAAAAGAAAAAGAAAAGAAGAAACAAGAAAATACAAAAATAGAATAAAACGTTTAGTGAATTAAATAAGTTTGGGGGAAATGATTTGAGCTCTTACATTAAGATCCTAGAAGTAATGCATGTTAAGGGGTAATTAAACCTAAATCGACTTTATCATACCTTAGCCCCAACCTTACATTACAAGCTTAGTGAAGTCCTATTGATTTTTGGTTAAGTTTGACTACATTAGTGGAGAGAGAAGTGAAAAGAAAACTTATGGGAATGATCACATGTCATTAACTTTGCATTCACTGTGTTAGCATAATCTGATCCGGGTAATATACTGTGAAGGGACTTTGACATTTTTCACATACTCATGAGGAGTCCAATTTAGGTTAGGACTTATGATTGAATGATTATGAATGTGGACTTGTAATTATGAGTCTTTGAGATCATAGTTTGTACTTTTTCTTTAAGGATGATATTGGGGAAATTATTGTGTTTAGTACTTGTCATTCCTACAATTATTTTGTTTTGCTTGAGGACAAGCAAAAGCTCAAGTTTGGGGGTGTGATAATTTTATATCTTTTAGAATTATTTGTGCTTAATTTCCTAATTAATTATTTAAATCCCCAATTTATTTTGTTAATTATCCCCTTTATTTAATTAACATTCTCATGTTTGTAGATAAATTAAATTCGGATGAATTTTGAATATTTCGGTAGAAAATGGACTGAAATTTGGCTAAAATCGAAATTGGACCACGCAGACAACACGAGCCATCCACTTAGCACATCCAATGAGACAAAAAGAAAGATGACAGGGAAATATTTTTTCAACGAGCCAATGGTGTGAAGAAAAGTGGCCAAACAATGCCAACTCATCTAGGATGGAAAAATTACAATTTTACCCCTAGTGTGTGTATAAATAGGAAAGGATGGCAATTGAAAAACCATGTAAGTAGGAGTAGGGTATGTAATGGTACTTAGAAGTAGTGTTAGTGTAGCACTAGTTAGATTAGTGTAGGTAGAATAGTTTTAAGTATTATTTTTATTGTTTTAAAGCTTTCCCATCAGTGTTAGCACTTTCCTTATTTTTTTATGTTCATTTCATTTTTATGTTCTTCTCTTGGATAATGTTTCATGGCAATCAACATCATTTTCATGCTTCTCGGTTCGGTTAAATCCAATTCTTTTATTTTTCAAGTCTTAATGCATAGCTCATAATTCCTAGTGGTAACTCTCGGTTTGATCTAACTGCTTATGTTTTTATTTGAAGACCCTCTATTTTGTTTATATAGCTCTCGATTTTTGCTTCTTGTTTGTAGTTATTTTTGTTTTGTTATTATGTAATGAAGCTCTCGGGTTTACTTATTTTGGGTAGCGCCGAGAGACAAAGTCTCGATGCTAGCTGCTGCTAGGAAAATTAATGCTGAAAGGAGGTTTCAGCATCGATTCTTGGCTGAGTTGTGTTGTGCTGGAAATGTGGCTTTTGCATCTTGACTCTGTCCTGGCCCTGTACAGCATGAGGATTGATGCATAGACGATGGGCTGTGCTGGCAGAAGTGCTACTGTTCACCACTGATCTCGGATGATAGGAGTGGAGCAACGAAGTATACGCTGACTGCAGAGAGCGGCTGGACTGGGCAAGTGATGCTCGGGCATGATGCAATAGTGAACAGGGAGCCATTTTTTCCTCTGTTCTGCTATGTTTTAAGAGCTTCATGCTGTTCATTTTATTTATGATTGTAGCTGCTGGTTTTAAAGTGTTCTCATTTCATGCATTGTTTTAAACTCACCATTTAATGATTTTCGCATATGTGAGTTCCTTTATTTGATGATCGGTGCG
Source organism: Firmiana major (assembly GCA_033439115.1). NCBI lineage: Eukaryota > Viridiplantae > Streptophyta > Magnoliopsida > Malvales > Malvaceae > Firmiana > Firmiana major. Next base: position 67,160,149 of record CM065901.1, on the reverse strand, counting down.
CTGATGAATGCTAGATTGTTACCATTCTAGTCTCGGTGATTGCAGAAATTGATAGCAAGAAACTCGATGATTTCATGCTCTCGTTTACTCTCGGTTGCAAGAAGATGATGGGCACGACAGGTTTCAGCTGAAGCAGGTCCGGACAGGCAGGAACGTGGGGCTGGCGTGCTATGCTGGGTTGTCGTAGGAATGGATGCTATACACGAAAGCTAAGCAGAGTTGGTGAGAGTACAGAGCAGGAAGCAGCTGGACACGCCTGGGCAATGGAACCAAGAGTAAGCATGGCAGATGCAGGACAGCAGGAGGAAACGTGCAAGCTGTATGTGGTAGCTGGGCAGAGGACAAACCGAGAGGCGCGGACAGACTGGATGCAGCAGGAAGCAGCTGGACACGCCTGGACTGTCACGACCCAAATTACCTAAAAATCAGAGTAAATTTTTCGCTTTACCGTTTATTATTTAATTCTTACCTTTCTCTCATCGTGACCATCCTACAAACAGTTGGGCTATGATTCGGTGTTTGTCACCTCACACTATTTACCATTCCATTTCCATATTCACATTCATATATCAGAGTTTACTATTCTTTGACTTTAAATAAATACATACCCAATGGTATTTATAATTCTACATCCCCGACATCATATCCGTTTACAGTACTGTGCATTACATATTTAGATACAAAACCATACAAATGTGTATACCTGTCTCTCGATGGGAAGTAGCGGATACCAAGCATGCAAGTCCTCAGCCACTCACTAATTATTTCAAGTGCTCTGAAAAGATGGGAAAATAAAGGGGGTGAACAAACCACACGCTCAGTAAGGCAATTATGCAAGTAAGTAGATAGCTCCACTATCTACATGCTCATAATGCCATGCCCTTAAAATCCATTTCTTTTCAGTTAAAATTTCACGCACAAAATCATGCATATTTCAATGCCATAGTTTATCAAAACTATTTGTGCATATAAAAATCATATTCCTTATGCATCAAAGGCGTTTCATGTGACATCATTAAATCATAATGAGCATGAAACAAATCCAGATCATGCATTCTTTCATGTCATGTAAGACAAATCATGAATTTGAAATAAAAGCATGGAAAACAACATCATGCTACTGCATTTAAATCATTCCATTTAAAATTTCAGTAAAAACTAACCCTTCCGGGTCAATCAACTCATAAAACAATCTCATAATTCCATTTCAAACTCATAAAACAATTCGTTAAAATTCATTATAAAACTTTGGTTATAAAACCACCATTCTTTCAGGGTCACATATCATAAAATCATCTGAAATCTAGCAATCATAATATAAAATCATAAAATCGGGGGCCTGACCCCTCCTTCGGGTCTACCCTGGTCTATCGACCAATATTTATATCATGTGAGACAAGCAAGTGATTATATCAGTAACATCGAGGACTACGGCCATATCCTAGTGATCCCTGGCAACATGGTACCTAGTGTGCGGGGTATCACACCTGAAACGGGAGGTGGGTCGTCCTACCCGCCAGAATAACATAACACCAGGATTGCGAGGGCATTGCTGCCTCGTGGCTAATGCCACTCCACTCCAACAATCCCCACGGTACAGCGTACTCCGCATGACATACATGGTACAACGTACTCTGTGAACCCAAGCTCAGTCAGAGGTGCCTGTAATAGGTCTTATCCACCCATATCATCTCTGTCCCAGTATGCACGTGTGAGCATATCATCTCACTGTGACACATAGTCTACAGGAGGCTTCAACACGGCTATATGCATGTAATATAAATCCCTATGCAAGCGAAGCTCTAGCACGGCTCCATGCATATTCATGATATCAGAAAACCTCATGCGAGCGAAGCTCTAGCACGGTTTCATAAAAATCAGTAAAATCTGCGTACGAGCATCGCTCCAGTACGACTTAAATTGATTATAATTTGAAGTAAAATCCACGTACGAGCAATGCTCTAGTACGGATATGCATAAAAACTCAATGAAAACCTCGTACGAGGAAAAACTGCAGTACGACTTTAAAATGAATTATAAAACCATATAAAACTTTGTGCGAGCAACGCTCCAGCACAAATGAATGCTCAAGTAAATCAAATCTCGTGCGAGTTATACTCCAGCATGGCTTTATGCATAATTAAATCAAATCTCGTGCGAGTTACACTCCAGCACGGCTTTTATGCAATAACATATCAAAACAGGATGTGAGCTAAGCTCCAGCATCTCTCATGCATGTCAAACCATTAAAACTAGTGCGAGCAATCGCTCCAACACCATTTTATGCATACCACGTCAAAACAAATCAAAACATGTCAAAACAGAGTGCGAGCTAGGCTCTAGCAGCTCTCATGCATATCAAATCATAAAATCAGTGCGAGCAATCGCTCTAGCACATTTTATGCATATGATGTCACATAAATCGGTGCGAGCAACCGCTCAAGCACATTTATGCACATTCACAAATGTAGATATAGTGCGAACTACGTGTCGGCACTATCTGTTTTCATATAAACTTGATAGTTGACCTATTTTCCAAGGAAATTTCATTTAAATACCAATAACACTTACGTAGTATTATTTTGGGAAACTTATGCAATTATTAGCCAAACTACCGTTTTGCTTTGCTTAAAACCACAAAAATCCCTTAAATCAGAAAATTCATAAATCATGCATTCCATGCATGTCATGATTTCACCATCCTTAGGTGAACTTCCCTCAATAGGAGTAAAATAGTCTTTTCACCTATTTCGATCCTTAAAATCATTTAAACCACTTTTAGGATCATTATACATAATCAGGGTATACATACATATTCAGTGTACAGAAAAGCTATTAAAATACGCGTAGCTATCTCTAGCTACTCACATAATTCCCTTACCTCATTTTTCTGTACAGTCTGATCTTTCCACTGATGACTCGTCACGCAGTCTGATTTGCTTTAAATCCAATCTCCGAAACTACGGATACACATTCATCAGGTTAATTACAATACAATTTAATTGTATTTCATATTTTCTGAGCTTAATTTAAATCATTGGGCCCGTTTACCCATATTGGGCCCGATTATACCATAATGGGCCTTAATCAGCCTTAAGCCCATTTACCACATTTTATCGAGGCCTATTGGGCTCATTGGGCCCATCAGTATTTATTTAGCCTCATTCTAAATTCTCAGATATCTCAATTTAGTATTTACGACAATTTATCTAATTTTCCTAGAATTTAATCCATTTAATGCGAAATTTAAATTCGTAATTTATCTAGCACGCATAACGATGTAAAATTATCATAAATAAGGGTTACTTACTCATGATATCATGATAGTATGCAAATTGAGACTATCTCGAGCTCTCGGTGGATTCCAATTGTCGAGCTACACAATTAAATATTTTTTCGGGTAAATTTTCCAATCGGATATTTATCAAATTAAATATTCTAAAATTTAAATTGGTCAATTCGACTGCTTACCGACTTACCCGAAGCTCGATTGCATCACTGAAATTTTTTCCAATTTTTCCTCTTTTTCTTTTTCCCTTTTTTCTTCTTTTTTTTCTTTTCTTTTTTTTTGGCTGAACCGGTCCGATCCGGTTCAGTACAGTCACTTTCTCACTGAACCGCCGACCAGTTCAGTCCTTTTTTAGTCGTGCCGGTGTCGTCCAGCCGGTTCTCGGTGTCTCACGGTCGTCGTTCGACGCGTCTTGGACAAGGGACCTCTCGATTGGCCTCGATCGGAGCTAACTCCCGCCGGTGGCTGCCGAATGCCCTCTTTTCCTCCGCGGCTTTCTCCCTTCGATTCACCGAATTTTGACGTCGGTGGCGCGCATCCCGATGGCAGGGAGGTCGCATGGTGGCGGCCTTCCTTTTTCGATCGTATGCCTAGCTGCTGGTTGCCGGAGGTGGCCGCCCGGTGGTACTTCTTCCCCGTCGGTCTTCGCGGGCTTGATTTCCTCTTTTCCAATTTCTTTGTTTTCTCTTTCCCCGAAATTCCTTTCCAGATTTCCTTTTTTTTAACTTTATTTATTTATTTATAATTTATTTTTAATATTATTTTATTCATTAAAATAATATTAAAATCCACAAATATCTTAAAAAATTATATTTTATTAATTTAATCACTAAATGAATTTATCGGTCTGATTTTACCTTTTTCTTATATTTTTTGATTATTTTCGGGATTATTTTTCGATACGAAAATTCTGATTTATTCCAATAAATTCATATCTTGATCAATTTATTCTGAAATTTAATTATTTCTTCATTATTGATCAAGATTTCTCAATCCCATATTTTTAATTAAATTTTCTTGTCTCAATTAATATCGAATTTTTATCTTTTGACCATTTTATCCTTGCACGTGTTCGGGAATACCATTTCAATCCTTTTGCATTTTTAAATGCACTCAAAAATTTCTATTTATTCCCTTTTGCTCTTACATTAAAAAATATCAAGTCTTACATGGACAACCAAAAATCAAGAGCAAAATGAATGAAAAATGTTGAAGACGTGCACAGTGAATGGAGGGACCTCTTGGCTGATTTAAACTTAAGGCCATGTTTGGCCATAATTCAATTTAGCCATTTTATAGTTTAATGCATTATTAGTATTTCCATGCCTTGGTTAGTTGTTAGTTAGTTAGTTTAATGAATTAAAATGGTAGATTAGTTTTAATATTTTTGCATGTTAATTTAATTTTCAGTTTTAATTTTTAGTTAATAATTAATTTTATGTTATATGTTTCAGGACTTAATTTTAGTTTAGTATTTTATGAGTTTTATTTAGAATTAATTTAGATTAAATGTGTTTCATGCATTTCTTAATTTAGTCTTCATTTTTATTAGATTCTAGGTTAGTTTAATTTGCAATTTTTATTGGTTTAATTACATGCATTTTTATTTTAAGTTTGTTTAAATTTTAGTTTAACTTTATCTCTTTATTTTCATATTTTCATTTTATTTTAATTGCGTTAATTAGTTTTCTGTTTTATTTTTTTGTAGGTTATTTACTTTTAATAGCTTGGAGCACTGTAAGTAAATTTTGCTCGGTTTTATTTTCTTTAGTTCTTATTATTTTATTGCTTTCCCGTAATTTTAATTCTAGCCATGTAGATCACCCACCTTAAGTTCATAATTTGCTAGAATATACTTAGGGTAAGATTAACCGGTAGTTAATTAGGCTAACCAACTTCTCTGAGAGACGATAACTCGGGACTCAAATCCCATTATTACTTGTACAATTTGTACACTTGCGGACAATACCTTCAGGGCGTGTCAACAATTTATTTATCTCTATGTCACTTTCACTACAATAAATTTAACTTATTGGGCCTATTTACTCTTATTGGGACTTACTTTCTCTTAAATCTATTTCGATTGTACTATTCATTTCTCGAGAATCTATTGGGCCTATCAAGTTTACTGACTCATATTGGGCCAACCTTAGGCCCACAATGCCTTATTGAGCCGAATGCTCAACGCTTGGCCTACTTGACCATTCGGTCACGCATGGTGCACCACGCCTAGCCATGACTGATAATTCTATATTTTTAGAATTATTTGTGCTTAATTTCCTAATTAATTATTTAAATCCCCAATTTATTTTGTTAATTATCCCCTTTATTTAATTAAAATTCTCATGTTTGCAGATAAATTAAATCCGGATGGATTTTGAATATTTCGGTAGAAAATGGATCAGAATTGAGTTAAAATTGAGATTGGACCACGCGGACAACACGAGCCTAGCACATCCGATTGGACAAAAAGACTGATGACATGAAAATATTATTTTTCAAGGAGCCAATGGTGTGAAGACAAGTGGCCAAACAATGCCAATTCATATAGGATGAAAAAAATTACAATTGTACCCCTAAGTGTGTGCATAAATAGAAAAAGATGGCAATTGAAAAAGGAGAGCCTAGGTCAGAATAGAGGTAAATTAGGGTAGAATAGTTTTAGGGTTTATTTTAGGATTTATTGTTTTTAAGTATTTTTTTCCGATAGCCACCATTGTTAGATTACTATTGATGTTAACTTTTATTTTCATGCAAAGTTTTTGTTTATTTCTAGTTCTTTGTTTTATTAATGAATAGTTTCATTTCCATTTTCTCTACTGTTTGATTCCGTTTCAATCCCAGATCTTTATTTTAGTGCTACCATGAAAATCATTATTTTTTTTAGCTGTTAGCTCTCGGTCTTCCAACTTGCTTATGTTTTTGTTTGTTAAACTATTGTTTTTGCAACTCTCGGTTAGATTTTTTTTGGTGCATTCGGGTGGCATCATTATTTCATTCATTCTTCCACAATATGGTTCAGTTGCCTTGATGTGGATTGATGCTGATTATTTATTCACATCATGAGCAATCTGGAACATGGAAGGAGAAGAAAACGAAGGAAACTGTGGCCCTGGAGTCTCCTGTTTTCATGTCTTATATTTTTCTGCATTATTGATTTAGCGTTTAGTTTTGGTTTTATGTATTGTCATCTTAATTCTTGCTTTCATGGAGATGCTCATGTGTAATACCGAGAGAGGGTGTTCGACAGGTAGCTGAATGGTAACAAAGAAACAAACCAGCAGCTGATCAATCCTCTATTTAGCTTTGTTTTACTACTTTAACTACTATTTATTGGTTTAATTTGTTCAAGAGCGGGAGACAGCAGCAGAAGGTTGCATAACCTGTCCTTAAAATAGCAGCTAGTGTAGTGTAGCAGGCTGGTGCAGTTGTAAATGGAGAACACCTAAAGCAGAGCAAGGAGTCAGGCACGCATGATTTACAGAGGCCGTGTAACCAGGCTCAGGTTCAGACTTTGTATCCATTCTCTGTCCCGATTCCAATTGGTCGAGAGTTACTGGTAGTTGAACAGCTGTATTACTGCCATAGGTGTGTGAAGAGGCGACTGGTAGAGCGCACAAAGTACTGAGCATTGTGTGTGCTGCTAAGGATACAGATAGCTGGTCTAGAGGCAACTGCTGTAATACAATGCAGAGGACAAACCGAGAGTACGGGAAAGAGCATAACACGCCTGGAGCAACTAATGGGGAAGAACGTGTAACAGTGCAATATCAGGACCTGGAGCAGAAGCCACGGACGAATGCTGGTTAGCCTGGAACCGAGAACAGGACAAAGCACTGCCTGGAAATGCATTTGCTGATGAAGACATGTGAACAGTGCACAGTACACATGCTCGGCCCACTTGATTTGCAATTTCGATTAAGGCCTTGTTTAGCCAACTCTATTTTGCTTAGTTTAATTTTTATGGTATTTTTATTCTTTTGATTGTTTCATTAGTTGTTAGTTTAGTATAGTTGTTAGTTGGTAATCGTAGGTTAAATTTAATGTTTTAGTTGTTAATTTAATTTTTAGTTTTAATTTTTAGTTAGTAGTTAATTTTATATTATATATTTTAAGACTTTATTTTAGTTTAGTTGCATTTAGAATTTGATTCATGCATTTTTAATTTAGCCTTTATCTTCATTAAATTTTAGTTTAGTTTAATTTGCATTTTTACTAGTTAGTTTAATTACATGCATTTTTATTTTAAGTTTGTTTAAATTTTAGTTTAATAAAATTTTATTGCTTTATTTTCATATTTGCATTTTATTTTAATTGCGTTATCTTTTGTAGGTATTTTCTTTTCTTGCTTGGAGCACTGTAAGTACTTTTAGCTCGGTTTTATTTTCTTTATTTTTTTAATGTTTATTGTTTTCAGTACTTTTAATTTTAGCCATGTAGACCACCCATTATCAATTCATAATTTGCTAGGATATACTTAGGGTAAGATTAACTGGTAGTTAATTAGGCTAATCAACTTCTCTGTGGGACGATAACTTGGGACTCAAATCCCATTATTACTTGAACGACCCGTGCACTTGCGGACAATACCCTTAGGGCATGTCAATGACCGACACCATGGTTGCCTAGCTATCATGGCATTTCTGCAAACACTTGGTGTGCTTGCCTTAAGTTCATCACTTTCCTTCACTAAGGTAATTCATCATACACCTCTTATGCCTACTTTAAATAATCATTTATTCCAACATATTGATTTCACAAAACCGTCTCAAAATCATGCATATAACATCACCAACACCATAGTATAATCAATTCATCATTGAATCAACCATAGCTCACTTTCTCACACTAAACCCATATTTAGTCATGGATGATTAAGCATGCTCAAGGATGTTTCAGCCAACCATACATCCACCAATCAACTCATAAAAATATCTAGATTAACAAAATTGAAGTTGGTGCATTGAAAACTCACCTAGCTTAACCTTTCTTTTTTGGCCAAAATTGGGGAAACACTTTGCTCCTTCAATCCAAAAATTTAACTACTAGTTTTTGACTATATTGTTTTCCTCATCACTAGGAACAACTTTGCTAAAAGCAACGTTTCTCAAATCTGTTTGGAAGGTGATGATATTTTAGAGTAAGAAAACTTATTCACTTTGCTAAAATAGAGAGATATTTGTTAATCTGGGGAAGAAGACTCGTCTGTCGGGCTTTTAAATATAAATGGGCATTGTGAGATCGATCTCCAAGGGTGAGAGACTGATCTTCCTTTGGTTGAACTATATAAGTATTCAGTGAGTAAGCTATGGGATCGATCTGCTCTTAGGAAGGTATCAATCTTTTCTAGCTAGAAATCATTGCAGATCGATCTGTTTTTGGGAAAGGATCGATCCTTTCTATGTAGAATAACATCGAGATCGATCTGCTTGCTTATGGAACCTTTGTGATTTCATTCTGGAATTACAAGATCGATCTTGTCGTGAAAAAAGATCGATTTGGCATTCATCTGCAAGATTCCAACTGCTAATTTTTTCAGAATTTCAAAGGGAAGATTGCATTTAAATGCTTCACTAATCATTTTGCATTCTATTCACACTTAGAGCATAAAAAGGTCTATTTCTTATGATTCACATTTTATGTAACTTGTGAGTACAACATGTAAGACCCGTATTTTCATATGTAAGCCTTATGAATTCATAAGTATGGTAATGTACATGTAAAGTGAGTGATAAGTGATGTAAAGGCCATAAGATAGATGTACCCCCTTGTACTATGAGTTAGGAATGTACACATAAGTTTCATTATGTATGAATATGAAGAAATGGACTTTTATATGTGATGAACGTGAGTGGAATGTAAAATGAGTAGTGTGGTAAAATGGAAGGAAGTTGCATGAGTTGTTGTAAAACCCGAAATTATATCGTAATTTCTTCTGAAGGATTGAAAATGGTCACAAATTAAATGAATGAGATTTGGACTGGAGATAAGGATTTAAAACACGAAATGAGTGAGTGTTCGTGAAGGGAAGTTGGATTGGATTGATCCCAAACACGTACAAGGGTAAAACGATCAAAAGACCGAAATTCGGTATAAATTCAATAAGAAACTTTTAATTAAAAATAAGGATTTAGGACATCTTAATCAATAATGAGGAAATTATCAAAATTCAGAATTATTTAGAATTACCAAAAATTCACTTGGGACAATATCCTTAAAATATGGAGAAAATATACCAGAAAAGGGTTAAAATGTAATAAATAAATTAGAATAAATTAAATAAATTAATTATTAATAAAATAAAGGATTCATAGATATTTTGGAATATTATATAGTATTTTACTGATTATTATAATGATAAAATAAATTATAAATAATAATAATAAAAAAAGAGATCGAAAATCGAAAAAAAATCGGGAAGAACCTGAAACTGAAACTGACGCTGCAACCCGAGGAGACCGAAACCCACCGACGAGCCACCGATGACCAACGACCCAAACGAAGGTCAGAGAAGAGAGAGGGTAGGCCGGCGAACTTAATAGCAACGATGATGCGCCGTATAGACGCCAAAAACCGACGAACGGAGGAAAAGAAGAACTGAGAGGAAAACGGCCCGATTCCGGTGACCCACGGCAGCTGGACGTGAATGGAGGGCACCGGCGTGATCAGGAGGAGGAGGCGGTCCTTGTGAGACTGGTAGTGCCAGGTGAATTGGCCGGAACCGCCGGCGACGGCAGACACCCAGAACCGACACCATTTGGCCGAAAGGAAAAGGAAGGAAAAAGGGAAGGAAAGGAAAAGAAAAGAAAAGAAAAAAAAAGGGAAAAAGGAAAGAAAAATTACCGGGGACGACTCGAGATTCGGGTAAGTTGACCGAGGGTCGAGATTGACCTACGGGTAAATTTCAAAAATTTATTTAATCTTATATTAATGGAAAATAACCCGGATTTACCTAATTGTGCATTTTTACGACAGAGTTTGAACGAGAGCCGATTGAGCTCCGATTTTTGTACCCGGCATAACATTAGGTAAGTACATTTTAATTACAACAATTAGAGTCCTTAATGCAGCGTTAAGATTATTTTACGAGTTTTACAGATTAATTCTACATAAAAGGAATTTTATTCGAAATTTTAAATTAATTATCGTAAATAGTATACGGGCTATCCAATGAGTTTGGAACGAAGCCTTATGAGTATTGGTAAGCCATATAAGCCCAGTAAAATCCGAAGAAGGGATTTAATAAGTATAAATAGGGTGAAAATGGGTCAAGGCCCATTAAAGTGCAATCGGGCCCAATAACGTAAAACGAGCCCAATGTCTTAGATTCGATCATTATAAGTGAAATACTGATAAGTATATTAGAACTGACCCAAATACGTGGTTATATGCAACTCCGTAGACTTGGTTAGAGCGAATTTGGATTGAGAGACCTGGTATCATCGAGACGAGATAAACTTGCGCGTGATTCCAGGTAAGGGAATTTTACGGATTGCTAGAGGTAACTTTATGCAATTTCGACTTCATTTACTGTATCTTAAATTGTTTGAAGGGTCTAGATTTCAGATAAAAATTTTAGTGCCCCAGATGGGTAAATTACCAAAATACCCTTGTGAAGGGTAAAATTTTCAAATTTAAGAAAAGTTGGGAGGAGCAAGAACAAGAGGTCCTTGCTTCTTCTTGAGGTGTTTTGACACATGCATGGGTAGGCTGGCTAACTTTTAAATAAAATGCACAGCATTGCATAACTTTAATCACTGTTGATTTTCTCTGAAATTGATATGAGAAATGTAGCCGCCTACGTGATATTATAGAAATGTGACGTGCTAGAGCTCAGCTGGCATGATTTTTTGATTTGTGCGATGCATGCATTAGTGCTGGAGCAAGAGCTCGCACTAGAGTTTTATATGCATTGGTACTGGAGTCTAACTCGCACCAGATTTTCATATGATTTTTCGTGACAGGGTGCTAGAGTCTAACTCGCACCAGATTTTCACGTGAATTGTTATACCAGAGTGCTGGAGCCTAGCTCACACTAGTTTTACATGATTTTGATAGTGTTGGAGCTTAGCTCGCACTAATCTTATGAGATTTTATGAAACGCGTGCTGGAGCTTGGCTTGCACGAGATTTTCCTTGATTTTATGAGAGTGCTGGTGCATCGCTCGCACTAGTTTTACGAGAACATGCGATGAGCTATGCTTGGAGCGTCGGGTAGACTGTGTGTCATGCCGATTAAATAGGCTCGCACATGCGTTTTGAGACAGGGCATGAGTGATAATTCTATATTTTTAGAATTATTTGTGCTTAATTTCCTAATTATTTATTTAAATCCCCAATTTATTTTGTTAATTATCCCCTTTATTTAATTAAAATTCTCATGTTTGCAGATAAATCAAATCCGGATGAATTTTGAATATTTCGGTAGAAAATGGACCGAAATTGGGCTAAAATCGAGATTGAGCCACGCGGACAACACGAGTCATGCCACCGAGCACATCCAATTGGACAAGAAGACCGATGACATGGACATATCTTTTCGAGGAGCCAATGGTGTGAAGACAAGTGGCCAAAAAAAATGCCAACTCATCAAGGATGTGAAAATTACCATTTTACCCCTAGTGTGTTTATAAATAGGAAAGGATGACAATTGAAAGTGTTATGTAATTTTTAGGAGTAGGAGTAGTGTAATGTAGTTAGGAGTAGTGTAATGTAACTTAGAGGTATTTTTAATGTAGTTTAAAGTTTTATTTCAAAAGCTTTGTTGTTAGATTTATTTTGTTTTTCATTTGCAAGGATTTCCGGTTAGTTCTTAGTTAGCCACCATTGTTGCAATTTACAAGCTTTGTTTTATTTTCTTTAAAATGAAAAAGTTTAATCCTAGTTGCTAATCTTCTTTTACAGCATTTGATCTCATTTCCTTGTCTTTGCTCTTCTCGGTTTCTCCTTCATTTTTCAAGTTTGTTTTTGTTATGTTTATAATTCTCGGTTGCTTCCATTGGTAATTTTGTTTTTCCTTTTCGTTTGCTGTCCTTGCTAAGCTCTTCTCGGTTTCTCCTTCATTTTTCAAGTTTGTTTTTGTTATGTTTATAATTCTCGGTTGCTTCCATTGGTAATTTTGTTTTTCCTTTTCGTTTGCTGTCCTTGCTACTCGAGAATGTGGGGAGCTAGGCTGATTTCATAAACCACCCGAGATCCTAGCAGCAGGCCATGAACCGAGAGTGAAGCTGGACAGACCGAGAGCCCTCCTCTGTTCTGCCCTGTTATGTTGTTATTGTACTGTTCATCATCTTCTATTTTGCAAAAATGGAGCAGGAAGCCATTGTTACGGGAGTGTGCTGAGCTGCGTGGCAGGTGAAGCAAGGGCGTTGGTGCAGGGATCGGACAACTGAAGGCAGGAGCTGCTGCTGTGTACACCGATTGCATGGAACAGATGCAGGAGCAGGACGTGATGAATCAGTGCTGGGCTGGCGTGTCGATCTGCTTGATGCGCGTGGCTGTTTGCTGGATGAGTAGGCTGCGCTGGGTGTTGGAGCATGGCTTGCTGATGATAGAAGCAAGGCAGGAAGTGACGTGCAGTGGTACAGGCAGGGAATGGAGCAGAGTAGGAATGGACAGGCACCAACTGCCGAGTGCAGTGCACAGTCAAGGCATGGGCAGCACCTTACCAACCCGTGACCTGGAACACCAGAAACAACAGAGTGCAGCAGACCAGCAGACCAAACAGCAAGCACCAACCCATGGACAAAACAGCAGCGGACCAGCGGGCAAAGCCGAGCAACCCGAGACTGCACCTGGAAACCGAGCAACCCGAGGCCTTACTGGAAATGGAAAAAACAAAATGAATGATGAACAGTATATGGAGGGAAGGTTTAAAAATGCTTAAGGCCTTGTTTGGCTTTTGCATTTTGGGCATTAACTCATTTTCATGCTTTTTAGTTTAGTTTATTTCCAATTAAATTAGTTAGCTTAGTTTAGATTTGTTAATTAAATTGCATGATTAGTATTCTAGTTTAATAGTGTAGAACTTAGTTTTATTTAGGTTGATAGTTAATTAAATGTTAATTTAGAATTAGATTAGGGGTAAATTCATTTCATTAAGTCTTAGGTTAGTTTAATTGTAGTTTAATTTTATTGCTTTATTTTCATAATTGCATTTTATTTTAATTGCGTTAGTTAATTTTAACAGTTTTAATTTTCTTTTGTAGGTTGTTGTTTTTAATTGCTTGGAGTATTGTAAGTACTTTGAGCTCATTTTTATTTTCTTTATTTTATAGTTTTATTATTTTATTGCTTTCAGTATTTTCAATTATAGCTATGTAGATCACTCACCTTAATTCCATAATTTGCTAGAATATACTTAGGGTAAGATTAACCGGTACTTAATTAGGCTAATCAACTTCTCTGTGGGACGATAATTCGGGACTCAAATCCCATTATTACTTGTACGACCCGTGCACTTGCGGATATATACCCTTTGGTCGCATCAATGAGTATGGATATGAGATATGGGTCCACGAAATACGTTATACCGTGTAAGTAGCATGGAGTACGCTGTACCATGCTGTGATTGATTATGTGGCATCTTCGGATGTGTGGCATCTTCAGATGTGAGTGGCATCTTTGTATGCGAGTGATCAGGCGGACCGACTGGATGGACTGACACACCTCTCGGGGCGGTTCCGGATAGTGGTGAGACCCCGCACACTAGGATCCGTGTAACAGTGGGATCACAAGGACATATACCCATCGTCCTATTTATTTGCCTGAGATATATACATATATTGCCTAGTCTCGCATGTTGATGTTTTGAGAAACTCATTTTGTGGATTTTTGTGTGAGTCTGGATCACTCGAGGGAGGGGTTAGATTCTGACTGAGATAAGATTTTGATGAAAATTAATTTGGGTTTTAAACGAAAACTTGCATGATGTTATTTCCATGCTATTTAAACCCATGAATGATGTAAAATGGTTTTACATGATATTCATTGTATCGCATGGTACTATTGCTTTGAAAAGCATTTGATTTCATGGTTTTGTGTGAGTCAGGAACACTCGAGGGAGGGGTTGAGTCCTGGTTGTGTTGTGAAATTTTAACGAGAATGAAATGTTTTAAATGGATTTTGCATGTTGAGTTTTCTATGCTTTTGAAATCCATATGTGAACTTGTTTTACATGATATCATAAATTGTAGCATCGATTTTGAAATGTGTGGAGAAAAGGTGGTTTATGCACGACACCATGGTAATGTAGGTAGTGTGGTTGCCTACTTGTTCATAGGATTGCCTTACTGAGCTTGATGTGCTCACCCATTTCATTTTCCTACACAGATTTCTTCTAGTAGACTTTAAGGCGACTGAGTATTGATTCCTGATATCCGCTGCTGACCATCATTTTGAGGTATATACACTTGTACATATTGTATCTAAATAAGAATAGCACAGTAACATGTTTGTAAGTAACTTTTGGGGATATATAGATACTGTAAACACTTGTAAATGAATGGGAAAGAATTAGTGAAAAACCATGTGTTTACCTTTCATTTAATAAGAAATTAAGTTATATGATGATTGAATGGTGGGATTGGCATTGACGCACAGCACAATTGTTAGTGGAGTGTGGTCACAATCAGAGGACAGGTAAGTATGAAAGAAAAATGAAAAATTTACTCTGATTTTTGGGTCGTGACAGTTGTATAGATCTTTGTACTTCCATTTGGTTTTGTATTGTGTACCTTTGGTTGTACAATGAATGCATACAACTTTTAACATGTATAAAGAATGAATGGATGCCATTTTCAAGTCTTAAAGGTGGTTGGATGAGAAAATTACCATGGCAGCAAATTTAGGATATTTGGTGTGAGTTACTGTAGAAAACTACAGCAAAATCTAGAAATATGAATGCCAGATCGATCTCATAGGATGAGGGATCAATCTGGAAGAGCCAAAAATACTCTTATTGAGTAATGGAACAAGACAGATCAATCTCCAATGGAGCCAAATCGATATGCTAAAAATTCTGTAATGAGAAGATCGATTTTGGTGCAAACAGATCGATTTCCTTAGCTCTCGGGTTGGAGCAGATCGATCTCCTTAAGCTACTGCCTGGGACAGATCAATCTCAAACCCTCGACAGATCGATCTCATACATTCAAATTGGCATGAAAATAAAGGATTTAAGAGGACCAGATCGATCTCATGATTCGACAGATTGATCTCGTTGTTTAATTTCTATAAATAAGAGCAGTGAAATCTGAAAATCACGGAAACAAACCCCATTTCTTCCATTTCAACCCCAAAACCTAGATTTCTCTTCCTAAAATCCACCCATTTCCAGTAAGATTTAAGGAAAGCCTATTGGATACAAAGTTATTCATAGCAAAGAGAAGAACAACATAGTTTGGAACCAATGTCCCATTTTTTGTATTGAAGGAGCAAGGAGCATTCTCATTTGAAGCAAGAGGGAAATCCAAATAAGTGAGATTTTATTATACTAATCGAATGCACATTCATCTAGTTGTTGATTTTGGGTTGATTGGTATGTATATTAATGATAGAAATTACCTAGAATGCAATGGAACAAGTGAAACCTAGATTTAGTCTAAAGTGAGAAAAGGGCATTATGCGTGAATTTATGATAAATGGAGTAGGATAAAGTGTTTATGAAGTATTGTGAATGATTTAAGATGACTAAATAAAGCCTCATTGTAAGTTTAAAGGATTTATGGCAATGAGTATGCAAGATGTTTATAAAATGCCATAGTGAAGAAATTGATGAAATATGAACACTATAAGCTTAATGTAAATTTATTATCGATTTGGTATGAATCAATAGGCCTAAAAGAATCAATAGACTCAAGATATGAGTAGAGCAATAAAACTAGGCCTTATAAGTGTTAATGGAGGTTATAGGATTAAATCAACTATAGCGAACACCAAAGTTGAGTTATATGGACTAAATCGATGTGATATACGATTTTATGCAGTTTCAGAGAGTTCGTTGGAGACGAATCAAATCGTACAAGTAAGTAGCTCTCAATAAGTGGAATCACGCGACTCTATTCTAGGTAAGGGAATTTTGTACGTATATAGGGATAGCTGCTCGTACTTTGAACTCGTGGGTGAAAATAGGGTGTTTATGAAATGTATCACTTTTTGAGAAAATGATTGATGATGTATGTAAATAGCTATGAGTACGTATACGATTTGGTTTATTAAAAGATTCTTGAGAAGGGGATAGTAAGGTTAATAAATGCATAAATCACATGTTTTGGATGTTTTGAAAACATGGCTTTGTTTTAAGCTAATCAACGGATAGGCTGGCTAGTCTTTTAAAGATTTTACGAAATAGCACATGTGAGGTGCTAAGCATGGTTTGAGAATGATTTGGTTGTTTATTGAGCCGCCTATTGTGTTATGTGAATTAAATCACGCTGGAGCCTCGCTCGCGCTAGATTTTTATGCTTTCTCTTGTATGAATAGTTCTAGAGCTTAGCTCGCATCTTGATTTGATTTGAGATGATGTTTTATAAATCGTATTGGAGCTTCTGCTCGTACATAGATTTTGAGTGGTTTTCTTATGCATATAATCATACTGGAGCTATGCTCGTACGTGGTTTTTCTCATGTTTTATGCATAAATGTCGTACTAGAGCATTACTCGTATGAGGCGGTTTAGTTATGATGCATGAACCATACTAGAGTTTAGCTTGCACAAGATTTCACACCATGGTACTTATGTTGCCGTGGAAGTTGGTAAGATCCTCAAGCCCTACATCGTCAAGCCAGAGAGGGTAGGGAGGCATTGTTCGGTGGGGAGGCTCTCTTACGATAAGACCCTCAAGCACAACATCCTTAAGCTAGAAAGGGTAGGGAAGCTCTGTTCGGTAAGAAGGCTCTATTACATGAATGCGAAAAGCTGCACGTGCACTTGAGACAATAGAGGTTACAGTTGGTATGAGGTAGATAAGACCTACGGCTGGCACCCCTAACCATGATATAGGTCTGCGGAGTACGTTGTACCGTGTATATCACATGGAGTACGATGTACCGCGTGGTGGTTATGTGATGAGGAAGTCTGGCGAAGAATTAACCCACCTTCGTACCAGCATGATGCCCCACACACCTGGATGTGTGTGGTCTGGGATGATTTATGTCGTAGTTGGCTAACATAGTCTTTGAGATATTGTGACCTGTCTCATTTATTATTAAATAATAGCACATGGTTTTTATACATGAGTGTGATTGTGATTGCCAAGGGTAGGCCCAAGGGAGGGTTCGAGCCTTGTGAGATTTTGATTGAGAAATGAGAATGATGTTTGTGATTTAGAAATGATCATGATGGGATTTTTAATGTGTTTTGAGAAAGAGACGAACTTTAGAGGATGTTTCTTAATGAATTTTCCTTTTTGTTATGAGATTCGATAAAGATAAGCATGAGAGGTCTTACATGATGATAATTCCATGCTTTATATGCCAGTTTTTCCATGTTTTCTGTGCATGATATATGTATATTCATACGACATAGACTTATTTCCTCATGCTCTGATTATAAATGATTTATGCATAACATTATCACCATGTAGAAAGAGTAGTTATCTACCATGCTTGGATTATTGCCTTACTGAGCGTGTGGTTGCTCATCCCTCTCTACTTTCCCCCTCTACAGAGCGTACATAGCAGCCCAATGAGGACTAAGACATTTTATTTTGGACATCCGCTGCTTCCATCGCCTAAAGGTATACACACAGGGATTCTTTTTGTATCTAAACATGTAAAGGCACAGTAGTCATTTGTATCGTAATGTGGGGGATGTAAAAGTTAGAAAATGTGTCATGTATAACTTAACTAGAAATGAATGACATTTCTTTTGATTTATTTGAGAATGATTGTTGAGTGTTGTTTATTAATGACTCACAGCCCAATTGTGTAGTGGTGAGTTTGTTCACGATCGGGTAAGGAAAGAAAAACGCGAAAAATATTTTGTGATTTTCAGTAATTAGAAGGATAAAATGGGTCGTGAGAGAGATTGGTATCATAGCTGAGTTGGCTTGATGTGAGTCAGTAATAAAACTTAGGAAAGTTACATCCCCATATTACTATGCTTTTGTTTAGATATAACTGTGTATACCGTGATGGATTGAGTCTAACAAGCAATTGTGAATATAGGAAGTTAGGCATTATACCTATTACGCATTGAGGTAGAGGGGTGGGAGCACGTGCTAGAGGCCATAGAGGTGCACCTGAGAGCCGTGCTGAGCCACAGACAGACCAAGCTCCTTAGAACCCTGTGGAAAGACTAGGGGATATTGAGGCACTCTTCGCTAGACTAGAGCGGAGTCTGGAGAGCCTAGTGGAGATAGTCACATAGGCATTGGGTGCCGGTGATAGATGAGGTCCCGCAGCACAGCTTACTACTGGACAGGCAACTGTAGAAGCGGAGAGGGCTCAAGCTACTGAAACGATGACACCCCCAGTACAGGATACGGCTTCACCTATCACACCACAGCAGAGCGATAACGATTTGGGGTATGACTTCGACTTGAGTAGATTGAGACAGTTTCAGGAGTTGAAACCTTGATGTTTAGAGGGGTAGAGAACCCGGTGATTACTTAGGACTGGATGTATGAGATCGAGAAACTATATCGATTTTTCAGATGGACATCAGTTGAGAAAGTGACATTTGCCGTGTTTATGTTAAAAGCCGAGGCTAAACACTGGTGGAGATCCACAGAGTCTATTTTGAGGGCTCGACACTCCGAGATCTAATGAGAGATATTTTTAGAGGCCTTCAGGAGACAGTACATCCAAGCTACTGCACAGAGGAAACTGCGGATGGAATTCATGAATTTGGTTCAGGGGAACCTTACTGTGGATGAATATGATTTGAGATTCATGTCTTTGGGGAGATATGACCCGGATATGATGGGTAGTGAGACTCAAAAGATTCAAAAGTTCGTTGATGGATTGAGATTAGCCATTCAGACTAAGCAAGCCCCTTTTGACATTCAGATATATGAGGAGGCAGTACACAAGGCTCAGTTATGCGAGCAAGACCTTGAGCGGAATGCCTCTGAGCTTGTGAAGATTAATGTCAGAAGAGACATAAACCGAAAGAGATCTGGGATAGATAGAGTGGCAAAAAGAGGGTAGAGATTCTTCGAGAAGAGGCCTAAGATTGAGGAGGTACAGGAGAAAGCTGCTAGACCTTCTATGTACCCAGCTTTGACTGCACTGAGGGGTATGATTATTGGAGGACGACGATCTACTTTTGAGCAATGTAGGAGATGTGGTTGATTTCATGGGACTAGGCCTTGTTCGATAACTCTTACAATATGTTACAGATGTGGAAGACTCGGACACATAGCAAAGTATTATCCTGAGATGATAGAGACTGCCCCGTAGAAGGGCAAGGAGCTAGAGAGAGCTCTAGTTGAGACAGCTACTCCGAGAAAGAGGGCTACAGCTGAAGAAAAAGGGAAGCAGACAGCGGGTGTGAGCAGAGGTAGAGTACACGCACTGGATCAGGACATTGTATTAGATGGAGAAACTGTATCGATTTTTCAGATGCACATTAGTTGAGAAAGTGACATTTACCGTATTTATGTTAAAAGGCGAGGCTGAACACTGGTGGAGATCCACGGAGTCTATTTTGAGGGCTCGACACTCCGAGATCTAATGAGAGATATTTTTAGAGGCCTTCAGGAGACAGTACATCCCAGCTACTGCACAGAGGAAACTGCGGATGGAATTCATGAATTTGGTTCAGGGGAACCTTATTGTGGATGAATATGAGTCGAAATACATGTCTTTGGGGAGATATGACCCAGATACGATGGGTAGTGAGACTCGAAAGATTCAAAAGTTCGTTGATGGATTGAGATTAGCCATTCGGACTAAGCAAGCCCCTTTTGACATTCAGATATATGAGGAGGCAGTACACAAGGCTCAGTTATGCGAGCAAGACCTTGAGCGAAATGCCTCCGAGCTTGTGAAGATTAATGTCAGAAGAGATAGAGACCGAAAGAGATTCGGGATAGATAGAGTGGCAAAAAGAGGGCAGAGATTCTTCGAGAAGAGGCCTAAGATTGAGGAGGTGCAGGAGAAAGCTGCTAGACCTCCTGTGTACCCGGCTTCGACCGCACTAAGGGGTATGATTATTGGAGGACGACGACCTACTTCTGAGAAGTATAGGAGATGTGGTAGATTTCATGGGACTAGGCCTTGTTTGATAACCCTTACAATATGTTACAGATGTGGGAGACTCGGACACATAGCAAAGTATTATCCTGATATGATAGAGACTGCCCCGTAAAAGGGCAAGGAGCTAGAGAGAGCTCTAGTTGAGACAGCAGCTCCGAGAAAGAGGGCTACAGCTAAAGAAAAAAGGAAGCAGATAGCGGGTGTGAGCAGAGGGAGAGTACATGCATTGGATCGGGACACCGTAAATGCTTCGACGGATGTGATTAAAGGTACCATCGTAATCTTTGATTTAGAAGCATTGGTATTGTTCATCCTGATGCCACGCATTCCTTCATATCGCCTCCCTTTGCACATAAATTGTTGAAGCATGTGAAACCTATATTATTGGATAAAATGTTAATGATTTCCACACCCATGAATGATAGTCAATTGACTGAGCATGTATGTAGAGATTGTAAATTGATGATAGATGGAATGGAAATGACAACCAATTTAATTTTATTAAATATGAATGATTTTGATGTGATATTGGGAATGGATTGGTTGGCTACCAAATGTTGTTATGAACTGTCATGCTAAGACATTGATGTTTTCCGAGATAGAAAATCTTATTGTAAATTTTGATGAAAGGAAATGAAAGCACATGGTTGATATAAATGAAAAGAGTATGATTTTATTTAATCTACTTGGAAGATGAATTTATTTGTTTATGTTGAATATTGATGTAATGACTTGTGACACTAACGGTGGAAAGGATGGTGCGAAGGATTCATTGCATACGTGGTTGACATAGATAAGGCACACCCAGAATTGAGAGAAATACTAGTGATTACAAAATTTCCTGATGTCTTTCTGGACGATTTACCAGGACTACCACCTGAAAGGGAAATGGAATTTTGCATAGAGTTAGTGCCTGGTACCGTGTCGATATCTAAACCACCGTATAGAATGGCACCGATGGAGTTGGAAGAGCTAAAGAAACAGCTGCAAGAGTTGCTAGAGAAGGGGTTCATTAGACAAGTGTCTCACATTGGGGAGCACAGGTTCTGTTTGTAAGGAAGAAAGATGGAAGCCTCCGACTATATATAGATTACCGGTTGTTGAATAAGGCCACCATTAAGAACAAGTACCCCCCTCCACGCATAGATGATTTGTTAGATCAGTTCCGAGGAGCCCAAGTATTTTCTAAGATAGATCTACGGTTAGGGTATCATTAGTTGAGGATACGGAGTGGAGATGTATCCAAAACAGCATTTCGTACCCGATATAGCCACTGCGAATTTTTGGTTATGCCATTCAGATTAACAAATGCGACCGCAGCATTTATGGCACTGATGAATGATATGTTTAAGCCATACCTAAACAAGTTTGTAATTATTTTTATTGATGACATTTCGGTATATTCCAAGTCTAGGGAAGAGCATGAGCAACACTTGAGGTTAGTTATGCAGACCCTCCGAGAGAAAAAGTTATATGCCAACCTCAGCAAGTGTAGCTTTTGGTTAGAGAAAATTTCATTTTTGGGCCATGTGGTATCAAAGGATGGAGTATCAGTGGATCCATCCAAGATAGAGGTAGTTCTACACTGGGAACAGCCTAAGATAGTTACTAAGATAAGAAGTTTTTTGGGATTGGTAGGTTATTATCGAAGATTTATAAAGGGTTTCTCCAGACTAGCTGCTCCATTGACACGCCTCACGCGGAAGGACGTTAAGTTTGTATGGGATGAGGCATGTGAGAGGAGTTTTGAAGAGCTTAAGCATCGATTGACCACTGCTCCAATTCTCACTATTCTGACTAGCTCAAGAGGTTTCTCGGTATATACGGATGCATCACCCAGGGACTAGGTTGTGTGCTTATGCAGGATGGGAAGGTAGTTGCCTATGGATCAAGACAGTTGAAAGATCACGAGAGGAACTACCTAACACATGATTTGGAGTTGGCGGTCGTGGTGTTTGCTTTGAAAATATGGCGCCACTATCTTTATGGTGAGATATTTTAGGTTTACACAGATCATAAGAGCCTTAAGTACATGTTCTCACTGAAAGAGTTAAATATGAGACAGACGAGATGGCTTGAACTCCTGAAAAATTATGATTGTGAGATCATGTACCACCCGGGTAAGGCGAATGTAGTTGTCGATGCCTTGAGTAGGAAGAACCTCGGGTTGGTGTCTTATATAATGGTTAGGGAAGACGAGTTGTTGGAGAAATTTGTGAACCTCAGTTTGGATGTAACCCCACCAGGATCAGAGAGACTTGAGATCATAGCTAGTTTGAGATTGGAGCCAGAGTTGACTGGCCATATTCAAGAGGCTCAGTAGAGTAATCGACGGTGTATCGATTGGTTGAGTTAGATACAGACATGTGTGGGTATTGATTTTGAGCTGAGTGCAGATAGCTTATTGAGGTTCAGAGGCAGAGTATGTGTTCCCTAGGATTCTGAATCAGGAGACTGATTTTATCAGAGGCTCACTCATCGAAGTACATGATACATCCGAGGAGTACTAAGATGTA
This sequence comes from Firmiana major, assembly GCA_033439115.1. Taxonomy (NCBI): domain Eukaryota; kingdom Viridiplantae; phylum Streptophyta; class Magnoliopsida; order Malvales; family Malvaceae; genus Firmiana; species Firmiana major. The sequence goes on along the minus strand of CM065901.1, from coordinate 67,137,144 downwards.
TCAAAACCTTCGGAAGGTTTATTGGTGGTCTGTAATGGAAAGAGACATTGCTGATTATGTCGCTAAGTGTCTCGTTTGTCAGCGGGTGAAGGGAGAGTATCAGAAGCCTACAGGATTATTCCAGCCTCTACCGATACCGACATGGAAGTAGGAACATGTCACCATGGATTTTGTAATGGGATTGTCGAGGACCCGCAGAGGCCATGATGCCATATGGGTTATTGTGGATCGGTTGACTAAGTCGACCCATTTCTTAGCTATGAGAGCTACCGATACTTTGAGTCAGTTGGTGAACCTATATGTTTGAGAGATAGTACAGCTACATGGTGTACCAGTGAGGGTTGTTTCTGATAGGGATTCCCACTTCACTTCCCTTTTCTGGGAACACTTTTAGGAAGCGATAGGGACCCACTTGAGTTTTAACACCCTTTTCATACTCTGACAGATGGGCAGTCAGAGAGGACTATACAGACCCTAGAGGATATGTTGAGAGCGCGTGTGTTAGATTTCGGAGGCTCCTGGGATGATCACCTGCAGTTAACCGAGTTTGCCTATAATAACAGTTATTATACGAGTATCGGGATGACACCCTATTAGGCACTGTATGGACGCAGATGTTGATCCCCCATTAGATGGGAAGAGATTGGTGAAAGATAGATTTTTGCTCCAGACTTAGTGCAGCGGGCATCTAAGGACGTCTGACTGATATGTGAGAGATTACAGACAGCTCAGAGCCGACAAAAGAGTTATGCTGACAAAAGATGGAAACCACTAGAGTTTGATGTGGGTGAGTCAGTATTTCTGAGAGTTTCACGTTCGAAGGGTACTATGAGATTTGGTACGAATGGCAAGCTGAGCCCTATATATATCAGACCCTTCGAGATTTTGGAGAGAGTGGGAGAAAAGGCGTATAGGTTAGCATTGCCACTGGACTTGGCAAATGTTCATAATGTTTTCCACATCTCTATGCTTTGGAAGTATCACCCGGACCCGGCACATGTGATAAGATATGAGCCGTTAGAGCTCAATGAGAGTATGACATATGTTGAGAAGCCGGTTCGGATATTGGACAAAAAGGAAAAGGTGTTAAGGACAAAGAAAATTCTCTTGGTGAAAGTTCTTTGGCAACATCACACAGTGGAAGAGGCCATATGGGAATTGGAGAACTTGATACGAGAGAAGTACCCCTAATTTTTTGAAGAGTAACTTGGTTCTAATTTGGAGGACTAAATTCATTTAAAGAGGGAAGGAATGTAAGACTCATATTTTCATATGTAAACCTTATGAATTCATAAGTATGGTAATGTACATGTAAAGTGAGTGATAAGTGATGTAAAGTCCATAAGATAGATGTACCCCCTTGTACTATGAGTTGGGAATGTACACATAAGTTCCATTATGTATGACTATGAAGAAATGGACTTTTGTATGTGATAAACGTTAGTGGAATGTAAAATGAGTAGTGTGGTAAAATGGAAGGAAGTTGTATGAGTTGTATAGATCTTTGTACTTCCATTTAGTTGTACAATGAATGCACACAAGTTTTAATGTGTATAAAGAATGAATGGATGTCATTTTCAAGTCTTAAAGGTGGTTGGATGAGAAAATGACCATGGCAGTAAATTGAGGATATTTGGTGTGCGTTACTGCAGAAAACTGCAGTAAATTTTGGAAATATGAATTCCAGATCGATCTCATAGGATGAGAGATCGATCTGGAAGAGCCAAAAATTCTCTTATTGAGTAAAGGACAGATCGATCTCCAATGGAGCCAGATCGATCTGCTAAACATTCAGTAATGAGAAGATCGATTTTGGTGCAAACAGATCGATTTCCCAAGCTCTCGGGTTGGAGTAGATCGATCTCCCCTGGAAGCAGATCGATCTCTTTAAGCTACTGCTTGGGACAAATCGAAATCAAGCCCTCGACAGATCGGTCTTATGCATTCAAATTCGTATGAAAAAGAAGGATTGATCTCATGATTCGATAGATTGATCTCACTGAGCAATTTCTATAAATAAGAGCAGTGAAATCTCATTAAGAGGACCAGATCGATCTCATGATTTGATAGATCGATCTCGTTGTGCAATTTCTATAAATAGGAGCAATGAAATCTAAAAATCACGGAAACAAACCCCATTTCTTCCATTTCAACCCCAAAACCTAGATTTCTCTTCCTAAAATCCACCCATTTCCAGTAAGATTTGAGGAAAGCCTATTAGATACAAAGTTATTCATAGCAAAGAGAAGAACAACATAGTTTGGAACCAATGTCCCATTTTTTTGTATTGAAGGAGCAATGAGCATTCTCATTTGAAGCAAGAGGGAAATCTAAATAGGTGAGATTTTATTATACTAATCGAATGCACATTCATCTAGTTGTTGATTTTGGGTTGATTGGTATGTATATTAATGATAGAAATTACCTAGAATGCAATGGAACAAGTGAAACCTAGATTTAGTCTAAAGTGAGAAAAGGGCATTATGCTTGAATTTATGATAAATGGAGTAGGCTAAAGTGTTTATGAAGTATTGTGAATGATTTAAGATGACTAAATGAAGCCAAATTGTGAGTTTAGAGGATTTATGGAAATAAGTATGTAAGATGTTTGATAAAATGCCATAGTGAAGAAATTGATGAAATATGAACACTATGAGCTTAATATCGATTTATTATCGATTTGGTATGAATCAATAGGCCTAAAAGAATCAATAAACTTGAGATATGAGTAGAGAAATAAAACTAGGCCTTATAAGTGCTAATGGAGGCTATAGGATTAAATTGACTATAGTGAACACCAAAGTTGAGTTATATGGACTAAATCGATGTGATATACGATTTTGTACAGTTTCGGAGAGTTCGTTGGAGACGAATCGAACTGCACAAGTAGGTAGCTCTAAGGAAGTTGAATCACGCGACTCGATTCTAGGTAAGGGAATTTTGTAAGTATATAGGGATAGCTGTTCGTACTTTGAACTCATGGGCGAATATAGGGTGTTTATGAAATGTATGACTGTTTAAGAAAAAGATTGATGATGTATGCGAATAGCTACGAGTACGTATACGATTTGGTTTATTAAACGATTCTTGAAAAGGGGATAGTAAGGCTAATAAATGCATACATCACATGTTTTGGTTGTTTTGAGAAACACATGGCTTTGTTTTAAGCAAATCAACGGATAAGCTAGCTGGTGTTTTAATGATTTTGTGAAATAGCACATGTGAGGTGCTAAGCATGGTTTGAGAATGATTTGGTTGTTTATTGAACCGCCTATCGTGTTATGTGATTTGAATTGCACTGGAACCTCGCTCGCGCTAGATTTTTATGCTTTCTCTTGTATGAATAGTGCTAGAGCTTAGCTCGCATCTTGATTTAATTTATGATGATGTTTTATAAACTGTATTGGAGCTTCTGCTCCTACATGGATTTCGAGTGGTTTTCTTATGCATATAACCGTACTGGAGCTATGCTCGTATGTGGTTTTTCCCATGTTTTATGCATAAATGTCATACCAGAGCATTACTCGTATAAGGTGGTTTAGTTATGATGCATGAACCGTGATAGAGTTTAGCTCGCACAAGATTTCACACTATGATACGTATGATGCTGTGGAAGTTGGTAAGATCCTCAAGCCCTACATCCTTAAGCCAGAGAGGGCGGGGAGGCTCTGTTCGGCAGGGAGGCTCTCTTACATGAATGCTGAAAGCTCCACATGCACTTGAGACAATAGAGGTTACATTTGGTATGGGATAGATAAGACCTACGGCTGGCACCCCCAACCATGATATGGGTCCGCGGAGTACACTGTACCGTGTATACCACATGGAGTACGATGTACCATGTGCTGGTTATGTGATGAGGAAGTCTGGAGAAGAACTAACCCACCTTCGTACCAGCATGATGCCCTACACACCTGGATGCATATGGTCTGGGATGATTTATGACGTAGTTAGCTAACATAGTCTTTGAGATATTGTGACCTGTCTCCTTTATTATTAAATAATACCACATGGTTTTGATATATGAGTGTGATTGTGATTGCCAAGGGTAGACCCGATGGAGGGGTCGAGCCTTATGGGATTTTGATTGAGAAATGAGAATGATGTTTGCAATTGAGAAATGATCATGATGGGATTTTTAACGTGTTTTGAGAAAGAGACGAACTTTAGAGGATGTTTCTTAATGAATTTCCCTTTCTATTATGAGATTCGAAAAAATGAGCATGAGAGGTCTTACATGATGATAATTCCATGCTTTATATGCTTGTTTTTCCATGTTTTCTGTGGATGATATATGTATATTTATACGACGTAGACTTATTTCCTCATGCTCATATTATAAATGATTTATGCATAACATTATCAGCATGTAGATAGAGTAGTTATCTACCATGCTTACATTATTGCCTTACTAAGCATGTGGTTGTTCATCCCTTTTTACTTTTCCCCTCTACAGAGCATACATTGCAGCCCAGTGAGGACTGAAGCTTGTTATTTTGGACACCCGCTGCTTTCATCGCCAGAAGGTATACACACAGGGTTTCTTTTTATATCTAAATATGTAAAGGCACAATAGTCATTTGTATCGTAATGTGGGGGATGTAAAAGTTAGAAAACATGTCATGTGTAACTTAACTGGAAATGAATGACACTTCTTTTGATTTATTTGAGAATGAATGTTGAGTGTTGTTTATTCATGACTCACAACTCAACTATGTAGTGGTGAGTTTGTTCATGACCGGGTAAGGAAAGGAAAACACGAAAAATTTATAGTGATTTTCGATAATTAAAACGATAAAATGGGTCGTGACACAACATGGAATTATAAAGGGTACATAGAATTCACGGGCCTTACATCTCTTATGATTCATATAGCATGTAACCAGCGTGTACATCATAGAATCATAAGGAATACATATAAAAGTACGGGCCTTACATTCCTCCCCTCCTTCAAGAAATTTGGTCCTCCAAATTAAAATCAAGTCACTCATTGAAAAGTCGAGGGTACTTTTCTCGCATCAGGCTCTCCAACTCCTATGTAGCTTCTTCCGGATTGTGATACTGCCAAAGGACTTTGACTAGCGAGATCCTCTTAGACTGTAGTACTTTCTCCTTCCTATCCAATATCCAAATCGGTTTCTTTACCTACTTCATGTTCCATTGAGCTCCGATGGTTCATATCTAATCCCATGTGTCGGGTCCGGATGGTATTTTCAAAGCATTGAAATGTGGAAGACATCGTGAACGTCTGCTAATTCAGGTGGTAACACTAATCTACCAGCCTTATCTTCCACTTTGTCTAATATCTTAAACGATCCAATGTAACGGGGACTTACTTTTCCTTTCTCTTCAAATCTCGTTACCCTTTTCGAAGAAGAAACTTCCAAAACACTGATTCACCCTCGGTGAATTCTAATGGCCTTTGTCTCTTGTTAGCATAACTTTACTGTCTGCTCTGAGCTATTCTCAATCTCTTACACATCAACTGAACATCCTCAGAGGCTCGTTTCACAAAATCGGGAGCAAATATCTGTCGATCACCCACTTTTCCCCATCCAATCGAAGAATGACACCTACTATTATACCATGCCTCATACGGTGCTTTCTGATACTCTTGTGATAACTGTTATTGTAGATGAATTTGGTTAATGATAAATGATCATCCAATGAGCCCTTAAAATTCATTCCACACACTCTCAACATATCCTCCTATATCTGGATGGTTCTTTTTGATTGTCCATCGATGCGAGGATGAAGAGCTGTGTTATAACTCACTCGAGTTCCCATAGCTTCCTGAAAATGTTCCCAAAAATGATAAATGAAGCGGGAATCCCTATCTGACACAATGCTCACTGGAATGCTACATAGTGTTCCACAAGTCTTCATACATATAACTTCACCAACGCACTCTGAGTATCTGTGGATTTCATAACTAGGAAGTGGGTTGACTTGGTCAATCTATCAACTATCACCCAAATAGCCTCGTGATTCTTACGAGTCCTCTGTAACCGATGACGAAATCCATGGTACCATGCTCCCATTTCTATATCAATATAGGTAGAGGCTGCAATAACCCTGCAGGTTTCTGATACTCTACCTTACTCTGTTGACATACGAGAGCTTTTGCTACTAACTCTACATTATCTCTTTTCATGCCTGACCACCAATACCCCTTTTTAGAGATTCTAATACATTTATCGCTCCCCAAATGAAATGTATATTTTGAAGAGTTAGCTTTTGATAATAACAATCTCATCAACTGCGATATTTGGGAACACATATTATGCCTTAGAACCTCAGAAAGTCATTAGCACTCACTGTGAACTCTATTACTATACCCATCTAAAGTTGACTCACACTATCGACACGCTACCGATCATCACGTTGAACCTATCAAATTCGATCAACCAAATCTGGTTCTGATCTCTCAGGCTACCTATCACATAATCATTCTCAGCATCAGAAGGGATCACATCACTACTGAGGCTCACAACTGCTCTAATAGCTCACGCTCCTTGACTATCATATGTGACACCATCCCGAGTCTTTTTCTACTCAAGGTATCAACCACTACATTAGCCTTACCCGACTGGTACAATATCTCACAATCATAGTCTTTTAGAAGCTCTAACCCTCTTTGTTATCTCTTATTCAACTTTTTCTATAAAAACAAATACTGGTCTTTTATGATCAGTGCATACCTGAAATTTCTCACCATATAAGTAGTGGCGCCATATCTTTAATGCAACCACTATAGCTGCCAACTCTAAATCATGGGTCGGATAGTTCCTCTCATGGTTCTTGAGTCGTCTGGATCCATAAGTGACTATCTTCCCATTTACATCAATACCCAGTCCAGTCCTTATTTTGAGACATTTGTATATACTGAGAAGCCTCCTGAGTTGTTTGATATGGTGAGAATAGGTGCGGTGGTCAGTCTATGCTTCAATTCACCAAAACTCCTTTCACGTTTTGTCACCCCTCTCAAGCGCAACCTTCTTTCGAATGAGACGTGTCAACAAAGCAGCTAATTTCAAGAAACCCTCAACAACCGTCTATAATACCTAGCCAAACTTAGAAAACTTTTAATCTCTGTCACTGTTATGGGCCGTTCTCGCTGAACCACAGCTTCTATCTTGGACGGATCCATAAACACCCCGTTTTTTGATATCATATGACCTAGAAATGATATCTATTCTAACTAGAGGTCACACTTACTTAGTTTGGCATACAACTATTTCTTTCAGAGGGTTTGCAAAATAATTCTTAAGTGCTGCTCATGTTCTTCCCTAGACTTGAATATACCCAAGTATCATCAATCAAGATACTAACAAATCGATCTACGTAAGGTTTAAATACCTCATTCATCAACAACATAACGGTTACGGAAAGCTATCTTGGGCACCTCCACATTGCGAATCTTTCACTGATGATACCGAGACCTTAGATCAATCTCAAAAAAGATTTGTGCTCTCCGAAGCTAATCTAATAGCTATCAATGCATGGAAGGGAATACTTATTCTTAATGGTAGCCTTATTCAATAACTAGTAATCTATGCATAGTAGGAGGCTCACATCCTTCTTCCTTATAAATAAGACCGGGGCTAAACAGGGTGAGACGTTCGATCTAATAAACCCCTTCCCTAGTAACTCCTGCAATTGCTTTTTTAGCTCCTCCAACTCAATCGGAGCCATTCTATACAGTGGTCTAGATATCGGCTCTGTACCAAGTACCAACTCTATACAAAACTCCATCTCTCAATAGGATGGTAACCCTGGTAATTCATCCGAAAAGACATCAGAAAATTCTGCAACCACTGGAATGTCTCTCAATTTCGGACATGCCATATCTGTGTCAACTACGTATGTAATGAACCATTCAAATTATCATTTTCTACCATTGGTAACATAAGTCATCATATTAACATTCATGATAAACAAGCAAATTCATCTGTTAAATATGATAACTTAAAATTATACTCTTCCCATTTGCAATAATCATGTTCCTTCATTTCTTTTCAGCAAAACTTATAGTACACTTTTCATGAAAACTTATAGTAAGGCTATCTACCCCTGAAAACATTATTGTCTTAGCATAACAATCTAAAAAAATTATTATTTGTATTCAGCCAATCCATTCCTAAAATTACATCGAAATCACTCATATTCAGTAACATAAGATCGGTTAATATATCCCTTCCCCCCATTTTCAGCCTACAGTCTCGATATACATACGCAGTCAACTGACTCTCATTCATAGGTGTAGAAATCGACAACATTCTATCTAATGATGTAGACTTTACATGCTTCGATAACTTGCATGCAAATGAAGGCGATATAAAGGAATGCGTGGCACCAGGATCAAATAACACAAATACTTCTAAATAAAAAATCAAGATAGTACCTTTAATCACATCCACTGAAGCATCCATGGTGTCTTGGTCCAATGCATGCACTCGCCCTCTACCAACCAACTGTTTCCCCTTCTCCTCAGATGTAGTTCTCCTCCTCGGAGTAGAAGTCTCAATAAGAGCTCTCTCCGGCTCTTTGCCCTTCTGTGAGGTAGTCTCAATCATCTCTGGGAAATACCTCATGATATGCTCTGGCTTCCCACATTTTTAACACATTCCAGGGGTCATCAGACAAGGCCTGGTACCACGATATCTGCCACATCTCCTACACTGCTTGGTAGTAGGTCGAGGTCCCCTAATGACTATACCTCTCGGTGGTGTTGAGGTCGGATATACAGGAGGCTTAGCAGTCCTCTCTTGTACCTCCTCAATCATAGGTCTCTTCCCAAACAGTCTTCGACCTCCTCTCCTGATATTTCTATCACCTCTGGATCTCTTTCGATCTCTGTCTCTCATGCTACTGACCTTCCTAAACTCAGAGGCATTCCGCTCAAAGTCCTGCTCGCATAACCACACCCTGCGCACTGCGTCCTCAAATGTCGAAATGTCTAAAGGAACCAATTTGGATCTGATGGCTAGTCTCAATCCATCCATGAACTTCTGGACCTTCTGAGTCTCACTGCTCAATGTATCTGGGTGATACCTCCCCAAGGATATGAACCTCGACTCATACTCATCAACGGAGCAGTTCCCTTGAACCAAACTCATAAACTTCATTCGCAGCTTCCGTTGTGCGGTGGTCAGAATATACTGCCTCCAAAAGGCCTCCAAAAATATCTCTTATGTAATCTCTAAGTGTTGTGCTCTCAAGATAGATACTGTGGATCTGCACTAGTGCTCTGCCTCACCCTTCAACATAAATACGACAAAGGTAACCCTCTCAATCGATGTACACCTGAAGAACCCATACAATTTCTCCATCTTATATATCTAATCCTCTGCAGTAACTAGGCTTTTCACTCCTCTAAAGACTAGAGGTCTGAACTCTTGGAACTGTCGCAACCTATCCAACTCACAGTCATAACCCATATCAATATCGCTCGACTGTGGAGCGACAAGAGAAGTTGTATCCTGAACCAGTGGTGATGTAACGGTCTCTGTAGTCTGGGGTCTCTTTGCAGCTGTCTGTCGAGTAGCAGCAGGCTGTTCGGCTAGACCTCGTCTGTCACCAGCCCCAAATGTCTACGTGACTATCTCAACAAGGCTTTCAATACTCCACTCTATCTTAGAGAAGCATGCCTCAGTATCCCCTAGTCTCTCAACGGGGTCCTGTGGAGCCTGATCAGTCTGTGGCTCTGCACGGCTCTCAGGCCTACCCCTACGGCCTCTAGCACATGAAGTCGCCCCTCTACCATGGGGGGTGGCTGGCATAATGCCTAAATTCCTACATCTATAACTATTCCTTAGTCTAATTCCATCTCGGTATATACAGTTATATCTAAACAAAGCATAGTAATATGGGGATGTAACTTTCCTACTTACTAATACCGACTCATATCAGGCCAACACGGCCCTGATACCACCTCTGTCATGACCCATTTTTACCTAAAATCGCTACAAACCTTTTCACTTTTTTCCTTTCCTTTCTCGATCGTGAACATTCTCACCACCAACCAGTTGGGTTATGAGTCAATATTAGTCACTCTTTACCATCTACTATGCCATCGATCTTTTAATTTATTCAAAAGTAAACATGTATACTCTATAATTGAGGCTTAATACTTGTACATTTTTACTAATATTTACTTCCCCCATATTACATTCCAGAATGATTACTGTGGTATTACATGTTTAGATACAAAAAGATATAAATGTGTATACCTCTTGGTGATAGGAAGCAGCGGATATCAAGATACAACTCCTTAGCCACTCACTAGACACTGTGTGCGCTTTGTAGAGGGGGAAAATGAAACGGATGAGCTCACTAGCTCAATAAGGTAATAATGCAAGCAGGTAGATAACTACACTATCTACGTGCTTATAATGTCATGATATAAAATCGCTTACATTTAGAGCATGAGGTAACACTAGAAATGATGCCACGTGTAAATATCTATCATATAATATAAATCATTAAATCAGACATATAAAAAAACTGAAAATATCATCATGTATGACATCTCATGCTCATCACATTAAAACTTATCAGTTTCATCAAAAAATAATGCATCATCCTTTGAAAACATCCCACAAGGTTCGACCCTTCCCTCGGGTCTACCCTGGATAACACAAATCATGTTTAGTGGCTATAAAATCATGTGATATCATGTGAGGCAAGTGGTCATTGTATACAATCGAGGACTCTACTGGCGAACTATGTCCCCATCATCCCAGACCACATGGATCCCGATGTGTGGGGCATCATGCTGTAACGGGAGGTGGGTCAAATCATACTCGTTAGAATATAAATCAACATCATCACCACATGGTACAGCGTACTCCATATGTTATACATGGTATAACATACTCCATGGACCCATATCACGGTTGGGGGTGCCTACCGTAGGTCTTATCTACCTCATACCATGTATAATTGACTCAGTCTCAAGTGCACGATTGAGCATCTCATCCGTGTGACTAATAGTCCACACGAGGCATCCAGTACGGCTCGTGTGAGCATCTCATCCATGTGAAACATAGTCTACACGAGGCATCCAGCACGACTCATTACATATCACAGTGTAAAAAGTCCAGTGCAAGCAAGGCTCCAAAATGTTTTCATGCATAATCAGTAAAACTCCTCGTACGAGCAACACTCCAATACGATTTAATCCAAAATAAATAATGGCAAAATCATGTACAAGCAAAGCTCAAGTACGGTTATATGCATAAGAAATAAATGAAACCCACGTACGAGCAAAAGCTCCAATACGGCTTGCATGCATCTCAACTCAAAACATGGTGCGAGCTAGGCTTCGACACATTTCATGCATGTTAAAATATCAAAATCCAGTGTGAGCAAAGCTCCATCACGATTAAACTCATATAAATTTGATAGGTGGCTCTATTTCAACAAAACACGCTCAAAATCAAAGTTAGCACCTTACTCGTGCTATTTCAAGAAATTATGAAATCGATAGCCAGCCTATCCGTAAATTTGCTTAAATCGAAGCAATATATTTCATAAAATATCAAAAACATGATATTCATGCAATTTATTAGTCGTTCTACCTTTTTTGTAAAATTTGCTCCTAGGGGCAAAATCATTTTTTTCACCTATATCCGAATTTTTTACGTAAAAATTATTTTTTTCTTTTCGAGGTAACCAAGCAAATTTAATGCCCTGTAAATACCCTCAATATACGTGTAGCTACCTCTAAATACTCACAAAATTCCTTTACTTTGAATTGCGTCGAGTAATTCCACTTCATCATAGCTGCTCGATCGCGCAGTCCGATTCTCTCCCAATATAATCTCCAGAGCTATACAAAATTATTTATCATATTAAATAGAGTTCATTTATATGTATTTCACTTTCACTACAATAGATTTAACTTATTGGGTCCATTTACGCTTATTGGGCCTTACTTTCTCTTAAGTCCATTTGATTGTACTATTCATTTCTCGAGAACCTATTGGGCCTATCAAGTCTACTGATTCATATTGGGCCGGCCTTAGGCCACAATGCTTTATTGAGCTGAATACTCAAAGCTTGGTCCACTTGACCATTCGGTCACGCATGGTGCGCCACGCCTAGCCATGACCCATGACCGATACCATGGTTTCCTAGCTCTCATGGAATTTCGGCAAACACTTGGTGTACATGCCTTAAGTTCATCACTTTCCTTCACTAAGGCATTTCACCATACACCTCTTATGCCTACTTTAAATCATCATCTTTTCCAACATATTGATTTCACAAAACCGTCTCAAAATCATGAATATAACATCACCAACACCATAGTATAATCAATTCATCATTAAATCAACCATAGCTCACTTTCTCACACTAAACCCATATTCGATCATGGATGATTAAGCATGCTCAAGAATGTTTTAGCCAACCATACATACACCAATCAATTCATAAAAATATCTAGATTAACATAATTGAAGTTGGTGTATTGAAAACTCACCTAGCTTAACCTTTCTCTTTTGGCCAAAATTAGGGAAACACCTTGCTCCTTCAATCCAAAAATTTAACTACTAGTTTTTGACTATGTTGTTCTCCTCATCACTAGGAACAACTTTGGTAAAAGCAACATTTCTCAAATCTATTTGGAAGGTGGTGATATTTTAGAGTGGGAAAACTTGTTCACTTTGCTAAAATGGAGAGATATTTGTTAATTTGGGGAAGAAGACTCGTCTGTCGGGCTTTTAAATAGAAATGGGAATTGTGAGATCGATCTTCCTTTGGTTAAACTATACAAGTATTCAGTAAGTAAGCTATGGGATCGATCTGCTCTTAGTAAGGGATCGATCCTTTCTAGCTAGAAATCATTGGAGATCGATCTGTTTTTAGGCAGGGATTAATCCTTTCTATGCAGAATACATCGAGATTGATCTGCTTTTGGGAAGGGATCGATCCTTTCTATGCAGAATCACATCAAGATCGATCTGCTTGCCTATAGAACCTTTGTGATTTCATTCTAGAATTACAAGATTGATCTTGTCGTGAAAGAAGATCGATCTCCCATTCATATGCAGGATTCGAGCTGCTAATATTTCCAGAATTTCAAAGGGAATATTGCATTTAAATGCTTCACCAATATTTTGTATTCTATTCACACTTAGAGCATAAAAAGATTCCTTTCTTATGATTCACATATTATGTAACTTGTGTGTACAGCATGTAATCATAAAGGGTACATAGAATTCACGGGTTTTACATCTCTTATGATTCATATAACAAGTTTGTACATCATAGAATCATAAGGAATACATATAAAAGTACGGGCCTTACGGAGTGCCTTGCACTATTTTGCCTATTTCTCTAGCTCAGAACTTCAAATTATATGATTCCAAAATTGAAATAAAGCTAACTTACAAGGCTATCTAACAAAAATTTTAGAATTGATCTCTTTATTGATAATTGCATCAAATTTTTAGAATCAGACTACTGACAGAGTCTATAAGCAGAATTCAGTACAAGTCAACTTCTCATTGTATTTTAAAGCCCAACAACACCAATTTGATCATACATAACCAGAAAACATAACCTATAAAGCTCAAGCTTTAATAAAACAAGAAATGAAGTTACTTTACCTTATGAAACTTCGTTGAAAACTCCAACAAACTTATGTTTCCTCAGTTTGCATCAGGATTTTCTTAAACCTCAACAAATTCAACATGAAATGATCAATTTATGGTTCATTCAAGGCGTCTCAAGCATAAATGATGAAGAACACAACTTAAACTTACCTAAAATAGACATGATCAGGAGTTTCAAGCTTCCCTCTCTTTGATTCAAACTCAAACAATCATTAAAAATAAGACGCAAGAGTGATATCTTCTTCTTCCTTCCAAAAATCCTTGGGTTCTCTTCATAATATATGGTTGTGGTTTTCAGGAGTTCGATTTTCTTTCCTTTCTTTGCTTCAGTCGAGAATGAGAGAATTGAGAGAGTGAGTGCCTACCTTAAGTGGTAGGAATAATATATTTTTTATTTAATAAGCTTGCTTAGTACTTTCCTTACTCTTTCGTTTTTCTTAAAAAAAACAAAAAAACCCATTAATCTTCAAATCTAAGGACCCACTGCATTTACTCCATAAAATTTTACTTTGCACATTAGTTTTTTTATATACTTATAAAAAAATTAAACGGCTATTACTTAGTAGAAATGGGCATGCCCATGCAAAACCATTATACATAATAATTTCATGCTTAAATATGTCTCCACCGAATGTCCACTTGACTAATTTATTTAACTTAATTCATTTATTCTCTAATTCACCACTTAACTTATTTTAAAAAAATAAAATCACCAAAACTCATGACCCACATTTAAATTTAAATTTCGAGCTATAAAATTTCCTTTTTCCATTAGTATTAAAATTTCACTAAAATTAACACCAAGCCTCGGGGCATCCTATATCCACTAAATCTGTCCAAAATCAATCAAGATAAATTTAAATTAGCATAAATTCACTTAATTAAATCTATGCATAGTTGCGTATTTTCAAAGTGTAACATTTTCTCCACCTTAAGAAATTTTGTCCTCTGGATTTGGTTACAATCATCTGAACAGGTGAGAATGCTTATCTCTCATTTGACTTTCCAATTCCCAGGTAGCTTCATCCTCGAAATGTTATTTCCATTGCACTTTCACTATAGGAAAGACCTTAGACCTTTGAACCTCTCATGTCTATCCAAGATCTTAATGGGTCTTGCCATACAAGACATGTCCTTTTGATATCCAGAGTTCATGCTCAATCAGGTGGCTAGGGTTAGGAATGTGTGAGATCTGAGAATTTCAGACATATTTTAATTATGTAATATGAACATGAAGTATAATTTATTGAGCTAAGTGGATTGGGGAATGATAATTGGAGATTTACATGTTAAGTGTTTAAAATAAGTATGAAGTTATGAGGACAGATCGATCTGGGAGAAGCAGAGATCGATGTGGTGAGTTAAAAATGACAAGGAAGGAGGAATTTAAGGAGCAGATCGATCTCCAATGGAAGAGGATCGATCTCCTTATGATTCTGTTTGAGAGTAGATCGATCTCATGAGGAAGAGATCGATCTCCAAATGATTTTGTTTGGGAGAAGATCGATCTCCTCAAGGAGCAGATCGATCTCATAAAGCCATAAAGAGATCGATCTCACCCCTTGACAAATCGATCTCCTAGGCATAAATTGCCCCAAATCGTCCCCAAATTCAAATGCAGATCGATCTCATTAAGAGCCAGATCGATCTCCTACCCTCAGCCTATATAAGAAACTCCTATTTTTCTACTGCAATTTCACTTTCTCTCTCTTCCAACCCCCATTTTCCCCAAAACCTAACTTTCTCACTCATCCAAAGCACCCATTTTCGTCCAAATCAGAAGTTATGGCAAGAAGGAAAGTTGTTCCTCATCAAAGGGAGAACAACATACTTGGAAATCGAAAGACGAATCGAATCGAGACAAGAGATAAGCTCTCCACAGGTTTTGGGTAATTTCTAAACCTCGATCTTGATATCTGAGATGATTTTGATGATAATGGTTGTTGTCATTGTGCTGAAATAGCTGGAAAATGATTAGGGATTGATGAAATTACAATGTGGTTGGAGTGATAATGATATTTAGCAATTTTGGGAATTTGAGCTATAAATAGAAATTTAGACAATGTGATGAATTAGCATAGATAATTGGCATGAGAAATGTAGAACGTTGAGATGTTGTGAATGAGAGTGTAGTTTGGGGTAGAGTTACGAGAATCAAGAGATTTGAGGTGTTATGAGCAATTATGCTCGATTTTTAAGAATTGAGGTTACTGTGATGATGAATATTGATGTTTTAACATCGTTTGGATAGCTCGGGAGTTCCAGAGTGGAATGCGAGACTAGTCCGTGTCAAGGGGGAAACGATTGCACTATACGAGGTGCAAAGAGGTAAGGGAAATTAAACCAATTGTGTATGTGATTTTGAACTATTATAGCATGATTTGTGATTTATAAAACAAGCATGTTGAGTGTGTGTTGTGATATATTTGCACACGGTTTTTATAGCCGGTTGGAGCCCATTATTTTATGAGTTTATAAGCTGAGTGTGAAATTGCTTTATAAACCGTTGATCTGTGTGAGTAATGAATTGGGCTCTACGTTAAGGCAATATTGAGATTTGAGAAATGTGTGCATGTTTTGCCAGTTGGGACTCGGTTTCAATATGTTTTGTGTTGAGTACAAAACGGTTTTCAAATGAGTTTTATGAGAGAAAAACCACTATGAGTTCTACGTGAAGGCAAACTAGTCTTATGTGATTAAGACTTAGGTGTGTAGTTTTGAGTACACATCGGGCATTGCTCTGGTAGCATGTAAGCCCGATTCTTCTACGTTTTGGTAACGTGAGAATAACCCATTCTGTTGCTATGCCACGTATACTTGGTGGCCGTTGCCACGTGAGAAACCCCATTTGGTGGCCGTTGCCACCTGAGAACCCCATTTGGTGGCCGTTGCCACGTGAGAACCCTATTTGGTGGCCGTTGCCACGTGAGTACCCCATTTGGTGGTCGTTGCCACGTGAGAACCCTATTTGGTGGCCGTTGCCACGTGAGAAACCCTAATTGGTGGCCGTTGCCACGTGAGAAACCCTATTCTGTGGCTGTGCCACACGTGAATTTAAATCAGTGGCTATGCCACGTGTGTTTAGTGGCTATGCCACGTGTGAATTTAAATCAGTGGCTATGCCACGTGTGTTTAGTGGCTGTGCCACGTGCATTATTATTACAGTGATTTTATCACGTTAATTGAGAAAGCGTTTATCGCATTATTTTCACATGCTTTGTTATTGCTCTACACTGAGCCTTTTTACTTCATGTTTTCACATGATTTGAGACATGAGAATGTCGTTTTGAGTACTTTCATGCTATGGTTTTCAAATGAGATTAATGAGTTTCACATACAAATAAATATTTTGTGATGTGCATTTTGGTTTATGAAATGAGTCCCTTACCCCCTTTACTGAGCGATTTAGAAGCTCACCCTGTTTTCTTTCCCCCTAGATCTCTTCAAGTAAAAAGGGTTTTCTTGCGACGTACGGAGTAGTGGCTAGTAGAGGACTTGAGCTGCAGGCCATATATTGTATTCTGAGGTATCTTTTATCTTTTCATGTACCTAGACAATTATCATAATTGCAGACACTTGATGTATAACATTGTATTGGATGTATTAGGATTAATTAACTTGAGATCAAGTAATGCATATGATATAATATATACTATTCAATGACGAGATCCTGAGGTATAATATAGGTGATGATGTATGACACTGCACAGGAATGCACTCTTAATTGTGAATTAATGAATAAAAGTTTTAAATTAGCCCTATTTTCCGCGTTTTCGGGGCGTGACAGAGTTTTCTTAGTATCAGAGCTTAGGGTGTCTAGTACTGTCAGTGTCGGTTAAGTGAAATAGAATACATCCCAAGTGGCTGTAATAGTCTGGTCATGAACTGAAATTGAGGATTGAGATTTCAATCGATTTTGATATGTACGCGTAGGAGACGAGTTAAGATAGAGAGTGAGTGGATGACGAGGTCATTCGAGGAGGCAGGCAGAGTCCCCTCCGCCACCTGTCCCACAACCAGAGAGTCCTAACTCTCGATTTAATCGGATTGAGACCGATGTGAGGTAAGGTTTTGAGCAGATGGCAGCGTTATTCGCGCAACACTTTGGAGTTAATGCCTCGGGTACTACTCCTACACCACCACAAGGACCTCCCATACCCCCAATACCTCCCGTCACTCAGCTTGATGATAGAAGTATGGTCCGATTGAAGGATTTTCTGAAGATGAATCCGCCCGCATTTAAGGGAAAGAAGGATCCTACAGAGGCTGAGGAGTGGCTGACGGAGTTGAGAATTATATTTGATTATCTGGGGTGCACCGATGCTGAGAGGGTCAGTATGAGTATCTAAATGTTGAAAGGGAGAGCTCGAGATTGGTGGGGTACTACCCAGGGTATTCTGTTGTCCCGCCAGGATGTGATTGGTTGGGAAGAGTTTCAGACAACCTTTATGACCCAATATGTACCACGAGCCGCCCAGAGAAAGAAACAGGTCGAGTTTTTGAGTTTGGTACAGGGTGACATGTTTGTGGATGACTATGAGAGCCAATTCACCGCGCTATTGAGATATGACCCAGAGACCTTTAAGAATGAAGAGCTCCACACAGAGAAATTTGTGTATGGATTGAAGCCCATCACCAAAGATAGATTGATAGGGCTATGTATTACTGAGTTTGGAGATGCTCTGAGATGAGCACAAGAGATTGAAAGAGGAATTGAAATGGTCCAATCCCAGAATGAGCTCAAAGCGGTGAATAGAGATAAGGGCAAGAGGCCAGTGATTTTTCAAACAGAGGCTCAGAGAGGTTCCTTCAGAAGAGGAAGGATTGAGGTACAGAAGGGCAGATTAGAGAGACCCAGTGGGTACCCTAACATTAGAGAGACCCCTCGAGATATCATGCCAGAGACAAGGTTTTGTAAAAATTGTGGCCGAATGCATGAGGGAAGTTGTACTGGGTCGATCCATGGATGTTTTAGATGTGGAGACATGGGTCACATGGTGAAGGATTGCCCTCAACCTCAGAAACCACATGTATTAGAGCCCACTAGACAACAGCCTTTGAGGCTCTATATTGTAGGAGGTGTAGATCCCCTGTAGCTTGGGAAGAAGTTGATGACAGAAAGATAAATGCTCCTGAGCTTGTTGAGCAAGCCGTACATAGTGTGATACTCATATGTGAGAGGTTACAGGCTGCACAAAGTAGACAGAAAAGCTACGCGGATGTGCGTAGACAGCCACTCGAGTTTGAGGTTGGTGATGCAGTATTTTTGAAAATATCACCGAGTAAGGGTATCATGCGATTTGGGAAGAAAGGGAAATTGAGTCCTCGATACATAGGACCATTCGAGATTCTTGAGAGAGTGGGAGAGGTAGCTTACAAATTAGTATTACCCCCACAGATGTCCGGAATACACAATGTTTTTCATATGTCTATGTTGAGAAAGTACCACCCGGACCCTTCTCATGTTATAGAGTATGATGAGATAGACATACAGGAAGACATGAGCTACACTAAGGAACCCATCCGGATTCTCGATAGAAAGGAGAAGGTATTGAGAACCAAGAGCATCCCATTAGTGAAAGTTTTGTGGAAACATCACTCAAGGGAAGAGGCGACGTGGGAACTAGAGAACCTCATGAAGGAGAAATACCCCCATCTATTTAACTAGTTGAGTTGAATTTGGAGGACCAAATTCTTTTAAGGTGGGGAGGATGTGAGATCTGAGAATTTCAGACATATTTTAATTATGTAATATGAACATGAAGTATAATTTATTGAGCTAAGTGGATTGGGGAATGATAATTGGAGATTTATATGTTAAGTGTTTAAAATAAGTATGAAGTTATGAGGACAGATCGATCTGGGAGAAGCAGAGATCGATCTGGTGAGTTAAAAATGACAAGGAAGGAGGAATTTAAGGAGCAGATCGATCTCCAATGGAAGAGGATCGATCTCCTTATGATTCTGTTTAAGAGAAGATCGATCTCATGAGGAAGAGATCGATCTCCAAATGATTCTGTTTGGGAGAAGATCGATCTCCTCAAGGAGCAGATCGATCACATAAAGCCATAAAGAGATAGATCTCACCCCTCAACAGATCGATCTCCTAGGCATAAATTGCCCCAAATCGTCCCCAAATTCAAATGCAGATCGATCTCATCAAGAGCCAGATCGATCTCCTACCCTCAGCCTATATAAGGAACTCCTGTTTTTCTCCTGTAATTTCACATTCTCTCTCTTCCAACCCCCATTTTCACCGAAACCTAGCTTTCTCACTCATCCAAAGCACCCATTTCCGTCCAAATCAGAAGTTGTGGCAAGAAGGAAAGTTGTTCCTCATCAAAGGGAGAACAACATACTTGGAAATCGAAAGACGGATCGAATCGAGGCATGAGATAAGCTCTCCACAAGTTTTGGGTAATTTCTAAACCTCGATCTTGATATCTGAGATGATTTTGATGATAATGGTTGTTGTCATTGTGCTGAAATAGCTAGAAAATGATTAGGGATTGATGATATTACAATGTGGTTGGAGTGATAATGATATTTAGCGATTTTGGGAATTTGAGCTATAAATAGAAATTTAGACAATGTGGTGAATTAGCATAGATAATTGGCATGAGAAATATAGAATGTTGAGATGTTGTGAATGAGAGTGTAGTTTGGGGTAGAGTTACCAGAATCAAGAGATTTGAGGTGTTATGAGCAATTATGCTCAATTTTTGAGAATTGAGGTTACTGTAATGATGAATATTGATGTTTTAACATCGTTTGGATAGCTCGGGAGTTCCAGAGTGGAATGCGAGACTAGTCCGTGTCAAGGGGAAACGATTGCACTATACGAGGTGCAAAGAGGTAAGGGAAATTAAATAAATTTGTGCATGTGATTTTGAACTATTATAGCATGATTTGTGATTTATAAAACAAGCATGTTGAGTGTGTGTTATGATATAATTGCACACGGTTTTTATAGCCGGTTGGAGCTCATTATTTTATTAGTTTATAAGCTGAGTGTGAAATTGCTTTATAAACCGTTGAATTTGTGTGAGTAATGAATTGGGCTCTACGTTAAGGCAATATTGAGATTTGAGAAATGTGTGCGTGTTTTGCCGGTTGGGACTCGGTTTCAATATGTTTTGTGTTGAGTACAAAACGGTTTTCAAATGAGTTTTATGAGAGAAAAACCACTATGAGTTCTACGTGAAGGCAAACTAGTCTTATGTGATTATGACTTAGGTGTGTAGTTTTGAGTACACACAGGGCATTGCTCTGGTAGCATGTAAGACCGATTCTTCTCCGTTCTGGTAACGTGAGAATAACCCATTATGTGGCTATGCCACGTATACTTGGTGGTCGTTGCCACGTGAGAAACCCCATTTGGTGGCCGTTGCCACCTGAGAACCCCATTTGGTGGCCGTTGCCACGTGAGAAACCCTATTTGGTGGTCGTTGCCACGTGAGAACCCTATTTGGTGGCCGTTGCCACGTGAGAACCCTATTTGGTGGCCGTTGCCACGTGAGAAACCCTATTCTGTGGCTGTGCCACACGTGAATTTAAATCAGTGGCTATGCCACGTGTGTTTAGTGGCTATGCCACGTGTGTTTAGTGGCTGTGCCACGTGCATTATTATTACAGTGATTTTATCACGTTAATTGAGAAAGCGTTTATCGTATTATTTTCACATGCTTTGTTATTGCTCTACACTGAGCCTTTTTACTTCATGTTTTCACATGATTTGAGACATGAGAATGTCGTTTTGAGTTCTTTAATGCTATGGTTTTCAAATGAGATTAATGAGTTTCACATACAAATAAATATTTTGTGATGTGCATTTTGGTTTATGAAATGAGACCCTTACCCCCTTTACTGAGCGATTTAGAAGCTCACCCTGTTTTCTTTCCCCCCAGATCTCTTCAAGTAAAAAGGGTTTTCCTGCGACGTACGGAGTAGTGGCTAGTGGAGGACTTGAGCTCCAGGCCATATATTGTATTCTGAGGTATCTTTTATCTTTTCATGTACCCAGATAATTATCATAATTGTAGACACTTGATGTATAACATTGTATGGGATGTATTAGGATTAATTAACTTGAGATCAAGTAATGTATATGATATAATATATACTATTCAATGACGAGATCCTGAGGTATAATATAGGTGATGATGTATGACACTGCACAGGAATGCACTCTTAATTGTGAATTAATGAATAAAAAGTTTTAAATTAGCCCTATTTTCGCGTTTCCGGGGTGTGACAGAATGGTTCTTTTGTAGCTTCGAGATATGAAATATGTCATGCACACAAGCTAACTAAGAAGGTAAAACCAACTGGTTTGTGACCTCACTGACCCTTTCTAGAATCTTGAAAGGTCCAATAAACCTTGGGGTGAGCTTGTCTTTCCTGGCAAACCTCATAATACCTCTAAAAGGAGATACCTTTAAAAAAAAAGAATCTTTAACCTCAAACTCTAAGTGTCTCTTCCGATTATCCACATACGATTTCTATCTATCCCAGGCTGTCTATAATCTCTCATCGATTAGTTTAACTCCTTCAATAGCTTTCTCAACAAGTTTGAGAGCATACACCCTCTTGTCGCTGACTTCTTTTCATCTGATAAGGGACTTACACTTCTTAACTTACAAAACCTCATATGGTGCAATTCTGAAGCTCGCATGGTAAATGTTATTATATGTAAACTCAACTAGTGGCAAGTGATCATCCTAGGAGCCCTCAATCAGTGCACATGCCTTTAACATGTCCTCAGAGTCTGAATAGTTATCTTGGACTGCCTATCAGTCTGATGGTGGAATGCAGTGCTCAAGCTCAATCGAGTTCCCATAACTTCCTGAAACTGCTCCCAAAAACGGGATGTGAAGCGAGAATCTCTATAAGATACAATACTAATTGGGGTACCATGATGTTTGACCTCTTGAACATATAACTTTACTAGTGAACTGAAGAATCTGTAGCACAAATGGCTAAGAAGTGAGCTAACTTCATAAGCTGGTCCACTATTACCATATGGCATAATGCTTCATCAGAAGTCCCATAACAAAGTCCATCGTAACATACTCCCAGTTCAAGTTAGAATAAGCAAAGGTTGGAGTAATCTTGCAGGCTTCTAATGCTCCACTTTAACTTGTTGACAAACTAAACATCTAGCAACAAACTCAATGATGTATTTCTCCATACAAGCCCAATAATACATACTAAGCATATTCTGATACATCTACGTGTTGTTTGAATGCATGGTGTATTTGAAGCTTTGAGCTTTCTTCAAAATGAATCTCTTGAAACTGTCATTATTCAGAACATAAATACGACCCTTGAACCTCAAAATACCATCATCACCAACTGTATAATTCGACTGATCATTATTGTCCATCCTAACTACATCCTAAACTAATTAGTTAAGCTAGGCTCCAAACCCTTAATAGACTGATCATAATCAACAAAAACTCTCAAATTGGCAAACTGTCTAATCTAATCTAATCTCACTCTCTGACCATGACAGCTGAAACAATGGCAAAACTCTTCGAACTCAAAACATCTTCCACCACATTACCTTTCCCCGAGTGGTAAAGAATCTCGTAATCGTAATCTTTCAGTAACTCCATCCACTTACGCTAGCTCATATTCAACTTCTTCTTTAAGGAGAGATATTTAAAACTCTTGTGGTCGATATATATTTGAAATGTCTCTCCATAAAGATAATGCCTTAAATTTTAAGAGCGAAGACTACTACTACCAACTTGAGATTGTGCATCGAGCAATTCTTATCATGGTTCTTCAACTGCCTAGAACTATAAGCTACCATTTTACCATATTGTATAAGAACACAACCAAGACCCTAGTGAGATGCATCATTATAGATGGCAAAACCCCCTGAACCATTGGGTATAGAGAGGATAGGTGGGTAGGTAAGCCTTTGCTTCGACTCTTTAAAGCTGTTCTCACATGCCTCACTCTAAATAAAATTCACTCCCTTACGAGTGAGTCTGGTCAGTGGTGTAACCAACCTAGAGAATCTGTACAAAAATCTCTTGTAATAACAAGCCAAACTCAAGAAGCGATGAATCTTATTAAGAGTCTTTGGTCTCTCCCAATTCATTATGACCTCTATCTTAGATAGATCAATAAACACCTCATCTTTCGACACTACATGCCCCAAAAAAGCTATTTAATAAAGCCAAAAATCAACTTATTGAATTTCGTATAAAGTTTCCTATCTCAGAGAGTCTGAAGAACTGTACTCAGATGCTACTCGTGTTCTTCATGAAATACCAAATACACCATGATGTCTTTAAAAAACACGATAACGAATTTCCCCAAGAAAAGCCTAAATACCTCATTCATTCAACTCATAAAGGTTGTTAGTACATTCGATAGTCTGAAAGGCATCACTACGAACTCAAAATGACCATATTTGGTATAAGAGGTTGTCTTCAAAATGTCTTCTCCCTAGATCCTCAACTGATGATAGTCAGATCTCAAATTGATCTTAGAGAAAACTTGCTTGCCCTTTTACTAATCAAACAGATCATTGATGTGGAAAAAGAGGTATTTATTCTTCATTATCACCTTATTAAACTACCAGTTATCAATGTATAATCTCAAACTTCCATTCTTCTTTCTTATAAATAGTATTGGAACACCTTAGAGAGATACGCTTTGGCGTAGGAATCCCTT
Organism: Firmiana major; assembly: GCA_033439115.1. Lineage (NCBI taxonomy): Eukaryota > Viridiplantae > Streptophyta > Magnoliopsida > Malvales > Malvaceae > Firmiana > Firmiana major. The sequence continues at coordinate 67,112,833 of CM065901.1, read as the reverse complement.
ATCAGATAGTTCTTCCAGCTGCTTCTTCTGTTCCTCGAATTTAATCGGTGATATACTATATATTGGCTTCATGATCAACTGAATACCCAGAACGAGTTCAACAGTAAAATCAACCTCTCTTTTTAAAGGCAAACCTGGCAGATTATCCAAAAATGCATCTTAGAAATCTCTAACTACAAGAATATCTTAGATATCAGGTTGAACCCTATGAACATCCCTAACAAAGGCGACTTATCCTTTACATGACAATAGACAAACTAAGCCATTCAATTATATCAAGTCATACTAACTTAAATCGTCAACAACAACTGCATATCAAAAGTAATCATATTAAGATTTTATATTCATCCATGCTCATTAAAAGAGATTACAATAGTTTTAGGTAAGGAGAAGGTCACAACTTTACTATGGTAAACTACGGTAGCATGATGGTATGTTGACCAATCCATCCCCAGTATTATAGTAAAATCTTGCATATGCAACAATATTAAATCAGCTACCAAGTCCCTAACTCCTGCCCTTACATTATAGGATATAAACAATATTAGTCACATAGGTAACCTTAAGGGAAGTGCTAACATGCAATAGATACCTTAAAGATATAGGTTCTACACTAATCTTAGTAGAAAAATATTAAGCTTTAATGCTAACAATAATAAGCGTACCACAAATGACTAAAGCTTTACCCGAAGCAGCTGCCACGTTTAGAGAAACTACACGACCATAAGCTATTGGTCGCTTGCCGTTAGCCTTATCTTTATCCCCTGATGTCTACTCTGGAGCCTTCTAAATAGTCTTATTACTTTGGCAATCTCTTAATATAAGCCTTTACTTGCCACACTCATAATAGGCACCTATATCTCTGCAGCAGGGCTTCAAGCCAAGAAACTTGCCATACTTGTGGCTGAATTAATTAGGCCTAGACCCGTTGGTCCGAAAATGGTAATTAGATGTCCTCTTCCTTTTACTGAACTATTGTCAAACCCAGTTAGGCCTCTTACCACTGTGTCCCTAGTCTTTACCCTTGCCCTTGCTCTTCCCTCATGACCCAACTCCTATTGAGTCACATCTATCTCTAACTCCACTATCTAAGCACAATAAAGAGCCTTAACATAGTTATCTATGTCGAATGCTATTAGCTTGCCTCAGATCTCATGTCTCAATTCGGTTATAAACTAAACTATTTTTATCGACTCATTATTTAAGGTTAGCGGGTCTTATCAGCAAAGGGCTGTGAATCTAGACTCATACTCATCAATCGATATTGAGCCCTATTTCAATCAGAGGAAATCTGCTTGTACCTTCCTTTATACTGGCTAGGGGACATACTGGTTAAAGAACCTCTTTGAGAATGCCTCTCATGTGATCCAAAGACTCTTGTCCCTCATAGTTTCTTTGCAAACTCCTATTAGATCTTTCTTTTCTCTTTAAACATAATGACAACAGAGGAAACCCTCTCAGTGGAGCTACATCCCATAAATCGAAATAGTTTCTCTAACTGCTTCACCTATCCCTTAACGACATCAAAGTTTTTCTCACCCTTAAAGGCATGCAGATTCATCTTCGAAAATTGTCTCAACCTGGCCATATTCTTATCTAATATATCTCGAGCCTAAGGTTATGGTGCAACTAACTGCATAGGAAAAGCCTGTGGTGCTACGAACTACTGAGATGGTGGAAGTAGTGTAGCCTGTTGTTACTGTAGCTGTACAGTTTATGGCTATGGCTTTTGTTGAGCCTGACTGAAAGCTTAAGCTTATGGTTGAACAGGTGCCTAGGGTTGAGCCTGAGCTAGGTCAAGAGTGCATTGAGATTTTGAATAGTACTTTGCAACTCCCCTGACTACCCTCTATCTTCTCTATCCTCATGTTAGGGCTTGAAAGTTGGGTAGTGGTGTTGGAGGCCGTGCTTGTCTCCTAACAGGAGCTCACCTGCTTGACCTCCTTATCTCTATCAATATCAAACATCGATATAAAGACTAATAATTTAGTATAGGTCAAATCACTATCACAGTTCATAACTATATAGACACAAATACAATATACTAGGATGTAAGATTTACTCAGACTGTTTACACAAGTACATACAAACACTACTCTAATGCTAAGCTATGAAGCCTTAGTTTTCATACTTTTATAGAAGCTACAAAATTACGGGCTAATTATTCACTTTCTAAATTTCCTTTACATTTGTGTGTGTATGTGTAGACAACTTATACGATTAGTCTAATTTGACTAACTCGTTAATAAATAATTGCATTTAGGTCCCATAATATCTTGTATGCTTAATCCCTAAAGTAATTAAATCAAGTCGTAGCAACCACGCGATTACAAGAAACTAAATCATGAATCAATTAAAAGGTGTCAAACTAAGATGACCTCATAATTCCTATGTAACCTTTCAATTTCATTCACCATCCACAAAACAAGGCAAGTAACACCTGCTTTGAACATACTATTACCATCAAGCCTAATCAGCAAACCAATACATCTCATAAAATTTTTAGAAAACGAATTGAAAATATCTACCCTTATAGTGAGGGATTTCCACCGATAAAACACCTACAAAAGATTAACATTCACTATATCCCAATCATAGTAACTGATTTTCATAATCAATCGCATTATCTCAATATTAATTTCATCGCATTCACATCTTGTATCCCTATATCAAATCCACAATTTTAACAACTAAATTCTCATTCACGACCTTCAAATATATATATAATTCAAATTATATAGAAGTATTTATAATAACATCAACCTCAAAAGACCAAGTTTCAACATTAGCTTACACCTTAGACAATATACTAGTGTACACTGTGTAAAATATACCAAGTTTGTCTATATACATCACCTTATCAAAAGTACCTCAAGGTACTGTAAATGGAGACCTTGGAGGCTATACAGAAACTCGTGACTATTAGCAGGGTCCTCAAAGCTCTATATTAGAGAGGGAGAGAGAGGGGTGAGCTGGGATACTCGATAAGTAATCATACTAAAGCAGAAACTAGAAGTTAAATCAGTTTACAAACCTCGCATACTAAGTGAAAATCTTTCACAAATATATGTAGTAAGGCAACAAATCAATCTTAAATTCATCAAAAGCATGCAAGTAGTGAGTGGATAATTAAAACGATATCATTAGTAAAACATAATACGAAGTATGCAAAAAAAATCATGAAAGCATTTACATTTTATGTACATCCACTAGGCATTATAGCTACTAGTACAACAAACTCCCTATCTCTATATATGGCTCTATCTATGATCATAGACACACAACTGGTTTCACGGGTCAGGAGAAATCGGTACATATCTAAATTATCTGCGAGCATAGGCCTAAAGTTCTTACTCTAGTAAAATTAGTATGGTAGTGTTCCTATTACGTTATGATCAAGCATAGTGTACCTTGAGTGGCCTTGCCACCTCAAACCACTCACAAAACAAATCTAGGTTTAACATCCAAAACAGTTACACTAACACATGTAAGAGCCTAAAAGCATTCATAAAGGTATGGCTAAAGGAAATCAATTTAGTTTAGTGTGAGGCATGCATATTATTAAACTGTTAGGTAGTCTTGATAAAACCATGTTAATAAACCAATTATGCAAGTTTATATAAAAGCAGTTAAAGCGCGCAAAACATGTATTTAATAAAGAAAAAGTTTCGGGTTAACATCCTTAGCTGAGACTATACAAGAACAAGTATTAAAACTACGAAAGCTTGAATTACAAATCTTTTTTCGAAAGCAAATTAATGTTAGTAGCTTATCTATAACAACTTACTATCTTCCAATCACTTGGCAGAATGCATTTGCCAAGACAAATCCACGAGGTAAAAACTGAGTGTAAAATTGAGAGCTAATGTAACTTTTTCACCACTAATACACCTAAACTGAAGGTTTAAAGCTTAATATATACCCAACAATATCATTCAAACATCTTACAAGCCAAATCGTTACATTTGCTTGCAAACTCAAAAAGTTCAAGAGTTATAACGATTTGATAATGTCCCGAAGTGGCTAAATGATGCTTGTCGTGAACTAATCAATCATTTTTGCAATTGCACAAAACATGGTCACTATGTCGAAAGCCTTGCCTAGATTGCTTAAGCTTATTCGAGCCTAATGAAAAGAACTTGAATCAATATCTCATTATTAAATGGCATCAATAATTAACTACACCAATTTAAATCATTGCCACAAGGTGAAATCTCATAGCTTTATTTGTCAGCATTTACAAATTCCGACCTTATGGCATTATGCTGGCTTAATTAAACATTTCAAAGTCTGATTGCCAAGCCGTAAATTTTATATGAAGCGTAACTTAAATCCCCATTCAGAACTATAAGGTTTATAATTTAACTCTTCCTAGATCAACACCAATATATTTTCAAATTTACCATATGTTTCAGCACTTCCAAACAGAACAGCCTCCTGACCTTTTTATACTAAATTGAATTTATCTAATTGTAGGAATATCCAATTAATGAAATTCCAAAATGGGTGAAAACTAACTCATTTTCCTATTTGGAAATGTAAGGACTAAAACCTAAATAAATTTGTGCTAGTTTATCTAACTTTCAATGTTAGACCCAAGATTCATGTTTTCTGGGCAAAGTGCCTCATACTATTTAATTTCTCTAGCTCTAGAAATTTGAATTAGGTGATTCTAAAATTGAAATATAGCTAACTTACAAAGCTATCTACCATAAAAAATTTAGAATTAATCCCCTTACAGATTAATTACACTGAATTTTTAAAATCAGATTATTCACAGAGTCTATAAGCAAAATTCAGTACAAATCAACTTCTCTTTGTATTTTAAAGCCCAACAACACCAATTTTATCATACACAACCACCAAAACATAACCCACAATGATCAAGCTTCAATAACAAAACAATTGAAGTTACCTTATGAAACTTGGATAAAAGCTCTAGCAAACTTATCCTTTCTCAGTTTGCATAAGGATTTTCCTTAACCTCAACAAATTCAACATGAAATGATCAATTTATAGTTCGTACAAAGCATCTTAAGCCTAAATGATGAAGAACATGACTCAAACTTACCTAAAATAGACAAGATCATGAGTTTCAAGCTTCCCTCTATTTGACTCAGACACAAACAGCCATTAAAACTAACACTCAAGAGTGCTATCTTGCTTTTTCCTTCCAAAAATCCTTGGGTTCTCTTTCAAAAACACCAAACCTCTTTAATTTCTTCCCAATCCGTGGTTGTGATCTTCAAGAGTTCGGTTTTTTTTCCCTTTCTTTCTTTCAGCTGAGAGTGAGGGAATTGAGAGAGTGAGTGCCTAACTTAAGTGGTAGGAATAATATAGTTTTTATTTAACAAGCTTGCTTAGTAATCTTCTATACTCTTTCTTTTTTCTAAAAAAAAACACAAAACTCTTAATCTTTAATTTTAGGGACCCACGCCATTTACTCCATAAAGTCTTCCTTTGCATTAGTTTTTTTTTCATATACTCATTAATAAAATTAAACACTACAGAGCATAAGACTTATAGGTTGGCATTGCCACCGGACTTATCAGGTGTCCATAACTTCTTCCACATATCAATGCTTCGGAGGTATCACCCGGATAGGGTACATGTGATTAGTTATGAGCCATTGGAGCTCTAATAGGACATGTCATACGTTGAGAGACCGATTCAGATACTGGATAGGAAGGAGAAGGTATGGAGATCGAAGACTATCGGATTAGTGAAGGTTCTCCGGAAGCATCATACTTCAGAGGAGGCTACTTAGGAGCTGAAGAGTCTGATGCGAGAGAAGCACCCCCATCTAGTTAATGACTGACATGGTTCTAATTTTGAGGACCAAATTTTCTTAGTAGGGGAGGATTGTTGGACCCGTATTTTATGTAGCTTGTTCCTTATGATTCCTATGTGTATGAACACTCTATTACTATAGTTGAATCGTAAGAAGAGTATTTACTAGATTTAAAGTGTATGTGAAATGATTTAGCACTCATAAGCTACATAAAAGCCTAATGTGAGCTATAAGAGTCACAAGCTAAACCGAGTGGATCTGAATCATTCTGACTGAAGAGAAGAACTTAAACTGAGAAAATATAAAGAGCTTATGAAGGAAAGTCAGTTTGATTTAGTTCTGAAACACAAAGAACAAGAGTAAAAGCTAAAAAGGGTAAAACAGACCTTTTAAACGGTTTAAGGTATTTAAGGTATTTTGAGCATATTTACCAACCGAAAATGGCTAAAATTTAAAGACGAGAGTATAAGACATAAGATATGACACTTTCAAAAATTTGAGAAAAAGTTAGCTTGGTCAATGATTAAGGAAAAAGTCAACTATAGTTAACAAAAGTGGACTTTTACCATAGTTGACTAACTATGGTTAAAAATTAACCTAAATATGGAGAAAAATTTGGGGAAAAATATTTTTGGTCAGAATATAAGATAATCATCCTCGGAAGTAAGAAAAATTTATTCGAAAGTATTCTAGATTAAAATTAATGGATAAAAATGTAATGGGCCTAAAGTGAAGATTTTAAAGCCCATTAAGGTATACTAAACGTAGATCAAAATTCTTAGGTCCCTTAGACCGAATTGTTACATCGGTTGATAGGCCAAATATTTAGACAATTAAAGGACCGAGGTATAGTAAAAATTTTAGCCCAAAAGCCCATTAAGAAAGCCCACACCTAGAGGCCCAATTGTAAAGCCCATTAGGATTAAATATTTAACCATTGTTAAAGCTAACTATGACTCATTAGATGACTCATTAGGTGACTCATAACTAAACCTTAGGAAGTCAATTTTAATGGCTGAAAAGTAAGGCTTAATGGTTAAGTAAATGGCTTATAAAATCAGCCACACCATTGTCATCTTTTCCATACCATTCTCGGCTACACAAGGAAACCATTGAAATACATTTATCCAAGCTTTCTCCCACTAGAAATCACTAGGATTTAGGCATATTTGGAACTTGCATTCTTCATGAAAGTTGTTCCAAATTGAGAGGAGAGTGACATATGTTGGAATTGGCTACCAAGAAGCCATAGTGTACAAATCTTGAGGCTCCAAAGTTTCGGCCAAGTGTGAACACAAATACTAGGTATATTTTCAAGCTTTCAAATTCATATATGTTAATGTATGAATGATTTTAAGTATATTGGTATATGTTTTAAGCATTGAAACATATGAAATCACTACGATCACGATTAGGCCAAGAGTGAGTAGTGAAATATTGATGAATGTCCATATGATATTAAGGCATAAATGAGTTGCTATACATGTGTTAATGATTATGGTATAGTTAGAATTAATCAATTTGATTAATTAATACATGTATTAAGTTGGCAATCAAGGTGTTTGATAAAATGCCTAAATGAACTATGTGGTACTTAAGAACATTGTTAACCAAGTGTTTGTGAAAATGCCTAAGTGAATTGGCTAAGGAAATGGACATGGACTGCATGCCATGGTGTGACCGACGGCATGGGGTGCTCTCGGCCATGGCATGTGGCTAAGAGGTGCAATGGGCCAAGCCCAATTATTTTAGGCCCAATGAGATGTAATAGGTCTAGGATAAGCCCAATAAGAGTTGGTGGTCCCCACAAGCCCAAAAGGCCCAACGAAAATAAATAGTAAAATGGAAATTGGCTTAAGGTATAGTTAGGCCCATTAAGGTTTATTAAACCCCATTAAGTGGAATTGACTGTATTTAATGTCAAATATAGTAGGAAAAGTATAATTAACCTGATAAATGGTTATATGCAGCTCCAGAGATTATTGGAAGAGCAAATCGGATTACTGGATCGAGCAACGTTGAGAAAGTAAAATTTCTCGAGTGATTGTAGGTAAGGGACTTTTGTGATTAGTTAGAGATACCAGCATATAATTTCAACTGCTTTTAAATTCTCTTAAAAACTCTGAGGGTCAAAGAAAGCGAATAATAATCATTGTGATCATATAGTAGTAAATTACAATTTTACCCTTAGTTAGGAAAAAAGTCAACTTTTGTGAAAAGTTGTGAAAAGCATGGAAACCACCATTTTGAATATTTTACTGCTATTTAGCCGAAGAATAAATAGATGGGCTAATGATTTTAAGGTTGGTATGAATTAAGCACACTTTATAGTGTTGATTTTGATGTTTTGAAAAACATTCCTTTTTAAAGAGCCATCTATCGAATTATGTGAGAATAAATCGTGCTAGAGCACATCTCGCACTTGATTCCATATATTTTCCACATATATTAGTGTTGGATTGTGATTCGCACTAGATTTCCATGACATGCATGATAGAGTGCTGGAGTTCTTACTCGTACTCAGTTTTATATGATATATGCATGAGAGAGTGCTGGAGCGATTAGCTCGTACTCAAATTTTCATGAGATGCATGACAGAGTGCTAGAGCGTTGCTCGTACTTGATTCTTCATCATTTATACATCACATAGTACTTAAGTTATTTCTCGTACTTGATTTGATGAGTTTTGTGCATAGCATGGTACTGGAGCTATTGCTCGTACTTGATTTGAAACATGAATTATGCATGACCTAGTGTTGGAGGTTTACTCGCACTAGAGTTTGAGTTTGTGATGTAAAATAGTGTTTGAGCAGAGTAACGACTGTGAGTCTCGCTCAAAGAAGCGCACTGTAATTTATGTGATATATAATACATGTTGAAAACCATACTTGATTTCCTCATGTAGACTAAGTGTCACACTATGAGAGGTTCGCATGTGATTTAGAGACGTGGTATGATATTCCATGGTTTGAGGGCTAAGATCTATGGCAGGCACCTCGACTGTGATGTATGGTCCACGGAGTACGTTGTACCATACGAGTGGCATGGAGTACACTGTACCGTGTGCTGTTGTGGAGTTGAGGAGTCGATAGCTGGCGGTTGTGATGGACTGACCCCCATCCCATTGCAGTAGTGATACCCCGCATACCGAGATCTGTGTTACCTGGGATCACCATTATAAGATGTGGCCATAGTCCAGGATATTATTGCATTTCACCACAAAGTCTCACATGATATATCACCTGATTGACTGATTTATTTATAATACAGATAGACCTGAGGGATGGGTTAAAATCTGATTGTTGTGTTATGAATGATTTAAATTCCATATTTACTGTGATTTAAATATACATGGCATGATTTATCCAAAGGCATTGTAATATTATAAAGATGCATTATTTTGCACTACATGCCTACATTTGAGAAAGCAAGCATGATTTCTATACATGGGATTTAATCTATACAAGTATATATATATTTAAAGACATGCTTTTAAAGTGAGTTAAGGAAATGATATTTTCGAGGCATAGCATTATTTTGAGTAGGTAGTGTAGATGTCCACTTGCTTGCCTGATTTCCTTACTGAGCGCGTTGTATGCTCATCCCCTTTTCTTTTACATCTCTCTACAGAGAATCAGCAGTAGAGTGAGTGTGCTTGAGGGAGAGTATTCCTATTGTCCGCTGCTATTTCCTATCGATCGACAGGTATACATATTTTGTACGATTATGTATCTAAACATAGAAACAGCATAGTGATGTATACGATATATATTATGGGGAATGTATTTGTATTAGATTTTATATGATCTCACATGTATTATGAAAGAAGTTACAGTCAGTAACAGTATATTGATATGTATGTATGATAATGGATGATATGGTATGCGAGAAAGCTAACATCGAATCATAGCCCAACCATTGATGAGAGGAAAGGTAAGTTAAAAGGTGAAAAATTTGTAGTAGTGTTAGTTAAGTCAGTAAGGGTCTTGACAGAATGGTATCAGAGCTGCGGTTGGTCTGATGTGAGTCAGTATTAGAAAATAAAAAAGTGTACATCCCTATAGTACTGTGCTGTGTTTAGATACAACTGTGTATACCGGATGGGAGACGGACTAATTCATGATTGTAAATGCAGGAACTTTTCATATATGGCAAATACTCATAGTGGTAGAGGGATGAGAGGTAGTGTTCGAGGCCGTGGAGATAGGCTTGAGAGACGAGCTACTACCGAACCATTACTTACCCATGAGACTCTAAGTGCTACTGAGGTACCAGAGTGTGCTGAGATGCGCTTTACGAGATTAGAGCATAGTCTAGAGACGATAGTAGAGATATTGACACAGACGATGCCAGGTGGGCAGGGACTGGAGGCAAGAGTTGCGACAGGAGAGGGAGTTGCCCCTGATACACCTACACAGCTAGCTCATGCACTGAGGATTGTAGATACCCCTACTAGTTTCAGGTAGTAGTGGATTAGGGTACAGATGTGATCTGGATCAATTACGACAGTTCCAGAAGCTTAGACCTCCATCTTTTAGTGGGGTTAAGGACCCTGTAGCTGCTAAGGAGTGGGTTGCTGAGATGGAGAAGCTTTATGGATTCTTCGAGTGTACGACATCGGAGATGGTTGCATTTGCTACGTTCCTACTGAAGGGAACTGTAAGCATTGGTAGAAGTCCACTAGATCCATATTGAGAGGTCGACATACAGATATTAGTTGGGAGACATTTCGAGATGCCTTTAGGAGGCAGTTTGTTCCAGATACCACACAGCGGAAACTACAGGCTGAGTTTCTGGGACTGAACCATGAGAGTTTATCTGTGGACAAGTATGAGACTTGATTCCTATCCCTGGGGAGATATGACCCATATACCATGTATAGTGAGGCCAGGAAGGTCCACAGGTTCATCGATGGATTGAGATCGATTTTGCGGTCTAGGTTGGTCCCATTAGATATAACCACCTATAAGGAAGCAGTGCGCAGGGCGCAACTGTGTGAGCAAGATTATGAGAGGAATCTTCTGAGTTTGGGATGTTTAAGTGGAGCTGAGATATACAGAGGAAGAGGCTAGATAGAGATAGAGGTTTCAGTTATCGAGGAGGGAGGAAACTCTTCGGTAAGAGATCACGGGTTGGGGAGTCACGAGAGAGACCTGCTAGACCTCCTACTTATCTGACCATAGCTCTAGCAAAGGGTACTATCATAGGAGGATAGAAACCTACTACCGATCATTGCAGAAGATGCGGTAGACAACATGGAGGCAGACCATGTACGCTAACTCCTATAGTGTGTTTTCGATGCGGGAAACAGAGGCATATTGCTAGAGCTTGCCCAGAGATGGCTGAGAATACTCCACTAAACGATAAGGAGCTAGAGAGAGCTCCAGTTGATCCTTTTACTTCGAGGAGGAGAGCGACAGCAGAAGAAACAGGGAAGCAATTGATTGGTCGAGGGCACGTACATGCTTTGGACCAGCGTACAACTGATGCTTCATCGAAAGTGATACGAGGTAACATCCTGATTTATGATGTTGAAGCATATGCTTTAATTGATCTTGGTGCCACGTATTCTTTTGTATCATCTTCATTTGCATGTAAATTAGTAAGACATGTAGAGTGTACACCGTTATGTATGATGATATTGATTTGTACACCTATGAATAGTAGTCAAGTTGTAGAGTATGTATTTAATGATTACAAGTTGAGAGTAAGGAATAAGGAGATGATAGCTAATCTAATATTGCTAAGTATGAGCGACTTTGATATAATCTTAGGAATGGATTGGTTATCTACAAACGATGCTGTTTTAAATTGTTATGCTAAGACAGTTATGTTTCCTAACCCTGCTAGATTTGTTGTTAAGTTTAATAAAAATAAATGAAAGAAGTAGTTATGATTATAATATGATATACTGACTTACAAAACCTTCAACATATCAAGGTTTCATTGTGTACGTGGTAGATATGGATAAGGCACATCTAGAGTTGTTAGATATTAATGTGGTCAGTGAGTACCCAGATGCTTTTTGGAATGAGTTGTCAGGGTTACCACCAGACAGAGAGATAGAGTTCTGTATAGATTTTGTGCCTGGTACAGAGCCTATTTCATGACCACCATATCACATGGCCTTAGTTGATCTAGAGGAGCTCAAGAGGCAGTTGCAGGAGCTGTTGGATAGGGGTTTCATTAGACCGAGTGTTTCACCTAAATGAGTACCGATTTTATTCTTGAGGAAGAATGATAGGACCCTCTGATTGTGTATAGATTACTGATTGTTGAATAAGGCCACCACAAGAATAGGTATCCCCTTCCACGCATTGATGACTTGTTAGATCAGCTTCGAGGAGCACAGGTCTTTTCCAAGATTGATTTGAGATCTGGGTATCATCAGCTGAGAGTTCGGAGTGGAGATATATCCAAGACAGCGTTTCACACCCGATATGGCCATTATGAGTTCTTGGTCATGCCGTTGAGATTGACGAATGCTCCAGCTGCTTTCATGGCTTTGATGAACGATGTGTTCAAGCCATATTTGGACCAGTTTGTTATTATCTTCATCGATGACATATTGGTGTACTCGAGATCCAAGGAGGAGCTTAAGGAGCACCTTAGGATCGTATTACAGACTCTACGAGAGCAGAAGTTATATGCTTAGCTCAGTAAGTGTGACTTTTGGTTATCACAGATCTCGTTTTTGGGACATATTATTTCGAGAGATGGTGTATCAGTAGATCCATACAAGATAGAGGTTGTAGTTCAGTGGGAATAGCCCAGGACAGTCACTGAGATTAGGAGTTTTTTGGGTTTAGATGAATATTATCAGAGATTCGTTGATGGATTTTCGAAGTTGGCTGCTCCATTGACACGTCTTACTCGAAAGAGTGTACCGTTCGTATGGAACGAGGATTGCTAGAAGAGTTTTCAGGAGTTGAAGCGTCGATTGACCATCGTTCCGATTCTCACTATCCCTAGCAGCTCAAGAGGATTTGCAGTGTGTACCAATGCTTCGCATCAGGGACTAGGCTGTGTATTAATGCAGGATGGGAGGGTAGTTGCTTATAGATCCAGACAACTGAAGGATCATGAGAAGAACTATCCAACACATGATTTGGAGTTAGCCGCAGTAGTGTTTGATTTAAAGGTATGACGCCACTACTTGTATGGTAAGAAGTTCCAAATATTTACTGACCACACGAGCCTCAAGTATCTGTTCTCACAGAAAGAATTGAACATGAGATAGAGAAGATAGCTAGAGCTTCTGAAGGACTACGATTGCGAGATACTTTATCATCCGGGTAAGGCTAACATTGTAGCTGATGCTTTAAGTAGAAAGAGCCTAGGGATTGTATCGTATCTGATGGTTAGGGAACATGATTTACTAGAGTAGTTTGCTAGTCTCAATCTAAGAGTCGTGCCTTCTAACATGGATACAGGCTATGTGATAGCTAGTCTACGCTTGGAGCCGGATCAGTTGGACAGGATCAGAGTGGCTCAACAGACTGATCCGTTTTGTATGGATGTGAGTGGTTAGATGTAGAAGGGCACAGTGATCGATTTTAAGTTGAGTTTTGATGGACTACTGAGGTTCATAGGCAGATTGTGTGTTCTCGAGGATCCAGGACTCAAGAGATTGATATTAGTGGAAGCTCATTCATCGAGGTATACATTACATCCGGGGAGTAATAAGATGTATCAGAACCTCTGAAAGGTATACTGGTGGTCGGGTATGAAGAGAGATGTAGTAGATTTTGTGGCAAAGTGTCTCGTATGTCAGCAGGTGAAGGTAGAGCATCAGAAACCTGCAGGGTTATTGCAGCCTCTATCTATACCGACATGGAAATGGGAGCATATCACCATGGATTTCGTGATGGGTTTACCAAGGACCCATAGGAATCATGATGCTATATGGGTGATCGTCGACAGACTGACGAAGTCAGCCCACTTCCTAGCTATGAGAGCTACCAATACTCTGAGCACATTGGCAGAGCTGTACGTACGCAAGGTAGTGAGGTTACATGGGGTACCATGAGCATAGACTCTGATAGGGATTCCCGCTTCACTTCCCACTTTTGGGAACATTTTCAGGAAGCCATGGGAACCCAGTTGAGTTTGAGCACCGCTTTCCATCCTCAGATAGATGGTCAGTCAGAGAGGACTATACAGGCTTTGGAGGATATGTTGAGAGCATGTGTGCTAGATTTTAGAGGCTCTTGGGATGACCACTTGCTACTAGCCGAGTTCGCCTATAACAACAATTATCATTCGAGTATCGGGATGGCACCGTATGAGGCTTTATATGGCCGTTGATGTTGTTACCCTATTTGATGGGAAGAAGTGGGTGACCGTAAGATTTTTGCTCCAGACATGGTTACACAAGCATCTGAGGGCATCCATTTGATTATAGAGAGACTGAGGATAGCTCAAAGTAGACAGAAGTGTTACGCTGACAGGTGAAGAAGGCCACTAGAGTTTGCAGTTGGTGAATCAGTGTTTCTGAAAGTTTCTCCTTCCAAGGGCATAGCGAGATTTGGGAAGAGAGGAAAGTTGAATCCTCTATATATTGAACCCTTTGAGATACTTGATCAAGTGAGAGATAAGGCATATAGGTTGGCATTGCCACTGGACTTATCAGGTGTCCATAACATTTTCCACATATCGATGCTTCGGAAGTATCACCCGAATCCGGTACATGTGATTAGTTATGAGCCATTGGAGCTCCAAGAGGACATGTCATATGTTGAGAGACCGATTCAGATACTAGATAGGAGGGAGAAGGTATTGACATCGAAGACTATCGGATTAGTGAAGGTTCTCTGGCAGCATCATACTTCAGAGGAGGCTACTTGGGAGCTGGAGAGTCTGATGTGAGAGAAGCACCCCCATCTAGTTAATGACTGACTTGGTTCTAATTTAGAGGACCAAATTTTCTTAGTAGGGGAGGATTGTTGAACCCATATTTTATGTAGCTTGTTCCTTATGATTCCTATGTGTATGAACACTCTATTATTATAGTTAAATCATAAGAAGAGTAATTACTAGATTTAAAGTGTATGTGAAATGATTTAGCACTCATAAGCTACATAAAAGCCTAATGTGAGCTATAAGAGTCACAGGCTAAACCGAGTGGATCTGAATCATTCTAACTGAAGAGAATAACTTAAAATGAGAAAATATAGAGACCTTATCAAGGAAAGTCGATTTGATTTAGTTCTGAAACACAGAGAACAAGAGCAAAAGCTAAAAAAAGTAAAACGGACCTTTTTAACGGTTTAAGGTATTTAAGGTATTTCGAGCATATTTACCTACCGAAAATGGCTAAAACATAAAGACAGGAGTATAAGACATAAGATATAATACTTTCAAAATTTTGAGAAAAAGTCAACTTCGTCAATGATTAAGGAAAAAGTCAACTATAGTTAAGAAAAGTGAACTTTTACCAAAGTTGACTAACCATGGTTAAAAATTAACCTAAGTATTGAGAAAAATTTGGGGAAAAATATTTTTAGTCAGAATAGAAGATAATCATCCCTGGAAGTAAGGAAACTTTATTCGAAAGGATTTCGAATTAAAATTAATGGATAAAAACGTAATGGGCCTAAAGTGAAGATTTTAAAGCCTATTAAGGTATACTGAACGTAGATCGAAATTCTTAGGTCCCTTAGAGCGAATTGTTGGACCGATTGATAGGCCAAATATTTAGATAATTAAAGGCCCGAGGTATAGTAAACATTTTAGCCCAAAAGCCCATTAAGAAAGCCCAAACCGAGAGGCCCAATTGTAAAGCCAATTAGGATTAAATATCTAACCATAGTTAAAGCTAACTATGACTCATTAGATGACTCATTAGGTGACTCATAACTAAACCTTAGGAAGTCAATTTTAATTGCTGAAAAGTAAGGCTTAATGGCTAAGTAAATGGCTTATAAAATCAGCTACGCCATTGTCATCTTCTCCATACCATTCTTGGCTACACAAGGAAACCATTGAAATACATTTATCCAAGCTTTATCTCACTAGAAATCACTAGGATTTAGGCATATTTGGAACTTGTATTCTTCATGAAAGTTGTTCCAAATTGAGAGGAGAGTAACATTCTTGGCCATATTTATTGTGTTTTGAATGTAAATGGCATATTTTATATAAAGGCATTCTAAATTGATAAATATGCACTGTTTTGCATGAATGCCTATATTTGATAACTCTGCATGAGTTTTGTACATGGGATTTTAAATCTGTACTATTATATCTAAATTTTGAAACATGCTTTTGAATTTAGAGAAGGAAAGGCAAAGCACTATTTTCAGTAGATAGTATGGATGTCTACTTGCTTTCCTGATTTCCTTACTGAGCCAGATAATTTACCCCTTTCATTTTCCCCCCTCTCTACAGATCATCGTCAATAGATTGAGTCGGCTAAGGTATAACATTCCTTTTGACCGCTACCATTCCCCATCTAGCGAAAGGTATACACAACGCGTACTATTTTGTATCTGAACAATATATAAACACAGTGATGTACACGTTTTTAATATTAGGGATGTAATTATATTAAAGTATATGAAATTACTTAGAAGAAAAGTCTACGTACAGTCAATAAATATTTAGAATGACATGCATGTATGATACGAAAAATAGTGGTAAGGTACGTATGGATGAGGAGACTAATGTCTAATCACAGCCCAACTGTCGAGGAGAGAAAGGTAAGTAAAAAGCGAAATTTTTTTTATGGTTTTTGCTAAGTCTCGAAAGGAGGTCGTGATAGATACCTTTCTTTAAAATGACCAATTTTACGATTCTAAGTTTCGAGGATCGATCCCTTTAGGAAGGGGATCGATCCCTCTGTGCCATTTTGTAGAATTTTGACATTCTGCCTTTAGGGGATAGATCTTTTACCTTGCAACTACTCAGTTTCAGTTTCTATGATCTAAACATCAATTCTTTAAGGGTAAGGGATCGATCCCTTAACCTGAAACACCATTCCTTTGATGTTCTAACTCCAAAAACTCTAAATTTTCAACTACCAAACGCAGACCAGTCATCTAACAACTAAAAATCAATCTCGATTACATCCTTAAACACATTTGAACGAACCATAATAAGACATTCACAACACATTATAAGATTCAAATCCCTTAACTTATACTTAATACCTCAATCATGCATAAAATCAATAAACATAAATCATCTAAATCATAATCATCATAAGACATATATTCACAAAACATCCATAACTCTAACAACTTGTCTAGCAATCTATAATACTCATACATTACAAAATTCACTTATTCAATATAAAACTAAGTTTATATAATAGAAATTCGAGGTATTACAGATAAAACACCATTCTTTATCTAATATGAGTATTCTTTTACTTTAAATTAATGTACCCATAAGGAAAAATGTAATCTATTGATTTTTTTTCAAATAATTCAGTAGTTATAAATAATTAAAAAAGGTAGTTTATCATAAAAATTATACTACGTTTAAACTAAAATCATAGTTTATTTTCTATAATTTAGACCAAGTTTCTTCCCAAAACTCAGTCTATAATCGCTATATTAGATTGCATTTTAAGAACTGTAGTCTATACTACTTGATAAAAGACTATGTAAGAATAAATTACGGTTAGAAAAATGTAGTCTTTTGTCCAACTATGTTCTCTAAATGTAGTCTATGAGCTTTTTACTAATACTAGCTCTTATGTCCCCTAGGCTTTATCTTCATAAGTATAAAAATCACAACTATTCTCAAGACTTACGAACAAAGAAATACTTCATTATTATCAAAACTTAAAAGTGATGAATGCAAATGACATAAAGAATAACTATAATAATATCAATAACAAAAACAATTCTCAATTGGCTTGTAAGGCTTACACTAACAAAACATTGGTTGACCCACCTAAAGATGTAAAGCCCATAAGGTGTAAATGGATCTTTAAGAGAAAGACTGATATGGATTGTGATGTACAAATCTAGACTGAAAGCCAAAGGCTATAGACAAAGAAAATGTATGGATTATAAAGAAACCTTCTAATTGGTAGCCATGGTTAAATCCATTCAAATCCCACTTGTTATAAGCTATGTACTATGATTATGAGACTTGGCAAATGGATGTGAAAACTGCATTCCTCAATGGAAATCTCTGAAAGTAATTGTACATGACACAAACTGAAGGGTTTTCCATCCAAACAAGATGTTAATAAACTATGCAGGCTATAAAAGTTAATCTATAGACTAAAGCGAGCTTCAAGAAGCTTGAACATTAGATTTGATGAAACACTTAAAAGATTCTATTCCATCAAGAATCTTGATGACCTTTGTTTTTACATAAAGGTAAAAGGTCAAGTAATTATTTTATTTATACTCTATATAACATCTTGAAATGCGAAAAAGTGAACTAATTTTTTTCCTTTTTCTTATTGATTTACTTATGGTTTGTCATTCGCTCAGTGTAGTCTTGTACATTAAGTAGTTTACTACTTGACTTAATTTTAGGTTATCCCTTAAGGTTTCAGTAAAAAACACATTAAATATTCACCCTTTAATCACCACAAACCCTAATTCATAACTTCCACGCATAACGAATAACTTATCTGTAAAGACCTATTTTAAGTTGTGAATTTATTCTTCTATCTAAAGGGTCTTGTTTCCAGACCCGAATTCCTATTTGTCTCAATAGCATCATAATCTATCAAACTGCCAAGAAGTAGCAGAAAAATAAGATTATTTACCTTCTCAAAATAAATATTTAGCAAATAATACCAATATTTTATCAGTAACAATGAATTTAGTAGAAATAATTTATTTACATCACAGAATTTTAATATTTTGTAACCTTTAATAAAAATTGTTTACAAAATTAAAATAAATACCAAAAGATATACTGCACGTGCCTTGTAAAGCAAACTGCAAAGCTCGAATCTACGGTGGATACTATCTAAGTCAAGCTAAACATGAAAGGAAAATAATAGAGGGAAGTGAGTTAAAGGATAATAAGTTAACCATATAAGAGCAGAGTCGGGATAATATTGTTCTATATACAATGCACAAACAATTTATCCGTATAGGTTTCAAAATCACCAAATGAACATAACATTCCTAAGAAATAATTTCCCACTTATGTATTAAGACTCGATGACGTTGTCAAGGTATTTAAGGGATATTAGTCGGAATAATACTTTGAAGTACCTCATTTCCCATTGACCTGGCATCTAGATGAGTAGTCTTAAATGTACATATCACAACACTCCTATATTGTTGGCTCAACCGAGAGAAGGTGAATTGATTTTTAATTAATTTCTCTAACTTAAAGGTCTCTATGCAATTTTCACAATTTAACAATGATCAAATATGTAAATAGGTGTCACAACCTCCCTTCCCGTGACCTACCAAAAACTAACACAAATTTTTCGCAATTTACTTACCTCTCCTTCTGTCATAACTCAACACCAAACCGTTGGGTTGTGATTCGATATTAGTCACCTCAATCATATTCATTTCCATAACACGCATACATGTCAATACAAATATTCTATTGACTGTAAGTACTCTTTTCTTAAAAGTAAACTCATATAAATTAATACAAATACTTGTACATAGACATCCCCGACCGTACATTCATTTATATAATTGTGCTTTTACATTGTTCAGTACAAAATGTTCGAATGTGTATACCTTTTGTAAGATGGGTATGCAGCGGATCAAGGAATACCAATCCTCAGCCGTGTCCACTTACTGTGAATACTTTGTAGAGAGGGGAAAATAAAAAGGGGGTGAGCTCACAGCTCAGTAAGGAAATAAGGCAAGTAGATAACTACACTACACTATCTACAAAATACAATGCTCATGCCTTAAAATCATTTCCTTTTCGATTCATATCTGAAGCATGTGTCTTTCTTGAAACATTTATGCAATATATAAGTTTATACTAAATATTGCATTTCTCATGTAATTATTGTAAATCACATTTTATCATGCCATTTCAATTAAATCAAAACAATATGGCATTTCATCATGTTAAAAACATGGAAATCCAGGCCTCACGCATACCTCGGGTTACCTTTTCACACACAAAATCACATGTTCAGATTATAAAATCATGTGATAATTCATTCAAGAAATCTCAAGTGAATGAAACGAGATAGGTGACTACATGTTTCGAGATTATGATCATAAGTCATTTTTCGTGATCCCAGGCAACACCAGTACTCGGTGTGAGGGGTCTCACAATTGCTATAACGGGAAGTGGGTCAAATCCTCTACCGTCAGCTCACAACTCAATAACATCATGTATTCACGGTACAACGTACTCCATGTGACATATACGATACAAAGTACTCCATGGACCCAATCCTCATGGTCGCGGTGCTTGCCATAAGTGTAAGACCCGATTTTATTTAAAACACGAAATGAGAAAAAAAATCAAATGAAGGATTAAAATGGTATTCTCGAACACGTGCAAGGGTAAAACGGTCAAAAGATCAAAACTCAATATAAAGTCGATAAGAAAATTTAATTAAAAAAATGGGATTGAGAAATCTTGATCAATAATGAAGAAATAATTAAATTTTGGGTTAAATTGATCAAGATATGAATTTATAAGAATGAATCGAAATTTTCACCTCGGGAAATTATCCTGAAAATAATCGAAAAATATACCAAAAAGATGAAGTAATACCGATAAATTCATTTAAAGATTAAATGAATAAGATAGAATGTTTTTACATATTTTTTGGATTTTTAATAATAAAATAATGATTTAAATAATAATATAATTTTATTATAAATAAATGAAATAAAAAAATAGAGAAATCACATTTTACGATTTCTGGAAATGCCCGACGAAGCTCGAGGGAGGCAAGTCCCCTTTGTCGGCCACCAGCGAGCCTGAAGGAGTGGCCAACGAGGGAGAGGTAGCCCAGCCGAGCCTCGTCGATGCTGTTAGACGGAAGGAACAGCGACCAGCGAGGGAGAAACTGAGAGAAATCGACGGGGGAGGAAAAGAGAAATCCAGCCATTTCGCCGGCGATCTAGCCCCAACCGAACCTAGTCGGTGATTCCCCAAGCACAGGCGACGCGATTGGAGGCAGCACCGGCCAGTAGAACAGCCGACAACACCGTCAACGGCGAAGGAAAAGAAACGGTACCCACGGCGAAAGGGAGAAGGGTCGGACCGACCACTTTTCGACCACCTCGGATAAAACTGACCCCAGATTCATGCACCGGACGACCCCGTGGAACTGCTGGTAGTGAAAGCCGGTGGAAAATCGATCGGTGAAGCCCTGAACCGACTGAACCGAACTGAACCGGCTAGATCAAATCGGTTCAGCCAGAAAAGAAAAAAAGAGAAAAAGTGAAAAAGAAAAAAGAGAAAAAATTGTAAAAAATCTCTGTGATGCAATCGAGTTACGGGTAAGTCGGTAAGCGATCGAAATTGACCGATTTAAATTTTGAAATATTTATTTTGATTAATATCCGACTGAAAATTGACCCGAAAAAATATATAATTGTGTAGCTCGACAATTAACGTCAAACGAGGACTCGGGTTAGCCTCGATTTGTATACTATCATGGAATCTCGGGTAAGTAACCTTTATTTATGACAATTTACATCGTTAAGCATTTTAGAAATTTACCGCATAAATTAAGGATTTAATTTCGCATTAAATAAATTAATTCTGGAAATTGAGATATATGGTTGTAAATAATTCATTGAGCTATCTGAGAGTTTTGAACGAGGCTCAATAAATACTGATGGGCCCAATGAGCCCAATGGGCCTCGATAATGTGAATGGTAAGTTGAAAACGGGCTTAAGGCCGATTAGGGCCCATTATGGTGCAACTGAGCCCAATATGGGTAAACGGGCCCAATGATTTAAACTAAGCCCAGAAAATATGAAATACAATTAATCATATTATATTTGACCTGCTGAATATTTATCCGTAGTTTCAGAGATTTGATTGAGAGCAAATCGGACTGCATGACGAGACATCAGTTAAATGTCAAACTGTACAGAAAAATGAGGTAAGGGAATTGTGTGAGTAGCTAGAGGTAGCTATGCGTATTTTAATAGTTTTTGTATACACTAAATATGTATGTATACACTGAATATATATAAAGGTCCTTAAAAAAGATTAAAGATTTTATGGACTCGAAAAAAGGAAAAGACTATTTTACCCCTATTGAGGGAATTCACCTAAGGATGGTGAAAGCATGACATGCATGAAATGCATGATTTAAGTAATTTCTGATATAAGGAATTTTCTTGGTTTTTAAGCAAAGCAAATCGGTAGATTGGCCAGTAATTGGATAAATTTCACAATATAACACTTCGTAAGTGTTATTAAGATTTAAATGAAAATTCTTTGAAAAATAAGCCAACTATCAAGTTTATATGGAAACAGATAGTGTTGGCGCATAGCTCGTACTATATTTGAGTTTGTGAGTGTGCATAAATTGTGCTTGAGCGGTTGCTCGCACTGATTTTTTTTATTGAGAAATGCATGAGAGGTGCTGGAGCCTAGCTCACACTCTATTTTGACTATTTGACTGTTTTGACTTGATATGCATAAAAAGGTGCTAGAGCGATTGCTCGCACTAGTTTTAATAATTTGATATGCATGAGAGGTGCTGAAGCTTAGCTCGCATCCTGTTTTGATAGGATAATTGCATAAAAGCCATGTTGGAGTGTAACTCGCATGAGATTTGATTTATTGATGCATAACACCGTGCTGGAGCTTGCTCGCACAAAGTTTTATATGGATTTCTAACTCATTTCAGAGACATACTAGAGTACTACTTGTACGAAGATTTTACTCATTTTTATGAAACCGTGCTAGAGCTTCGCTCGCAAAAGATTTTTAGATATCATGAATATGCATGGAGCCGTGCTAGAGCTTCGCTCACACAGGGATTTATATGACATGCATATAGCCGTGTTGGAGCCTCTTGTAGACTGTGTGAACAGTGAGATGATAAGCCCACACGTGCATACTGAGACAGAGATGGTATGGGTGGATATGACCTATTGCAGGCACCCCTGACTGAGCTTGGGTTCACAGAGTACGTTGTATCGTGTATATCACACGAAGTACGCTGTACCCTGGGGATTGTTGGAGTGGAGTGGCATTAGCCATGAGGTAGCAAGCCTTGCCCTCGCAATCCTGATGTTATGTTGGTCTAGCAGCAGGATTAACCCACCTCTGTTTCAGGTGTGACACCCCGCACACTAGGTACCATGTAGCCAGGGATCACAAGGTTATGGCCATAGTCCTCGTTGTTACTGATATAGTCACCTACTTGTCTCACATGATATAACTTGTGGTCTCGATAGACCAGGGTAGACCCGAGGGAAGGGTCAAGCCCTCGATTTTTATGATTTTCTATTGTGATGCTAGATTTCAGATGATTTTATGACATGTGACCCTAAAAGAATGGTTATTGTATGACAGAACTTTATAATGAGTTGTTAAATGAGTTTTGAGAAGTATTTATGACATGCTTAATCCCTTTGTGGTATTTTATACTGTAGTTTTAATAAAGTGATTTAAATGCAGTAGTATGATGAGTTTTCTATGCGTTAATGATAAATTCATGAACAGAATTGTTTCTCATGATTTGTTTTACATGGCATGATCTTGATTTACCTCATGCTAAGTATGATTTAATGATGTCACATAAAATGCCTTTGAAGCATGAATTACATGATTTCTATATGCACAAATAGTTTTGATAAACTATGTCATTGATGTATGCATGGTTTTGTGCTTGACATTTTAATGAAAAGAAATGGATTTTAAGGGCATGGCATTATGAGCATGTAGGTAGTGGAGCTATCTACTTACTTGCATAATTGCCTTACTAAGCATGTGGTTTGCTCACCCCCTTATTTTCCCATCTTTTCAGAGCACTCGCAATAGTTAGTGAGCGGCTGAGGAATTGCATTCTTGGTATCCGCTGCTTCCCATCGAGAAACAGGTATACACATTTGTATGGTTTTGTATCTAAATATGTAAATACACAGTACTGTAAATGTATATGATGTCGGGGATGTAAGGTTATGTAAATACCATTGTGTGTATTTACTTAAAGTCAAAAGATAGTAAACTCTGATATGTGAATGTGATTATGGAAATGAAATGGTAAATAGGTGAGAGGTGACTAACACCAAATCAGAGCCCAACTGTTTGTAGGATGATCACGATGAGAGAAAGGTGAGAATTACATAATAAACGAAAAAATAAAAAATTTACTCTGATTTTTAGGTAATTTGGGTCATGACAATTTTTGGTATCAGAGCTAAGTTGGCTGATATGATTCGGTGTTAGTGGTTAAGGAAGTTTACATCCCCATGTACTGTGCATTGTTTAGATATAATTGTGTATATCGAGATGAAATTGCAGCTAAGAATTTGGTTTTGAATGCAAGAATATAGACTCATTAACTGATAGCCACTATGGTAGAGGGGCGAGTACATGCTGTAGAGGTAGGCCTGACAGTCGTACTGAGTCACCATATGAGATTCAAGATGAGATTGAAGTGGAAGCTAATATCGAGCATGCCCCACAGAATCTGACAAAGAGATCGGACAGAGTTTGACAAAAAAATATCGGACAGTATTGAGACACGCTTCGCGAGGTTAGAGCAGAGAGTGAAGAATATTTTGTGAGCTAATTGCTAAGAGTATGCATAAAATTTGAAGGCGACTCAGAGCATTGGTGGAAGTTCGTTCAACCCACCTTAAGAGTTAGACATCTATATTGGACATGAGAACAAAATTCTATATGTATTCTGGTGATAGAATATCCCGGACACTGCTTAAAGGAATAACATATGATAGTCTTTACTCTGACCCAAAGGAACTGGTTGATTGATGATTATGTAACTCAGTTTATATACCTACTTAGATATGACCCTGACACTATGAACAGACCCCGACACTATGAACAGTGAGAGTCGGAATGTCTAAAAGTTCATGGAAGGGCTCAGATTGTCAATTGGAGTCCGATTAGACTGTTAGATATCACTACCTATGCCGAGGCTGTGCGTACACTACAGTTGTGTGAATAAGATCATGAGTTACATGCCTCTAAAATTAGGAAAGGTACTAAGGGCCATAATAAAGACAGAAAGAGAATCGAGAATGATAGAGATGTCAGAACGAGAAAAAGGTAGTTTGGTAAAAGATTAGATTTGATGAGTCAAGGGGTAATATGATTGGTAAGGCCCCAGTGTATCCAATTTCAGCACTTTTGAGGGTTATTGTGAGTGAGGACCCCGACCTGCTACGGAACAGTATAGGATGTGTGGTAGATACCATGGAAATAAGATGTTGGACGAGGGCAAGTGTATGCCTTGGACCAGGACATTACTGATGTTTCATTTGATGTGGTGGAAAATACCACATTGGTTGTGAATAATGAAGTAATTATGTTAATTGATCCTAGTGCCATGCGTTTATTCATACCGCCTTCAGTTGCTTATAAGCTAGTGAAAGATGTGAAGCCTGTACCCTTAGGCAAGATGATAATAGTTAGCTGATTATCACTAACTGAATATGGGTATAGGGATTATAAGTTAAAAATAGGGGAAAAAAAGATATGTCAGCCGATTGTATTCAATGGAATATGAATAATTTTGAAGTAATATTTAAGAATAGATTGATTCGGCTGCAAACTACGCTGTTTAGAGTGTTATCCTAAGATAATGATGTTTTCACCCCTGAAAAAGTATACTGTAAGTTTTAATAAGTAATGAAAGAGTTTGTTATAAGTGATATATGAAAAAAGATAAGCTTTGAGATGTGATAGATCCTGAATACGAGATATATTAGAATAAGAGGCACACCAAGGTAAGAATATCTTTGATATGTAAAGTAATTCGGATTAAGCGATATGTAGTGAATATGAATTGCAGCCAAGGATAAGGGGAGGATATATCCACAACCAGTCTATGTGGTCAAGTCTGAGGGTTAATTAAGGTATTTCAAAATACCTCCCCGCCTGAAGACTTAACAGCGTCTAGAAGTGCACACATAACCTATAAATTGAAATTGACAGTTGTAGTATACACATTTAAAATTTGGGTACCTTTATTGGTACGATAAAGAAATATAGAATTCAATTAATCATGAAGGTTTAAAAATAAAATAAAATTTTATAAAAGTCGTTAATATAAAAAAAAAGGAAATGACGTGGGTTAGTATCTTGAACGGAAGCGATTTTGAAATGACATTATAGGAAATGACGTGGGTTAGTATCTTAAACGGAAGCGATTTTGAAATGACATTATACGTTTATGCATACATAGGTAAAGGATATTGGTGATTGAAATATTTAGTGGAACTCAACTACGATGAGGTATTTAAACCTTACCTGGACCGATTGGTTGTCATCTTTAGCGATGATATTTCAATGTATTCGAAGTCCAGGGAAGAGCATGAGTAGCACTTGAAAACTATTTTACAGATGAATTGTTGAGAGTTTCTCGAAATGGGCTGCTCAGTTGACATATCCTGTTCGAAAAAAGATTACATGCCAGTGGGATGATAAGTATGAAAGTAGCTTTAGTGAGTTTTGGTGTATTGAGGTATGAACTGACCACCGTAATTATTCTCATCATACCCAACAGCATAAAAGGTTTCAGTGTGTATGGATACCTCAAAATAATGAGTGGGCTATATATTGATGTAAAATGGGAAGATAGTCGTTTATGGATCCAGATAGTTCAAGGACCATGAGAGAAACTATCCGACCCATGATTTAGAGTTGGCAGCCGTAGCATTTACACTAAAGGTATGGCGCCACTGCTTATACAGTGAGAAATTTTGGATATGCACTAATCATAAAAAGACCCGAGTATCTGTTTTCATAGAAAGAGTAGAATATGAGATAACCAAGAGGGTTAGAGCTTCTAAGGATTATGATTGTGGACATTATACCACTGAGGAAAGGCTAATGTAATGGTTGATGCCTTGAACAGAAAGAGCCTCGGGATGGTATCACATATGATAGTCAGGGAGCGTGAGCTGCTAGAGCAGTTGTGAGCCTCAGTAGTGATGTAAATCCCTTCTGATGATGACGATGATTTTGTGATAACTAGCCTGAGGTTAGAACCAGATTTGAGTGACTGGATTTGCCAGGCTTAGCGTGATGATTGGCACGGTGTCGATAGTGTGGGTCAGATTCAGAAGGGTATAGTGACAAAGTTCACAGTGAGTGATGATGACTTACAAAGGTTCAGAGACAGTATAAATGCTCCTCAGGACCATAGTTGTTGAGATAGTGTTATTGTCAGAAGCTCACTCTTCAAGATATAAAGTGCATCCAGGAAATAATAAATATATCAGAATCTCTGAAAAGGGTATTGGTGGTCAGGTATGAAAAGAAATATTGTAGAGTTATAGCAAAGTGTCTTGTATGTCAGTAGAGTAAGGTAGAGTACTAGAAGTCTACAGAGTTATTGCAGCCTCTACCTATAGTGACACGAAAATGGGAATAAGTTACCATGAATTTTGTGATGGGTTACAGAGGACCCGGAGGAATCACGAGACTATTTGAGTGATAGTCGATAGATTGACTAAGTCTATCCACCTTCTGGTTATGAAATCTCCAGATACTCTGAGTGTGTTGTCGAAATTATGTGTAAGGAAGATTATGGAATATTATATAGCGTTCTAGGAAGTATGATATCAGATAGGGATTCCCACTTCACTTCCCACTTCTGGGAATATTTTTCAGGAAGCTATGGGAACCAGATTGAGTGTTAGCACAGCTTCCATCCTTAGACAAATGGTCAGTCAGAAAGGGCTGTACAGGTTCTGGAGGATATGATGAGAGCGTGTGCCATTGATTTGATAAGCTCCTGGGATGATCATTTGTTACTAATCGAATTCGTCAATAATGACAATTTGTCAGAGCCCGCTTTACATCCCCACAAGGCCGCTATCCTCACTCTCACTACCTCACTAGTAGAGTTTTGGGCAGTTGGATAACTCCAAGGGCAGACAGCTCTACTCCACAACATCCACGTATTGTCTGCTTTGGCCCATTGGATCTCACGGCTTTGTTTCATTCGGGTACTCCAGCCCACATGGCCTGCTTCCCCTCAGAACGCGTCCTCGAAGGCTCGAACTCGGGTCAACACCCTTGTTCTCGCACTCCTGATGCCATTTGAGCCTCGAGGGCTCAATTGGCATTAGGAGTGCAAGAATAAGGGTGTTAACCCGAGTTTGAGCCTCCGAGGACACGTTCTGAGGGGAAGCAGGCCATGTGGGCTGGAGTACCCGAATGAAACAAAGCTGTGCGGGCTTCGGCCCAAAGCGGATAATACGTGGATGTTGTGGAGTAGCGCTGTCTGCCCTTGGAGTTATCCAACAGGCCCAAAAGTCTACCAGTGAGGTAGTGATGGTGAGGATAGCGGCCTTGTGGGGATGTAAAGTGGGCTCTGACACAATTGTCACTTGAGTATCGGGATAACAATTTATATGAGACATTGTATGGCCGTAGGGAGTTGTTTCCCGACTTGGATAAGAAGAAGTGGGTGACAGATAGAGAATTGTTTCCGAATTGGTAAGACAAACCTCTGAAGATGTTCAGTTAATTTGTGAGAGATTAAGAACAACTCAGAGCAGACAGAAAGACTATGCTGACAAGAGATAGAAAACCATTGGAATTCACCAAGGGTGAATCAGTATTGTTGGTAGTTACTTGTCCTAAGGGCATAAGGACATAAGGACATAACGAGATTCAGAAAGAAGGCAGATTGAGTTTCGTTAGATTGAATCCTTTGAGAGATTGGACAAAGTGAGAGATAAGACCTATAGGTTGACGTTACCACTTGAATAAGCAGGCATCCACAATGTGTCCCATCTTTTGTTGCTTCAGAAATCCTATCCGGACCTAGCATTTGTGATCGGATATGAGCTCCAACAGCTTAGCTCAATGAAAGTATAACATACGTTAAAAAAAAAATCGATTCGGGTATTAGACGGAAGGAGAAAGTTTTGAGGTTTAAGATGATCTCCCTAGTCAAGTCTATTGGTAGTATTACACTCCGAAAAAAGGCACATGAGAATTAAAGAGTATGATGTAATAGACGTACCGGAGTAGTTTATGGACCCATTTGACTTGGTTCTAATTTGGAGCACCAAATTTCTTAAGTGGGGGAGATTGTAAGACCCGATTTTATTTAAAACACGAAATGATAAAAAAAATCAAATGAAAGATTAAAATGGTATTCTCGAACACGTGCAAGTGTAAAACGATCAAAAGATCAAAACCCGGTATAAAGTCGATAAGAAAATTTAATTAAAAATATGGGATTGAGAAATCCTGATCAATAACGAAAAAATAATTAAATTTCGAGTTAAATTAATCAAGATATGAATTTATAGGAATGAATTGGAATTTTCACTTCGGGAAATTATCCCGAAAATAATCGAAAAATATACTGGAAAGATGAAGTAATACCGATAAATTCCTTTAAAGATTAAATGAATAAAATAGAATTTTTTTAGATATTTTTGGGATTTTTAATAATAAAATAATGATTTAAATAATAAAATTTAATTATAAATAAATGAAATAAAAAAATAATAGAGAAATTGCGTTTTGCGATTTCTAGAAAAGCCCGACGAAGCCCGAGGGAGCCGAGCCCCCTTTGCCGACCATTGACGAGCCCAGAGGAGCTGCCGACGAGGGAGAGGCAGTCCAGCCGAGCCTCATCGGCGCTGGTAGATGGAAGGAACGGTGACTAACGAGGGAGAAACAGACAGAAATCAACGGGGGAGGAAAAAAGAAATCCGGCCATTTCGCCGGCGATCTAGCCCCAACCGACCCTAGCCAGCGGTTCCCCAGGCGCAGGCGACGCGATTGGTGGCAGTATCGGTCAGTAGAACGGCCAGCAACGCCGTCAACGGTGAAGGAAAAGAAACGGTACCCACGCCTGAAGGGAGAAGGGCCAGACCGACCACCTCGGACGAAACCGACACCAGATCTGTGCACCGGACGACCCCGCGGAGCTGCTGGCGGTGGAACGGATCGAACCAAATTGAATTGGTTAAACCGAATCAGTCTGAACCGGGTTGAACCGGATCGAACCGGTTTTACCAGAAAAGAAAAAAAAGAGAAAAAGGGAAAAAGAAAAAAGAAGAAAAATTGGAGAAAAATCCCAGTGATGCAATCGAGTTACGGGTAAGTCTTTAAGCAGTCGAAATTGACCGATTTAAATTTTGAAATATTTATTTTGATTAAAATCCGACTGAAAATTGACCCAAAAAAAATATATAATTGTGTAGCTCGACAATTGACATTAAACGAGGACTCGAGTCAGCCTCGATTTGCGTACTATCATGGAATCTAGGGTAAGTAACTCTTATTTATGATAATTTACATCGTTATGCTTGTTACAAATTTGTCGTATATATTAAGGATTTAATTTCCGCATTAAATGAATTAATTCTAGAAATTGAGATATATTGTCATAAATAATTCATTGAGCTATCTGAGAGTTTAGGACGAGGCTCAATAAATACTGATAGGCCCAAGGAGCCCAATGGGGCTCAATAATGTGAATAGTAAGTGGAAAACGGGCTTAAGGCCGATTAAGGCCCATTATGGTGCAACCGGGCCCAATATGAGTAAAAGAGCACAATGATTTAAACTAAGCCCAGAAAATATGAAATACAATTACTTGTATTGTATTTGACCTGATGAATATTTATCTGCAGTTACGAAGATTTGATTGAGAGCAAATCGGATTGCATGACGAGAGATCAGTGAAATGTCAGACTATACAGAAAAATGAGGTAAGGGAATTGTGTGAGTAACTAAAGGTAGCTACACGTATTTTAATAGTTTTTGTATACATTGAATTTGTATGTATACACTGAATATGTATAAAAGTCTTAAAAATTGATTAAAGATTTTAGGGACTCGAAAATAAGAAAAGACTATTTTACCCCTATTGAGGGAATTCACCTAAGAATGGTGAAAGCATGACATGCATGAAATGCATGATTTAAGTAATTTCTAATTTAAGGAATTTTCTTGGTTTTTAAGCAAAGCAAATCGGTAGATTGGCCAGTAATTGCAAAAATTTCAGAATATAACACTACGTAAGTGTTATTGAGATTTAAATGAAAATTCTTTAGAAAATAGGCCAACTATCAAGTTTATATGGAAACAGATATTGTTTGCGCATAGCTCGCACTATATTTGAGTTTGTGAGTGTGCATAAATTGTGCTTGAGCAGTTGCTCGCACCTACTTGTGTGACATCATATGTATGAAATGTGCTAGAGCGGTTGCTCGCACTGATTTTTATTGTTGAGAAATGCATAACAGGTGCTGGAGCCTAGCTCGCACTCTCTTTTGACTATTTGACTGTTTTGACTTGATATGCATAAAAAGGTGCTAGAGCGATTGCTCGCACTAGTTTTAATGATTTGACATGCATGAGAGGTGCTGAAGCTTAGCTCGCATCCTGTTTTGACATGATAATTGCATAAAAGCCGTGCTGAAGTGTAACTCGCATGAGATTTGATTTATTGAAGCATAACACTGTGCTGGACCTTGCTCGCACGAAGTTTTATATGGATTTATAACTCATTTTAAAGACGTACTAGAGTACTACTCGTACGTAGATTTTACTAATTTTTATGAAATCGTGCTAGAGCTTCGCTCACACACGATTTTTAGATATCATGAATATGCATGTAGCCGTGCTAGAGCTTCGCTCGCACAGGGATTTATATGACATGCATATAGCCGTGTTGGAGCCTCTTGTAAACTATGTGTCACAGTGAGATAATATGCCCACATGTGCATACTGAGACGAGATGTTATGGGTCAATAAGATCTATTGCAGGCACCCCTGACCGAGCTTTGGTTCACGGAGTACGTTGTACTTTGTATATCACGCAGAGTATACTGTACCATGGGGATTGTTGGAGTAGAGTGGCATTAGCCACGAGGCAGCAAGCCTTGCCCTCACAATCCTGATGTTATCATGTTCTGGCGGCAGGATTGACCCACCTACATTTCAGGTGTGATACCCGGCACACTAGGTACCGTGTAGCCAGGGATCACTAGGTTATGGCCATAGTCCTCATTGTTACTGATATAGTCACCTACTTATCTCACATGATATAAGTTGTGGTCTCGATAGACCAGGGTAGACCTAAGGGAGGGGTCAGGCCCTTGATTTTTATGATTTTCTACTGTGTTGCTAGATTTCAGATGATTTTATGACATGTGACCCTAAAAGAAGGGTGATTTATGACAGAATTTTATAACGAGTTGTTTTATGAGTTTTGAGAAGTATTTATGAGATGCTTAACCCCTTCGGGTTATTTTATACTGCAATTTTAATAAAGTGATTTAAATGCAGTAGCATGATGAGTTTTCCATGCGTTAATGATAAATTCATGAAAAGAATTGTTTCTCATGATTTGCTTTACATGGCATGATCTTGATTTACCTCATGCTAAGTATGATTTAATGATGTCACATAAAATGTCTTTGATGCATGAATTACATGATTTCGATATGCACAAATAGTTTTGATAAACTATGTCATTGATGTATGCATGGTTTTGTGATTGAGATTTTAATGAAAAGAAAATGGATTTTAAGGGCATGGCATTATAAGCATGTAGATAGTGGAGCTATCTCCTTACTTGCATAATTGCCTTACTGAGCGTGTGGTTTGCTCACCCCCTTATTTTCCCATCTTTTCAAAGCACTCGCAATAGTCAGTGAGCGGCTAAGGACTTGCATTCTTGGTATTCGTTGCCTCCCATCTAGAAATAGGTATACACATTTGTATGGTTTTGTATCTAAATATGTAAATGCACAGTACTGTAAATGTATATGATGTCGGGGATGTAAGGTTATGTAAATACCATTGTGTATGTATTTAGTTAAAGTCAAAAGATAGTAAACTCTGATATGTGAATGTGATTATGAAAATGGAATGGTAAATAGGTGAGAGGTGACTAAGACCGAATCATAGCCCAATTGTTTGTAGGATGGTCACAATGAGAGAAAGGTAAGAATTAAATAATAAATGAAAAAGTGAAAAATTTACTCTGATTTTTAGGTAATTTGGGTCGTGACAATAAGTCTTAGCCCTCATACTATGGATATACCTCAGAGTCGGGGTGCTTGCCATTAGTCCTAGCCCTCATACTATGGTTAATAGTGTTGATAGCCCCCGACCATATCTAAAAATGTTTCACGTGTGAACATATAATTGGTGCGACACACAGTCTGCATTGGCTCCCAACACGACTGTTTCATGGTCTCTCTTTCAAAATCGGTACGTATGAGTAAACTCCTAACACGACCACACACACATGTTATATAAATCTAGTGTGAGCAATGCTCCCAGCAGTATGTCATGGAAAACTGAGTATGAGTGATGCCCCAATACTCTATCATGCATCAATCAATAAAACTGAGTATGAGCAATGCTCCCAGTACTCTATCATGCATAAATTGCATTAAAATCAAGTACTATGTGATGCATATCTCATAAAATATGGTGCGAGTATTCTCTAGTACTCATGCTTTTCACACAAACCGATAGATGGCTTATTCAAATTGAATTTCACTCAATTAAATCAAATAGGCACTCAAATGTGTTGTTTTCGTATATACATGAAAACATTAGTCATTCAATCATGCAACTATAAAAATTAGTCACAAACATGCTTCTTAAGCTTGTTATCCTTAATTTGGATAAAACCATAATTTACCTTATTGGTTCCTATCACGACTTTTCTATACACGAAATTTCATATATAGTATGATAATTGAAATTATATTCGAAATACGTGTAGCTACCTCTAGCTACTCATGAAATTCCCTTACCTCGGATCACGTCACGTGACCTCACTTTCTCGGTGCTCCTCACTCTCGCAGTCTGATCATCTTCCAATATCAACTTCCAAAGCTGTTAATAATTATCCACATTTGTATACTTTAATATACTTGATTTCCCTTGCATGACTCCAAATCAATGCATTTAACTCCTCTCAATGCCTCAATCTCATCACTTTCTCCCACTATGGTATTTCACCATAATTCTCATATACCTATTTTCATTTCTCATCTATTCCGATTTATATATTTCATAAAACCATTTTACAATCTTCCATACATACTTATTTCATCCTTAATTCCATGTTTACTCAACTTCCTCATAATTTTCTCAATTTCATACCAATATATAGGTCATGGATATTTTTCATGATCAAAATGTTTTCAGTAAATCAAACATACACAAATCAACTCACCAAGATACCTATATTAACATATATGAAATTGGTGTATTGAATCTTACCTAACTTGATTTTTCCTCTTCTTGCCAAATTTGGTAAAATCCACCTTGTTCCTTCAATCCTTGATTCCAACTTTTAGTTTCCAACTATGTTTTCCTACTCTTTACTAAGAACAATTTTGTTGAAATAAATCTCACTCAAAACTACTTGAAATATGAAGATTTTTAGAGTAGAAAGGTAAGGTTACACTTTGGTTTTCAATGGGAATTGTTGCTCTTGGGAAACTGAAGATGTAGAGTCATGTATATATAGAATTGCTCTTGAAGATCGATCTCCTATCGGTGAGGGATTGATCTGCCTTGCATTTTTTTCTTCAAAAAATGACTTTTCAAGCTTAGGAGATTGATCTGCTTTACATAGAACCTTAAGTAGATCGATCTGGTGTTGCTATGAGATCGATCTGTCCTATCCAAAACCCTTTGGAAATCGATCTACTTCAGCCAGAACTTGTTAAAGATCGATCTGCATTACAGAGGTATCGATCTGCTCTTGTTGAGGGATTGATCTGCCTTATGCAGATGCTGTGACATTGCATTTTCAAGCCATGAGATCGATCTTCCTTGCTAATTAGATCGATCTGCTCCTCTTCTACAACAGTTCTGCTTCAATTTTTTTCCAAAGTTCGTTGTTACATTCATTTCAATTTGCTTAACTACTCGTTTTGCATTTCATACACATTTGCAACTTCAAAACATTCATTCCTTATGACTTATATCAAATGTGACTTGTCTATACATCACAAAATCAAAAAGAGTACATATTAAATTACGGGTCTTACAATCCTCCCAACCTTAGGAAATTTGGTCCTCCAAATTAGAACCAAGTTAATGATCAAACTATTGGGGGTATCTCTCTCGCATTAGACTCTCTAGCTCCCAAATAGCCTCCTCTGAAGTGTGATGCTGCCAGAGAATCTTAACTAACCCGATGGTCTTATTTCTCAAGACTTTCTCCTTTCTATCCAATATCCAGATCGATTTCTCTACATATGTCAAGTCTTCCTTGAGCTCCAATGGCTCATACCAAATCACATGGTTTGGATCTGGATGTTACTTCCGTAGTATAGAAATGTGGAAGACATTATGCACTCCTGATAATTTCGGTGGCAAAACCAACCCATATGCCTTATCTCCCACTCAATCAAGTATCTCAAAGGGTCCAATGTAGCAAGGACTCAACTTAACTCTCTTCCCAAATCTCACTATACCCTTGGAAGGAGAAACCTTCAAAAATACTGACTCACCAACTGCGAACTCAAGTGGTCTTCGTCTCTTGTCAGCGTAACTTTTTTATCTACTTTGAGCTGTCCTCAATCTCTCAACAATCAACCGGACATCCTTAAAGGCTTGTGTAACCAATTTAGGAGCCATAATCTTTCGGTCACCCACTTCTTCCCAACCGATAGGGGAACAAAATCTACGACCATATAAAGCCTTATACGGTGCCATCCCGATACTAGCATGATAATTATTGTTGTAAGCGAATTTGGTTAGTCGTAAATGATCACCCCAGGAGCCTCTAAAATCTAGCATACATGCTCTCAACATATCCTCCAGGGTTTATATAGTCCTCTCTAACTGGCCATCTATCTGAGGATAGAAAGCGGTGCTCAAACTCAACTGGGTTCCCATAGCTTCCTAAAAATGTTCTCAAAAGTAGGAAGTGAAGCGGGAATCCCTATCCGAGACAATACTCACTGGAACACCATGTAACCTCACTACCTCCCGTGCATATAATTCTGCCAATGAACTCAGAGTATCGATAGCTCTCATAGCTAAGAAATGGACTGACTTCGTCAGTCTATCAACAATCACCCATATCGCATCGTGATTCCTCCGGGTCCTCGGTAAATCCATCACGAAATCTATGGTGATCTGCTCACATTTCCATGTCGGTATAGGTAGAGGCTACAATAATCCTGCAGGTTTCTGATGCTCTACCTTCACCTGCTGACACACGAGACATCTCACTACAAAATCCGTCACATCTCTCTTCATACCCGACCACCAATATACCTTCCGGAGGTTCTGATACATCTTGTTACTCCCCAGATGCAACGTGTACTTTAAAGAATGAGCTTCTGACAATATCAATCTCCTAAGCTCTGGGTTCTCGGGAACACAAAATCTGCCTCTGAACCTCAGTAGTCATTCAGAACTTATCTCAAAATCAATTATTGTGCCCTTTTGTATTTGACCAGTCACATCACTATAATACGGATCAGTCTACTGAGCCTGTCTGATCATGTCTAACAGATCTAGCTCCAAGCGTAGATTAGCAATCATACAGTTTGTATCCCTGTCAGATAGCACAACTCCCAAACTGAGGCTAGCAAACTGCTCTAGCATCTCATGTTCCCTGACCATCATATATGATACCATCCCAAGGCTCTTCCTACTCAACGCATCAGCTACAACGTTAGCCTTACCCGGATGATAAAGTATCTCACAGTCAAACTCCTTTAGAAGCTCTAGCCATCTTCTCTGTCTCATGTTCAGATCTTTTTACGGGAAAAGATACTTGAGGCTCTTGTGGTCGATAAAAATCTGAAACTTCTCACCATACAAGTAATGGTGCCATACCTTCAACGCAAACACTGCTACTGCTAACTCCAAATCGTGGGTCAGATAGTTCTTCTCATGGTCCTTCAGCTGTCTGGATCCATATGCAACTACCCTCCTTCCTCCATCAATACATAGCCCAGTCTCTGATGCGAAGCATCAATATACACTGAAAATCCTCCTGAGCTAGCAGGGATAGTGAGAATCGGAACGGTGGTCAATCGACTCTTCAACTCCTGAAAACTTCACTCACAATCATCGTCTCATGTGAATACTACACCCTTTCGAGTGAGACATGTCAATGGAGCAGCCAACTTCGAAAATCCCTCTACGAAATAATATCCTACTAAACCTAAACAACTCCTGATCTTGGTGACTATCCTTAGTTGTTCCCACTGAACTACAGCCTCAATCTTGGATGGATCCACTGATACACCATCCTTCGACAAAACATGTCCCAAAAATGAGATCTGTGCCAACCAAAAGTCACACTTACTGAGTTTAGTACACAGCTTCTACTCTCGTATGATATGCAATACAATCCTCAGGTGCTGCTCATGCTCTTCCTCGAATTTTGAGTATACCAATATGTCATCGATGAAGATGATAACAAACTGATCCAAATATGGCTTGAACACATCGTTCATCGAAGCCATAAAAACTACGGGAGCATTCGTCAATCCGAATGGCATAACCAAAAGCTCACATTGGCTATATCGGGTCCTAAATGTTGTCTTGGATACATCTTCACTCTGAACTCTCAACTAGTAATAACCAGACCTCAGATCAATCTTACAAAAGACCTATACTCCTCGGAGCTAATCTAATAAGTCATCAATGTGTGGAAAGGGATACATAATCTTGATGGTAGCCTTATTCAACAATCTTTAATCAATATACAATCGGAGGCTTCCATCCTTCTTCTTCACAAACAAAACTAGTACTCCCCAAGGCGAAACACTCGGTCTGATGAACCCCCTATCCAACAACTCCTGTAACTGTCTTTGAGCTCCTCCAGCTCAACTAAGGCCATGTGATACAGTGGTTTTGATATAGGTTTAGTACTATGCACCAAGTCCATATAGAACTCCATCTCTCTGTCTAGTGGTAATCCTGACAATTCATCCGGAAACACATCTAGGAATTCACTAACCACAGGAATATATGTCAACTCCGGATGTTCCTTATCTGTATCAACCATGTACGCAATGAAACCTTCAATATTTTCATTTCGTAGTTAGCATAGTACATTATTTACATTATTTATTATAACCATAACTACTACTTTCATTTCTTTTCATCAAACTTTACAATATATTTTTCAGGGTTAGGAAACATAACTGCCTTAGCATAACAATCTAACACAGCATGGTTTGACGATAACCAATCCATTCCTAAGATTACATCAAAATCACTTATACTTAACAATATTAGATTGGCTCTCATGTCCTTTTCCCCAACTCTTAACTTACAGTCATTGAACACATACTCAACTAGCTGACTATTATCCATGGTGTACTAATCAACATCATTTTACTTAAAGGTGTACACTCTACATGTTTTGCTAACTTACATGCAAATGAAGGTGTGACACCAGGATCAATTAAAACATATGCTTCTAAATCATATATCAGGATGCTACCTCTAATCACATCCGACGAAGCATCAGCTGTGACCTGGTCCAAGGCATGTACTCGCCCTCATCCAATGACTTGTTTCCCCTTCTCCTCTGTCATCGCTCTCCTCCTAGGAGCAGACATATTAGCTGGAGCTCTCTGGCTCCTTGCCCTTCTGTGGGGCAATGTCAATAACCTCGGGGTAAACTCTCGCCATATGCCCTGGCTTTCCACATATGAAGCACAATCCACTAGAAATAGTACAAGGTCTACCTCCATGGAATCTACCACATCTACTACACTGCTCTGTGCTAGGCCTCGGTCCTCCAATAATAACACCTCTAGCTGGAGCTATAGCCAAGTATGTAGGAGGTCTAACAGTCTTCTCCTATAATTTCTCAATCTTTGGTCTTTTACCGAAGAGTCTCCTCCCTCCTCGATATCCAAAACCTTTGGCATTGTCACTCATTGGTCTCTTCCTATCTCGGTCTCTACCCTTGCCAACTGTCCAAAACTCAGAGACATCCCTCTCATAGTCTTGCTCACAGAGTTGTGTCGTGCGCACTGCCTCATCATAGATAGAGATATCAAATGGAACCAATTTAGATTGTAGTACTGGTCTCAGTCCATCAATGAATCTGCAAACCTTCTTGGTCTCACTATTCATAATATCAGGGTCATACCAACCTAGGGATATAAATCGCGTCTCGTACTCATCCATTGACTGAGTCTCTTGGCTCAACCCCAAGAATTCCATTTGCAACTTCCACTGCGATATGTCTGGGACATATTGCCTCCTGAATGCATCCAAAAAGATATCCCACATGATCTTTGAGTGTCGTGCTCTCAATATAACTCCGGTGGACTTCCACAAATGCTCTGCCGATCCCGTCAGTAGGAATGCATCAAACGTGACCATCTCCATAGTCTTACACTCAAAGAATCCATAAAGCTTTTCCATCTCTCCTAGCCACTCCTCTGCAACCACGAGGTCCTTCACCCCACTAAACGACGGAGGTCCAAACTTTTGGAATTGTCGCAATCTCTCAAGCCCATGACCATACCCCAAAGCACTACCGCCCTATCATAGAGTAACATGGGAAGGCATATCCTGAGCTGGTAGAGGTGTAGGAGTATCTATAGGCTATAGCGTCTGAGCTAGTTGTACAAGTGTATCAGGTGCAGCTGCCTCTCTACTCGCAGTATCTGCATCCTGTCCTTGTCTACTTGGCAAAGTCTGTGCTAGTAACTCCACTACAGTCTCAAAGCGACGCTCTAATCTCATGAAGTGTGCCGCGATACTCTCAAGTATCTGAATGGAACCTGTCATCTTATTTCGGGTCTCAGGCCTACCTCTATGGCCCCGAGCCCTACCTCTAGCCTCTCAACCATAGCTGGTATTAACCATAATGGCTCAATTCCTGCATTTACAACCATTAATTAGTGTGATTCCCATCTCGTATACACAATTGTAACAGAACAAAGCTCAGTAATATGGGGATGTACACTTTCCTAATTGCTAATAACTACTCACAAATCAGACCAACTTTGCCCTGATACTATTCTATCATGACCTCTCCTCCCATGACCTACCAAAAACCACCATAAATTGTTTGCAATTTACATACCTCCCGTCTGTCATAACTCAACACCAAACCGTTGGACTGCGATTCGATATTAGTCACCTCAATCATATTCATTTCCATAACATGTATACATGTCAATACAAATATTCTACTAACTGTAAGTACTCTTTTCTTAAAAGTAAACTCATATACATTAATACAAATACTTGTACATATACATTAATACAAATACTTATAACCGTACATTCGTTTATATAACTATGCTTTTACATTGTTCAGTACAAAATGTTCGAATGTGTATACCTTTTGTAAGATGGGTATGCAGCGGATCAAGGAATACCAGTCCTCAGCTGTGTCCACTTACTGTGAATACTCTATAGAGAGGGGAAAATAAAAAGGGGGTGAGCTCACAGCTTAGTAAGGAAATAAGGCAAGCAAGTAGATAACTAAACTATCTACAAAATACAATACTCATGCCTTAAAATCATTTCCTTTTCGATTCATATCTAAAGCATGTGTCTTTCTTGCTCTCCACACAGCTGTTTCATGCTCTCTCTTTCACAATCGGTAGATGTGAGTAAACTCCCAACACGACCATATGCACAAGTTATATAAATCTAGTACGAGCAATACTCTCAGCACTTGTCATGTAAAACTGAGTATGAGCGATGCTACAATACTCTATCATGTATCAATTAATAAAACTGAGTACAAGCAATGCCCCCAGTACTCTATCATGAATAAATCGCATTAAAATCAAGTACTACGTGATGCATATCTCATAAAATATGGCTCTAGCACTCATGCTTTTCACACAAACCGATAGATGGCTTATTCAAATTGAATTTCACTCAATTAAATCAAATAGGCACCCAATTGTGTTGTTTTCGCATATACATGAAAACATTAGCCATTCTATCATGCAACTATAAAAATTAGTCACAAATATGCTTCCTAAGCTTGTTATCCTTAATTTGGATAAAACCACAATTTACCTTATTGGTCCCTATCACAACTTTTCTATACACGGAATTTCATATATAGTATAATAATCAAAATTCTATTCGAAATACGTGTAGCTACCTCTAGCTACTCACGAAATTCCCTTACCTCGGATCACGTCTCGTGACCTCACTTCCTTGGTGCTGTTCACTCTCACAATCTGATCAGCTTCCAATATCAACTTTCAAAATTGTTCATATTTATCCACACCAGTATACCTTAATATACTTGTTTTCCCTTGCATGACTCCAAATCAATACTTTAACTCCTCTTAATGCCTCAATCTCATCACTCTCTCCCACTATGATATTTCACCATAACTTTCATATACCTACTTTCGTTTCTCATCAATTTCGATTTATATATTTCATAAAACCATTTTACAATCTTCCATACAAACTTATTTCATCCTTAATTCCATGTTTACTCAACTTCCTCATCATTTTCTCAATTTCATACTAATATCTAGGTCATGGATATTTTCCATGATCAAATTATTTTCAGCAAATCAAACATACACCAATCAACTCACCAAGATACCTATATTAACATATATGAAATTGGTGTATTAAATCTTACCTAACTTTATTTTTCCTCTTTTTGCCAAATTTGGTAAAATCCACCTTGTTCCTTCAATCCTTGATTCCAACTTCTAGTTTCCAACTATGTTGTCCTACTCTTTTCTAAGAACAACTTTGTTGAAATAAATCTCACTCAAAACTACTTGAAATATGAAGATTTTTGGAGTAGAAAGGTTAGGTCACACTTTGGTTTTCAATGGGAATTATTGCTCTTGGGAAACTGAAGATACAGAGTCATGTATGTATAGAATTGCTCTTGAAGATCGATCTCCTATCGATTAGGATTCGATCTGCCCTACATTTTTCTCTTTAGAAAATGACTTTTCAAGCTTATGAGATCGATCTACTCTTAGCATGAGATCGATCCGCTTTACACAGAACCTTAAAGAGATCGATCTGGCCTTATTATGAGATCGATCTGTCCTATCCAGAACCCTTTGGAAATCGATCTACTTCAATCAGAACTTATTAAAGATCGATCTGCATTACTGAGGGATCAATCTGCTCTTGTTGAGCGATCGATCTGCCTCTTGTACATGCTGTGACATTGCATTTTCAAGCTATGAGATCGATCTTCCATGCTAATGAGATCAATCTACTCTTAGCATGAGATCGATCTGCTTTACACAGAACCTTAAAGAGATCGATCTGGCCTTATTATGAGATCGATCTGTCCTATCCAGAACCCTTTGGAAACCGATCTACTTCAATCAGAACTTATTAAAGATCGATCTGCATTACTGAGGGATCAATCTGCTCTTGTTGAGCGATCGATCTGCCTCTTGTACATGCTGTGACATTGCATTTTCAAGCCATAAGATCGATCTTCCATGCTAATGAGATCGATCTGCTCCTCTTCTACTACAGTTCTGTTGCAATTTTTCCTAAAATTCACTGTTACATTCATTTTCAATTTGCTTAACTACCCGTTTTGCATTTCATACACATTTGCAACTTAATAACATTCATTCCTTATGATTTATATCAAATGTGATATGTCCGTACATCACAAAATCATAAAGAGTACATATTAAATTACGAGTCTTACAATAGGGCATAAGGAAGTAAACAGAGAAGTTTAGAGAAGACAACGTAAAGAGTTATAGAGATTCGACCAATCTCTTGCCTATGTCATATTTTCTTAACTTTCTTGTCAAGAAGCCAATTTCACTAACTTGGAATCAAATACACGTCCTTTTTCAAGGCTTAATAAGAAACCTCTTACACTTCCTATTACTAGGCTTAGGAAGAAACCTTTTAACCCACTTATCAAAGTAACGACCTAAACTCTCATAAGTTTGGCCTCACAATGGTTACGCCCTTTGATTTTAGAATTTTTAATTATAAGAAGAGTTCGTGTAAATGATAAGTGTCATATTTTTATTATTTATTTCCTTCTACATTTAATATTTTGCTCTGTTTCTCTTGGTAATTAGAGTACTTATGTTAATTTTGGGATTTTGGCAGAGAAATTGGGCT
The DNA here is from genome assembly GCA_033439115.1 of Firmiana major. NCBI lineage: Eukaryota > Viridiplantae > Streptophyta > Magnoliopsida > Malvales > Malvaceae > Firmiana > Firmiana major. The sequence continues at coordinate 67,069,874 of CM065901.1, read as the reverse complement.
TCAAGAGCTTAACCGAAGAAATTGGATAGTTTTAGTGCTGTTTGGAATTTTAGCTCTAAACGGAGTTCCAGCCCTCCAAATTATGCAAAGTTAGGCCCAATGGAACGTTGACTTATTGATTTACAACTATGAAGAAAAAGCCTGAATCTGTCAACCTTTCCCTACTTGTAATAGGATTTTGAATTTATGTTTTTTTTACTATATATATATAGCTTTCGTTTTTTTTTTTTTAGAAGGAGAAGAATTTTTAGAGACAGAAGAGGGCAGCAGTAAAAAAATATAATTCACCCTCTAAATTTTTATTTTCATTTCCAATAATCATGTGCGGCTAAACCCTTTATTCGGTTTAAGGGAATCGAATCTAGTAAATTTCAACAATTGAGAAACACAGTTTACTGATCTAAACTATCTTTTGATTCAATTATCTATTGTTTCTGGTATTAATTAATTCAATTACATGAGAAAATTACATGATCTGGCCAATAAGTGTAATGACTCGTTTTACTCGCACTTTTATGGTTGGGCTATAAGTCGATATCAGATCAGAAATCATAAACGCGAGTACTAGATTTCATTTTTTTGGGACAAATTTAAACAAAATTGATAATCATAATTGTTTTTTCATGTTCACAATTCCCCAAACACATTTTTTTATACATTAGTGTACTCGCAAAATATAGATACAATATAAATGTCTATGTTAGGTATGCCTTTAGTGCTGAAGAATCATTCGTCGACACATGACTGTCCAAATTTATTCTACTTACAAACACTCCCAACTATTGACGAGGCTCTATGGAGTAAAGTAAGGGGTGAGTTCAATATGCTCAGTAAGAAAAATCAAGCGGCAGGTAGATAAATACACTATCTACAAAATATGGGCTTGAAGTAATATCATACAGTTCAGTATAGTACAGTGAAAATTACCATTTTCTTACAGTGTCGATATCACGAAAAACATTACTGCAAAATATCAATTAAATCAAATGTAGTAAAACAAAACTCATTTCATATAAAAAATTCACTTCATCAAACTCAGTTCAAATAAATCAAAAAAGTAAGGCATGGCGGAATATTCATCATCCATAATCAATCAATAGGACAATAAGCCAATGTCAGTGACACTGGGTAATCACGGGCCAAGTGTGTCGGGATGTCAGGTGTCGTGGGAGTGGTCAGCTACCCAATCGGCTGACTCATTTCACTATTTCTCAATAACACGATACAACGTACTCACGTGCACACAACACGATACATCGTACTCCATGGACCTCGGCATCATTCACATTTTCGTATAATTTCATCATTCACATTTCCATGTAATTCATCATCGCCCTCTTTGCCTCTAATCACGTACGAGCAGATACATGCAAGATCACACAGCAATACACGTCTGTCAGGCACAGTTTTATCAAATCACTTAAAATCATGTGCGAGCAGGTCCGTACAAGATCACACAGCAATTCACGACCGATTAGCATGGTTTTATCAAATCACTTAAAATCACATGCGAGCGGGTCCGTGCAAGATCACACAACAATACGCGATCGGCTCGCACGGTTTTGTCCTTAAAACATCTCAAAATCTCGTGCAGACAGCTCCGTGCAAGATCACACAGTAATACACGTCTAATTCTCATGAGTTTTATTTTTAAAATATTTAAATTTCGTTTTAACGCGTAAAACAGATTAATAGGGGCTGGTCTTGCCTTTTTCAACTAAAAATCCATAAAACATAGTCTCAGGTGCAAATCCAAAATTTTAGGCCTTTTTCGCAAAAATTTTAAAAATATTCTAATATTTATTTAAATACACTAAATAGGGCTATTTCGAAAAAATTAGGGAAAATTCGAGTTTCCTTAAAACTTCTTTTTAAATTTCAGGCTGTAAAATTTACCTAGGGATTTTCTACTTTCAGGCGTATCAAAATTTTATCCTAGGGTTCGCAGTCTCTAAATACACAAGAAATATACACAATATAATTTAAACAGTTCACAGGTAATTTTCTACAGCATAAATAAATATATTTCCTAAAATTCATATCTACAAAAATCATCGAAAGATATGTGTATTCAACTCTAATAGCACAACCTGATTTTCCTTACCTCGTTGTCGTCCGTAGTCCTTAATGCCTTAGTGGTGTGAGCCAGTGAGTCCGCTTCAATCGGTTCATTTTCTCCAAAAATTTCGAACCAATAATTTCAGACTGTTTTTCGTCGGGTATTTCTCAAATTTCTAATACACTCTATTCTTTCTTCATTTTCCTTCTATTTTCTAATATATATATAATTAGAAACATATATATTATATTACTTTTTCCTCCTTTTTTTTGAATTTCTTTTCTTTTTCCCGCCAAACCAATTTCTTCCTTCTTCCTCCTTCCTTGCTCTTTCAGTTTATTGTTTTCTTCTCCCTCGGTAACACTCATCGTCATCACCGTCATCATCGCCTTCTCGTTCAGGCCATCTACCCTCAACACTATCGGCATCCGTTCCAATCTTATGTCGTGACTACTCCTGCCCGAGAAGAGTTTCCCCTGTTCCAACAGCTCCAATTTCTGTCTTCAATAGTTTCGACCTTCCTTTAATCTTCTTAAAACCTCCCTTTCTCTGGTTTCCATGCTACTTTTTTATAGCTTTTCCATCCTATCTTCAACTTCTCCCGTTACTCACAGCCTCAACTCTTTCTTTCGTTCTTTCGGTTTCAGTGTGTCTCCCCTTGTTTCCTAGGCACCAATACCTTGAAGAACTGTGGAGGTTAGCTCGGGTTTTACTTTCTTCCTTCTTTCCCTAAATAGCTCTTTATTTATTTATTTATTTATTTACTTACTTTTTTTTTACTGCTTTCTCTTCTCCTCCCAAGCCTTCGTTTGCAACGTGGTCCTTCCCTTTCATGTTCTAAGACATTATATTGTTTTAACTTTTCCTTGCTTCATGATTCTGGTTTCCTTCTCTTGCTGCAGCCTTCTTCTCCAACCTAAAGGATGCCTCGGGTATGCATCTTTTCAAGCCATCAGATAGCCACCCGCTACCAGTGTAAAGCCAGCCTTATACCCCTCCCCTACTCTCCTCTGTTTCTCATTCTCTTTTATTCTCAAGTTGGCAGCGGCGTGAAGGGTGCAGGGACGGTGCGCCAGGGTTGCAGGACTAGGCATAGGACTGGTGCGCAGTACTGTTGCAGAGCTGTTGCTGTCGCTTTTGACGGTATTGCATAGACAGGCTTGGTGTGGAGCAGAGGTGCAGAGTGGGCACGACTAGGTGCAAGTAAACTGGTGCAAGGGTGCGTGTTGGGGTGCAGGCCGTTGCAAGAGAGCGTTGGGCGCCTATGCAGAGGTCCTCATGTCATGCCCTTCTCTCACACGTGACCTACCAAAATCACCACAAACTTTTCACATTTTACTTACCTTTCCTTCTGTCATTATTCACATCAAACGTTGGTTGTGATTCGATATTAGTCACCCATTCACACTCACTCACAACATATATTGAATTTAATATTCTTTTCTATAATAAAAACTCTCGTACATAATTACAATTATTTGTACATATACATCACGACTGTACATTAGTTTATGTAACTGTGCTTTTACATTGTTTAGTACAAAATGTTCGAGTGTGCATACCTCTCGTAAGATGGATATGCAGCGGATCAGGGAATATCAGTCCTTTGTCGTGTCCACCTACTGTGGATGCTCTGTAAAGAGGGAAATAATAAGGAGGTGAGCTCACAGCTCAGTAAGAAAATTAGGCAAGCAAGTAGATAACCACACTATCTACAAAATACTATGCTTATGCCTTAAAATCATTTCCTTACCCTATCTGTATCTAGAGCATGCATCCTGCTCAAAGCTTTTATGCAGTGTGTATATATATATATATATATATATATATATATACAAAACATTAGTTATAAAACTGGTAATATACTGGTTTAACAATCTTAGCATTTTATGCATAACACTGCATTTCTCATGTAATTTCACACAAATCACTTTTATCATGCCATTCATTTAAATCAAAATCATATGGCATTCATCATGTTTTCAAAACAAGGAAATCTAGACCTTACCCATCCCTCAGGTTACCCTTTTCACAATTCACAAACTTACATGTTTATATCATAAAACCATGTGATAATTCAATTAAGGAATATTAATTCACATTGTATGAAAAGAAAACCGAGATAGGCGACTACATGTTCTGAGTTTATGATCATAACTCATTTTTTGTGATCCCAGGCTACACAGTACTCGGTGTGTGGGGTCTCACAATTGCTGTAACGGGAGGTGGGTCAAATCTTTACCGTCAGTTCTCAATCTGAGGACCTGATCCTGAACACACTAGATCCCACTGGATCCCGCTCCCACTGCTAACTAGTCCTATCATAGAATATCAAGTACTCACAGTACAACGTACTTCATGTGACATACACGGTACACAGTACTCCATGAACCCCACCTCAAGGTGGGATGCTCGCCATGAGTCTTAGTCCTCATACCTTGGATATACCTCATAGTCGGGATGCTCGCCATGAGTCTCAGTCCTCATACCATGGGTTATTTCGATAGCCCTCGGCCTTATCTCAAAATATTGCACGTGTGAGCATATATATATATATATATATCGATGAGACACACAGTCAGCACAGGCTCCCAACATGGCTGTTTCATGCTCTTTTCAAATCCGGTACGTGCAAGTAAACTCCCAACACGAACATATCGCAATAATATAACTTTAGTGTGAGCAATGCTCCCAACACTATGTTATGCAAAAACATGACTATGAGCAAAGCTCCTAATACTCTATAATGTATAATTTATGAATTTTGAGTACGAGCTAAGCTCCCAATACTCTATCACGTAAACTGAGTATGAGCATAGCTCCCAATACTCTATCATGCATTAATCACAAAACTGAGTACGAGCAATGCTCCCTGTACTCTAACATGCATAATTCGCATTAAAATTTAGTACGAGAATACTCTCAAGTACTATGTGATGAATATCTCAAAATATAGTGCGAGTAATCTCTAGCACTTATGGTTTTCACACAAAACCAGATAAATGGCTATTCAAATTACAATTCACCCAAGTAAATCAAATCTGCACTAATACGTGCTATTTTTGCATATACATGAAAACATTAGTCATTCTGTCATGCAAAATCATGAATCTTAACAACATCATGCTTCTAAGGTATTTTCACCCTATTTTTTGGATAAAACACACTTATCCTCATTAATCTCTATCATAATATCATGCTTATTCATATAATATCAAAATTCTATTTGAAATATGTGTAGCTATCTCTAGCTACTCACGAAATTCCTTTACCTCGAATCACGTCACATAACCTCTCTTCCTCGGTGCCACTCACTCTCGCAGTCCGAACCAGCTTCCAATGTGATTTTCTGAAGTTGTTATATTTATTTACGTTCGTATACCGTATTATACTCGTTTCATTTGTCAAATCTCAACTCAATACATCAACTCATCACTTTCTTACATTATGGTATTATACCATATTTCCCATATAGTTATATTTATTTCTCCTTATTTCCAATTTATGCATCTCACAAAACTAACTTATAATCTTCCATACATGCATATTCCATCATTTAATTCATGCTAACACCACTTTCTCATCATTTTCTCACTTCCATGCCAATAGCTAGGTCATGCTCATTTTTCATGATCCTTTCATTTCCAACAATTCATACATATACCAAATTACTCACCAATACACTTAGTTTAACATATATCAACTTGGTACATCAAATCTTACCTAGCGGAGATTTCCTCCTTTTCCACCAAAATTGGAAAAAATCCTTCTTACTCTTCAATCCTTTGATTCCAATCTCTTGCTTCCAAGTATGTTGCTCTCCTCTTTACAAAAAACAACTTTGCTCAATTGACTCTTACTCAAAATTGGTTGCAAACTGAAGTTTCCTAGTGTTGAAAGGTTAGGTTTAGCTTTAGGTCTTGAATGAAATAGCATATCTTGTGAAAAACTAAAGTGCAGAACCCTGTATTTATAGAATTGGCTCATAGAGATCGATCTGCCAACCATGTGAGATTGATCTGCCTTACATTTTTCACCTTGAAACTGACCTTTCAGGCCTAATGAGATCGATCTGCCCTTAAACATGAGATCGATCTTCACAACTCAGAACCGTAAGGAGATCGATCTGGCCTTGCAATGAGATCGATCTGTTGAACTCGAGACTTAAGGAAATCGATCTATATTGCCAAAGAGATTAATCTGCTCCCTTCCTGAAGCAGTTCTGCTGCACTTTTCATCCCAATTCACTGTTACATTGGTATTTGATTTATTAACCATTCATTTTTCATTTCATACACATTTACAACTTCAAAACATCCATTCCTCATAATTTATAGCATTTGTGATTTATCTATACATCACAGAGTCATAAGGATTACATGTTAAGTTACGGGTCTTACAATCCTCCCACCTTAAGAAATTTGGTCCTCCAAATTAGAACCAAGTTACTCTACTGTCACGCCCTCCTCTCACACATGTGACACGCCCAAAGGGTATTACCCGCAAATGCACGGATCGTACAAGTAATAATGGGATTTGAGTCCCAGAATTATCATCCCACAGAGAAGTTGACTAGCCTAATTAACTACCGGTTAATCTTACCCTAAGTATATCCTAGCAATTTATGAATTCTTAATGGGTGGTCTACAAGGCTAAAATTAAAAGTACTGAAAACAATAATCATTAAAAAATAAAGAAAATAAAACTGAGCTAAGATCTTCTTACCGAGCTCCACGTAGTTAAAAGCAAATACCTACAAAAATAATTAAAACAGTTAAAATTAATTAATGCAAATAAAATAAAATGCAAATATAAAATTAGCAAAACAAGATTAATTAAACTACAATTATACTAACCTGACATAAAATATAAAATAGAATCTAACTATATCTAATTACTCACATAAAAATAGAATCTAACTCATGCATGTAATAAATTTAATCTATCTTAATTCTAAAGGTAACTCATAAAATACTAAATTAAATCCTAAAATATATAATATAAAATTAATTACTAACTACAAAATAAAAAAATTAAATTAACAACTAAGGCACTAGATTTAATCCTACAATTATCAACTAACAACTAACCTAAACTAACAACTAATAAAAGCAATGAAAATAATATGAATGCAATAACTGATAAAATAAAAAGAAGGATGTGGCCAAACATGGCCTTATGCTAATTACAAAAACACCAAAGTGGTCCCGACAAGCTGTTGGTACTATTCACTCTCTTCAGTTCTGTCTCCAAGAGTTACAAACATGCAATTGGGTTGCTCTGTCCTGCTTTTGGTTCTGTACATGTTGCAAACTCCTTGGCTAGCTCTGCTACAGGTTTGTTTGCTGGTTCTGCCTCAAGTCTCGGGTTGCACAGCATAGTGGGTACGTCCATACATGCTCTCGGTTCAGTACATGTAACCTGCTGCTCCAGCCTGCTACATGTTTCTTTTTCCAAGTGCTATCCGCGAGCTTCTGTCCAGCTGTTTGTCTAGGTCTGCTGCTCCAAGCTACTGCTCTCGGCTGTCCAGTAGTGCTGCTTTTTTGCACGGGTCCAGCACTCTGATCCATTTCCTGCTCCAACTGCCACATTCAGCGTGTACAGCACCCGTTGCATATCTGCCCATCTAGGTACCAGTCACTACAGCTAGGCATGCACACACGTTCTCTGCTTCAATTCAGTGCCTAGCAGCAGCAGTCGGTTATTACTCCAGCAACACCCTTTCTCGGCTATAGCTGTTGTCCTCGCCTACTCACACCCAGCATCTGCAGTATATCAACACTCAATGCCAACACTTCGTGCTTTCCATTCAGCTGCAGAACTGAGTAGCACCATCACTAGCCTCTTTGCAGCATGCACTACCAGAACTCTATCAACTGCAACCAAGCACTCGAGTGTTGTTCTAGGTAAAAGAACTAGCAGCACATCTGCCCTGCTTGGATCGTCACCCAATCACACCGCTAACCCATCACGTCCCAACAATACAGCGAAAACATGATATAGATAGTCACATATGCCGAATTAGAGAGGATCACTTATCACCTTGCAGCTCAGCAACCAACCCATAACAAAGACAACAGACAATTAGTGAAAACTGGAATTATACAAAATGAACTACTCTAAGCAAATGAACAATGAATGAAACGTGGAACAGGGGAGAACAGAGGAAGAGAACTGATGCTTGAAGAAACATAAGGGCTGAACAACAACTACATAAAAGAGATGACTATATGAAACTAAGAGAAATTAAGCAGTAAAATAAACAGATTATAGAAAATTAAAATGATCAGAAAATCAAAACCACTCATACTCGAAGAAGCCATAAGCAGTAGAAAACATGGAGGGCAAAATAATAATAATAATAATAATAATAATAATAATAATAATAATAATAATAATAATAATAATAAAACGAAGCAGAATCAACAGAAGAAAATACTGCAGTAAGAACGTAAGCAAGAAAATGAAAAACAAAGATACTAAAAAGAAACAATTCGAAAATAGGAAGAAGAACTGAAACTAAAATCCAGAAAACGAAGTTGAAAAAGGATACAAGGACTAAATCGTAGATGCAGTAACCATGGGAAAATGCAATGACCGAATATGCAACATCATTACTATCACCAGCGATGAAAAATAAAAAAAAAAAGTATTTGAAATCAGAGTAGTAAATTGACAACTTAGTAAAAATGGGAATCTAACTTATCACTTGCAAAGATTAAATGTGTTGACTATACAGGAAGTAAAACTTGCAATCTTAGAACAATAATGGCTAAACAGAAGAACAATTAACGTGAGAAGCTTGAAAATGAAATAAAAAAAAAATAAAATCTAACTGATGTTGCCTGAATGAACAGCAACAGGAATTTACCTTCCACGTATTCTGATTGCACTAACGACAAAAATGTGACGTCCGTGCGATTTGTTCCACGTATTCTTCGTATAATCTGCAAAAACAACAGGAATCAGAGGGGGCAGGGATTTGTCCCTGCACGCGCACTCCGATGATTAAGTAAGTAATCGGGAGTTGTGTAAGAAAGGGGAAGAGAATGTGTTTCTTAATTCAATGAGTTGAAGTATTTTTCCCTGATTTTTGTTCTTTGGTTTCGTTCTTTTTTTTTTTTTGAGAGCTCCTCGGCATATTTATAGGTTTCTTCAAGTCGGTTCGAGCTGAGGCCCAGGCGCGTGTCTGGGCTGCGACAGAGTCATAGAGCACTCTGTCGCGCTTCGGGTCAAGCAGCTTGCGGGAGACTATGCCGCAGTCTGTGCAGGAGACCTCTATCGCGGGCTGTGCAGGAGACCTATGCCGCGGGCTGTGCGGGAGACCTCTACTGAGGGCTGTGCGGGAGACCTTTGCCGCGAGGGCAAGGCGGAAGACCTCTACCGCAGGCTGTGCGGGAGACCTTTGTCGCGAGGGCAATGCGGGAGACCTATGTCGCAATAGAGAAGATGGAGTCTGTCGGGCCTACTGTGCGGCACTCATCCCAGGCGACAGAGTGCCTATCGCCCCGAACACTCTGTCGTTCAACAAGCATCTGTGTCGCGTTTCAACTCTGTCGCGAAATCAGCCACGTGGCTTATCCTTGTTCTGACACGTGGCAGTCAATGGTTGGCGGATATTTGTACACGTGGATTCTGGTGCCACGACTACCATCACTAACAATAAAGCTTTTAAAATAAAACTTTAAACAATTCTAAAGACTAAAACTACTCCTAAATTACTCTACACTACTCCTAACCTAGGCTACTTACCTTACTCCAACTTTCTACTTCCTACACTACTTCCTACTTGATTTTTCAATTACCATCATATTCTATTTATATACAAACATAGGGGTATAATGGTAATTCTTCCATCCTAGTGAGTTGGCATTATTTGGCCACTTGTATTCTTTTAATTTGCTGCAGAGTAGATATTTCCACGTCATCAGTCTTTTTGTCCAATTTACTGTGCGATGTGACCCGGCATGTGTCTTCCAGAGGGTTGGCACGGTGTCCTTCTAATGCGACCAAAAGGGTAATACCGCAAGTGCACGGATCGTACAAGTAATAATGGGATTTTGAGTCCCAAGTTATCGTCCCTCAGAGAAGTTGGTTAGCCTAATTAACTATCGGTTAATCTTACCCTAAGTATATCCTAGCAAATTATGAAATTAAAGTGGGTGATCTACTAATCTAGAATTGAAAATACCGAAAGCAAATAAAATAAAGAAAATAAAAGAAATAAAACCGAGCTCAAAGTACTTACAATACTCCAAGCAATTGAAAACAACAAACCTACAGAAGAAAATCAAAACCGTTAAAATTTAACTAACGCAATTAAAATAAAATGCAATCATGAAAATAAAGCAATAAAATTAAACTAAAATTAAACTAACCTAAAAATGCAATTAAACTACTTAATTAAAATGCATGAGTTTATCTAAATTAATTTTAAGCACTACCCCTAATACTAGAATAAAAATTACTTAGTACCCAAATTAAATCTAAGTTAAATTAATGCATTGAAATTAATCTAACTAAGCTAACTAATTAAATTGGAAATAAACTAACTAAAATGCATGAAAATGAGTTAATGCCATAATGCAAGAGCCAAACAAGGCCTTAAGAATTTAAATCATCCAACAACTCCCTCCAAAATACTATTCATCATTCATTTCTTCATTTTCGGTTTCCAGGTCACGGTCTCGGGGTGGTTGCTAGAGCTGTGTCCAGCTGTTCCAAGCTTGATCTGCTGCTGTCGGTTCTGACCAGACATAACTCCAACAAGCTCCAGGCTGCTCGAGGTTAGCTGGTTTTTTTCCTTCTCGGTGGTAACCAACCATTGCTCCAGGTAAGGATCGATTCTGCTGCCTGCTGCACCCTGCGTTCTCGGTTTGGCTACTGCTGGTTTGCTGCAACCGGTCCTGCAGTCTGCTGCTTCATGCCCTTGGCTCTCGGTTCTGTCCTGCCTGGTGTGCTCTCCGTTCCAGGCTACTCCCAGCTGCTAGGTGCTATAGGCCTGTCGCGGTTCCAGACTTCCTGCTAGCTCTCGATTCTGCAGTGTCCTCTGCTGTTGCTCACTGGTGTGTCTCGGTTCAGGCGGTGGTTACTGGTTTACTTCACAGCAGCAGCTGCACTCCATTCTAACATCATCTTCAGCCTCCTCGATGCTGAACTTTGTGCTCAGCAACAATAAGAACAAAGCACAAAACCAGTTAGCACAAAGCTTACAAAAACAGTGAGCAATGACTGAAACAGGGCATAACAGAGAGTAAGAAATGAAACTAAGGGTGAACCATGCTCCACGGATTGCTTCTTGAGTTTCTACACCGAAGAGCTTACCCCATCTTCTTCATTAACCATTAACAAGTAGAAAATAAACAAACAACTATGATGCTAAAATGAAATGCTGTAAACGGAATGGATAAAAGAAACATGATCAAAATGTAGTAAAAATGGAATCTATATTATCAAGAACCGAAAATTGAAAATCATACAACTAAGAAAGAAATACAGAAAAGAGAGAGCAAAAATAAAGAACATAGTGAAACAGAAGATTACAACCTAGAGGTAATTTATAAAACAAACAACATAACAAATGAAGTCACAATCTCAATCCCGTAGCATCATCAACGTGAATGAAACATCATCCTCGGACTGCTCTAAATCCAGCTCTTCATGCCATGATTCCACATTGCTTGAATGTGAAATAATGCCTAGCATTTGCCCACATTCAAGCACCAAAACCAAACAGCAAAGAGGAAGGAATGAGTGCAGAACCGAATGCACAAAGATCTTACCCGAGAGCAACTAAGATGGAAAAAAAAATAGAAGCTATGAAATGGAAATGAAATAAAAAGAGAAAATGTTTAAACAAAACTGAGAAGTATAAAGGAAGTAGATTGCCTTAAAATAAACTATTTTAGATTGGAAAATGAAGAACTTTTAATCAACTTGAATGTCTTGAATCAACAATAAAGCAAAGAGTTTGCAAAACCGAGAAGAACATGGGAAAATCACTAATCATTCAACCAAATGTAAAGTTTTTACCAAACAAGAGAAGGAAAATGTTAAAACACAAGGAAAACTATTCGGAAGGCAACTTAGAACTTAACCTAAAAAGCTATTCTACCCTAAAAATTACATTACACTACTCCTAACTACATTACACTACTCCTACTCCTAAAAATTACATCCCTTTCAATTGTCATCTTCCTATTTATAAGCACACTAGGGGCAAAATGGTAATTTTCACATCCTTGATGAGTTGGCATTTTTTTTTGGCCACTTGTCTTCACACCATTGGCTCCTTGAAAAGATATTTCCATGTCATCGGTCTTCTTGTCCAATTGGATGTGTTAGGTGGCATGACTCGTGTTGTCCGCGTGGCTCAATCTCGATTTTAGCCCAATTCCGGTCCATTTTCTACCGAAATATTCAAAACTCATCCGGATTTGATTTATCTACAAATATGAGAATTTTAATTAAATAAAGGGGATAATTAACAAAATAAATTGGGGATTTAAATAATTATTTAGGAATTTAAGCACAAATAATTCTAAAAATATAGAATTATCACACCCCCAAACTTGAGCTTTTGCTTGTCCTCAAGCAAAACAAAATGATTGTGAGAATGACAAGTACTAAACACAATAATTTTCCCAATATTATCCTCAAAGAAAAAGTACAGACTATGAAATCAAAGAATTACAATTACAAGTCCAGCACTTAGAATTATTCAATCATAAGCCCTAACCCAAATTGGACTCCTCGTGAGTGTGTGAAAAATGTCTAAGTCACTTCTCAGTACATTATCCAGATCAGATTATGCAACACAGTGAATGCAAATTCAATGACAAGTGATCATTCCCATAAGTTTGCTTTTCACTAATCTCTCCACTAATGTAGTCACACTCAATCAAGGATCAATAGGACTTCATTAAGCTTGTAATGTCAGGCTGGGGTTAAGGTATGATAAAGTCAATTTAGGTTCAGTTACCCCTTAACATGCATTACCTTCTAGGATCTTTAATGTAAGAGCTCTAATTTATTCCCCCAAACTTATTTTATTTCACTAAACATTTTATTCTATTTTTGTATTTTTCTTCTTCTTTCTTTTCTTTTTCTTCTTTTTTTTCAATTTTTTTTTTACATTCTCTTTTTTTTTTTTTTTTTACATACTCCTTCACTATCACTTAATACCCATATAGCTCACAATATATCCAATGACTTTTCATTCTTTCGGAGTAAGGGATAGGAAAAAGTATTCAAGCTTAGGAAACAAAAATAAGCAGGTGTATTTACAGAGAAAGCTTATTTGGCCCAGATGGGTGACTAGGGGTAGAATATGTACAAGGAAGGCTAGAAAGGCACAAACGATCCAAAGATGGCCTAAATCATCTCCCTAATCAAGTGTGATCTAATATTTCGCCTCGAGATTAGATCAAACAAATTCTAGAATATGATGCACAAAATCAACTGAACAAATGCAATCCTATGTACACATAAGCTTTCTCTAATTAAATATACAGATTCATGACATGACATGTGCATAAAATGAGGAAATCACAATCAGAATCAAGACAAATTCAAGAATTCAACTTCATGCTTTTCTTATAATCATGCTTCTAAGTCAATCAAAGTCATACTAAATCATGGGGTCATATCATTGGAAAATGGGAAAACTACATGCTAAGCATTAAATCATCCCAAAATCAAACAATTTAAGCTCATATTATCGAAAAAATTTTGAAAATTCTTTCTCAGATTTTTGAAAAAATTTTGAAAATTTTTTCAATTTTTCACAAAATTGCTCAAGTGATATCCCCTGGCTTCACCCCCAAACTTAAAATGCACAATGTCCTCAGTGTGCAGATAATATAAGAATTTAAGCTTGAGAACAGAGTACTCCCCTTTTTGATGTTGATGAACAATCAAAGCTTTGATTGAAAGCATAAAACTAGAAAATAAACCTGCAACACAAACAAAGAAAGAAACAACAGAAAAGAAAAAGAAAAAAGAATTATATACAAAGTGAAAATGAAAACGCAACCACTTCAAATGCAGCTGAAAAACACTACACTCAGCAGCAGGGCGAAGAGTAAGAGGATTAGCCAAAATGGTGATAGAATGTTAACAGTTAAATCCTCTTGAGCCCTATCTACTTCCCTCCTTCTTTCAGATTTTATATGGTCCAGCCTTATATTCTCCTCAATCTCTATCTTAAAACACTCTTGAGAGTCATCAGGGAGCTTCAAAGGTTTGAAAACATTAAATTTCACTTCCTGATCTAGGACTCTCATAGTCAACTCTGTAGAATTAGAGGGCGAGGAAGGCGGTAAAGAAGAAGAAGGTAAAGATGAAGAAGCGCCTAGTTTTGCAGCCCGATCCTGATGTTCCTGCTCTTTCTGAGCTGCTTCGTTAGAACCTATATGTTCTTCAACTATGTGTTGTTCAGGTTGGGACTTAACTTGTGGCTCATCTAGCTCTCTGCCACTCCTAAGGGTGATAGATCTAACATGCTCCTCCCTTTGCTTAACAGTATTAACTTCAGTATTACTAGGAAGGGTCCCTTGAGGATGTTGGCTAAGAGCACTAGCTATTTGTCCCACATGAACCTCTAAGTTCTTAATTGAAGCAGCTTGATCTTGCAGGATAGTCGTGAACATCTCCTCTAATGTAGGCTTCTTCTCAGCTGCTGGTATGTGGTAGAATTGGGGCTGCATGAGTGGTGGTGGTGATGGATGATATTGAAATTGAGGTGGGGATGGATGATGAGGCGGATGAAATGGAAATTGCGGCTGTGGTGGTACCTGAACCGTTGGAGCTTGAAAACTAGGGGGTCCTACAAATATGGAATTAGAAGTTTGCCCTTGGTTTTGGCTCCAGGAGAAGTTAGGATGGTTCCTCCACCTTGAATTGTAGGTGTTTGAAAAAGGGTTGTTCTGTTGCATTTGAGAAGGGGCAACATACTGAACCGATTCTAAGTTGAGCAGACACCTATCTACAGAGTGGGTACCACTACACAGCTCGCAGGAAAGGAAAGGACTTTGGACAGAATAAATAGGGTTAGGACTATTAGGAGGATTATGTTGGGTACTGAGCGACTCCACCTTCTTTGTAAGATTGGCTATCTGAGAAGTCAAGGTGGACATCGTGTAGAGCTCATAAATACCCGCCGGCTTCTTTGGCATTTGCCTCTCCGAGGACCATTGGTAATTGTTAGCCGCCATCTTATCTAGTAGCTCATAAGCCTCTTCCTCTGTTTTGCACATCAATGCTCCGCTCGAAGCAGCGTCCACTATAGTCCTATTCTGGCTTGTAAGCCCATTGTAGAAAGTTTGGACTTGATGCCATAGAGGTAGGCCGTGGTGAGGACACTTCCTAAGAAGCTCCTTGTATCTCTCCCATGCCTCGTAAAGAGATTCAGAGTCGTACTGGGCAAAGGAGGATATATCGCTACGGAGTCGGGCCATTTTAGAGGGTGGAAAGAATTTGGCTAAAAATTGGTGGGCTAACTTGTCCCATGTGGAAATTGATCCTGGAAGCAGAGAGGTCAACCAGTATCTCGCCCTATCCCTAAGTGAGAAAGGGAATAGTCTAAGCCTAAGTGCATCGTCTGATAATCCATTGTGTTTAAAAGTGTTGCATAAGTCCAAAAATTGCCCGAGATGAGCATGTGGGTCATCGTGTGGAAGCCCACTGAACTGTAGAGAAGTTTGGATCATCTGGATGATTGAGGGCTTAATTTCAAAGTTGTTTGCATGGACAGCTGGTGGCCTAATGCTGGAATAATATTCTCCAATAGTCGGCATTGCATAATCTCCGACTGTCTTAATTTTCCTATTTTATGTCATGATGCTTTGCAGCGGAGCTATAAATTTCATAGAGTCCTTTTGAATTTTTCTAAGAGTGTGCTCGATTTTAGGATCTAGAGGAAAGCAATTAAAACTTCTGGCTCTACACTTGCAATCATCTAAAAGTCCTTAAAAAATTTTTTTTAATTTTTTTAATTTTTCAATTTTTCAATTTTTATTTATTTTAATTAAGAGAAAATTTAACTAACCTAAGCTAAGGCTCTAAATATTTACAAGCTAGAATTACACCTAAGCATAATTTCACCGATATTAACTAATGGCTAATTAAGACTTCTCCGGCAACGGCGCCAAAAACTTGATGCGACCAAAAGGGTAATACCGCAAGTGCACGGATCGTACAAGTAATAATGGAATTTTGAGTCCCGAGTTATCGTCCCTCAGAGAAGTTGGTTAGCCTAATTAACTATCGGTTAATCTTACCCTAAGTATATCCTAGCAAATTATGAAATTAAAGTGGGTGATCTACTAATCTAGAATTGAAAATACCGAAAGCAAATAAAATAAAGAAAATAAAAGAAATAAAACCGAGCTCAAAGTACTTACAATACTCCAAGCAATTGAAAACAACAAACCTATAGAAGAAAATCAAAACCGTTAAAATTTAACTAACGCAATTAAAATAAAATGCAATCATGAAAATAAAGCAATAAAATTAAACTAAAATTAAACTAACCTAAAAATGCAATTAAACTACTTAATTAAAATGCATGAGTTTATCTAAATTAATTTTAAGCACTACCCCTAATACTAGAATAAAAATTACTTAGTACCCAAATTAAATCTAAGTTAAATTAATGCATTGAAATTAATCTAACTAAGCTAACTAATTAAATTGGAAATAAACTAACTAAAATGCATGAAAATGAGTTAATGCCATAATGCAAGAGCCAAACAAGGCCTTAAAAATTTAAATCATCCAACAACTCCCTCCAAAATACTATTCATCATTCATTTCTTCATTTTCGGTTTCCAGGTCACGGTCTCGGGGTGGTTGCTAGAGCTGTGTCCAGCTGTTCCAAGCTTGATCTGCTGCTGTCGGTTCTGACCAGACATAACTCCAACTAGCTCCAGGCTGCTCGAGGTTAGCTGGTTTTTTTCCTTCTCGGTGGTGACCAACCATTGCTCCAGGTAAGGATCGGTTCTGCTGCCTGCTGCACCCTGCGTTCTCGGTTTGGCTACTGCTGGTTTGCTGCAACCGGTCCTGCAGTCTGCTGCTTCATGCCCTTGGCTCTCGGTTCTGTCCTGCCTGGTGTGCTCTCCGTTCCAGGCTACTCCCAGCTGCTAGGTGCTATAGGCCTGTCGCGGTTCCAGACTTCCTGCTAGCTCTCGATTCTGCAGTGTCCTCTGCTGTTGCTCACTGGTGTGTCTCGGTTCAGGCGGTGGTTACTGGTTTACTTCACAGCAGCAGCTGCACTCCATTCTAACATCATCTTCAGCCTCCTCGATGCTGAACTTTGTGCTCAGCAACAATAAGAACAAAGCACAAAACCAGTTAGCACAAAGCTTACAAAAACAGTGAGCAATGACTGAAACAGGGCATAACAGAGAGTAAGAAATGAAACTAAGGGTGAACCATGCTCCACGGATTGCTTCTTGAGTTTCTACACCGAAGAGCTTACCCCATCTTCTTCATTAACCATTAACAAGTAGAAAATAAACAAACAACTATGATGCTAAAATGAAATGCTGTAAACGGAATGGATTAAAGAAACATGATCAAAATGTAGTAAAAATGGAATCTATATTATCAAGAACCGAAAATTGAAAATCATACAACTAAGAAAGAAATACAGAAAAGAGAGAGCAAAAATAAAGAACATAGTGAAACAGAAGATTACAACCTAGAGGTAATTTATAAAAAAAACAACATAACAAATGAAGTCACAATCTCAATCCCGTAGCATCATCAACGTGAATGAAACATCATCCTCGGACTGCTCTAAATCCAGCTCTTCATGCCATGATTCCACATTGCTTGAATGTGAAATAATGCCTAGCATTTGCCCACATTCAAGCACCAAAACCAAACAGCAAAGAGGAAGGAATGAGTGCAGAACCGAATGCACAAAGATCTTACCCGAGAGCAACTAAGATGGAAAAAAAAATGGAAGCTATGAAATGGAAATGAAATAAAAAGAGAAAATGTTTAAACAAAACCGAGAAGTATAAAGGAAGTAGATTGCCTTAAAATAAACTATTTTAGATTGGAAAATGAAGAACTTTTAATCTATAAAGGAAGTAGATTGCCTTAAAATAAACTATTTTAGATTGGAAAATGAAGAACTTTTAATCAACTTGAATGTCTTGAATCAACAATAAAGCAAAGAGTTTGCAAAACCGAGAAGAACATGGGAAAATCACTAATCATTCAACCAAATGTAAAAGTTTTTACCAAACAAGAGAAGGAAAATGTTAAAACACAAGGAAAACTATTCGGAAGGCAACTTAGAACTTAACCTAAAAAGCTATTCTACCCTAAAAATTACATTACACTACTCCTAACTACATTACACTACTCCTACTCCTAAAAATTACATCCCTTTCAATTGTCATCTTCCTATTTATAAGCACACTAGGGGCAAAATGGTAATTTTCACATCCTTGATGAGTTGGCATTTTTTTTTGGCCACTTGTCTTCACACCATTGGCTCCTTGAAAAGATATTTCCATGTCATCGGTCTTCTTGTCCAATTGGATGTGTTAGGTGGCATGACTCGTGTTGTCCGCGTGGCTCAATCTCGATTTTAGCCCAATTCCGGTCCATTTTCTACCGAAATATTCAAAACTCATCCGGATTTGATTTATCTACAAATATGAGAATTTTAATTAAATAAAGGGGATAATTAACAAAATAAATTGGGGATTTAAATAATTATTTAGGAATTTAAGCACAAATAATTCTAAAAATATAGAATTATCACCTTCGATCTTATCGTTTTAGAGCAAATAAAATACGGACACCTGGCATCACGCTTGTCCAGACGACTGATGACTCGGTCTGCAAATTGGAAGTGATCCAGTCTCCTTTAGCTCGTTTTCAGCCCAATTTCGTCTGAAACGACTGAGTTTCATCCAGATTTAATTTATCTGCACATTAAAGAATTTTAATTAAATAAAGGGGATTATTAATAAAATAATATGGAGATTAAATAAATAATTAGGAATTTAAGCACAAATAATTCTAAAAAAATAGAAATATCACACCCCCAAACTTGAGCTTTTGCTTGTCCTCACGCAAAACAAAATAATTGTAGGAATGATAAGTACAAAACATAATAATTTCCCCAACATTATCCTCAAAGAAAATGTACAGACTATGAAATCAAAGAATCACAATTATAAGTCCAACACTCAAAATCATTCAATCATAAGTCCTAACCCAAATTGGACTCCTCGTGAGTGTGTGAAAAATGTCAAAGTCACTTCACAGTACATTATCCGGATTAGATTATGTAAACACAGTGAATGCAAAGTCAATGACATGTGATCATTCCCATAAGTTTGCTTTTCACTTCTCTCTCCACTAATGTAGTCATACTTAACCAAATATCAATAGGACTTCATTAAGCTTGTAATGTAAGGCTGGGGCTAAGGAATGATAAAGTCGATTTAGGTTTAATTACCCCTTAACATGCATTACTTTCAGGATTTTAATGTAAGAGCTCAAATTCCCCCAAACTTATTTATTTCACTAAACATTTTTTTTCTATTTTTGTATTTTTTTCTTTCTTCTTTTTCTTTTTCTTTTTTTTTTTTAAATTTTCATTATCACCAGATACCCATATGTATAAAGCTTACAATATATCCAATGACTTTCCATGCTTTCGGTCTAAGGGATAGGAAAAGAATATTTAAGCTAAGGATATTAACGCAGGTGTATTTACAGAGAAAGGCTTATTTGGCTCAGATAGGTGACTAGGGTTAAAATATGTACAGGGATGGGTAGAAAGGCTCAAACGATCCAAAGATGGCCTAAATCATCTCCCTAATTAAGTGTGATATAATATTTCACCTCGAGATTATATCAAATAAATTCTAGAATATGATGCACAAAATCAACTGAACAAATGCAATCTTAGGTCCACATAAGCTTTCTCTAAATAAATATACAGATTCATGACATGACATGTGCATAGGATGAGGAAATCACAATCAGAATCAAGATAAATTCAAGAATTCAACTTCATGCTTTTCCTATAATCATGCTTCTCAGTCAATCAAAATCATACTTATTCATGGTGTCATATCATTGGAATATGTGAAAACTACATGCTAAGCACTAAATCATCCTAAAATCAAACAGTTTAAGCTCAGATTTTTTAAAACATTTTGAAAAAATTTTCAATTTTGCCCAAAATTTTTAAAAATACTCAAGTGATATCCCCTCCCTCAAACTTAAAGTGCACAATGTCCTCAGTGTGCAGATAATATAAGAATTGAAGTTCAGAAACAAAGTACTCCCCTTTCTGATGATGATGAACAACTGAAGCTTTTATTCAAAGCGTAAAACTAGAAAATAAACCTGCAAAAATAAACAAAGAAAGAAACAACAGAAAGGAAAAAGAAAAAGAACTATATACAAAAAGTGAAAAGAAAAACACAACCACTTCAAATGCAGCTGAAGAAAACAACACTCAGCAGCAGGGCGAAGAGTAGGAGGATTATCCAGAATGGTGACAAAATATCAATAGTTAAATACTCCTTAACTCTATCTACTTCCCTCCTTCTTTCATATTTCTTATGATCAAGCCTTATATCCTCCTCAATCTCCATTTTAAAACAATCTTGAGAGTCATTAGGGAACTTCAAAGGTTTGAAAACATTAAATGTTACCTCTTGATCTAAGACTCTCATGGTTAATTCCCCTTTTTGTACGTCAATTAATGTCCTACCAGTAGCTAGGAAAGGTTTACCTAGTATAATGGGGACTTCCCTGTCTTCCTCCATGTCTAACACGATAAAATCTGTAGGGAAAATAAACTTATCCACCTTAACTAGCACGTCCTCAATGATCCCCTTCGGATATTTAATGGATCTATCAGCTAATTAAAGGGTCACTGTGGTGGGTTTTACATCTTCTATTCCTAGCTTCTGGTATATGGACCAAGGCATAAGGTTTATACTAGCTCCTAGATCACAAATGGCTCTACTAAAGAACTGATCTCCTATGGTGCAAGGTATGGTAAAACTAACTGGATCTTTGAGCTTGGGGGGTAATTTCCTCTGAATAATGGCACCACACTCCTCAGTCAAGGCCACTGTCTCATAATCCTATAATCTTCTCTTCCTCAAGAGGATATCCTTCATAAACTTCACATAACTAAGCATTTGCTCTAAAGCATCCGCGAAAGGAATGTTAATGTGAAGCTTCTTAAAAACCTCAAGAAATTTAGCAAATTGTTGTTCTAGTTTTTGATTTTGGAACCTCTGAGGAAAAGGTACTGGTGGTTTAACTAGAGGCAATGTAGTAGGAACCTGTGTAGAATCAAAGAACGAGGAAGGCATTGAAGTAGAAGAAGGTAAAGATGAAAAAACGCCTAGCTTTGTTTCCTTTGCAGCCTGATCCTGATGTTCCTGCTCTTTCTGAGCTGCCACTTTAGAACTTAAGGGTTTATCAACTATGGGCTGTTCAGGTGCAGACTTAACTTGTGGCTCATCTAGCTCTCTGCCACTCCTAAGGGTGATAGATCTAACATGTTCCTTACCCTCTCTTTGCTTAATAGGATTAACTTTAGTGTTACTAGGAAGGATCCCTTGAGGACGTTGGCTAAGAGCACTAGCTATTTATCCAACCTAAACTTCTAAGTTCTTAATTGAGGCAGCTTTATTTTGCAGGATAGTCGTGAACATTTCCTCAAGCGAGGGCTTCTTCTCAGCTGCTGGTGCATGGTAATGTTGAGGCTGCACGGGTTATTGTGGTGGTGGTGGTGGTGAGGATGATATTGAAATTGAGGTGGGGATGGATGATGTGGTGGATGGTATGGGAATTGCGACTGTGGTGGTACCTGAACCGGTGAAGCTTGAAAATCAGGGAGTCCTATAGGTCTAGAGCTAGAAGTTTGCCCTTGGTTTTGGCTCTAGGAGAAGTTAGGATGGTTCTGCCACCCTGGATTATAGGTGTTTGAGAAAGGGTTGTTCTGTTGCATTTGAGAAGGGGCAACATACTGAACTAATTCTAAGTTAAGCGGACACCTATCTACAGAGTGGGTACCACTACACAGCTCGCAGGAAAGAAAAGGACTTTAGATATAATACACATGGTTAGGACTAGTGGGAAGATTATGTTGGGTACTGAGCGACTCTACCTTCTTCGTAAGATTAGCGATTTGAGAGGTCAAGGTAGACAGCATGTCGAGCTCATAAATACCCGCCAACTTCTTTAGTAATTCCCTCTCTTAGGACCATAGATAGTTGTTAGCCACCATCTTTTCTAACAACTCGTAAGCTTCCTCCTCTGTTTTACACATTAGCGCTCCACCCGCCGCAGCGTCAACAATGATCCTATTTGGGCTTGTAAGTCTATTGTAGAAGGTCTGGACTTGCAACCACAAAGGTAGGCCATGGTGAGGGCACTTCCTATGAAGCTCCTTATATCATTCCCATGCTTCGTAAAGAGACTCAGAGTCGTACTGGGCAAAGGAAGATATATTACTACGAAGTTAGGCTATTTTAGACGGAAGGAAAAACTTAGAAATTGATGGGCTAACTCATCCCATGTAGAAATGGATCCTGGAGGCAGGGAGGTTAACCAGTGTCTTGCCCTATCCCTAAGTTAGAAGGGGAAAAATCTAAGCCTAAGCACATCATCAGATAATCCATTATGTTTAAATGTGTTGCCCAAGTCCAGGAATTGCCCAAGCTGAGCATGTGGGTCATCGTGCGGAAGCCCACTGAACTGCAATGAAGTTTGGATCATCTGGAGGATGGAAGGCTTAATTTCAAAATTGTTTGCATGGACAGCTGGTGGCCTAATGCCGGAATAATATCCTCCAATCGTCGGCACTGCATAATCTCTGACTGTCCTAATTTCCCTATTTTCTGCCATGATGTTTTGCAGCGGAGCTAATAATTTCCTAGAGTTCTTTCGAATTTTTCTAAGAGTGCGTTCGATTTTAGGATCTAGAGGAAAGTAATCGAAACTCCTGGCTCTACGCATGCAAACATCAACAAGTCCTTAAAATTTTTTTTTTTAAGTTTTTTAATTTTTAATTTTTTTATTTTAATTAATTATGAGAAAGTTAACTAAACTAAACTAGGATCTAAATATTTACAACCTAAATATTTACAAGTTAGAATTACACCTAAACATAATTTCACCGATATTAACTAATGGCTAATTAAGACTTCCCCGGCAACGACGCATAAAACTTGACACACCCAAGGAGTATTATCCGCAAGTGCACGGGTCGTACAAGTAATAATGGGATTTGAGTCCCGGAATTATCGTCCCACAGAGAAGTTGACTAGCCTAATTAACTACCGGTTAATCTTACCTTAAGTATATCCTAGCAAATTATGAATTCTTAATGGGTGGTCTACAAGGCTAAAATTAAAAGTACTGAAAACAATAATCATTAAAAAATAAAGAAAATAAAACTGAGCTAAGATCTTCTTACCGAGCTTCATGCAGTTAAAAGCAAATACCTACAAAAATAATTAAAACAGTTAAAATTAATTAATGCAAATAAAATAAAATGCAAAAATGAAATTAGCAAAACAAGATTAATTAAACTACAATTAAACTAACATGACATAAAATATAAAATAAAATCTAACTATATCTAATTACTCACATAAAAATAGAATCTAACTCATGCATGTAATAAATTTAATCTATCTTAATTCTAAAGGTAATTCATAAAATACTAAATTAAATCCTAAAATATATAATATAAAATTAATTACTAACTACAAAATTAAAAAATTAAATTAACAACCAAGGCACTAGATTTAATCCTACAATTATCAACTTACAACTAACCTAAACTAACAACTAATAAAAGCAATAAAAATAATATGAATGCAATAACTGATAAAAAAAAAAGGGATGTGGCTAAACATGGCCTTAGGCTAATTGCATAAACACCAAAGTGGTCCCGACAAGCTGCTGGTACTATTCACTCTCTTCTCCAATTTGCAGTTCTGTCTCCAGGTGTTACAAACGTGCAATTGGGTTGCTTTGTCCTGCTTTCAATTCTGTACATGTTGCAAACTCCTTGTCCAGCTCTGCTACAGGTCTGTCTGCTGGTTCTGCCTCAGGTCTAGGGGTTGCACAGCATAGCAGGTACGTCCATACATGCTCTCGGTTCAGTACATATGACCTGCTGCTCCAGCCTGCCACACTTTTCTTTTCCCAGGTGCTATCCGCGAGCTTCTGTCTAGCTGTTTGTCCAGGCCTGCTGTCTGCTGCTCCAAGCTACTGCTCTCGACTGTCCACTGGTGCTGCTTTTTTGTACGAGTCCAGCACTCTGCTCCATTTCCTGCTCCAACTGCCATATTCAGCGTGTACAGCACCCGTTGCATCTCTGCCCATCTAGGTACCAGTCACTACAGCTGGGCATGCACACACGTTCTCTGCTTCAGTTTAGTGCCCAGCAGTAGCAGTCGGTTATTACTCCAGTAACACCCTTTCTCGGCTACAGCTGTTGTCCTCGCCTACTCACACGCAGCATCTGAAGTATATCAATACTCAATGCCAACATCGCGTGCTTTCCATTCAGCTCAAAACTGAGCAGCACCATCACTAGCCTCTTTGCAGCATGCACTACCAGACCTCTATCAACTGCAACCAAGCACTCTAGCGCTGTTCTAGGTAAAGGAACTAGCAGCACACCTGCCTTGCTTGGATCGTCACCCAGTCACACTGCTAACCCATGACGTCCCAACAATACAGCGAAAACATGATATAGATAGTCACATATGCCGAATTAGAGAGGATCACTTATCACCTTGCAGCTCGGCAGCAAACCCAAAACAAAGACAACAGACAATTAGTGAAAACTAGAATTATACAAAATGAACTACTCTAAGTGATGGTGGTCGTGTCACCAGAATCCACGTGTACAACTATCCGTCAACCATTTACTGCCACGTGTCAGAACGAAGACAAGCCACGTGGCTGATTTAGCGACAGAGTTCCTACGCGACACAGTTGCTTGTTGAACGACAGAGTGTTCGGGGCGATAGGCACTCTGTCGCCTGGGATGTGTGCCGCACAGTAGGCGCGACAGACTCTATCGCCTCTATTGCGACATAGGTCTCCCGCATTGCCCTCGAGGCAAAGGTCTCCCGCACAGCCTGCGGCATAGTCTCCCACACAGACTGCGGTAGAGGTCTCTCGCACAGCCTGCGGGATAGGTCTCTCGCACAGTCTGTGGTAGAGGTCTCCCGCACAGCCTGCGGTAGAGGTCTCCCGCAAGCTGCTTGACCCGAAGTGCGACAGAGTGCTCTATGACAGAGTGCTCTATGACTCTGTCGCGGCCCAGACACGCGCCTGGGCCTCAGCTCAAACCGACTTGAAGAAACCTATAAATATGCCGAGGAGCTCTCAGAAAAAAGGAGGAAACCAAAGAACAAAAATCAGGGAAAAACACTTCAACTCTTTGAATTAAGAAACACTTTCTCTTCCCCTTACTTACACAACTCCCGATTACTTACTTAATCATCGGAGTGCGCGTGCAGGGATAAATCCCTGCCCCCTCTGATTCCTGTTGTTTTCGCAGATTATATGAAGAACACGTGGAACAAATCGCACGGACGTCACATTTTTGTCGTTGGTGCAATCAGACTACGTGGAAGGTAAATTCTTGTTGCTGTTCGTTCGGGCAACATCAATTGGCACTGTCTGTGGGAAATCTGACAAAAAGTCAGGTTCTCTATCAAAATGGTGAGAACACGCTCTACAGCAGAGTTGACAGGAGGGCAAAATTCTGTGAGTCCCTCCGTCGGACCAGAGCAGAGACGAAGACGTAGTGAAAGGGGTGACAGAGAAGCCTTGGTTTCTCTAGAAGAATTTGAGACCCTGAAGCGCAAAAATGAAGAGACCGCGACAGCATTGAAAGCTATGGTGAGCTTCTTCAGAGACGCTCTCCCCCAATTCAGCTTGCCCCATGAATTGCAGCAGTTAGTGGGGGAAAGCACGCCTATGCACACCTACGAGAGAGGTCAGCCCTCCAACCTGGTAAATGCTGGATAAGAGGTAGGAACACAGAATAATGCCACTGCAGATCCAGCGAGACTGAGTTCGCCCACAGCACCTGTGCGGCAGAACTTACCCGCAGACCTCTCGCGGCAGAGGTCTCACCCAGAAGATAGACCACGGAGTTCACCCGCATCTCAATGACGACAGAGTTCGCCAAATGTGCGGCAGAGCTCACCCGCGGCACATCGGCGGCAGAACTCACTCGCATACTTCAGGCGACAGTGTTCTCTTGCGAAGCCCGTGCGGCAAAGCCCTCCCAGGGACTACATGCGGCAGAGCTATCCCGCAACACATACGCGATGGTGCTCTCCAGCCGCTGATAGGCGGCAGAGTTCTCCTCTGCCCGGCAGGCAGCAGACTTCTCTTCTAGCCGATAGACGGCAGAGTTCCCCCACATGCCGCAGCTCATCTCCCGTGGAGTTGGAACATGGTTTAAGAGAATATAGGGCTGGGGAGCGACGGAGACAGAGAGGCTAAGACCCACGAGAAGGTCTCGAAATCTCAAGTCCCAGAATGGGAGGTGTTGGAAAGGGTGCTTATCAGTCGGACTCTTCCAGACCCGAGGGGACATGGCCACACTCAATTCGAGGGTCGGAGAACATGGAGAAGGTCGTCCAACGGATCCTTGAGAAGAGAAAACTGGTGTCTCCGGATGATGGCCAAATGAGGAGGATTCCATTCAGTCAGGAGATCATGAACAAACCTTTGCCGAAGAAGTTTAAAATGCCTTCTATGGCTACTTACACCGGTAAACCAGACCCCTATGATCACATACAGAGTTATGAATCCCTCATGCTGCTGCATGGATGGGAGGACGAAATCATGTGCAGAGCTTTTTCTCTCACATTGTCCGGGCACGCTCTGAAGTGGTTCACCGGGTTGAACGAAGGCTCGATCTCTTCTTTCGATCAATTGAGGAATGAATTCCTCAAAGTCTTCATGATCCACAGCCAGAGAATGAAAGATGCTACTTACCTACTCACGCTTAAGCAAGGGAATAAAGAGTCCTTGAAGAGCTTTGTAGACCACTTCCGAGATGCAATCTTGGAAGTGAAAGATCTGCCGGTAGGGGTAGCTATGGCTGCAATGCTACAAGGGACAAGCTCTGAAAAGCTGCAAGAATCCCTCTCTCTTGATCAACCGATGACAATCTCTGATCTCTTTGCTAGGGCCAATAAGTATGTGGCCTAAGAAGAGGTGATGAAGATGATACAACCCAGGGAGGCAAAAGAAGGAAAGAAGAGAGAGAGAGACGCGCTCGAGAGAAGCTCTCCAAGACCCGTGAGAGTGGACAAAGCCCCTAGGCTCAGGTATGAAGGTTATACCAGGTTGAACGAGCCTCGCACTACGATATTGGCAGCAATCGAAGGGGCGGGACTATTGGAATTCCCCAAGAAGAAAATTGGAGACGTAGGACGAAACTTTGAAGCCTACTGTGAATTCCATTGCGCTCACGGTCACCCAACAGAGAGGTACAGAGATTTAATGGATCAGTTGGAAAGACTGGCCAGAGAGGGGAAGATCAACCGCTTCCTGTGGAGGAGCGAGAGACCCCGTTACCCTCCGCGTGACCAAAGGAATGACCATCAGCGGACCGGGCCGAATGGTGATAACCGAAGGAATAGGCCCAAGAATGAAGCAATCAGGCCCATCCCCCGAGTCAATCCGCCAAACAACGAACCTACAGCCCCCGCAATAAATGTTATTGCAGGCGGGGAATCAATGGCGGGAAGCTCCTCTACTTCCCGCAAAAGCTACGCAAGGCAAGCGTATCAGGTTAACGTTGTGATGGAAGAACAAGCGGATGAAGAACCCATCATGTTCACTCCGGATGACAAAGGTGATATTCTCACGCCTCATGACGACCCCATGGTGATATCCACGGTAGTGGCCAAACACCCTGTGAGCAGAGTCCTGGTCAATAACGGGAGTTCAGTGAACCTAATCTATTGGAACTGCTTTGAAAAGATGAGCATATCTGAAGATAGGTTGAAACCCGTTATGACACCACTATACGGATTCACGGGCGAGCGAGTGAAGGTGGCAGGGTCTATAGAGTTGTCGGTGACTCTCGGAGAGCACCCGAAAGACGTGACCCGGCAAGTATTGTTCATGGTAGTCAAGTCAACCTCCGCTGCCTACAACATGATCTTGGGTAGACCTGTGCTGAACGATATG
This sequence comes from Firmiana major, assembly GCA_033439115.1. Lineage (NCBI taxonomy): Eukaryota > Viridiplantae > Streptophyta > Magnoliopsida > Malvales > Malvaceae > Firmiana > Firmiana major. Next base: position 67,041,577 of record CM065901.1, on the reverse strand, counting down.
AGGGCGGTGATATCCTCTTGCTATCTATTAATGAAGTTCCCCACTCCCAACGGAGTCGGGCAAGTACGAGGAAACCAAAGGAGTGCCCGTACTTGTGTATAGACGATCCGCCCAAGCCTCAGCCTGTAGAGGAAATCGAGGCCATTGAGCTAATAGAAGGGGATAAGGGAAAAAAGGCATTCATAGGGACTCAACTGGGCGAACAACTAAAGAATGAGATAGTCGAGTGCCTGAGAAGAAACTCGGATGTCTTCGCCTGGAGTCCGGTGGATATGCCCGGCATCAGTCCCGAAGTGATTTGCCATGAGCTAAATGTCATACCCGGGCACAGACCTGTCAAACAGAAGAAGAGGAGTTTCACCCCGGAACGACAAAAAGCAATCACTGAAGAAGTGAGTGAACTCCTGGGCGCCGGATTCATCCGAGAGGTATACTACCCTGAGTGGTTGGCCAACGTAGTGATGGAAAAGAAATCTAGTGGGAAGTGGCGAATGTGTTTGGATTTCACTGATCTGAACAAAGCCTGCCCTAAAGATTCATACCCCCTACCTCGAATAGACAGACTGGTAGACGAAACATCCGGTTACGAATTCCTCAGTTTCTTGGATGCTTTCTCCGGGTATCACCAAATCATGCTTCACCCAGAAGACGAAAAAAAACTTCCTTTATAACCGACAACGGAACCTATTGCTACCGGGTAATGCCGTTCGGTTTAAAGAACGCGGGAGCCACCTATCAACGAATGGTGAGCAAAGTGTTCAAAGATCTTCTGGGAAATACCATGGAAGCCTACGTGGATGATATGATCATCAAGAGCCGCGTAGGAGAGTCTCACGCTGATCAAATGTCCAGGGTATTCCAAGTATTGAGGAGATTCAACATGAAGCTAAACCTCGAAAAGTGCTCATTCGGGGTAAGATCAGGGAAATTCTTAGGCTTCATGATCACTAACAGGGGCATTGAGGTAAATCCTGAAAAGGTGCAGGCGGTCATTGACATGAAACCCCCAACTACCGTAAGAGAGGTCCAGAGATTGACAGGCAGAATAGCAGCTCTGAATCGCTTCTTGTCAAAATCAGCAGAAAGGAGCTTGCCGTTCTTCAAAACTCTACGGGCAAAAAGAACTTCGAGTGGACGGGAGACTGTCAAAAGGCCTTTGAGGATCTCAAGGAATACTTGAAACAGTTGCCTTTATTAACAAGGCCTCTAGAAGGAGAGCAACTCTATATGTATTTGGGAGTCGGTGATTTTACCGTCAGTGCGGTGCTACTGAAGAAAGATGAAATGGTGCACCGTCCCATTTACTACGTGAGTAAAGTGTTATTAGATCCAGAGACCCGCTACCCCCTAGCCGAAAAGCTAGCATTAGCCCTCATGATGGCCTCGCGAAAGTTGCGCCCTTATTTCCAAGCGCACCCTATCACCGTCTTAACAGATAAACCGTTGAGACAAATCCTTTAGAAACCTGAACACTCAGGCAGGTTAGTAAAATGGGCGGTGGAACTTGGAGGATACGATATCACGTTCCAACCGAGACAGGTCATCAAGGGTCAAGCTTTGGCGGATTTTATAGTGGAGTGCACTAGCCCGAGCGACTGCGATGAAAGGGATGTCCAACCATGGTCGCTATATGTCGACCGGGTGTCAAGTGCAAACGAAAGCGGGGCAGGTGTAGTCCTGATATCACCAGAAGGGAAACCCCTGGAATACTCCTTACGGTTTGGGTTCCCTAGCTCAAACAACGTAGCAGAGTACGAGGCTTTGATAGCCGGGATGAGGCTGGCTGAAGTGCTTCAGGTTCACCACTTGGTAGCACATAGTGACTCTCAATTGGTGGTGAACCAGTTCAACGGACAATATGAGGTACGGGAACCAATGCTGGTCCCTTACTTGAAGAAAGTCCAACTTCTGGCCCAGACTTTCAAAAGCTTTCAGCTGACACAAATCAACCGATCCGAAAACACACATGCTGATTCACTGTCTAAGTTAGCTTCCTCCAATGAGACACTAGGAAGGATAGTGAAGGTAAAGAGGCTCGAACGACCTAGTATTGAAGAGGTCGAAGTGTGTGACATTCAAGTTGGAGACGACTGGAGATCCCCATTCAAACAGTATCTCATCGAAGGTACACTTCCCCAAGATAAAGACGAGGCTCGTCTCTTGAAAGTACAAGGGGCGAAGTTCACACTCATCAATGGAGAACTGTACAAAAGGGGATATTCGTCACCATTATTGAAATGTCTGGGATCGAAACAAGCAAGCTATGCCCTAGCAGAAGTGCATGAAGGAATTTGTGGCGAACACTTAGGAGCAAGAGCCCTTGCTGCTAAAGTACTGCGATCGAGATTTTACTGGCCAACGTTGAAGAAAGATGCGATGGACCAAACCCGCAGATGTGACAAATGTCAGAGGTTTACGCCTATCACAACAGCCCCAGTGACTCCCTCTCAAGGCACAGTACAGCCAATTCCTTTTGCACAGTGGGGATTGGACATCCTAGGACCTTTCCCCTTAGCCACGGGCCAAAGAAAGTTCCTGCTAGTGGCTACCGATTACTTTACAAAATGGATCGAAGCAGAGCCCTTAGCTACGATCACAGAAAGGAAGGTCGAGGCGATGGTATGGAAAGACATTATCTGTAGATTCGGAATCCCACGCATCTTAAATGTTGACCATGGAAAGCAATTCGATTGTAATGCTTTCCGTGAATTCTGTAAAACCTCAACATTTAGCTAAGGATCTCTTCAGTGTCATATCCTCAAGCCAATGGACAGGCCGAGGTCAGTAATCGGACTATCCTTCATGGGCTGAAGGCCAGGCTAGACAAAGCAAAAGGGGTATGGGTGGACGAATTACCTAGTGTACTATGGGCATATCGTACCACCAGTCGTGTGTCAACCAGAGAAACGCCATTCAGCCTCGTATACGGCGTAGAAGCACTGATCCCCGTGGAAATTGGAGCGTTATCACCAAGAGTGGTACCCTTAGTAGAGGAAGAAAACTCACAAGCTCTAAGGGAAGGCTTGGACCTACTCGATGAACATAGAGAAGCCGCGGCTATTCGATTGGCATCCTATCATCAGAGGGTGGCCAACTACTATAATAGCTGGGTGAGAGATAGGCCAATGTTTGAGGGAGATCTAGTGCTCAGAAAGTCGCAGATCACGAATGCCCTGAAGGAGGATGGGAAATTCAGAGCCAATTGGGAAGGTCCATACAGAATCAGATACAAGATTGGACCTAACACCTGTGTTCTGGAAACTCTACAAGGGAAGAAGATAGGGAAAACATGGAATTCAAATCACCTAAAGCTGTATTTGAATTAATCGCTATATTTTCTTTCCCAAACAGTATTATCATTTGTTTATACCATCACAAGATATTGTCATCAAATCATCACGCAGAATGTCATTTTATTATACATCTGCAACTTCTATGCATCTAAATCTTGTGACAGGTATTCAGAAGAGCCGTAAGAGCCTGAGGCGCTATGCGTCACTGTGGCCAGGCATACATTCAGACGAGCCGTAAGAGCCTGAGGCGCTATGCGTCACTGTGGCCAGGCGTACATTCAGCCAAGCCGTAAGAGCCTGAGGCGCTATGCGTCACTGTGGCCGGACGTATATTCAGAAGAGCCGTAAGAGCCTGAGGCGCTACGCGTCACTGTGGCCAGGCGTACATTCAGATGAGCCGTAAGAGCCTGAGGAGCTATGCGTCACTGTGGCCAGACGTACATTCAGACGAGCCGTAAGAGCCTGAGGCGCTAAGCGTCACTGTGGCCAGGCGTACATTCAGCAGAGCCGTAAGAGCCTGAGGCGCTATGCGTCACTGTGGCCAGGCGTATATTCAGAAGAGCCGTAAGAGCCTGAGGCGCTATGCGTCACTGTGGCCAGGCATATATTCAGCCGAGCCGTAAGAGCTTGAGGCGCTATGCGTCACTGTGGCCAGGCGTACATACTGCCGAGCTGTAAGAGCCTGAGGCGCTATGAGTCACTGTGGCCAGGCGTACATACTGTCGAGCCGTAAGAGCCTGAGGCGCTATGCGTCACTGTGGCTAGGCGTACATACTGCCAAGCCGTAAGAGCCTGAGGCGCTATGCGTCACTGTGGCCAGGCGTACATATTGTCGAGCCGTAAGAGCCTGAGGCGCTATGCGTCACTGTGGCCAGGCGTACACTCTGCCGAGCTGTAAGAGCCTGAGGCGCTATGCGTCACTGTGGCCAGGCAATAAAAACATCAAGGCTATAAAAACTAAAGGCGCATCCACGTCATAGTAATCAAGCCTTAAACAGTTATACGTTTACGCAAAAAATTCTTTCTGAAAGTATACCTTTCTATCAAAAATTGGGGAGCATACACGAATACATTCAAAGCGAATATATACAAGCAGAATAAACAAATAGACAAAGAATGATAAATGATAAATGATAAATAGAGAAGTAATGCGATACGAAGCATGAACAAAAATCTCGATTTCATTTCATTCAAAAGTCATTACAAATAGATCTTTAGTAGATCTTTACAAAAAGACAACAAAGTACTTGAAAAGAAAAACAAAAAACAGAAATAGCTATCTAATCTTCGGGAGAAAGCTGGGGATCAGCTGGATCAGCTACAGACGGACCTTCACTATCCAGGGACTATGCTGACCCTCCTCGCCGTCCAAATCGAGAAGAGCGTTAATAGGCTCGGGAGCACCGCCCAAATCCGCGGGCTCCTAAGGACCGGTGAGGTTGGCGAGGTCATCTTGAGCGGTCCTCTCAAATAGTTCGTTCGCGGGTTCAGCCCCAGGTTCATACTTGGTCCAGTCGGGGGCCTCGAATAGCATTGCCTCGTTCGTATATTGAAGCTCAGGAAATTCCTCGCCATCCCTATGCTTCTCTAACCATGATCGGGCAAGATAGAACCCGTACTTTACATAGGGATTCGAGAAATCCTCTTCCGCCTCAAGCAGTCTTTGGAAAGGCGGTACTCCTTTACGGTTTCTGCCCGGATGCTATCGATCTCTACTCGAGTCAAAGTAGGAGCTTGACTTTCTAAATCGGCAACGCGTTGCTCAAGCTCCTGATTCCGAGTGAGTAAGGACCCGTAGCTGGACTGCATACGATCCAGCTCGGCATGGGCCTCCTGAAGATCCTTGTGGAATTTGCCAAATCGGGCTGCCTCGACAGTGAGATCCCCCTTTGCCTGGTTCAGGTCCTGGTGAACCTTGGCGAGCTGTTCCTCCAGGCTCCGCACTAAATCCGAAAGTTTGGACAAGTTATTGACAGTGTTGGATAACTCCATAACCTTGTCCTTCAGCTCCCAGATTTCTTTATCCACCCGCTCCCGGTAGGCCCGGTGCTGGGCATTGTTGGCCACGGTTCTCTGAGCCAGCTGCAAAGAAATGCAAAAAGTTAGATTCAAAGAATGTAGCAAAAAGGGGTCAAACGAAGAGGAGTATGAAACTTACCCTCAATGCCTCCATGTCAGCTAAGTCCTCCCCCTCCGGGTAATTCCGGAATATCCTCGCCTCATCCCGAGGAAGGATGGAAGACCAACTAATCCGAGAAGCCACCCCGAGAGTGTCCAAAGTATCGTTGTTGTGAACCCCGGGGTAAACTCAAAATTCGACCCCTCTCATAATAAACCCCCCGTCCACGGGGTAGGACCTCTCATCAGCAGGGTCTATCCTCGGTAGTATTGGCTTGCTTCCCATCGAACCCTCGATGTATAAGCGCCTTCGATTCTTCCGTTGCGACGAAATGATATTGCATTCCGCACGCTCCTCAGAGCGGGATAGCCCGGATGACCCGGATGCCCCTCGTGAAGATGAGGCGACTCTCCCCCTATCCCGAGAGAGATCCCTCTGCTTCGAAGGAGGGGGAGGCATCGCCTGCCTAGAAACAGGGGGGTCCGAGCACGAGGTAGCTGAGAGGGGACCGGTGCCTCGCTTGGGACATCGTCGGCTAAGCGACGCCTCTTCGTGGTAGGAGCACTGGAAGGACCAGCCTCCGAGACCTGACGACCCAACGATTGCCGGAAGTGACTCATTTCTGTAAAAAAGGAAAAGAAAATAAATCAGTGGTAAAAAACTGATCAAAAACAGCAAGTAGTAAAAAGAATTAAAAGTTACCGTCAGGAGAATCGAGATGCTCCTGAAGGGACTCTATATTTATTGCGTCGTCATCAGGGAGCACCATGAAAGTGGAGCCAAACCCTTCCCAGCCAGTCAGGTCGGCTAAGGGTTCGCTGCCAGAACTAGACTCCACGTTGGTACTCCCTATATCCTCCTGTGGCCTTACAGGTTCAGGATTCAACTCGGGGGAAGTCGAAGGCGGAGGATCGATGAAGGAACAGAGGGTCCGGCAATAGGGACCGGACCCACACCCCAGCCAGCTGATATCAAATTTTCATTTGATAAAAGGCTGTCAAGGCTAATGGGATGACGGACTAGCAGTTTGTTGACATCTGAAGATAGCTGCTCCCTAAGCATGGAAATCCTGGGACCCTTGGGGATTTCTCGCCTATTCTCCCAACGGGTGGGGAAATCCAGGCCCTCGGGCACTTCTACAACAAGCCACTCCGTCTCAAAACCATGAAGCTTGTTAGCAGGTTTCTCGAACAACCTGTTCTCAAAACCGGGCTGATACACCCGCTGAAGCGAGTAAGGCACTAAGTCGGGGCTCCCTCGAAACCTGAAAAATACATCTAAGAGAGGAAGGGATGGAGGGACGCCCCTTGAATGGCAGTGCACGGTGAATGCTACTAATTGCATCCATGCATGAGGATGCAACTGTCCCGGGGATACTCCGTGCATCCTAAGGAAGGAAGCCCCGAAGTCGGACAATGGGAAGCGGAGTCCCAACTCTAATGCTGCCCTAAAAACGACTACCCCGTTGGACACACGACGTATGTCACTCTCCTGGGGGGTTGGAAGTCTATAGGCGTATCCCTCGGGTAAGGGAAACCTAGATACTAGATCTCGGATGTCGGCTTCCTTCAAAGTCGACTTTACTCCTAGGTCTATTTGTTTTCCTACACCATGGCCAGCCATTTTTAGGGGTTCGAAAGCCAAAAAGTGGAACCACGTACTATAAAATTACCTAAAATGAAGAAGAGAAGAACTCGCGACAGAGTCTCCAGAAGGCGCGACAGACCGGCGACACAGTGTTGTGTGCGCGGCAGAGTTGCGAAGGAGTTGCGGTAGAGTGGCGAGAGAGTAGCGACAGAGTCTGCAGAGGAAAATACGATAGAGTATTTTTGCGAGAGAACTGAATAGCGACAAGGACAGCAGGGGCCAGTATATATAGCGGCTCGCCTGCGTCGCTACACGCGCGAAAATCTGACCTGACCCGAGAAAAATCCGGACCCAGATCCTCTTTCGCAGGAAAAGTTCCTACGAAATAGTAGGGAGCAATTGATGGTGGTCGTGTCACCAGAATCCACGTGTACAACTATCCGTCAACCATTGACTGCCACGTGTCAGAACGAAGACAAGCCACGTGACTGATTTCGCGACAGAGTTGCTACGCGACACAGTTGCTTGTTGAATGACAGAGTGTTCGGGGCGATAGGCACTCTGTCGCCTGGGATGTGTGCCGTACAGTAGGCGCGACAGACTCCATCGCCTCTATTGCGACATAGGTCTCCCGCATTGCCCTCACGGCAAAGGTCTCCCGCACAACCCGCGGTAGAGGTCTCCCGCACAGCCTGCGGCATAGTCTCCCGCACAAACTGCGGTAGAGGTCTCCTGCACAGCCTGCGGCATAGGTCTCCAGCACAGCCCGCGGTAGAGGTCTCCCGCACAGCCTGCGGGATAGGTCTCCCACACAGTCTGCGGTAGAGGTCTCCCGCACAGCCTGCGGCATAGGTCTCCTGCACAGCCCGCGGTAGAGGTCTCCCGCAAGCTGCTTGACCCGAAGCGCGACAGAGTGTTCTATGACTCTATCACGGCCCAGACACGCGCCTGGGCCTCAGCTCGAACCGACTTGAAGAAACCTATAAATATGCCGAGGAGCTCTCAAAAAAAAGGAGGAAACCAAAGAACAAAAATCAGGGAAAAACACTTCAACTCTTTGAATTAAGAAACACTTTCTCTTCCCCTTACTTACGCAACTCCCGATTACTTACTTAATCATCGGAGTGCGCGTGCAGGGATAAATCCCTGCCCCCTCTGATTCCTGTTGTTTTCGCAGATTATACGAAGAACACGTGGAACAAATTGCACGGACGTCACATTTTTGTCTTTGGTGCAATCAGACTACGTGGAAGGTAAATTCTTGTTGCTGTTCGTTCGGGCAACATCACTAAGCAAATAACAGTGAATGAAACATGGAATAGGGGAGAACAGAGGAAGAGAACTAATGCTTGAAGAAACATAAGGGCTAAGCAACAACTACATAAAAGAGATGACTATATGAAACTAAGAGAAATTAAGCAGTAAAATAAACAGATTATGGAAAATTAAAATGATCAGAAAATCAAAACCACTCATACTCGAAGAAGCCATAAGCAGTAGAAAACATGCAGGGAAGAATAATAATAATAATAATAATACTAATAATAATAATAATAAAATGAAGCAGAATCAACAGAAGAAAATACTGCAGTAAGAACGTAAGCAAGAAAATGAAAAACTAAGACAGTAAAAAGAAACAATTCGAAAATAGAAAGAAGAACTGAAACTAAAATCCAGAAAACAAAGTTGAAAAAGGATACAAGGACTAAATCGTAGATGCAGTAACCATGAGAAAATGCAATGACCGAATATGCAACATCATTACTATCACCAGCGATGAAAAATAAAAAAGAAAGTACTTGAAATCCGAGTAGTAAATTGACAACTTAGTAAAAATGGGAATCTAACTTATCACTTGCAAAGATTAAATGTGTTGAATTTACATGAAGTAAAACTTGCAATCTTAGAACAATAATGGCTAAACAAAAGAACAATTAACGTGAGAAGCTTGAAAATGAAATTAAAAAAAAAAACATAAAATCTAACAGTAAAGCTTTTAAAATAAAACTTTAAACTATTCTAAAGACTAAAACTACTCCTAAATTACTCTACACTACTCCTAACCTAGGTTACTTACCCTACTCCTACTTTCTACTTCCTACACTACTTCCTACTTGATTTTTCAATTACCATCATATTCTATTTATATACAAACATAGGGGTACAATGGTAATTCTTCCATCCTAGATGAGTTGGCATTGTTTGGCCACTTGTATTCTTTTAATTTGCTGCAGAGTAGATATTTCCACATCATCATTTTTTTGTCCAATTTGCTGTGCGATGTGGCCCGGCATGTGTCTTCCAGGGGGTTGGCACGATGTCATTCAATCTTATCGTTTCGGAGCAAATAAAATACAGACACCTGGCATCACGCATGTCCAGACGACTGATGACTTGGTCTGTAAATTGGAAGTGGTCCAGTCTCCTTTAGCTCATTTTCAGCCCAATTTCGTCTGAAACGACTGAGTTTCATCCGGATTTGATTTATCTGCACATTAAAGAATTTTAATTAAATAAAGGGGATTATTAATAAAATAATATGGGGATTAAATAAATAATTAGGAATTTAAGCACAAATAATTCTAAAAAATAGAATTATCAATGTGACTTGAATTACCGAAACCCATTACAAATTTTTTGCTTTTTACTTTACTTACTTTTCTCTCCTCAACTGTTTGGCTATGATTCGATATTAGTCATCCACTCATATTCAATCACATTACATATAGAATTCAATATTCTTTTCAATAATATAAACAGTTATACATTATTTGTACATATACATCCCGACCGTACAATAGTTTACGTAACTGTGCTTATACATTGTTTAGTACAAAAGGTTCGAGTGTGTATACCTCTCGTAAGATGGATAGGCAACGGATATAATGAATGTTATACCTCAGCCAGACTCACTCTACTATGGATGATCTGTAGAGAGTGTAAAATAAGGGGGTGAGCATACAACGCGCTCAGTAAGGAAATCATGCAAGCAAGTAGACAACCGCACTATCTACTGAAAATAAGGCTTTGCCTTTCCTTCTCTCATCTTAAAGCATGTATTAAAATGATATAATATAGTATAGATTTAATTCCATGTACTTGAAATCATGCTTATTTATCAAATGTAGGCATTCATGCAAAACAGTGCATATTTATAAAATTAGGAATGCCTTTATCTCAATCATGCCATTTACGTTCAAATCAGGTAAATATGGCAGTTCACAACACAACACAAATCGGTTTTCGACCTATCTCTCTCAGGTCTAACTGTGTCATGAAAACAAGTGATATAACATGCGAGGCTCAGTGGCTATATGCAATACTCTCCTAGACTATGGCCATATCCTATAATGTGATATACCAGGCAACACAGATCTAGGTGTGTGGGTATCACTGCTGTAACGGGAGGGGGTCAGTCCATCACAACCACCAGTTATATACTCCTCAACTCCACAACTTCGTATAAAACATGGTACAATGTACTCCATGCCACAGCACGGTACAACATACACCTGTGGACCCTCTCCTCATGGTCGGGATGCCTGCCATAGGTCTTAGTCCTCACACCATGAAAATACATCATAGTCGAGGTGCTCACCATGAGTCTTAGCCCTCACACTATGGAAATAATGCCACGTCTCTAAATCCACACGTGAACATCACAACAATGTGACACTCAGTCTACACAAAGGAAATTGTCATGGTTTTTCACAACATGTCTTATATATCACATAAAACTACAGTGCGCGTCTTGAGTGTGACTCTCAATCAACACTCCGCCTCTTAAACACTATGTATGCATCTCAAAATATCAAACACTAGTGTGAGTAATCTCTAGCACCAGGTCTATGTATAATTCTCTTTTCAAATCAAGTACGAGCTATCGCTCTAGTACGATATCATGTATAAATGATGAAAAGTAGAGTACGAGCAAAGCTCCCAGCACTCTATCATGTATAACTGAGTATGAGCATAGCTCCCAATACTCTATATGCATTAATCACAAACTGAGTACGAGTTAAGCTCCCAGTACTCTAACATGCATAAAATAGTATTAAAATATAGTACTAGTATATCCTCCAGTACTATGTGATGCATATCTCAAAATATAGAGCGAGCATTCTCTAGCACTTATGGTTTTTCACACAAAACCAGATAGATGGCTATTTCAAAACACAACTCTCTCATTCAAATCAAATTGGCACTTAAGTGTACTGTTTTTGTATCTACATGAAAACATTAGTCATTCTATCATGCAACTCATGCATTTTGGGTCACAACATGCTTCTCAGGCTTTTTATCCTATTTTTGGATAAAACTACACTTTATCTCACTTGGCTCTATCACACATTTGGCCTATTCATGGGAATTCATATAGCATATAATATTGAAATGCTATTTTAAAATACGTATAGCCATCTCTAGCTACTTACAAAATTCTCTTACCTCGGATCACGTCAAGTGACCTCACTTCCTCGGTGTAACTCACTTTCGCAGTCCGAGCTGCTTCCTCAATGATTTCCGAAGCTGTTACAATTATTGGCATTAGTATATCACTCTATACTCATTTCATTTACCAAATCCTAATTTAATTCTTAGTATTCCTTACTTTCTCTAAATTATGGTGTAAAACCACATTTTCACATAACTATCTTCATTTCTCCTTATTTCCAATTTATGCATTTCATAAGATTATCTCATAATCTTCCATACACGTATATTTCATCATCAAACCAATGTTAACATCACTTTCTCAGTACTTTCTCACTTTCATGCCAAAACAAGGTCATGCTCATTTTCCATGATCCTCTAATTTCCAACAATTTATATATATATATATATATATATATATATATATTTATTTATCAATCAACTCATCAATAAACCTAGTTTAACATATATCAAAGTAGTGTATTGAATCTTACCTATTTGAACTTTTCTTCCTTTTTCACCAAGATAGAAAAATCCTCCTTACTCTTTCAACTCTTGATTCCAATCCTTTGTTTCCGAGTATGTTGCTCTCCTCTTTGCTAAGAACAACTTTGCTCACTTATACCTGACTCCAAACTGCTCACAAACTGAAGTTTTCTGGTGTTTCTTGGCTAGGTTTCACTTTAGTTTCCAAATGAAATAGTAGTTCTCGGGAAAATAAAGTACAGAAGTCTAGTATTTATAGAATTATCTTTATGAGATCGATCTGCTACCCTGGGAGATTGATCTGCTCTGTATTTTTCCTCTTGAAACCGACCTTCCAGACTTCATGAGATCGATCTGAATCAACTCAGAACCTTAAGGAGATCGATCTGCTCTTGCATGAGATCGATCTTCTCCAAGTCAGTAGCTTAAGGATATCAATCTAGCCCTTCAGAGATCAATTCTTTCAACACAGAATGCTTAGCAGATCGATCTGCTCTTCCATGAGATCGATCTGCTCTTCCATGAGATCGATCTGACCTGTTCTATTGCTCGAATTTGAGCATTTTTGGCTCTTTGAGATCGATCTCTCATCCCATAAGATCGATCTCTCATTCATCTTTCCAGATTTTACTGTAATTTTCTGCAGTAAACACACACCAAACTTAATACATTTTGCTACCATGGTCATTTTCTCATCCATCCACACTTAAGGGTTGAAAATGACATCCTTTCATACCTTAGACACATTTAAACTTCTGTGTATCCTTTGTATAGCCAAAGGCATACAATATATCACCAAATGGAAGTATAAAACTCATTCCATTTTACTTCACCACTCAAAACTCAATATTATCACATTCCACTCATGAAAATATCCCTCTTACACTTGTTCTATACTTTAAAATTTGTATGTATTCATTCCATACACATTTACAACTTCAAATATACATTCCTCATTATTTTCATTATTTTTGACTTATATACACATCATAAGGTCATAAGGTTACATTACAAAATTATGGATTTTACAATCCTCCCCTCCTTAAAGAATTTGGTCCTCCAAATTAGAACCAAGTTAATCTCTAAACAATTGGGGATATCTCTCTCTCATTAGACTCTTTAGCTCCCAAGTAGCTTCCTCCGAAGTGTGGTGTTGCCAGAGAATCTTTACTAATCCAATAGTCTTTATTTCTCAAGACTTTCTCCTTTCTATCCAAGATCCAGATCGATTTCTCTACATAAGTTAGATCAACTTTGAGCTCCAATGGCTCATACCGAATCACATGATTTGGCTCTGGATGATACTTCCTTAACATCAAAATGTGGAAAACATTGTGCACTCCTGATAAATCTGGTGGCAATGCCAATCTATATACCTTATCTCCCACTCTGTCCAGTATCTCAAAGGGTCCAATGTAGTGAGGACTCAATTTACCTCTCTTCCCAAATCTCGCTATACCCTTCGAAGGAGAAACCTTCAGAAATACTCACTCACCAACTGTGAATTCAAGTAGTCTCTGTCTTTTGTCAGCATAACTTTTCTCTCTACTCTGAGCTGTCCTTAATCTCTAAACAATCAACTGGACATCCTCAGAGGACCGTGTAACCAAATCAAGAGCAAAAATCTTATGGTCACCTACTTCTTCCCAACCAATAGGGGAACGACATCTACGGCCAAACAAAGCCTCATACAGTGCCATCCCGATACTCGCATGATAACTGTTATTGTAGGTAAACTCGACTAGTGGCAAATGATCATCCTAGGAGCCTCTAAAATCCAGCACACATGCTCTCAACATATCCTCCAAAGTCTGTATGGTCCTCTATGACAGACCATTGGTCTGAGGATGATAAGCGGTGCTCAAACTCAACTGGGTTCCCATGGCTTCCTGAAAATGTTCCCAAAAGTAAAAAGTGAAGCGGGAATCCCTATCTGAAGCAATGCTCACTGGAACACCAGGTAACCTCACTACCTCGCATACATACTGTGAGACCCCGTACATGTATATTTGTAACTTGTGTAATCGGATCAATTAATGTGAATGGACTCGTAATGTAAACCACAAGTGCTGTAAGTCCATGGATTCAATGTACATATGTGTAATATGATTTGTAATGTACACACGAGTTCCATTTTATATGAATATGAAGAAATGAGTTCTTACAAGTGACAAATGTGATTAGAACTCAAAATGAATAGCGTGGTAAATGGAAGAAAGTTGTATGAATATAAATGCTTCCATTTGGTTTTATATAGTATACCTTGGAATATACAATGAATGCACATAAGTTTCAATGTGCATAAGGTATGAATGGATGCCATTTTCAAGTTATAAAGGAGGATGGATGAGAAAATGGTTATGGTAGCAAATTAAGGGTGTTTTGGTGTGAGTTGCAGCAGGAGAACTCCAAAAAATCTGGAAAATATGAAAGCCAGATCGATCTCATAGGATGAGAGATCGATCTGAAAGAGCCAGAATGCTCTTATTTAGGCAATGGAATAGAGCAGATCGATCTCCAATGGGGCCAGATCGATCTCCTAAGCATTCTGTAATGAAAAGATCGATCCTCAAGCATACAGATCGAGCTCCTTAGCTCTCTGTTTGGGAGCAGATCGATCTCCTACTTCGACAGATCAATCTCATGCTTAAAATGTCATGAAAAAGAGGGATTTAAGGGGACCATATCGATCTCCTCTTGGTGCAAATCGATCTCCTCAAGCTATTTCTATTAAAGGAGTGCTGAAAATCTGAAAATTTTAGAAAAAAATATCAACCCACCATTTTCAACCCAAAAACCTAACTTTCTCTCTCTAAAATCAGTCATTTCCAGTAAGAATTAAGGGGAGGCCATTAGACACTAAGTTGTTCATCTTGAGGAAGAGAACAACATAGTTGGAACCCAAAATCCCATTGTTGGTATTGAAGGAGCTAAGGGCATTGACATTTGAAGCAAGAAGAGAAATCAGATTTGGTAAGATTCTAACACTCCAACTTTGGTACATTGTCTATTTAATTGATTTTGGAGTTGGGTTGGATGTGTATTGATGGATAAATTATCTAGGGATGTGGTGGATTTGGTGTGACCTAGAAAGCCTAGAATGGGTATAATGTGAGAAGATATGGGTTAAATGAGTTCATGACTTATGGGCATGCTAAAGTGTTATTGAGGTAATGTGTATGATTTTAGATGGTTAAATGGAATTGCATTGTGGGTTTAAGTGAAATTATGAAAATGAGTATGCAAATGCTTGATAAATGCCATAGTGAAGAAGTCAATGAAATATGAACACTATGGACCTAGTATCGATTTAATATCGATTCAGAATATGTTAATAGGGCTAAGAAGATCCATAGACTCGAGTTATGGGTAAAGTAATGAAACGAGGCCTCATAAACGTTAATAGAGGCTATAGATTGAATTGACTATAGCAAGCACAATGGTTGCGTTATATGGATCGATTATAATGTGAAATATGATTGTGTGCAGTCCGGAAGAGTCCATTGGAAACAAATCGAGTTGTACGAGTAAGCAGCTTTAAGGAAACGGAATCACGCGTCACGATTCCAGGTAAGGGAATTTTATGAGTATATAGAGGTAGCTGCTCGTACTTTGAACTTGTGGGTGAATATTAGGTGTTTTATGAAATGCATGGTTGCTCAAGTAAATGATTGATTGTATTCATGAATGATGATAAGTATATGCGTGATTTTGGTTTTAAAGTCGATTCTATGAAATGGGATAGTAAGGCTAATAATTGTATAAATCTAACATTTTGATGTTTTACAAAACGTAATTGCCTTGCTTTAAGCAAGCTTGTAGATGGGTCACCTAGTGTTTATTAATGTTGTGCAAAAAGCATTTTTGAAGTGCTAAACCCGGTTGCTGAGATTGTTTGATTATGTATGAGCCGCCTATCGTATTTGTATGACATAAATCGCCCTAGAGCCTCGCTCGCGCTGGATTTTGATATTTTCATTTGTGTGAAACGTGCTAGAGCTTAGCTCGCACTTTGTTTTGGAACTATGATGATGTTTTATAAACCGTATTGGAGCTTTTGCTCATACGTAGATTTTGAGTGGTTTTCTTATGCATATAACCGTACTGGAGCGATGCTCATATGTGGTTTCTTCATAGTTTTATAAATAAATGCCGTACTAGAGCGTTGCTCGTACTAAGTGATTTATTATGATGCACGAATTCGCGCTAGAGCATAGCTCGCGCTGGTTTTCACACTGTAGTATGTATGAGGCCGTGGTGAGATATACGGATTGGTGTTCAAGGAACCCAACAGGCCTAACAAACCTCTTGAGTAGGGTGAAGGTGAGGGGCTAGGACCTGACATAATCCATTTAGGGAACCAACAGGCCTAACAGACCTCTTGAGTGGGGTGAGGGTGAGGGGCTAGGACCTGAATCAGGGAACCCAACAGGGGCGAGCAAGGCCATGAGGGGCTAGGACCTGGTATTGAGGTTACTCCCACATGCACTTGAGACTATAGAGGTTACACTTGGTATAGGGTAGATAAGACCTACGATAGGCACCCCCAACCTTGTTATAGGTCCGCGGAGTACGATGTACCATGTATATTACATGGAGTACGATGTACTGCATAGTGGTTACTTGATATGAGAAAGTCTGGCAGAGAACTAACCCACCTTCATACCAGCATGATACCCCACACACCAGGATCCGTGTGGTCTGGGATGATATGTGACACAGTTGGCCAACATAGTCAGATGAGTTATAGTAACCTGTCTCCTTGCTTGATTTACTTACTACCACATGATTTTAATCTCTAAGTGTGATTGTGATTGTTCAAGGTAGACCCGAAGGAGGGGTCGAGCCTTGTGGAATTGATTTATGAAATGAAAATGGGGTTGTGATTGTGAATTGATGCGATGGGATTGTATGTGTTTGAGAAAGAGTTTTATGACGTGGGTTTAAAAAGGAGGTTTCTTAATGAATTGCCCTTTTTATGAATTTAGATGAGATTGAGCATGAGATGATTTATACATGATGTTTTTACCATGTTTTATATGCCAATATACATGATTTTGATACATGATATATATGTATACTCATATGGCATAGTTTTACTTCCTCATGCTCCTACCATAAACGATTTATGCATAACATTATCAGCATGTAGATAGAGTAGTTATCTACCATGCTTGCATTATTGCCTTACTGAGCGTGTGGTTGCTCATCCCTCTCTATTTTCCCCCTCTTACAGAGCGTGCATAGTAGCCCAGTGAGGACTGAGGCATGATAATTTGGACATCCGCTGCATCCCCATAACACAGAGGTATATACACAATGATTCTTTTTGTATTTAAACAATGTAAAAGCACAGTATTCTTTTGAGTTGTAGTTATGGGGGATGTAGATGTCAGTAAAACATGTTTTTGTATAAGTACACGATTAAATGTGAATGTATGACATTGTTTTATTTAACTGAGAATGAATGAGATGTGATGTTTATTATTGACTCACAGCCCAATAGTGTGGTAGTAAGTTTGTTCATGATCGGGTAAGGTAACGGTAAAACGTTAAAAACATTTATAGTGATTTTTGGTTAAAAGGAATGAAAATGGGTCGTGACAGAGATTGGTATCAGAGCTGTGTTGGCCTGATGTGAGTCAGTAATAAAACGTAGGAAAGTATATCCCCATATTATTGTGCTTTTGTTTAGATATAACTGTGTATATCGTGATGGATTGAGCTTAATAAATTATTATAATACAGGAAGTTAGGCACTATGCCAGTTACACACAAAGGTAGAGGGGCAAGGGCACGTGCTAGAGGTCGTAGAGGTAGGCTTGAGAGCCGTGCGGAGCCACAGACTGAGCAGGCTCCACAAAACCCTACTGAGAGAGCAGAAGATACAGAGGCACGCTTCGCTAGGATAGAGCGGAGTATTGAGAATCTGGTGGAGATAGTCACGCAGGTATTGGGTAACGGTGATAGACAAGGTCTCACAACATAGCCTACTACTGAACAGGCAGCTGCAGAGGCGGAGAGACCTCAGACTGCTGAGACAGCTACAGTTACACCACCTCCAGCCTAGGATATTGCTTCTCCTATCGCTCCACAGCAGAGCAGTAGTGATTTGGGTTATGACTGCGATTTGAGCAGGTTGAGAGAGTTCCAAGCATTGAAACCCCCAGTGTTCAGAGGGGTGAAGGACCCAGTGGTCATGGAGGACTGGGTGTATGAGATGGAGAAACTATATAGGTTTTCTCCGATGCACTTCAGCTGAGAAGGTAGCATTTATCGTGTTTATGTTGAAAGGCGAGGCTCAGCATTGGTAGAGGTTCACCGAGGTTATTTTGAGGGCCAGACACTCTGAGATCACATGGGAGATATTTTTAGAGGCCTTCAGGAGACAGTATATCCCAGCCACCACACAGAGGAAATTACGGATGGAATTCATGAATCTGGTTCAAGGGAACCGAACTGTAGACGAGTATGAGTCAAAGTTTATGTCTTTGGGAAGATATGACCCGGGCACGATGGGTAGTGAGACCCGAAAGATTTAGAAGTTCATGGATGGATTGAGATTGGCCATCCGAACTAAGCTAGCTCCCTTCGACATCTTGACCTATGAGGAGGCTGTACATAAGGCTCAGTTATGTGAGCAAGATTTTGAGTGGAATGCCTCAGAGCTTGGGAGAATCAGTGTTAGAAAGGATAGAGACCGGAAGAGAACTGGGATGGATAGAGGGCCCAGTAGAGAAGGCTAAAGATATTTTGATAAGAGGCCCAAGATTGAGGAGGTGCAAGAGAGAGCTGCTAGACCTCCCATGTACCCAGCTTTGACTGCGCCGAGGGGTATGACTATTGGAGAACCACGACCTACCACTGATCAGTGTAGGAGATGTAGCAGATATCATGGGACTTGGCCATGTCAGATACCCCCTATTTCGTGTTATAGATGTGGGAGGCCAGGACACATATCGAGGTTCTACAATGAGATGATTGAGACTGCCCCACAGAAGGGCAAGGAGCCTGAGGGAGCTCCAGTTGAGACAACAACCCCGAGGAGGAGGGTTACAACTAAGGAAAAAAGGAAATAGGCTACGGGTGTGAGCAGAGGAAGAGTGCATGCACTGGACCAGGACACTGCAGACACATCGACGGATGTGATTAAAGGTACCATCCGAATCTTTGATTTAGAAGCATTGGTATTATTTGATCCTAGTGCCACGCATTCTTTCATATCACCTTCCTTTGCACATAAATTATTGAAGCATGTGAAACCAACATTGTTGGATAAAATGTTGACGATTTCCACACCTATGAATGATAGTCAATTGACTGAGCATATATGTAGAGATTGTAAGTTAAAGATAGAGAGGAAGGAAATGATAGCCAATTTGATTTTATTAAATATGAATGATTTTGATGTAATTTTGGGAATGGATTGGTTGGCTACCAATCATGTTGTGATGGATTGTCATGCCAAAATATTGATGTTTTCAGGATTAGACAATCTTATTGTAAACTTTGATGAAAAGAAATGATATGAAAATTATATGTGTGTTGCAAATAAAGGAGAATGATTTTAAATGCATAATGTTTGAGAGATAAATTTATTGTTTATGATAAATGTTGAATGTGGAGTGATGGTTTATGTTACTAACAATGGAGAGGATAATGTGAAGGGTTCATTGCCTACGTGGTCAATATAGATGAGGCATGCCCGAAATTAAGAGACATCCCCATGATTATGGATTATTCTGATGTCTTTTCGAATGAATTACCAAGACTACCACCCGAAAGGGAAATGGAATTTTGTATAGAGTTAGTGCCTAGTACAGAGCCGATATCGAAACCACCATATAGAATGGCACCGATTGAGTTAGAAGAGCTGAAGAAACAGCTGCAAGAGTTGCTCGAGAAGGGGTTTATAAGACCGAGTGTCTCACCTTGGGGAGCTCCAGTTCTATTTGTAAGGAAGAAGGATGGAAGCCTTCGACTGTGTATAGATTACCGGTTGTTGAATAAGGCCACCATTAAGAACAAGTACCCCCTTCCAAGGATCGACGATTTGTTGGATCAGCTCCAGGGAGCTGAAGTGTTTTCTAAGATAAACCTGCGGTCAGGGTACCATCATTTGAGGATCAGGAGTGGAGATGTACCCAAGATAGCATTTCGTACCTGTTATGACCACTACGAGTTTTTGGTGATGCCATTCGGATTGACGAATGCTCCTGCAGCATTTATGGCACTGATGAATGATATATTCAAGCCATACCTGGACAAGTTTGTAATTGTGTTCATTTATGACATATTGGTTTATTCCAAGCCCAAAGAGGATTATGAGGAGCACTTAAGGATAGTTCTACAGAACCTTCGAGAGAAAGAGTTGTATGCCAAACTCAGCAAGTGTAACTTTTAGTTAGAGTAGATCTCATTTCTGGGTCATATTGTGTCAAAGGATGGGGTATCGGTGGATCCATCCAAGATAGAGGCAATTGTACAGTGGGAACAGCCTAAGACAGTTATTGAGATCAAAAGTTTTCTGGGATTGGTAAGATATTATCGAAGATTTGTAAAGGGTTTCTCCAGACAACTACTCCATTGACACGCCTCACGCGTAAGGATGTTAAGTTTATGTGGGATGAGGCATATGAGAAGAGTTTTAAGGAGCTTAAGCGTCGATTGACCACTGCTCCAGTTCTCACCATTCCTACCAGCTCTGGAGGATTCTCGGTGTATACGGATGCATCACACTAGGGATTGGGCTGTGTACTTATGCAGGATGGGAAGGTAGTTGCCTATGGATCTAGACAGTTGAAAGATCATGAAAGGAACTACCCGACACATGATTTGGAGTTGGCGACCGTGGTATTTGCTTTGAAAATATGGCACCACTATCTCTATGGTGAGAAATTTCAGGTGTTCACAGATCATAAGAGCCTTAAGTACCTGTTCTCACAGAAAAAGCTGAATATGAGACAGAGGAGATGGCTCAAACTTTTAAAAGACTATGATTGTGAAATCATGTACCACCCAGGTAAGGCAAATGTAGTTACCGATGCTTTGAGTAGGAAGAACCTTGGGTTGGTGTCTTATATGATGGTACGGGAACATGAATTATTGAAACACTTTGCGAACCTCAATTTGGATGTAACCCCACCTAGATCTGAGAGACTTGAGATCATGGCTAGTTTGAGATTGGAGCCAGAATTGATTGGTCGTATTTGGCAAGCCCATCAAAGTAATCGACGGTGCATCGATTGGCTGAGGTAGATACAGACAGGTGTGGGTAGTGATTTTGAGCTGAGTACAGATGGCTTATTGAGGTTCAGAGGCAGAGTATGCGTTCCCAAGGATCCTGAGCTCAGGAGAATGATTTTATCAGAGGCTCACTCATCGAAGTATACCATACATCCGGGAAGTACCAAGATGTATCAAAACCTTTGAAAAGTTTATTGGTGGTCTGGAATGAAAAGAGACATTGCTGAATATGTTGCTAAGTGTCTCGTTTATCAGCAAGTGAAGGCAGAGCATCAGAAGCCTGCAGGATTATTATAGTCTCTACTGATACCGACATGGAAGTGGGAGCACGTCACCATGGATTTTATGATGGGGTTATCGAGGACCCGTAAAGGTCATGATGCCATATGGGTTATTGTAGACCGATTGACTAAGTCCGCCCATTTCTTGGCTATGAGAGCTACCAATACACTGAGTTAGTTGGCGAACCTGTATATTCGAGAGATAGTACGGCTACATGGTGTACCAGTGAGTGTTGTTTTTGAAAAGGATGCTCGCTTCACTTCCCATTTCTGAGAACATTTTCAGGAAACGCAGAGGACCCGACTAAGTTTTAGCACCGCTTTTCATCCTCAGACAGATGGGCAGTTAGAGAGGACTATACAGACCCTCGAGGATATGTTGAGAGCGTGTGTGCTAGATTTTAGAGGCTCCTGGGATGACCACCTGCAGTTAGCTGAGTTCGCCTATAATAATAGCTATCATGCGAGTATCGGGATGGCACCCTATGAGGCATTGTACGGGCGTAGATGTCGTTCCCCTATTGGATGGGAAGAGGTTAGTGACAGACAGATTTTTGCTCTGGACTTAGTGCAGCAGACATCTGAGGACGTCCAATTGATATGTGAGAGATTACGGATAGCTTAGAGCCGACAAAAGAGTTATGCTGATAAGAGGCGGAGACCACTAGAGTTTGATGAGGGTGAGTCGGTATTTTTGAGAGTTTCACCATTGAAGGGTATTATGAGATTCGGTAAGAAGGGCAAGCTAAGCCCTAGATATATCGGACCCTTCGAGATTTTAGAGAGAGTGGGTGATAAGGTGTATAGGTTGGCATTGCCACCGGACTTGGCAAATGTCCACAACGTCTTTCACATCTCGATGCTTCGGAAGTATCACCTGGACCAGGCACACGTGATAAGATATGAGCCGTTAGAGCTCAATGAGAGTATGACATATGTAGAGAAGCCGATTCGGATATTAGACAGAAAGAAGAAAGTGTTGAGGAATAAGATAATTCCTTTGGTGAAAGTTCTTTGGCAACATCACACGGTGGAAGAGGCCACATGGGAATTGGAGAACTTGATACGGGAGAAGTACCCCCAACTTTTTCAAGAGTAACTTGGTTCTAATTTAGAGGACCAAATTCCTTGAAGGAGGGGAGAATGTGAGACCCTGTACATGTATATTTGTAACGTGTGTAATCAGATCAATTAATGTGAATGGACTCGTAATGTAAAGCATAAGTGGTGTAAGTCCACGGATTCAATGTACATATGTGTAATATGATTTGTAATGTACACACGAGTTCCATTTTATATGAATATGAAGAAATGAGTTCTTGCAAGTGATAAATGTGATTAGAACTCAAAATGAATAGCGTGGTAAATGGAAGAAAGTTGTATGAATATAAATGCTTCCATTTGGTTTTATATAGTACACCTTGGGATATACAATGAATGCACATAAGTTTCAATGTGCATAAGGTATGAATGGATGCCATTTTCAAGTTATAAAGGAGGATGGATGAGAAAATGGCTATGGTAGCAAATTAAGGGTGTTTTGGTGTGAGTTGCAGCAGGAGAACTGCAGAAAATCTAGAAAATATGAAGGCCAGATCGATCTCATAGGATGAGAGATCGATCTGGAAGAGCCAGAATGCTCTTATTTGGGCAATGGAATAGAGCAGATCGATCTCCAATGGGGCCAGATCGATCTCCTAAGCATTCTGTAATGAAAAGATTGATCCTCAAGCATACAGATCGATCTCCTTAGCTCTCTGTTTGGGAGCAGATCGATCTCCTACTTCGATAGATCGATCTCATGCTTAAAATGTCATGAAAAAGAGGGATTTAAGGGGACCAGATCGATCTCCTCTTGGTGCAGATCGATCTCTTCAAGCTATTTCTATAAAAGGAGTGCTGAAAATCTGAAAATTTTAGAAAAAAAAATCAACCCACCATTTTCAACCCAAAAACCTAACTTTCTCTCTTTAAAATCAGTTATTTTCAGTAAGAATTGAGAGGAGGCCATTAGACAGTAAGTTGTTCATCTTGAGGAAGAGAACAACATAGTTGGAACCCCAAATCCCATTGTTGGTATTGATGGAGCTAAGGGCATTGACATTTGGAGCAATAAGAGAAATCAGATTTGGTAAGATTCTAACACTCCAACTTTAGTACATTGTCTATTTAATTGATTTTGGAGTTGGGTTGGATGTGTATTGATGGATAAATTATCTAGGGATGTGGTGGATTTGGTGTGACCTAGAAAGCCTAGAATGGGTATAATGTGAGAAGATATGGGTTGAATGAGTTTATGACTTATGGGCATGCTAAAGTGTTATTGAGGTAATGTGTATGATTTTAGATGGTTAAATGGAATTACATTGTGGGTTTAAGTGAAATTATGAAAATGAGTATGTAAATGCTTGATAAATGCCATAGTGAAGAAGTCAATGAAATATGAACACTATGGACTTAATATCGATTCAATATCGATTTGGAATAAGTTAATAGGCCTAAGAAGATGTCAGACCTAGATTTTTATGTAGCTTATTCCTTATGATTCCTATGTGTATGAACACTCCGTTATTATAGTTGAATCATAAGAAGAGTATTTACTAGATTTAAAGTGTTAGTGAAATGATTTAACACGCAAAAGCTACATAAAAAAGCCTAATGTGAGCCATAAGTGTCACAGGCTAAACCGAGTGAATCTAAATCATTCTGACTGAAAATAAGAACTTAAAATGAGAGAGCATAGAGAGCACATGAAGGAAAGTCAGCTTGGTTTAGTCCCGAACATAGAAAACGAGAGTAAAAGCTAAAAAGGGTAAAATGGACCTTTTGGCGAGACAAGGTGTTTCGGGTGAAATTATCCACCAGGAACGGTTGAAACATAAAGACGAGAGTGTAAGATATAAGATATGACACATTTGGAATTTTGAGAAAAAGTCAACTATAGTTAAGAAAGTGGACTTTTACCATAGTTGACTAATCATGGTTAAAAAAATTAACCTAAGTGTGGAGAAAAATTTGGGGAAAAATATTTTTAGCTAGAATACAAGATAATCATCCCCAAAAGTAAGGAAAATTTATTCGAAAGGATTCCGGATTAAATTTAATGGTTAAAAACGTAATGGGCCTAAGGTGAAAATTTTAAAGCCCATTAAGGTATACTAAACGTATATCGAAATTCTTAGGTCCTTTAGACTGAATTGTTGGACCAATTGATTGGCCAAATATTTAGACAATTAAAGGCCCGAGACATAGTAAAAATTTCAGCCCAAAAGCCCATTTAGAAAGCCCAAACCGAGAAGCCCAAATGGAAAGCCCATGAGATAAATATCTTACCATAGTTAAAGCTAACCATGACTCATAAGGTGACTCATTAGGTGACTCATGGCTAAGGCTTGGAAAGTCAAGCTTAATGGCTGAAAAGTAAAGCTTAATGGCTAAGTAAGTGTCTTATAAAATCAGCCACACCATTGTCATCTTCATCACACCAAATTCGGCTAGAAGAAGAAACCATTAAAACATATTATCCAAGCTTTCTCTCACTAGAAATCACTAGGAATTAGGCATATTTGGAACTTGCATCCTTCATGGAAGTTGTTCCAAATTGAAAGGAGAGTGACATATGTTGGAATTGGCTATCAAGGAGCCATAGAGTTCAAACCGAGAGCCTTCAAAGATTCGGCCAAAGGGTGAACACAACAATTGGTATATTTTCTAATTTTCAATTTCATATATGTTAATGTATGAATGATTTTAAGTATATTGATATATGTTTTAAGCATTGAAACATATTAAATCACGATGATGTTGGTTAGGCCGAGAGTTAGTAGTGAAATGTTGAATTATGTCCATATGATTTTAAGGCATAAATGGATTAATGTACATGTGTTAATGATTATGGTGTAATTAGAATTAATCAATTTGATTGATTAATACATGTAATTAGTTGGCAATTAAGGTGTTTGATAAAATGCTTAAATGAACTATATGATGTTTAGGAATGTTGCCAACCAAGTGCTTGTGAAAATGCCTAAGTGAAATGGCTAGACAAATAGGCATGGATGGCATGCCATGGTGTAACCGATGGGATGGATAGCTCTCAGCCATGGCATGTGGCCGAGAGGCCCAATGGGCCAAGCCTAAATATTTTAGGCCTAATAAGATGTAATGGGTCTAGGACAAGCCCAATAAGAGTTGGCTGACCCCACAAGCCCAATAGGCCCAACGAAAATGAATAGAAAAATGAAAATGGGCTTAAGGCATAGTTAGGCCCATTAAGGATTATTAAAGCCCATTAAGGGAAATAGACTGTATTTAATGTGAAATACAGTAGAAAAAGTGTAATTAACATGATAAATGGTTATATGCAGCTTCAGAGAGTATTGGAGAAGCAAATCGGACTGCTGAAACGAGCAGCGTAGAGAAACTAAAATTTCTCAAGTGATTGTAGGTAAGGGACTTTTGTGAGTAGTTAGAGATACCTGCACGTATTTTCTTCTGCTTTTACATTCACTTAAAAACTTTGAGGGTCAGCTAAAGTGAATAATAATTATTGCGACCCGATAGTGGTAAATTACAATTTTACCCCTAGTTAGTCAAAAAGTCAACTTTTGTAAGAAGTTGTAAAAAGCATGGAAGCCACTATTTTGAGTGTTTAACTACTGTTTAGCAGGAGAATAAATAGATGGGCTAATGATTTTAAGGTTGATGTGAATTAAGCACACTTTATAGTGCTGATTTTGATGTTTTGTAAATCATCCCTTTTTAAAGAGCCATCTATCATATTTTGTGAGAATGAATCATGTTGGAGCACAACTCGCACTGGATTTCATATATTTTCCACATACATTAGTGCTGGATTTTGATTCGCACTAGATTTCCATGACATGCATGATAGAGTATTGGAGTTATTACTCGTACTCAGTTTTATATGATATATGCATGACAGAGTGCTGGAGTGATTAGCTCGTACTCGAGTTTTACATGAGATACATGACAGAGTGTTGGAGCGTTGCTCGTACTAGATTCTTCATGAATTATACATGACATAGTACTAGAGCTATTGCTCGTACTTGATTTGATGATCTTGTGCATAGCATGGTACTGAAGCTATTGCTCGTACCTGATTTAATACATGAACTATGCATTCACCTAGTTGCTAGAGGTTTACTCGCACTAGAGTTGAGTTTGTGATGTGAAACAGTGTTTGAGCGGAGTGTCGACTGTGAGTCGCACTCAAAGGCGTGCACTGTATGTGATATATAATACATGTTAAAACCCATGCCCGAGTCCTTGTGTGACTGAGTGTCACATCTTGTGAGAGGATATCCACATGAGAGCAATAAAGACGTGGTATGATATTCCATGGTTTGAGGGCTAAGACCTATGGCAGGCACCCCGACTGTGATGTAAGGTCCACGGAGTACGTTGTACCATGCATGTGGCATGGGAGTACACTGTACCGTGTGGTGTTGTGGAGTTGAGGAGGATATAGCTGGCGGTTGTGATGGACTGACCCCCCTCCCGTTACAGCAGTGATGCCTCGCACACCGAGTACTGTGTTGCTTGGGATCACATGTCGGATATGATCATATTCCAAGATACTATTTACATTTCACCACTGAGTCTCACATGATATATCACATTAATTGACTGATTTAAATTGCGGATAGACCTAAGGGATGGGTCAAACTCCGATTTTGTGATGTGAATTATTTAATGCCATATTTATTTTGATTTAAGTATATATGGCATGATTTACATAAATGCATGATTTATATAAAGATGCATTGTTTTGCACTACATGCCTACATTTGAGAAAGAAAGCAAGATTTCTGTACATGGGATTTAATCTGTACAAGTATACATATATATATTTAAAGACATGCTTTTAAAGTGAGTTAAGGAAATAATGTTTTCAAGGCATAGCATTATTTTGAGTAGAAAGTGTAGATATCTACTTGCTTGCCTGATTTCCTTACTGAGCGCGTTGTATGCTCACCCCCTTTCTTTACATCTCTCTACAGAGCATCAGCAGTAGAGTGAGAGTTATTGAGGGATAGTATTCCTGAGTCCACTGCTAGTTCCTATCGACCGCCAGGTATACAGATCTTGTACGGTTATATATCTAAACATAGAAACAGCACAATGATGTATACGATATATATTATGGGAAATATATTTGTGTTAGATTTTATATAATCTCACATGCATTATAAAAGCAGTTACAGTCAGTAACAGTATATTGACATGTATGTATGATAATGGATAATGTGGTAAGCGAGGATTCTAACATCGAATCACAGCCCAACCATTGAAGAGAGGAAAGGTAAGTTAAAAATGCGAAAAATTTGTAGTGATTTTAGTTAAAGTCATAGATTGAGAATGGGTCCTGACAGAATGGTATCAGAGCAGAGGTTGGTCTGATATGAGTCAGTGTTAGAAAATAGGTAAATGTACATCCCCATAGTACTGTGCTGTGTTTAGATATAACTGTGTATACATGATAGGAGGCGGACTAATTTATTATTATGAATGCAGGAACTTTACCTATATGGCAAATACACGTAGTGGTAGAGTTACGAGAGGTAGGGCTCGAGGCCAGGGAGATAGACCCGAGGGACGAGCTGCTGTCGAACCATTACCTATGCATGAGACTCCAGGTGCTACTGAGGCACCCGAGTGTGCTGAGACGCGTTTTAGGAAATTAGAGCGTAGTCTTGAGACGATTGCCGAGATATTGGCACAGACGATGCTAGGTAGGCAAGGACAAGGGGCAAGAGCTGCGACAGGAGAGGTAGTTACCCCTGATACACCTATACAGATGACTCATGCACCGAGGACTGTAGATACTCCTACACCCCCACCAATTTCGGGTGGTAGTGGATTAGGGTACGAATGTGATTTGCATCGGTTGCGTGAATTCCAAAAATTTAGACCTCCATCTTTTAGTGGGGTCAAGGACCCTGTAGCTGCTGAGGAGTGGGTGGCGAAGATGGAGAAGCTTTATGGATTCTTCGAGTGTACGACCTCGGAGATGGTCACATTTTTTGCGTTCCTACTGAAGGGAGCTGCAGAGCATTGGTGGAAGTCCACCTGACCTATATTGAGAGCATGACACACAGACATTAGTTGAGAGATATTTCAGGAAGCCTTTAGGAGGCAATTTGTTCCCGATACCGTATAGTAGAAACTACTGGCAGAGTTTTTGGGACTAAACCAGGGGAGTTTATCTGTGGAAGAGTATGAGACTCGATTCCTATCCCTAGGGAGATATGATCCAGATACCATGTATAGTGAGACCAGGAAGGTCCACAGGTTTATCGACGGGTTGAGACCAGTTCTGCGGTCCAAGTTGGTTCCCTTAGACATAGTAACATATGAGGAACCAGTGCGCAGGGCACAACTGTGTGAACAGGATTACGAGAGGAATGCTTTCGAGTTTGGGAAGTTTAACCGTAGCCGAGATATACAAAAAAAGAGGTCGACTAGAGATTTCGATTATCAAGGAAGGAAGAAACTCTTCGGTAAGAGATCACGGGTGGAGGAGGCACGAGAGAGATATGCTAGACCTCCTGCTTATCCAATTGTAGCCCCAGTAAAGGGCATTGTCATAGGAGGACAAAGACCTGCTGTTGATCAATGCAGAAGATGCGGTAAACAACATGAAAGTAGACCGTGTCCGTTGACTCCTATTGTGTGTTTTCGATGTGGGAAACAGGGGCACATTGCTAGAGAGTACCCAAAGACATTTGTGACTGCCCCACAAAAGGGCAGGGAGCCTGATAGAACTCCAGCTGGTACGTCTGCTCAGAGAGGTAGAGCGACGGCAGAGGAGAAAGGGAAACAGGTGATGGGTCGAGGGCGAGTGCATGCTTTGGACCAGGGTACAGCTGATGCTTCATCGGATGTGATACGAGGTAACATCCTGATTTATGATATTGAAGCATATGTTTTAATTAATCCTGGTGCCACGCATTCTTTTGTATCGCCTTCATTTGCATGTAAATTAGCAAGACATGTAGAGCGTACACCATTATGTATGATGATGTTGATTAGTACGCCTATGAATAGTAGTCAAGTTGTAGAATATGTATTTAATGACTGTAAGTTGAGAGTAGGGGATAAGGAGATGACAGCCAATCTGATATTACTAAGTATGAGTGACTTTGATATAATATTAGGAATGGATTGGCTATCTGCAAACCATGCTGTTTTAGATTGTTATGCTAAGACAGTTATGTTTCCTAACCCTACTAGATATGTTGTAAAGTTTAATAAGAATAAATGAAAGGAGTAGTTATGATTATTACATGATTACTGATTTAGAAAACCTTCAACATATCAAGGTTTCATTGCGTACATGGTAGATATGGATAAGGCACATCCAGAGTTGTCAGATATTACTGTGGTCAGTGAATACCCAGATGTTTTTTCAGATGAATTACTAGGGTTACCACCAGACAGAGAGATGGAGTTCTTTATAGATTTGGTGCCTGGTACAGAGCCTATTTCGAGACCACCATATCGCATGGCCTTGGTTGAGCTAAAGGAGCTCAAGAGATAGTTACAGGAGCTGTTGGATAGGGGTTTTGTTCGACCAAGTGTTTCACCTTGGGGAGTACCGGTTTTGTTTGTAAGGAAGAAAGATGGGAGCCTTCGATTGTGTATAGATTACCGATTGTTGAATAAGGCCACCATCAAGAATAGATACCCCCTTCCATGCATTGACGACTTGTTAGATCAGCTTCAAGGAGCACAGGTCTTTTCCAAGATTGACCTGAGGTCTAGGTATCATCAGCTGAAAGTTCAGAGTGGAGATGTACCCAAGACACCATTTCATACCCGTTATGGCCATTATGAGTTCTTGGTCATGCCATTCGGATTGACGAATGCTCCAACTGCTTTCATGGCTTTTATGAACGATGTGTTCAAGCCATATTTGGACCAATTTGTTATCGTCTTTACCGATGACATATTGGTGTATTTGAGATCCAAAGAGGACCATGAGGAGCACCTCAGGATCGTGTTGCAGACTCTACGAGAGCAGGAGTTGTATGCTAAGCTCAGTAAGTGTGACTTTTGGTTATCACAGATCTCATTTTTGGGACATGTTATATCGAGAAATGGTATATCAGTTGATCCATCTAAGATAGAGGCTGTAGTTCAGTGGGAACAGCCAAGGACAGTCACCGAGATCAAGAGTTTTCTGGGTTTAGTTGGATACTATCAGAGATTCGTTGAGGGATTTTCAAAGTTGGCTGCTTCGTTGACACGTCTTACTCGAAAGAGTGTACCGTTCGTATGGAACGAGGATTGTGAGAAGAGTTTTGAGGAGTTGAAGCGTCGATTGACCACCACTCCAATTCTCACTATCCCTACCAGCTCAGGAGGATTTACAATGTATACCGATGCTTTGCATCAGGGACTGGGCTGTGTATTGATGCAGGATGGGAAGGTAGTTGCTTATGGATCCAGACAGCTGAAGGATCATGAGAAGAACTATCCGACCCATGATTTGGAGTTAGCAGCAGCTGTGTTTGCATTGAAGGTATGGCACCACTACTTGTATGGCGAAAAGTTCCAAATATTTACCGACCATAAGAGCCTCAAGTATTTGTTCTCACAGAAAGAGCTAAAGATGAGACAGAGAAGATGGCTAGAGCTTCTGAAGGACTACAATTGTGAGATACTTTATCATTCGGGTAAGGCTAACATTGTAGCCGATGCCTTGAGCAGGAAGAGCCTACGGATGGTATCGTACATGATGGTTAGGGAACATGATTTGCTAGAGCAGTTTGCTAGCCTCAGTTTGGGAGTTGTGCCTTCTGACATGGATACAGGCTATGTGATAGCTAGTCTACGCTTGGAGCCAAACCTGTTGGACAAGATCAGAGTGGCTCAACAGACTGATCCATTTTGTATGGATGTGAGTAGTCAGATGTAGAAGGGCACAGTGACTGATTTTGAGTTGCGTTCAGACGGACTACTGAGGTTTAGAGGTAGATTATGTGTTTTCAAGGATCCAGGACTCAAGAGATTGATATTGGCGAAAGCTCATTGGTCGAGGTATACGTTACATCCGGGGAGTAACAAAATGTATCAAAACCTCTGGAAGGTATACTGGTGGTCGGGTATGAAGAGAGATGTAGCAGACTTTGTGGCTAAGTGTCTCGTATGTCAGCAAGTGAAGGTAGAGCATCAGAAACCTGCAGGGTTATTACAGCCTCTACCTATACCGACATGAAAATGGGAGCATATCGCCATGGATTTCGTGATAGGTTTACCGAGAACCCGCAAGAATCACGATGCTATATGGGTGATCGTCGATAGACTGACGAAGTCAGCCCACTTCCTAGCTATGAGAGTGACCGATACTCTGAGTTCATTAGCAGAACTGTATGTACGCGAGGTAGTGAGGTTACACGGTGTACCAGTGAGCATAGTCTCTTATAGGGATTCCCGATTCACTTCCCACTTTTGGGGACATTTTTTGGAAGCTATGGGAACCTAGTTGAGTTTGAGCATCGCTTTCCATCCTCAGACAGATGGTCAGTCAGAGAGGACTATACAGACTCTGGAGGATATGTTGAGAGCATGTGTACTAGATTTTAAAGGCTCATGGGATGACCACCTACCACTAGCCGAGTTCGCCTACAACAACAGTTATCATTCGAGTATCGAGATGGCACCGTATGAGGCTTTATATGGCCGTAGATGTTGTTCCCCTATTGGATGGGAAGAAGTGGGTGACCATAAGATTTTTGCTCTTGACATGGTTATACAAGCATCTGAGGATGTCCACTTGATAGTAGAGAGACTGAGGACGGCTCAGAGTAGATAGAAGAGTTACACTGACAGGAGACGTAGGCCACTAGAGTTTGCAGTTAGTGAATCCGTGTTTTTGAGAGTTTCTCCTTCCAAGGGCATAGCGAGATTTGGGAAGAGGGGGAAACTAAATCCTCGCTATATTGGACCCTTTGAGATACTTGATCGAGTGGGAGATAAGGCTTATAGGTTGGCATTGCCATCGGACTTATCAGGTATCCATAACGTCTTCCACATATCGATGCTTCGGAAGTATCACCTCGATCCGGCACATGTGATTAGTTACGAGCCTTTGGAGCTCCGAGAGGACTTGTCATATGCAGAGAGACCGATTTGGATATCAGATAGGAAGGAGAAGGTATTGAGATCGAAGACCATCGGGTTAGTGAAGATTCTCTGGCAGCATCATACCTCAGAGGAAGCTACTTGGGAGCTAGAGAGTCTGATGCAAGAGAAGTACCCTCACCTATTTGATGACTGACTTGGTTCTAATTTGGAGGACCAAATTTTTTGAGTAGGGGAGGATTGTTTGACCCGGATTTTTATGTAGCTTATTCCTTATGATTCCTATGTGTATGAACACTCCATTATTATAGTTGAATCATAAGAAGAGTATCTACTAGATTTAAAGTGTTAGTGAAATGATTTAACACGCAAAAGCTACATAAAAAGCCTAATGTGAGCCATAAGTGTCACAGGCTAAACCGAGTGAATCTAAATCATTCTGACTGAAAATAAGAACTTAAAATGAGAGAGCATAGAGAGCATATGAAGGAAAGTCAGCTTGGTTTAGTCCCGAACATAGAAAACGAGAGTAAAAGCTAAAAAGGGTAAAATGGACCTTTTGGCGAGACAAGGTGTTTCGGGTGAAATTATCCACCAGGAACGGTTGAAACATAAAGACGAGAGTGTAAGATATAAGATATGACACATTTGGAATTTTGAGAAAAAGTCAACTATAGTTAAGAAAGTGGACTTTTACCATAGTTGACTAATCATGGTTAAGAAAATTAACCTAAGTGTGGAGAAAATTTTGGAGAAAAATATTCTTGGCCAGAGTACAAGATAATCATCCTCGAATGTACAGAAAATTTATTCGGAAGGATTCCGGATTAAATTTAATGGTTAAAAACGTAATGGGCCTAAGGTGAAAATTTTAAAGCCCATTAAGGTATACTAAACGTATATCGAAATTCTTAGGTCTTTTAGACCGAATTGTTGGACCAATTTATTGGCCAAATATTTAGACAATTAAAGGCTCGAGACATAGTAAAAATTTCAGCCCAAAAGCCCATTTAGAAAGCCCAAACCGAGAAGCCCAAATGGAAAGCCCATGAGATAAATATCTAACCATAGCTAAAGCTAACCATGACTCATAAGGTGACTCATTAAGTGACTCATGGCTAAGGCTTGGAAAGTCAAGCTTAATGGCTGTAAAGTAAAGCTTAATGGCTAAGTAAGTGGCTTATAAAATCAGCCACACCATTGTCATCTTCATCACACCAAATTCGGCTAGAAGAAGAAACCATTGAAACATATTATCCAAGCTTTCTCTCACAAGAAATCACAAGGAATTAGGCATATTTGGAACTTGCATCCTTCATGGAAGTTGTTCCAAATTGAAAGGAGAGTGACATATGTTGGAATTGGCTATCAAGGAGCCATAGAGTGCAAACCGAGAGCCTTCAAAGATTCGACCAAAGGGTGAACACAACAATTGGTATATTTTCTAATTTTCAATTTCATATATGTTAATGTATGAATGATTTTAAGTATATTGATATATGTTTTAAGCATTGAAACATAGTAAATCACTATGATGTTGGTTAGGCCGAGAGTTAGTAGTGAGATATTGATTTATGTCCATATGATTTTAAGGCATAAATGGATTATTGTACATGTGTTAATGATTATGGTGTAATTAGAATTAATCCATTTGATTAATTAATACATGTAATTAGTTGGCAATTAAGGTGTTTGATAATATGCCTAAATGAACTATATGATGTTTAGGAATATTACCAACTAAGTGTTTGTGAAAATGCCTAAGTGAAATGGCTAGACAAATAGGCATGGATGGCATGCCATGGTGTAACCGATGGCATGGATAGCTCTTGGCCATGGCATGTGGCCGAAGGCCCAATGGGCCAAGCCCAAATATTTTAGGCCCAATAAGATGTAATGGGTCTAGGACAAGCCCAATAAGAGTTGGTGAGCCCCACAAGCCCAATAGGCCCAACGAAAATGAATAGTAAAATGAAAATGGGCTTAAGGCATAGTTAGGCCCATTAAGGATTATTAAAGCCCATTAAGGGAAATAGACTGTATTTA
This sequence comes from Firmiana major, assembly GCA_033439115.1. Taxonomy (NCBI): domain Eukaryota; kingdom Viridiplantae; phylum Streptophyta; class Magnoliopsida; order Malvales; family Malvaceae; genus Firmiana; species Firmiana major. The sequence continues at coordinate 67,006,979 of CM065901.1, read as the reverse complement.
ATGTTAAATACAGTAGAAAAAGTGTAATTAACCTGATAAATGGTTATATGCAGCTCCAGAGAGTATTGGAGAAGCAAATCGGACTGCTGAAATGAGCAGCGCAAAGAAACTGAAATTTCTCGAGTGATTGCAGGTAAAGGACTTTTATGAGTAGTTAGAGATACCTGCACGTATTTTCTTCTGCTTTTACATTCACTTAAAAACTCTGAGGGTCAGCAAAAGTGAAAAATAATTATTGCGACCCGATAGTGGCAAATTACGATTTTACCCATAGTTAGTCAAAAAGTCAACTTTTGTAAAAAGTTGTAAAAAGCATGGAAACCACTATTTTGAGTGTTTAACTGCTGTTTAGTAGGAGAATAAATAGATGGGCTAATGATTTTAAGGTTGATGTGAATTAAGCACACTTTATAGTGCTGATTTTGATGTTTTGTAAATCATCCCTTTTTAAAGAGCCATCTATCATATTTTGTGAGAATGAATCGTGTTGGAGCACAGCTCGCACTGGATTTCATATATTTTCCACATACATTAGTGCTGGATTTTGATTCGCACTAGATTTCCATGACCTGCATGATAGAGTACTGGAGTTATTACTCGTACTCAGTTTTATATAATATATGCATGACAGAGTGCTGGAGCGATTAGCTCGTACTCGAGTTTTACATGAGATACATGACAGAGTACTGGAGCGTTGCTCGTACTCGATTCTTCATGAATTATACATGACATAGTACTGGAGCTATTGCTCGTACTTGATTTGATGATATTGTGCATAGCATTGTACTGGACCTATTGCTCCTACTTGATTTAATACATGAACTATGCATTGGCCTAGTTGCTAGAGGTTTACTCACACTAGAGTTAAGTTTGTCATGTGAAACAGTGTTTGAGCGGAGTGTCGACTGTGAGTCGCACTCAAAGGCGCACACTGTATGTGATATATAATACATGTTAAAACTCATGCCCGAGTCCTTGTGTGATTGAGTGTCACATCTTGTGAGAGGATATCCGCATAAGGGTAATAAAGACGTGGTATGATATTCCATGGTTTGAGGGCTAAGACCTATGGCAGGCACCCCGACTGTGATGTAGGGTCCACGAAGTACGTTGTACTGTGCATGTGGCATGGGCGTACACTATACCATGTGGTGTTGTGGAGTTGAGGAGGATATAGCTGGCGGTTGTGATGGACTGACCCCCCTCACGTTGCAGCAATGATGCCCCGCACACTGAGTACTGTGTTGCTTGGGATCACTTGTCAGATATGATCATAGTCTTGGATACTATTTACATTTCACCACTGAGTCTCACATGATTTATCACATTGATTGGCTGATTTAAATTGCGGACAGACCTGAGGGATAGGTCGGACTCTGATTTTGTGATGTGAATTATTTAATGCCATATTTATTGTGATTTAAATATACATGGCATGATTTACATAAAGGCGTGATTTATATAAAGATGCATTGTTTTGCACTACATGCCTACATTTGAGAAAGAAAGCATGATTTCTGTACATGGGATTTAATCTGTACAAGTATACATATATATTTAAAGACATGCTTTTAAAGTGAGTTAAGGAAATAATGTTTTCAAGGCATAGCATTATTTTGAGTAGATACTGTAGATATCTACTTGCTTGCCTGATTTCCTTACTGAGTGCGTTGTATGCTCACCCCCCTTTCTTTACATCTCTCTACAGAGCATCAGCAGTAGAGCGAGAGTTATTGAGGGATAGTATTCCTGAGTCCACCGCTAGTTATTATCGACCACCAGGTATACAGATCTTGTACGGTTATATATCTAAACATAGAAACAGCACAGTGATGTATATGATATATATTATGGGGAATGTATTTGTGTAATATTCTATATAATCTCACATATATTATAAAAGATTCTGACATCGAATCACAGCCCAACCATTGAAGAGAGGAAAGGTAAGTTAAAAATGCGAAAAATTTGTAGTGATTTTGGTTAAAGTCTTGGATTGAGAATGGGTCCTGACAGAAGATCCATAGACTCGAGTTATGGGTAAACTAATGAAACGAGGCCTCATAAACGTTAATAGAGGCTATATATTGAATTGACTATAGCAAGCACAAGGGTTGCGTTATATGGATCGAATATAATGTGAAATATGATTGTGTGCAGTCCGGAAGAGTCCGTTGGAAAGAAATCGAGTTGTACGAGTAAGCAGTTTTAAGGAAACGGAATCACGCGTCACGATTCCAGGTAAGGGAATTTTATGAGTATATAGAGGTAGCTGCTCGTACTTTGAACTTGTGGGTGAATATTGGGTGTTTTATGAAATGCATGGTTGCTCAAATAAATGATTGATGGTATTCATGAATGATGATAAGTATATGCGTGACTTTGGTTTTGAAGTCGATTCTATGAAATGGGATAGTAAGGCTAATAATTGCATAAATCTAACATTTTGATGTTTTACAAAACGTAATTGCCTTGCTTTAAACAAGCTTGTAGATGGGTCGGCTAGTGTTTATTAATGTTGTGGAAAAAGCATTTCTGAAGTGCTAACCCTGGTTAATGGGATTGTTTGATTGTGTATGAGCCGTCTATCGTATTTGTATGACATAAATCGCTCTAGAGCCTCGCTCGCGCTGGATTTTGATATTTTCACTTGTGTGAAACGTGCTAGAGCTTAGCTCACACTTTGTTTTGGAACTATGATGATGTTTTATAAACCATATTGGAGCTTTTGCTCGTACATAGATTTTGAGTGGTTTTCTTATGCATATAACCGTACTGGAGCAATGCTCGTATGTGGTTTCTTCATAGTTTTATGCATAAATGTCGTACTAGAGCGTTGCTCGTATGAAGTTATTTATTATGATGCATGAATTCGCGCTAGAGCGTAGCTCGCACTGGTTTTCACACTGTGGTATGTATGAGGTCATGGTGAGAAATACAGATTGGTGTTCAGGGAACCCAACAAGCCTAACAGACCTCTTGAGTGGGGTGAGGGTGAGGGGCTAGGACATGACATAATCCATTCAGGGAACCCAACAGGGGCGAGCAAGGCCATGAGGGGCTAGGACCTGGTATTGAGGTTACTCCTACGTGCACTTGAGACTATAGAGGTTACAGTTGGTATGGGGTAGATAAGACCTACGGCAGGCACCCCCAACCTTGTTATGGGTCCGCTGAGTATAATGTACCGTGTATATCACATGGAGTACGATGTACCGCGTGGTGGTTACTTGATTTGAGAAAGTCTGGTGGAGAACTAACCCACCTTCGTACCAGTATGATACCCCGCACATCGGGATCCGTGTGGTCTGGGATGATATGTGACACAGTTGGCCAACATAGTCAGATGAGTTATAGTAACCTATCTCCTTGCTTGATTTACTTACTACCACATGATTTTAATCTCTAAGTGTGATTGTGATTGTTCAAGGTAGACCCGAAGGAGGGGTCGAGCCTCGTGGAATTGATTTGTGAAATGAAAATGAGGTTATGATTGTGAATTGATGTGATGGGATTGTATGTATTTGAGAAAGAGTTTTATGACATGGGTTTAAAAAGGAGGTTTCTTAATGAATTACCCTTTTTATGAATTTAAATGAGATTGAGCATGAGATGATTTATACATGATGTTTTTACCATGTTTTATATGCCAATGTACATGATTTTGATACATGATATATATGTATACTCATATGGCATAGTTTTACTTCCTCATGCTCCTACCATAAAAGATTTATGCATAACATTATCAGCATGTAGATAGAGTGGTTATCTATCATGCTTGCATTATTGCCTTACTGAGCGTGTGCTTGCTCATCCCTCTCTATTTTTCCCCTCCTACAGAGCGTGCATAGTAGCCCAGTGAGGACTGAGGCGTGGTAATTTGGACATCCGCTACATCCCCATCACACAGAGGTATATACACAGTGATTCTTTTTGTATCTAAACAATGTAAAAGTACAGTATTCTTTTGAGTTGTTGTTATAGGGCATGTAGATGTCAGTAAAACATGTTTTTGTATAAGTACACGATTAAATGCGAATGTATGACATCGTTTTATTTAACTGAGAATGAATATGTGATGTTTATTATTGACTCACAGCCTAACAGTGTGGTGGTAAGTTTGTTCACGACCGGGTAAGGTAACGGTAAAACGTGAAAAAAATTTATAGTGATTTTCGATTAAAGGGAATGAAAATGGGTCATGACACATACAGTTCTGCCAACGTACTTAGAGTATCGATAGCTCTCATAGCTAGAAAGTGGGCTAACTTCATCAGTCTATCAACTATCACCCATATCGCATCGTGATTCCTTCAGGTCCTCGATAAACCTATCACAAAATCCATGGTGATACGCTCCCATTTCCTTGTCGGTATAGGTAGAGGCTGCAATAACCCTGCAGGTTTCTGATGCTCTACCTTCACTTGTTGACATACAAGACATTTTACCATAAAATCTGTAACATCCTTCTTCAAACCTGACCACCAGTACACCTTCCAGAGATTCTGGTACATCTTATTACTTCCTGGATGTAGCGTGTACCTCGATGAATGAGCTTCTGTTAGTATCAATCTTCTGAGCTCTGGGTCCTTGGGGACACACAATCTATCTCTGAATCTTAAGAGTCCATCTGAACTTATCTTAAAGTCAGTCACTGTGCCCTTTTGTATCTGACCTCTCATGTCAATGCAATACAGATCAGTCTGCTGAGCCACTCTGATCCTCTCTAACAGATCGGGCTCCAAGCGTAGACTAGTGATAACACAGTCTGTATCCATGTCAAAAGGCACGACTCCCAAACTGAGGCTAGCAAACTGCTCTAGCAACTCATGTTCCCTGACCTTCATATACGATACTATCCCTAGGCTCTTCATGCTCAAGGCATCAGCTACAACATTAGCCTTACCTAGATGATAAGGTATCTCACAATCATAGTCCTTCAGAAGCTCTAACCATCTTCTTTATCTCATGTTCAGCTTTTTCTGTGAGAACAGATACTTAAGGCTCTTTTGGTCAGTATAGATCTGAATTTCCTCTCCATACAAGTAGTGGCGTCATACCTTCATCGTAAATACTACTGCCGCTAACTCCAAATCGTGGGTTGGATAGTTCTTCTCGTGATCCTTGAACTGTTTGGATCCATAAGCACCTACCTTCCCATCCCGCATCAACACACAGCCCAGTCCCTGATGCGAAGCATCGGTATACATTGAAAATCCTCCTAAGTTGGTAGGAATAGTGAGAATAAGAGCAGTTGTCAATCGACTCTTCAACTCCTGAAAACTCTTCTCACAATCATCATTCCACACAAATGCTACACCCTTTCGAGTGAGACGTGTCAATGGAGTAGCTAACTTCGAAAAGCCTTCTACGAATCTCTGATAGTATCCTGCTAAACCTAAGAAACTCCTGATCTCGGTGACTGTCTTTGGCTGTTCCCACTGAATTACAGCCTCAATCTTGGATGGATCTACTGATATACCATCCTTTGACACAACATGTCCCAAAAATGAGATCTGTGACAACCAAAAGTCACACTTTTTGAGTTTAGCATACAACTTCTGCTCTCGTAAAGTCTGCGACACAATCCTGAGGTACTCCTCATGCTCTTCCTCAGATTTAGAGTATACCAAAATGTCATCTTTGAAGACAATAACAAATTGATCCAAATATAACTTGAACACATCGTTCATTAAAGCCATGAAAGCTGTGGGAGCATTCGTCAATCCGAATGGCATAACTAAGAACTCATAATTGGCATATCGAGTCCTGAATGCTGTCTTGGGCACATCCTCTCTCCGTACTCTCAGCTGATGATACCCAGACCTCAGATCAATCTTAGAAAAGACCTGCGCTCCCTGGAGTTGATCTAACAAATCGTCAATATGTAGAATGCGATATCTATTCTTGATGGTTGCCTTATTCAACAATATGTAATCCATACACAATCGGAGGCTCCCATCCTTCTTCCTCATGAATAAAATTGGTACTCCCCAAGGTAAAACACTCGGTCTAATAAAACCTTTGTCCAACAGCTCCTGTAACTGTCTCTTGAGCTCCCCTAGCTCAACCAAGGCCATACGATATGGTGGTTTCGATAAAGGTTCAGTACCAGGCACCAAATCTATAGAAAACTCCATCTCTCTGTCTGGTGGCAACCTTGGAAATTTATCCGAAAAGACATCTGGGAATTCACTAACCAGAGGAATGTCTGCCGACTCCGGATGTACCTTATTCGTATCAACCACATACGTAATGAAACCTTCAACATATTCATTTCTCAATCAGCATAGTATATTATTAATCACAAATCATAACTACTACTTTTATTTCTTTGCTTTAAGCTTTACAACATATTTTTCAGGGTTAGGAAACATAACTGTCTTAGCGTAACAATCTAAAACAGCATGGTTTAACGATAACCAATCCATTCCTAATATTACATCAAAGTCACTCATACTTAACAATATTAGATTGGTTGTCATATCCTTTTCTCCTACTTTCAACTTACAATTATTCAACACATACTCCACTAGCTGACTATTATCCATAGGCATACTAATCAACATCATTTTACTCAAAGGAGTACGCTCTACATGCTTTACTAATTTACATGTAAATGAAGGCGATACAAATGAATGCGTGGCACCAGGATCAATCAAAATATCTGCTTCCAAATCATAAATTAGGATGTTACCTCTAATCACATCCGATGAAGCATCAGCTATCTCTTGGTCCAAGGCATGTACTCGCCCTCGTCCCATCACTTGCTTTCCTTTCTCTTCTGCCGTCGCTCTCCTTCTCTGAGAAGACATATCACTTGGAGCTCTATCAGTCTCCTTACCCTTCTGTGGGGCAGTCTCAACCATCTCTGGGCAATTTCTAGCAATATGCCCTGGTTTTCCACATCGAAAACACACAATAAGACTCATCGAACAAGGTCTACCTCCATGGTATTTACCACATCTACTACACTGCTCTGTAGTAGGCCTCTATCCTCTAATCATAACTCCTCTGGTTGGAGCTATAGCCGGGTATGCAAGAAATCTCACCATCTTTTCTTGTACTTCCTCAATCCTTGGTTTCTTATCGAAGAGTCTTCTCCCTCCTCGATAACTGAAACCTCAAGTACTATTACTCCCCGACCTCTTTTTGTCTCTATCTCTACCTTTTCCCACTACTCTAAACTCTGAGGCATTTCTCTCATAATCTTGTTCACAGAGTTGCGCCCTGCACACAACATTATCGTAGGTAGAAATATCGAATGGAACTAGTTTAGACCTCAATGTTGGTCTCAGTCCATCGATGAATCTACGGACTTTCCTAGTTTCGATGTTTATGGTGTCAGGGTCATATCTCCCCAGAGATAAAAATCTAGTCTCATACTCATCAACCGAAAGACTTCCCTGATTCAACTCCAAAAATTTAACCTGCAGCCTCTGTTGTGCCTTATCTGGAACAAACTGCCTTCTGAAGGCATCCAAAAATATCTCCCAACTAATCCCAGTGTGTCGGGCTCTCAATATGGATATGGTGGACTTCCACCAATTCTCTGTCGTCCCCTTCAGTAGGAACGCAGTAAATGCCATCATCTCGAAAGTTGTACACTCAAAGAATCCGTACAACTTCTCCATCTCTCCAATCCACTCCTCAGCGGCAACTGGATCCTTAACCCCTCTAAAACATGGAGGTCCAAGTTTCTAAAATTCTCACAATCTGTCTAAATTGCACCCATATCAAAATCCACTACGCTCTCGAACTGGTGGGGGTGTAGAAGTATCTACAGCCTGTGGCATCTCAGGTGCTGACTGTACAAGTGTGTCAAGTGCAACTACCTTTCCTGGCGCAGTCTCTGCATCCTGTCCCTGTCTACTTGGCCTAGTCTGAGCCAGTATCTCCACTATCATCTCTAGGCTACATTCAATTCTTGTGAAATATGCCTCTGCAGTCTCTGGTACCTCATTAGTACCCACATCCTCATCTCGGGTGTCTGGCCTACCTCTATGGCCTCGAGCCTTACCTCTTGCCCCTCTACCTTGGCTGGTATTAGCCATATAGACTAAATTCCTGCATTCATAGTCATTAATTAGTCTGATTCCCATCTTGTATACACAATTGTAACTGAACAAAGCACAGTACTATAGGGATGTATATTTTTCTAAAATAATACCGACTCACATCAGACCAACACTGCTCTGATACCATTCTGTCATGCCCTTCTCTCACACGTGACTTGAATTACCAAAACCCACTAAAAAATTTTCGCTTTTTACTTTACTTACCTTTCTCTCCTCAACTGTTGGGTTGTGATTCGATATTAGTTATCCACTCACATTCAATCACAATACATATAGAATTCAATATTCTTTTCAATAATATAAACGGTTATACATTATTCATACGTATACATCCTGACCGTACAATAGTTTACGTAATTGTGCTTATACATTATTCAGTACAAAAGGTTCGAGTGTGTATACCTCTTGTAAGATGGATAGGCAGCGGATACAATTAATGTTATACCTCAGCCGGACTCACTTTACTGCTGATGATCTGTAGAGAGTGTAAAATAAGGGGGGTGAGCATACAACGCGCTCAGTAAGGAAATCAGGCAAGTAAGTAGACAATCGCACTATCTATTGAAAATAAGGCTTTGGCTTTCCTTCTTTCATCTCAAAACATGTATTAAAATGATATAATGTAGTACAGATTTAATTCCATGTACTTGAATCATGCTTATTTATCAAATGTAGGCATTCATGCAAAACAGTGCATATTTATAAAATTAGGAATGCCTTTATCTCAATCATGCCATTTACGTTCAAATCAGGTAAATATGGCAGTTCACAACACAACACAAATTGGTTTCTGACCTATCTCTCTCAGGTTTAACTGTGTCATGAAAATAAGTGATATAACATGCGAGACTCAGTGGCTATATGTAATACTCTCTTGGACTATGGCCATATCCTATAATGTGATATACCAGGCAACACAGATCTCGGTGTGCGGGTATCACTACTGTAACGGGAGGGGGGTCAGTCCATCACAACCGCCAGCTATATACTCCTCAACTCCACAACTCCGTATAACACATAGTATAATGTACTCCATGCCACAGGCACGGTACAACGTACACCCGTGGACCCTCTCCTCATGATCAAGATGCCTGCCATAGGTCTTAGTCCTCACACCTTGGAAATACATCATAGTCGGGGTGCTCGCCATGATTCTTAGCCCTCATATTATGGAAATAATGCCATATCTCTAAATCCACATGCGAACATCTCAACAGTGTGACACTCAGTCTACACAGAGGAAATCGTCATGGTTTTTCACAACATGTCTTACATATCACATAAGACTGCAGTGCATGTCTTGAGTGTGACTCTCAAAATATATCGGGTCCTAAATGCTGTCTAGGGCATATCTTCACTTCGAACTCTCAGTTGGTGACACCCATACCTTAGATAAATCTTAGAAAAAACCTACGCTCTTTGGAGTTGATCCAACAGATCATCAATGTGTAGAAGGGGATATCTATTCTTGATGGTTGCCTTATTCAACAATCTGCAATCTATACATAATCGGAGGCTTCCATCCTTCTTCCTTACAAACAAAACCGGTGCTCCCTACGGTGAAACACTAGGTTTAATGAAACCCCTGTCCGATAAGTCTTGTAATTGTCTCTTAAGCTCCTCCAGCTTAACTAAGGCCATGCGATACGGTGGTTTCGATATCGGTTCAGTACCAGGCACCAAGTCTATACAGAACTCCATCTCTCTGTTCGGTGGCAACCCTGACAATTCATCCGTAAAGACATCTGAAAATTCATTAACCACAGGAATATCTACCAATTACGGATGTACCTTATTCGTATCAACCACGTATGTAATAAAACCTTCAATATATTCATTTCTCAGTCAGCATAGTACATTATTTATTGTAATCACAACTACTACTTTTATTGCTTTTCATCAAACTTTACAACATATTTTTCAGGGTTAGGAAACATAACTATCTTAGCGTAACAATCTAAAACAGCATGGTTTGACGATAACCAATCCATTCCTAAGATTACATCAAAATCACCCATGCTGAACAATGTTAGATTGGTTGTCATATCCTTTTCCCCTACTCTGAACTTACAATCTTTTAATACATACTCCACTAGTTGACTATTATCCATAGGCATACTAGTCAACATCATCCTACTCAAAAGTGTACACTCTATATGCTTTTCTATTTTACATGCAAATGAAGGCGTTACAAATGAATGTGTGGAACTAGGATCAATTAAAAAATGTGCTTCTAAATCATATATCAGGATGTTACCTCTAATCACATCTGATGAAGCGTCGGCTATCCCTTGGTCCAAGGCATGTACTCGCCCTCATCCCACAACCTGTTTCCTTTTTTCCTCTACTGTCGCTCTCTTTCTCGGAGCAGACATATCAGCTGGAGCTCTCTCAGGTTCCTTACCCTTCTTTGGGGCAATATCTAAAACCTCTTGGCAAACTCTGGACATGTGTCCTGGATTCCCACATCTGAAGCACAAACTACTAAAAATAGGACAAGGTCTACCTCCATGGAATCTACCACATCGACTGCACTGCTCAGTGGTAGGCCTCAATTCTCCAATCATAACTCCTCTAACTGAAGCTATAGTCGGGTATGCAGAAGATCTTATAGTCATCTCCTGTACTTTCTCGATCTTTGGTCTCTTACCGAAGAGTCTCCTCCTTTCTCGATATCCGAAACCTTGAGTACTGTCACTCACCGACCTCTTCCTGTCTGTCTCTACCTTTTTCGATTGTCCTGAACTCTAAAGCATTCCTCTCATAATCTTTCTCACAGAGTTGCGCCCTACGCATTGCCTCATGGTAGATAGACATATCAAATGGAACCAGTTTAGACCACAATACTAGTCTCAGTCCATCTATAAATCTGTGGACCTTCCTAGTCTCGCTACTCATGGTGTTAGGGTCGTACCTTCCTAGAGATAAAAATCTAGTCTCATACTCGTCCACTGAATGACTCCCCTGGTTTAACCCCAAAAATTTGGCTTGCAACCTCTGTTAAGCCATATCTGGAACAAACTGTCTCCTGAAGGCATCTAGAAATATCTCCCAACTAATCTCTATATGTCAGGATCTCAAAATAGGTCGGGTGGTGTCACGCCCCGGAAACGTGAAAAATTGGGCTAATTTAAAACTTTTTATCCAATTTCTAAGTTGTGTGTCGTGTCCTTATCTAGTTTTAAACCTCTTTTATTTTAGAAATTTCTGTAGCATAACCGCTGCGTTATGACTTAACCCAACCTACAGAGTTTAAAACGCAGTTTATAATTTTCAACCCACATCCGCAAGACAACTTTGATTTTATTCCCGGATCTCATAACATCAACAACATATATCTATTCTCCGTAATAAAAACTATGTATATAAATATAATCATTTACAACTATTACATCCCGACTGTCATAAACATTAGTGTCTATGTTGTACATTATGTCTCAAACAAAAGTGAAGCTATACCTCGTCGCTACAAAGGATCTGGCAAAAGGTTGAAATGCCTTGTCCATGACCTCTAGCGCGTGAGTGCAGTAGAATCACTGTAAGTAATCTGGAAGATAGAGAGGAAGGGGGGTGAGTTTTTCAGATTCAGTAAGAGATACATTTAAAATAGTTTTAAATACTCAAAACAGGGTAAAACTCATGGTTTTGCAAATCATCATAAACATGGTCTATAGTAGAGATGCTTAGTTTCATATACGCATTTGAAACATGCTTAAATCATTGCTTACACATTATGCATCACTTGGGTAAAACTCAAATATAGTATACATATCATATGGTGTAAAGAAGTAAAAAAAAAAAAAATCCCATCTCATCAAATCATACATATCGTATCTCAAGGGCTACCTTAAAACTTCATCATAGAAAACATGTGCTAATAGCAAGTAGTATATAAAAAAGTAGCATGAAATGTGTAAGAACATAAATATCCTTTCGTCAATTCATCGTGGAGCCAGGCATAATCATATACTCGTCCCGAAGGACATCATAAATCAGGTCTCATAGGACGTTCATCATAGGTACATATGGCCATTGTAAAGGGGAGCCGTAAGACTGGATCAGGGTCGTACGCTGCCTTATCTCGCCCACCACCAAGTGTGGACTATACGCACAAACTCACGTGCGCCACCAAATCTGGACTATACGCATATTTCAAGTCAGAGCCCTGGTCGTTCCCTCATCGTCGGCTAGGAAGATCCTCGATCATCTTCATACGCTACCCTATGTATGCAAGACTGATCCCAGATCACTCTAAAATCATCACATCATGCCTTTGCGGGACTCTAGCCCACTTACCCCAAAAACATGGTTATCATAAATCTTTACGGGCCTCTTACCCATTTCTTGTGGAAAACCATAGTTTAAAATCATTTGTTGGGACTTTAACCCATGTAATTATAAAAACATAACTTTCGTAAAACATTCTCGGGGCTCTTCCCCGTCATTTCATGAAATCAAACCATGCTTTCTTCTTTATATTGAAAAATTACATTTTCATAAGCATGTGAAGTAAAATTTATCTCGTGCATGTAGCAAACACGTTGAAAAACTCGGGAAACAATTTAGTTTCGGTTTCTAAGGCATTGCAGCATATTTCATAAAATCTCATTCAACTAACATGCATAAAGTCATTGGTAAGGTAGCTGGAGCACTAACGCTGCTTTAAATTATATCCCTTACCTCTTAGCGACTAAGGTAGATTACTTTCCTCGATGCTCGGGTTTACCTCGTAAAACATGTCGGTGCACTAATCTACTGCAAAACAAATTCAACTTCTCACATATAGCTTGAATTCATGCCAACACAGCCATATATGTGATTATATCGAAAGCTTTGACCAAAAGTTGATTTTTAACCGATTTTATTTGCTCAGTTTTATCGGTTTAAGTCTCGTTTTAATTGTATTTTAACTTCTTATCTCCTTTTAAACTCCTTTTCACTACCCTTAAGGCATCCTTCAAGTTTTTATCAATTTCATTAATCTCATACTTCATCCTAAATGATTGATTCTTGCCTTTTTCGATAATTTTGCTAGTCCACTGCTAGATCGTATACTTACCGTCTAAATTCAATTGTAACCACAATTCTATTTCATCACATTTCATCATTCCAAAGCCCTTAAACATGCTAACAGTAACTAAATTAAATCATACTATTTATTCTAGCAATTTTCCTTTCACTAAAAAAAATCCATTAAATCCACCAACAACTAACATATATTCAAACCCAACCACATCTATCAATGTTCATCACCTTACCTCTACTTCCGTGCAGCTTTGACTGACCTTAACTTAAATCTCAGTTTCCAGAATTATTCCTAAGCTAAAACACAACATAATTATAACTTAAAATCATTGAAAATCATCCAGAAATTCATCCCATCAATCTAACTTCATTCTTCACTTATCTCTAAAACAAGACAAGTTTTGTCCTCTATCTTCTCTCTACCGTTTCAGGCATCAAATAAACCCCATTAAATCTAAAATTTTTATATATGTTAGAGGGGAGGTAAATGAATATTTTATCTGAAGGGACTGAGGTCTGAAAATTAGTGGAAGGCTACTGGAAAATTCCTACAATCAACAGACCAATTCACGTTATAGTTTTGCCCTGTTTTCATTTCTCTACCGATTCAACTATCAAAGAGCCTTCATAAATTCTAAAATATTTATATATATTATAGGAGAGGTAGATGAAGGTTTTACATGCAGAAATCTAGGTCTAAAAATGAGTGGAAGGATGCTGGAAAATTCCTACAAATCAGTAGACCAATTCACGTTACAATTCTGCCCTGTTTTCATTTCTCTATCGATTCAACTATCAAAAAGCCTCCATAAATTCAGAATTTTTATATATGTTAGAGGAGAGGTAGATGAAGGTTTTACCTGAAGAAATAGAGGTATGAAAATGAGTGGAAGGTAGCTGAAACAATTCAGCAAGTTACCAGACCCAGTCACGTTGCAGCAGTGTAGAAGACTGGAATACTTGGGTTTTTCAGCTACCAAATGGCCTCTATACATTCTAAAATTTTTATATGTTTTAGGGGAGGAGTAGAGTAATGCTTTCTCTAACTGGACCAAGGTATAAAAATGATAGGAAGCCAGCTGAAAAATTTCCACAAACCAGGTGATGAAGCACGCTTACGGCAAAAATAAAAATGGCTGAAGCTTCGGGCTTGGCTGAAATGAAGATGGTATTTGGCTTCTCTTAGAAGCCATATGAAGTATCTTTGTGCCGAAAACACTTGGAAAAATTTTGACCTTCTAGAAGCAATTAACATACACTAGTTATTAGGGGTTGTTTGGTGGTGTTAAAATCATGGAATTGTAGTCTTTATTTTAGAAAATTCACCAATTAAAATTTTGATCAAATTTCTTCAGACTTTCACTTCTTCATTGTTAGACTACATTTATAGTATGTCCCATAAAAATTTGGGGGTTACTTGTTTAAGGAAAGTTTCCAAAAATCAAGCCCTTTTCCTCGATTCCGTCAAAACCGAGCTAAACAGTTTAAGCTCACTAACTCGCTTTAAAAATTCATTTAAATACCTAAACCTACATATTTCCACTTGATTTAATTTTCCCAAGTATCACATAGTCTCAGAATAATTTTCTTGAATTTTTAGAATTTTTAGAATTTTATTCGAATTTATTTCCCTTATTAGGTCTGTTTTCTCGATTTAATTTAAAACCCGAGTTAACTCACTTTCTCATCTCCAGTCACTTAGTTTTTTTTCTACACATCATTTCATGCATGAACATGGCATTTCTAAGCAATTCTCGGGTCTAGAACCTTACCTCGATTTTACATGCCATCGGGCCCCTCCCTAGAGTCGACTGCTTTAGTCGTCTACGGGCCTGCAAAACGTCACGTTGAGCTATAATTTACTTCCCATAAGCATCATAATATGGAAAAATATCGAGTTTCGCATTTCTCCCCACCTTTTAGGAATTCGGTCCTCTAAATTCAAGCTGGTCCATCGAATAGATGAAGGTACTTCTCCCTTACATGGCTCTCTAGCTCCCAGGTAGCTTCCTCTGTCTCATGATGTCGCCAGAGAACCTTCACTAGTGGGATAGTCTTAGATCTTAGCACTTTCTCCTTCCTGTAGAGAATTTGGATCGATTGCTCATCATAACCCATGTCCTCATGAATCTCTAGTGGCTCGTACTCGATGACATGAGAAGTGTCCGGATGATACTTCCTTAACATCAAAACATGGAAGACATCATGTATACCCAACAACTGATAAGGTAGTGCAAGTCAATATGCTACATCTCCCATTTTACCCAAAATCTTTAATGGACCAATGAAGCAAGGACTCAGCTTTCCTTTTTTTTTCGAAATGCACAATACCCTTCATCGGTGACACCTTAACAAATATGAAATCCCCAACTTGAAACTCAAGAGGACATCTGTGTATATCTACATAACTCTACTGTCTACTTTGTGCAGTCCTTAATCTGTCACATATGAGCTGAATACCTTTACTTGCCTGTTCAACTAACTCGGGAGCAATGATCTTTTTGTAGCCCACTTCTTCCCAAGCAATCGGGGATTTGCATCTCCTGCCATATAGAGCCTCGTATGGAGCCATTCCAATGCTAGCCTGATAGCTGTTATTATAAGCAAATTCTAGAAGTGGCAAGTGTTCATCCCATGAGCCTTTAAAGTCCAAGGCATAAGCCCTCAACATGTCTTCCAAAGTTTGTATTATCTGCTCGGACTGACCGTCAGTTTGAGGATGATAGGTTGTGCTTAGGTTCAATCGAGACCCCATAGCTTCCTAAAATCTTGTCCAGAATCTAGAAGTGAAACGAGTATCTCTATCAGATGTGATGCTCACAAGTGCCCCATGCAGTCTTACTATCTCCATGACATAAAGATCGGCTACCTTATCCAGTGAATCTACTCTTGATGGCAAGGAAGTGAGCGTTCTTTGTCAGTCTGTCCACAATCACCCAGACTACAACATGACCTCTCTAGGTCCTTGGTAATCTCATAATAAAGTCCATAGTAATATGCTTCCATTTCCATGTAGGAATCGATAATGACTTTAGCAATCCTGCAGGTCTCTAGTGTTCAACCTTAATCTGCTGGCAAACTAAACGTCTAGCAACATAGTCTGCCACATCTCTTTTCATTCCAATCCACCAATACACCTTCCTAAGGTCTTGGTACATCTTGGTACTGCTCGGATGCATGGTGAATCTAGAACAGTAGGATTCCTTCAGAATGCTTTGCCTTAAGGTGTCATCATGTGGCACACAGATACGGCTTATATATCTCAGTAGTCCATCATCACTGACCATAAACTCAAACTACGATCTTTCCTCTGCCTGACTAACCATATACAATAACCTCTGATCATTTCTCTGTCCAGCTCTAATCTAATCTATTATATTGGATTCAATCCGTAGGCTATCCATATATCCATGCTCAACCTCATCCATACTGATCCTAAGTTCGACAAATTGTTCAAATAAGTCCCACTCTCTAATCATCATGTAGGACACCATACCCTTTCTACTCAGGGCATCGACTACCACGTTCGCCTTACCAGGATGGTATAAAATCTCGCAGTCATAGTCCATGAGGAGCTCTATCCATCTTCGTTGTCTCATATTCAGCTCCTTCTGATCAAACAAGTACTTAAAACTCTTGTGGTCGGTGAAGATCTGGAATCTCTCTCCATACAAGTAATGCTGCCATATCTTGAGTGAAAACACTACTGCAGCTAACTTCAAGTTATGAGTGGGATAATTACACTTGTGATCCTTCAGCTGACGGGATCCATAAGCCACCACTCTACCATGCTGCATAAGCACACAACCGAGCCCAGGTGGGAAGCATCACTATATACCACATATCCCCCAAAACCACTCGGAATGGTCAAGATTGGTGCCGTAGTCAACCGACGTTTGAGTTCTTGGAAGCTCCACTCACACTGCTCAAACAATACAGATTGTACCTCCTTATGGGTCAGTCTGGTCAATGGAGCGTTTATCTGTGAAAACCCTTCGATAAACCGTTGGTAATACCCTATTAATCCTAAGAAACTTCTGACCTCTGTGACTGTCCTCAGTCTTTACCATCTTAATACTGCATCTACCTTGGATGGATCTACTGACACTCCATCCTTAGATACCACATGTCCGAGGAATGAAATCTGTTCTAGCCAGAAAACAAACTTACTGAATTTACCATATAGCTTCTTCTCACGGAGAGTCTAGAGCACAGTCATCAAGTGCTATTCGTGCTCTTCCTGGGATCTAGAATAAATCTGGATATCATCGATGAATACTATCACAGATCTATCCAAGTATTCTCAAAAGACATCGTTCATAAGACTCATGAATGCAACCAGGGCATTAGTCAATCCAAATGGCATAACTAGAAACTCGTAGTGCCCATATCGTGTCTAAAATGCTATCTTCGGTACATCAGTCTCCTTAATCCTTAGCTGATGATAACTCGATCTCAAATCTATCCTTGAAAACACTGAAACCCCTCTCAACTGATCAAATAAGTCGTCTATCCTTGACAGGGATACTTATTCTTAAATGTTACTTTATTCAAAAGCCTGTAGTCTATGCAAAGGTGGAGACTACCATCCTTCTTTCTGACGAACAGTACCTGAGTACCTCATGGTGACACACTAGGTCTTATAAACCCCTTATCAAGTAGTTCTTGCAACTGCCTCTTTAATTCCTTCAATTCTACTAATGTCATTCGATAAGGTGGCTTGGAGATGGGTTGAGTATCAGGTGCTAGCTCAATGGCAAACTCAACTTCTCTCTCTGGTGGTAGCTCCGGTAAATCCTCTGGGAATACATCGGGAAACTCACATACCACTGGAACATCTTGTATACTTGGTGGTTCTCGACTCTCATAAAAAATAAAGGCAATGTATCCTTCACACAATAAAAGCATCATACGTTAATCTCACACATATATATTATATCTTCACATAACACATAACACGAAAACTTTCATCACCATGCACTTTTATTTCCTTTTCACAAAACATACATTAAACTTTTCTGGTAAGGAGAAGGTCAAAGTCTTAGTGTAGCAGTCTAGATTCACGCGATTGGTAGCTAACCAATCCATGCCTAATATTACATCAAAATCCTTCATGTTTAATAAAACTAGATCTGCTAGAAATTTCTTATGTCCTACCATAATTTCACAATCCTTCCCTATCATATCAGTCTGTTGCAATACATGCATGGGTGTACTTATATGTAGCATGTAATCTAGTGACTCAGGTTTCCTATTCAACTTACATGCAAATTGTGGTGACACAAAAGAGTGTGTGGAACTTGGGTCAAACAATACATGTGATTCATGGTTACAGACAATGAGAGTACCTCTGATAGGATCAGAGGATATATCGGTTGTCTCATTATCAATGGCATATACTCGACCCTGGGAGACAGGCTTCTTGCCCTTATCTGCGACTGTGGCTCTCCTCTATGGTGATTGACTTTGTGGAGCCTAAGCCAGTCTCTCAATCTATCTAGGTGCCTCCTGAGGTCCCTAAGGTCTCATAAGTGGACACTCCCTCATTATATGCCTTACTTCACCACATCTGTAACAGTGAAGGTACCTGCACGATAAGGTACAGTGTGTATAATACCACATATCTTACATCATGGCACTCTTATCTCAGGGCCTCTGATCATACCCGTAGCATCCAATATAGTCTTGGGCTTACCAGCCCCTATTTGAGGTCCTTCCACCCTCTGTCTCTTGGGCTGACCCCCTCTCAAATCATATCGGGAAGTAACTACTCTCTTCCCCTTATCTATGACTAATCTCCTGAAACCATGCTCTGCTTGAGTAATATCTAAGCCCCTCTCTATCTCCTGGGCTCACCTCAGAGTATATCTGAAATCTACAATATTCTGACCCAACAGCCTATCTCTGATCTCGGATCTCAATCCTGCCAGAAATCTCTCTATTCGGTGCTTGGGATCTCTAACTATCTCTAGATCATATCTCATCAGGGTTGTAAATCTATTCTAATACTCATCTACTGTAGAACTTCCCTGTCTTAAATCTAAAAACTCTGCCTGCATCTTCTTTCGAGTTGCATACGGCACATACTGCTGTCGAAATGTCATTAAGAAAGCATCCTATGTGATTTTTAAGGGATCCTCAGCTAATATCGTCTGTGTGGATCTCCACCAAAACTTTGCCTGGCCCTTCATCATATAACTCGCCATGGTCACTTTCTCCCTATCAGTACACCCCAACAACTAGAAGATCGACTCAATATCCACTACCTACTCCTCAGCCTTAACCGGGTCCTTAACCCTTGTGAACTTCGAAGGATGCATGCCCAAGAAATCTCTCACCCTCTGAGTCTCTCTGTCATCCCTATGCTGGGGAACTGTTGGTTGAGGGACTGGGGCTACTAAAGGAACTGGTGGTGGAGGAGGATCAGGCGTAGGAGTAGCTATATATGTGCCAGGTGTACATGTCCCAAACTACTGGGTAAACATGGTGGTAAGAGCTGTAAGTCCTTCCCAAATACCCTGTACTGTCTCCTCGAGCCTCATTATTCTCTCAATAGGGCTATTGAGTTGAGAAGGAGATGATGGAGTGGGTTGAGCATGTCTCCGTGGATGGCCCCATCTGTCACTCATGATTAGTGATCTACTATCTGCACAACATCCAAGAATTTAGTCATAATTTGATAGATATGCTTACTTTATTACCAGACTAACATAGACACTTTGGGATGTATTCTAATCTTACTTCTAGACACAGACAATATCACTCAACTATTACTTTGAAACCAAGTAAAGCTGTCATGCCCCGAAAACGCGAAAAATGGGGCTAATTTAAAACTTTTTATCCAATTTCTAAGTTGCGTGTCGTGTCCTTTCCTAGTTTTAAACCTCTTTTATTTTAAAAATTTCAACAGCATAAAGGCTACAATATGACTTAACCCAACCTGCAAAGTTTAAAACACAGTTTATAATTTTCAACCCACATCCGCAACACAACTTTAATTCTATTCCAAGATCTCATAATATCCACAACATATATTTATTCTGCGTAATAAAAACTTTGTATATAAATATAATCATTTACAACTATTACATCCTGACTATCATATACATTAGTGTCTATGTTGTACATCATGTCTAGAACAAAAGTGAAGCTATACCTCGTCACTACAAAGGATCTGACGAAAGGTCAGAATGCCTCGTCCATGACCTCTAGCGTGTGAGTGCAGTAGAATCACTGTAAGTAATCTGAAAGATGGAGAGGAAGGGGGTGAGTTCTTCAGACTCAGTAAGAGATACATTTAAAATAGCTTTAAATACTCAAAACAGGGTAAAACTCATGGTTTTGCAAATCATCATAAACATGGGCTATAGTAGAGATGCTTAGTTTCATATATACATTTGAAACATGCTTAAATCATTGTTTACACATTATGCATCACTTGGGTAAAACTCAAATATAGTATACATATCATACAGTGTAAAAAGGTAAAAAGCATCTCATCTCATCAAATCATACATATCGTATCTCAAGGGCTACCTTAAAACTTCATCGTAGAAAACGTGTGCTAATAGCAAGTAGTATAAAAAAAAGTAGCATGAAATGTGCAAAAACATAAATATCCTTCCATCAATTCATCGTGGAGCCAAGCATAATCATATACTCGTCCCGAAGGACATCATACATCAGGTCTCGTAGGACGTTCATAATAGGTACATATGGCCATTGTACAGGGGAGTCGTAGGACTGGATCAGGGTCGTACGCTGCCCTATCTCGTTCACCACCAAGTGTGGACTATATGCACGAACTCGCGTGCACCACCAAATGTGGACTATACGCACATTTCAAGTCAGAGCCCTGCCCGTTCCCTGGCCTTCGACTAGGAAGATCCTCGATCGTCTTCATACGCTACCCTATGTATGCAAGACTGATCCCAGATCACTCTGAAATTGTCACATCATGCCTTTGCGGGACTCTAGCCCGCTTACCCCAAAAACATGGTTTTCATAAATCTTTACGGGCCTCTTATCCATTTCTTGTGGAAAACCATAGTTTAAAATCATTTCTTGGGACTTTAACCCATGTAATCATAAAAACATAGCTTTCGTAAAACATTCTCGGGGCTCTTCCCTGTCATTTCATGAAATCAAACCATGTTTTCTTCTTCATATTGAAAAATTAGATTTTCATAAAAATGTGAAGTAAAATGTATCTTGTGAATGTAGCAAACACGTTGAAAAACTCGGGAAACGGTTTAGTTTCAATTTCTAAGGCATTGCAGCATATTTCATAAAATCTCATTCAACGAACATGCATAAAGTCATTGGTAAGGTAGGTGGAGCACTAACGCTACTCTAAATTATATCCCTTACCTCTTAGCGACTAAGGTAGATTGCTTTCCTCGATGCTCGGGTTTGCCTCGTAAAACATGTCGGTAAACTAATCTGCTGCAAAACAAATTCAACTTATCACATATAGCTTGAATTCATGCCAACACAACCATATATGTGATTATATCGACAGCTTTGACCAAAAGTTGACTGTTAACCGATTTTACCCTTTTTGCTCGGTTTTATCGGTTTAAACCCTATTTTAATCATATTTTAACTTGTTAGCTCCTTTTAAACTCATTTTCACTGCCCTTAAGGCATCCTTCAAGTTCCAACAATTTCACTAATCTCATACTTCACCCTAAATGATTGATTCTAGCCTTTTTCGATAATTTTGCTAGTCGACTGCTAAATCGTATACTTACCTTCTAAATTCAACTGTAACCACAATTCTATTTCATCACATTTCATCATTCCAAGGACCTTAAACATGCTAACAGAAACTAAATTAAATCATACTATTTATTCCAGCAATTTTCCTTTCACTAAAAAAAATCCATTAAATCCACCAACAACTAACATATATTCAAACCGAACCACATCTATCAATGTTCATCACCTTACCTCTACTTTCATGCACCTTTGACTGACCTTGATTTAAATCTCAGTTTCTAGAATTGTTCCTAAGCTGAAACACTACATAATTATAACTTAGAATCATTGAAAATCCTCCAGAAATTCATCCCATCAATCTAACTTCATTCTTCACTTATCTCTAAAACAGGACAGGTTTTGTCCTCTATCTTATCTCTACCGTTTTAGGCATCAAATGACCCCTATTAAATCTTAAATTTTTATATATGTTAGAGGGGAGGTAAATGAATATTTTATCTGAAGGGACTGAGGTCTGAAAATGAGTGGAAGGCTACTAGAAAATTCCTACAAATCAGCAGACCAATTCACGTTACGATTCTGCCCTGTTTTCATTTCTCTACCGATTGGAATATCAAAGAGCCTCCATAAATTCTGAAATTTTTATATATGTTATAGGAGAGGTAGATGAAGGTTTTACCTGAAGAAAGTGAGGTCTGAAAATGAGTGGAAGGCTACTGGAAAATTCCTACAAATCAGTAGATCAATTCATGTTATAGTTCTGCCCTGTTTTCATTTCTCTACCGGTTCAACTATCAAAAAGCCTGCATAAATTCTGAAATGTTTATATGTATTAGAGGAGTGGTAGATGAAGGTTTTACCTGAAGAAATAGAGGTCTTAAAATGAGTGGAAGGTAGCTGAAAAAATTCAGCAAGTTACCAGACCCAGTCACGTTACAGCAGTGAAGAAGATTGGAATGCTTGGGTTTTTCAGCTACCAAATGGCCTCTATACATTCTGAAATTTTTATATGTTTTAGGGAAGGAGTAGAGGAATGTTTTCTCTGACCAGAACAAGGTCTAAAAATGATGGGAAGCCAGCTGAAAAAATTCCACAAACCAGGTGATGAAGCACTCTTACGGCAGTAAAAAAAATGGCTGAAGCTTCGGGCTTGGCTGAAATGAAGATGGCATTTGGCTTCTCTTGGAATCTATATGAAGTATCTTTGTACTGGTAACACTTGGAAAAATTTTGACCTTCTAGAAGCAATTAACATACACTAGTTATTAGGGGTTGTTTGGTGGTGTTAAAATCATGGAATTGTAGTCTTTATTTTAGAAAATTCACCAATTAAAATTTTGATCAAATTTCTTCAGACTTTCACTTCTTCATTGTTATACTACATTTATAGTATGTCCCATAAAATATTTGGGGTTACTTGTTTAAGGAAAATTTTCCAAAATCGAGCCCTTTTCTTCGATTCCATCAAAATCGAGCTAAACGGTTTAAGCACTAACTTACTTTAAAAATTCATTTAAATACCTAAACCTCCATATTTCCACTTGATTTAATTTTCCCAAGTTAATTTCACCTTATACTATCTTCCCATGGTCTCAAAATAATTTTCTTGAATTTGTAGAATTTTATTCGAATTTATTTCCCTTGTTAGGGCCATTTTCTCGATTTAATTTAAAACTCGAGTTTAACTCACTTTCTCATCTCTAATCACTTAGTTTTTTCTTCTACACATCTTTTCATGCATGAACATGGCATTTCTAAGCAATTCTCGGGTCTAGGACCTTACCCCAGTTTGTGTGCCATCAGGCCCCACGCTAGAATCGAGTGCTTTAGTCGTCTACGGGCCTGCAAAACGTCACGTTGAGCTATAATTTACATCTCATAAGCATCATAATATGGAAAAATATCAGATTTCACAAGTGGACTTCCACCAATGCTCTATCGTCCCCTTCAGTAGGAACGCAGCAAATGCAACCATCTCTGAAGTCGTACACTCGAAAAATCCATACAACTTCTCCATTTCTCCTATCCATTCCTCTGCCAAAACTGGGTCCTTAATCCCAAGAAAAGTTGGAGGTCCAAGTTTCTGGAATTATCGGAGTCTGTCCAAATCACAATCATACCCCAAAACATTATCGCCCTGTCGTGGAGCAACATCAGAGGCGTATCTTAAACCAGCGGGGGTGTAGGTGTATCAGGTGCAACTGCCTCTCTCGGTGCAGTCTCTGCATCCTGTCCCTATCCTCCTGGCATCGTCTGTGCTAGTATCTCCACTATAGTCTCCAGGTGACGTTCTAGTCTCTCGAAACGTGTCTCGGTACTCTCAAGTACCTCAATAGGACCAATGTCTCTTCTCGGGTCTCTGGCCTACCTCTACGGCCTCGAGGCCTATCTCTAGCCCCTCTACCACGGCGAGTATTAACCATAATGGCTAAATCCCTGCATCTAGAATCATTAATTAGTCTGATTTCCATCTCGTATACAAAATTGTAACTGAATAAAGCACAGTACTATAGGGATGTATATTTTCCTAATTACTAATATCGATTCACATCAGACTAACACTGCTCTAAAACCATTCTATCACGCCCTTCTCTCACACATGGCCTACCAAAATCACCACAAACTTTTCGCATTTTACTTACCTTTCCTTCTGTCATCATTCACATCAAACGTTGGGCTGTGATTCGATATTATTCACCCATTCACACTCATTCACAACATACATAGAATTTAATATTCTTTTCTATAATAATAACTCTCGTACATAATTACAATTATTTGTACATATACATTCCGACCGTATATTAGTTTATCTAATTGTGCTTTTACTTTATTCAGTACAAAATGTTCGAGTGTGCATACCTCTCGTAAGATGGATATGCAGCGGATCAGGGAATATCAGTCTTCTGTCGTGTCCACCTACTGTGGATGCTCTGTAAAGAGGGAAATAATAAGGGGGTGAGCTCACAGCTCAGTAAGGAAATTAGGCAAGCAAGTAGATAACCACACTATCTACAAAATACTATGCTTATGCCTCGAAATCATTTCCTTACCCTATCTGTATCTAGAGCATGCATCCTGCTCAAAGCTTTTATACAATGTATATATATATATATATATATATATATATATATATACATATATATATACAAAACATCAGTTATAAAACTGGTAATATGTTGGTTTAACAATCTCAGCATTTTATGCATAACACTACATTTCTCATGTAACTTCACACAAATCACTTTTATCATGCCATTCAGTTAAATCAAAATCATATGGCATTTATCATGTTTCAAAACATAGAAATCCGGGCCTTACCAATCCCTCGAGTTACCCTTTTCACAATTCACAAACTCACATGTTTATATCCTAAAACCATGTGATAATTCAATCAAGAAATATTGATTCACATTGCATGAAAAGAAAATCGAGATAGGCGACTACATGTTTTGAGTTTATGATCATAACTCATTTTCCATGATCCCAGGCTACACAGTACTCGGTGTGTGGGGTCTCATAATTGTTGTAACGAGAGGTGGGTCAAATCTCTACTGTAAGCTCTCAATCTGAGGACCTGATCCCGGAGCACACCAGATCCCACTGGATCCTGCTCCCACTGCTAACCAGTCCTGTCATAGTATATCAAGTACTCACGGTACAGTGTACTCCATGTGACATAGACGGTACACAGTACTCCATGAACCCTATCTCAAGGTGGGATACTCGTCATGAGTCTTAGTCCTCATACCTTGGATATACCTCATAGTCGGGATGCTCGCCATGAGTCTTAGTCCTCATACGATGGGTTATTTCGATAGCCCTCGACCTTATCTCAAAATATTACATGTGTGAGCGTATATATATATATATATCGATGCGACACACAGTCAGCACAGGCTCCCAACACAGCTGTTTCATGTTCTTTTCAAATTCGGTACGTGCGAGTAAACTCCCAACACGACCATAGCACAATAATATAACTTTAGTGTGAGCAATGCTCCCAACACTATGTTATGCAAAAGCACGAGTATGATCAAAGCTCCAAGTGCTCTATAATGTATAGTATATGAATTCTGAGTACGAGCTAAGCTCCCAATACTCTATCACGTAAAACTGAGTATGAGTATAGCTCCCAATACTCTATAATGCATCAATCACAAAACTGAGTACGAGTAATGCTCCCAGTACTCTAACATGCATAATTCACATTAAAATTTAGTACGAGAATACTCTCAAGTACTATATGATGCATATCTCAAAATATAGTGCGAATAATCTCTAGCACTTATGGTTTTCACATAAAACCAGATAGATGGCTATTCAAATCACAATTCACCCAAGTAAATCAAATATGCACTATTACGTGCTGTTTTTTGCATATATATGAAAACATTAGCCATTCTATCATGCAAAATCATGAATCTAAGCCACATCATGCTTCTAAGGTATTTTCACCCTATTTTTTGGATAAAACACACTTATCCTCATTAATCTCTATCATAATATCATGCCTATTCAAGGGAATTCATATATCATATAATATCAAAATTCTATTCGAAATACGTGTAGCTATCTCTAGCTACTCACGAAATTCCCTTACCTCGAATCACATCACGTGACCTATCTTCCTTGGTACTGCTCACTCTCGCAGTCCGAACCAGCTCCCAATGTGATTTTCTAAAGTTGTTATATTTATTTACGTTAGTATACCGTATTATACTCATTTCATTTGTTAAATCTCAACTCAATACATCAACTGATCACTTTCTTACATTATGGTATTATACCATATTTCCCATATAGCTATATTCATTTCTCCTTATTTCTAATTTATGCATCTCACAAAACTAACTTATAATTTCCATACATGCATATTCCATCATTTAATTCATGCTAACACCACTTTCTCATCATTTTCTCACTTCCATGCCAATAGCTAGGCCATGCTCATTTTTCATTATCCTTTCATTTCCAACAATTCATACATATACCAAATTACTCATCAATATATCAAGTTTAACATATATCAACTTGGTGCATAAAATCTTACCTAGCTGAGATTTCCTCCTTTTCCACCAAAATTGGCAAAAATCCTCCTTGCTCTTCAATCCTTTGATTCCAAACTCTTGTTTCCAAGTACGTTGCTCTCCTCTTTACCAAGAACAACTTTGCTCAACTGAATCTTACTCAAAACTAGTTGCAAACTGAAGTTTCCTAGTGTTGAAAGGTTAGGTTTAGCTTTAGGTCTTGAATGAAATAGCAGATCTCGTGAAAAATAAAGTGCAGAACCCTATATTTATAGAATTAGGTCATAGAGATCGATCTGCCAACCATGTGAGATCGATCTGCCCTGTATTTTTCACCTCGAAACCGACCTTTCAGGCCTAATGAGATCGATCTGCCCTTCAACATGAGATTGATCTTAACAACTCAGAACCTTAAGGAGATCGATCTGACCTTGCAATGAGATTGATATGTTGCAACCCGAGACTTAAGGAAATCGATCTGTATTGCCAAAGAGATCAATTTACTCCCTTCCTGAAGTAGTTCTGCCGTACTTTTCATCCCAATTCTCTGTTACATTGGTATTTGATTTACTTAACCATTCATTTTTCATTTCATACACATTTACAACTTCAAAATATTCATTCCTCATAATTTATAGCATTGTGACTTGTCTATACATCACAAAGTCATAAGGATTACATGTTCAGTTATGGGTCCTACACCTCAAGAGCAGGCCGGTGCACTCCTTGTGCAGGCGTTCGGCCCTGAAGCGAGGCACGCTGGTGCAAGGCATAGTCCTTGTGCCAAACGCCCCATTTCTTTAAATCTTTTTTTTCTAATTTTTTTAAACCTTAATTTAGATTTTTAATTTTAATTAACTTTGATTAAATGTGTATATATCTATACACATTGTTCAATCTTGTTATTTTTATTATTTAATTTTTAATTACTATTTATTTATTTTATCTAATTTAAATTTTATTTTCTTATTATCAATTTATTTTCATAAATCGAATTATTAACAAAAATACCGGCCTAACTTAATCTCACCTTTTTGACAAAAATTAATTTAATTATCCGTAAGCAAATTGTGAATTAAATTTAAATCGGATAACGTTCGTGCCAAATTAAAGAAAATTTGGGGGTTTACAATAAGATAATCTTCGCATATGATTGTATGCTATCTGAAAATTTCACATTTCGTAATTGCTGTGTTAGAAATCAGAACTATTGGCAATTAGGGTTCGTCAACTCTAAGTGAAACAATAGAACGGATTAAACATTCAACCCGTGGTTGAAGTGCTATTCGGTTTAGTAGTCTTCCTAGAGTGTTAATGTTATTCCTAGTCTAAATAGGATTGCATCAAAACCAATTAGATTAGGGATAAGAATTTAATTCGGGTGTTGGGCTTGAGTTAATGATAACAGGGAATAAGAGATATTATCTTGCTGGGAGATAACGTCTCAGCTAAGTAATTAAAGACAATATGGTAAATTAGGTATTAAGGATCAATTGTTAGTGACTGGGCAATTCCTTTGAATCAAAGTTGTTAATCTGGTTTACCCTATTCATAATTAGTTGAATATCAATTCTGTTTTAGGATTTTAATTTTGTTAAATTAAACCCCCCAATTATTTTAGTTATTGCATGATAATTAATCCATCAGTCTCTAGGGTTCGACCTGGATTTGCTGTGAGACCCCATGTATGTATAACTTTATTATATGATAATGAAATTATAAGACAAATGATTTTTGGATCATATAAATGTTAATGGATTGCAAATGGGATAAATGAGTATCATGAATGCAAGTAAAGGTTAAATAAGGGCTGAAGCGGCCACAAAACTAATCGAATAGAACTTAAAGCATTCGAACTAACGATAGGGATTTAAAAACATGAAATAATAATGCATGGACTATGAATTCTGTGTATCCTTTCTGATTTCAAACAGTACACATAAGTTCCATAACATGAAAATCATAAGGAATGAACCTTTCCATGCTCTAAGTGGGATTAGAATGCAAAATGAGTATTAGAGTAATGAAATAGGAGGTTACCTTTGAAAAATCTGGGAAAGTGTAGTAGGAATGCTCCAGATGAAGGCCAGATCGATCTCCTATTCAAGCCAGATCTATCTCTTGTGCAAGGGAAATAATTTCAAGTGAATCTACCAAAGCCAGATCGATCCCCCCATTAAGCAGATCGATATCCCCCATTAGCGGATCGATCTACATTTGCTTCTGCCTAGCAGAGATCGATCCCTTCCTAATTTTAGATCGATCACCATTTAATCCTATCAAAAGCAAATTGATCTCTTGTTGCCTCTGCTTAGTAAAGATCGATCTCTCCCCAATGAGCAGATCGTTCTCTCTCATTTCAAACCTGAAAATTTGATAGCTAAAACCAAAGGCAGATCGATCTTCACCCTAGCAGATTGATCTCATCATCCCTGCTCTATAAAAACCCGACGGCCAAACCTTATTCTTCAACAAATCAAACCATCCCCCTTAATTTTTACCCAAAAAGTAAGCTTTCTCTCTCAAGAATACCTCTCATTCTAAAAAGATTTAAGAAAAAGCTATTAGAGAAAAGTTATTCATTGTGAAGAGGAGAACAACATAGCTTGGAGCCAATATTTAACTTATTGGATTGAAGGAGCAAAGGAGTCTTCTTATTTGGGATAAGAGGAAAGTCAAGCTAGGTGAGTTTTCAATACACCAACTCTAAGTATATTTATCTAGATGTTGTTGTGAGTAGATTGGTGTATGTATTGATGGTTGAAACTACCTAAAATGGAATGAATCGAGCATGACCTAGAATGAGTTTAGTGTGAGAAAATATGATATGGTGGATTTAATGATAAATGGATTATGCTAAGGTATCAACAATGTTATATGCATGATTTTGAGATGGTTTTGTGAAATGAGTTTATGGAATAGGATGAAGTTATGTAATATGCATAGTTGGTGTTTGTAATAATGTATAAATGAATGGGAAATTATGGATAGACATCTATGTCAAGTGTTTGATAAGCAACTAAGTGAGTTGTTAGCTAAATTGACTAGAAATGGCATAATGATGGCCAAATATGATAATGGGCCGAATTTGATGAAATAGGCTCAATAAGACATACTCACTAGTTGAAGTCAGAACATGAGTTATTAGTATTGACTCATATGATTGACGAATGTTTGCAGCTACCGAGGATATATCCGGAGCAAATTGAGCCGATCATGAAAAGCGAAAAAGGAAAAAGGTGTTGGCTCTCAGAGAGTTGAGGTAAGGGAATTATGTTAGCCCTAGAGGTATGTGTATGCGTTTTCGGGCGCATGGGTGATTTCTTAAAATGTCTAAAGGTCTTAGAATGAAATGAATGATTGAAGGGCAATAAAAATAGGATTTGAGAAAAGTTCATGAAAAGCAAGAACATGGTGTCTTGAATCTTTTACTGCTTTTAGCATGTAAAAATTGGTAGGCTGGCTAGCATTAGATGATTTGCATGAAAATAGTTTGATTTGGTTTTATAACCATGCTTTGCAAAGAATGAGCCACCTACATGAGTTTTATGGAAATGAAACGTGCTAAAGCATTGCTCGCACGAGATTTGACGTGTTTATACATGCATAAGTATTGGAGCCTAGCTCGCACTAGTTTTTACATGGATTTCACGATATAGTGCTGGAGCATAGCTCGCACTAGAGTTTTACATGCATGAGTGCTGGAGCCTAGCTCGCACTAGTTTTCACATGGGTTTTGACATTGTACTGGAGCATTGCTCGCACTAGATGTCCACTTTATACTTGTTGCCATGCTAGAGACTACCCGCACGTGATTTTTATGACATGTTGGGAGCCGTGCTAGGAGCTTCGGGTAGGCTGTATGCCACGTCAATTAAATAGGCTCGCACGTGCGTATTGAGATGTGGCGTGATATGTTGTGATGATATGGGTCCACATAGTACATTGTACCGTGTATGGATATTATATATATACCGTCTTCGGATAATGGATATTCTGCTATGGACCGACAGGCTGGACGTGACCCACCTCCCGTGTGAAAATAGATAGAGATGATAACCCGCACACTAGGATCCGTGTAGCCCGGGATCACAGTGGATATGGCCATAGTCCTAGTTATTAATTACCCTTATTATTATTTGCCTATCTCACATGTCACTTGATTTATGATATATCCATGTTTTAAAATTGGTTTTGTGGGTCAAGATAGTCCATGGGAGGAGCTAAGTCCTGACAATGGTGAATTGTATTGATTTATGTTGAGTTTTGAAATGCTTTTA
Source organism: Firmiana major (assembly GCA_033439115.1). Lineage (NCBI taxonomy): Eukaryota > Viridiplantae > Streptophyta > Magnoliopsida > Malvales > Malvaceae > Firmiana > Firmiana major. Next base: position 66,975,842 of record CM065901.1, on the reverse strand, counting down.
AGTGCATCTTGCATGATGATTTACCATGCTTTGATTTCAAATTACGCATGATGATTTTTCATGCTTTGTTTAAGAATTGTGCACTGCTTTAAATAGCATGAACTATTTTACATATCATGAACATGAGCATGAACTGTTATATTTTGGGTATGACAAGTAACTGTGTGGTTTAAGCATGTCATCACGATCACGTAGATAGTGCAGTTATCTACCTGCTCACATGATTGCCTTACTGAGCACGTGATTTGCTCACCCCTCTTATTTTCTCCCCTCTACAGAGCACTTATAGTAGATATAGAAAGCGACTGAGGATTGGATTTCGGTGTCTACTGCATCCCATCAAACGAGGTATACACATTTGTATAGTTTTTGTATCTAGACATGTCAAAGCACAGTAATATTTCGAATGTAAATTTTGGGGATGTAAAGGATTGTAAACACATGTAAACAGCAACTCTGATTTAGAAATACAAGTGTTTACGTTTAAATGAATTGTAAATTAAAATGATTTGATTGGATGAGATTGACACTATACACAACCCAACTGTTGGAGGTGTAGCTATTCACGATCAAGTAAAGTAAAGGTAAAGAACAAACAAATAAGAAATGGATTAAATAATAAATGAAAAAAATTGTAGTAGATTTTCGGTGGATTGAGGGTCGTGACATTTGCAGCTACTGCAAAATTTTGGTAAGACAAGTAATAAAAATTTGGTTGAATTCAACACTCACCAGTAAACAATAAAGACCTCTTTAAGATCGATGTTTACAATGGATGAGAGTAAGTGTGAAATGGATGAGAGAATATCAAGATGTAAGCACAAGAAGAATGTTTTTGGTTTAATGAATCAATTCAAATCAGTCTCTTGACTCCAATATCTTCAATGCTGGTAATTCTATGGCCCTTGAAGTTGGTGGTGCATTTAATGAATTTCTTCCCTTTGAAACATTCAAAAAGTAGCCATATGGAGACTTCCTAGGCACTAAGGGATCGATCTTGTATGCCAGAGGGATCGATCATTTCATCTCAGAATCCTACGAATAAGCCAAGAATAGATAAGGGGATCGATCTTATTCCTTAGGGGATCAATCCCTTTGTGCTTGATGTTAGACACAGAGTAGTTCTACACTTGAGGATTGATCCCAAGGGTTAGGTGATCAAACCTTGCCTTTTGAAAATCACTTCCTAGGCAATTCAAAGCGTATAACTTAATTTTAAATGGTTTTTCAAATTCATATAAATTATCCTTCGACTTTAAGAGCACGAAATTGAGTCCCAAATATTATTAAGTAATTTTGTAAAATATCTTCAATAATTCCATAAGTGAAATTGCTCATATTTTACATTCAAAAAACAGATTAAGACTAATTAAGATTTTGCACTCAAATTATGGTATTATATCAGTGTAAAACACATAATATGGTTTGTGAAAAGCTGAACAATTTACAATACAAATCATTCAAATCATCATGCTCAAGGTTCTGTTATTTCAAAAATAAGTATCAATTTAAAGCTAACATATAACATGATAAGCAATAATATATGATGCATATTCAAGTTATGATCCTCTATATGCCATCAATCGCTATCAGAATAATATTTCCTAATTGCCACTAATTGTTATTAAAACAATATTCGCTAACCGCCATGCTTCAAGCAGTATTATGATATACTGCTTACTTGTGACAATGCTTCAAACTATAATGTTTGCTTATAACATATACACTGTCTGATTTCGTCAAACAATGTTTTGATAACAATGTTTTTATTATTCGCTTAGAAATATATAGTGCATCAAACAATGTTTTATTAAACAAAGTTTGCAATATTAAATCAGGCATGATTTTCTCATGCATTATATCAATAAAGACTTTCCAATTGTAGCTAGTAGTTAGCCTACATCACCTATGGAAATCAAGTGTGCTACTTATGGCTATAAGCTTCTCTAGTTCTATTGATTAAGTATGAACTAGAGTACATCAATTATTGTCAGCATCACATAAAGTGGATCGTGAATAAATCACGTACATCAACTGTTATCGGCATCGCATAATGTGCATCGGGAATAAATCATGTAATTTATTTTCATTTCTTTATTAAATCTCAATCTCTAGGGATGCCTGTGATTTCAAAAACTATTCGAAAATATGTTTTGAATTCAAAAACGCTGAGTTGTGCATTATCAAACCATTCACATATAAATTTTGTTATATGCCACAATAATCCAAAACATGTATTATTGAATTCAAACGCTTTCTCATGTGTATAAGTAATTCAATGTAAGCTTTTAAATCACACCACTTTTATGCTATGCATAATGTGTCAAACGTATTAAGCATGGTTTGCATATTTTTTTTAAAAAAAAATCATAATTCTCATAACTTCCATGCCATGCACACTCACAAACTGAATGCAACATTAGCATAGTCTAATGCATGCATATCCAACTCATGTTCATGTCTTGCATGCTTTTAGAGAATGCATCATACATAAATATTACACTTACACTATCTTGGTTACCAACACTATGCTAAATGCATGATATTAATAGCTAACCATGAAATATGTCACACACATAATATATTAATCAATCACATATACAACACAACATAATTCTAGACCAAATGCACAACATTAGAAAGTTAATGTCATAATCATCCAGTATCATCAACTTCACATAACCATCATCTTAAAATCATTCTTAACACAATTTATCCACCACTATATATATATATATATATATATATATATATATATATCACATGCACCACATGAGTTATTATGCCTTCATTAAGCATTATTGGCACACAATATATATATATATATGTTATTCTCAATCATATCACACTCCAATCATTCATACTTACTCCATATAAAACCAACTTGAATCTTATATAATCAACTTACCAAAGCACTTCCACTTAAGCACTTATTTTAAGGTTGGCCAAAATCGGACCCACACCACCATTAGTGCACTTCACTAAAATTTCAATCTCCATACTTAGTACCATGTCACAAACACATTATAGATGAGATAACATAGAAGTACACTTCACTTACCCAAGGAACCTCCTTTGGCAGAATATGAAAGTCACCCTTGTCAGACCCAAGTTTTCGATTTACGTATGTAGCTTATACCTTATGATTCCTATGTGTACGAACATTTTATTTCATAGTTGAATCATAAGAAGAGTATTTACTACCATGCAATCGATTAATTTAAGAAATTAAAAATGCATGTAAGCTACATAATAGCGAGATAAGGGTTAAAGTGATTCCCGAGCAAGTGTAGGGGTAAAACGGTCAATTGATCAAAATTCGGCATAAATCCGATGAGAAAATTTCATTAAAAATATGAAATCAAGAAATCTTGATCAATAACGGGGCAAATATTGAATTTCGAGTCCAACTAATCGAGATATGAATTTAATTAATATTTTTGGAATTTTTACCTCGAAAAATGAGCTCGAAAATAGTGAAAAAATATACCGAAAAGGTAAAATCAGACTGATAAATTTATTTATGGACTAAATGAATTTAATAGGAATTTTTGGGATATTTTAGGATTTTTAATATTATTTTAAGGATTAAAATAATATTAAAAATATATTTAAAAAAAAAGAGAATTAGAAATCTGAAAAGTTAGAAACAGGAAACCCGCACGAAATCGACGAAGACGCGACCTGAGGGATTCATCACTGACGAGCCACCACCGACGATCCCACGGCTGAGCTAGATACCGAAAAAGGGAGAGGACCTCGGCGCGCACCCATCGGCACCGGTCACACCCTCCACCGACGCCGGACGCCGGCGAATCGAAAAGGGGAAGGCCGCGAAGAAGAGAAGGGTATCCGGCGGCCACCGACGGTGCTAGGCTCTGATCAAGCCCAGCCGAACGTTCCCCAGGCTGTGGCGCACCGAACGGCTGTAGCAACTCCCAGAGAACCGACCGAACGACGTAAGCACGGCTAAATCACCCCTGAACCGGTCGGCTGTTCAGGGCAGAACCTTCTAAACTGAACCGGACCGGTTCAGCCAAGGAGAAAAGAGGAAAAAGAGGAAAAAGAAAGAAAAAGGAAAAGGAAAATTTTTGGGATTGCACCGGACTTTGGGTAAGTCGATACGAGGTCAAAAGTAACCAATTTAATTTTTGATAAATTTATTTAAATTATATTTAATCGAAAATTGACCCGGAGTTAAATATACAAAATTGTGCAGTTCGACGATCAATTCTGAACGGAAGCCCAATCGAACACTGATTCACGCACCATCGCACAATCTCGGGTAAGTAAAGCTCATTTACAACAAATTATGTGATTTATGCGTATTTAAGATTTAATTTACGCATTTCGGATTAAATTTTGAATTTAGTGAATTATATTCGAAAAATTGAATAAAATGTCGTAAATGATATACGGGCTATCCAAAGAGCTTGGAATAAAGCCCAATGGGTATTGATAAGCCCAATGAGTCGATAGACCCTGATGAACGGGCTTAATACGGATTAAGGCCCAATTAAAGTGTTTAAGGCCCAATAAAAGTGTTTAAGGCCCATTAAGACTAAACGGGCCCATTTAAATAAAATGAACTGTATTAAATGTGTAATACAGTAGGAAACATGTAATTAACTCAGTGAATGATTAAATGCAGCTCCAGAGTCATATTGAGAGTTGACCGGACTGCCAGATTAGACAGTACAGAGGAAGAGAGGTCACACGACGTGATCCAAGGTAGGGGACTCTTGCAAGTAGCTAAAGATATCTGTGCATATTTTCGTTGGATTTTACATTCACTGAAATTGTTTGAGGGTCAGAGAAAATCGATAATATTATAGGGACCTGATATGGGTAAATTATGATTTTGCCTCTAGTTAGGCAAAAAGTGAAATTTTGGGAAAAGTTCCAAAAAGCATGGAAATGACGTTTTGAGTGGTTTTTCCTGCTGTGTAGCAGAAGAGTATGTGGATGGGCTAATGTTTTGAGGTCGATGTAAACTAAGCACACTTTATAGTGCTGATTTTAGTGATTTTTAACATCCCTGTTTTTAAAGAGCCATCTACCGAATTATGTGGAAACAATCGTGCTAGAGCACAACTCGCACTTGATTTCAGATGTTTTTCATATACCTTAGTGCTAGAGGTTTACTCGCACTGCATTTATTTGACATGCATTATAGAGTACTGGAGCATTGCTCGTACTCAATTTTATGTGATTTGTGCATGATAGAGTGCTAGAGAGATTAGCTCGTGCTCGAGTTTTACATGAGATGCATGACAGAGTGCTGGAGCGTTGCTCGTACTCGATTCTTCATGATTTTTACATGACATAGTACTTGAGCGATTTGCTCGTACTTGATTTGAAATGAGAACTATGCATGACCTAGTGCTAGAGGTTTACTCACACTAGTATTGATATTTTTGTAAGACCCGATATTTTCGAGTGCATTTAAAAATGCAAAAGGACTTAAATGGTATTCCCGAATACGTGCAAGGGCAAAATGGTCAAAAGACCAAAATTCGGTATTTATCGGGACAAGAAATTTAATTAAAAATATGAGATTTAGAAATCTTGATCAATAACGAAGAAATAATTAAATTTCGGGTTAAATTGATCAAGATATGAATTTATTGGAATAAACCGGGATTTTCGCATCGAAAAATAATCCCGAAAATAATCGAAAAATATATCGAAAAGGCAAAACCGGACTGAGAAAATTATTTACAGATTAAATGAATAAACTAAGATTATTTTAGATATTTTTGGGAATTTTATTATTATTTTATTGAATAAAATAATAATAAAATTTAATTATAAAAAAAAAAAAAAAAAAAAAAAAAAAAAAAAAGAAAAATGAAAAGTCTGAAACAGAAGAGAAAAGAAACAGAGGCGAAACGAAGCAAAAGACGCGAAGGCCGAACCCGAGGGGGAGGTTCGTCACCGGCGAACCACCGGCGACGCTGAGAGGCCGGTGAGGACCGGCGAGCGCAGCCCAGCACCGGGCGAACCTCCAGCAACCCAGACGCGCGCCGAGAACGGCGAAAATCGTCGGAAACGGAGGAGAAGCCGCGGGGGAGAGAAGCCCGATTCGCCGGCGATGGGGCCGATTCGACTCCAGCCGAGGCCCGATTTAGGAAGCCCAGACGATTGCGCGCCGATTGGCACCGAAATCGCACCGGGAACCGGCCGGACGGCGCCGGAACGGCAAAATGATGGGTGAACCGGACTGAACCGGGTTGAACCGGACCGGACCGGTTCAGCCAAAAAGAGAGGAAAAAAAAAAGGAAGAAAAAGGGAAAGAGAAAAAAATTGGAGAAAATTCCTGTGATGCAATCGAGCTTCGGGTAAGTCGGTAAGCGGTCAAATTGACCGATTTAATTTTTTGAATATTTAATTTAATTAATTCCGACTGGAAATTTACCCGGAAAAATATATTTAATTGTGTAGCTCGACAATTGGCATCAACCGATAGCTCGAGATAGCCTCGATTTGTGTACGATCATGGAATAACGGGTAAGTGACCCTTAATTTACGACAATTTGTATCGTTATGCGTGATTGATATTTAACGCATAAATTACGGATTTAATTTCCGCATAAATGAATTAAATTCTGAAAAATTGGATAAATTGTCGTAAATATTAAATTGAGATATCCGAAAATTTAGAACGAGGCTAAATAAATATTGATGGGTCCAATGAGCCCAATAGGCCTCGATAAATTGTGGTAAACGGGCTTAAGGCCGATTAAGACCCATTGGTACAATCGGGCCCAATATGGGTAAACGGGCCCAATGATTTAAATTAAGCCCAGAACATATGAGATACAATTAATTGTATTGTATTTGACCTGATGAATGTGTATCCGCAGTTCCGGAGATTTGATTCGGATTTGGAGCAAATCGGACTGCGTGACGAGACATCGATGTAAAGGTCAGACTGTACAGAAAAATGAGGTAAGGGAATTGTGTGAGTAGCTAGAGGTAGCTACGCATATTTTAATAGTTTTTCTGTACACTGAGTATGTATGTATACATGGATATTGTATAATGATCCTAAAAATGGTTTGAATGATTTTAAGGATCGAAATAGGTGAAATGTCTATTTTACCCCTATTGAGGGAAGTTCACCTAAGGATGGTGAAAGCATGACATGCATGAAATGCATGATTTAAGGATTTTTGATGATTAAGGAATTTGATTGGTTTTAATCAAAGCAAATCGATAGATTGGCCAATAATTGCATAAGTTTCCCAAATTAACACTACGTAGGTGTTATTAATATTTAAATGAAATTTCTTTGGAAAAGAGGCCAACTATCAAGTTTATATGGAAACAGGTAGTGCCGACACGTAGTTCGCACTATATCTGCGTTTGTGAATGTGCATAAATGTGCTTGAGCAGTTGCTCGCACCGACTTGTGTGACATCATATGCATGAAATGTGCTAGAGCATGGTGCTCGCACTGATTTTTATTATTGTGAAATGAGAGCTGCTGGAGCCTAGCTCGCACTCTGTTTTGACATGTCTTGATTTGTTTTAACGTGGTATGCATAAAATAGTGCTGGAGCGATTGCTCGCACTAGTTTTAATGATTTGACATGCATGAGAGATGCTGGAGCTTAGCTCGCATCCTGTTTTGATTTGATATTGCATAAAGCCGTGCTGGAGTGAATCTCGCACGAGATTTGATTTAATTATGCATAAAGCCGTGCTGGAGTGTAACTCGCACGAGATTTGAATTACTTGAGCATTCATTTGTGCTGGAGCATTGCTCGCACAAAGTTTTACATGGTTTTCATAATTCATTTGAATGTCGTACTGGAGTTTTTCTCGTACGAGGTTTTCACTGAATTTATATACATATCCGTACTAGAGCGTTGCTCGTACGTGGAATTTACATGAAATTATAATCAGTTTAAGTCGTACTGGAGCGCTGCTCGTACGCAGATTTCACTGATTTTTATGAAATCGTGCTAGAGCTTCGCTCGCACGAGATTTTCAGATATCATGAATATGCATGGAGCCGTGCTTGAGCTTCGCTCGCACAGGGATTTATATTACATGCATATAGCCGTGTTGGAGCCTCCTGTAGACTGTGTGTCACAGTGAGATGATATGCTCACACGTGCATTCTGAGACAGATGATATGGGTGGATAAGACCTATTACAGGCACCCCTGACTGAGCTTGGGTTCACGGAGTACTTTGTACCGTGTATGTCACGCGGAGTACGCTGTACCGTGGGGATTGTTGGAGTGGAGTGGCATTAGCCACGAGGCAGCAAGCCTTGCCCTCGCAATCCTGGTGTTATGCTGTTCTGGCGGGTAGGACGACCCACCTCCCGTTTCAGGTGTGATACCCCGCACACTAGGTACCGTGTTGCCAGGGATCACTAGGATATGGCCATAGTCCTCGATGTTACTGTTAATTACCTGATTGTCTCACATGATATAACTTGTGGTCTGTTAGACCAGGGTAGACCCGAAGGAGGGGTCAGGCCCCCGATTTGATGATTTGATGATTTCAGATGATTTTATGATATGTGACCCTGAAAGAAGGGTGGTTTTATAAATCAAGATTTATAATGAAATATAACAAACTGTTTTATGAGTTTTGAGATGATTGACCCAGAGGGGTTATTTTATACTGCGTTTTAAATGAATTGATTTAAATGCAGTGGCATGATGTGTTTTCCATGCTTTTATTTGAAAATCTTGAATTGTCTTACATGACATGAAAGACTGCATGATCTTGATTAAATTCATGCTTAATATGATTTAATGATGTCACATAAAATGCTTTGAATGCATGAGTTACATGATTTATATATGCACAAATAGTTTTGGATGAACTATGGCATTGAATATGCATGACTTTGTGCTTGATGATTTTAATGAAAAGAAATGGATTTAAGGGCATGGCATTATGAGCATGTAGATAGTGGAGCTATCTACTTACTTGCATAATTGCCTTACTGAGCGTGTGGTTTGCTCACCCCCTTATTTTCCCATCTTTTCAGAGCACTTGAAATAGTTATTGAGCGGCTGAGAACTTGCATGTATTGATATCCGCTGCTTGCTGTTTCCCATCGAGAGACAGGTATACACATTTGTATGGTTTTGTATCTAAATATGTAATGCACAGTACTGTAAATGGATATGATGTCGGGGATGTAGAGTCATGTAAATACCAGTGGGTATGTGTTTATTTAAAGTCAAAAGGATAGTAGACTCTGATATATGATTATGGGAATGAAATGTTAAATAGTGTGAGGTGACTAACACCGAATCATAGCCCAACTGTGTTGTAGGATGATCACGACGAGAGAAAGGTAAGAATTAAATAATAAATGAAAAAGCGAAAAATTTACTCTGATTTTTAGGTAATTCGGGTCGTGACAGGTTTAATGGTATCAGAGCTTGAGTTGGCCTGATATGAGTCGGTGTTAGTGGTTAAGAAAGTTTACATCCCCATGTACTGTGCATTATTTAGATACAATTGTGTATATCGAGATGGAAGTGCAGCTAAGAATTTGGTTTTAAATGCAAGAATAGACTCATTGACTGATAGCCGCTATGGTTGAGAGGCGAGTACACGAGCTCAAGGCCGTTGAGGTAGGCCCATGAGTTGTACTGAGTCGCCACATGAGACTTGAGATGAGATTGACGTGGAGGCTGGTTGATCATGCCCCACAGAGTCCAACAGAGAGATCGGACAGAGTCTGACAAAGAGATCGGATAGAGTCTGACAGAGAGATCAGACAGTATTGAGATACGCTTCGCGAGGTTGGAGCGGAGTGTGGAGAATATTTTGCGAGCTAATTGCTCAGGGTATGTATGAGGGCGAGTCGGAACATTGATGAAAGTTCGCTCGACCCATTTGAAGATTTCGACATCCAGAATGGACATGAAAAATAATTTCTATATGTATTCCGGTGACAGAATATCCCGGATATTGTTTTAAAGGAAATTACAGATGACATTCTTTACTCTGACCCAGAGGAACATGTTGATTAACGAGTATGATACTCAGTTTATATTCCTGGGCAGATGTGGCTCGGACACGATGAACAGTGAGAGTCGAGATGTTTGAAAGTTCTTGGAAGGGCTCAGATTGTCAATTAGAGTCCGATTAGCCCGTTAGACATCACTACCTATGCCGAGGCAGTACGCAGACTACAGTTGTGTAAATAAGATTATAAATTGCGCGCCTCTGAGATTGAGAAAGGTAGTAAGGGCCAAAATAGAGACAAAAGAGAATAAATAATGACAGAGATGTCAGAATGGGAAAAAAAGTAGTTTGGTAAAAGCTTAGAGCTGATAAATCACGGGGTAAGTTGATTGATAAACCCCAGTATATCTAATTTTAACACTATTGAGGGGTATTATGATTTGAGGACCCCGACCTGCTACGTAACAGTATAACAGAGTAGCAGTGTGAACAGTGTAAGATGTGTGGTAGTTATCACGAAAATAAGAGGTTGGACGAGGGCGAATGTATGCCTTGGACCAGGACACTATGGATGTTTCATATGATGTGGTGGAAGATACCACACTGGCTGTGAATAATGAAATAATTATGTTAATGGATCCTGGTGCCACGCATTTAATTATACCGCCTTCAGTTGCTTATAAGTTAGTGAAAGATGTGAAGCCTGTACCCTTAGGCAAGAGGATGATAGTTAGTTGAATTTCACTAACTGAATATGGGTATAAGGATTGTAAGTTTTCACACGTAATGAAAGAGTTGGTTATAAGTGATTTATTAAAGGAGATATATTGGAATAAGAGACGTATGCAAGGTAAGGATATCCTTGATATGCAAAGTAAATTGGATTAAGCGGTATGTAGTCAAGTCTGAGGGATAATAAAGGTATTTTAAAATACTTCCCTGCCTGAAGATTTGACAGCGTCTGGAAGCGCACGCATAATCTATAAATTGAAATCGACAATTGTGAAATATATACATTAAAATTTGGGTACCTTTATTGGTATGATAAAAAGATATAGAAATTCATTAATCATGAAAGTTTAAAAATTAAAATTTTATAAAAGCCGTCAATATAAGAGGAAAGAAATGACGTGAGCTAGTATCTTGAACGAAAGCTATTTCGAAATGACATTGTACGTTTATGCGTACATAGGTCAAGTATATGGAAAATTGAAATATTGAGTGGAACTCAACTACATTAAGGTATTTAAACCTTACCTGGACCGATAGGTTGTCATCTACAGCGATGATATTATGATGTATTCGAAGTCCAGGGATGAGTATGAGTAGCAACGGGAAACTGTCTTACAGACGAGGTGTTGAGAGTTTCTTGAAATGGGCTGCTCAGTTGAGATGTCTCGTTTGGAAAAAGATTTCATACGAGTAGTATGATAAGTATGAAAATGGCTTCAATGAGTTTTGGTATATTGGAGTAATGAACTGACCACCGTAAGTATTCTTACTATAACTAACAGCTCAAGAGGTTTCAGTGTGTATGGATACCTCCAAATAAGGATTGGGCTGTGTATTGATGTAAAATGGGAAGATAGTCGTTTATAGATCCAAATAGTTCAAGGATCATGAGAGAAACTATCTGACCCATGATTTAGAGTTGGCAGCCGTAGCGTTTACACTAAAGGTATGGCGCCACCACTTATATGGTAAGAAATTTCGGGTATGCACTGATCGTAAAAACCCCGAGTATCTGTTTTCACAGAAAGAGTAGAATATGAGATAACCAAGAGGGTTAGAGCTTCTAAGGATTATGATTGTGAACTTTGTACCACCCAGGAAAGGCTAATGTAATGGTTGATGCCTTGAGCAGAAAGAGCCTCGGGATGGTATCACATAAGATGGTCAAGGAGCGAGAGCTGCTAAAGCAGTTGTGAACCTCAGTAGTGATGTGATCCCTTCTGATGATGACGGTGATTGTGTGACAGCTAGCCTGAGGTTAGAACCGGATTTGTGTGACCGGATTTGCCAGGCTTAGCGTGATGATCGGCATGGTGTCGATAGTGTGGGTCAGATTCAGAAGGGTATAGTGACAGAGTTCACAGTGAGTGATGATGACTCACAGAGGTTCAGAGACAGTATAAGTGCTCCCGAGGACCACAGTTGATGATATAGTGTTATTGACAGAAGCTCACTCTTCGGGATATACAGTGCATCCGAGAAATAATAAATTTATTTGAATCTCTGAGAAAGGTATTGGTGGTCAGGTATGAAAAGTGATATTGTAGAGATTGTTTACAAGTGTCTTCTATGTCAGCAGATTAAGGTAGAGTAAAAGAAGATGCAGAGTCATTGCATTCTCTACCTATATTGACACGGAAATGGGAACAAGTTACCATGAATTTCGTGATGGGTTACAGAGGACCCGAATGAATCTTGAGGCTATCTAGGTGATAGTTGATAGATTGATTAAGTTTACCCACCTTCTGGTTATGAAAATCCCTAGATACTCTAAGTGTATAGGCGGATTTATGTGTGTGGAATATTGTGAAACATTGTGTAGCGTTCCAGTGAGCATGGTATCAGATAGGGATTCCCGCTTCACTTTCCACTTCTGGGAATATGTTCTTGGAAGCTATGGGACCCTGATTGCGTGTTAGCACAGCTTCCACCCTCAGACAGATGGTCAGTCAGAGAGGACTGTACAGGTTCTGGAGGATGTGATGAGAGCGTGTGCAATTGATTTTATGAGCTCCTGGGATGATCAGTTGCTACTAATCAAATTCGCCAGTGATGACAGTTGTCACTTGAGTATCGGGATGAGATTATATGTGGCATTGTATGACAGTAGGGAGTTGTTCCCTGACTTGGATAAGAAAAGTGGGTGACAAATAGAGAATTGTTCCCGAATTGGTAAGACAAACCTCTGAGGATATTCAGTTGATTTGTGAGAGATTAAGAACACCTCAGAGCAGATAGGAAACTATGCTGACAAGAGACAGAAACTATTGGAATTCACCGAGGGTGAATTAGTATTATTGGCAGTTACTTGTCTTAAGGACATGACGACATTCGGATAGAGATTGGACAAAGTGGAAGGTAAGACCTGTAGGTTGGTATTACCACTTGAATAAACAGGCATCCACAATGTGTCCTATCTTTTGATGCTTAAGAAATAATATCCGGATCCGATATATGTGATCGGATATGAACTCCAACGGTTTAGCTCAATAAAAGTGTAACGTATGTTGGAAAATTGATTCGGGTATTATATGGAAGGAGAAAGTGTTGAGGTTTAAGATGATCTCCATAGTTAAGTATGATGATAGTATTACACTCCGGAGAAAGTCACTTGAAGATGACAGTATATGATGCGATAGACATACCCGGAGTTGTTATGGACTCATATTACTTGGTTCTAATTTGGAGGACCAAATTTCTTAAGTGGGGGAGATTGTAAGACCCGATATTTTCGAGTGCATTTAAAAATGCAAAAGGACTTAAATGGTATTCCCGAATACGTGCAAGGGCAAAATGGTCAAAAGACCAAAATTCGGTATTTATCGGGACAAGAAATTTAATTAAAAATATGAGATTTAGAAATCTTGATCAATAACGAAGAAATAATTAAATTTCGGGTTAAATTGATCAAGATATGAATTTATTGGAATAAACCGGGATTTTCGCATCGAAAAATAATCCCGAAAATAATCGAAAAATATATCGAAAAGGCAAAACCGGACTGAGAAAATTATTTACAGATTAAATGAATAAACTAAGATTATTTTAGATATTTTTGGGAATTTTATTATTATTTTATTGAATAAAATAATAATAAAATTTAATTATAAAAAAAAAAAAAAAAAAAAAAAAAAAAAAAAAAAAAAGAAAAATGAAAAGTCTGAAACAGAAGAGAAAAGAAACAGAGGCGAAACGAAGCAAAAGACGCGAAGGCCGAACCCGAGGGGGAGGTTCGTCACCGGCGAACCACCGGCGACGCTGAGAGGCCGGTGAGGACCGGCGAGCGCAGCCCAGCACCGGGCGAACCTCCAGCAACCCAGACGCGCGCCGAGAACGGCGAAAATCGTCGGAAACGGAGGAGAAGCCGCGGGGGAGAGAAGCCCGATTCGCCGGCGATGGGGCCGATTCGACTCCAGCCGAGGCCCGATTTAGGAAGCCCAGACGATTGCGCGCCGATTGGCACCGAAATCGCACCGGGAACCGGCCGGACGGCGCCGGAACGGCAAAATGATGGGTGAACCGGACTGAACCGGGTTGAACCGGACCGGACCGGTTCAGCCAAAAAGAGAGGAAAAAAAAAAGGAAGAAAAAGGGAAAGAGAAAAAAATTGGAGAAAATTCCTGTGATGCAATCGAGCTTCGGGTAAGTCGGTAAGCGGTCAAATTGACCGATTTAATTTTTTGAATATTTAATTTAATTAATTCCGACTGGAAATTTACCCGGAAAAATATATTTAATTGTGTAGCTCGACAATTGGCATCAACCGATAGCTCGAGATAGCCTCGATTTGTGTACGATCATGGAATAACGGGTAAGTGACCCTTAATTTACGACAATTTGTATCGTTATGCGTGATTGATATTTAACGCATAAATTACGGATTTAATTTCCGCATAAATGAATTAAATTCTGAAAAATTGGATAAATTGTCGTAAATATTAAATTGAGATATCCGAAAATTTAGAACGAGGCTAAATAAATATTGATGGGTCCAATGAGCCCAATAGGCCTCGATAAATTGTGGTAAACGGGCTTAAGGCCGATTAAGACCCATTGGTACAATCGGGCCCAATATGGGTAAACGGGCCCAATGATTTAAATTAAGCCCAGAACATATGAGATACAATTAATTGTATTGTATTTGACCTGATGAATGTGTATCCGCAGTTCCGGAGATTTGATTCGGATTTGGAGCAAATCGGACTGCGTGACGAGACATCGATGTAAAGGTCAGACTGTACAGAAAAATGAGGTAAGGGAATTGTGTGAGTAGCTAGAGGTAGCTACGCATATTTTAATAGTTTTTCTGTACACTGAGTATGTATGTATACATGGATATTGTATAATGATCCTAAAAATGGTTTGAATGATTTTAAGGATCGAAATAGGTGAAATGTCTATTTTACCCCTATTGAGGGAAGTTCACCTAAGGATGGTGAAAGCATGACATGCATGAAATGCATGATTTAAGGATTTTTGATGATTAAGGAATTTGATTGGTTTTAATCAAAGCAAATCGATAGATTGGCCAATAATTGCATAAGTTTCCCAAATTAACACTACGTAGGTGTTATTAATATTTAAATGAAATTTCTTTGGAAAAGAGGCCAACTATCAAGTTTATATGGAAACAGGTAGTGCCGACACGTAGTTCGCACTATATCTGCGTTTGTGAATGTGCATAAATGTGCTTGAGCAGTTGCTCGCACCGACTTGTGTGACATCATATGCATGAAATGTGCTAGAGCATGGTGCTCGCACTGATTTTTATTATTGTGAAATGAGAGCTGCTGGAGCCTAGCTCGCACTCTGTTTTGACATGTCTTGATTTGTTTTAACGTGGTATGCATAAAATAGTGCTGGAGCGATTGCTCGCACTAGTTTTAATGATTTGACATGCATGAGAGATGCTGGAGCTTAGCTCGCATCCTGTTTTGATTTGATATTGCATAAAGCCGTGCTGGAGTGAATCTCGCACGAGATTTGATTTAATTATGCATAAAGCCGTGCTGGAGTGTAACTCGCACGAGATTTGAATTACTTGAGCATTCATTTGTGCTGGAGCATTGCTCGCACAAAGTTTTACATGGTTTTCATAATTCATTTGAATGTCGTACTGGAGTTTTTCTCGTACGAGGTTTTCACTGAATTTATATACATATCCGTACTAGAGCGTTGCTCGTACGTGGAATTTACATGAAATTATAATCAGTTTAAGTCGTACTGGAGCGCTGCTCGTACGCAGATTTCACTGATTTTTATGAAATCGTGCTAGAGCTTCGCTCGCACGAGATTTTCAGATATCATGAATATGCATGGAGCCGTGCTTGAGCTTCGCTCGCACAGGGATTTATATTACATGCATATAGCCGTGTTGGAGCCTCCTGTAGACTGTGTGTCACAGTGAGATGATATGCTCACACGTGCATTCTGAGACAGATGATATGGGTGGATAAGACCTATTACAGGCACCCCTGACTGAGCTTGGGTTCACGGAGTACTTTGTACCGTGTATGTCACGCGGAGTACGCTGTACCGTGGGGATTGTTGGAGTGGAGTGGCATTAGCCACGAGGCAGCAAGCCTTGCCCTCGCAATCCTGGTGTTATGCTGTTCTGGCGGGTAGGACGACCCACCTCCCGTTTCAGGTGTGATACCCCGCACACTAGGTACCGTGTTGCCAGGGATCACTAGGATATGGCCATAGTCCTCGATGTTACTGTTAATTACCTGATTGTCTCACATGATATAACTTGTGGTCTGTTAGACCAGGGTAGACCCGAAGGAGGGGTCAGGCCCCCGATTTGATGATTTGATGATTTCAGATGATTTTATGATATGTGACCCTGAAAGAAGGGTGGTTTTATAAATCAAGATTTATAATGAAATATAACAAACTGTTTTATGAGTTTTGAGATGATTGACCCAGAGGGGTTATTTTATACTGCGTTTTAAATGAATTGATTTAAATGCAGTGGCATGATGTGTTTTCCATGCTTTTATTTGAAAATCTTGAATTGTCTTACATGACATGAAAGACTGCATGATCTTGATTAAATTCATGCTTAATATGATTTAATGATGTCACATAAAATGCTTTGAATGCATGAGTTACATGATTTATATATGCACAAATAGTTTTGGATGAACTATGGCATTGAATATGCATGACTTTGTGCTTGATGATTTTAATGAAAAGAAATGGATTTAAGGGCATGGCATTATGAGCATGTAGATAGTGGAGCTATCTACTTACTTGCATAATTGCCTTACTGAGCGTGTGGTTTGCTCACCCCCTTATTTTCCCATCTTTTCAGAGCACTTGAAATAGTTATTGAGCGGCTGAGAACTTGCATGTATTGATATCCGCTGCTTGCTGTTTCCCATCGAGAGACAGGTATACACATTTGTATGGTTTTGTATCTAAATATGTAATGCACAGTACTGTAAATGGATATGATGTCGGGGATGTAGAGTCATGTAAATACCAGTGGGTATGTGTTTATTTAAAGTCAAAAGGATAGTAGACTCTGATATATGATTATGGGAATGAAATGTTAAATAGTGTGAGGTGACTAACACCGAATCATAGCCCAACTGTGTTGTAGGATGATCACGACGAGAGAAAGGTAAGAATTAAATAATAAATGAAAAAGCGAAAAATTTACTCTGATTTTTAGGTAATTCGGGTCGTGACAATTTTGACATGCATATACAGTGTTTTGAGGCGGAGCGTTGATTGTGTGTCACACTCAAAATGCGCACTGTAGTTTTTTGTGATATATATACATGTTAGAAAAACCGTGACGATTTCTTTCGTGTAGAGTGAGTGTCACACTGTTGAGATGTTCTCACGTGGATTTAGAGACGTGGCATTTATTCCATAGTATGAGGGCTAAGACCTATGGCAGGCACCCCACTATGATGTATTTCTATGGTATGAGCGGCTAAGACCTATGGCAGGTACCCCGACCATGATGTATAGGTCCACGAGTGTACGTTGTACCGTGCTGTGGCATGGAGTACACTGTACCATGTTTTGTGTTGTGGAGTTGTGGAGGAGAGTTGTTGATAGCTGGCGGTTGTGATGGACTGACCCCCTCCCGTTACAGCAATGATAACCCGCACACCGAGTACTGTGTTGCCTGGGATTTCACCACATGTTAGGATATGGCCATAGTCCGGAGATGTTCTCTTATGGTAAGATCCTTAAGCCCAACATCCTTAAGCCAGAGTGGACGGGGAGGCTCTGTTCGGCGGGGAGGCTCTCTTACATAGTCTAGAGAGATTGCATTTAGCCACTGAGTCTCGCATGATATATCACATGTGTTTTATGATACGGGTAGACCTGAGGGATGGGTCGAAACCAAGTTTATTTGTGTTGTGATGAGAAATGCCATATTTACTGTGTTTTGAATGTAAATGGCATATTTTATATAAAGGCATTCTTAAATGATTAAATATGCACTGTTTTGCATGAATCCCTTTGATTGATAAACCAGCATGTGTTTAGTACATGGGATTTTAAATCTGTACTATATTATATATATTTTAAACATGCTTTTGAAATGAGAGAAGGAAAGGCAAAGCACTATTTTCAGTAGATAGTATGGATGTCTACTTGCTTGCCTGATTTCCTTACTGAGCGCGTTGATAGCTCATCCCATTCATTTTCCCCCCATCTCTACAAATTCTCATCAGTAGATCGAGTCGACCAGGGTATTGCATTCCTTTGATCCGCTGCCACTCCCCATCTAGCGAAAGGTATACACATGCGTACTCTTTTGTATCTGAACAATGCAAAAACACGGTGATGTACACGTTTTAATATGAGGGATGTAATGATGTAATTATATTTAAGTATACGAATTTACTTATGATATAAATGTCATGTATGTATGATACAAAAAAGAATGGTAAGGTATGTCTGGATGAGGAGACTAATGCCTATTCACAGCCCAACTGTTGAGGAGATAAAGGTAAGTAAAAAGTGAAAAATTTATTGTGGTTTTTGGTAAAGTCGCGTGTGGGGAGAGGGCGTGACATACCAACACTTAGTTTATGACATGTAATTAATCACTAACCCATAAAAAACTTCACATTACACTAGCTTACCCTTATGTCTAAGTGAAGGTTTAATGACAAAGTGTCCCCTCTTCAAGGTTTATCTACAAACTAAAACCACCAATCAACTATACACTTCTATAACACTAACATATCTTAAAACCAAATCTAGATCACATCATTTTACATGTCTTTCACTTTGCCGAACACTATAGCTTTATGATCTACACATTTTCATTTCATTTTAACATTTCATATGATCACTACAACATCATACGACATACATATCTCAAGCTTATAATGAAAGAACAAAGATTACCCTATGGTCACTAATGGCCAAATGTTTCATTTATCTCTCCATATATATTCACTTCAAAACAACACCATATCTTGGCTTAGTATCATTTTATATATCATATAAATTAAGCTTGAATCAAAAGAGCAACTTGAACCCCCTAATCTTACCATGGCAAAATATGTGCTGTCTTTTTCTTCAATTTTGTTCATCACCAAAACTCAACCTTACAAGAAAGGTATGATGTTTTCTAACTCGATGAAGGTGAGAAATCATGTTAGAAGACTAGGATTTGCTTCACTCTTCTTCATTTTCTTCATCTTCCCTATGGTTTTGCCTTTGTTTTTCTTTTTCTCTTGTTTTGCTTCATGTTGTTGCTCCAATTTTCAATTACTGGAAACGTGAGTTTCCAATCCCCTTTTAACCAATAATATACTCCCTTAACACATAAAAATATGTGGAAAATATCTCCACTTATCAGCTTATTCAAGAAGTTTTGTTAAATTTGTCTTTTTATCACTTTCTTCATGAAATTTCCTAGCATTTTCGATTTTTTTTCTTCTCTATTTGTTTCCACTTCATGTTCCTTTAGTATAATTATCTTCTTAAAATGCCTAGTCAAAAGTCAAAATAAGAGAACTTGGCTTTCCTTTAAAACTAAAAGATATTTGTTTCTATTCATCCATTTAATTTGTATTTTCTTTTTTTATTTTACTTGGTTACTATTGGTTCATATAAGCTTGTTGTAATTAAATATTAGGATATCATATATTAAAGTCAAATTGGTTGATTTTCAATAGGGTTGGTCGACCAAGCATGGCTTATTAGGGTTTCTTGCACAATGTCACTTATTTTGTCATTATTTCATCCGTTTAAGGTCTAACTTGGTTAACCTTGGTTTAGGGTTTGACCTATTACTTTTAAGGTTTGATCATACTTATTTTGAGATCGATCTCCATGTCGATCTACCAAGTAATCTCGTAGTGAGGAGATCGATCTCTAATCAATCCAGATTGATCTCCTTAGCTCTCTGACTTTGAGGAGATCGATCTTTTCCTATACCAGATCGATCTCATGAACTCTCTGTTTGAGCATAGATCGATCTACAGATCGATCTACTGCCTTTACCCTTTGTTTTAGAGGAGATCGATCTCTTTCTAGATCAGATCGATCTCATGAACATCTTGTAATAGATAGATCGATCTTATAACCCTTATAGATCGATCTCTACTTCCTCAATACTTTGTACAGATCCTTTGAGAATTCAATCCTTTAGCAGATCGATCTCATATCTTCATGAGATCGATCTCTCATACTAGAAAACCTAGGAGATCGATCTCTCATCCTTAAACACTTAGTTTCTGTACTGATAATCTCTAAACATGTTTTAAATCATTTCTATATTATTGAATTTTACTTGTTTTGTCATTTCAAAATATATTAACTCAACAGCTCCATTTTGGTTAAGGGGGAGTTCTTCATTTCCTTCTTTGAGGTCTTTGTTCTTCTTAGATAAAGGAATGTTTATCCTTTCCTTCCTTAAACTTAAGATTTGTTTGTTCAACTTTGGTAAGGGGATGTTTTTTCTTGTCTTTAATATGGTTGAGCTTTGTTCTTCTTGGATATGGGAACATTCTTCCTTCCTTGAACTTGAGCTTTGTTTACTTAACTTTACTAAAGGGATGTTCTTTTTTGCCTTCCTTGACGTTGAGCTTTACTCAACTTGGTTAAAGGAGTGTTCCTCATTTCCTTCCTCAAGGTTAAGCTTTGTTTATCTTGGCTAAGGGAATGTTCTTCATTACCTTCCTTAAACTAGAGCTTTATTTGCTCAACTTTGGCTTGAGAGATGTTATCTGTTGCCTTTTTAATGTATATCTTGGCTACTTGAATGTTTCTTATTTCTTTACTTGAACTTGAGCTATGTTTGCTCAACTATAACTAAGGGAATGTACTTATTCACCTTATTTGAGCTTGAGCTAACTTTGATATTCTTTTTAGCTAAGGGTATTCCTCTTTTTCCTTCTACAAGGTTGAGTTAGCTTTAATATTCTTTTCATAGGGGAATATTCTTCTTTGCCTTCCGAAAGGTTGAGCTAACTTTGTTTTTTTAGCTAAGGGCATGCTCTTTTTTTGGCTTTCAATGAGGTTGAGCTTGCTTTTTTCTTTTTTGGCTGACGACATGTTCCTTCTTTATCCTTCTCTCTTTGACATGATATATTGAAAGAAAATTCAAGCTTGCAAACAATGAGAGGTAAAAAGTGTGTAAATTTTGAATGATCCTTGAATTCTTAAGATGGAGGAATGAATGTTGGGCTATCGTAGATTGTCAAATAGCCAGATTCTAGAAAATGTGGTTGATATTATTAATAAAGAAACATAAGAACAGGTCCTGAAACCAACAATGGAATGGATGACTCAGGTGCAAGTGAAAGGGATTAAGGAAATGCCTTCATGTCAACAAGGTGGTGATGACAAATTAGTAAGGCCTTTCAATAAAAATGGTGCCTACTTTATGAAGTCTAGACATTGTAGGTTAAAAAGAAATACTGTGGCTAAGAGTTTGAGATGTGGTCTAGCTTCTTCCCATAATGTTATATATGGAAAATAATATAAGGTTTGAACCCTTTATATAGGCTACTTCTTCTAATTCTTCTAAGGAGAATTGTTTGGATAGCCAGATTTTTGTAGTTTGCAGCTTGCGTATATTATTTCCTATAAGCAATATGTTATACTTATAGAGTGTGATACCTCAATTTCGAATCATATTATGCCAATCACTTAATGTTTGATATGTAATTGATGATAAAATAGTGAAATTTTAGCTTTTTAACTTGAAAATAAGCTTTCTTATGGAAAGTTACATGGGCCTTATAGGAGCACACACCCACAAAAAAATTACAAAACCAACATATATTGATCATATATGGCTTTGGATAAGTCATTTGAAATTGTAAAATTACGATTATGACTTATCTCGAAGAATGTGCAACAAATCGAAAAATAACAATTTTGTCCATATGTTGTTGAACCAAGTGTTCAAAATGAACAATGTGATTTTACTTTTGAAACTGCGTTTCACTACTTGAAGTTTAGAAATTGTGAAATCTGTGCAGTAAACTGTGAATATACTATTTGTTGATTTCCATTTCTGAACTAAAATTTTCAGTAGATTTTACAAGCAACTTAAGCATAAGTATATAAGTAGTGTATTTATCTACCTGCCACGTGTTTTTCTTACTGAACATGTTGAGCTTACCCCTTACTTTCCTCCTCAGAGTCTCTCTGTAGCTTGGTTCGCTTCCGTTAGTAAGGCATTCCGCACAGCTGTGATTGTACGGAGTATATTTCTGCGTCGAAGGTATACCCAGTTTTAAGAAATTTCTTTTGTATCTAAAATTTTTGTAAGTACAGTAATGTAGCTGAGATATGCTTGGGGAAAATGTGAACATATTTTGCTTAAATTGCCACTAAGAAATATAATTAATCAGACTGATTTATGGATTCTGATCTAATATTAACTTGTAACCCAACCAAAATATCCGTAAATATGGGTCGTTACATAGAATGATTCTCCTCTAGTGATGGTGAGCATTTGGTGTGCAAGCTCAAGAAATCCATATATGGATTTAAATGAACCTCCCGTCAATGGTATTTGAAATTTCATGATGTCATTTCTTCATTCGATTTTGTAGAGAACATCATGGATCAATGCATATATTAAGAGGTTAGTGGGAGCAAAATTTGTTTACGTATCCTATATGTGGATGATATTTTGCTTGCAACCAATGATAAAGGGTTACTGCATGAGGTGAAGCAATTTCTCTCTAAGATATTTGATATGAAGGATATGGGTGAGGCATCTTATGTCATTGGCATTAATATCTGCAGAGACAGATCTCAAAGTATCCTGGGACTACCTTAAGAGACCTATATTAATAAAGTTCTTAAGAGATTTCGGATGAAAGATTGCTTGCCAAATGTTGCACTGCACCATTAGCGAAGGGCGACAAGTTCAATTTGAACCAGTACCTAACAAATGAACTTGAAAGGGAATAAATGTGAAACATTTTATATGCTTCAGCTGTTGGAAGCCTAATGTATCCTCAGGTTTGCACAAGACCTAACATTACATTTATTGTTAGAATGTTGGGAAGATATCAGAGTAATCCAAGCATGGACCATTAGAGAGCTGGAAAGAAAGTAGTGAGGTACCTTCAAGGGACAAAAGATTACATGCTTATGTATAGACAAACTAACAATCTAGAGGTAATTGGTTATTCAAATTGAAACTTCGCTGAATGTGTTGATTCACGCAAATCAATATCTGGATATGTTTTCATGTTTGCTGGCAGAGCCATATCTTGGAAAAGTATAAAGCAGTCTTTAATTGCTACTTCTACCATAGAGGCTGAGTTCATTTCTTGTTTTGAGGCTACCTTACATGTTGTATGGTTGAAGAGTTTCATATTTGGGCTTAGAATTGTGGATTTAATTTCAAAGCCATTAAAAATATATTGAGATGATTCAGCTGCATTTTTTTGGCTAAAAACAACAAAATGGTAGTAGAAGTAAACATATCGGCATGAAGTATTTAGCCATAAGGGAACATATTTAAGAGAACAAAGTGGTCATTGAGCACATTAGCACTGAATTGATGATTGCGGATCCTTTAACAAAAGGCATGCCACAAAGGAGTTTTAAGGATCATATAGTGCGAATGGGACTTGGTTCCATTGTGTGAATTAGTTGTATTGATAACTTTTATTTGTTATGAAACTCTTGTTTATTTGTTTTTGTTTTCTAAATATTTTAGTGCACATATTGATTATTGAGAATAACATAAAGTTATGTTATCACATATAGGATGACACTAAAGTGATGGAATATATTGTAATACATGGAAGATACTACTCATTCTTAGAGGACTTATCGCCATGATTCATGTATTTTGTTTCGTTAATTTAAGCATAAGGATTCATAGATCATGGATAGAATAACAAGTATAATAAAATATACGAAACAAGTAGGAGAATGTAAGTTACCCACATAAGTTATCCACTTAATCAATAGTGTTTTAAGGGAAATAAAAGACTTCAGGTTAGTTACATAATCTCTTAAAATATCATATTAAGCAGTCATATATTTTATTATTATTATTATTATCTGATAATTTTTTAAAATTACCCATCTTTTATTTACGGTGATAACCACCCACTAAAAAAGTTACGTTTTAATGGGAAGATGTAATAAAGAAAAAACACGGTATTAGGCCTCTAATATGAGCATTCTAAAAAACACACCATTACTAAGATTGCTTAAGATTATAATATCAAATACAAAAGGAACATTCTCAGCTCAAAATTATTTGCATTAATGGCTAGAGGTTAAAATCCTATTCCGTATTTGGTCTATGATGGGTTGTTTATGTTATTAAAGTATTTGATATATCAATGAGATTTCTTGCACCCCTGACACATAAGAACTCTTCTATCATAAGAAGAACTCGTGATGATTCAAAAGGCAACCCTGTCCAAGAGTATGAAGACAATCTTTGGTTCATCTTTCTAGGAATCCATAAGTCATAAGAAAAATTGGTTCACAACTAGTGCTATAATCAGAAGCTCGACAGGATTAACTTTTTCATTTTACAAGAGTCTTGATGCACTCACCAAGTGCCTGGCCAAAGTTCTTTTGTAAGGCAAGTTGTTTTCAAACTCAATGAACAAAGGGCTATAAACGTTGTGTGCATGGAAGACAATAACAAATGGATAAACATCATCAAAGGAAACAAACGAGTACACTAGAGCATCCAACTAGCACTTGAAGACATCCTTAAAACAAAAGGCAAGTATGCAATTCTTTTTCACAAAGGATTGGCACCCACTTGCAAATGAAGCTAGTCGAATGGCCAAAGCATCTAGAGAACACAAGACCTCAACCTCAACCTAAACCTGAACTCTGCAGCATTGTCTAACTAACATTATTTATTCTTCCTAAAAAAGTAATAAAGAAAAATTCTCTCATTTAAGAGAGAGGGTATATATAACTCATCTTATTTGTGGTTATATCCTTCTTAAAATGAATATCAAACACAATACAAGATTATTTTCTTTTTTTGGTACCAAAAAGATCCAAGATAAGAATAAGAGAAATGGTTGTAAGTGTTAAGATTTGAATATTTGATCTCTTGTATTTATATGTCATTTATTAAGAGCAATTGCATGAATCATTTGAATTAAATTGTAGATTCAACAAGAGATTATTTTTGTCACTTACTAAAATATTCGAAAATTTATAGTTATTCAATCATTTACCAACTCATGTCAAGTGGAAGTAACAACGAGGACACCTATTTGCACATTTACTAACATATATTTTGATAGTCACAAACATTCCTACTTCAAACTACCTTGACAAACCACTTGAAAAAGAATTTTAAGCAAATTAATTAAACTACACTTTTATATCTACAAATCACCTTACACCTTAGAACCCTTCCTTGAACATAAAATCCTGGCATCACCATGATCTTAACCCGGCTCGGTCCGTGTGACCTTTGTCTTTCCATGAACATATCTTCCATGAAATGTGGATCGAAGGTTCTATTTTCTTCAACCCTTAAAATTCCCAATGGGGGACTGAACGAGAAAGCCAGCAAATGAAGCAACCATATACATTTAGCAGCAACGAAGAAAGCTTGAAGCAGTTGTTCAGGCCATGGTCTAGTCCAATTCAGCGTTGAAATGATTAAACTCATCTTCTGATCACAGAACTTACTGAATTCTTCACTATAATATTTAGTCCCCTTCCTCAGCACTTCATTCCAGCTTAGATTTCTAAGCGCGACAAATGATGAAAATTGAGCTTGGCGATCTTGGTGAGGGTCCAACAGCTGTGGTGACCCATTCTTCTGAAACACGCAATTCTCAAAATCTTGGTAGAGTGATTGGTTTATAATTGCTTCCAAATGGTATAATACCGCCTTCGAGTATTTTGAATTCAATGAAAGTTTATATGGTTGAAGAAGCAAATTCAAATTCTCCATTAAAGTATTGTCGGTCTCTTCAATCTGTCCAACAAGTGTCTTGCAGAATTGCTTCACTGACAATCTTGCTTCTGACACTATCTGCAAGAAGCCCTCTATCATTACCTCCTCACTGACAGGCATCAGGTTTTCAACGTTCCCATCGATGGATTTCCCTGTTCTCCTATGAAAAATTCCAAGCTTTTCGTTGATTTGAGAATCCCTTGTTTGTCTTGCTTGACTTAAGGCTTTCTTGAGCTCTTCGCAATAGGTTTCTAAATACTCCAGCTTCTGCTTGAGCTCTCCTAATGAAGATCTCATCTCAGCAACTTCCATCAAGGCCGCGTCTCTATTCTCATTTGCCTCTATCAGCTCTCTCTTCAATGTTTCAATTGACAACATGCCGAAGTCCTTGAATATTTGTGAAACATCCTCGGATTCTGTTCGGTTAGGTGAATTCTCACTCTTCTGTTTCTTCTTTAACCGAGGGAATAACCACGAAATCACCCCTCGATTCTTCGGTTGTGATTGAACTGAGGAGTGAGAATCTGTTAGTGGCACCACGGTATTAGAAGTCTTGATGTTCCTAGTGACATTTTCGGGTTCAGTTGTTATAACAGCGGGCTTGCATCTATTGCAAGAAGACACTGACTTGAAATCCCCCAAACTGTTTCTCCTACTTCTACTGGACTTGTAAAATTCTGCTCCCGGTGATGTTTGTAGGACAGTGATGTGGTTTGCACAAGAGCCAGTAACGGATTTTTTATATTCAGCAGGACAAATATGGGATTCCAGGGCGCCCAAAGCCGGAGAGAATCCTTTCCTTGAACCTGAATTCTCCTTCTTATAATCTGATAAAACGGTTTCAGTGCCATTTCCTGCTTCCAAGCCATATTCATCCCAACTTTCAGATAAAGTTTGGTTATTGGTATGGTATCCAGATAATGCCTCATCTTCATAACTCTGTCAAATATTCCGAAAATGTTAGTCAGAAATGCATTGGGAACTTAAAACGGTTAAACCGGGGCATTAATTGAAGGGAAATTTTATAAGAATAAAGGCAACCTACATAATTCCTTGTTATTTCTTTCATAAATTCTAGAGGTACTAAAAATTTGAACTCTAGCAAAATCAGCTTTAAGAATTTGCGCTACAGGAGATAAAATTTTTTGACAGGGTACAAGTAATTGATGAAGAATATTGGGACTAAAATCATTCCTGGACGTCTTGTCTCATTGCTCTGGAGACTCAAGACCAGCAACTGAGCAAACCTTATCAGGCGAGTTCAACAGGAAAATTAAAAATAAAATAAAAAAACTTTTACATAGGTTATATTATTACCATCATGATTAACTTAATTATATCATAAATCTCACCGACTCGTTTTCACATATAAACAAAGGGTAGCTACAATTAGTTAGCAACAAAGAAGGAGCTTCATTTAACAAGAAATACAGAACATAATTCAAAAAACTCATTACAATAGATAAACAGAAAAGGGGAAAATATAATTGAAGACCAAGAGAAATATTAACTTACTGGATTGAAAACAGGGTAATCTTGACCAGAGAACTGAGAAACAGGACGTGAAACTGGGGAGGCAGAAACTGGGTATCTGAGATTTGCTGGGCTGTTTCCTTGCATCAAAGCTGCATGTAAAGCTCTAAGCTCCACAGCCTTGGCAATGGCAGCTTGTATCTCTTGCCTGCTAACTTCATTGTTACTGTTACTGTTATTGTCATTATCACCGTGATGGTTTTGAAAGATTTGTGAAGCAGTCGTAGCACCAGCCATGAACAGAGGATGAAACAGAGCAGCACATATACGGCCAAAAGAAAAACTAATTTTTTTTTTCTTTTTTCTTTTGTGTTTTCAATGAGAGAAAACAACAACAAAGAGGATTAGAAAGTGGGTATTTAACGTTTGAATTTGATTTGCTGAGTAGAAGATGATATCCAGCTTAGAATCTTGGAGAACCGGAAACAAGAAAAGAGATGAATGTAGGTATCTCAAATCCAATGTGCTTTTGTCATTGTTCTCAATGAATAGATAGAATGACAGAATGTGAAGCAATGAAAGAAAGAGAGGAAAGAGCAGTAGTATTTACTCAATGTAGCAGCAAATGGATGAGATTTCTAGTTTACAAGAATACCCCTAATTGTTATCAAAATAACAATGATAGAAAATGGAAAACGGTGGTACCACATTTTATGAACATTATTACTTGACTACTGTACCACTGCACCAAACAGATTTCATGTGGTAGCTTTGTCACAATACTAGTTTCCTTACCAACAAAGACTTTGTTTAAAAATTATTACTTTTCTTTAATAACAATCATACCAAAAATTTGATTCCTTATTTTTTCTTTAGTCCCATGAATTAAAAAATTACTGCCTTTCCTCTCCTTTGTGTAGTTTTTATTACCTTCTTTCTCTAATCATAACAATTGAATTTAATCAAATTCGTGAGTTGCCTGCTAGCATGTATTTAGACCAACGCTGACTGTTTGATTAGACGTGTTACTTAAAAGACTACAAGGTTTTTTTTAGATCATTTCCTTTTCTTGAACAATGTAGATAAAGCGTGTTGATAATTAATTATGTATTATGTAATCCATCTAGAGTTTATATTATATTGGGATCATTTTTAAGAAAAAAATTTAAGCATCAATAAAAAATTAATTCATAATCATTTTTAAAAATTATATAATTAAAACAATTAAGATTTATATCGATGATTATTATCTCTCTTTAAAAAATAGAACTAAAATTTGATTCTTTTTTCTCTTTGTACTTCTACATGAATCAAAAATATTATATAATTAGTAACAAACACTCTCAAAAACAAAATAAATCATTTTATCTTAAATTTAATAAAAAAAATTCTATTTTATCACCTTTTTGGATAACATTGGTGGGATCCTCTGAGTTTGATTCAAACTAGTAATTTGGGTTTGAGTTATTTCAAAAATATTTTAAAATTAATTTTACATTATTTTAAATTAAATTTTTTATTATTTGAATTTGAATAATTTCATATTTAAATTATTTTTAAAATAATTGTTAATTTTTTATACAATTAAATTGGTTCATGTTCGAATAAATTAAATCATTTCAGATTTACATGTATGAAAGATAATTAATGAAGATTTTATCTATAGTAAGTGAAACAAGATAAAATGATTTTTTTTTTTTTTTGTCATTACTCTTGTGAGAAAGCCTTTTGATGAAGCTTTGGGATTGAACAAGGGGGAAAAAAGTAAACATGGAAGTAAATGAGGTGGGTATTTGTTATTTTTTAAATATTTGAATTTGAATTTGATTGTATTTTATAATATTTGAATTTGATTAATTATTTAAATATTTTATTTTTATTACCCGAACTTTATTCATATAATATATGAAATATTCGTTAATTATACGAAGTAGTTTAAATACTCGTTTATTAAGTTAAAATTTGACTTTTAAATTTAAATTTAATGCATATCATCAAAAATAAATTAATAAATTTAAATTAACTCATAAAAATATTAATATTAAAAATCATAATTAAATCCTTAATGAATTAATTTAATTAAATATTATGTTAATAATAAATAAAAAAATAAAATTATATATAAAAATATTTAAAAAATATTATTTATAATCAAATTCAAATAATAAAATACCTTAAGAGCCTTATCAAACTTTTTTCGAACTCGTGACGAATAATAAAATTTTTATTCAAATTTAATTATTAAATATTCAAATTTTTTTAATTAAATTGAATAATATTAAATACTTATTTATAAGGTATCTATTTATATCCATAAAAGTGAAGGTATTTAGTAGTAGTACCCATAGCCATCTTTGTGGAAACAGCATCACATCTCCTTCAAATCATGGCTCTATTTGACATGAGGAAAGGAAGCCTTCTCATTGATTGCTGCTTACGAAACTGAGAAATCAGTTGCAATGGAAATCATTTGCCATTAGAATCTTTGTTCTCTCTCAACTTTTCTCACAATTGCTCCTTTTTCCCTTTTGTTTAGTTGGAAAATTTAAATTCAAATTTTATAATAAATACATATAATCAAATGGTCAAATGTTTTTTTTTTTGTCCATACATTATTTATACGAGAGAGAGAGAGAGAGAGAGAGAGAGAGCATGTTGGTTTACCGAGCTGTCCAAATGCAATTTTTGCCGAAAGGGCACAGCAGGTGGGGGACAGACAGAAATATCCAATTCCTTCCAAACACTCGATTGTCTTTCTCAGTTTTCTTTTATTTTTTCTTTCTTTTTCTACTTTAAAACAGTGAAATTTTGTGCGGAGATAATGCCAGGGTGGGGACAAAACCCCTCTCTTATTTTTAAATTACAAAAAAAAAACCCATATTGATTATATATGAAAAATTACAAATTCCCAAGAGGAGAGTAGAATAGTTGTGAGGGCTAAATGGAGTATTTCAAGAAATTAAGGGTATGTTTGAAGAAATAAATCTACTACTGATTGTATATTGAGTTGGCTTAGTTTTGTTTCTTAGAAACGGAATTCCACGTAGGGTTAAGGAAATATTTTATATGGGCGGTTTCGTTGTTTCCCGTAACTACTTTTGTTGGAAAAATAATTACTTAAAATAAAATTAAACCTTTTAAGCCAACTACCCTCCTTTAGAGTAGGCATGGTTTGTCAACCTCCACATGCAAAAAGCTTTCTACTTGTTTAATCAACAACAATCCAACAAATCATGCTTATATTAAACCTTAAAAATTGAAAACTTTTTTTTTTTGAAAATTTTTTATGTTGATTTTAAGCACTCAAATCTTGTTTTTCGGGCTCATGATCCAATTGAGTAGTTGAGGCATGTAAAGTAAGTATTGGGGCGGGACCTAATAATTAGGTTTAGTTGACAATAATGAAGTAAGGATTTAAAAGGTTAACTCTACCGTAAGATTTTATTAAATTTTAGAGTAAAGCTAATTTATAATAAAAAAATTATGATTAAATATTTATTAAATTAAATTTTTTTAAATTAATATTAATTATAACATACGAAAAATATTTAATATTATACATAATGTAATAAAAAAAACAACTAATTTTTTTTTAAATAAGGCTAAGAAATGTATTTTTACCACTAGTTGTTAGAAGACGAATAAATAGGTGACAAATGGCAGTAATCTAGAGATGGTAAATGTTATTAGTAAAATTTTTTTAAATTAATTTATTTTTTAATTAATAATTTCTCTGAAAATTAACAAAAGATCATATTCCAATTATGGTAAATATTTTTAAAAAATTAATAATTTTTTATTATAATAATTAATAATTTTATTTTAAAATTTAATGTAAAATTTCAACTGTTATATAAATTAATTATTTGATTATACAAAATATATTACAAAATGTGAAATTTGAAATTTTTCGTTTCACTATTTATTTGGAAACTAGAAAGCAATTAAGATACTCTGAATAATATCATGCAGGCCTGAAACAACTGAAGCACTCAGGTTAGTGGCACAGAGCTCGGGGCACGAAAATCGAGGTAACATTTTAAGTTCAAATATTTCTCAAGATTGCATGTATAAGTATGTTTTGGTGGTTAGGAGTTGAAACTAAGGTATTAAAAGTGAAAAAGTTAGTGGGAACTCGAGTTAGCACTAAACCAAGTAATGGGTTTCCTGAACATGTCTTCAAACTATCTAAGGCACTCTATGGTTTGAAATAAGCTCCTAGAGCATGGTATGCAAGGTTGTCAAAATTCTTAATAGAAAAAAGATTTTCAAGAGGAAAAGTAGATACTACTTTGTTTATCAAAAATAAAAATAAAGATTTACTAGTTGTCCAAGTGTATGTAGATGATATTATTTTTGGATCAACTAATGAATGTTTATGCCAAGAGTTTGCTAAGATCATGCAAGGTGAATTTGAAATGAGCATGATGGGAGAGCTCACTTTCTTCTTGGGACTTCAAGTGAAGCAAACAAAGGATGAAACCTTCATCAATCAAGCAAAATAAACTAAGGAATTGCTCAAACGATTTGGAATGGATAATTGCAAACCTCAAGCAACTCCAATGGGCACCAACATCAAGCTTGATAAAGATGAAAGTGGTAAGTGTATAGACACTAAACTCTATAGGTCTATAATTAGTTCATTACTTTAGCTAACTGCAAGTAGACCAGATATTCTATTTAGTGTATGCCTTTGTGCTAGATTTCAATCCTCTCCTAGGGAATCACACTTATTAGCAACTAAAAGAATCTTTAGATACCTTAAAGACACTCCCTCTCTAGGACTTTGGTACCCCAAGGACTCCACTTTTGCTCTTCATGCATTTTCTGATGCAGACTTTGGGGGCTGTAAAATAGATAGGAAGAACACTTCAGGTACATGTCAATTCTTAGGGAATAGATTAATCTCATGGTTCTCTAAGAAACAAAATAGTGTAGCTCAGTCCACAACTGAAGCTGAATATATAGCAACAGGGAGTTGTAGTGCTCAAGTGTTGTGGATTAAACAACAAATGAAAGACTATGGTATTGACATGAAGCAAGTCTCAATTAAATGTGATAATACCAGTGCCATCAATCTATCTAAAAATCCTATTCAACACTCTAGAACCAAGCACATTGAGATTAGGCACCATTTTCTTAGAGACCATGTTCAAAAGGGAGATATAATTATAGAGTACATTGACACTTTACATCAAATAGCTGATATATTCACCAAACCTCTTGATAAAGATAGGTTTTGTGTTCTTGGAGGTGAATTAGGACTCATGAATGTTCCTTAATATTTATCTGCTTCAAATCTTTGATTTTAAATTGATTTTAAATGAGTTTTTCAATGATTTTTCTGGGTAAAAAGTATGAGAGATCGATCTTCAATCACTATAGATCGATCTCCATACTTCAAATGGGCCTAAAGCAGAAAGGTTAAGCTAGGCAGATCGATCTTCTCAACTATAAGATCGATCTCTTTAAGCCTCTGTAAACCAGCAGATCGATCTATGCATTTGGCAGATCGATCTCATTAAGTCTCTATAAAACAGAAGATCGATCTATGCATTTGGCAGATCGATCTCATTAAGCCTCTGTAAAACGGCAGATCGATCTATGCAGTTGGCAGATCGATCTCCTTGAGCTTCTGTGTTTTGAAGATCGATCATTTGTTTCAGCAAATCGATCTCCTCAAGTCTTTGGAAATGACAGATCAATCTGTCACAGCGACATATCGATCTCCTATGCCCTGGACTATAAAAACTGCTCAAAATTCTCAAATTTTAAAAATCGCAAAACTTCAAATCCCTAACCCCTGTCGCGCCTCTTCAATCGATTCTCCCTCTCAGATCGATCTCGGTAAGGTTTTTGTCAAATCTCTTCATCGTTTAGTGTTCTAGTAACCTACATTACTAAATTTTTCTTAAAAATTCTTAATTTTGTGCTAAATTCTTCACTAGGGTAATTCTAGCACTGTTCCATTGGTTAGGTTTTAGAGAACTAGTGCTTAAGCGTGTCTAGAGAGATTCTTGTGTCTAGTTGAAAGCTTGATCATGCCTCGACTTAAGAGAGTTGGCCAAAAACCCCCTAGACCAAATGCTGATAGAGGGTCACCTTCCCAAACAGCCCCTTCCCCTTCTGTCACTACCTTTAACAGGTGTTTTTAAACACTTGCAAAAAGAAAAAGATATGAAGAGTATTTCTCGACCATGCCAATTAAACATTGGCGCACGATTGACTTTTCATTTTTAAACCGCTTTAATTTTCCTTATCTATCCAAAATGGAAGAATTTGGTTGGCTTCCATTTCTTAAAATCAATAACCCCGTACCTTCAAACATCATCAGGGCATTCTTTTCTAATGCCGAACTCATCTACGACCCTGATGATGACTACAAAATTCTAGGTTTCAAGACGTATGTCATGTCTAAGTCAATCCCTATAGACACATCTATTTTAGCCCAAGTGTTCAAAATAAAAGATGAGGGGTTGACCAATGAAGAGGAAGAAGTCCCCTTAGAATTTGACCTTCCCGGGGATAAGGCGAGTGACCTACCGGTGCACCCAAGGTTACTTCACCTTATCATCTCATGGAATCTTCGACCATTCGGTACCCGACACTCCACAGTTAGGAGGTTAGATCGATTCTGGCTCCACCACATCCACTCCACGAGTCAAAAACTCAATCTGGTCCACTTCATTTATGAAGATTGGTTGAAGATCGTACGCGGGCAGGCCTCCACGATAGTTTTTCCACAACCGCTGGCGTACCTCCTATAACGACTTGGGATCGATTGTAGCTGTGAAATTGGTGAAGTGCCTTCCCCAAAGAGTGTCTTAAACATTGGCACACTTCACCACATGGGGTATTATAAGGATTTCTGAGGGGATTGGAAGAATAAGCGAGACCAGCAGTCAGAGGCGGCCATGAAAGAAGACCCATCAGCTGAGCCCACTGATCCACCTGCTGCACCTACTGAGGCTCCATCTTCCTCGACTGCTCAGCCCACTGCACCTGCAACATCACCTGATGGAATGGCATCGATTGTGACGATGATCATGAAGTTTAACCAGAAGATGGATGAAGGTTTTACAAACCTTCATGCCACATAGCAGGCGATGTTTAATGATCTGCAGGTTACTCGTACTCGCGTCGAGGAACTTCTGGAGCGATTTCCTCCTCCGCCGTAGGACATGGATGTTAGGAATATAGTAGATAGTTTTTCATGTTTACTCTTTGTTGTTTGAAACGACATTTGCTTGAATAATTATTTTATGCAATGACATGTTAGTTCTCTTTTGAAATGTGTTCTAATGAGTTTCCATTTTGAAATGACATGACAATTCTTGTGAAAATTAACTGTCTCTTTATCTTTATTGCCATTGATATGACAAAAATGGGGAGAAGAACGTTAAGAAAACATGTGTTTAATGGTTTAAAGGAATGATTACATAAAGGGGGAGTTAAGAGGCCAAAAGTAAGGGGGGAGTTTGTGCATAATACAATGGGTAACTAAACATGTTTATTGAATAAGTTTTTTCATATCAAAAATGGGGAGATTGTTGAGTTAATATATTTTGAAATGACAAAACAAGTAAATTCAATAATATAGAGATGATGTAAAAACATGTTTAGAGGTTATCAGTACCAGAAACTGAGTCCTTGAGGATGAGAGATCGATCTGGAGAGATGAGAGATCGATCTCCTGGGTTTCCTAGTATGAGAGATCGATCTCATGAGGGTATGAGATCTGGTAAAGGATTGAATCTTCAAAGGATCTGTACAGAGTATTGAGGGAGCAGAGATCGATCTATAAGGGTTAGAAGATCGATCTGTCTAAATACAAGATATTTATAAGATCGATCTGGTCTAGAAAGAGATCGATCTCCTCTAAAACAAAGGGTAAAGGAAGTAGATCGATCTGTAGATCAATCTATACTCAAACAGAGAGTTCATGAGATCGATTTGGTATAGGAAGAGATCGATGTCCTCAAAGTCAGAGAGCTAAGGAGATCGATCTGGGTTGATTAGAGATCGATCTGCTCATTACGAGAATACTTGGTAGATCGATCTGAAGATTGATCTTGCCTCAAACAGAGAGATTGGAAGATCGATCTGCTTGTTCGGCAGATTGATCTGCTCTAACATTTTCAAATTGTAAGATCGATTTCTACATATATGAGATCGATCTCTTTGCTTCAATTTGCTTTGACATTGCAGGAATTTAAACTAAGAGATCGATCTAGTCAAGATTTGAGATCGATCTGACATTCTACTAGAGGTTCCCAACGGCTCTTTCTATAAAAATCTCAACGGGAATAACAACATTAAATGCTCCAACTACCAATCCTTCAATATAAGATCAAGCATTGAAGACACTGGATAAATAGACACCATTGCTGAACATTCTGTACATTCTCAAGAATTTATTTCCAACATTCCTTTTGTCTTCAATCTTCATTCATTGTATAAACCTTTGAGAAATAGATAAGGCTGTATCTATCCTACCCATATTAGAAAAAGCTTGAGCTTGTATTCATCCTTACTTTAAGAGAGAAGATGAGTGTTCCTCAGTGAGATAAACTTTGTAAAAGGGTGAATCCATCTTTGTAAAAAGGGTAGAGAGGTTATTCCTTAACCTGAAAAAGGAGTGTGTAACATCCAGTGTTAGAGTGAAAGAAAGCTCTTGACAAGGAGGTTAAGAAGAGAGGACGTAGGCAAGAGATTGGTCGAACCTCTATAAACTACTGTGTTTGATATTTCTCTCCCTTATCTTCCTTTAATTTATTTCATTACATTATATTGATTATTCATTATTTGCAAATTAGACTTAATTTAGTTTAAATTTGCCATTAACATTAGAAAACCGATTCACCCCCTCTCAGTAGAGCCAACAAAGCTCATCCAGAAGGCTTTTAAGCCCTTTTTTTTTTGCATTATAAGAGATAACTTAATGCTCTTTATGGAATGGTAAAGAACATCCTGAAACAAGCTAGAACCAAAAAGATCTTCCCTCACCTTTTAGCCGCAGGCATCCTTCCCTAGCCAAGATTGTGCAATTTTTTCGGCCACCTCTGGCCACTTTTAGGCTTTGGTAAAGAAGAATAAAATCTTACTTCCTAAGTTCTATACAACATATAAAAATCTAGCCATAAAAAAGCTCATTTTCTAGGTGAAAAGCTAGAGAGAAGAACAGGGGCAAAATCTGTCTTGTTTCTAAGTAAGAGGAAAACTTGAATTTATGAGTTTTTGATTGGTTTTTGAGCTTGTTTTTTTATGATTATACGTAGTATACATGTTTATATACAGCTGAGAATCATTGTTGAAGGAAGAATCTTGGGTCAAACTTGGTTAAACCCGAGGTAAATTTGATGGAAGATGATGAATGTTAGATATGTTAATGTTTGATGAATTTAAGTGATTTTTGCTAAAGTAGAAATTGATGAAATAATTGTTAGGGATAATCATAGGTTCGATCAGCCATGGAAGGTTAAGGAAATGCTAAAATTTGGTTGTGTTTGATGTTGTAGAATGATTGTTTAATACCGAAAAGTTTGGTTTATAACTCAGTTTAGTAGAGAACTGTAAAAGCATGAAAGTTTGATAATTTAACAAGATGTAGTGTGTTGAATTTAGACTTGATAAGTTTTTATGTTGTTAAGTTTATAAGTTTGAAGTTAAGAGAAAAGAAACTATCGAAATTGCCTAAACCGACCATTTAATCAGTAAAACCGAGAAAGTAGGAAAAGTGGACAAAACAATCCAATTTAGTGAAGTTTATGGAAGTGGATGTATGTTTAAGCATACTAAGATGAAATTAAGAATCATTTGATGATTTTGGAACTATTTTGGACAGCTCAAGGTATCGACACGTAAAACGAGGTAAACCCGACACCCGACGATTTTATGCTGTTTCAAGATTCATTAGGTAAGGGATGTAATTTAAAGTTATATTAGTATTCACTTTATCTCATTTTTAATATATAAACATGTTTGAAATGTGTTCGAACTTATTAAATGTATTTTCGATATTTGAAAAAGTACTATTCATATTTATACTGAAAAACCGAAGGAAAAGCCACCTTCCTAGCTCTCTGAGCGTATTTTTCTGACACATGTGAAATGTTTTGGAAAATGTGAATTGTAATATGGAAATGGATTTTATGAATTAGTTTTATGTATACGAAATTTGAATATAAGCTCAGTTTTGTTACAAATGGGTTAATAAGCCTGGAAAAAGAATTCATAAGTATCGTTTTGAGACTAATGCAACATGTGGACCATGATATCTGTCATACATGGTCCGTGTGGAGTTTGAACCTTTGTGGTGCATACCTTATGGCACATTGTGCATATTTAGTCCTTTGTGGTGCATGTTTAACTGCGTCGGGTATCTGTAGCCACTCGGTGCCTTATCGTTCGCCACTACGTGCATTATTTGTTTGATCCTTAGTGGCGTAGGGCACTATACGACCTTGATCCAGTCTACAATCCCCTTACCATGGCCATCAGTACTTTGTTTGTTTGTCTCCCTCTTCGGAGGTCGAGTTTATATGATCATGACTTATGTTTGCTATGTGTAATTGCCTAATCTCAAGTATATGTTCTGTATGACTGCGAAAGAAAAGTAATAAACTTTGTGACAAGTGAATTATGTCATCCGAAATGTGTTCGATTTGCTTGTTTTAAGATAAGTCAGTTTTCATATATATATATATATATGCTTACCAGTGTTTGTGTAAAAGCATCTTGTTCTCATACGCTTTGATATTAAGACTGCCTTAAACGCATGTCTTACTGGACTTGAAGAGCTCACCCCTTTCCCTACTCTTACAAACTATTTGAAGTGATCACTACCTACGCCTGCCATGTAATTGTAGTAGGCTGGCGGACTCAATACTCTCCCCAGGCTACCTCCCATACATGATAAGGTAAACTTTTGATTTTATTACCAGACATCCTGTATAGCATAGACAATTGATGTAAAGAATATTTTGGGATGTAATCTAGGCAAGTATGTATGTCAATGTGTAAACGTACAGTTTATAGAATAAATGTACTTTCAGTGGTATTACAGAAGTTATTACAAATTATGAAATAAGATTTAAAGTAACTGTTGTGGGATATAAATTGTGTTTTAAACTTTGCATGGAGGTAAGTTTATAAATACGTCGTTATACTGGCGAAATTTCATAAAATGAAAAGGTTAAGAATCGACACTGATGGGAATGCAACTTAATTAAGAAAGTAAGAAAAAGGAAAAATTAGCCCATATTCCACGTTTTCGGGGCGTGACGCAAAATATTCAAGAACTAAAAGGTATTTCAATATGTTAATTTGTAAAAAACTACTGCATTTAAGATTTTTTTTTTTAATTTTTAGAATTAAAAGAGTATAAAATATATTACAAAAATATATTTGCAAGGAGATTTTTATGAAAATTAAAGGTTATAAAGTTATTAAAGGGTTTAAAGGATGTGAATATTAAACAAACATGTTTTTAAAGGCAATAACAATTTACAAGGTAAAACCATTTAAATTAATAATATCATTAAATTCAAATTCAACGATGCAATCCCAAGAGTATTAATTTAGGAGGGTTCTACAATAACAAGTCTCGACGCAACTAGATCCAATTAAAGTTAGAGTGTCATATAATAGGTTTCGAATAAAGTTTGGGTAGTAAAATTACTACTCGTTAATGACTCGAATATGATTCGAATAGTGATATTAGGATATCCATTAATCAAAATCAATTATAAATAATATTTTTTATATAATATTATATTTTTATTTATAAATTATCTATTATTCATGTGATATTTAATTAAATCAATTCATGAAATATTATAATTACGATTTTAAATTTTAAATCTTTTATGAGTTAAATTAAATATATTAATTTAATTTTTTTAAAAATTTTTTAAAATTGATTTTTAATTAAATTTAAAATTCAAACTTTAACTTAATAATGTGTCTGAATAGTTAACGAGTATTTTCTAAATTATATGGGTATGTTCGGATAACACAAATCAAAATAATCAGGTTCGATTACAGGTATCCCAAAACTATGAATACCCTATCTAGGCGGTATGATTCAAGATTGGGTTGGGCTATCTTTAGGTTGATTTATTTTTGGTTAAGAAAAAATTGAATCATTTTGGATTGATTTTGGGTTATGTCAGGTTTGGGTAAAAAAAATCAACTCATTTCAAGTTCAAATCAGATGCAGTTTGAGTCAACTTTACTCAAATCAATTTAGATTTAAATCAATTCGGGTTCGATTCAAGTTGGGTTCAAATTGTCGACTTTCTTTAGTCAAATCGAGTTGATCAAGATTGGGTCTAAGTCAATCAGACGGTTTTTTAGGTTAAGTAAATTTTTGTCACCTTTAGCATGATATTTCTAGTATGGAGAGTATTTGGAATTTTATTTCTAGGAGTACATAACTCATAATTCGATTCTTATTATTGCATGACCTATAATAAATTTAGAATTGAAATGTTCAAAATATTTGATAATCGATATGATAATTTCTTTATAATATCTTCACCAATGTTCATAAATTGATTATGTATTTTTATCTTATTATTGGCTTTTACAATAAACTATTATAAATCTCTTAATTCCTCCTAGCTTTTTTCAAGGAATAATTAGGGATAATAGATGTAGTTGATGTGGATTCTATGTTTGGTGACACCAATACGTTAGCCATTGCAATAATTCATTGGATACACATGAATGAACCATAAAAGTGACATTCAAGTTTAACTAAGTATAATAACTATCATATTATCAGAATCGAATCAATTTGAATCTGAATCAAGTTAGGTTCGGATTAATATAAATTCAAGCAATTGAAATTTAAATTAATTCTGTAAATACCGTAAATTTTCAATATACTCGGTGTTAGCTATAAATAATACTTTAGGCAATTAAGATTAAATATGTGAGTATGGGTGAATTTATTTAAGTGCAAGTATTAGACTAACATTATTTTTATATGTATGCAATATTTTATTTTATTCCTCAAGATTTATATACAGATAGATATATATGTGTACAAAAGCATATAAGTATGCACATATATAATTGTATATATGTATATGTATGAATATAAATAGAAATGAATGTACACATACATATATGTATATATATGAGTATATATGTATATAAATGCATATGAGAGTAAATATATATATATATATATATATATATATATATATATATATATATATATATATATATAAATGCAGGGGTACGGAACCAAGTGCCTATAAGTGAAGAGGAACCATGTGGGATAAGGAAAATGAGAAGAAACCAGAGAAACGAATTCGAGAAAGGCTAGAAGGAAAACCATGGAAATTTTATGACCAAAGGAATAGTGATGGCAGAAGCTCACTATTGCAAAGTCTTGGAATAACCCATCAAACAAAGCAATTGGAATGGGGTAGGAGTTAGTGGAAGCAGTTAATTCTCGGAATGAGTAAATAAATATAAATATGTTTAGATGAAGACTTGAAACATGCTATGTACAGAAGCAAAGGCAACAAGGTAATGCAATCTCTGTCTCGCTAGTACAAGATTATAAGTAGAACTGAACAAATTTTTAATGGAAACAACAGGAGTCATGTTACTACCAGAAAGAAGATTAAAGTGGTTGCTGGAAATCGAGATAAGAACCATGGGGCAAAAGGCAGGCCATGACAATAAATAGAAGGTGTCAGTAGGTGGGTTCTATGTCAACTTCAGCACAAGGAAACAAGCTGTAAGACAAAAGGGAAGCATGGTGAGGGATTGATGATTGAATGTACGTGGTAGGAACAAACTGTAGGAAGGACATATATAAATATATGTACAAAGGTCGTAAACAGAACAGAAGAGGTAGGCAGCAAAATGAAACAAAAAGGAAAGAGGGTCAGGGAAGCTGAGAGCTGGCTGGGGGTGGCGCGGCTGTGTGGAGAGAAACTAGTGAAAGTGGAACACAGGAGGAGGGTGGTGACTGGTTAGATGAGCTCGGTACCGGAGGGGGAGTTGGGAAACAAAGAGCTCCCTCTCTATTTACTGCATCGAGAGCGGTCTCGACTAGTTGCAGGGAAAGGGGCATAACCATGGGCTGCTAAGGGGCTAGTGCCGGAGCCAAAGGTAGCTGAACGTGCGACCACTGTGTTCGATCACTCCTCACTGAAAACAAAATTGAAAAGTGGAAACAGGGGCGTGATCAGAGAGAGTCGGGAGCCAACTGAAGCAGTGGTGAACTGAGAGAAGTGTAAACTCCACAAATTTTTTTGTACTCGACTTTAATTATAATTGGCAAAGTAAGCAAATCGAATTGAAATATGCATATTTATGGAAAATTAATTAAATTTATCTTTTATCATTTGAGACGTAGAGAAATCTCATTAAATAAAATAACTAGGAGCATTTTTCCTTGTCAAGTAAGTGTAAATAATAGACTAATTATACTTTGAAAATAATACAAGATGAATTATTAAATAAATAAATAAATAAATAAATAAATAAACGTGGACATAAAGTCCATGGATTGGCTTCCTTTTTGGAAGCCAATCCCAAGTCCCAAGAGGTGATGGTTAAAAAAAATGAAATGAAACTAAAGAATAAAGAGGTGAAATGATGGAATGATAGCCTCGGTGAAAGGAAAAAAATGGTGAAAAGATGGATGAAAGAAAAGAATGAAATAATGATGAAAAGAAAAGAGGTGGAATATATATATATATATATATTTATTTATATGTATGTAATAGAAAATGATGGCAAACTGTAGGTAGGAATGAGATGGTGGACTGAAGGTGGCAGTGAAAGGGAAGTAAACTGACCGAAGGCACTTAAGCTGCAGCAGAGAAAAGAAAAAGGGAAAGAAAAATAAAATGAAAGGAAAGTGTGATGCCTGCTATAACAACACTGATTCGGTAAAAAAAAAAATAATGAATAAATAATGGGAGCAGATTGATGCTGGCTGAAACACGAAAAGGAAAGGAACAAGCTGAAAATGATAAGAGGAAACAATGAAAAACGTGTGGAGTAGGTTGAACTACTTCTCTGTAATCAGTGAAAGAAAGAAATGGATTGAAGATATAAGGGCTGAAGCGAAAATTTAAAGTTGCATCCGAGAGAGTGAGTGAGAGAGGCAGAAACGAGAGGAGAAAAGAAGAGGTAAGGCTGAAGAATTGCTTGCTGGAAGCTAATTTCAGTGAGTTTACAAGACAAACTTTAGAGAGCAAGCCTTAGAACAAAAAAGAGAAAAAAAAAGAAGAAAAAAACAGATAGAGAGAAGAACTGAAAACTGAAGCAGGAAATCGAGAGAAGGCGTGAGGAAACAGAAAAGAAAAACAAGACTAGAGGCTGATATGCCTCTGTTTCAGTGACTGGAAACAGAGGAAACGTTGTC
This sequence comes from Firmiana major, assembly GCA_033439115.1. Lineage (NCBI taxonomy): Eukaryota > Viridiplantae > Streptophyta > Magnoliopsida > Malvales > Malvaceae > Firmiana > Firmiana major. The sequence goes on along the minus strand of CM065901.1, from coordinate 66,932,887 downwards.
CCCTCTAGAAAACTGAAGCTGTGAGGAAGAAGAAGACGTTGCCAATAGAGGGATGTGTGACCGAGAAGTTTGAAGAGTTATTGGTAGCTGGAAAACAGAGACAACAAAAGAGTACCGAAACTGGCAGCGTTGTGAAGATGATGGTGACGGTGGAGGTCGGCTGGAGCAAAGCGTGGTAGAAGGAGCAGGGGAGTTTCCGGTTGTCTGGGTGCCTGAAAACAAAACAGAAGCGGGAAGTGGAAAAATTGAAGCAGAGACAGCGACGAGGAAGGAAGGAGGAAAGCCAGAGTTGGCAGGCCGAAAGGAAGATTGACGATAAACAATGGTGGTGTCGGGAAAACAAGGAAAAATGGTAGAGAGGAGGGTGATGCCGAAGAGGTGAGGAAACAGTGTGTGAAAGATTGAGTGAACAGTGAGCTAAAGAAGAAGAAAACGAAGAAGAAAAGAAAGAAGATGGGGTTGGCGGGAAAGGAAAAATAATTTGAAAAAAAAAAGTAAAAGTAAAAAAAAAAAAATATATATATATATATATATATTTATATTAGAGAAGAGAATAAAAATTGAAGAAAAAATGGACAAGTGCAATGAGAGTTTGGAAACCTGGGAAAAAGGGGTTTCGGTGGAAATAACCTGAGTGAATTGGACCCGCCGACTCGTTACGTTGAGATAATCGAGGACTATGGATAGACACCGAGGTAAGAAATTTATGTAAGTTTTATAGATAATTGTATGTATTTTATGATTTCGAGTAGCTAAATATATACCGTAGAGATAGAAAAATGATATTACCCCTACGTATAGACTGAATTGAACTGAAAAGTGTAAAAAGATTCATAATTACATAAATTGCATGTTTGAATGTTTTCATCGTTGAAATATTGTTTCCAGCAGTATATGGATAGGTTGGCTATTGTTTTTATTGTCTGCATAAAATATCTCGTTTTACGAAGTTAAGTGTGTTTGAGTGGGAGAAATTCCATGACAGGTGACCTCCCGGGAAGTCTCCACTCACATATCGTTTATGCACTGTTTTTATATTGAATACTGATTTTTATATCATTTTTGAAAGAATTGAACCACCTATCCAATTTTCGATACGAAACAGTGCTTGAGCCCTCATGTAGACTGTGTGTCACACTGAATTGGTCGCACTGAATTTTTATATGATTTATGAGAAAAACCGTGCTGGAGTCGTTGTGTATTGCTGTGTGATCTTACACTGACCTGTTCGCACTGGATTTTGAGACTAATGTGCTGGTTGATATTGATGCTGGGGGATAAATCTTTGAGACTACTTGGTACCCTCAGTCATATTGTACTATATTGGGGTCTACGGAGTACGCTGTATCGTGTGGATGCACATGGAGTACATTATACCATGTATTGAGTCTTCGAACTATTGAACTGAAATGAACTGTATTGATTGGTCAACGGGTTGGACTGACCCATCCTCCCTGAGGTGTATGACACTCGTGCACACCTGGCCCGTGAGGCGTGGGGTCACTTGTCACGACCCAAATTACCTAAAAATCAGAGTAAATTTTTCGTTTTTTCATTTATTATTTAATTCTTACCTTTCTCTCATCGTGACCATCCTACACACAGTTGAGCTATGATTCGGTGTTAGTCACCTCACACTATTACCAATCCATTTCCATAATCACATTCATATATCAGAGTTTACAATCTTTTGACTTTGATTAAATACATACACATTGGTATTTATAACTCTACATTCCCGACATCATATACGTTTACAGTACTGTGCATTACATATTTAGATACAAACTATACATATGTGTATACCTATCTCTCGATGGGAAGCAACGGATACAAATGCATGCAAGTTCTCAGCCGCTTACTAATTACTGTGAGTACTCTGAAAAGATGGGAAAATAAGGGGGTGAGCAAACCACACGCTCAGTAAGGCAATTATACAAGTAAGTAGATAGCTCCACTATCTACATGCTCATAATGCCATACCCTTAAAATCCATTTCTTTTCATTAAAATCTCAAGCACAAAATCATGCATATATACATGACATAGTTTATCAAAACTATTTGTGCACATAAAAATCATGTAATTCATGCATCAAAGGCATTATATGTGACATCATTAAATCATAATGTGCATGAAGCAAATCCAGATCATGCAATTCTTTCATGTCATGTAAGACAAATCATGAATTTGAAATGAAAGCATGGAAAACAACATCATACAACTGCATTTAAATCATTTCATTAAAACTGCAGTATAAACTAACCCTTCCGGGTCAATCGTCTCATAAAACAATTCATTATAAAACTTCGGTTATAAAATCACCCTTCTTTTAGGGTCACAAGTCATAAAATCATAAAATCAGGGCCTGACCCCTCCCTCGGGTCTACCCTGGTCTATCGACCAATAGTTATATCATGTGGGACATGTAGGTGACTATCAGTAACAACATAGGACTATGGCCATGTGACGCCCTGGAAACGCGAAAAATAGGGCTAATTTAAAACTTTTTACTCATCTATTCACAATTAAGGGTGCATTCCTATGCAGTGTCATACATCATCATACTTATCATGCCTCAGGATCTCATCATAAGATAGTATATATAGCATCATATACATTACTCAATTCCAAGCTAATTAATCCAAATACATCCCGTACATCATTGTACAATAAGTGTCTGTAAATATAACTCTAATCTGGATACATGAATATTAAATATATACCTCAATACACAAAATACGACTTGGAGCTCAAGTCCTCCACTAGCCTCTAACTCTTACGTTGCAGGGAACTCACTTCACTTGAAGCAATCTGGGGGAAGAGAAAACAGGGTGAGCTTCCAAATCGCTCAGTAAGGGGGGGGGGGGGTAAGGGAATTAAGTTATATAAACCATATCACACATCACAAATATGTATTTGTTTATGAAACTCATTTGAAATCATAGCATGAAAGTTCTCGAACATCATCATCTCATAGCTCACAAATCATGTGAAAACATGAAGTTAAAAAGGCTCAATATTGAGCACTCACAAGCATGTGTAAATATATGCGATAATGGCTTTTCTCAAAATATGTGATAAAAATCACCTCAGTAAATAGCACGTGAAAAGGTCACAAAACACAACTCATGTGTAAAACGAGACTAGGCAATAAAACTCAATTAAAACTCGTCATGGCACATCAAATATGTAATCTCCTCTGGGTGCGCATCCCAGGCATCCTCGTAAGAGGGAACGACGACAATATGGTCGTATGCATGGTATATTGGACTTATATGTTACCAGAACAAGGCCCGACCTTACATGCTACCAGAGCAATTCCTCTCCTCATGCACACTATCATGTGGTCCCTGGGTCGATTCCCAGGCAGCCCACTCTCTCGGTCTTACATGCTACCAAAGCATGGCCACCCAGCGTTACCAGAACGGGGGTCATCTCACGTTACCAAAACGGAGGCATCTCTCGTTACCAAAACGGAGGAATAATCGGACTTACATGCTACCAGAGCAAGGCCTCCCAATGCTACCAAAGCGGAGGAATAATCGGACTTACATGTTACCAGAACAAGGCCTGTGGTCCTTGGGTCGGTTTCCAGGCGTCCCACTATATCGGTCTTACATGCTACCAAAGCAAGGCCTGATGTGTATTCAACATGACACGCCTAAGTCTCAATCATTAGCCATTATCTTATAAAACGTTATGCCTTCACGTAGAACTCATGATGGTTTTCTCTCATAAAACTCATTTAAAACGTTCGTGTACTCACACAAAACATATTAAAACCGAGTTTCAACCGGCAAAACACACACACATTTTCTCAAATCTCAGTATCTCCTTAACATAGAGCCCAATTTACTTTTCACGCAAACTCAACGGTTTATAAAGCAATTTCACACTCAGCTTGTAAACTCATAAAATAATGGGCTCCAACCGGCTATAAAAATCGTGCGCAATTATATCACAACACAACACTAAACATGCTTGTATTCTCAAATCATGGTTCATGCTACAACAATTCACCAAAACACATACACAAATGGTTTAGTTTTCCCTTACCTCTTTGCACCTTGTATAGTGCAATCGTTTCCCCCGTATCATGGACTAGCCTCGCATTCCACTCTGGAACTCCCGAGCTGTCCAAACGATGTTAAAACATCAATATTCATCATCACAGTAACCTCAATTCTCAAAATCGAGCATAATTGCTCATAACACCTCAAATTTTTTTTCAATTCTCATAACTCTATCACAAACCACAATCTCGCTCATAACACCTCAACATTCTACATTTCCCATGCCACAATGTCTATGATAATTCACCACATTGTCTAAATTTCCATTTAAAACTCAAAATTCCCAAAATTACCAAAATTGCTAAATATCATCATCACTCCAACTACATTGTAATTTCATCAATCCCTAATCATTTTCCAACTATTTCAACTCAATACCAACAACCATTATCACCAAAATCATCTCAAATATCAAGATCGAGGTTTAGAAATTACCCAAAACTTGTAGAGAGCTTATCTCTTGCTTCAATTCAATCCGTCTTCCGATTTCCAAGTATGTTGTTCTCCCTTCGATGAGGAACAACTTTCCTTCTTGCTACAACCTCTGATTTGGACGGAAATGGGTGCTTTGGATGAGTGAGAAAGCTAGGGCTCGGGTGAAAATGGGGTTTTGAAGAGAGAGAAAATGAAATTGCAGGAGAAAGCAGGGGTTCCTTATATAGACTGAGGGTAGGAGATCGATCTGGCTCTTGATGATATCGATCTGCATCTGAATTTGGGGACGATTTGGGGCAATTTTATGCCTAGGAGATCGATCTGTCTAGGGGTGAGATCGATCTCTTAATGGCTACATGAGATCGATCTACTCCTTGAGGAGATCGATCTTCTCCCAAACAGAAACATTTGGAGATCGATCCCTTCCTCATGAGATCGATCTTCTCTCAAACAGAATCATAAGGAGATCGATCCTCTTCCGTTAGAGATCGATCTGCTCACTTGCTTTCCTCATTCCTGGTCATTTTTAGCTTACCAGATTGATCTTTCTTCCCTAAGATCGATCTGACCTCATAACTTCCCACTTGGTTAAGCACTTAACGTATAAATCTTCAAATATAATTTTCACAATTCACTACTGTGATTATTTTTCATTTGTTACTTATACATTTCACTTAGCTCAATAATTTACACTTCAAGTTCATATTACATAATTAAAATATGTCTAAAATTTTCAGATCTTACATCCTCCCCACCTTAAAAGAATTTGGTCCTCCAAATTCAACTCAACTAGTCAAATAGATGGGGGTATTTCTCCTTCATGAGATTCTCTAGTTCCCACGTTGCCTCTTCCATTGAGTGATGTTTCCACAAAACTTTCACTAATGGGATGCTCTTAGTTCTCAGTACCTTCTCCTTTCTATCAAGAATCCGAACGGGTTCCTCAGTATAGCTCATATCCTCTTGTATGTCTATCTCATCATACACTACGACATGAGAAGGGTCCGGGTGGTACTTCCTCAACATAGACACATGAAAGACGGTGTGTATTCCGAACATCTGTGGGGGTAATGCCAATCTGTAGGCTACCTCTCCCACTCTCTCAAGAATCTCGAATGGTCTTATGTATCGAGGACTCAATTTTCCTTTCTTCCCAAATCGCATGATACCCTTACTCGGTCATATTTTCAGAAATACTGCATCACTAACATCAAACTCGAGTGGCCGTCTACGCACATCCGCGTAGTTTTTCTGTCTACTTTGTGCAGCCCGTAACCTCTCACATATGAGTTTCACACTCTGTACAGCTTGCTCAACAAGCTCGGGAGCATTTATCTTTCTATCACCGACTTCTTCCTAAGTTACAGGGGATCTACATCTCCTACCATATAGAGCCTCAAAAGGTGCCATCCCAATACTTGCATGTCACGCCCCGAAAATGCGAAAAATAGGGCAAATTTAAAACTTTTTACTTATTAATTCACAATTAAGGGTGCATTCCTGTGCAGTGTCATACATCATCATAATTATCATGCCTCAGGATCTCATCATAATATAATATATATTGTATTATATACATTACTCAATTCCAAGTTAATTAATCCTAATACATCCCATACAATGTTGTACATCAAGTGTCTGCAATTACAGTAATTGTCTGGGTACATGAAAAGATAAAAGATACCTCAAATTACAATATATGGCCTGGAGCTCAAGTCTTCCACTAGCCACTACTCTGTACGTCGCAGGGAGATCCTTTTTCACTTGAAGAACTCTGGGGGGAAAGAAAACAGGGTAAGCTTCTAAATCGCTCAGTAAGGGGGGGTAAGGGACTCATTTCATAAACCAAAATGCACATCACAAAATATTTGTTTGTATGTGAAACTCATTAATCTCATTTGAAAACCATAGCATGAAAGTACTCAAAACGACATTCTCATGTCTCAAATCATGTGAAAACATGAAGTAAAAAGGCTCAGTCTAGAGCAATAACAAAGCATGTGAAAATAACGCGATAAACGCTTTCTCAAATACGTGATAAAATCACTATAATAATAATGCACACAAGTGGCATAGCCACTGATTCAATTTCACACGTGGCATAGCCACTAAACACACGTGGCATAGCCACTGAGTTAAATTTACACGTGGCACAGCCACAGGATAGGGTTTCATGTGGCAACGGCCACTAATTAGGGGTTCTCATGTCACAACGGCCACCAATAGGGTTTCTCACGTGGCAACGACCACTAAATGGGGTATAACGTGGCAACGGCCACCAATAGGGTTTCTTACGTGGTAACGGCCACCAAATGGGGTATAACGTGGCAACGGCCACCAATAGGGTTTCTCACGTGGCAACGGCCACCAAATGGGGTTTCACACGTGGCAACGGCCACCAAGTATACGTGGCATAGCCACAGAATGGGTTATTCTCACGTTACCAAAACGGAGAAGAAATCGGGCTTACATGCTACCAGAGCAATGCCCGGTGTGTACTCAAAATTACACACCTAAGTCTTATCACACAAGACTGGTTTGCCTTCACGTAGAACTCATAATGGTTTTTCTCTCATAAAACTCATTTGAAAACCGTTTTGTACTCAACACAAAACATAATAAAACCGAGTTCCAACCGGCAAAGAACGTACACATTTCTTAAATCTCAATATTGCCTTAACGTAGAGCCCAATTCATTACTCACACAAATTCGACGGTTTATAAAGCAATTTCACACTCAGCTTATAAACGCATAAGATAATGGGCTCCAACCGGCTATAAAAATCGGGTGCAGTTGTATCACAACACAACACTCAACATGCTTGTTTTATAACCACAAATCATGCTATAATAGTTTACAAATCACATACACAAATGGTTTAGATTTCCCTTACCTCTTTGCACCTCGTTTAGTGCAATCGTTTCCCCCATATCACGGACTAGCCTCGCATTCCACTCTGGAACTCCCGAGCTGTCCAAACGATGTTAAAACATCAATACTCGATTATCTCATCAACCTCAATTCTCAAAATCGAGCATAATTACTCATAACACCTCAAATCTCTTGATTCTCGTAACTCTACCCCAAACTACACTCTCATTCACAACATCTCAACGTTCTACATTTCTCATGCCAATTATCTATGCTAATTCACCACATTGTCTAAATTTCTATTTATAGCACAAATTCCCAAAATTGCTAAATATCATTATCACTCCAACCACATTGCAATTTCATCAATCCCTAATCATTTCTCAGCTATTTCAACACAATGACAACCACCATTATCATCAAAATCATCTCAAATATCAAGATCGAGGTTTAAAAATTACCCAAAGCTTGTGAGACGCACAACCCACGCCTCGATTCGATTCATCCTTTGATTTTCAAGTATGTTGTTCTTCTTTGATGAGGAACAACTTTCCTTCTTGCCACAACTTCTGATTTGGCCGGAAATGGGTGCTTTAGATGAGTGAGAAAGCTAGGTTTCGGTAAAAATGGGGGTTGGAAGAGAGAGAAAGTGAGATTGCAGGAGAAAAATAGGGGTTCCTTATATAGGCTGAGGGTAGGAGATCGATCTGCCTCTTGATGAGATCGATCTGCATTTGAATTTTGGGGACGATTTGGGTAATTTTATGCCTAGGAGATCGATCTGTCGAGGGGTGAGATCGATCTCTTTATGGCTTTATGAGATCGATCTGCTCCTTGAGGAGATCGATCTTCTCCCAAACAGAATCATTTGGAGATCGATCTCTTCCTCATGAGATCGATCTTCTCTCAAACAGAATCATAAGGAGATCGATCCTCTTCCATTGGAGATCGATCTGCTCCTCAAATTCCTCTTTCCTTGTCATTTTTAACTCACCAGATCGATCTCTCCTTCTCCCAGATCGATCTGTCCTCATAACTTCACACTTATTTTAACACTTAAATATAAATCTCCAATTATCATTCCCCAATTCACTTAGCTCAATAAATTACACTTCAAGTTCATATTACATCATTCAAATATATCTAAAATTCTCAGATCTCACATTGCATGATAGCTGTTATTGTACGCAAACTCTGCTAGGGGCAGGTGATCATCCCATGATCCCTTAAAATCCATTGTACACGCCCTCAACATATCCTCCAGGGTCTGAATAGTCCTCTCTGACTAACCATCTGTCTAAGGATGATAGGCGGTACTAAAACTCAATCGAGATCCCATGGAGTCTTGAAACTGGGTCCAAAATCTGGAAGTAAATCGGGAATCTCTATCGAAGAAATACTCACTAGAGTCCCATGTAATCTAGCTATCTCGCTGACATACAGCTCAGCTAAGGCATCCACAGTATCTGTGCTCTTGATGGCAAGGAAGTAGGCACTCTTGGTCAATCTATCCCCTATAACCCATATAGCGTCATGACCTCTTCGGGTCCTCAGTAAACCCATAATAAAGTCCATAGTGACATGCTCCCATTTTCATGTAGGTACAGGTAAAGGTTGTAGTAGTCCTCCAAGCTTTCGATGCTCAGCTTTCACTTACTGGCATACTAAACATCTGGCCACATACTCTGCCACGTCTCGCTTCATACCACTCCACCAGTACACCTTTCTCAAATCTCGGTACATTTTAGTACTCCCTGGATGCATGGTGTATCGCGAGCAATGGGATTCTCTCAGTATTTGTCTCTTCAGGATATCATTGTCCAGTACAAAAATCCGTCCTCTGAACCTCAACAATCCATCCTCACTAACTGTGAGATCTGACTGCGAAGTCTGTTCAGCTTGGCTAACCATATCTATCAACCTCTGATCACTGCGCTGCCCAGTTCTAATCTGATCTATGATCCTAGGCTCTATCCGCAAGCTAGCTAAAAATCCAGTCTCTACCTCTTTAACTCTGATCCGGAGTTCGATGAACTGCTCCAGTAAATCCCATTCCCTGATCATCATAGCAGATATCATACTCTTCCAGCTCAGGGCATCAGCAACTAAGTTCGCCTTACCCAGATGATATAGAATCTTGCAGTCTTAATCCTTAAGGAGTTCCATCCATCTCCTTTGTCTCATGTTTAACTCTTTCTGATCAAAGAGATGCCTCAAACTCTTGTGATCAGTGAAGATCTGGAATCTTTCCCCATATAAATAGTGTCGCCAGATCTTCAAGGGAAATACCATATCGGCTAACTCCAGATCATGCGTGGGGTAATTCCACTTATGGTTTTTCAACTGTCGTGATCTATATGCGACCACTCTTTTGTGCTGCATAAGCACACACCCCAATCCTTGATGAGATGCATCACTATACACCGAAAATCCTCCTGATCCCTCAAGAATAGTTAACACAGGTGCCGCTGTCAATCTCCTTTTTAACTCCTGAAAACTGAGCTCACATTGATCAATCCATATAAATGGGGTCTCTTTGAGCGTGAGTTTAGTCAAAGGAGCGGCAATCCTGGAAAATCCTTCCACAAATCTTTTGTAATACCCTGCCAAACCAAGGAAGCTTCGCACCTCTGTAACTGTCTTCGGTCTTTCCCAGTTAAGCACAGTTTCTACTTTACTTAGATCCACTGATACTCCTTCCTCTGAGACTATATGACCAAGGAAAGCTATCCGGTTTAGCCAAAACTCACACTTACTAAGCTTTCCATATAATTGCTTATCTCAGAGTATCTGAAGTACTAACCACAAATGTTGTGCATGTTCCTCATATGATCGAGAGTATACCAGGATGTCATCAATAAAGACTATCACAAATTTATCTAGATAGTCTCTGAAAACCTCGTTCATTAATCTCATAAATACTGCAGGGGCGTTCAAACCAAAGGACATCACTAGAAATTCATAATGGCCATATCTTGTCCTGAAGGCCGTCTTTGGAATATCTCCTTCCTTGATCCTCAATTGGTGATAGCCCGATCTCAAATCAATATTAGAAAAGACTGAGGCCCCTCTCAGCTGATCAAGTAGATCATCAATCCTGGGCAGTGGGTATTTATTCTTCACCATAGCTTTATTCAACAGACCGTAGTCTACGCACAATCTGAGACTACCATCCTTCTTCTTAACAAATAAAACTGGTGCTCCCCACGGTGAAACACTGGGTCTAATAAACCCTTGATCCAATAACTCCTGTAGTTGTTTCTTCAATTCCTCAAGTTCCACTAATGCCATCCTGTAGGGAGGTTTAGAGATCGACTGAGTATCTGGTACCAAATTAATGGTAAACTCCAGCTCTCTCTCTAGTGGTAAACCTGGCAACTCATCTGGGAAAACATCCAAAAATTCACACACCACAAGTATATCCCCAATCCTCGGATGTTCCCGCTCATCATCTGAGATGAGTGTTCATAACCTTCACATGAACAGCTATATTTAATACTCTAAAAAATAATATTAAAATTCTCAGATTGCTTACAAAATTCCATACGTCTATTTACTCAATATTTCAAACGTACACTGTAAGGTTCAGGTAGGGAGAAAGTTACAATCTTAGTGTAGCAGTCTAAACTCACTCGATTGGTTGCTAACCAATCCATCCCTAGAATTACATCAAACCCATATATATTCAACATGATTAGATCTGCTAGGATCACTCTATCTCCCACCTTTATTTCACATCCTGTACAGATTAACTCAGTCCTCTGGGATTCACGCATAGGGGTATTTACATGGAGTATATATTCTAAAGGTTCAAACTTCAAATTTAATCTACATGCAAAATGCTCTGAAATAAACGAATGCGTGGACCCCGAATCAATCAACACATGAGTCTCATGATTACAGACAGAGAGTGTACCTCTTATAGTTTTTGCTGAAGTGTCTGCCGTTTCCTTATCCAGGACGAACACACGTCCCTGCGTGACGGGTCTCTTCCCTTTCTCTGCAGTAGTGGCCCGTCTTTGGGGATTCACTCTCTGAGGTTGCTGTCTAGTAGGCTCCGGAGCATGTGGTATCTGAGGTTGAGGACAGTCCTTCACTCTATGACCTATGTCACCACATCTAAAACATCATCGGATCGACCCAGTACAACTTCCCTCATGTGATCGACCACAGTCTCTACAAACCCTAATCTCAGGCCTACCATATCGAGAGGTCTCCTTGATAATAGGATAAGCTCTAGCTCTCTCCAATCTGCCCTTCTGTACCCCAATCCTTCCTCTCCTGAAGGAACCTCTCCGAACATCTGCTTGAGACATCGCTGGCCTCTTGCCCTTATCCCTAATCACTGCTCCGAACTCATTTTGAGACTGTACAGTTTCAATTCCCCTCTCAATCTCTTGTGCTCGTCTCAGAGCATCTCTAAAGTCAGTAATACACAACTCAATCAATCGATCTCTGATGATGGGCTTCAATCTATACAAAAATCTCTTTGTGCAGAGCTCTTCATTCTTAAAAGTCTCTGGATCATATCTCAGCAGAGCGGTAAATTGGCTCTCGTAATCATCTACAGACATGTCACCCTGTACTAAACTCAAAAACTCTGCTTGCCTCCTTCTTTGGGAAGCTCGTGGTACATATTGGGTTTTAAAGGCTGTCCAGAACTCTTCCCAACCAATCATATCCTGGTGGGACATCAAAATACCCTAGGTAGTACCCCACCAGTCTCGAGCTCTCCCTTTCAACATATAGGCACTCATACTGACTCTCTTAGCATCGGTGCACCCCAGATAATCGAATATAATTCTCAACTCCGTCAGCCACTCCTCAGCCTCTGTAGGATCCTTCTTTCCCTTAAATGCGGATGGATTCATTTTCAAAAAGTCCTTCAGTCGGACCATACTTCTGTCATCAGGCTGAGTGACGAGAGGCACTGGGTCTATCTGTACTGAGGGTACGGGAGGTCCTTGTGGTGGTGTAGGAGTAGTACCCGAGGCATTAACTCCAAAGTGTTACGCGAATAGCGCTGCCATCTGCTCAAAACCTTACCTCACATCAGTCTCAATCCGATTAAATCGAGAGTTAGGACTCTTTGGTTGTGGGACAGGTGGCGGAGGGGACTCTGCCTGCCTCCTCGAACGACCTCGTCGTCCACTCATTCTCTATCTCAACTCGTTTCCTGCGCGTACATACCAAAATCGATTGAAATCTCAATCCTCAATTTAAGTTCATGACCAGACTTATACAGACACTTGGGATGTATTCTATTTCACTTAACTGACACTGACAGTACTAGACACCCTAAGCTCTGATACCAATAAAACTCTGTGACGCCCCGAAAACGTGGCAAATAAGGCTAATTTAAAACTTTTTACTCATCAATTCACAATTAAGGGTGCATTCCTGTGCAGTGTCATACATCATCATACTTATCATGCCTCAGGATCTCATCATAAGATAGTATATATCGCATCATATACATTACTCAATTCCAAGCTAATTAATCCTAATACATCCCGTACATCATTGTACAATAAGTGTCTGTAAATATAACTCTAGTCTGGATACATGAATATTAAATATATACCTCAATACACAAAATACGCCCTGGAGCTCAAGTCCTCCACTAGCCTCTAACTCGTATGTCGCAGGGAACTCACTTCACTTGAATCAATCTGGGGGAAGAGAAAACAGGGTGAGCTTCCAAATCGCTCAGTAAGGGGGGGGGGGTAAGGGAATTCAGTTATATAAACCATATCACACATCACAAATATGTATTTGTTTATAAAACTCATTTGAGATCGTAGCATGAAAGTTCTCGAACATCATCATCTCATAGCTCACAAATCATGTGAAAACATGAAGTTAAAAAGGCTCAATATCGAGCACTCACAAGCATGTGTAAATATATGCGATAATGGCTTTTCTCAAAATATGTGATAAAAATCACCTCAGTAAATAGCACGTGACAAGGTCACAATACACAACTCATGTGTAAAATGAGACTAGGCAATAAAACTCAATTAAAACTCATCATGGCACATCAAATATGTATTCTCCTATGGGTGCGCATCCCAGGCATCCTTGTAAGAGGGAACGTCGACAATATGGTCGTGTACATGGTATATTGGACTTATATGTTACCAGAACAAGGCCTAGCCTTACATGCTACCAGAGCAATGCCTCGCCTCATGCACACTATCACGTGGTCCCTGAGTCGTTTCCAGGCAGCCCACTCTCTCGGTCTTACATGCTACCAAAGCAAGGCCACCCAGCGTTACCAGAACGGGGGTCATCTCACGTTACCAAAATTGAGGCATCTCTTGTTACCAAAATAGAGGAATAATCGGACTTACATGCTACCGAGCAAGGCCTCCCAACGCTACCAAAGCGGAGGAATAATCAGACTTACATGTTACCAGAACAAGGCCTGTGGTCCTTGGGTCGGTTCCCAGGCGTCCCACTATATCGGTCTTACATGCTACCAAAGCAAGGCCCGATGTGTATTCAACATGACATTCCTAAGTCTCAATCATTAGCCATTATCTTATAAAACGTTATGCCTTCACGTAGAACTCATGATGGTTTTCTCTCATAAAACTCATTTAAAACGTTCGTGTACTCACACAAAACATATTAAAATCGAGTTTCAACCGGCAAAATATGCACACATTTTCTCAAATCTCAATATTGGTTTAACGTAGAGCCCAATTTACTTTTCATGCAAACTCAACAGTTTATAAAGCAATTTCACCCTCAGCTTACAAACTCATAAAATAATGGGCTCCAACCGGCTATAAAAATCGTACGCAATTATATCACAACACAACACTAAACATGCTTGTATTCTCAAATCATGGTTCATGCTACAACAATTCACCAAAACACATACACAAATGTTTTAGTTTTCCCTTACCTCTTTGCACCTCGTATAGTGCAATCGTTTCCCCCGTATCATGGACTAGCCTCGCATTCCACTCTAGAACTCTCGAGCTGTCCAAACGATGTTAAAACATCAATACTCATCATCACAGTAACCTCAATTCTTAAAATCGAGCATGATTGCTCATAACACCTCAAATTTTTTTTCAATTCTCATAACTCTATCATAAACCACAATCTCGCTCACAACACCTCAACATTCTACATTTCCCATGCCACAATGTCTATGCTAATTCACCACATTGTCTAAATTTCCATTTATAACTCAAAATTCCTAAAATTACCAAAATTGCTAAATATCATCATCACTCCAACTACATTGTAATTTCATCCCTAATCATTTTCCAACTATTTCAACTCAATACTAATAACCATTATCACCAAAATCATCTCAAATATCAAGATCGAGATTTAGAAATTACCCAAAACTTGTGGAGAGCTTATCTCTTGCTTCGATTCAATCCGTCTTTCGATTTCCAAGTATGTTATTCTCCATTCGATGAGGAACAACTTTCCTTCTTGCCACAACCTCTGATTTGGATGAAAATGGGTGCTTCGGATGAGTGAGAAAGCTAGGGCTCGAGTGAAAATGGGGTTTTAAAGAGAGAGAAAATGAAATTATAGGAGAAAGCAGGGGTTCCTTATATAGACTGAGGGTAGGAGATCGATCTGGCTCTTGATGAGATCGATCTGCATCTGAATTTGGGGACGATTTGTGGCAATTTTATGCCTAGGAGATCGATCCGTCGAGGGGTGAGATCGATCTCTTAATGGCTACATGAGATCGATCTACTCCTTGAGGAGATCGATCTTCTCCCAAACAAAAACATTTAGAGATCGATCCCTTCCTCATGAGATCGATCTTCTCTCAAACAGAATCATAAGGAGATCGATCCTCTTCCATTGGAGATCGATCTGCTCACTTGCTTTCCTCCTTCCTTGTCATTTTTAGCTTACCAGATCGATCTTTCTTCCCTAAGATCGATCTGACCTCATAGCTTCCCACTTGGTTAAGCACTTAACGTATAAATCTCCAAATATAATTTCCACAATTCACTACTGTGATTATTTCTCTTTTCTTACTTATACATTTCACTTAGCTCAATAATTTACACTTCAAATTCATATTACATAATTAAAATATGTCTAAATTCTCAGATCTCACAGGCCATAACTGTCACGACCCATTTCCATTCTCTTTAACCGAAAATCACTGAAAATTTTTCGCGTTTTACTGTTACCTTACCCGGTCGTGAACTAACTCACCACATACTGTTGGGCTGTGAGTCAATAATAAACACCACATCTCATTCATTCTCAATTAATTAAAATGATGTCATACATGTGCATTTAATCGTGTACTTATACGAATACATGTTTTACTGACATCTACATCCCCCATAAGTACAACTCAAAAGAATACTGTGCTTTTACATTGTTTAGATACAAAAAGAATCACTGTGTATATACCTCTTAGCGATGGAGATGCAGCGGAGTCCAAAAATAATACGCCTCAGTCCTCACTGGGCTACTATACACGCTCTGTAGGGGGAAAATAGAGTGGGATGAGCAACCACACGCTTAGTAAGGCAATAATGCAAGCATGGTAGATAACCACTCTATCTACATGCTGATAGTGCTATGCATAAATCATTTATGGTAGGAGCATGAGGAATAAAACTATGCCATATGAGTATACATATATATCATGTATCAAAGTCATGTAAAATTGGCATATAAAACATGGTAAAACATCATGTATAAATCATCTCATGCTCGATCTCATTTCAATTCATAAAAAGGGCAATTCATTAAGAAACCTCCTTTTTAAAACCCACGTCATAAAACTCTTTCTCATCACATACAATCACATCACATCAATTCACAATCACAACCTCATTTTCATTTCACAATTCAAATCCACGAGGCTCGACCCCTCCTTCGGGTCTACCTTAAACAATCACAATCACACTTAGAGATTTAAAATCATGTGGTAGTAAGTAAATCAAGCAAGGAGACAGGTTACTATATCTCAAGTGACTACATTGGCCAATCGTCACATATCATCCCAGACCACACGGATTTCCGGTGTGCGGGGTATCATGCTGGCACGAAGGTGGGTTAGTTCTCCGCCAGACTTTCTCAAATCAAGTAACCACCACGCGGTACATCGTACTCCATGTGATATACACGGTACATCGTACTCCGCGGACCCATAACATGGTTGGGGGTGCCTGCCATAGGTCTTATCTACCCCATACCCAGTGTAACCTTTATAGTCTCAAGAGCGCGTGGGAGTAACCGTAATACCAGGTCCTAGCCCCTCATGGCCTTGCTCGCCCCTGTTGGGTTCCCTGATCCAGGTCCTAGCCCCTCACCCTCACCTCACCTAAGAGGTCTGTTAGGCCTGTTGGGTTCCCTGGATGGATTATGTCAGGTCCTAGCCCCTCACCCTCACCCCACCTAAGAGGTCTGTCAGGCCTGTTGGGTTCCCTGAGCTAATCCGTATCTCTCACCACGGCCTCATACATACCACAGTGTGAAAACCAGTGCGAGCTACGCTCTAGCGCGAATTCATGCATCAAAACCAATCACTTCGTACGAGCAACGCTCTGGTACGGCATTTATGCATAAAATATGAAGAAAACTTGTACGAGCATAGCTCCAGTACAGTTATATGCATAAGAAAAACCACTCAAATTCACGTACGAGCATAAGCTCCAGTACGGTTTATAAACATCATCACAATTCAATTTCAAAGTGCGAGCTAAGCTCAAGCACGTTTCACACAAGTGAAAACATAGAAATCTCGCGCGAGCGAGGCTCTAACGCGAATTATATCTCATACACGAGATAGGCGGCTTACATGCATTCAAAACATCTCATAATATGCTTAGTGCCTCATATGGGCTATTTCACAACATCATTCAAGTACTAGCCAGCCTATCCTTTTATTTGATCAAATCAAAGTATTGTGTTTTGTAAAAGCATTCAAAACACATGATTTATGCAATTATTAGCCTTACTATCCCTTTTTCAATAACCATCTCAAACCACCAAATCTCATACAAATACTCATACACCATCAGAACACATTTCTATAAGTCCATGCATATTTCCAAAGCTCTATATATACCCACGAGTTCAAAATACGAGCAGCTACCTCTATATACTTACAAAATTCCCTTACCTAGAATCGCGATGCGTGATTCCACTTCCTTAAGCTGCTTACTCGTACGGTTCGGTTCGCCTTCAACGAACTTTTCGGGACTGCACAAAATCGTATCCCGCATTATATTCGATCCATATATTGCAACCCTTGTGCTTGCTATAGTCAATTTAATCTATAGCCTCTATTAAAGCTTATTTGGCCTCATTTCATTACTTTACCCATAGCTCGAGTCTATGGGCCTTCTTAGGCCTATTAACTTATTCAAAGTCGATATCAAATCGACATAAAGCTCATAGAGTTCATATTCCATGAATCCCCTCACTATGGCATTTATCAATCATATACATACCCATTTCCACAATTCCTCCAAACTCACAATGTAATCTCATTTAACCATTTAAGATCATAAATATTACCCCAATAACAACTTTAGCATGCCATAAATCATAGGCTCATTCAATCCCACATATCCTCACATTATACCCATTTTAGATTTCTAGGTCACACCAATTCCACTACATTCCTAGGTAGTTTATCCATCAATACTCATATCAATCAACTCCAAAATCAATTAAATAGCTAATGCATTTGGATTGGAGTGTTAGAATCTTACCAATATGATTTCTCTTCTTGCTCCAAAATGGTAATGCCCTTAACTCCTTCAATTCCAAAGATGGGAAAATGCCCTCTCACTATGTTGTTCTTCTCTTTGATAGGAACAACTTTGCCTCTAATGATCTCTCTCTAAATCTCACTGAAAATGGCTGATTTTAGAGAGGGAAAGTTGGGTTTTTGGGGTTGAAATTGTAAGGTTAAGTGTTTTCCGAGATTTCCAGATTTTTCAGCTCTCCTTATATAGAAATGACTCGAGGAGATCGATCTGGTCCAAGAGGAGATCGATCTGGTCCCTTAAAATCCCTCTTTTTCACGGCATTTTTAAGCCTGAGATCGATCTATCGAAGCAATGAGATCGATCTGTTGAAGCATGAGATCGATCTGTCGAAGCATGAGATCGATCTGGTCCCAAACAGAGAGCTAAGGAGATCGATTTGGGTGCTTGGGGATCGATCTTTCCACTACAGAATGCTTGGGAGATCGATCTGGCTCCATTGGAGATCGATCTGCTCTATTCTTTCGCCCAAATAAGAGCATTCTGGCTCTTCCAGATCGATCTCTCATCCTATGAGATCGATCTGGACCTCATGTTTTCCAGATTTCCTGCAGTTTCTTTGCTGCAACTCATACCAACACATCCTTAATCTATTGCCATGGCCATTTTCTCATCCATCCACCTTTATAACTTGAAAATGGCATCCATTCATACCTTATGCACATTGAAACTTGTGTACATTCATTGTATGTTCAAAGGTATGCTACATAAAACCAAATGGAAGCTTAACTCCATTCCCTTTTACCACACTACTCATTTTGAGTTTCAATCACATCCATCACTTGCCATAACTCATTCCTTCGTATTCATACTCAATGAAACTTGTATGTACGTTACAATTTATATTACGCATACATACATTGAATCCATGGACTTACATCAATCATACTTTACATCACAAGTCCAATCATATTATTTGATCCAATTACACATATTACCCTTTTACATATACGGGATCTTACATTCTCCCCTCCTTCAAGGAATTTGGTCCTCCAAATTAGAACCAAGTCACTCTTCAAACAGTTGGGGGTACTTCTCCCGTATCAAGTTCTCCAATTCCCACGTGGCCTCTTCCGCCGTGTGGTGTTGCCAAAGCACTTTCACCAAGGGAATTGTATTATTCCGTAACACTTTCTCTTTTCTATCCAGTATCCGAACTGGCTTCTCAACATACGTCATACTCTCATGGAGCTCCAACGGCTCATATCTTATTACGTGTGCCGGGTCCGGGTGATACTTTCGAAGCATCGAGATGTGGAAGACGTTGTGGACATTCGCCAAGTCCGGTGGCAATGCCAACCTATATGCCTTATCTCCCACTCTCTCCAAAATCTCGAAGGGTCCGATGTATCTAGGGCTCAGCTTGCCCTTCTTACCAAATCTCATAATACCCTTCGATGGTGATACCCACAGAAACACCGACTCACCCTCATCAAACTCCAGTGGTCTTAGTCTCTTGTCAGCATAACTCTTTTGCCGGCTCTGAGCTGTCCGTAATCTCTCACATATCAACTGGACGTCCTCAGATGCCTGCTGCACTAAGTCCGGAGCAAAAATTTGTCTGTCACCAACCTCTTCCCATCCAATGGGGGAACGGCATCTACGCCCGTACAATGCCTCATAGGGTGCCATCCCGATACTAGCATGATAGCTATTATTATAAGCGAACTCGGCTAACTACAGGTGGTCATCCCAGGAGCCTCTAAAATCCAGCACACACGCTCTCAACATATCCTTGAGGGTCTGTATAGTCCTCTCTGACTGCCCATCTGTCTGAGGATGAAAAGCGGTGCTAAAACTCAATCGGGTCCCCAGCGCTTCCTGAAAGTGTTCCCAGAAATGGGAAGTGAAGCGGGCATCCCTATCAGAAACAACGCTCACTGGTACACCATGTAGCCGTACTATCTCTCGAATATACAGGTTCGCCAACTGACTCAGTGTATCGGTAGCTCTCATAGCTAAGAAATGGGCGGACTTAGTCAACCGGTCCACAATAACCCATATGACATCATGACCTCTGCGGGTCCTCGGCAACCCCATCACAAAATCCATGGTGACATGCTCCCACTTCCATGTCGGTATCGGTAGAGGCTGCAATAATCCTGCAGGCTTCTGATGCTCTACCTTCACTTGCTAACAAACGAGACACTTAGCGACATATTCAGCAATGTCTCTCTTCATTCCAGACCACCAATAAACCTTTCGAAGGTTTTGATACATCTTGGTACTTCCCGGATGTATCGTATACTTCGATGAGTGAGCCTCTGATAAAATCATCCTCCTGATCTCAGGATCCCTGGGAACGCATACTCTGCCTCTGAACCTCAATAAGCCATCAGTACTCTGCTCAAAATCAATACCCACACCTGTCTGTATCTGCCTCAGCCAATCGATACACCGTCGATCGCTCTGCTGGGCTTGCCGAATACGGCCAATCAACTCTGGCTCTAGTCTCAAACTAGCCATGATCTCAAGTCTCTCAGATCCAGGTGGGGTTACATCCAAACTGAGGTTCGCGAAGTGTTCTAACAATTCATGTTCCCGTACCATCATATAAGACACCAACCCAAGGTTCTTTCTACTCAAAGCATCGGCAACTACATTTGCCTTACCTGGGTGGTACATGATTTCACAATCATAGTCTTTCAGGAGTTCGAGCCATCTCCTCTGTCTCATATTCAGCTCTTTCTGCGAGAACAGGTACTTAAGGCACTTATGATCGGTGAACACCTGAAATTTCTCACCATAGAGATAGTGGCGCCATATTTTCAAAGCAAACACTATAGCCGCCAACTCCAAATCATGTGTCGGGTAGTTCCTCTCATGATCTTTCAATTGTCTAGATCCATAGGCAACTACCTTCCCATCCTGCATAAGCACACAGCCCAGTCCCTGGTGTGATGCATCCGTATACACCGAGAATCCTCCTGAGCTGGTAGGAATGGTGAGAACTGGAGCAGTCGTCAATCGACGCTTGAGCTCCTCAAAACTCCTCTCACATGCCTCATCCCACACAAACTTAACATCTTTACGCGTGAGGCGTGTCAACGGAGCAGCTAGTCTGGAGAAACCCTCTACAAATCTCCGATAATATCCTGCCAATCCCAGGAAACTCCTGATCTCAGTTACTGTCTTGGGCTGTTCCCACTGTACAACTGCCTCTATCTTGGATGGATCCACTGATACCCCATCCTTAGACACAACATGCCCCAGAAATGAGATCTGTTCCAACCAAAAGTTACACTTGCTGAGTTTGGCATACAATTTTCTCTCTCGGAGGGTCTGCAGAACTATCCTCAAGTGCTCCTCATGATCTTCCCTGGACTTGGAATACACCAAAATGTCATCTATGAAAACAATCACAAACTTGTCCAGGTATGGCTTGAATATATCATTCATCAATGCCATAAATGCTGCGGGAGTATTCATCAATCCGAATGGCATCACCAAAAACTCGTAGTGGCCATAACGGGTACGAAATGCTGTCTTGGGTACATCTCCACTCCTGATCCTCAACTGATGGTACCCTGACCGCATATCTATCTTAGAAAATACTTCGGCTCCCTGGAGCTGATCCAATAAATCATTGATTCTTAGAAGGGGGTACTTGTTCTTAATGGTGGCCTTATTCAACAACCGGTAATCTATACACAGTCAGAGGCTTCCATCCTTCTTCCTTACAAATAGAACCGGTGCTCCCCAAGGTGAGACACTCGGTCTAATAAACCCCTTCTCCAACAACTCTTGCAGCTGTTTCTTCAGCTCTTCCAATTCTATCGGAGCCATTCTATAGGGTGGTTTCGATATCGGCTCTGTACCAGGCACTAACTCAATGCAAAATTCCATTTCCCTTTCAGGTGGTAGTCCTGGTAATTCATCCGGGAAGACATCAGGGTAGTCCGTAATTACGGGTATGTCCTTCAATTCCGGGTGTGCCTGATCTATATCGACCACATAGGCAATGAACCCTTCACATTGTCCTCTCCATCGTTAGTAACATAAACCATCACTCCACATTCAACATTTATCATAAACAATAAATTTATCTCTCAAGCAATATGAATTTAAAATCATACTCCTTTATCTACAACAAACATGCTATTTTCATATCATTTCTATTCATCAAAGTTTACAATAAGATTGTCTAATCCTGAAAACATCAATGTTTTGGCATGACAATCCATCACAACACGATTGGTAGCCAACCAATCCATTCCCAAAATTACATCAAAATCATTCATGTTCAATAAAATCAGATTGGCTATCATTTCCTTCCCCTCTATCTTTAATTTACAATCCCTACATACATGCTCAGTCAATTGACTATCATTCATGGGTGTGAAAATCATCAACATTTTATCCAACAATGTCGGTTTCACATATTTCAATAATTTATGTGCAAAGGAAGGTGATATGAAAGAATGCATGGCACCAGGATCAAATAATACCAATGCTTCTAAATCAAAGATACGGATAGTACCTTTAATCACATCAGTCGAAGCATCTGCGGTGTCCTGATCCAGTGCATGTACTCTTCCTCTGCTCACATCCGCAGCCTGTTTCCCTTTTTCCTCAGCTGTAGCCCTCCTCCTCGGGGCTGCTGTCTCAACTGGAGCTCCCTCAGGCTCCTTGCCCTTCTGTGGGGCAACCTCAATCATCTCAGTGCAGTACCTCGATATATGTCCTGGCCTCCCACACCTAAAACACGAAACAGGGGGCACCTGACATGGCCTAGTCCCATGGTATCTCCCACATCTCCTACACTGATCCGTGGTAGGTCGTGGTCCTCTAATAGTTATACCCCTCGGCGCTGTCAAGGTTGGGTATACAGGAGGTCTGGCAGCTCTCTCCTGCACCTCCTCGATCTTAGGCCTCTTCTCGAAAAACCTTTGGCCACCTCTCTTGGCCACTCTTCCGAACCCGGATCTCTTCCGGTCTCTGTCCTTCCTGACACTGATCCTTCCAAGCTTGGAGGCATTTCGCTCAAAGTCTTGCTCACATAACTGAGCCTTATGTACAGCCTCCTCATAAGTCACAATGTCGAAGGGAGCTAGCTTAGTTCGGATGGCCAATCTCAACCCATCCATGAACTTCTGAATCTTTCGGGTCTCACTACCCATCGTGTCAGGGTCATATCTCCCCAATGACATAAACTTGGACTCATACTAGTCCACAGTCCGGTTCCCCTGAACCAAATTCATAAATTCCATCTGTAATTTTCTCTATGTGGTAGCTGGAATATACTGTCTCCTGAAGGCCTCTAGAAATATCTCCCACGAGATCTCAGAGTGTCTGGCCCTCAAAATAACCTCGGTGGACCTCCACCAATGCTCGGCCTCGCCTTTCAGCATAAACACGGCAAAGGTAACCTTCTCACTTGAAGTGCATCGAAAAAACCTATATAGTTTCTCCATCTCATACACCCAATCCTCCGTAATCACTGGGTCCTTCACCCCTCTAAACACTGGGGGTTTCAGCGCTTGAAACTCTCGCAACCTTCTCAAGTCGCAGTCATAACCCACATCACTACCGCTCTGCTGTGGAGCGATAGGAGAATCTGTATCCTGGGTTGGAGGTGGTGTAACTGTAGCTGTCTCAGCAGTCTGAGGTCTCTCCGCCTCTGCAGCTGCCTGTTCAGTAGTAGGCTGTGCTGCGGGACCTCGTCTGTCACCGGCGCCCAAGGCCTGCGTGACTATCTCCACTAAACTCTCAATACTCCGCTCTAACCTAGCGAAGCGAGCCTCAGTATTACCTGCTCTCTCAGCAGGGTTCTGTGGAGCCTGCTCAGTCTGTGGCTCCGCACGGCTCTCAGGCCTACCCCAACGGCCTCTAGCACGTGCTCTCGCCCCTCTACCTTTGCGTGTAACTGGCATAGTGCCTAACTCCCTGTATTATAATAATTCATTAAGCTCAATCCATCACAGTATACACAGTTATATCTAAACAAAAGCACAGTACTATGGGGACGTACTTTCCTACGTTTTATTAATGACTCACATCAGGCCAACACAGCTCTGATACCAATCTCTGTCACGACCCATTTCCATTCTCTTTAACCGAAAATCACTGAAAATTTTTCGCATTTTACTGTTACCTTACCCGGTCGTGAACTAACTCACCACATACTGTTGGGCTGTGAGTCAATAATAAACACCACATCTCATTCATTCTCAATTAATTAAAATGATGTCATACATGTGCATTTAATCGTGTACTTATACGAATACATGTTTTACTGACATCTACATCCCCCATAAATACAACTCAAAAGAATACTGTGCTTTTACATTGTTTAGATACAAAAAGAATCACTGTGTATATACCTCTTAGCGATGGAGATGCAGCGGAGTCCAAAAATAATACGCCTCAGTCCTCACTGGGCTACTATACACGCTCTGTAGGGGGAAAATAGAGTGGGATGAGCAACCACACGCTCAGTAAGGCAATAATGCAAGCATGGTAGATAACCACTCTATCTACATGCTGATAGTGCTATGCATAAATCATTTATGGTAGGAGCATGAGGAATAAAACTATGCCATATGAGTATACATATATATCATGTATCAAAGTCATGTAAAATTGGCATATAAAACATGGTAAAACATCATGTATAAATCATCTCATGCTCGATCTCATTTCAATTCATAAAAGGGGCAATTCTTTAAGAAACCTCCTTTTTAAAACCCACGTCATAAAACTCTTTCTCATCACATACAATCACATCACATCAATTCACAATCACAGCCTCATTTTCATTTCACAATTCAAATCCACGAGGCTCGACCCCTCCTTCGGGTCTACCTTAAACAATCACAATCACACTTAGAGATTTAAAATCATGTGGTAGTAAGTAAATCAAGCAAGGAGACAGGTTACTATATCTCAAGTGACTACATTGGCCAATCGTCACATATCATCCCAGACCACACGGATTTTCGGTGTGCGAGGTATCATGCTGGCACGAAGGTGGGTTAGTTCTCCGCCAGACTTTCTCAAATCAAGTAACCACCACGCGGTACATCGTACTCCATGTGATATACACGGTACATCGTACTCCGCGGACCCATAACATGGTTGGGGGTGCCTGCCATAGGTCTTATCTACCCCATACCCAGTGTAACCTTTATAGTCTCAAGAGCGCGTGGGAGTAACCGCAATACCAGGTCCTAGCCCCTCATGGCCTTGCTCGCCCCTGTTGGGTTCCCTGATCCAGGTCCTAGCCCCTCACCCTCACCTCACCTAAGAGGTCTGTTAGGCCTGTTGGGTTCCCTGGATGGATTATGTCAGGTCCTAGCCCCTCACCCTCACCCCACCTAAGAGGTCTGTCAGGCCTGTTGGGTTCCCTGAGCTAATCCGTATCTCTCACCACGGCCTCATACATACCACAGTGTGAAAACCAGCGCGAGCTACGCTCTAGCGCGAATTCATGCATCAAAACCAATCACTTCGTACGAGCAACGCTCTGGTACGGCATTTATGCATAAAATATGAAGAAAACTTGTACGAGCATAGCTCCAGTACAGTTATATGCATAAGAAAAACCACTCAAATCCACGTACGAGCATAAGCTCCAGTACGGTTTATAAACATCATCACAATTCAATTTCAAAGTGCGAGCTAAGCTCAAGCACGTTTCACAAAAGTGAAAACATAGAAATCTCGTGCGAGCGAGGCTCTAACGCGAATTATATCTCATACACGCGATAGGCGGCTTACATGCATTCAAAACATCTCATAATATGCTTAGTGCCTCATATGGGCTATTTCACAACATCATTCAAGTACTAGCCAGCCTATCCTTTTATTTGCTCAAATCAAAATATTGTGTTTTGTAAAAGCATTCAAAACACATGATTTATGCAATTATTAGCCTTACTATCCCTTTTTCAATAACCATCTCAAACCACCAAATCTCATACAAATACTCATACACCATCAGAACACATTTCTATAAGTCCATGCATATTTCCAAAGCTCTATATATACCCACGAGTTCAAAATACGAGCAGCTACCTCTATATACTTACAAAATTCCCTTACCTAGAATCGCGATGCGTGATTCCACTTCCTTAAGCTGCTTACTCGTACGGTTCGGTTCGCCTTCAACGAACTCTTCGGGACTGCACAAAATCGTATCCTGCATTATATTCGATCCATATATTGCAACCCTTGTGCTTGCTATAGTCAATTTAATCTATAGCCTCTATTAAAGCTTATTTGGCCTCGTTTCATTACTTTACCCATAGCTCGAGTCTATGGGCCTTCTTAGGCCTATTAACTTATTCAAAGTCGATATCAAATCGACATAAAGCTCATAGCGTTCATATTCCATGAATCCCCTCACTATGGCATTTATCAATCATATACATACCCATTTCCACAATTCCTCCAAACTCACAATGTAATCTCATTTAACCATTTAAGATCATAAATATTACCCCAATAACAACTTTAGCATGCCATAAATCATAGGCTCATTCAATCCCACATATCCTCACATTATACCCATTTTAGATTTCTAGGTCACACCAATTCCACTACATTCCTAGGTAGTTTATCCATCAATACTCATATCAATCAACTCCAAAATCAATTAAATAGCTAATGCATTTGGATTGGAGTGTTAGAATCTTACCAATATGATTTCTCTTCTTGCTCCAAATGGTAATGCCCTTAACTCCTTCAATTCCAAAGATGGGAAAATGCCCTCTCACTATGTTGTTCTTCTCTTTGATAGGAACAACTTTGCCTCTAATGATCTCTCTCTAAATCTCACTGAAAATGGCTGATTTTAGAGAGGGAAAGTTGGGTTTTTGGGGTTGAAATTGTAAGGTTAAGTGTTTTTCGAGATTTCCAGATTTTTCAGCTCTCCTTATATAGAAATGACTCGAGGAGATCGATCTGGTCCAAGAGGAGATCGATCTGGTCCCTTAAAATCCCTCTTTTTCACGGCATTTTAAGCCTGAGATCGATCTATCGAAGCAATGAGATCGATCTGTTGAAGCATGAGATCGATCTGTCGAAGCATGAGATCGATCTGGTCCCAAACAGAGAGCTAAGGAGATCGATCTGGGTGCTTGGGGATCGATCTTTCCACTACAGAATGCTTGGGAGATCGATCTGGCTCCATTGGAGATCGATCTGCTCTATTCTTTCGCCCAAATAAGAGCATTCTGGCTCTTCCAGATCGATCTCTCATCCTATGAGATCGATCTGGACCTCATGTTTTCCAGATTTCCTGCAGTTTCTTTGCTGCAACTCATACCAACACATCCTTAATCTATTGCCATGGCCATTTTCTCATCCATCCACCTTTATAACTTGAAAATGGCATCCATTCATACCTTATGCACATTGAAACTTGTGTGCATTCATTGTATGTTCAAAGGTATGCTACATAAAACCAAATGGAAGCTTAACTCCATTCCCTTTTACCACACTACTCATTTTGAGTTTCAATCACATCCATCACTTGCCATAACTCATTCCTTCGTATTCATACTCAATGAAACTTGTATGTACGTTACAATTTATATTACGCATACATACATTGAATCCATGGACTTACATCAATCATACTTTACATCACAAGTCCAATCATATTATTTGATCCAATTACACATATTACCCTTTTACATATACGGGATCTTACAATAACCTCGTGATCCCTGGCAACACGGTACCTAGTGTGTGGGGTATCACACCTAAAACGGGAGGTAGGTCGTCCTACCCGCCAGAACAGCATAACACCAGGATTACAAGGGCAAGGCTTATTGCCTCGTGGCTAATGCCACTCCACTCCAACAATCCCCACGGTACAGCGTACTCCGCATGACATACACGGTACAACGTACTTTGTGAACCTAAGCTCAATCAAGCGTGCCTGCAATAGGTCTTATCCATCCATATCATCTCTGTCTCAATATGCACGTGTGAGCATATCATCTCACTGTGACATACAGTCTACAGGAGGCTCCAACACGGCTATATGCATGTAATATAAATCCTTGTACGAGCGAAGCTCAAGCATGGCTCCATGGATACTCATGATATTGGAAAATCTCATGCGAGCGAAGCTCTAGCACAGTTTCATAGAAATCAATGAAATCTACGTACGAGCAGCGCTCCAGTACAACTTAAAATAATTATAAATTCAAGTAAAATTCACGTACGAGCAATGCTCTAGTACGGATATATATAAAAATTCAGTGAAAACCTCGTACGAGAAAAACTCCAGTACGGCTTTAAAATGAGTTATAAAATATATAAAACTTCGTGCGAGCAACGCTCTAGCACGAGTGAATGCTCAAGTAATTCAAAACTTTGTACGAGCAACGCTCAAGTACGGCTTTATGCATAAATACATCAAATCATGTGCGAGTTACACTCCAGCATGACTTTTATGCAATATCATATCAAAACAGGATGCGAGCTAAGCTCCAGCATCTCTCATGCATGTCAAATCATAAAAACTAGTGCTAGCAATCGCTCCAGCACCATTTTATGCATATCACGTCAAAACAGTCAAAACCTATCAAATCATGTCAAAACAGAGTGCGAGCTAGGCTCCATCAAGCATTTCACAACATAAAAAATCAGTGCAAGCAACCGCTCTAGCACATTTTATGCATATGATGTCACACAAGTCGGTGCAAGCAACCGCTCAAGCACGTTTTATGCACACTCACAAACTCAGATGTAGTGCGAGCTATGTGCCAGCACTATCTGTTTCCATATAAACTTGATAGTTGGCTGTTTTCCAAAGAAATTTCCATTTAAATACAAATAACACTTACATAGTGTTATCTTGTGAAATTTATGCAGTTACTGACTAATCTATCGATTTGCTTTGATTAAAACCAATAAAATTTCTTAATTCAAAAAATTCCTTAAGTCATAAAAGTCCTTAAATCATGCATTTCATGCATGTCATGCTTTCACCATCCTTAGGTGAACTTCCCTCAATAGGGGAAAAATAGTCTTTTCACCTATTTCGATCCTCAAAATTATTTAAACCACTTTTAAGATCAGTATACATAATCAAGGTATACATACATATTCAGTGTACAGAAAAGCTATTAAAATACGCGTAGCTACCTCTAGCTACTCACACAATTCCCTTACCTCATTTTTTTGTACAGTCTGACATTTCCACTGATGAGTCGTCGCGCAGTCCGATTTGCTCCGAATCCAATCTCTGAAACTGCGGATAAATATTCATCAGGTCAAATACAATACAATTAATTATATTTCATAATTTTTTGGGCTTAATTTAGATCATTGGGTCCGTTTACCCATATTGGGCCCGATTATACCATAATGGGCCTTAATCAGCCTTAAGCCCGTTTTTCACTTACTATTCACATTATCGAGGCCTATTGGGCTCATTAGGCCCATTAATATTTATTGAGCCTCATTCTAAATTCTCGGATATCTCAATTTAGTATTTATGACAATTTATTCAAATTTTCAAAATTTAATTCATTTATGCGGAAATTAAATTCGTAATTCATCAACACGCATAACGATGCAAATTATCGTAAATAAAGGTTATTTACCTGAGATTCTATGATAGTACACAAATCGAGGCTGTCTCGAGCTCTCGCTTGATGCCAATTGTCGAGCTACACATTTAATTATTTTTTTGGGTAAATTTCCAGTCGGATATTAATCAAATTAAATATTCCAAAATTTAAATCGGTCAATTCGACCACTTACCGACTCACCCGAAGCTCGATTGCATCACTGTAATTTTCTCCAATTTTTTCACTTTTTCTTTTTCCCTTTTTCTTCCTTTTTCCTTTTCTTTTTGGCCGAACCGGTCTGGTCCGGTTCGGTTCAACCCAGTTCAGACCGTCGATTTAGTCCGGTTCTGCAGGTTCAGTGGTTCACCGGTCAGTTCTGTGTCGATTTCTGTCGCCAGTGGCTCTGCTGGGCTATCCGATGCACGAATCTGGGATTAGTTTCGTTCAAGGCCGCCGAAAAGTGGTTAGTTCAGCTTTTCTCTCCTCCACCGGTGGTACCGTTTCTTTCCTCGCCGTTTTTTGGTGCTAGCCACTATCCCACAGGCCGATTCAATCGTCGATTGGTCGGTCTCTGCGTGGGCTACCTTTGGCTGTCGATGGTCGGCCCTAGATCGACACCGGTGACCGCCAAATTCTTTTCCTCTCTCGGTTCCCCGTTTTCTTGTTGTTCCTCTCTCTTTCACCGTCGATCGCTGCCTTCTTCGGCCTCCAACAACGCCGACGATGGCTCGATTGGCCGATGGCTTCGGCCACCTCGCTTGGTTCCATCACTGGTGGCTCCGTCGGTGGCTCCCTTGGTTCGGCTGCTTCGGTTTCCTTCAGAAAATCGCAAAACGCGATTTTTTGTTTTTTTATTTTTATTTTTTTTATTATTATTATATTCAATTAAATATTATTATTTGGTAACAGTATCTAAAAATATTTATATTTTATTCATTTAACCAATAAATGAATTTATCGGTATTATTTCAACTTTTCGGTATATTTTTCTATTATTTTTCGATACGAAAATTTCGGTTTATTTTAATAAATTCATATCTTGATCAATTTAACCCGAAATTTAATTATTTCTTTGTTATTGATCAAGATTTCTCAATCCCATATTTTTAATTAAATTTTCTTGTCCCAATTAATATTGAATTTCGATCTTTTGATCGTTTTACCCTTGCACAAGTTCGAGAATTCCATTTAAATCCTTTTTGCAATTTTAAATACACTCGAAAATTTTTATTCATTCCCTTTTGCTCTTACGATAAAAATTCGGGTCTTACCTCACTGACTATGACCATATGTCGACTATACTGTTACTGATTGAATACTACTGTTATTAATTGAATCTCAGCCTAGTCTCAACGAACTGAATTGTTTATTGAAAGAAAAGTAAATTGAACTGTTTTCTGATTGAATGAATCGTTTTAATAAACGAATTCAAGTGCTTTACTGCATTAACTGAACAGTAAATGGTTTCATCATACCGACTGTATTTAACGTATATATTTTATATAGGTCAAAGTATTGGAAATAGAGTGCGTTTGAACGTATTTATCAAAGAAAGTGCATCGATAGTGAATCGTTTTCAATGTTAACAAAATGAATTATAGGCATGTGTTTTACATCATTTTATAACTGATCATGGCATTCATTATAAGCATGTAGATAGTATGGTTGTCTACTGCTTACATAAGTTTCTTACTAAGCGCGTTAAGCTCACTCCCTACTTTCCTCCACAGAATCACATCAGTAACTTGGACGTTTCCATTAGTAAGGCATGTCGCACAGTTATGGTTCCACGGAATATTTATCTGCATTGAAGGTATACCCAGTTGTGAGAAATTCTTTTGTATCTAAATATTTTATAAGTACAGTAATGCATACGAGATGTGTATGGCGAATGTGAACATATTTTGTTTAAATTTGTTACTAAGAAAGAAAAAAATAATCAGACTGAGTATTGTTTGACATAATATCGACTTGTAGCCCAACTAAAATGTTCGTAAATTAGGGTCGTTACAAAAGTGGTATCAGAGTAAGGTTGGCCTGGTACGAGTCGATATTATAAGAGAAAAAGACTTAAAAACTTCACATCCCTAGCATTAATGCACATTAATTAGATACAAACGAGTATACCTGACTGTGTTTTATTAGAAATTATGTCAGCGAATGAAGAGAAACTGATAGATATGGCTGATTGGTATTAAGCCATATTGGCAGATGAAAATGAACCGTTCCTCGAGGCCGTAGAGATAGGCTCGAGAGGTTTAGTGAACCCTTGTTTGAGTGTACACCTCATAGTTTGACTGAAAATTTTGGAGTCCGCTTCGTAAGATTTGAGCGGGACATGGAAAAAATGATAGTATTATGGTCAAGTGATAGCAACGCAATGATAATGATAATGATTGTGGCATGATTGAGAGAAAGATCGAGTTAATTTCGAAAGATAGTATCCTTTTACATACTAGAGTCAAGAATCCAATCATAATGAAAAACGAGAAAATTAAAATTGGAAAACTTACATGGATTCTTAGAGTATGACTGTGAACTTAATAGACTGGGGGCAGTTTTAGGAGTTAAGCCTCCATTTTTCAATAAGGTTAAGAATTCAGTGATTCGAAAGGTTGGATGAATGAGATAGGAAAACTCTATGAATTTTGAAGTAACTCTACCGAGAAAGTTGCTCTTGCAATTTTATGATAAAGAATTAAGAGAGTTATACAAATTGTCGAAGTGCACCACTATAAAGAAGTAGCTTTTGTAGCATCAGTATCGAAATGGAAAGTCGAGCTCGGAGGGAAGTCCCTTGATTTAATCCGAGAGCCGACATCAAAGAATTACATGAGATATATTTCTGAAGGCCCTTAGATGACAACACATTCCGAACGAAATGAAGTGGCAATTATAGATGAAATGAGTGAATTAGACATAAGGAAACAAGTCCAAGAATGAATATGAAATTAAATAGATTTGGAATGAGTATAATCTGGATAAGTAGAGATGTGAGACGGAGGAAGTCCAGGAAACTCATAGGAGGTACTGGAATCCTCAATCGAGCTAAGTTAGCTCTATAGGATATTATTTTGAGGGAGTAGTGTGCAAGGCGCAACTATGATGATATGAAATATATATTTCAAGGTTACTAAGAAAAGGTAAAGAGAGTGACAAAAAAAGATGTACTAAGGAAGCAGTGAGAGTGATAGAGTCAAGTCACTGTAAATAAAATGATGAAATTGCAGAACTAAAAGTATAAGTGAAGGTCACACTGTTTATATGATTGATAAAGATAGGGTGTGTTCGGAGTAAAGAGACACCCTTGTAGATATAGAATTTTTCGACACATACTTGAATGATCTGTCAGAGTTACCAGTAAATTGAAAGGTGAAGTTCTAAAATTGACTTAGCACTTAGTATCGAACTAATTATTCATATCACTATACTTAGTAGCTTTGATTGAATTAGAAATGCTGAAAAAGAAATTACAAGGATTACATGAAAAGGAGATTATCGGACCAGGTGATCCACTTTGGAGTATGCTGGCATTAATTTTAAAAAGACTCGAAGTCTTCTGGGTCACGTTGTATTAAGAATGGGTGTCGATTGAGTTCTCTGAAAATAGAGATTATAGATCCATGGGAAAGACCCAAAATTGTTAAGATGATTCAGAGATTGAGATATAAAGAGACTTTGGAATATGAATTATGTATCGAATCTAAGGATTGTAAATTGTATATGCTAATGTTTTAGGATGCGAGACTTAATAGGAATAAGGAAAGGGTTTCGTTATAATTGATATACAAAATGAAACAAGTGTTGAAATGGGATAAATCCTGAATACAAGTTATATAGAAATAAGAGATGTATGCAAGGTAAGAAAATCTTTGGTATGTGAAATAATTCAGATCAAGTGTTCTGAATTGAAAACGAATGAGTTGTGACTAAAGGATATATATGAAATTGCGATAAGGTTTGGTATCCTACTTTCTATTGAGACTGAACCTTGAACCTTTATATTCATAACCAGTTATGTGGTTGGGTCTAATGGTTAATAAACGTATTTCAAAATACCTCCCCGCCTGAGAGACTTGACAGCGTCTAGAAGTACCTTAATCCATAACCTATAAATGGAAATTGACAGTCGTCATATTCGCGTTTGAAGTCAGGATATCATTACTTGTGCTGTGAAGAATTATGGAATTCTACTGATCATGAAGGTTTAAGTATTAAATTTTACAAAAGTTGTCAAATACAAGAAAAAAGGAATGACTCAAGTTAGTGCTTTGAGCAGAAGTGATTTCGGGATGGCGTTATGTATATTGGTCAAGGACATGAGTTATTGAAATATTTAGTGAACCTCAACTGGACGTGGTTCCTTTCTGATATTGACATTTATTTCGTGGTAGCGAGCCTGAGAGTGAAAAACTAGACTCGATTGATTGAATCGAGTAGGCTCAGCATATTGATAAGTACCGTATTGATGTAGCTAATCAGACCCGGATGGGTACTGCAACTAGCTTGAGTATTGGTACTGATAATTTATTGAGATTTAAAAATAGAATTGTGTATCAAATGATCTATAGTTAAAGGAATTGATGTCGTAAGAGACTCATTTACAGAGATATACCCCACATTCGGAGAATGGTAAAGATTTATCAAATCTTTTGAAGGTATATTGGCAGCCAAGTACGATAAGAAGTATAACTGGAAGTGTGATAAGAGTCTCATAAGTCAGCAGGTTAAAATAGAGTACAGAAGCCTATGAGGTTATTACCACCCTTGACCATGCCAATATAGAATTGAGAGCATACGCCCAAGATTTTAGAGGCTCCTGGAAAGACCAATTGCCATTAGCAGAGTTTGCATATAAAATCAATTACCACTCAAGTATCAAAATGATACCGTATGAAGCGTTGTATGATAAAAAATGTCGTTCACCGATTGGATGGAAGAGATAGGTGAAGAGAAGATAATTGTTCCCGATTTGGTTAAGCAAGCTTTTGAGGAAGTACAATTAAGTTATGGGAAACTGAGAACAGCTCAAGGCAGGCAAAAAAGTTATGCTGAACAAAGACCTATGGAATTTCCAACCGGAGATTCGGTGTTTCTGGAAGTTTTAACTTCCAAGGGCATAATGAGGTTTGGGAAGGAAGAAAAACTAAGTCCCCGATATACTGAAACTTTCAAAATCTTAGACTGAGTGAGAGACAAGCTAACAGATTGGCATCACCGCTAGAATTATCGAGTACCCACAGCATTTTCCACGCTTTAATGTTTTGCAAGTATCATCCAGATCCAATGCATATGGTAAAGTAGGAACCACTAGAGTTGAAAGAGGATATGACATATGTGGAGAAATCGATTTAGATCTTGGATGGGAAAGAGAAAGTGCTGCGGTCTAAGACCATCCCTCTGGTTAAGATTCTGTGGCAGTACCACACCTCGGAGGAGGCTACGTGGGAATTAGAAAGCTTAATGCGAGAAAAATACATACATTTGTTTGAGGACTGATGCAATTTCAAATTTGGGGACCAAATTTCTTAAGGTGGGGAGAATGTAAACTCCTTAAATTTTCTTGTACTCGGCTTTAATTATAATCGACAAAGTAAGTAAATAGAATTGAAATATGCATATTTGTGGAAAATTAATTAAATTTATCTTTTATCATTTGAGACTTAGAGAAATCTTATTAAATAAAATAACTATGAGCATTTTTTCATGTCAGGTAAGTGTAAATAATAGACTAATTATACTTGTAAATAATAGACTAATTATACTTTGAAAATAATACATGATGAATTATTAAATAACTACATAAAATTATTAAATAAATAAATAAATAAACGTGGACATAAAGTCCATGGATTGGCTCCAAGTCCCAAGAGGTGATGGTTAAAATAAAAAAAAGAAATGAAATTAAAGAACAAAGAGGTGAAATGATGAAATGATAGCCTCGGTGAAAGGAAAACAAAAAAAAAATGGTGAAATGATGGATGAAATGATGATGAAAAGAAAAGAGGTGGAATATATATATATATATATATTTATATATAATAGAAAATGATGGCAAACGGTAGGTAGGAATGAGATGGTGGACTGAAGGTGGTAGTGAAGGGAAAGTAAACTGACCGAAGGCACTTAAGCTGCAGCAGAGAAAAGAAAACAGGAAAGAAAAATAAAATGAAAGGAAAGTGTGATGCATGCTGTAACAACACTGATTCGATAAATAAATAAATAAATAATGGGAGGAGATCGATGTTGGCCGAAACACGAAGAGAAAAGGAACAGGCTGAAAATGATAAGAGGAAACAATGAAAAACATGTGGAGCAAGTTGAATTGCTTCTCTGTAATCAGTGAAAGAAAGAAATGGATTGAAGACATAAGGGCTAAAACGAAAATTTCAAGTTATAGCCAAGAGAGTGAGTGAGAGAGGTAGAAACGAGAGGAGAAAAAGAAGAAATAAGGCTGAAGAATTGCTTGTTGGAAGCTAATTTCGGTGAGTTTAGAAGACAAACTTTAGAGAGCAAACCTTAAAACAAAAGGGAGAAAAAAAAAGAAAAAAAAGAGACAGAGAGAAGAACTAAAAACTGAAGCAGGAAACCGAGAGAAGGCATAAGGAAATAGAAAAGAAAAACAAGACTAGAGGCCGATATGCCTATGTTTCAGTGACTGGAAACAGAGGAAACGTTGTCCTCTCTAGAAAACTGAAGTTGTGAGGAAGAAGAAGACGTTGCTGAGAAAGGGATGTGTGATCGAGAAGTTTAAAGAGTTATTGGTAGTTAGAAAACAGAGACAATAAAAGAGTACTAGAACTGGCAGCGTTGTGAAGATGATGGTGACAGTGGAGGTAAACTGGAGCAAAGCGTGGCGGAAGGAGCAGAGGAGCTGCTGATTGTCCGGGTGCTTGAAAACAGAACAGAAGTAGGAAGTGGAAAAATGGAAGCAGAGACAGCGGCGAGGAAGGAAGGAGAGAAGCCGGAGTTGGCAGGCCGAAAGGAAGATTGACGATAGACGATGGCGGTGTCGAGAAAAGAAAGAAGAATGGTAGAGAGGAGGGTGATTTCGAAGAGGTGAGGAAACAAAGTGTGAAAGAATGAGTGAACAGTGAGCTGAAGAAGAAGAAAACGAAGAAGAAAAGAAAGAAGATGAGGTTGGCGGGAAAGGAAAAATAATTTGAAAAAAAATAAAAGTAAAAAATATATATATTTATATGTATATTTTAATACACACACACACACACATATATTAGAGAAGAGAATAGAAATTGAAGAAAAAGGAGACAAGTGTACTGAGAATTTAGAAACCCTGGAAATAGGGGTTCCGGTGTAAATAACCTGAGTGGACCGGACCCGTCGACTCGCTACGTTGAGACAATCGAGGACTATGGATAGACATCGAGGTAAGGAATTTATGCAAGTTTTAGAGATAACTGTACGTATTTTATGAATTTGAGTAGCTAAATAGATACCGTAAAGATAAAAAACTAATATTACCCCTGCGTATAGACTGATGTCACGACCCAAATTACCAAAAAATCGGAGTAAAAATTTCACTTTTTCATTTATTATTTAATTCTTACCTTTCTCTCATCGTGACCATCCTACCAACAGTTGGGCTATGATTCGGTGTTAGTCACCTCACACTATTTGCCATTCCATTTCCATATTCACATTCATATATCAGAGTTTACTATTCTTTGACTTTAAATAAATACATACCCAATGGTATTTATAATTCTACATCCCCGACATCATATCTGTTTACAGTACTGTGCATTACATATTTAGATACAAAACCATACAAATGTGTATACCTGTCTCTCGATGGGAAGCAACGGATACTAAGTATGCAAGTCCTCAGCCGCTTACTAATTACTGTGAGTGCTCTGAAAAGATGGGAAAATAAGGGGGTGAGCAAACCACACGCTCAGTAAGGCAATTATGCAAGTAAGTAGATAGCTCCACTATCTACATGCTCATAATGCCATGCCCTTAAAATCCATTTCTTTTCATTAAAATCTTAAGCACAAATAATATATTTCATCAATGACTTAGTTTATCATAACTGTTCGTGCATATATAAATCGTGTAATTCATGCATAAATAGCATTCTATGTGACATCATTAAATCATACTTAGCATGAATTAAATCAAAATCATGCATTTTTTCATGTCATGTAAGATAATTCATGAATTCGAAATGAAAGCATGGAAAACATCATCATGCTACTACATTCAAATCATTTCATTAAACCTGTAGTATAAACTAATCTTCCGGGTCAATCATCTCATAAAACAATTTATTTAAAATTCATTATAAAATTTTGGTTATAAAACTACCCTTCTTTCAGGGTCACATATCATAAAATCATAAAATCGGGGGCCTGACCCCTCCCTCGGGTCTACCCTGGTCTATCGACCAATAGTTATATCATGTGAGACAATCAGCTGATTATATCAGTAACATCGAGGACTATGGCCATATCCTAGTGATCCCTGGCAACATGGTACCTAGTGTACGGGGTATCACACCTGAAACGGGAGGTGGGTCGTCCTACCCGCCAGAACAACATAACACCAAGATTGCGAGAGCAAGGCTTGCTGCCTCGTGGCTAATGCCACTCCACTCCAACAATCCCCACGGTATAACGTACTCCGCGTGACATACACGGTACAACGTACTCCTTGAACCCATGCTCAGTCAGGGGTGCCTGTAATAGGTCTTATCCACCCACATCATCTGTGTCTCAGTATGCACGTGTGAGCATATCATCTCACTGTGACACACAGTCTACAAGAGGCTCCAACACAGCTATATGCATGTCATATAAATCCCTGTATGAGCGAAGCTCTAGCACAGCTCCATGCATATTCATGATATAAAAAAATCTCGTGCGAGTGAAGCTCTAGCACGGTTTCATAGAAATCAATGAAACCTGCGTATGAACAGCGCTCTAGTATGACTTAAACTGATTATAATTTCAAGTAAAATCCACGTACAAGCAATGCTCTAGTACGGATATGCATAAAAACTCAGTGAAAACCTCGTACGAGAAAAAATCTAGTACGACATTCAAATGAGTTATAAAACCATATAAAACTTTGTGCGAGCAACGTTCCAACACAAATGAATGCTCAAGTAAATCAAATCTCGTGCGAGTTACACTCCAGCACGGCTTTATGCATAATTAAATCAAATCTCGTGTGAGTTACACTCTAGCACGACTTTATGCAATATCAAATCAAAACTGGATGCGAGCTAAGCTCCAGCACCTTTTTATGCATATCAAATCATAAAACTAGTGCGAGCAATCGCTCCAGCACCATCTTATACATATCTAGTCAAAACAAGTCAAAACATGTCAAAACAGAGTGCGAGCTAGGCTCCAGCAGCTCTCATTTCACAATAATAAAAATCAGTGCGAGCACCATGCTCTAGCACATTTCATGCATATGATGTCACACAAATCAGTGCGAGCAACCGCTCAAGCACATTTATGCCCATTCACAAACGCAGATATAGTGCGAACTATGTGTCAGCACTATCTGTTTCCATATAAACTTGATAGTTGGCCTATTTTCCAAAGAAATTCCATTTAAAAATGAATAACACCTACATAGTGTTATCTTGTGAAATTTATGCAGTTTCTGGCCAATCGATCGATTTACTTTGATTACAATCAATAAAATTCTTTAACTCGAAAAATTCCTTAAATCATGCATTTCATGCATGTCATGCTTTCACCATCCTTAGCTGAACTTCCCTCAATAGGGGTAAAATACTCATTTCACCTATTTCGATCCTTAAAATAATTTAAACCACTTTTAGGATCATTATACATAATCAAGGTATACATACATATTCAGTGTACAAAAAAACTATTAAAATACGCGTAGCTACCTCTAGCTACTCACACAATTCCCTTACCTCATTTTTCTGTACAGTCTGACCTTTCCACTGATGACTCGTCACGCAGTCCGATTTGCTCTGAATCCAATCTCTGGAACTGCGGATACACATTCATTAGGTCAATTACAATACAATTTAATTGTATTTCATATTTTCTGGGCTTGATTTAAATCATTGGGCCCGTTTACCCATATTGGGCTTGATTGCACCATAATGGGCCTTAATCGGCCTTAAGCCCGTTTTTCCTACTTACTATTCACATTATCGAGCCCTATTGGGCTAATTGGGCCCAGCAGTATTTATTTAGCCTCGTTCTAAACTCTCAGACAACTTAGAAATTATTTACGATAATTTTTCCCAATTTTGAGAATTTAATTCATTAAATGCGAAAATTAAATCCGTAATTTATCTAACACGAATAACGATGCAAATTGTCGTAAATAAGGGTTACTTACCCGAGATTTCGTGATAGAATGCAAATCAAGGCTGTCTTGAGCTCGCAGTGGATGCCAATTGTCGAGCTACACAATTAAATATTTTTTCGGGTAAATTTTTAGTCGGATATTGATTAAATTAAATATTTTAAAATTCAAATCGATCAATTCGACCGCATACCGACTTACCCGTAGCTCGATTGCATCACTGGAATTTTTCCCAATTTTTTCTCTTTTTCTTTTTCCCCTTTTTTCTTTTTTCCTTCTCTTTTTGGCTGAACCGGTTTGATCCTGTTCAACCCGATTCAGACCACCGGTTCACTCCGGTTCGGCCGGTTCAGTGGCTTGTTGGCCGGTTCTCCACCGGTTTTCGCCGCAAGTGGCTCCGCTGGGTCGTCTGCACCTCGGATCTGCCCTCGGTTTTGCCTGAGGTTGTCGAAAAGTGGCCTGTCCGGCCTCCTCTCCCTTTGCCGTCGGTGACTTCCTCTTTCCTCGCCGTTTCCGACGCTAGCCGCCGCCTCACCGGTCGATTCAGCCGCCGTTCAGCCGGTCTCCGCGTGGGCTACCTTCGACTGTCGGTGGTCGGGCCTAGATCGGCGCCGGCCACCGGATTTTCTTCTCCCTCTCTCGGTTCTGTTTCTCCTCTTTCGCCAACGTTTTCTCCCGTCGTTCGTGCTTCCTTCGGTCGCTGGTGGTCCTCACGAGGTCGGCTTCCTTCGCCGGCCCTCGCCTGGGGTCACTGCCGATCGCTCCGTTGGTGGTAGAGGTCGGCTCGACTTCGTTTCTTTCTTCTGTTTTCGCGATACGCGAAAAATTCTCTTTTTTTTTTCATTTACTTATTTTATTTATTTTTATTAATATTTTATTTTTAATAATATTTTAATCAATTAAATATTATTATTTTACCAAAATATCTGAAAAATTATTATTTTATTCATTTATTCCATAAATGAATTTATCAGTCTTATTTCGCCTTTTCGGTATATTTTTCGATTATTTTCGAGAT
The DNA here is from genome assembly GCA_033439115.1 of Firmiana major. NCBI lineage: Eukaryota > Viridiplantae > Streptophyta > Magnoliopsida > Malvales > Malvaceae > Firmiana > Firmiana major. The sequence goes on along the minus strand of CM065901.1, from coordinate 66,891,858 downwards.
TATTTTCGATACGAAAATTTCGGTTTATTCCAATAAATTCATATCTTGATCAATTTAACCCAAAATTAAATTATTTCTTCGTTATTGATCAAGATTTCTCAATCCTTTATTTTTAATTAAATTTTCTTGTCTCGATTAATACCGAATTTCGGTCTTTTGATCGTTTTACCCTTGCACATTTTCGGGAATACCATTTCAATCTTTTTGCATTTTTAAATGCACTCGAAAATATCAGGTCTTACAATCTCCCTCACTTAAGAAATTTGGTCCTCTAAATTAGAACCAAGTCAATTAAGTCCATAATAACTCCGGGTGCATCTATCGTATCATATACTATCATCCTCAAGTGACTTTCTCCGGAGTGTAATACTACCATCATACTTAACTAGGGAGATCATCTTAAACCTCAACACTTTCTCCTTCTGTCTAATACCCGAATCGATTTCTCAATCATACGTTATACTTTCATTGAGCTAAGCTATTGAAGCTCATATCCGATTACATATATCGGGTCCGAATACTATTTTCGAAGCATCATAAGACATGACACATTGTGGATGCCTGTTAATTCAAGTGGTAACGCCAACCTATAGGCCTTATCTCCCACTTTGTCCAATCTCTTTTCGAATCTTGTTACGTCCTTAGGACATATAATTGTTCACAATACCGATTCACCCTCGGTGAATTCCAATGGTTTCTGTTTCTTGCCAGCATAGCATTTCGGTCCACTCTGGGGTGTTCTTAATCTCTTACAATTCAACTGAACATCCTCAGAGGTTTATCTTACCAATTCGGGAATAATTCTCTATCTGTCACCCACTTCTTCTTATCCAAGTTAGGGAACAACTCCCTACGGCCATATTATGCCTCATATAAAGTCATCTCGATACTCAAGTGACAACTGTCATCATTGACGAATTTGTTTAGTAACAACTGATCATCCCAGGAGCTCATAAAATCAATGGCACATGCTCTCATCACATCCTCCAAAACCTGTACAGTCCTCTCTGACTGGCCATCTGTCTGAGGACGGAAGTTGTGCAAACTCTCAATCAGGGTCCCATAGCTTCCTGAAAAATGTTCCTAGAAGTGGGAAGTGAAGCGGGAATCCCTATCTGATATCATGCTCACTGGAACGCTACATAATGTTTCACAATTTTCCATACACATAAATTCGCCTACACACTTAGAGTATCTGGGGATTTCATAACCAGAAGGTGGGTAACTAAATCAATCTATCGACTATCACCCAGATAGCCTCGTGATTCATTCGAGTCCTCTATACCCATCATAATATTCATGGTAACTTGTTCCCATTTTCGTGTCAATATAGGTAGAGGCTGCAATAACTCTGCAAATTTCTTGTACTCTACCTTAATCTACTGACATACGAGACACTTTTTAACAATCTCTACAATGTCTCTTTTCATATCTGACCACCAATACCTTATTCAGAGATTCCAATATATTTATTATTTCATGGGTGCACTGTATATCCTGAAGAGTGAGTTTCTGACAATAACACTATCTCAGCAACTGTGGTCCTAGGGAGCACTTATACTATCTCTGAACCTCTGTAAGTCATCATCACTCACTGTGAACTCTGTCACTATACCCTTCTGAATCTAACCTATAATATCGACACCATGCTGATCATCACGCTAAGCCTGGCAAATTCGGTCACTCAAATCCGATTCTAACCTCTGGATAGCTATCACAAAATCACTGTCATCATCAGAAGGGATCACTTCACTACTGAGGCTCACAACTGCTCTAGCAGCTCACGTTGCCTGACCATCATATGTGATACCATCCTGAGGCTTTTTCTGCTCAAGGCATCAGCCATTACATTAGCCTTTCCTGGGTGGTACAATGTTCACAATCATAATCCTTAGAAGCTCTAACCCTCTTGGTTATCTCATATTCTCCTCTTTATGTGAAAACAGATACTCGGGGCTTTTAGATTAGTGCATACCTGAAATTTCTTACTGTATAAATGGTAGCGCCATACTTTCAGTGTAATCGCTACGGCTGCCAACTCGAAATCATGGGTTGGATAGTTTCTATCATGATCCTTGAACAATCTGGATCCATAAACGACTATCTTCCCATTTTACATCAATACACAGCTCAATCCTTATTTTGAGGTATCTATACACACTGAAACCTCTTAAGCTGTTGGTTATGGCGAGATTACTTACGGTGGTCAGTTTATTACTTCAATATACCAAAACTCACCGAAGCTACTTTCATACTTATCATCCTACTCGTATGAAATCTTTTCCCAAACAAGACATCTCAACTGAGCAACCAATTTTGAGAAACTCTCAACACCTCGTCTGTAAGACAGTTTTCAATTGCTACTCATCCTCTTCCATGGACTTCGAATACATCGAAATGTCATCGCTAAAGATGATAACCAATTGGTCCAGGTAAGGTTTAAATACCTCATAGTAGTTGAGTTCCACTAAATATTTCAATCACTCTTATCCTTGACCTATGTACGCATAAACGTATAAAGTCATTTCGTAATCGCTTCCATTCAGGATACTAACCCGCGTCATTTTCTTTTTTTATTATTTTATAATAAAGACTTTTATAAAATTTTAATTTTTAGACCTTCATGATTAAACGAATTCTATATTTATTTATCGTACCAGCAAAGGTACCCAAATTTTAAATGCATATATTACGACTGTCAATTTCAATTTATAGATTATGTGTGCGTTTCTAGACGTTGTCAAATCTTCAGGCGGGAAGTATTTTAAAATACTGTTATTAACCCTCAGACTTGACCACAATTACTTTACATATCAGTCCATGTGGTCACAATTCATATTCGCTACATATCTAAGATATCTTTACCTTGCATACATATCTATCACATTCATCAGGTCAATTACAATACAATTTAATTGTACTTCATATTTTCTGGGCTTAACTTAAATCATTGGGCCCGTTTACCCATATTGGGCCCGATTGCACCATAATGGGCCTTAATCGGCCTTAAGCCCGTTTTTCCCACTTAATATTCACATTATCGAGGCCTATTGGGCTCATTGGGCCCAACAGTATTTATTTAGCCTCGTTCTAAACTCTCAGACAGCTTAGAAATTATTTACGTCAATTTATCCCAATTTTTAGAATTTAATTCATTAAATGCAAAAATTAAATCTGTAATTTATCTAACACGCATAACGATGCAAATTGTCGTAAATAAGGGATACTTACCCGAGATTTCATGATAGAATGCAAATTGAGGCTGTCTCGAGCTCTTGGTGGATGCCAATTGTCGAGCTACACAATTAAATATTTTTTCGGGTAAATTTTCAGTCGGATATTAATTAAATTAAATATTTCAAAATTCAAATCGATCAATTCCACCGCTTACTGACTTACCCGTAGCTCGATTGCATCACTGAAATTTTCTCCAATTTTTCCTCTTTTTCTTTTTCCCCTTTTTCTCTTTTTTCCTTCTCTTTTTGGCTGAACTGGTTTGATCCGGTTCAACCTAGTTCAGACCACTGGTTCACTCTGGTTCGGTCAGTTCAGTGGCTTGCCGGTCGGTTCTCTGTCAGTTTCCACACCAGTGGCTTCGTTGGGTCGTCCGCACCTCGGATCTGCCCTCGGTTTTGCCCGAGGTCACCGAAAAGTGGCCGATCCGGCCTCCTCTCCCTTCGCCGTCAGTGACTTCCTCTTTCCTCGCCGTTTTTGGTAGCCTCCGCCTCACCGATCGATTCAGCCACCGTTCAACCGGTCTCTGAGTGGGCTACCTTTGGCTGTCGGTGGTCTGGCCTTGATCGGCGTCGACCACCGAATTTTCTTCTCCCTTTCTCGGTTCTGTTTCTCCTCTTTCGTCAGCGTTTTCTCCCACTGTTCGTGCTTCTTTCGGTCACTGGTGGTCCTCACGGGGTCGGCTTCCTTCGTCGGCCCTCGCCTGGGGTCACTGCCGATCGCTCCGTCGGTGGCAGAGGTTGGCTCGACTTCGTTTCTTTCTTCTGTTTTCGCGATACGCGAAAAATTCTTTTTTTTTTCATTTACTTATTTTATTTATTTTTATTATTATTTTATTTTTAATAGTATTTTAATCAATTAAATAATATTATTTTACCAAAATATCTGAAAAATTATTATTTTATTCATTTATTCCATAAATGAATTTATCAGTCTTATTTTACCTTTTTGGTATATTTTTCGATTATTTTTGGGATTATTTTCGATACGAAAATTCTGGTTTATTCCAATAAATTCATATCTTGATCAATTTAACCCAAAATTAAATTATTTCTTCATTATTGATCAAGATTTCTCAATCCTTTATTTTTAATTAAATTTTCTTGTCCTGATTAATACCGAATTTTGGTCTTTTGATCATTTTACCCTTGCACATTTTCGAGAATACCATTTCAATTTTTTTGCATTTTTAAATGCACTCGAAAATATCAGGTGTTACAACTGAATTAAACTGAAAAATGTAAAAAAATTCATAATTGCATAAATCGCATGTTTTCATCGTTGAAATATTGTTTCCAACGGTATATGGATAGGTTGGCTATTTTTTTTTTGTCTGCATAAAATAGCACGTTTTACGAAGTTAAGTGTGCTTGACTGGGAGAAATTCCATGATGGGTGACCTCCTAGGAAGTTGCCACTCACATATCGTTTATGCACTGTTTTTATACTGAATACTGATTTTTATATCATTTCTGAAAGAATTGAACCACCTATCCGATTTTCGATATGAAACAGTGCTAGAGCCCTCGTGTAGACTGTGTCACACTGAATTGCTCGCACTGATTTTTTATATGATTTGTGAGAAAAACCGTGCTGGAGCCATCGTGTATTGCTGTGTGATCTTACTCTGACCTGCTTGCATTGGATTTTGAGACTAAGGTGCTGGTTGATATTTATGTTGGGGGGATAAATCCTTGAGACTACTTGGTACCCTCAGTCATATTGTAATGTATCGGGGTTCACGGAGTACGCTGTACCGTGTGGACGCGCATGGAATATGTTACACCATGTATTGAGTCTTTAGACTACTAAATTGAACTGTATTGATTGACCGACAGGTTGCACTGACCCATTCCTCCTGAGGCATATGACACTCGCGCACACCTGGCCCGTGAGGCACGGGGTCACTGACCATGGCCATATGTCAACTATACTGTTACTAATTGAACACTACTGTTATTGATTGAATCCTAGCCTAGTCTCAGCGAACTAAATTGTTTATTGACAGAAAAGTGAATTGAACTGTTTACTGATTGAATGAATTGTTTTAAAGAAACAAATTCAAGTGATTTACTGCATTGACTAAATTGTAAATGGTTTCATCGTACCGACTATATTTCACGCATATGTTTTACAAATGTCAAAGTATTGGAAATGGAGTTTGATTGAAAGTATTTATCAAAGAAAGTGCATCGATAATGAATCATTTTCAGTGTTAACAAAATGAATTATAGGCATGTGCTTTACATCATTTTTGTAACTGTTCATGGCATGCTTTATAAGTTTGTAGATAGTATGGTTGTCTACTGCTTACATAAGTTTCTTACTGAGCGTGTTAAGCTCACTCCCTACTTTCCTCCACAAAGTCCCATCAGTAACTTGGACGTTTCTGTTAGTAAGGCACGTCGCACAGCTATGGTTCCGCGGAGTATTTTTCTACATTGAAGGTATACCTAATTGTAAGAAATTCTTTTGTATCTAATATTTTTATAAGTACAGTAATGCATATGAGATGTGTATGGGGAATGTGAACATATTTTGTTTAAATTTGTTACTAAGAAAGAAAAAAATTAATCAGACTGAGTATTGTTTGACATAATATCGACTTGTAGCCTAACCAAAATTTTAGTAAATTGGGGACGTTACAAGAAGGGAGCCAGAAAAGAAATTAGGGTGCTGGGAGAACAAGGATAGAAACATGATGATGGTGGTATAGGAGTTGCCGAACCAAGAAGAATGGAAGGAAAGCAGTGAAAATGGTGAACAATGAGCTCGGGTAGCGACGGGAAGAAGGAGAAAAGAAGAAGAAGAAGGGAAAGAAAAGGGTGAGAGATTTAAACGCCCGAAAAAAAAAGGAAAGGGAATTTATATATATATATAATTGGAGTAGGAAGGAAGGCCCAAGGAAATTGGGAGAAACCCGAGAAAAGACGGTTGAAAATACAGGTTCAAAATTTTGGGAAATAATCGATTAAAGCATACCTGCTGACTCGCACTGCCGAGACATCGAGGAGTACCGACAAGACACCGAGCTAACAAAAATTTCGTGTGCTGCTAGAAATAAATATGCGTATTTTTTTTGTAGATATAAAATTTAGGGTAAATTTACTAATTACTGAAACTATAGAAAACTATAAACCAAATCAAAGTATCGAAATTTTAGGAAAAGGGGCTAGTCAGCCTATTTTGAATTGCTGCGTATATCTATTTGATTTTAACGTATTTATTTGAAAATGAATTGTTTATGATATTGGTGAAGGTGCTTGAGAGCTTGTAGGCTGGGTATCACGCTAAAATGCTCACATTAGATTTAATATAATTTTATGAGTAAAACCGTGATGGAGCCGTCGTGTATTGCTGTGTGGTCTTGCACTGACTTGCTCGCACAGGATTTTAATATGATTTATGAGTAAAACTGTGATGGAGCTGTCGTGTATTGTTGTGTGATCTTACACTGACCTGCTTGCAATAGATTTAAAGTGTTTGATGTTAAAACCGTGATAGTCAGTCGTGTATTGCTGTGTGATCTTGCATTGACCTGCTCACATAAATTTCAAGTTTTTTATGTTAAAATCGTGCTAGTCAGTCGTGTATTGCTGTGTGATCTTGCACTGACCTGCTCGCACGAGATTTAAAGTGTTTGATGTTAAAACCGTGCTAGTTAGTCGTGTAATGCTATGTGATTTTGCACTGACCTGCTCGCACGTGATTTTGAGGCAAAAAGACGATGGTGAATTATACTGAACTGTGAATGTTACTGTGGTCCTTCGAGTATGATGTACCATGCTGTGTGCATGTGAGTACATTGTACCGTGTTTCTGGAAAATAGTATACTGTGTGAGCCATTTGGGTAGCTGACCACTCCCACGACACCGGACATCCTAGTACACTTGATCAGTGATTGCCCGGAGTCACTGACATTGGCCAATTGTCCTACTGAATACTATCATAGCATGAAATGCCTTGCCTCATCTATTTGGAATTACTGAAATGAAAATGTGAATTATGTTCTGAATTTGGAACTGTGTATTTCACTGCTTGAAGTTTTTGAAATACGTATTCTTTGCAGTAATCTATTGTTATCGAAAATGGTCCTATTTTTGAATTCCATTTTTGATTTTGCTGAATTGCAAATTCCTAGCATATTTTACGAGAAACTCATTTGTGGCATGAGTATATAGGTAGTGTATTTATCTACCTGTCACGTGTTTTTCTTACTGAGCATGTTGAGCTCACCTCTTAACTTTCGTCCATAAAGCCCCACTATAGCTTGGATCGTTTCCGTTAGTAAGACATTCCTCACAGTTATGATTTCGTAGAGTATATTTCTACATCGAAGGTATACCCAAGCTTAAACAATTCTTTTGTATCTAAAATATTTTTAAGTACTGTAATGTATATCGGATGTGTTTGGGGAATGTGAGTATATTTTGTTTAAAATTTGTTACTAAGAAGAAAAATTAATCAGACTAAGTTATTTTTCTGACCTAATATCGACTTGTAGCCCAACTAAATTGTGTGAAAATTTGGCTATTATAGAAGTGGTATCAGAGCCAAGTTGGCCTGATACGAATCGATATTAAGAGTAAGAGAAATTTGAAAAGTTCACATCCCCAACATTACTGTACACTATCTAGATACAAATAGGTATACTTGGGCTGTGTTTTAACGAGAATTGTGTCATTGAATGAAGGAAAACTAATAGATAAGGCTGGTAGGTATTTCAACCATACTAATAGACAAAAAGGAATTATTTCTCAAGGTCATAGCAATAGGCTCGAGAGATATAGAGAATCCTCATCTGAATATGCACCCCACAGTTTAACCGAAAATTTTAGAGTCCACTTCGTAAGTTTGAGCGGGGCATAGAGACAATAGTGACATTGTGGTCAAGTGATAGCGACGCAATGATAATGATAATGATTGAGGTGTGACTGATAGAAAGACCGAGCTAATTTCGAAAGATAGTACGCTATTATATACTAGAGTCAATAATCTCATTGTAATGGAAAACTAGAATAAATGAATTGGAAAACCCATATGGATTCGTAGGTATGACTGTAAACTTAATAGACTGAGGCAATTTCAAAGGTTTAAGCCTCTGTTTTTTAGTGGAGTTAAGAAATCCAATGATTGTGGAAGATTGGATAAATGAGACATAGAAACCCTATGGAATTTTTGTAGTAACTCTACCGAGAAAGTTACCTTGCAATTTTGTTGTAAAGAATTGGAGAAACTACACGGACTTTTGAAGTGCACTACTATAAAGAAGTAGCTTTTGTAGCATCAGTATCAAAATGGAAAGTTGAGCTCGAAGAAAAGTCCCCTAATTTAATCTGAGAGCAGACATCAGAGAATTACATGGGATATGTTTTTGGAGGCCTTTAGACGACAACACATTTCAGATGAAACGAAGTAACAATTATAGATGAAATGATTGCAATCAAACATAAATTAACAAGTCTATGGATGAATATGAAATTAAATTTATAGCTTTGGAAGAAGAATAATCCGGATAAGTAGAGATGTGAAACAAATGAAGTCTAAGAAACTCATAGGAGGTACTGGGACCTCAATCGAGCTAAGTTATCTCCATTGGATGTTATTTTAAGGGAGCAGTGTGCAAGGCGCAACTGTGAGAATATGAGATATATACTTTCAAGGTTACCAATAAAGAGAAAAGGTAAAGAGAGTGATAGAAAAGAGGTCTACTAAAGAAAGATTGAGAGTGAAATAGTAGAGTCACTATATCTAAAGGGATAATTTTGAAACTAAATGTACAAACGAAACTTAAAGGTTTCACTGCTTACGTAATTGTTAAGGATAAGGCATATTCAGAATAAAGAGACATTCCTGTAAATAGGGAGTTTTCTGACACATACCTGGATGATTTACCAGAATTACATCAGATAGAATGACGAAGTTTTGAATTGATTTAGTATTTGGTACCAAGGCGACAGTCAACCACTATACTGAATGGCTCGATTTAATAGCAAAGCTAAGACAATAGTGATAGAGATTTTATGATAAGAGGATTATCAGACAGAGTGATCCACTTTGGAGTGTACTGACATTACTTGCTAAGGAGATTCGGAGTCTTATGGGTTACGAGGTATCAAGAATAGGTGTCAATCGAATCCTCCTAAACAGAGGTTATAGATCAGTGGGAAGGACTCAAACCATTAAGAAGATTAAGAGTTTTGAGATATAAAGAGGATTTGGAACACGAAATACATTTCGAATCTAAGGATTTTAATTTGAATGTATTTGTCATTCAAATGTGAAACTTAATTTGAGTAAAGAAAGGGTTTCGTTATAATTGATGTGCGAAATGAGACAAGCTTTGAAATGTGATAAATTTTGAATACAAGTTATATTGGGATAAGAGGCATCGGATATAGTGATGTGAACTGAATATGAATTGTGAGTAAAGGATCAATTCGAAATTGCGATAAGTTTTGGTATCCTACTTTCTATTAAGACCGAATCTTGAACCCTTATATCCATAACCAGTTATGTGATCGGGTCTAATGGCTAATAAAGGTATTTCAAAATACCTCTCTCCTTGAAAAAGTTGACAGCGTCTAGAAATATCCTAATCCATAACCCAAGAGAAAAGTGTATACAGGTACCTCGAGACAGAGAATGGGTTGCGTGGTAATATAGAATAGAAAGGCAACTGCTTAGGGATCTTTGAAATTAAAAGATCATGAGAAGAACTACCTAACCCATGATTTAGAATGAGAAGCTATAATATTTACATTAGAGTTAAGGCACCATTACTTGTGTGGTGAAGAATTATGAAGGTTTAAATATTATATTTCACAACGGCTATCTAATACAAGAAAAAGGAAATGACTAGGATTAGTGCTTTGACCAGAAGTGACTTCAGGATGACATTATATATATATATATTGGTCAAGGACATGAGTTATTGAAATATTTAGTGAACCTCGACTTGGATGTGGTCCTTTTCCTGATACCGACATTTATTACATGGTGATTAGCCCAAGATATGAAACTGGACGTGATTAATGGAATCGAACATGCATAGTGTAATGATAAACACAGTATTAATATAGCTAAACAGACCCAGAGGGGGTGCTACAACAAGTTTTTGTATTGGTACCGACAATTTTGAGAGATTTAAAAACAGAATTGTGTACCAAACACTTTATAGTTAAATGAATTGAAGTCGGCAGAGGCTCATCCACAGAGATATTCTTCGCATCCGGAGAATAGTAAGATTTATCAAGACCTCCTGAAGGTATATTGGTAATTAGGTACGATAAGAGATATAATTGAAATTGAGACTAAATGTCTCATATGTCAGCAGGTTAAAGTAGATACCAGAAGCCTATATAACCTTTACCCATGCCAATATGGAATTGAGAGCATGTGCTTAGGATTTTAAAGAGGGTTCCTGGAAGAACCATTTGCCATTAGGAGTGGTTATATATAATAACAGTTACCACCCTAGTATCAAGATGACACTGTATAGAGCATTGTACGAATGAAGGTGTCGTTCGTCGATCAGATAGGAAGAAGTGAGTGAAAGAAAATATTTACTCCCATTTTGGTTCGGCAAGCTTTTGAGAATATTCAATTAATTTATGAGAGGTTGAGAAAAGCTCAGAGTAAACAAAAGAGTTATGCTGACTAAAGACGAAGACCTTTAGAACTTTCAGTTGGAGATTTAGTATTTCTAAACGTTTCTCATTCCAAAGGTATAATGAGGTTTGAGAAGAAAGGAATGTTAATTCCCCATTATATTGGGCCTTTCGAGATCTTAAACCGAATGGAAGACTAAGCTTACGGATTGGTGTTACCGTCGAAACTATCTAGTATCCTAAATGTCTTCCATGTTTAGATGCTACGCAAGTATCATCCGGATCTGACCTATGTGATTAAATATAAACCACTGGAGTTAAAAGAGGATATGACGTATGTGGAGAAACCGATTCAATCTTGGATAAGAAGGAAAAGGGGATTGCAGTTTAAGACGATTCCTTTGGTAGAGGTTTTGTGGCAGTATCACGCCTTAAAGGAGGCCACGTGGGAATTAGAAAGTTTAAAATGAGAAGAATATCTGTATTTATTTAAGCACTAATGTACTTCTAAATTTGGGGACCAAATTTCCCAAGGTGGGGAGAATGTAAATACTATAAATTTTTAATATACTCGGTGTTAGCTATAAATAATACTTTAGGCAATTAAGATTAAATATGTGAGTATGGGTGAATTGATTTAAATGTAAGTATTGGACAAACATTATTTTTATATGTATGCAATATTTTATTTTACTCCTCAAGATTTATGTATAGATAGGTATATATGTGTACAAAAGCATATAAGTATGCACATAAATAATTGTATATATGTATATGTATGAATATAAATAGAAATGAATGTACACATACATATATGTATATATGTGAATATATATATATATATATGTATATAAATGCATATGAGAGAAAAAATATATATATATAAGTGCATGGGTACGGAACCGAGTGCCTACAAGTGAAGAGGAACCATGTGGGATAAGGAAATTGAGAAGAAACCAGAGAAACGAAGTTAGGAAAGGCTGGAAGGAAAACCATGGAAATTTTATGACCAAAGGAATGGTGAGGGCAGAAGCTCACTGTTGTAAAGTCTAGGAGTAACCCATAAAACAAAGCAATTGGAATGGGTTAGGAGTTAGTGGAAGCAGTTAATTCTCGGAAGGAGTAAATAAAATAAATATGTTTAGATGAAGACTTGAACCATGTTGTGTATAGAAGTCAAGATAGCAGGTAATATAATCTTTGTCTCGCCAGTACAAGGCTAAAAGTAGAACTGAACAAATTTTTAATGGAAACAAGAGGAGTCACGTTACTGCCTGAAAGGGGATTGAAGTGATTGCTGGAAATCGAGATAAGAATCATGGAGAAAAAAACAGGCTATGATAGAAAACAGAAGGCATAGGTAGGTGGGTTCTGCGTTAACTTTAGCATAAGGAAACAAGTTGTATGACAAAAGGGAAGCATGGCAAGGGATTGATGATTGAATGGACGTGGCAAGAACAAACTGTAGGAAGGACATATATAAAATATATGTACAAAGGTCATAAACAGAACATAAGAGGTAGGCAGCAGATAACGAAACAAAAAAGAAAGAGGATCTGGGAAGCTGAGAGCTGGCTTGGGGTGGCGAAGCTGTGAGGAGAGAAACTAGTGAAGGTGGAACGTAGGAAGAGGGAGGTCACTGGTTAGGTGAGCTCAGTACCGGATGGGGAGTTAGGAAACAGAGAGATTCCTCTCTATTTACTGTGCCGAGAGCGGTCTCGACTGGTTGTTAGGAAGGGGTCATAACCATGGGCTGCTAAGGGGTTAGTGCCGGAGCCGAAGGTAGCTGAACGTGCGACCACTGTGTTTGGTCTCTCCTTCGCACTGAAAACAAAATTGAAAAGTGGAAACATGGGCGTAATAAAAAAGACTCGGTAATCAGCTGAAGCAGCGGTGAACTGGGAGAAGGGAGCCAAAAAAGAAACTGGGTTGCTGGGTGAACGAGGATTGAAACGTGATGATGGTGGTGTAGGAGTTGCCAAACAGAGAAGAATGGAAGGAAAATGGTGAAAATAGTGAACAGTGAGCTCGGGTAGCGAAGGGAAGAAGGAAAGAAGGGAAAAAATGGCGCGAGATTCAAATGCTCAAAAAAAAGGGAAGAGAATTTATATATATATAATTGGAGTAGGAAGGAAGGCCCAATGAAATTGGGAGAAACCCGGGAAAATACTATCGAAAATATCGGTTCAAAATTTCGAGAAATAAATCGATTAAAGCAGACCCGCTGGCACCACTAAGACATCGAAGAGTATCGGCAAGACACCGAGGTAAGAAAAATTTCGTGTGCTGCTAGAGATAAATATGCGTATTTTCTGTATGTTGTAGATATAAAATTTAGGGTAAATTTACTAATTACTGAAACTATAGAAAACTCTAGGCCAAATTGAAGTATCAAAATTTTAGGAAAAGGGGCTAGTCAACCTATTTCGAATTGCTACGTATATCGTATTGGGTTTTAAAGTATTTATTTGAAAATGAATTGCTTATGATATTGGTAAAAGTGCTTGAGTGCTTGCGGGCTGGGTATCACGCTAAAATACTCACACTGGATTTAATATAATTTTACGAGTAAAATCACGATAGAGTCTTCATGTACTGTTGTGTGGTCTTGCACTGACTTGCTTGCACAGGATTTAATATGATTTATGAGTAAAACCATGATGGAGCCGTCATGTACTGCTGTGTGGTCTTGGACTGACTTGCTCGCACGAGATTTTAATATGATTTATGAGTAAAACCATGATAAAGCCATCGTATACTGCTGTGTGATCTTGCACAGACCTGCTCGCAAGAGATTTAAAGTGTTTGATGTTAAAACCGTGCTAGTCAGTCATGTATTACTGTGTGATCTTGTACTGACTTGCTCGTACGAGATTTAAACTTGTTTGATGTTAAAATAGTGCTAGTCAATCGTTTATTGCTGTGTGATCTTGCACTGACCTGCTTGTACGAGATTTAAACTTGTTTGATGTTAAAACCGTGCTAGTCAGTCGTGTAATGCTATGTGATCTTGTACTGACCTACTTGCATGTGATTTTAAGGCAAAAAGGTGATGGTGAATTATACTGAACTGTGAATGTTATTGTGGTTCATGAAGTATGATGTATCGTGTTTCTGAAAAATAGTGTACTGTGTGAGTCGTTTGGGTGGCTGACCACTCCCACAACACCTGACATCCTGGCACACCAGATCAATGATTGCCCAGAGTCACTATTATAGCATGAAATGCCTTGCCTCATCTATTTGGAATTATTGAAATGAAAATGTCAATTGTGTTGTGAATTTGAAACTATGTATTTCACTGCTTGAAGTTTAGGAATTACGTATTCTTTGCAGTAATCTGTTGTTACCAGAAATGGTTCTTTTTTCGAATTCCATTTTTGATTTTGCTGAATTTCAAATTCCCTGCATATTTTACGAGAAACTCATTGTGGCATAGTATATAGGTAGTGTATTTATCTACTTGCCATGTGTTTTTCAAACCCATATTTTATGTAGCTTGTTCCTTAAGATTCCTATGTGTTTGAACACTCTATTATTATAGTTGGATCATAAGAAGAGTATTTACTAGACTTAAAGTGTATGTGAAGTGATTTAGCACTCATAAGCTACATAAAAGCCTAATGTGAGCTATAAGAGTCACAGGCTAAACCGAGTGGATCTGAATCATTTTGAATGATGAGAAGAACTTAAAATGAGAAAATATAGAGAGCTTATGAAGGAAAGTCAGTTTGATTTAGTTTCGAACACAGAGAACGAGAGTAAAAGCTAAAAAGGGTAAAATGGACCTTTTTAACGAGTTAAGGTATTTAAGGTATTTCGAGCATATTTATCTACCAAAAACGGCTAAAACGTAAAGACGAGAGTGTAAGATATAAGATATGATACTTTCAAAATTTTGAGAAAAAGTCAACTTGATCAATGATTAAGAAAAAGTCAACTATAGTTAAGAAAAGTGGACTTTTACTATAGTTGACTAACCATGGTTAAAAATTTACCTAAGCAGGGAGCAAAATTTGGGGAAAAATATTTTTAGTCAGAATATAAGATAATCATCCTCGAAAGTAAGAAAAAATTATTCGGATTAAAATTAATGGATAAAAATGTAATGGGCCTAAAGTGAAGATTTTAAAGCCCATTAAGGTATACTAAACGTAGATCGAAATTCTTAGGTCCCTTAGACCAAATTTTTAGATCGATTGATAGGCCAAATATTTATACAATTAAAGGCCCGAGGTATAATAAAAATTTCTGCTCGAAAGCCCATTAAGAAAGCCCAAACCGAGAGGCCTAATTGAAAAGCCCATTAGGATTAAATATCTAACCATAGTTAAAGCTAACTATGACTCATTAGATGACTCATTAGGTGACTCATAACTAAACCTTAGGAAGTCAATTTTAATGGATGAAAAGTAAGGCTTAATGGCTAAGTAAATGGCTTATAAAATCAGCCACACCATTGTCATCTTCACCATACCATTCTCGGCTACACATGGAAACCAATGAAATACATTTATCCAAGCTTTCTCTCACTAGAAATCACTAGGATTTAGGCATATTTGGAACTTGCAATCTTCATGAAAGTTGTTCCAAATTGAGAGGAGAGTGACATATGTTGGAATTGGCTATCAAGAAGCCATAGTGTGCAAACCGTGAGGCTCCAAAGTTTCGACCAAGTGTGAACACAAATACTAGGTATTTTTTCAAGCTTTCAATTTCATATATGCTAATGTATGAATGATTTTAAGTATATTGGTATATGTTTTAAGCATTGAAACATATGAAATCACTATGATCATGGTTAGGCCGAGAGTGAGTAGTGAAATATTTATGAATGCCCATATGATATTCAGGCATAAATGAGTTGATATACATGTGTTAATGATTATGGTACAGTTAGAATTAATCAATTTGATTAATTAATACATGTATTAAGTTGGCAATTAAGGTGTTTGATAAAATGCCTAAATGAACTATGTGATGCTTAAAAACATTACCAACTAAGTGTTTGTGAAAATGCCTAAGTGAATTGGCTAAGGAAATGGATATGGACGACATGCCATGGTGTGACCGACGACATGGGGTGCTCTCGACCATGGCATGTGGCCGAGAGGTCCAATGGGCCAAGCCTAATTATTTTAGGCCCAATGAGATGTAATGGGTCTAGGATAAGCCCAATAAGAGTTGGTGGGCCCCATAAGCCCAAAAGGCCCAATGAAATTGAATAGTAAAATGGAAATGGGCTTATGGCATAGTTAGGCCCATTAAAGTTTATTAAAGCCCATTAAGTGGAATAGACTGTATTTAATGTGAAATACAGTAGGAAATATATAGTTAACCTGACAAATGGTTATATGCAGCTCCAAAAATTATTGGAGGAGCAAATCGGATTGCTGGATTGAGCAGCGTTGAGAAAGTAAAATTTCTCGAGTGATTGCAGGTAAGGGGCTTTTATGAGTAGTTAGAGATACCTGTACGTATTTTCGTTTGCTTTTACATTCACTTAAAAAATCTGAGGGTCAGAGAAAGTGAATAATAATTATTGTGACCTGATAGTGGCAAATTATGATTTTACCCTTAGTTAGGAAAAAAGTCAACTTTTGTGAAAAGTTGTAAAAAGCATGGAAACCATAAATTTTGAGTGTTTTATTATTGTTTATTAGAAGAGTAAATAGATAAGCTAATGTTTTTAAGGTTGATGTGAATTAAGCACACTTTATAGTGCTGATTTTGATGTTTTGAAAAACATCCCTATTTTTAAAGAGCCATCTATCTTTTTATGAGAGAATAAATCGTGTTAGAGCTTAGCTCGCACAAGTTTTCACACTGTGGTACGTATGATGTCGTGGAAGCTGGTAAGATCCTCAAACCCAACATCCTTAATCCCAAGGAGGGTGGGGAGGCTCTGTTCAATGGGGAGGCTCTCTTACAGTAAGATCCTTAAGCCCAACATCCTCAAGCCAGAGTGGGCGAGGAGGCTCTGTTTGGTTGGGAGGTTCTCTTATATGGATATGGAAAGCTTCACGTGCATTTGAGGTATCGTGTTGCCTAGGATTTCACCATTATAGGATATGACCATAGTCCAGGATATTATTGCATTTCACCACAGAGTCTCACATGATATATCACTTGACTGACTGATTTATTTATGTTACGGATAGACCTGAGGGATGGCTCGAAATCCGATTTTGTGTTGTGAATGATTTAAGTGCCATATTTACTGTGATTTAAATATACATGGCATGATTTATCTAAAGGCATTGTGATATTATAAAGATACATTATTTTGCACTACATGCCTACATTTGAGAAAACAAGCATGATTTCTGTATATGGGATTTAATCAGTACAAGTATATATATATATTTAAAGACATACTTTTAAAGTGAGTTAAGGAAATGATATTTTCGAGGCATAGCATTATTTTGAGTAGATAATATAGATGTCTACTTGCTTGCTTCATTTCCTTACTAAGCGCGTTGTCTGCTCATCCCCCTTTATTTTCCATCTCTACAGAGTATCAGCAGTAGAGCGACTGTGCTTGAGGGATAATATTCCTATTGTCCGCTACTATTTCCTATCGATCGATAGGTATACAAATTTTTTACAGTTATGTATCTAAACATAGAAATAGCACAGTGATGTATACGATATATATTATGGGGAATGTATTTGTATTAGTTTTATATGATCTCACATGTATTATAAAAGAAGTTATAGTCAGTAACAATATATTGACATGTATGCATGATAATGGATGATATGATATGCGAAAGAGCTAACATTGAATCACAGCCCAACCATTGATGAGAGGAAAGATAAGTTAAAATGCGAAAAATTTGTAGTAGTTTTGGTTAAGTCAGGAAGGGTCTTGACATTGTTTTTCTTACTGAGCATGATGAGCTCAGCCCCTTACTTTCCTCTACAGAGCCCCTTTATAGCTTGGATCATTTCCGTTAGTAAGGCATTTCGCACAGTTATGATTCCGCAGAGCATATTTGTGACAGCCCGTAAGAGCGAAAAATAAGGTTAATTTAAAATTTTTCTTAAATTAAAACTAATAACTCTGGGTGCATTCTTGTACAGTATCTTTAAATCATTATCATTTATGAACCAACATTTATCCCAAGAACATACAACTCATACTTAATGAAATCAAATACATAATATCCCTAAAAGAATCAACCCATAAGTCTCAACTCATTTCTTTTCATGTCATCCTAATTACATCCCAAAATACATATCACAAATGTCTATATTACATCATTATTTGGATACAAAATGAACTGAATTATACCTTATGTGTGTACAAGGGATAGCCTAGGGAGATCTTGTCTACCGGCATATATCACGTACACGACAGGCTTTATCTCGCTCACTTCAAGTAATCTGGAGGGGGAAGAAAAAAGGGTGAGCTCTCAAAACGCTCAGGAAAGAGGATAATGGAAGTTATAAAAATCATCATCACAAACACAATATGATGGAAATAATGATCATGCAAATTGTTATAAAAATAACTGTATAAACGATGACATCCATGTGATAAAATTCACAAATGACATTACATCAAATATCAACGAGTGATATAAATCACAGTTGTAAAATCACATCATCATCACAGAAATCGAGACTAGGTATTTATAAAACTCATATGAAATCACGTCATAGGCACATCACAACGATTGAATTTGTCCCCTAGGTGGACTGTCACGACCCAAATTACCTAAAATCACTACAAATTTTTTACTTTTCGATTATTATTTAATTCTTACCTTTCTCTCATCGTGACCATCTTACCGAACAGTTGGGCTATGATTTGGTGTTAGTCACCTCTCACCTATTTACCATTCCATTTCCTTAATCACATTCATATATCAGGATTTACTATCCTTTGACTTTAACTAAATACATATACAATGGTATTACATCACCTTACATCCCCGACATCATATCCATTTATAGTACTGTGCATTACATATTTAGATACAAAACTATACAAATGTGTATACCTATCTCTCAATAGGAAGCAACGGATACCAAGATGCAAGTTCTCAACTGCTCACTAACTATTGCGAGTACTCTGAAAAGATGAGAAAATAAAGGGGGTGAGCAAGCCATACGCTCAGTAAGGCAATTATGCAAGTAAGTAGATAGCTCCACTATCTACATGCTCATAATGCCATGCCCTTAAAATCCATTTCTTTTCATTAAAATCTCAAGCACAAAACCATGCATACATCAATGACATAGTTTATCAAAACTATTTGTGCATATAGAAATCATGTAATTCATGCATCAAAGGCATTTTATGTGACATCATTAAATCGTACTTAGCATGAGGTAAATCAAGATCATGCATCATTTCATGCCATGTAAAATAAATCATGAGAAACAATTCTTTTCATGAATCTTATCATTAACGCATGGAAAACTCATCATGCTACTGCATTTAAATCATTTCATTAAAACTGCAGTATAAAATAACCCCTCTGGGTCAAGCATCTCATAAATACATCTCAAAACTCATAAAACAACTCATTGTAAAATTCTATCATAAAATCTGTGAGATCTGAGAATTTCAGACATATTTTATTGATGTAATAAGAATTTAAAGTGTAATTTATTGAGCTAAGTAAATTGTGGGAATTATAATTGGAGATTTATGTGTTAAGCGTGTAAAATAAGCATGAAGTATGAAGACAGATCGATCTGGGAGAAGGAGAGATCAATCTGGTGAGTTAAAAATGACGAGGAAGGAGGAATTTGAGGAGCAGATCGATCTCCAATGGAAGAGATCGATCTCCAAATGATTCTGTTTGAGAAAGGATCGATCTCATGAGAAAGAGATCGATCTCCAAATGATTCTGTTTAGGGAGAAGATCGATCTCCTTAGGAGCAGATCGATCTCATAAAGCCATAAAGAGATCGATCTCACCCCTCGACAGATCGATCTCCTAGGCATAAAATTGCCCAGATCGTCCCCAAATTTCAAACGCAGATCGATCTCATCAAGAGGCAGATCGATCTCCTACCTCCAGCCTATATAAGGAACCCGTGTTTTCTCCTGCAATTTCACTTTCTCTCTCTTCCAACCCCCATTTTACCGAAAACCTAACTTTCTCACTCATCCAAATCACCCATTTCCGGTCGAATCAGCTGTTGTGGTAAGAAGGAAAGTTGTTCCTCATCAAAGGGAGAACAACATACTTGGAAATCGAAGGACGAATCGGATCGAGGCGTGGGTTGTGCGTCTCACAAGCTTTGGGTAATTTCTAAACCTCGATCTTGATATTTGAGCTGATTTTGATGTTATTGGTGGTTGTCATTGCGTTGAAATAGCTGAGAAATGATTAGGGATTGATGAAATTTCAATGTAGTTGGAGTAATGTTGATATTTGGTAATTTTGAGAATTTGTGCTATAAATGGAAATTTAGACAATGTGAAGAATTAGCCTAGATAATTGGCATGAGAAATGTAGGACATTGAGATATTGTGAATGAGGTTGTAGTTTAGGGTTGAGTTACGAGAATCAAGAGATTTGAGGTGTTATGAGCAATTATGCTCGATTTTGAGAATTGAGGTTTATGAGGTAATTGAGTATTGATGTTTTAACATCGTTTGGACAGCTCGGGAGTTCCAGAGTGGAATGCGAGGCTAGTCCGTGATACGGGAGAAAACGATTGCACTATACGAGGTGCAAAGAGGTAAGGGAAATCTAAACCATTTGTGTATGTGAATTGCAAACTATTTTAGCATGAATTGTGGTTTATAAAACAAGCATGTTGGGTTTTGTGTTGAGATTAAATTGCACACGATTTTATAGCCGGTTGGAGCCCAATGTTTTTATGAGTTTATAACTGGGCTCTACGTTAAGGTAATATTGAGATTTGAGAAATGTGTGCATGTGCTTTGCCGGTTGGAACTCAGTTTTATTACGTTTTGTGTTGAGTACAAAACGATTTTCAAATGAGTTTTATGAGAGAAAAACCATCATGAGTTCTACGTGAAGGCAAACCCGTCTTATGTGATAAGACTTAGGTGTGTAGTTGTGAGTACACACCGGGCATTGCTCTGGTAGCATGTAAGCCCGATTTCTTCTCCGTTCTGGTAACGTGAGAATAACCTATTCTGTGGCTATGCCACGTATACTTGGTGGCTGTGCCATGTTGAGAAACCCCATTGGTGGCTGTGCCACATTGAGAAACCCCATTGGTGGCTGTGCCACGTTATACCCCATTGGTGGCTGTGCCACGTTGAGAAACCCCATTGGTGGCTGTGCCACGTTATACCCCATTGGTGGCTGTGCCACGTTGAGAAACCCTATTCTGTGGCTATGCCACGTGAGAAATTAAATCAGTGGCTACGCCACGCGTGTTTAGTGGCTGTGCCACGTGCATTATTTTTACTGTGATTTTATCACGTATTTGAGAAAGCGTTTATCGCGTTGTTTTCACATGCTTTGTTATTGCTCTAGAGTGAGCCTTTTACTTCATGTTTTCACATGACTTGACACATGAGAGTGTCGTTTTGAGTACTTTCATGCTATGGTTTTCAAATGAGTTTCACATACAAATAAACCTTTTGTGATGTGTATTTTGGTTTATGAAATGATTTCCTTACCCCCTTTACTGAGCGATTTAGAAGCTCACCCTGTTTTCCTTTCCCCCCAGAGTTCTTCAAGTGAAAAAGGATCTCCCTGCGACGTACGGAGTAGTGGCTAGTGGAGGATTCGAGCTCTAGGCCATATATATTGTATCTTGAGGTATATCTTATCTTTTCATGTACCCAGACTATTATTGTAATTGCAGACACTTGATGTATAACATTATATGGGATGTATTAGGATTAATTAACTTTAGATGAATTAATGTATTTGATATGATATATAAATTCTAGTGATGAGATCTTGAGGAATGATAATTATGATGATGTATGACACTGCACAGGAATGCACCTTTAACTGTGAGTTAATGAGTAAAAAGTTTTAAATTTGCCCTATTTTCCGCATTTTCGGGGCGTGACAGAGTTTTCTTGGTATTAGAGCTTAGGGTGTCTAGTACTGTCAGTGTCGGTTAAGTGAAATAGAATACATCCCAAGTGTCTGTAATAGTCTGGTCATGAACTGAAATTGAGGATTGAGATTTCAATCGGTTGTGATATGTACGCGCAGAAGACGAGTTGAGATAGAGAATGAGTAAACGAGAGGTCGTTCGAGGAGGCAGGCAGAGTCCCCTCCGCCACCTGTCCCACAACCAGATAGTCCTAACTCTCGATTTAATTGGATTGAGACCGATGTGAGGCAAGGTTTTAAGCAGATGGCAGCGTTATTCGCGCAACACTTTGAGTTAATGCCTCGGATACTACCCCTACACCACCACAAGGACCTCCCATACCCCCAGTGCCTCCCGTCACCCAGCCCGAGGATAGAAGTATGGTCCGACTAAGGGATTTTTTGAAGATGAATCCACCCGCATTTAAGGGAAAGAAGGATCCTACAGAGGCTGAGGAGTGGTTGACGGAATTAAGAATTATATTTGATTTCCTGGGGTGCACCGATGTTGAGAGGGTCAGTATGAGTGCCTATATGCTGAAGGGGAGAGCTCGAGATTGGTGGGGTACTACCCAAGGTATTTTGACGTCCCACCATGATGTGATTGGTTGGGAAGAGTTCTAGACAGCCTTTAGGACCCAATATGTACCACGAGCCGCCTAGAGAAAGAAACAGGTTGAGTTTTTGAGTTTGGTACAGGGTGACATGTCTGTGGATGATTATGAGAGCCAATTCACAGCGCTATTGAGATATGACCCAGAGACCTTCAAGAGTGAAGAGCTCCGCACAGAGAAGTTTGTGTATGGGTTGAAGCCCGTCATCAGAGATAGACTGATAGGGCTATGTATTACTGAGTTCGGAGATGCTCTGAGACGAGCACAAGAGATTGAAAGAGGAATTGAGATGGTACAATCCCAGAATGAGCTCAGAGCGGTGAACAGAGATAAGGGCAAGAGGCCAGCACTTTTCCAAACAGAGGCTCGGAGAGGTTCCTTCAGAAGAGGAAGGATTGAGGTGCAGAAGGGCAGATTAGAGAGACCCAGAGGGTACCCTAACATTAGAGAGACCCCTCGAGATGTCAGGCCAGAGACAAGGTTCTGTAGGAATTGTGGCAGAATGCATGAGGGAAGTTGTACCGGGTCGATCCATGGATGTTTTAGATGTGGGGACATGGGTCACATGGTGAAGGATTGCCCTCAACCTCAGATACCACATGCTCCGGAGCCCACTAGACAACAGCCTCAGAGAGTGGATCCCCGGAGACGGGCCACTGCGGCAGAGAAAGGGAAGAAACCTGTGGCACAGGGACGTGTGTTTGCCCTGGATAAGGAGACCGCAGACACTTCGGCAGAAACTATAAGAGGTACACTCTCTGTCTGTAATTATGAGGCTCATGTGTTGATTGATTCAGGATCCACGCATTCGTTTATTTCTGAGCATTTTGCATGTAGATTAAACTTGAAGTTTGAACCTCTAGAATACATACTACATGTAAATACCCCTATGCGTGAATCCCAGAGAACTGAGTTAATCTGTAGAGGATGTGAAATAAAGGTGGGAGATAGAGTGATGTTAGCAGATCTAATCATGTTGAATATACATGGGTTTGATGTAATTCTGGGAATGGATTGGTTGGCGACCAATCGAGTGAGTTTAGACTGCTACACTAAGATTGTAACTTTCTCCCTACCTGAACCTTATAGTGTACGGTTGAGATGTTGAGGAAATGAATATGTGAAATTCTAGTAAGTAATTTGAGAATTTTAACATTATTTTGGAGAATATTAAATATGATTGTTCATATGAAGGTTATGAGACACTCATCTCAGACGATGAGCGGGAACATCCGAGGATTGAGGATATACCTGTGGTTTGTGAATTTCTGGATGTTTTCCCAGATGAATTGCCAGGTTTACCACCAGAGAGAGAGCTGGAGTTTACCATTGATTTGGTACCAGATACTCAGCCGATCTCTAAACCTCTCTACAGGATGGCATTAGTGGAACTTGAGGAATTGAAGAGACAACTACAGGAGTTATTAGATCAAGGGTTTATTAGACCCAGTGTTTCGCCGTGGGGAGCGCCAGTACTATTTGTTAAGAAGAAGGATGGTAGTCGCAGATTATGTGTAGACTACCGGCTATTGAATAAAGCCACGGTGAAGAATAAATACCCACTACCCAGGATTGATGATCTACTTGATCAGCTGAGAGGGGCATCAGTCTTTTCTAAGATTGATTTGAGATCGGGCTATCACCAATTGAGGATCAAGGAGGAAGATATTCCAAAGACGGCCTTCAGGACAAGGTATGGCCATTACGAATTTCTGGTGATGTCCTTTGGATTGACGAACGCCCCTGCAGCATTTATGAGATTGATGAACGAAGTGTTCAGAGACTATCTGGATAAATTTGTGATAGTCTTTATTGATGATATCCTGGTGTACTCTCGGTCATATGAGGAGCATGCACAGCATTTGTGGTTAGTACTTCAGATACTCCGAGATAAGCAATTGTACGGAAAGCTTAGTAAGTGTGAGTTTTGGCTGAACCGGATAGCTTTCCTTGGTCTTATAGTCTCAGAGGAAGGAGTATCAGTTGACCCAAGTAAGGTGGAGGCTGTGCTTAATTGGGAGAGACCAAGGACAGTTACTGAGGTACGAAGCTTCCTTGGTTTGGTAGGGTATTACAGAAGATTTGTGGAAGGATTTTCCAGGATTGCTGCCCCTTTGACTAAGCTCACACGCAAAGAGACTCCATTTATATGGACTGATCAATGTGAGCTCAGTTTTCAGGAATTAAAAAGGAGATTGACAGCGGCACCTGTGTTAACTATTCCTGAGGGATCAGGAGGATTTTCGGTGTATAGTGATGCATCTCACCAAGGATTGGGGTGTGTGCTTATGCAGCACGGAAGGGTGGTCGCATATGGATCGCGACAGCTGAAAGACCATGAGCGGAATTATCCCATGCATGATTTGGAGTTAGCCGCTGTGGTATTTGCTTTGAAGATCTAGCGACACTACTTGTATGGGGAAAGATTCTAGATCTTCACTGATCACAAGAGTTTGAGATATCTCTTTGATCAGAAAGAGTTAAACATGAGACAAAGGAGATGGATGGAACTCCTTAAGGATTATGACTGCGAGATTCTATATCATCCGGGTAAGGCGAATGTGGTTGCTGATGCCCTGAGCAGGAAGAGTATGATATCTACTATGATGATCAGGGAATGGGATTTGTTAGAGCAGTTCGCCGAACTTCGGATCAGAGTTAAAGAGGTAGAGACTGGATTTTTGGCTAGCCTGCGGATAGAGCCCAGGATCATGGATCAGATTAGAACTGGGCAGCGCAGTGATCAGAGATTGATAGATATGGTTAGCCAAGCTGAACAGAGTTCGTAGTCGGATCTCACCATCAGTGAGGATGGATTATTGAGGTTCAGAGGACGGATCTGTGTACCGGACGATGATACCCTAAAGAGACAGATATTAAGAGAATCCCACTGCTCGCGATACACCATGCACCCAGGGAGTACTAAGATGTACCGAGACTTGAGAAAAGTGTATTGGTGGAGTGGTATGAAGCGAGATGTGGCAGAGTACGTGGCCAGGTGTTTAGTATGCCAGCAAGTGAAAGCTGAGCATCGGAAGCCCGGAGGTCTACTACAGCCCTTACCTGTACCTACATGGAAATGGGAGCATGTCACTATGGACTTTATTATGGGTTTACCGAGGACCCGAAGAGGTCATGACGCGATATGGGTCATTGTGGATAGATTGACCAAGAGTGCCCACTTCCTTGCCATCAAGAGCACAGATACTGTGGATGCCTTAGCTGAGCTATACGTCAGCAAGATAGCTAGATTACATGGGGCTCCAGTGAGTATTACTTCTGATAGAGATTCCCGATTTACTTCTAGATTCTGGACCCAGTTTCAGGAGTCTATGGGATCTTGATTGAGTTTTAGTACCGCCTATCATACTCAGACAGATGGTCAGTCAGAGAGGACTATTCAGACCCTGGAGGATATGTTGAGGGTGTGTACGATGGATTTTAAGGGATCATGGGATGATCACCTGCCCCTAGCAGAGTTTGTGTACAACAACAGCTATCATGCGAGTATTGAAATGGCACCCTTTGAGGCTCTATATGGTAGGAGGTGTAGATCCCCTGTAGCTTGGGAAGAAGTCGGTGACAGAAAGATAAATGCTCCCGAGCTTGTTGAGCAAGCCGTACAGAGTGTGAAACTCATATGTGAGAGGTTACGGGCTGCACAAAGTAGACAGAAAAGCTACGCGGATGTGCGTAGATGGCCACTCGAGTTTGATGTTGGTGATGCAGTATTTCTGAGAGTATCACCGAGCAAGGGTATCATGCGATTTGGGAAGAAAGGGAAATTGAGTCCTCGATACATAGGACCATTCGAGATTCTTGAGAGAGTGGGAGAGGTAGCTTACAGATTAGCATTACCCCCACAGATGTCCAGAATACACAATGTTTTTCATATGTCTATGTTGAGGAAGTATCACCCGGACCCTTCTCATGTTATAGAGTATGATGAGATGGACATACAGGAGGACATGAGCTACACTGAGGAACCCGTCTGGATTCTTGATAGAAAGGAGAAGGTACTGAGAACCAAGAGCATCCCATTAGTGAAAGTTTTGTGGAGACATCACTCAAGGGAGGAGGCAACGTGGGAACTAGAGAGCCTCATGAAGGAGAAATACCCCCATCTATTTTGACTAGTTGAGTTGAATTTGGAGGACCAAATTCTTTTTAAGGTGGGGAGGATGTGAGATCTGAGAATTTCATACATATTTTATTGATGTAATAAGAATTTGAAGTGTAATTTATAGAGCTAAGTAAATTGTGGGAATTATAATTGGAGATTTATGTGTTAAGTGTGTAAAATAAGCATGAAGTATGAGGACAGATCGATCTGGGAGAAGGGGAGATTGATTTGGTGAGTTAAAAATGACGAGGAAGGAGGAATTTGAGGAGCAGATCGATCTCCAATGGAAGAGATCGATCTCCAAATGATTCTGTTTGAGAAAGGATCGATCTCATGAGGAAGAGATCGATCTCCAAATGATTCTGTTTGGGGAGAAGCTCGATCTCCTTAGGAGCAGATCGATCTCATAAAGCCATAAAGAGATCGATCTCACCCCTCAACAGATCGATCTCCTAGGCATAAAATTGCCCAGATCGTCCCCAAATTTCAAACGCAGATCGATCTCATCAAGAGGCAGATCGATCTCCTACCTCCAGCCTATATAAGGAACCCGTGTTTTCTCCTGCAATTTCACTTTCTCTCTCTTCCAACCCTCATTTTACCGAAAACCTAACTTTCTCACTCATCCAAATCACCCATTTCCGACCGAATTAGCTGTTGTGGTAAGAAGGAAAGTTGTTCCTCATCAAAGGGAGAACAACATACTTGGAAATCGAAGGACGAATCGGATCGAGGCGTGGGTTGTGCGTCTCACAAGCTTTGGGTAATTTTTAAACCTCAATCTTGATATTTGAGCTGATTTTGATGTTATTGGTGGTTGTCATTGCGTTGAAATAGCTGAGAAATGATTAGGGATTGATGAAATTTCAATGTAGTTGGAGTAATGTTGATATTTTGTAATTTTGAGAATTTGTGCTATAAATGGAAATTTAGACAATGTGGAGAATTAGCCTAGATAATTGGCATGAGAAATGTAGGACATTGAGATATTGTGAATGAGGTTGTAGTTTAGGGTTGAGTTACGAGAATCAAGAGATTTGAGGTGTTATGAGCAATTATGCTCGATTTTGAGAATTGAGGTTTATGAGGTAATTGAGTATTGATGTTTTAACATCGTTTGGACAGCTCGGGAGTTCCAGAGTGGAATGTGAGGCAAGTCCGTGATACGGGGGAAAACGATTGCACTATACGAGGTGCAAAGAGGTAAGGGAAATCTAAACCATTTGTGTATGTGAATTGCAAACTATTTTAGCATGAATTGTGGTTTATAAAACAAGAATGTTGGGTTTTGTGTTGAGTTTAATTGCACACGATTTTATAGCCAGTTGGAGCCCAATGTTTTTATGAGTTTATAACTGGGCTCTACGTTAAGGTAATATTGAGATTTGAGAAATGTGTGCGTGTGCTTTGCCGGTTGGAACTCGATTTTATTACGTTTTGTGTTCAGTACAAAACGATTTTCAAATGAGTTTTATGAGAGAAAAACCATCATGAGTTCTACATGAAGGCAAACCCGTCTTATGTGATAAGACTTAGGTGTGTAGTTGTGAGTACACACCGGGCATTGCTCTGGTAGCATGTAAGCCCGATTTCTTCTCCGTTCTGGTAATGTGAGAATAACCTATTATGTGGCTATGCCACGTATACTTGGTGGCTGTGCCACGTTGAGAAACCCCATTGGTGGCTGTGCCACGTTGAGAAACCCCATTGGTGGCTGTGCCACGTTATACCCCATTGGTGGCTGTGCCACGTTGAGAAACCCCATTGGTGGCTGTGCCACGTTAGACCCCATTGGTGGCTGTGCCACGTTGAGAAACCCTATTCTGTGGCTATGCCACGTGAGAAATTAAATCAGTGGCTACGCCACGCGTGTTTGGTGGCTGTGCCACGTGCATTATTTTTACTGTGATTTTATCACGTATTTGAGAAAGCGTTTATCGCGTTGTTTTCACATGCTTTGTTATTGCTCTAGAGTGAGCCTTCTACTTCATGTTTTCACATGACTTGACACATGAGAGTGTCGTTTTGAGTACTTTCATGCTATGGTTTTCAAATGAGTTTCACATACAAATAAACCTTTTGTGATGTGTATTTTGGTTTATGAAATGAGTTTCTTACCCCCTTTACTAAGCGATTTAGAAGCTCACCCTGTTTTCCTTTCCCCCCAGAGTTCTTCAAGTGAAAAAGGATCTCCCTGCGACGTACGGAGTAGTGGCTAGTGGAGGATTCGAGCTCCAGGCCATATATATTGTATCTTGAGGTATATCTTATCTTTTCATGTACCCAGACTATTATTGTAATTGCAGACACTTGATGTATAACATTATATGGGATGTATTAGGATTAATTAACTATAGATGGATTAATGTATTTGATATGATATATAAATTCTAGTGATGAGATCCTGAGGAATGATAATTATGATGATGTATGACACTGCACAGGAATGCACCTTTAACTGTGAGTTAATGAGTAAAAAGTTTTAAATTTGCCCTATTTTCTGCATTTTTGGGGCGTGACAAAATCACCCTTCTTTTTGGGTCACATGTCATAAAATCATTTGAAATCTAGCATCACAGTAGAAAATCATAAAATCGGGGGCCTGACCCCTCCCTCGGGTCTACCCTGGTCTATCGAGACCACATGTTATATCATGTGAGACAAGTGGGTGACTATATCAGTAACAACGAGGACTATGGCCATAACCTAGTGATCCCTGGCTACACGGTACCTAGTGCACGGGGTATCACACCTGAAACAGGAGGTGGGTCGGTCCTACCTGCCAGAACAGCATAACATCAGGATTGCCAGGGCAAGACTTGCTGCCTCGTGGCTAATGCCACTCCACTCCAACAATCCCCACGGTACAGCGTACTCCACGTGACATATATTATGTAAGACCTAATTTTATTCAAAACATGAAATGAGAAAAGATCAAATGAAGGATTGAAATGGTATTCTCGAACACGTTGAAGTGTAAAACGGTCAAAAGATTGAAACTCGGTATTAATTGGATAAGAAAATTTCATTAAAAATATGGGATTGAGAAATCTTGATCAATAACAAAGAAATAATTAAATTTCGAGTCCAATTAATAAAGATATGAATATATTGGAATTAATCAAAATTTTCACCTAGGAAAACTATCCCGAAAAATATTAGAAAAATATACCGAAAAGGTAAAATCAGACTGATAAATTAATTTATTGATTAAATGAATTAAATAGGATTTTTTGAGATATTTTGAGATTTTTATTATTATTTTAATGATTAAAATAAAAATAAAAAACATATTATAAAAAAACTGAAACTGAATTGAAAAATCGCGGAGAGAGAAACCCGCACGAACCCAAAACGCGAAACAAAGCCGTCGAGGAAGAGAGCACCGACGAGCCACCACCGACGCCGAACGAGGCACCACGACCACCGAAAAAGGGAGAGGAGGACCGGGAGACCCACCAGTGGTTGTGACGCGCTGTGGAGACGTCGAAATCGACAGATCAACGGAGGTGAAGACGAAAAGGGAGAAAGGAAATCGGTGGCCATCGACGCCATTTTGGTCCAACCCAAGGCCCGAAGAAGTTTACCCAGGCGATGGCGTGTCGATTGGCACCGAAATCACGTCGGGAATCGATCGGACGCCGTCGAAATGACAAAATGAGGCCTGAACCGGTACGACTGGTTCAGCGCAGTGAGGGTATGCTGAATCGAACCAATCGGTTCAGCCAAAAAGAAAAGGAAAAGAAGAAAAAAAAGGGAAAAAGAAAAGAGGAAAAGTTAGGAAAAAATCCCAGTGATGCATTCGAGCTACGGGTAAGTCGATAAGCGGTCGAAATTGACCGATTTAAATTTTGAAATATTTAATTTGATTAATATCTGACTGAAAATTGACCCAAAAAAATATATAATTATGTAGCTCGACAATCGACGTCAAACGAGAGCTCGAGTCAGCCTCGATTTGCCTACTATCATGGAATCTCGGGTAAGTAACCCTTATTTAGGATAATATTATATCGTTATACTTCTTAGAAATTTACCGCATAAATTACGGATTTAAATTTTGAATGAAATGAATTATATCCTGGAATTAGAGATATATTGTCATAAATAATTCATTAAGCTATCTGGGAATTTAGAATAAGGCTTAATAAATACTGATGGGCCCAATGAGCCCAATAGGCCTTGATAATGTGAATAGTAAGTGGAAAACGGGCTTAATGCCGATTAAGACCCATTATGGTGCAATCGGGCCCAATATGGGTAAACGGGCCCAATGATTTAAATTAAGCCCAGAAAATATGAAATAAAATTAAATATATTGTAGTTGACCTGATGAATATTTATCTGTAGTTTCAGAGATTGGATTGGGAGCAAATCGGACTGCGTAATGAGACATCAGTGGAAAAGGTCAAACTGTACAGAAAAATGAGGTAAGGGAATTGTGTGAGCAGCTAGAGGTAGCTACGCGTATTTTAATAGCTTTTGTATACACTGAATATGTATGTATACACAGAATATGTATAAAGGTCTGATAATTCTATATTTTTAGAATTATTTGTGCTTAATTTCCTAATTAATTATTTAAATCCCTAATTTATTTTGTTAATGATCCCCTTTATTTAATTAAAATTCTCATGGTTGTAGATAAATTAAATCCGGATGAATTTTGAATATTTCGGTAGAAAATGGATCGAAATTGAGCTAAAATCGAG
This sequence comes from Firmiana major, assembly GCA_033439115.1. NCBI lineage: Eukaryota > Viridiplantae > Streptophyta > Magnoliopsida > Malvales > Malvaceae > Firmiana > Firmiana major. The sequence goes on along the minus strand of CM065901.1, from coordinate 66,860,514 downwards.
ATTGGACCACGTGGACAACACGAGCCTAGCACATCCAATTGGATAAAAAGACAGATGACTTGGAAATATTATTTTTCAAGGAGCCAATGGTGTGAAGACAAGTGGCCAAACAATGCCAACTCATCTAGGATGGAAAAATTACAATTGTACCCCTAAATGTGTATGTAAATAGAAAATGGTGGCAATTGTAAAGTGTGGAAAAATAGGGTAGAATTGTTTTTTTTTTCTTACTTTCTTTGTTTTTTCATTATCCTGCCGATTAGTTTTTTCTTCTAGCTTCCATATTTTTTTAGCTACTGTTCTATTGAATTGATTATGGAAATCTCTTCTTTTTAATTTCATATATCTCGGTTGCTTAGAATTATTCTTTACCAATCCAGTTTAGTTTACACGTTCAGATCATGTTCTTGCTAGAAGTTTAATCTATTTCTTGGTTGTAGTCCACATCATTTGCAAAGCTTTAATCATCAATGCCGATCATGATGTTTTGATTCATTATTGTCGATCTAATATGTTGGGATTAATTTGTGTATTGACTGGCAATATTGAAATGGTGGAACAATATTGATTTGATTGAGAAATAAAAGAAATCGTGGCTACTGGAAATGTCTCGGTTGATGTTTTCTTCTTCACTTATAGCTTAGTTTTCAGCATCTCTATTCTCCTTTTCTTATTTGAAGATATTACGTTCAATACCGAGTAATCTTCTTTTAATTTATTTTTATTTTATTTTCTAGTGTGATCCGCTGTTTGTGAATAAAGAAATTCCTCAATTGATAAAAAGTTCATGCTCTTTTTCATCATCTCTTACTGTTAACTTTTTTTTTGTTTTCTTCAGTTTGGATCGGCTATTCTATTTAACTTTTTTTATTTTCTTCACTTATTAGTAGCCTCTCTTCTAAGATATTTTACCAGCAAGTTGGCTTTGCGACATGTTCAGTTTGGTATCTCTTAAACCGTGGATGTTGCAGTGAATGGTTGCTTGCTTTTTCTCTATTCTCGTCTGTTTTGTGTTTGATTTACTGTTTACTTTCCTTTTCCTATTCTAGCTTTTCATTTCAGTCATGTTTAGTTTGCCATAGTTTATTCACTGCCTTGAACTTACAAACTACAATTTAATGCTTGTGTTTTATCTATTTCCAGATTTACATTGCTGAGAATTCCAGAAATGTGCAACGATGATGCCGAATGCTGTGACATACAACACTCACGGTACCGAGAGTGTGCAGGATGCATCTGGAGGCAGCAGTAAAAAGAAGCAGATCAACAACGCTTGTAGCTATATAGGACAAAACCTGGAGCTGGATTAGCAACAGTAGAAGCAGGACCTGGCAGCAAGAGCAGAGACTGAGCTTACAGTGCGAGACAGGCTAGCAGTACGTGAACTTATCTCCTGGAGCAGCGAGGAGTACGTACAGTGAGTTGGGCAAAGCCGAGAGGTGTGGACAGGCCGGATGCAGCAGACAGCAGACCTGGACATGCGCTTCAGTAAACAGACTGAGAGCATGTATGAAGGACCTGAGCAGAGGACATAACCGAGAGCATTGCCTGGAAATGAAATTGATGACGTGAACAATGTTTGGAGGGACCTTTGGATGATTTAAATATGATTAAGGCTTGTTTGGCATTTACCTTGTGCACAATAATCCATTTTTCTTGATTAGTTCATGAAGTAGATTTAATTATGTCCTTAGCTCATTTTTATTTTATCATGCATTAGTTAAGTTAGCTAAAATTAGTTGCATGCATTAGTTAAATTTTGTTTTTATTTTTATTAGATTTTAGGTTAGTTTAATTTGCAATTTTTATTAGTTTAATTACATGCATTTTTATTTTAAGTTTGTTTAAATTTTAGTTTAATTAATTTTATTGCTTTAATTTCATAATTGCATTTTATTTTAATTACGTTAATTAGTTTTAACTGTTTTAATTATTTTTGTAGGTTTTTTATTTTAATTACGTGGAGCACTGTAAGTAATTTTACTCGGTTTTATTTTCTTTATAGTTTTATTATTTTCAGTATTTTTAATTTCAAACTTAGTAGACCATCGATAATCAGAAATTCATAATTCACTAGAATATACTTAGGGTAAGATTAACCGGTACTTAATTAGGCTAGTCAACTTCTCTGTGGGATGATAATTCCGGGACTCAAATCTCATTATTACTTGTACGACCCGTGCACTTGCGGACAATACCTTTAGGGCGTGTCAAGGTCCTAGAAATAAATTAAAGATTTTAAGGACTCGAAATAGGTAAAAATGCTATTTTACCCCTATTGAGGAAATTCACCTAAGGATGGTGAAAGCATGACAGGCATGAAATGAATGATTTAAGGATTTTCTGATATAAGGAATTTTCTTGGTTTGAATCAAAGTAAATCGGTAGATTGGCTAGTAAATGCATAAATTTCACAATATAACACTACCTAAGTGTTATTAAGATTTAAATAAAATTTCTTTGGAAAATGGGTCAACTATCAAGTTTATATGAAAACAGATAGTGTTGGCGCATAGCTCGCACTATATCTGAGTTTGTGAGTGTGCATAAAATATGCTTGAGCGGTTGCTCGCACCGACTTGTGTGACATCATATGCATGACATGTGCTAGAGCGGTTGCTCGCACTGATTTTTACTATTGTGAAATGCATGAGAGGTGCTAAAGCCTAGCTCGCACTCTGTTTTGACTGTTTTGATTTGTTTTGACTTGATATGCATAAAAAGGTGCTAGAGCGATTGCTCACACTAATTTTAATGATTTGACATGCATGAGAGGTGTTGGAGCTTAGCTCACATCCTATTTTGATATGATAATTGCATAAAAGCCTTGCTGGAGTGTAACTCACACAAGATTTGATTTATTTATGCATAAAGATTTGCTGGAGTGTAACTCGCACGAGATTTGATTTACTTGAGCATTCATTCGTGTTGGAGCGTTGCTCGCACGAAGTTTTATATTAATTTATAACTCATTTAAAAGTCGTACTGGAGTGTTACTCGTACGCAGATTTTAATGATTTTTATGAAACCATGCTAGAGCTTCACTCGCACGAGGTTTTCAGATATCATGAATATGCATGGAGTTGTGCTAGAGCTTCGCTCACACAGGGAATTATATGACATGAATATAGCTGTGTTGGAGCCTCCTATAGACTGTGTGTCACAGTGAGATGATATGCCACACGTGCATACTGAGACTAGATGGTATGGGTGGATAAGACCTATTGCAGGCACCCTTGACTGAGCTTGGGTTCACGGAGTACGTTGTACTGTGTATGTCACGCGGAGTACGCTGTACCATGGGGATTGTTGGAGTGGAGTGACATTAGCTACGAGGTAGCAAGCATTGCCCTCGTAATCTTGATGTTATGCTGTTCTGGTTGGTAGGACTGACCCACCTCCCGTTTTAGGTGTGATACCCTGCACACTAGGTACCGTGTAGCCAGGAATCACTAGGTGATGGCCATAGTCCTCGTTGTTACTGATATAGTCACCTACTTGTCTCACATGATATAACTTGTGGTCTCGATAGACCAAGGTAGACCCGAGGGAGGGGTCAGGCCCTCGATTTTATGATTTTTTACTGTGATGCTAGATTTCAGATGATTTTATGACATGTGACCCTAAAGAAAGGGTGATTTTATGAAAGAATTTTATAACGAGTTGTTTTATGAGTTTTGAGATGTATTTATGAGATGCTTGACCCAGAGGGGTTATTTTATACTGCAGTTTTAATGAAATGATTTAAATGCAGTAGCATGATGAGTTTTCCATGCGTTAATGATAAGATTCATGAAAAGAATTGTTTCTCATGATTTGTTTTACATGGCATGAAATGATGCATCATTTTGATTTACCTCATGCTAAGTATGATTTAATGATGTCACATAAAATGCCTTTGATGCATGAATTACACGATTTCTATATGCACAAATAGTTTTGATAAACTTTGTCATTGATGTATGCATGGTTTTTGTGCTTAAGATTTTATTGAAAAGAAATGGATTTTAAGGGCATGGCATTATGAGCATGTAGATAGTCGAGCTATCTACTTACTTGCATAATTGCCTTACTGAGCGTGTGGTTTGCTCACCCCCTTTATTTTCCTATCTTTTTAGAGTACTCGCAGTAGTTAGTGAGCCGTTGAGAACTTGCATCTTGGTATCCGCTGCTTCCTATCGAGAGACAGGTATACACATTTGTATAGTTTTGTATCTAAATATGTAATGCACAATACTGTAAATGGATATGATGTCGGGGATGTAAGGTGATGTAATACCATTGTATATGTATTTAGTTAAAGTCAAAGGATAGTAAGTGAAATGAAGTATAGGACAATATATTGAGGTGTGTGGTACACAATTTCAGCTCCAGAAGATAAAGTTGGAGTCGATAAGACAGAATCACGGGAAGAGGAACTTGAAAGAAAGTGATTCAAGCGTGATTCGAGGTAAGGGACTTATGCGAGCTATTAGAGATAGCTATACGTTTGTTTTCCTACCTACTGTGTGCTAATGTATGCAATAAGTATATAGATATTGATATATCTAGGTGAAAACTACGTACGAAAATAAGTCTATGAGTATGAGTTGCATGACTTCTATGTTATTGTTGTGAAAAGAAGTTTTGTAAATGTTTTGAGAAAGAATAATAATAGACGGGCTCTCGGTTTAATCAATTGCATGAAATACTTATAATAAGTGATTAAAGGGAGATTTTCCCTCTCACTCATGACAGTACATAGAGCCCCTTCTATTTTTTTTTGTGAAATTGTGCTAGAGCCTAAGTGGCAACGGTAGATTGACCAGTCCCGCTCGCACATTATCTTCAAAAGGGATTTTTGAGAAAAGTAAAAGAGTGCTCGATGCCTCGAGTGATGCTGTGTGTCCTACTCGAGATGCTCGCACTAGATTTTGGGAATCATGCTGGAGCCTGCGAGTGTTGCTGTGTGTCTTGCTCTGACTATGCTCGCATGTAATTTCCTAGTAATACCGTGCTCGATGCCTCAGTTATGCTGTGTCTTACGCTGAGTTGTTTGCACGAGGTTTTTACGATTATGTTGTGTGTTGAGTAAACCATGTTAGAACTGTCATGTATTGTTGTGTGTCTTGCATTGACCTGCTCATACGTGGTTTATGAATGTGATGTAATGAGTACAAAACCGTGCTTAAGCTGTCGTGTACTGTTGTGTGTCTTGCACTGACATGCTCGCACCAGATTTTGAAACAATGGAAATGGGTGATAAGGATCCACGAGAGCACGATGTACCGTGAACGTTAGCCATGGAATACAATGTGCCATGATTTAAGTATGAGCTAAAGGGATGATTGATCCGCCTCCCCAAGCTTAGGGTTCCCGCACACCTAATCAGTGTTACCTGGAATCCGACTATGACCATAAGTCTTCTTATATCTGTGTGATACGACATTGTCACTACTGTGTTAGGTGGCATATGTCCCCCTACTGTGTGTCTAGGGATATGATAACCCACAATTTATGTCTCAAATACATTGATTTGCTAAATGTAAAGCATTTTCTAAATATGAACTGTGTGAATTGGAATATGCTGTGTGATTCCGTGTGAATATTCATTTACCCATCTAGCGAATTAATGGTTTCGCATTTATGGAAGTTGTTTTAAAAAGAATGCATATGTTCTATAAGGAAAATAAATATATATGTACTTTAGCATGTTGATAGTGTAGTTATCTACCTGCTTTTATATTTCCTTATTGAGCATGTTAGCTCACCCCCTTATTTCTCCTCCACAAATTCTACTCAGTAGTGAGTACACTGCAGTCGTCCTTGCTATCGTGTTTTTACGGTCATCCAGCAGTATACACTTGAGATGAAAAATTTTGTATCCTATAAATTAATGCACAGTAAAGTTTGTATTTTGTATTTTGGGGGATGTATATAATAGAAACTGATGTAAACGTTTCCGCACTTATATATAAAAGTCCAGTTTGTATTCTAAATCATTTAAATAACTTTATTTAACTATAATGGATGAGATATGGATTGGATGTTGACTCACAGCCCAACTGTAAGTGGTAAGGTAAAGGTCACAGATAGAGAAAAAGGGTCGTGACAAAATTAATGGTATCAGAGCTGAGTTGGTCTGATGTGAGTCAGTATCCATTTTTAGGAAATTATACATCCCCAAAGTATTGTGCATTATTAGGATAAAAATGTGCATACCAACCTGGAAATTTTGACTGAGACACTTATTTTGAGTATGTAGGATGTCTGATTGACGACATACTCGTAGAGGAGCGAGTTCGCGCTCTCAAGGGCTTAGAGATGAGCCCGAGAGATACAGTGGGTCAAGTTCTAGTAGAGATCCAACCGGTCTTAGTGAGGCTGTTGAGGAGTGTATAGCTTAGCTACAGCGCAGCGTAGACACGGTTATGGAGATGTTTACACAGGCGATGGCCAGATTTGAAGGTAGATAGGAGAACCCTGCTGGTCAGGCTGCTGCATTTGAGAGGCAAGAACCAGCATAGCTTGCATCGAGACCTCAAGATGCAGAGGTGTAGATACCTATACCCCTCCAGTTCAGGACATTCCCCCACCAGTTCAGGACCTTGTAGCTCCACAACAGGTTTATGATGAAGGAGTGTACGATTGGGATCTTGGTAGACTAAGAGAGTTTCGGAAGTTTGGACCACCTCCATTTAATGGGGTGAAGAACCCAATGTTAGCTGAGCATTGGATACTTAGTATGGAGAAGCTCTATCGATTCTTCCATTGCTCTGACACCCAGAAGGTCACTTTTGCGGCTTTTGTATTGGAGGATGAGGCCGAGCATTGGTGGATGGCCACATAACCGATGTTGAGTGCACGACACCCAGTTGTGACATGGGATATATTCTTGGATGCCTTTAGAAGGTAGTACATTCCAGCTACTGCTAAGAGAAAGATGCAGATGGAATTTATGACATTGACTCAATGGAATCGGATGATGGATGAGTATGAGTCTGGATTCACATCCTTGGGCAGATATGATATAGTCACTATAAGCCTTGGGGACAGAAAGGTTCAGAAGTTTCTTGAGGGACTGAGACCTTTTATTAGAGCTCGACTAGCTCAATTGGATATTACCACTTATGATGAGGCAGTACGCAGAGCTCAGCTATGTGAGCAAGATTATGAGTTGCATGCCTCGTAATTGAGTAAGAGTGGTAAAGGTAGAGATAGAGACCAAAAGAGGTCAGTTGATGATAGAGGGTTCCGAAAGGGCCAAAGATTATTCAGTAAGGGGCCTATGATTGAGGAGATATGAGAGAGGCCTGTGAAGACTCCAGTTCATTCAGCTTCAAGAGGCATAGTTATTGGCAAACCTTGACCTACACAAAGCAGTACAGGTCATCTGGTAGTTATCATGGGGGTAGACCATGCCTATTATCAATAATATCATGTTATAGGTGTGGTAAACCAGGGCGCATAGCTTGTGAATGCCCAGTGTTGATTGATACAACCCCACAAAAGGGTAAAGAGCCAGAGAAGGCTACGGTTGAGACACCTACACCTAATTGGAAGGCCACGACTGAAGAGAAAAGGAAGTAAGCTGTTGGTCGAGGGCGAGTGTTTACATTGGACCAGGCATTTGCAGAAACTTCCTCGGATGTGATTAAAGGTACCATCCTTGTCTTTCATTTGAAAACATTAGCATTGATTGATCCTGGTGCCATACATTTATTCAAATCGCCTTCATTTGTATATAAGCTGTGTGAACATGTAAAACCTGTACCCTTAGGTAGAGTTTTACTTATAAGCACTCCAGTGAGAGACAATGTAATGACGGAGTATGTATGTAAGAGTTGTAAGTTAAAAGTAGGGAAAAAGGACATGTCGGTCGATCTCATCCTATTAACTCTGAATGATTTCGATGTAATACTAGGAATGGATTAGTTGGCTATAAACCATGTTGTTTTAGACTGTTATGCTAAGATAGTAATGTTTTCTATCCCTGAAAAGTATGTTGTAAGATTTGAAAAGTAATGAAAGAAGTAGTAAATTATCTCTAAAGATAGATGATGTTGCTAATGAATGTAATAATAATGTGTTGATGGTCTTATCGCCTATGTGGTTGACTTGGATAAGGTATACTCGGACATTGCTGACATCCCAGTGGTTAGAGAATTTCTCGATATCTTTTCGGAAGAATTACTAGGGTTGCCACCAGACAGAGAAATGGAATTTTTTATTGATTTGGTGCATAGAACTAAATTGATATCCAAGCCACCGTATAGAATAGCTTCAATTGAATTGGAAGAGCTAAAGAAGAAATTGCAAGAGTTGTTGGACAAAGGGTTCATCAGACCGAGTGTATCACTTTGGGGAGCACCGGTTCTGTTTGTAAAGAAGAAAGATGGGAGTCTCTGACTGTGTATAGACTATCGATTGTTGAATAAGGCTACCATCAAGAATAAATATCCCCTTCCACAGATAGATGATCTATTGGATGAATTGTAGGGAGCACAAGTCTTTTCGAAGATTGATTTAAGCTCTAGGTATCATCAGTTGAAGATTCTGAGTAGAGATGTGCCCAAGACAGCATTGTGGACCCGTTATGGCCGTTAAGAGTTTTTGGTTATGCCATTTGGGTTAACGAATGCTGCTGCAGCGTTTATGGATTTAATGAATGATGTGTTTAAGCCATACCTGGACAGATTTGTGATTGTCTTTATAGATGACATATTGATGTACTCGAAGTCCAGGGAAGAGAATGAGCAGCATTTGAGAACAATGTTACAGACCCTCCGAGATTAGGAGCTATATGCTAAACTGAACAAGTGTGATTTCTGGCTGAGTGAGTATCATTTTTGGGTCACGTAGTCTCGGGAGATGGTGTATTAATGGATCTATCCAAGATAAAGGCTATGATACAATAGGAAAGACCCAAGACGGTTACAGAGATCCGTAGTTTTTTGGGTTTAGCAGTTTAATACAGACGATTTGTCGATGGATTCTCTAAGTTGCCTGCTCCATTAACATGTCTCACTCGGTAGAATGTGAGATTCAAGTGGGATGATAAATGTGAAAGAAGTTTCCGTGAGTTAAAGCACAGATTGACCACCACACCTATTCTCACCATACCCACCAGCTCAGGAGGTTACATAGTGTATACAGATGCCTCGGGACAGGGACTAGGCTGTGTGTTGATACAGGACGGGAAGGTAGTAGCCAATGGATCTAAGTAAACTTAAGGACCATGAGAGGAACTATTCGACTTATGATTTAGAGTTGGCAGTCGTGGTATCTGCATTGAAAATATGGCGCCACTACTTATACGGTGAGAAATTTCAAGTGTATATAGATCATAAGAGACTCAGATATCTGTTTTCACAGAAAGAGTTAAATATGAGGCAAAGATGATGGATAAAGCTTCTAAGGGATTATAAGTGCGAGATACTGTACCATCTAGGAAAGGCTAATGTTGTGGCTAATGCCCTGAGTAGAAAGAGCCTCGAAATGGTGTCGCACATGATGGTCAGGGAATATGAGCTGCTCGAGTAGTTTTCTCACCTCAGGTTGGATATAGACGCTCTTGATATTGATAAAGATTGTGTGATAGCTAGCCCGTGAGTGGAATCGGATTTGATTGATCGGATACGCCAGGCTTAGCATGTCGATCTACTGTGTAAGGATCGTGCGAGTCTGATTCAGAGGGGTAATGTGGTCGATTTCTTAGTGAATGACGATGGCCTATTGAGGTTTAGAGGTAGGATTTGCGTTTCCAACAACCCAAAATTAAAAAGATTAATTTTGATAGAAGCTCAGTCATTGAGATATACATTGCATCTGGGAAGTAACAAGATGTATCAGAATCTCTAGAGAGTGTATTGGTGGTCAGGGATGAAAAGAGATATCGCATAATTTGTGGCAAGATTTTTGATATGTCAGCAAGTGAAGGTAGAGCATCAGAAGTTGCAGCCTCTACTAGTACCAACTTTGAAATGGAAACATGTCACCATGGATTTCATCATGTGATTACCGAGGACTAAGAGGAACTATGATGCTATCTAGGTAGTGGTTGACAGACTGACGAAATTCATCCACTTTCTAGCTATGAAATCTACAGATACTTTGAGTAGTTTGGTAGAGCTGTATGTACGAGAGGTAGTAAGGCTACATGGTGTACCAATGAGCATCGTATCAGATAGGAATTCCCACTTCACTTCTCATTTTTGGGAATAATTTCAGGAAGCTATGGGAACCCAATTGAGTTTTAGTACTGCTTTCCATCCTCAGACCGATGGTCATTCTGAGAGAACTATCCAGACATTAGAGGATATGCTGAGAGCAACTGTAATGGATTTTAATGGCTCTTAGGATGATCACCTACCATTAGTCAAATTTGCATATAATAATAGTTATCACTCGAGTATCGGAATGGCACCATATGAGACCTTGTATGGTAGAAGGTGTTATTCCCCTATTGGTTGGGAAGAAGTGGGTGAAAGGAAAAATTTTGCTCTTGATTTGGTACAGTAAGTCTCTGAGATTGTTCAGCGATATGTGAGAGATTGAGAACAGCTCAGAGCAGGAAGAAAAGTTACGTTGATATGAGATGGAGGCCACTAGAGTTCATTGTAGGTGACTCAGTATTTTTGAAATTTCTCCCTCGAAAGGGATTATAAGGTTCGGTAAGAAGGGTAAGTTGAGCCCTCGGTATATCGGACCATTTGAGATATTGGAGAGTGTGGGAGATAAGGCCGATAGGCTAGTATTGCCACCAGAGCTAGCAGGCATACATAATGTCTTCCATGTATCGATGCTTCGGAAGTACCATCCAGATCCAACTCATGTGATTCGGTATGAGCCATTGGAGCTCAAGAATGACTTGTCATATGTAGAGAAATTGATCCAGATACTAGATAAGTAGGAAAAGGTGCTACGGAACAAGACGATTCCTCTTATTAAGGTTCTCTAGCAGCACCATACTTCAGAGGAAGCTACTTGGGAGTTGGAGAACTCTATACGAGAAAAGTACCCCTGACTCTTTAAGGAGTAACTTAGTTCTAATTTGGAGGACCAAATTTCTTAAAAGAGGGGAGGAATCTAAGACCCGTATTTTCTTATGTAATCCTTATGATTTCCTAAGTATACACTTGTAATGTAATATGAATCATAAGTCAAGTAAGGTCCGTAGATTTGATGTACACACTTATTGTGTGAGTTCCTGATGTACACCCAAGTTTTGTTATGTATGAATTGTAAGAAATGGACCTTTTGAAATGATAAATGTGTATTGAATGCAAAATAAGTAGTGAAGTAAATCGATATGAAGTTATGCCTTGAAAATTGGGATGAATTTCAGCTAAGTATGTTGCAGAGCAAGAGGAGATCGATCTCTCCTTCAAGCCAGATCGATCTGGGTAAGCCTATGCCAAGCAAGGATCAATCTGATCCTCAAGCAGACTGATCTCCTTATGCCTCGACCAGAAGCAGATCGATCTCATCCTTCTTGCAGATCGATCTCTTAAGCTCACTGTCTGGCTAAGATCGATCTCATGCTCTTCGACAAATCGATTTCTCATGCTTGAAAACTAAATACCAAGAGGCTAAAAGTAAAAGAAGATCGATCCCTTAATTATAGAGATCGATCTCATCAAGCAATTTCTATATAAACTAGACAGTTGAACTGCATTTCACGGGAGAAACATTAAACCCTTCCATTTTAAAACCAAATGACCTAGTTTTCCCTCTCCAAAGTACCAACACCTTCCATTAAGATTGGAGAAAAGTATATTACATTAAAGTTGTTCATAGAGTGGAGAAGAACAACATATTTGGTAACGAGAGGTAGAATCACTGAATCGAAGGAGAAAATGAGTTTTTCCTCAAAGGTGTGAAAAGGATTAGTAGGCAAGGATTAAATGATTAATTAAGTATGCATTGATGTTATTGAGCATGTATATGCTTGTATAATAATTTGGTGAAATCCATGTGATAGAAAAAATAATGGTTGAAAGTGAGTATATGAGGTATTTCATGAAATGCTAAAATGAAATGAAATAATGAACTTGAGGTATTGTAAGCTTAATACCGATTTAATATGAATCAATAGACTCGAGGAGTTTGAGAGATTCTCAAAAATGAGTTATATCCTCGAAATGGACTTATGAAATAGTAAAGTCAAATAATGATGTAACAAGGCCAAATGAGATATAAATAGCCCAATCGCATTGATTTGAATATCATGCAATTGAAATGAAGTATATGACAATATACTTAGGTGTGTGGTACATAATTTCAGCTCTAGAAGATAAAGCTGGAGTCGATAAGACGAAATCACGAGAAGAGGAACTTGAAGGAAAGTGATTCAAGCGTGATTCGAGGTAAGAGACTTATGCGAGCTATTAGAGATAGTTATACGTATGATTTCCTACCTATTGTGCACGAATGTATGCGATAAGTATATAGATATTGATACATCTAGGTGAAAACTACATATGAAAATAAGTCTATAAGTATGAGTTGCATGACTTCTATGTTATTGTTGTGAAAAGAAGTTTTGGAAATGTTTTGAGAAAGAATAATAATAGACGGGCTCCCGGTTTAATCAATTGCATAAAATAATTATAATAAGTGATTGAAGGGAGATTCGCCCTCTGACTCATGACAGTACATGGAGCCCCTTCTATTTCTTTTCTGTGTGAAATTGTACTAGAACCTGAGTGGCAACAGTAGATTGACCAGCCCCGCTTGCAAGTTTTTTTCAAAATGGATTTTTGAGAAAAGCAAAAGAGTGCTCGATGCCTTGGGTGATGCTGTGTGTCTCACTCGAGATGCTCGTACTAGATTTTGGAAATCATTCTGGAGCCTTCGAGTATTGATGTGTGTCTTGCTCTGACTTTGCTCACATGTAATTTCCTAGTAATACCGTGCTCGATGCCTATGTGTCTTACGCTGAGTTGCTCGTACGAGGCTTTTACGATTGTGCTGTGTGTTGAGTAAACCGTATTAGAGCCGTCATGTATTGCTGTGTGTCTTGCATTGACCTGCTCACACGTGGTTTTTGAATGTGATGTAATGAGTATAAAACCGTGCTCGAGCCGTCGTGTACTGCTGTGTGTCTTGCACTGACCTTCTCGCACGAGATTTTGAGAGAATGTAAATGGGTGATAAGGATCCATGGGAGCATGATGTACCATGAGCATTAGCCATGGAGTACGATGTGCCGTGATTTGTGTATAAGCTAAAGGGATGGTTGATCCGCCTCCCCAAGTTTAGGGTTCTCGTACACCTGATCAGTGTTGACTGGAATCCGACTATGGCCATAAGTCTTCTTATATTTGTGTGATATGACATTGTCACTATTGTGTAAGGTGGCATATGTCTTCTTGTTGTGTGTCTAGGGATATGATAACCCACAATTTATGTCTCAAATACATTGATTTGCTAAATGTAAAGCATTTTCTAAATATGAATAGTGTGAATTAGAACATGCTGTGTGATTATGTGTGAATATGTATTTACCCATCTAGTGAATTAACGGTTTCACATTGATTGAAGTTGTTTTAAAGAGAATGCATCGGTTTTATAAGGAAAATGAATATATATATATATGTACTTTAGCATGTAGATAGTGTAGTTATCTACCTGCTTTCATATTTTCCTTACTGACCATGTTAGCTCACCCCCTTATTTCTCCTCCACAGATTCTACTCAGTAGTGAGTACACTGTAGTCGTCCCTGCCATCGTGTTTCTACGGTCATCCAGCAGTATAGAGAGGTGTACACTTGAGATGAAAAATTTTGTATCTTGTAAATTAATGCATAGTAAAGTTGATGTTTTGTATTTTGGGGGATGTATATAATAGAAACTGATGTAAACGTTTCCACACTTATATATAAAAGTCTAGTTTGTATTCTATTTCATTTAAATAACTTTATTTAACTATAATGGATGAGATATGGATTGGATGTTGACTCACAGCCCAACTGTAAGTGGTAAGGTAAAGGTCACGAAAAGAGAAAGAGGGTTGTGACATACCCACCTCCTATTACAGCAAATGTGAGACCCCACACACCAAGTACTATGTAGCTTGGGATCACGAAAAATCAGTTATGATCATAATCTCGGAACATGTAGTCGCCTATCTCATTTCATTCAATTGAGATTTCTTGAATGAATTATCACATGATTTTATAATCTGAACATGTGACTTTGTGTGTGATAAGGGTAACCCGAGGGATGGGTGAGGCTCGGATTTCCATGTTTTTACATGATGAAATGCCATATTATTTTGATTTAATTGAAATGGCATGATAAAATGTGATTTACATTAACTACATGAGAAATGCAATGTTTTGCATAAACTGCTGAGATTATTAAACCAGCATGTTTTCAGTTTCATAACTGATGATTTATATCTATATGTATATATATATTGCATAAATATTAAGAAAGACACATGCTTTAGATATGAATCGCTAAGGAAATTATGTTAAGGCCTCAACATTGTATTTTGTAGATAGTGTAGTTATCTACTTGCTTACCTTATTTCCTTACTAAGCTGTGAGCTCACCCCCTTTTTATTTCTCCTCTCTACAGAGCGTTGACAGTAGTCGAGCACGGCTGAGGACTAGTATTCCTTTACCCACTGCACACTCATCATACGAGAGGTATACACAATTTGCTGCTTTTGTACTGAACAATGTAAAAGCACAGTTATGTAAACGATTGTACGGTCGGGGATGTATATGTACAAGTATTTATATTAATGTATATAAGTTTACTTTTAAGAAGAGAGTACTTACGATCAATAGATAATTGTATTGATATGTATGCATGTTATGGAATGAATGTGGTTGAGGTGACTAATATCAAATCACAGACCAACGGTTTGGTATTGAGTTTTGCGAGAAGGAGAGGTAAGTTAATTGCGAAAAAATTTGTGGTGGCTTTGGTAGGTCACGGGAGAGGAGGTCATGATAGAATGATATTAAAGCAGTGTTGGTCTGATGTGAGTCGGTATTAGTATTTAGGAAAGTGTACATCCCCATAATCATGTGCTTTGTTCAGTTACAACTGTGTATACGAGATGAGAATTAGACTAATTAATGGTTATGAATATAGGAACTGAGCCATTATGGTAAATACCAACTGTGGTAGAGGGGCTAGAGATAGGGCTCGAGGCCGTAGAGGTAGGCCTGAGACCCGAGATGGGACGACAGATCCCATTGAGGTACCAAAGAGTATCGAGGCATGCTTCATGAGATTAAAGCGTTGCCTTGAGACCATAGTAGAGTTACTGCACCTGACTTTGCCAGGTAGATAGGGATAGGATGCAGAGACTACGACTAGAGAGGCAATTACACCTGGAATGCCTGCACAACCAGCTCAGCGCCACAGCCTATAGATACTCCTACACCCCCACCAGTTCAGGATACGCCATCTCATGTTGCTCCACGAAAGGGTTGTAGTGCTTTGGGGTATGGTTGCAAGCTTAATAGATTGCGACAATTTCGGAAGCTTGGACCACCATCGTTTAGAGGGGTGAAAGACCCGGTGGTTGCAGAGGGTTTGTTGGGAGAGATAGAGAAGCTTTATGGATTTTTTGAGTGTACGACTATTGAGATGGTCGTGTTTGTTGCGTTCCTGCTGAAGGGATCAACAGAGCATTGGTGGAAGTCCACCAGGGTTATATTACGAGCACGACACTTAGAGATCACTTGGGATATCTTTTTGGATGCCTTCAAGAGGTAGTATGTCCCAGACACAGCGTAGAGGAAGCTGCAGATAGAATTCTTGGGGTTGAGCCAGGGGACTCAGTCAGTGGATGAGTACGAGACACATTTTATATCTCGAGATAGGTATGACCCCGATACTATGAGTAGTGAGACCAGGAAGGTCCACATATTTATTGATGGATTTAGACCAGTATTACAGTCTAGACTAGTTCCATTTGACATCTCTACCTATGATGAGGCAGTGCGCAGGGTGCAACTCTGTGAGCAAGACTATGAGAGGAATGTCTCTGAGTTCAGGAAAGTTGGCAAGGGTAGAGACCGAGATAGGAAGAGGCCAGTGAGTGATAGTGCAAGAGGTTTCAGATATCGAGGAGGGAGGAGACTCTACAGTAAGAGACTACGGATAGAAGAAGTATACGAAAAAATTGTTAGATCTCCTGTATATCCAGCTATAGCTCTAGCTAGAGGTGTGGTGATTAGAAGACCGAGGCCTACCACCGTGCAGTACAGTATATGTGGTAGATTCCATGGCGGTAGACCTTGTCCTGTTTCTAGTGGATTGTGCTTCAGATGTGGAAAGCCAGGGTATATGGCTAGAGTTTGCCCAAAGGTTATTGATATTACCTCATAAAAGGGAAAGGAACCAGAGAGAGCTCTAACTGATATGTCTGCGATGACGAGGAGAGCGACGACAGAGGAGAAAGGGAAGCAGGTCATTAGACGAGGGCGAGTACATCCCTTAGACCAGGTCATGGCTGATGCTTCGTCGAATGTGATTAGAGGTAACATCCTGATGTATGATTTAGAAGCATATGTTTTAATAGATCCTAGTGCCATGCATTCATTTGTATCACCTTCATTTGCATGTAAGTTGGCAAAACATGTAGAGCGTACTCCTTTAAGTAGGATGATGTTGATTTGTATGCCTATGGATAACAATCAGCTAGTTGAGTATGTGTTAAATGATTGCAAACTAATAGTAGGAGAAAAGGATATGACAACTAATCTAATATTGTTAAGTATGAGTGATTTTGATGTAATCTTAGGAATGGATTGGTTATCTACAAACCATGTTGTTCTAGATTGTTATGCTAAGATAGTTATGTTTCCTAACCCTGAAAAATATGTCGTAAAGTTGGATGAAAATAAATAAAAGTAGTAGCTATGGTTACCATAAATAATGTACTATGCTGACTGAGAAATGAAAATATTGAAGGTTTCATTGTATACGTGGTTGATACAGATAAGGCACATCCGGACTTGATGGATATTCCTGTGGTTAATTGTGAGATTTGAGAATTTCAGACATATTTTAATTATGTAATATGAACTTGAAGTATAATTTATTGAGCGAAGTGAATTGGGGGAATGATAATTGGAGATTTATATGTTAAGTGTTTAAAATAAGTGTGAAGCTATGAGGACAGATCGATCTGGGAGAAGGAGAGATCGATCTGGTGAGATAAAAATGACAAGGAAGGAGGAATTTAAGGAGCAGATCGATCTCCAATGGAAGAGGATCGATCTCATTATGATTCTGTTTGAGAGAAGATCGATCTCATGAGGAAGAGATCGATCTCCAAATGTTTCTGTTTGGGAGAAGATCGATCTCCTCAAGGAGCTGATCGATCTCATAAAGCCATAAAGAGATCGATCTCACCCCTCGACAGATCGATCTCCTAGGCATAAATTGCCCCAAATCGTCCCCAAATTCAAATGCAGATCGATCTCATCAAGAGCCAGATCGATCTCCTACCCTCAGTCTATATAAGGAATCCCTGTTTTCTTCTGCAATTTCACTTTCTCTCTCTTCTAACCCCCATTTTTCACCGAGCCCTAGCTTTCTCACTCATCCAAAGCACCCATTTCCGTCCAAATCAGAAGTTGTAGCAAGAAGAAAAGTTGTTCCTCACCTAAGGGAGAACAACATACTTGGAAATCGAAAGACGGATCGAATCAAGGCAAGAGATAAGCTCTGCACAAGTTTTGGGTAATTTCTAAACTTCGATCCTTATATTTGAGATGATTTTGGTGATGGTAGTTGTTGGCATTGTGTTGAAATAGTTGAAAAATGATTAGGGATTGATGAAATTACAATGTAGTTGGAGTGATGATGATATTTAGCAACTTTGGTAAATTTAGGAATTTTGAGCTATAAATGGAGATTTAGACAATGTGGTGTATTAGCATAGATATTGTGGCATAGGAAATATAGAATGTTGAGGTGTTGGGAGCGAGATTGTGGTTTGTGATGGAGTTATGAGAATTGAGAAATTTGAGGAGTTATGAGCAATTATGCTCGATTTTGAGAATTGAGCTTGATGTGATAATGAGTATTGATGTTTTAACATCGTTTGGACAGCTCGGGAGTTCCAGAGTGGAATGCGAGGCTAGTCCGTGATATGGGGGAAACGATTGCACTATACGAGGTGCAAAGAGGTAAGGGAAAACTAAACCATTTTTGTATGTGTTTTGATGAATTGTTATAGCATGAACCATGATTTGAGAATACAAGCATGTTTGGTGTTGTGTTGTGATATAATTGCACAAGATTTTTATAGCCGGTTGGAGCCCATTATTTTATGAGTTTATAAGCTGAGTGTGAAATTGCTTTATAAACCTTTGAGTTTGCGTGAAAAGTAAATTGGGCTCTACGTTAAGGCGATATTGAGATTTGAGAAAGTGTGTGCGTGTTTTGCCAGTTGGAACTCGGTTTTAATATGTTTTGTGTTGAGTACACAAATGTTTTAAATGAGTTTTACGAGAGAAAACCATTATGAGTTCTACGTGAAGGCATATCGTTTTATAAGATAATGGCTAATGATTGAGACTTAGGCGTGTCATGTTGAATACACATCGGGCCTTGCTCTGGTAGCATGTAAGACCAATATAGTGGGACGCCTGGGAATCGACCTAGGGACTACAGGCCTTGTTCTGGTAACATGTAAGCCCGATTATTCCTCCGCTTTAGTAGCGTTGGGAGGCCTTGCTCTGGTAGCATGTAAGTCCGATATTCCTCCGTTTTGGTAACGAGAGATGCCTCCATTTTGGTAACGAGAGATGCCTCCGTTTTGGTAACGTGAGATGACCCCCGTTCTGGTAACACTGGGTGGCCTTACTTTGGTAGCATGTAAGACCGAGAGAGTGGGCCGCCTGGGAACCGACCCAGGGACCACGTGATAGTGTGCATGAGGCGAGGCATTGCTCTGGTAGCATGTAAGGCCGGGCCTTGTTCTGGTAACATATAAGTCCAATATACCATGCATAAGACAATATTGTCGACGTTCCCTCTATACGAGGATGCCTAGGATGCGCACCCAGAGGAGATTACATATTTGATGTGCCATGACGAGTTTTAATTGAGTTTTATTGCCTAGTCTCGTTTTACACATGAGTTGTGTTTTGTGACCTTGTCACGTGCTATTTACTGAGGTGATTTTAATCACGTATTTTGAGAACAGCCATTATCGCATATATTTACACATGCTTGTGAGTGCTCGATATTGAGCCTTTTTACCTTCATGTTTTCACATGATTTATGAGTTATGAGATGATGATGTTTTGAGAATCTTTCATGCTACGATTTCAAATGAGCTTCATAAACAAATACATATTTGTGATGTGTGATATGGTTTATATAACTGAGTTCCCTTACCCCCCTTACTGAGCGATTTGGAAGCTCACCCTGTTTTCTCTTCCCCCAGATCGCTTCAAGTGAAGTGAGTTCCCTGCGACGTACGGGTTAGAGGCTAGTGGAGGACTTGAGCTCCAGGCCGTATTTTGTGTATTGAGGTAGATATTTAATATTCATGTACCCAGACTAGAGTTATATTTACAGACACTTATTGTACAATGATGTACGGGATGTATTAGGATTAATTAACTTGGAATTGAGTAATGTATATGATACAATATACACTATATTATGATGAGATCTTGAGGCACGATAATTATGATGATGTATGACACTGCACAGGAATGCACCCTTAATTGTGAATTGATGAGTAAAAAGTTTTAAATTAGCCCTATTTTTCGCGCTTTTGGGGCATCACAGAGCTTTCTTGGTATCAAAGCTTAGGGTGTTTAGTACTATCAGTGTCGGTTAAGTGAAATAGAACACATCCCAAGTGTCTGTAATAGTCTGGTCATGAACTGAATCTGAGGATTGAGATTTCAATCGATTTTGATATGTACGCGCAGGAGACGAGTTGAGATAGAGAATGAGTAAACGACGAGGTCGTTCGAGGAGGCAGGCAGAGTCCCCTCCGCCACCTGTCCCACAACCAGAGAGTCCTAACTCTCGATTTAATCGGATTGAGACCGATGTGAGGCAAGGTTTTGAGTAGATGGCAGCGTTATTCGCGTAACACTTTGGAGTTAATGCCTCGGGTACTACTCCTACACCACCACAAGGACCTCCCATATCCCTAATGCCTCCCGTCACTCAGCCTGATGACAGAAGTATGGTCTGACTGAAGGACTTTTTGAAAATGAATCCACCTGCATTGAGGGGAAAGAAGGATCCTACAGAGGCTAAGGAGTGGTTGACGGAGTTGAGAGTTATATTCGACTTTCTGGGGTGCACCAATGCTGAGAGGGTTAGTATGAGTGCCTATATGTTGAAAGGAAGAGCTCGAGATTGGTGGGGTACTACCCAGGGTATTTTGATGTCCCACTAGGATGTGATTGGTTGGGAAGAGTTCCAGACAGCCTTTAGAGCCCAGTATATACCACGAGCTGCCCAGAGAAGGAGGCAAGCTGAGTTTTTGAGTTTGGTACAAGGTGACATGTCTGTAGATGATTACGAGAGCCGATTTACCGCTCTGCTGAGATATGATCCAGAGACTTTCAAGAATGAAGAGCTCCGCACAGAGAGATTTGTGTATGGATTGAAGCCCATCATCAGAGATCGATTGATTGGGTTGTGTATTACTGAGTTTAGAGATGCTCTGAGATGAGCACAAGAGATTGAGAGGGGGAATTGAAATTGTACAGTCCCAGAATGAGTTTGGAGCAGTGATTAGGGACAAAGGCAAGAGGCCAGTGATGTCTCAAGCAGATGTTCGGAGAGGTTCCTTCAGGAGAGGAAGGATTGAGGTACAGAAGGGTAGATTGGAGAGACCCAGAGCTTATCCTATCATCAAGGAGACCCCTCGATATGGCAGGCCGGAGATAAGGGTTTGTAGAGATTGTAGCCGATCGGATGAGGGAAGTTGTACTGGGTCGATCCGTGGATGTTTTAGATGTGGTGACATGGGTCACAAAGTGAAGGACTGTCCTCAACCTCAGATACCACATGCTCCGAAGCCTACTAGACAGTAGCCTCAGAGAGTGAATCCCCAGAGATAGGCCACTGCTGCAGAGAAAGGGAAGAAACCTGTGGCACAGGGACGTGTGTTTACCCTGGTTAAGGAAACTGCGGACACTTCAGCAGAAACTATAAGAGGTACACTTTCTGTCTGTAATCATAAGGCTCATGTGTTGATAGATCCAGGATCCACGCATTCGTTTATTTCAGAGCATTTTGCATGTAGTTTAAATTTGAAATTTGAACCTCTAGAGTATGTACTACATGTGAATACCCCTATGCGTGAATCCCAGAGAACTGAGTTAATCTGTAGAGGATGTGAAATAAAGGTGGGAGATAGAGTGATGTTAGCAGAGCTAATCATGTTGAATATACATGGGTTTGATGTAATTCTGGGGATGGATTGGTTAGCAACCAATTGAGTGAGTTTAGACTGCTACACAAAGATTGTAACTTTCTCCCTACCTGAACCTTACAGTGTACGGCTGAGATATTGAGGAAATGAATATGTGGAATTCTAGTAAGTAATTTGAGAATTTTAATGTTATTTTTGAGAGTATTAAATATGATTGTTCATGTGAAGGTTACGAAACACTCATCTCAGACGATGAGCGGGAACATCCGAGGATTGAGGATATACCTGTGGTGTGTGAATTCCTAGATGTTTTCCCAGATGAGCTGCCAGGTTTGCCACCAAAGAGAGAGCTGGAGTTTACCATTAACTTAGTACCAGATACTCAGCTGATCTCTAAACCTCCCTACAGGATGGCATTAGTGGAACTGGTGCAATTGAAGAAACAACTACTGGAGTTATTGGATCAAGGGTTTATTAGGCCCAGTGTTTCATCGTGGGGAGCACCGGTTTTATTTGTCAAGAAGAAGGATGATAGTCTCAGATTATGCATAGACTACCGGCTGTTGAATAAAGCCACGGTGAAAAATAAATACCCACTGCCCAGGATTGATGATCTACTTGATCAACTAAGAGGGGACTCAGTCTTTTCTAAGATTGATTTGAGATCGGGCTATCACCAATTGAGGATCAAGGAAGAAGATATTCCCAAGACGGCCTTCAGGACAAGGTATGGCCATTATGAATTTCTGGTGATGTCATTTGGATTGACAAACGCCCCTGCTGCATTTATGAGGTTGATGAATGAAGTGTTCAGAGACTATCTAGATAAATTTGTGATAGTTTTTATTGATGATATATTGGTATACTCTCGGTCGTATGAGGAGCATGCACAGCATTTGTGGTTAGTACTTCAGATACTCCGAGATAAGCAATTATATGGAAAGCTTAGTAAGTGTGAGTTTTGGCTGAACCAGATAGCTTTCCTAGGTCATGTAGTCTCAGAGGAAGGAGTATCAGTGGATCCAAGTAAAGTAGCAGCTGTGCTTAGTTGGGAGAGATCGAGGACAGTTACTGAGGTGCGAAGCTTCCTTGGTTTGGCAGGGTATTACATAAGATTTGTGGAAGGATTTTCAAAGATTGCCGTTCCTTTGACTAAACTCACGCATAAGGAGACTCCGTTCATATGGACTGATAAATGTGAGCTCAATTTTCAGGAGTTAAAAAGGAGATTGATAGCGGCACCTGTGTTAACTATTCCTGAGGGATCAGGAGGATTTTCGGTGTATAGTGATGCATCTCATCAAGGATTGGGGTGTGTGCTTATGCAGAACGGAAGACTGGTCGCATATGGATCACGACAGTTGAAAGACCATGAGCGAAATTACCCCACGCATGATTTGGAGTTAGCCGCTGTGGTATTTACTTTGAAGATCTGGAGACACTACTTATATGGGGAAAGATTCCAGATATTCACTGATCACAAGAGTTTAAGATATCTCTTTGATCAGAAAGAGTTAAATATGAGACAAAGGAGATGGATCGAACTCCTTAAGGATTATGACTGCGAGATTCTATATCATCCGGGTAAGGTGAATGTAGTTGCTGATGCCCTGAGCAGGAAGAGTATAATATCTGCTATGATGATCAGGGAATGGGATTTGTTAGAGCAGTTCGTCGAACTTCGGATCAGAGTTAAAGAGGTAGAGACTGGATTTTTGGCTAGCTTACGGATAGAGCCCAGGATCATAGATTAGATTAGAACTGGGCAGCGTAGTGATCAGAGGTTGATAGATATGGTTAGCCAAGCTGAACAGAGTTCGCAGTCGGATCTCACAGTCAGTGAGAATGGATTGTTGAGATTCAGAGTACGGATTTGTATACCGAACGATGATACCCTGAAGAGACAGATACTACGAGAATCCCACTGCTCACGATACACCATGCACCCAGGGAGTACTAAGATGTACCGAGACTTGAGAAAGGTGTACTGATGGAGTGGTATGAAGCGAGACGTGGCAGAGTATGTGGCCAGGTGTTTAATATGCTGGCAAGTGAAAGCTGAGCACCGGAAGCCTGGAGGGTTACTACAGCCCTTACCTATACCTACATGGAAATGGGAGCATGTCACCATGGATTTTATTATGGGTTTACCGAGGACCCGAAGAGGTTGTGATGCGATATGGGTCATTGTGGATAGATTAACCAAGAGTACCCACTTCCTTGCCATCAAGAGCACAGATACTGTGGATGCCTTAGCTGAGCTGTATGTCAGCGAGATAGCTAGATTACAAGGGGCTCCAGTGAGTATTACTTCTGATAGAGATTCCCAGTTTACTTCCAGATTTTGGGCCGAGTTTCAGGAGTCCATGGGATCTCGGTTGAGTTTTAGTACCGCCTATCATCCTCAGACAGATGGTCAGTCAGAGAGGACTATTCAGACCCTGGAGGATATGTTGAGGGCGTGTACGATGGATTTTAAGGGATCATGGGATGATCACTTGCCCCAGCAGAGTTAGCGTACAATAACAGCTATCATGCAAGTATTGGAATGGCACCCTTTGAGGCTCTATATGGTAGGAGGTGTAGATCCCCTGTAGCTTGGGAAGAAGTCGGTGACAGAAAGATAAATGCTCTCGAGCTTGTTGGGCAAGCTGTACAGAGTGTGAAACTCATATGTGAGAGGCTACGGGCTGCACAGTGTAGACAGAAGAGCTACGCGGATGTGCGTAGACGGCCACTCGAGTTTGATGTTGGTGACGCAGTATTTCTGAAAATATCACCGAGTAAGGGTATCATGCGATTTGGGAAGAAAGGAAAATTGAGTCCTCGATACATAGGACCATTCGAGATTCTTGAGAGAGTGGGAGAGGTAGCTTACAGATTAGCATTACCCGCACAGATGTCCAGAATACACAATGTCTTTCATGTGTCTATGTTGAGGAAGTACCACCCGGACCCTTCTCATGTTATAGAATATGACGAGATGGACATACAGTAGGACATGAGCTACACTGAGGAACCCATCCGGATTCTCGATAGAAAGGAGAAAGTACTGAGAACCAAGAGCATCCCATTAGTGAAAGTTTTGTGGAAACATCACTCAAGGGAAGAGGCAACGTGGGAACTAGAGAACCTCATGAAGGAGAAATACCCCCATCTCTTTGACTAGTTGAGTTGAATTTGGAGGACCAAATTCTTTTAAGGTAGGGAGGATGTGAGATCTGAGAATTTCAAACATATTTTAATTATGTAATATGAACTTGAAGTATAATTTATTGAGCTAAGTGAATTGTGGGAATGATAATTGGAGATTTATATGTTAAGTGTTTAAAATAAGTGTGAAGCTATGAGGACAGATCGATCTGGGAGAAGGAGAGATCGATCTGGTGAGTTAAAAATGACAAGGAAGGAGGAATTTAAGGAGCAGATCGATCTCCAA
The DNA here is from genome assembly GCA_033439115.1 of Firmiana major. Taxonomy (NCBI): domain Eukaryota; kingdom Viridiplantae; phylum Streptophyta; class Magnoliopsida; order Malvales; family Malvaceae; genus Firmiana; species Firmiana major. Next base: position 66,835,707 of record CM065901.1, on the reverse strand, counting down.
TGGAAGAGGATCTATCTCCTTATGATTCTGTTTGAGAGAAGATCAATCTCATGAGGAAGAGATCGATCTCCAAATGTTTCTGTTTGGGAGAAGATCGATGTCCACAAGGAGCAGATCGATCTCATAAAGCCATAAAGAGATCGATCTCACCCCTCGACAGATCGATCTCCTAGGCATAAATTACCCCAAATCGTCCCCAAATTCAAATGCAGATTTATCTCATCAAGAGCTAGATCGATCTCCTACCCTCAGTCTATATAAGGAATCCCTGCTTTCTTCTGTAATTTCACTTTCTCTCTCTTCCAACCCCCATTTTTCACTGAGCCCTAGCTTTCTCACTCATCCAAAGCACCCATTTCCGTCCAAATCAGAAGTTGTGGCAAGAACGAAAGTTGTTCCTCACCCAAGGGAGAACAACATACTTGGAAATCGAAAGACGGATCGAATCGAGGCAAGAGATAAGCTCTCCACAAGTTTTGGGTAATTTCTAAACTTCGATCCTTATATTTGAGATGATTTTGGTGATGGTAGTTGTTGGCATTGTGTTGAAATAGCTGAAAAATGATTAGGGATTGATGAAATTACAATGTAGTTGGAGTGATGATGATATTTAGCAACTTTGGTAAATTTAAGAATTTTGAGCTATAAATGGAGATTTAGACAATGTGGTGTATTAGCATAGATATTATGGCATAGGAAATATAGAATGTTGAGGTGTTGGGAGCGAGATTGTGGTTTGTGATGGAGTTATGAGAATTGAGAAATTTGAGGAGTTATGAGCAATTATGCTTGATTCGGAGAATTGAGGTTGATGTGATAATGAGTATTGATATTTTAACATCGTTTGGACAGCTCGGGAGTTCCATAGTGGAATGCGAGGCTAGTCCGTGATACGGGGGAAACGATTGCATTATACGAGGTGCAAAGAGGTAAGGGAAAACTAAACCATTTGTGTATGTGTTTTGATGAATTGTTGTAGCATAAACCATGATTTGAGAATACAAGCATGTTTGGTGTTGTGTTGTGATATAATGGCACACGGTTTTTATAGCCTGTTGGAGCCCATTATTTTATGAGTTTATAAGCTGAGTGTGAAATTGCTTTATAAACCTTTGAGTTTGCGTGAAAAGTAAATTGGGCTCTACGTTAAGGCGATATTGAGATTTGAGAAAATGTGTGCGTGTTTTAGTGGTTGGAACTCAGTTTTAATATGTTTTGTGTTGAGTACACAAATATTTTAAATGAGTTTTACGAGAGAAAACCATTATGAGTTCTACATGAAGGCATATCGTTTTATAAGATAATGGCTAATGATTGAGACTGAGGCATGTCATGTTGAATACACATCAGGCCTTGCTCTGATAGCATGTAAGACCGATATAGTGGGACGCCTGGGAACCGACCTAGGGACTACAGGCCTTGTTCTGGTAACATGTAAGTCTGATTATTCCTCCGCTTTGGTAGCGTTGGGAGGCCTTGCTCTGGTAGCATGTAAGTCCGATATTCCTCCGTTTTGGTAACGAGAGATGCCTTCGTTTTGGTAACGTGAGATGACCCCCTTTCTGGTAACGCTGGGTGGCCTTACTTTGGTAGCATGTAAGACCGAGAGAATGGGTTACTTGGATACCGACCCAGGGACCACGTGATAGTGTGCATGAGGCGAGGCATTGCTCTGGTAGCATGTAAGGCCGGGCCTTGTTCTGGTAATATATAAGTCCAATATACCATGCATACGACCATATTGTCGACGTTCCCTCTATACGAGGATGCCTGGGATGCGCACCCAGAGGAGATTACATATTTGATGTGCCATGACGAGTTTTAATTGAGTTTTATTGCCTAGTCTCGTTTTACACATGAGTTGTGTTTTGTGACCTTGTCACGTGCTATTTACTGAGGTGATTTTTATCACGTATTTTGAGAACAGCCATTATCGCATATATTTACACATGCTTGTGAGTGCTCGATTGTAAACCCCATAATTTTCCTACATCTAATTAGAAAAAAAAAAAAGGGAAACAAAATTTCATTTTCGAAATGAGGAAAATTTCGTGGAAGACATGGATATTATGTCTTTGAAAAAAAAAGGGGTATATATATATACTAACATTTAAAAAAAAAAAAAGAGAGAAAGATATATACATATAAATATATTATAAACAAATAATAAATATATATTAATATTATATATATATTAATATAATATATATTTTTAAGGCATGTACGGAATTGGCTTTTAGCCAATTCCGTCTGCCATTTTCTTTCCCCCCACTGTTTTCGAATTAGAAAACGAAAAGGAAACAAGACAGAGAAGGCATCAGGCGAGCGGGAAAAAGCAAAGGAAATGGAAGAGAAAAAAAAAAAGAAAAAAGAAAAGGGAGAGTGAGTTGGTTCGGCAAGGGAGAAGAAAGTGAAGGAAGAAGAAAGAGGAGGAAAGGGGGGAGAGAAGAAACCGAGAAACAGGGGAGAGAAAAGGAAGACCGGAGGAGAGGGGGAGCAGAAAACTAAAGGAAGCCGATGTGTGGGCTGAAAACTGGGCAGGGAAAGGAGAGAAGGGAAGCTGGAATCGGGCAACATTGAGATTGAGCTGGACAGAAACGAAACAGGGGAGCTGAAGTTGGGAACCGAAGCAAAGACTGAGAGCCTCTGATTGAAGCAGCACCCAGAAGGAAGGAGATTGAGGCGAGGAACCGAGACTGAAGAGTGGAGCCGAACCAGGAAAAGCAAACCTGGAATAGGCAAGCTGCTCGGGAAAGGAAGAAAGGAAGAAAGAAAAGGGGAAAAGAAATAAGAGGGAGCCGATCAGGAAGAGCAGGCCGAGAGGCAGGGGAGACCGCGGGAAGAAGAGGACTGAAATTTGGAGCATGCCGAGGGCTAGAAAATCGAGAAACCGAAGAGGAGCGGGCTGGGAATTAGCAAGAAATCGAGAAGTAGAGCAGAATTGAGACTGAAGAAGAAACAAATGAGAGTGAAGGCTGGAACCGAGGACATTAGGGAGGCTACAAACAGGGTTGGTAGCTGGTTGCATCGTGGCTGTTTTGGAGGCTGGAAACAGCTTGTGCAGGGGACTCTAGGAAGGGCAGTTCAAGGCTGATTTTGGGGTCTCCATTAGTTGTAAAAAAAAAAAAAAAAACAACAAGGCTGGAATGTGGCATTAGAGGGCTGAAAATGAGGTGTTGGGTTTGGAAAAGAGGGCTGATCAGCGGCAAAAACAGTGCTAGAAACAAGGCTGATTGGGGTGATGTTTGGGTGTTAAACGGGGGATGGAACTGAAGCTGACCGAGAGTTGAGGGAGGAAAAGAGGTAAGAATCTAATGTGTATATGTATATTTAATTGTACATGTATATATATTTATGTGATTGTGTATAAGTATGATAAGGTAAAGTATATATATGTATATACATGTAGGTAAATTCAATGTTCATGTAGACAAAAGTGTATTTAAGTGAATATATATATATATATATATATATATATATATATTTGGGTATATACATATAGGTGTGTATAATGAAAGGGTATGTTAGTATATGTACATATATTTGACAACGAATAAGGAAAACCAAGGATAAAAATAAATATGAGTATATACTTAGGTGTATATACATATAGGAGTATATGAAAAATGTGTATATACTTGGGTGTATATACAAATGATTGTATAAAATAAATGTGTCTTAGTATATGTACAAACAAGGACATATTTATATATATATGTGATAAGAAAAAAATAGAAGACAATAATATATATATATATAGGAGTGTATATATATATATATGTATATATATATATATATATTAGATGCATATACATATGGGTGTATATAGGATGAATTTGTGCTAGTATATATATACAAAGAATGTATATATGAGATAGGAAAAGAGTGAAAACAAATAAATATATATATATATATATATATATATATATATACATATGGGAGTGTATATATATGTATTTATGTGTACATACATGTAGAGGTATATAATAAGGTGTATGTCAATAATTGTACATACAAAATAATATGTGGTAAGGGAAAATATATAAATGTGCGTGTTGACTTAGGTACGTACAATAATATATACACACGTAGTAGTAACGAATAGGTTACGATTTTAACGCAATTCAGATAATTCGCATGAATAGGGTGCTAAGTGTACGATTTCGTGGTAGGTGATCATAGAAGGAATTAAGGGAGGTACTAAGAGACGTCACCACTCAAGCACGGAGATTTCGATAGATCGAGGTAAGGGGATATAATTTAAAACGATAATAGTTACTTTCTGAGTTGTGATTAAAGAATACTTACAAAGACATAAAGTATGATTTTTCATGCATGTTTCTAAATTATATTTCTGATCAAGACTATGCTCTCTATGTTTATGTTTTTGAATAATTGTATATAACTGAATTTAATTTCGGAATATGAGCATGTCTTTTAAAATGATTTTTCGAATAAGATGAATTTATTTCGATATTTTCGTATATGAAAACTATAGTTGTTATGAGACTAAGGGCCATTTATGTTGCATGTTTACGTTTGTCAATTTCGCCTGTGTGGCGTCTGACTCGCCTGTGTGGCGTTTGAACTCGCCTGTGTGGCGCTTGTATTTTGCCTGTGTGGCGTCTGACTCACCTGTGTGGCGTTTGAACTCGCCTGTGTGGCGCTTATATTTCGCCTGTGTGGCGCCTGTAATTCGCCTGTGTGGCGCCTGTAATTCGCCTTTGTGGCGCCTGTATTTCGCCTTCGTGGCGCCTGTAATTCGCCTGTGTGGCGCCTGTATTTCGCCTTCGTGGCGCCTGTAATTCGCCTTCGTGGCGCCTGTAATTCGCCTTCGTGGCGCCTGTAATTCGCCTGTGTGGCGCCTGTATTTCGCCTTCGTGGAGCCTGTAATTCGCCTTCGTGGCGCCTGTATTTCGCCTTCGTGGCGCCTGTATTTCGCCTTCGTGGCGCCTGTAATTCGCCTTCGTGGCGCCTGTATTTCGCCTTCGTGGCGCCTGTAATTCGCCTTCGTGGCGCCTGTAATTCGCCTTCGTGGCGCCTGTATTTCGCCTTCGTGGCGCCTGTATTTCGCCTTCGTGGCGCCTGTATTTCGCCTATGTGGCGCCTGTATTTCGCCTTCGTGGCGCCTATACCCCGCCTTTGTGGCGTCTGAAATTACCCTTGGGTCCTGAATTCCCTCTACGGAGGATGATCGGGTTATTTTGCCGCGTGATAAATTGGTTATTGCCGCGTGATAAATTCGTTATTGTCACATGATAATTTTATGGCCGATGTAGTCTCAATTTGAAAATTTAAACTTTGTTTTCAGAACCGGATTTGTAGTATGTGATTTGATATGTATTCCTGTTTGGAATTCTGAATGTACAACTAGTTTTACGTAATATCTGTTAAGTTCAAATACCTAAAGATTTACGTTTTGAATATCGATGTTTCTAATTTTCCTTAATCTTTGAATTCTATTATCAGTTTCAGAAAGTATCATCATACGTATTATTATGTTTTATACATATTTAAATTGCTAGAATCGTTTTAAATACATCTTCTTACTGGGCTTTTTCCCGAAAGCTCACCCCTCTACCTCTCAGATTACTTGCAGTGATTCGTAGACGCTACCTGTCGCGTACACGACGTAGGCTGGTGGGGAGAGCTCCCTAGGCTACTTTTTGTACACGCAGAAAGGTATACATTTACATTCCTGTACCAGACATAATTGTATGCACAGACACATTGGAAATATCAGTTGGGATGTAATTTTGTAAGGGACGATGTAAACATTACTACTTTGGTATAATGTTTTGAGATGACTAGTATTAAATTGAAATGGATGTGTTGAGTGGTAAAGATGAATTTGGAAAGTATGCTTGGTAGTGGTGGATATCTAGGATTGCAAAAAAAAAAACAACTGATTTGCAGGTGGGTAGGCTCATATATAAGCCGTTGTGCTGCCGAAATTTTTATCGGCCACATAAATTAAAATATAGGAATTAATTGTGATTACGAGTAAAGTATTAGGAAAAGTGTTTTGACACTGCACAGGAATACAACCTAAGTGAATAAGGAAATAAGTGGATAAAGTAAATTCAAAAAAAAAAAAAAAATTTCCCCGATTTTCAAGGGTCAAGGGTCAAGGGTCGTTACATCGATATTGAGCCTTTTTACCTTCATGTTTTCACATGATTTATGAGTTATGAGATGATGATGTTTTTAGAATCTTTCATGCTACGATTTCAAATGAGCTTCATAAACAAATACATATTTGTGATGTGTGATATGGTTTATATAACTGAGTTCCCTTACCCCCCTTATTGAGCGATTTAGAAGCTCACCCTGTTTTCTCTTCCCCCAGATCGCTTCAAGTGAAGTGAGTTCCCTGCAACGTACGGGTTAGAGGCTAGTGGAGGACTTGAGCTCCAGGCCGTATTTTGTGTATTGAGGTAGATATTTAATATTCATGTACCCAGACTAGAGTTATATTTATAGACACTTATTGTACAATGATGTATGGGATGTATTAGGATTAATTAACTTGGAATTGAGTAATGTATATGATACAATATACACTATATTATGATGAGATCCTGAGGCACGATAATTATGATGATGTATGACACTGCACAGGAATGCACCCTTAATTGTGAATTGATGAGTAAAAAGTTTTAAATTAGCCCTATTTTTCACGCTTTCGGGGCGTCACATCAATGAGTTCCTAGATGTCTTTCGGGATGAATTGCTAAGGTTACCACCAGACAGAGAGATGGAGTTCTATATATATTTAGTGCCTGAACCTATATCGAAACCACCGTATCACATGTCGGTAGTTGAGCTGGAGGAGCTCAAGAAACAGTTACAAGAGTTGTTAGATATGGGGTTCATCAGACCGAGTGTTTCACCTTGGGGAACACCAGTTTTATTTGTGAAGATGAAGGATGGAAGCCTCTAATTGTGTATAGATTATAGATTGTTGAGTAAGGCTACTATCAAGAATAGGTATCCCCTTCCACATATTGATGATTTGTTGGATTAGCTCCGGGGAGTACAGGTCTTTTCTAAGATTGATATGAGGTCTGGGTATCATCAGTTGAGAGTTCGGATTAGAGATGTACCCAAGACAGCATTTAGGACCCGATATGGCCATTATGAGTTTTTGGTTATGCCATTCGGATTAACAAATGATCCTGCAGCTTTCATGGCTTTGATGAACGATGTGTTCAAGCCATATTTGGATCAATTTGTTATCGTCTTCATCGATGACATATTAGTATACTCGAGATCTAAGGAGGAGCATGAGAAGTACCTCAGGATTGTATTGCAGACCCTACGAGAGCAAAAGTTGCATGCTAAACTTAGTAAGTGTGATTTTTGGTTGTCACAAATCTTAATTTTAGGACACGTTGTGTTGAGGGATGGTGTATTTGTAGATCCATCCAAGATTGAGCTTGTAGTTCAGTGGGAACAGCCAAAGACAGTCACCGAGATTAGGAGTTTCCTGGGTTTAGCAAGGTATTATCAAAGATTAGTTGAGGGATTTTCGATGTTAGCTGCTCCGTTGACATGTCCCACTCAGAAGAGTGTAGCGTTCGTGTGGGATAAGGATAATGAGGAGTTTTCAAGAGTTGAAGCGTCGATTGACCACCGCTTCGATTCTTTCTATCCCTACCAGCTCAAGAGGATTTTTCGTGCATACCGATGCTTCGCATCAAAGACTAGGCTGAGTATTGATGCATGATAGGAGGGTAGTTACTTATGGATCTAGATAGTTGAAGGACCATAAGAAGAACTATCCGACCCATGATTTGGCGTTAGCAGCAGTAGTGTTTGCGTTGAAGGTATGGCGCTACTACTTGTATGGTGAGAAGTTTCAGATTTTTACCGACCACAAGAGTCTCAAGTATCTGTTCTTGCAGAAAGAGCTAAACATGAGACAGAGAAGATGGCTAGAGCTTCTGAAGGACTATGATTGTGAGATACTTTATCATCCAGGTAAGGCTAACATTGTACTGATGCTTTGAGTAGGAAGGGCCTTAGGATGGTATCGTATATGATGGTCAGGGAACATGAGTTGCTAGAGTAGTTTGCTAGCCTCAGTTTGGGAGTTGTGCCATTTGACATGAATACGGACTGTGTGATTGCTAGTCTACGCTTGGAGCCAAATCTGTTAGATAGGATCAGACAGGCTCAATAGACTGATCCGTATTGCAGTGAGGTGAGTAGTCAGATACAGAACGACACAATGACTGATTTGAAGATAAGTTTAGATGGACTACTACGGTTCAGATGTAGAATGTGTGTTCTCGAGGACCCAAAACTCAGGAGATGGATATTGTCAGAAGCTCATTCTTTGAGGCACACATTGCCTCCGATGAGTAACACGATGTATCAGAACCTCCAGAAGGTGTACTGGTGGTCGAGTATGATGAGAGATGTGGCAAATTTTGTGGCGAGATGTCTCGTATGTCAGCAGGTGAAGGTAGAGCATCAGAAACCAACAGGGTTATTGCAGCCTCTACCTAAACCTACATGGAAATGGGAGCATATCACTATGGATTTCGTGATAGGTTTACCGAGGACCCGGAGGAATCACAATGCGATTTGGGTGATCGTTGATAGACTAACAAAGTCAACCCTCTTCTTAGCTATAAGAGCTACTGATACTCTTAGTTCATTGGCAGAATTGTATGTACGCGAGGTAGTGAGGTTACATGGTGTTCCAATGAGCATTGTTTCGAATAGGGATTCCCGCTTCACTTCCCACTTTTGGGAACATTTTCAGGAAGCCATGGGAACCCAGTTGAGTTTGAGCACCGCTTTTCATCCTCAGATAGATGGTCAATTAGAGAGGACTATACAGACTTTGGAGGATATGTTGAGAGCACGTGTGATAGATTTAAGAGGCTCCTGGGATGATCATTTACCACTAGCAGAATTTGTCTACAACAATATCTATCATGCAAGTATCGGGATGGCACCGTATGAGGCTTTGTATGGCAGTAGATATCGTTCCCCTATCGGTTGGGAAGAAGTGGGTGACCGAAAGATTTTTGCTCATGATTTGATTACACAGGCCTCTAAGGATGTTCAGTTAATTGTTGAGAGATTGAGGACAACTTAAAGTAGACAGAAAAGCTATGCCGACAAGAGACGGAGACCACTTGAGTTCACAGTTGCTGAGTCAGTATTTCTGAAGGTTTCTCCTTCCAAGGGTATAACAAGATTTGGGAAGAGAGGTAAGTTGAGTCCTTGCTTGTAAACCCCACAAATTTCCTACATTTAATTAGATTATATAAAAATGAAAATAATATATATTAATGGAAGTGTGAATATTCATTGTAGGGCTCGAGGACTATAGGAACCGAGAAGCCCGTGAATGACAGGGAACCCGAAATACAGGGAGTGACAAAGCAAATGCAAGCACGGAGGGATTGGAAAATTTTAATTTATTAGTTGAAAATTGTTGATATAAAAACTTGTATCGGGAAGTTGTGAGGAATGATGAAATCCCAATAATATTTCATTTATGAAATAATAAAAATTCCATGGAAGGCATGGATATTATGTCCTTGGATAATTTTACAAGAAAATGTGTATATATAGATATATATACATAGGCGTACATGTATGTATAAATATACATGACATTTAAATAGATGGATAATAATATATATATATATAACAAATATATATATATAATATGAAATGTATAGTATATAATATATAAGTATTAATAAATAAATACAGCATGAGACAAATAAAAATAAAAATGATTAAATGAAAAAAATAAGAATTGATAGATGAACGCAAACAAATAAAACAACAATAACCTTAAAAACCATAAACAAATAATATATATATATTAATATAATATAAAATATAAAATATATGTATATAGTATAATATTAATATATATATATATATATACATACATATAAGGTGTACGAAATTGGATTCAAAAAGAAGCCAATCCCGCACACCTGGAAAAACCAAAGAAAAAAATAGGAGAAATTCGAAATAGAGGAAGCTGGGCGGGAAGCAAAATGAGAAAAGAAAACAAAAAGGAAAAACAGGGAAGAAAAGAGGAAAAGAAAAGAGAGGGGACTAGTCGGTGGAAGAGGAAGAAGAAAAGGGGGAAAAGAAGAGGAAGAAGAAGGGAAGGGGGGAGAGAAGGAAGGGTGTCGGGCGGAAGGGAAAGGGAAGAAAGGAAAAGGAAGTTGACTAGTCGAGGGAGGAAGAAAGAAAGGAAGAAAAGAAAATAGAAGGAAAGAAAGGGGTTGCTGGCCGAGGAAGAGAGGAGAAAAAAAAAGAAAGGAATGGAGGAGAAGAAGAAGAGGAGAAGGCTGGAAATAAGGGCTGGAACCAAGGCAGGGGAGATTAAAGAGAGGCAGCATCGTGAGCCACAAAGCCAAAGCTGAATTGAGGTAGGCCAAAAGTGAGCTGAGGGAGGACCCGAGAACATTGGACTATGGCAGAAAACAGTAGCTGAAACCAAGAGGCAATCGAAGAAGAAAACGAAGGTAGAAAACAGAGGTTGAAGAAATAGCAGAACCGAGGGAGAAGGAGGCCAAATTGGAGCTAGAAATCGAGACTAAATTGGAGCAGACTGAGAAAATAGAGGTAGAATCGAAGGGAAGAAAGTTGAAGTTGGAAGAAGACCGAGAGTGAAGCAAAAAAACTTGAGCTGCTAGAAAACTTAAGCAAAACCGAGGAGTTGAAAACCAAACTGAGGAAGAAGAAGGACAAAGCCGAGACTGGGCTGATCGAGAAGGAAAAAAAAAAAGAAGAGGGAAAGAAAGAAAAGGTAAAATGTTTATGTATATATGTATATTTAATATACATGTATATATATGTTGTAGATACAAGCATGTTAGAGTAGATTTTAAATTAGATGTGAAATAAAAATAAAAATGGGAGAGATGAATAATAGACAATATATATATGTATATATATTTATGTGATGATGAATAATGGAAACAAGTAATAATATATATATATATATGTATTTATGTGAATATATATATATATATATATATATATATTTGGGTATGTACATGTAGGTGTATATAATGAATGGATATGTTAGTTTATGTACATACAAGGATATATACATGTGATAAGGAAAAATGCAAACAAATGATGATATATATATATATAGGAGTATATATATATATATATATATATATATATATTTATTTATGTGCATATAGATGTAAATGCATATAGAAAATGTGTATGATTAATATTTGTGTGTACAAAATATATAAATAGCAAAGAAAATATATAAACGTGCGTGTTGGCCTAGGTATGTACAATAATACGTACACACGCAGTAGTAACGAATAGGTTACGATTTTAACACAATTCGGATGGTTCGCATGAATAGGATGCTAAGTAAATGATTTCGGTGTGGGTGAATCATTGAAAGAATTAAAAGAGGTACTAGGAGGCGTCACCATTTGAATTCGGGATACCCGATAAATCGAGGTAAGGGGTACTATTTAACTTAGTTTTGATAATGCATTATTGTTCATCGATAAATGATTTTATGAAAGAGCATATGATTTGAAATGAATTTCTTAAGGTATGGAGCGTATGGATGTTTTACATTTATTTATGTTTTTATATCCATATTGTTAAAGAAATTTTTGACAATTTCAAAGGTATTTAAGAAAAGAAATTTGTTTTTGAAAGGGGATTGTGGGGGCCACCTCTTGAGTCCTGCGGGAACAAAGTGCCACACAGTCTCTCTGTTTTATGAAAGAGTTTTCAGATTACAAAGAATTCGATTTTATTACTCGATATAAGTTTATGGGTTATAAAACCCAAGAAAGATTTTGAAAACTCTGTTTTGAGACTATAGGCTTCATGCATGGTTACTTCTTGTGGTGTTCCGGCTACACCACTTGGGTGCCGGTATGTATGGCCCCTTTAGCACTTGACTCAACCTGTGTGGAAGATGTCGTGCTACTGGTGGTTTATGATGATGTTTTGGTAGTATCTCGTGCCCGCGTAGCAAGCATGAATGTTCCTCGCACGGTGAGTGCCACAGGTGCCCGTGCCCTAGCTATGTGCTAGTATATGATAAGAAATAAGAAGATACTACCCATGTTTATAATTATGATTGCTGTATGAACCTGATCCAGTCTGCAGCCCCCTTACCATGGCCATAGGTATGATGACTCTCTACGGAGAATGACACGTATCTCATGACTTAGTTATAGCCTAGTCTCCTCGATTTGATTATGAAAATCGACTATGATGAATGAATATGTTTTTTCATGATATATACGAAATGATTATGAAATCTTCATGAAATGTTTACGAAATGATTATGAAATATTCATGAAATGTTTATGAAACGATTATGAAATATTCATGAAATGTTTATGAAATGATTACGAAATATTCATGAAAGGTTTATGAAATGATTATGAAATATTCATTAAATGTTTACGAAATGATTACGAAATATTCACGAAATGTTTATGACGATTATGCATGAAATGAAAATTTATGTATTGCATTAAGTTTCGTTCTATGAACAACTTCAAATGCTTTCATATATCAGAACCATTTTAAGAGTATTATCTTACTGGGCTTTTCCCCAAAAGCTCACCCTTCTACCTTTAGATCATTTGCAGTGAATCTATAGACGCTACCTGCCGCGTACACGATGTAGGATGGTGGGAAGAGCTACCCTAGGCTACTTTTTGTACACGCAGAAAGGTATACATTTACATTCTTGTACCAGACATATCTGTACGTACAAACACGTATATTGGGAATATTTTTATTGGGATGTAATTTGTAAGGAAAACGATGTAAACAATATTATTTTGGGTTTATATTTTGAGATGGCTAGTATTAAATCGAAATTGATATATTGAGTTGTAAAAGTGGATTAGGAAAGTATGCTTGGTAGTTGTAGATATCTAGGATTGTTGGAAAGCATGCTTGGTAGTTGTGGATATCTAGGATTGTCGAAAACAACTGAATTGCAGGTGGGTAGGCTCATATATAATTCGTTATGCTGCCGAAATTTCTATCAGCCATATAAGTTAAAGTATAGAAATTAATTATAATTACGAGTAAAGAATTAGGAAAAGTGTTTTGACACTGCACAGGAATACATCCTAAGTGAATAAGGGAATAAGTGGGTAAATTAAATAAAAAAATTTCCCCCGATTTTCAAGGGTCAAGGGTCGTTACATCGCTACATTGGACCCTTTGAGATACTTGATCGAGTGGGAGATAAGGCCTATAGGTTGGCTTTGCCACCACACTTATCGGGAGTGCATATATGTTTTGAAAGTATCATTCAGATCCAAACCATGTGATTCGGTATGAGCCAATGGAGCTCAAGGAAGATCTAACATATGTAGAGAAATCGATCCAAATACTAGATAAAAAGGAGAAAGTCTTGAGAAATAAGACCATCGGGTTAGTTAAGATTCTCTGGCAACATCACACTTCAGAGGAAGCTACTTGGGAACTAGAGAGTATGATGCGAGAGAGATACCCCTAGTTGTTTGAAGAGTAACTTGGTTCTAATTTGGAGGACCAAATTTCTTAAGGTGGGGAGGATTGTAAGGCCTGTAATTTAATATGTACTCTTTATGATTTCGTGATGTACGAAAAAGTCATATTTGATATAAATCATAAGGAATGAATGTTTTTAACTTCCAAATGTGTAAGAGAAGTAAAACAGGCAGTTAAGCAAATTGAATATGAATGTAACAGTGGAATTCTGAAAAAAAAAATTACAGCAAAACTGCAGCAGAAGAGGAGCAAATTGATCTCTCATTCAATGCAGATCGATCTTGGATAGGTTCTGGGTAGAACAGATCGATCTCATTTAAGGGCCAGATCGATCTCCATATGATTCTGTGTTAAGCAGATCAATCTCATGCTAAAGAGCAGATCGATCTCCTAAGCATAAAAAGTCAAATTTTGAAGAGATAAACACAGGGCAGATCGATCTCTCACTGTTAGGAGATCGATCTCTAAGGGCAATTCTATATATACATGACATTGCACTTCAGTTTTCCCGAGAGCACTAAACCCTTCATTTAACTAAAGTAAAACCTAACCTTTCTACTTCAAAATCTTCATCTTTCAAGCAGTTTTAAGTGAGATTCATTTCAACAAAGTTATTCCTAGTAAAAAGCAGAATAACATAGTTGGAAGCTAGAAGTTGGAATCAAGGGTTGAAGGAACAAGGTGAATTTTCCCAAATTTGGCAAAAAGAGGAAAAATTCAAGCTAGGTAAGATTCAATACAACAACTTCATATATGTTAATATAGGTGTCTTGGTGAGTTGATTGGTATATGTTTGAGTTGCTGAAAACACCTTGAAAATGAAAAATATCTATGACCTAGAATTGGCATGAAATTGGGAAAAATGAGAGAAAATGTTAAGTAAACATGGATTTAAGGATGAAATAAACATGTATGTATGATTGTAAGATCGTTTTATAAAATACATAAATTGGAATAGATGAGAAATGAAAATAGGTATATAAGGTATATGGTGAAATACCATAGTGGGAGAAAATGATGAAATGGAGGCATAGGAAGATCATGCCGATTTAATTTAAATAAGTAGACTTGAATGAGTCTAATAGGTTCTCGAGAAATGATTTGTAAAGTCAAAATGGACTTAGGAAAGAATAAAGTCCAATGAGATGTAATAAGATCAAATGAGTGTAAAAAGGGCTAATTGCATTGATTTAGATTCATGCAAGTGAAAAACTAAGTACATTAAGGTATACTGATATGAATGAATATTAATAGCTTCGAAAATTATATTGGAAGCTGATCGGACTGCGAGAGTGAGCAGCACCGAGGAAGTGAGGTTACGTGACGTGATTCGAGGTAAGGGAATTTTGTGAGTAACTAGAGGTAACTACACATATTTCGAATAGAATTTTGATTATTATATTGTATATGAAATTTCGTGCATAGAAAAGTTTCGATAGGAATCGATAATGGTTAAATTGTGGATTTATCCAAATTAAGGATTAAGAAACTTAGGAAGCATGTTTGTCACTAGTTTTTATAGTTGCATTGAGAGAATGGCTAATGTTTTCATGTGTATGCGGAAACAACACATTTGAGTGCCAATTTGATTTAATTGAGTGAAATTTCAATTTTAAATAGGTCATCTATAGGTTTGTGTGAAAATCATTAGTGCTAGAGTGATACTCACACTAGATTTTATAAGATATGCATTACATACTACTTGAGTATATTCTTGTACATGATTTTAATGTGATTTATGCATGATAGAGTACTAGAGCGTTGCTCGTACTCAGTTTTATTGATTGAGCATGATAGAGTATTAGAGCATCGCTTATACTCAGTTTTACATGACATAGTGCTGGGAGTATTGCTCGCACTAGAATTATATGACTTATGCATGAGGTCGTGTTGGGAGTTTACTCACACATATCGGATTTTGAAAGAGAGAGCATGAAACAGTCGTGTTGGGAGCCTATGCAGACTGTGTGTCACACTGATTATGTGCTCACACGTGCAACATTTTGAGATATGGCCGAGGGCTATCAAAAATATTATCCATAGTATGAGGGCTAAGACTTATGGCAAGCACCCCGACCATGAGGATTGGGTCCATGGAGTACTTTGTACCGTGTATGTAACATGAAGTACGTTGTACTGTGAGTACACGATGTTGTTGAGTTGTAAACTCACGGTAGAGGATTTGACCCACCTTCCGTTACAGCAAATGTGAGACCCTGCACACCGAGTACTGTGTAGCCTGGGATCACGGAAAATGAGTTATGATCATAATCTCGGAACATGTAGTCGCCTATCTCGTTTCATTCAATTGAGATTTCTTGAATGAATTATCACATGATTTTATAATCTGAACATGTGACTTTGTGTGTGATAAGGGTAACCCGAAGGATGGGTGAGGCCTGGATTTCCATTTTTTTACATGATGAAATGCCATATTATTTTGATTTAATTGAAATGGCATGATAAAATGTGATTTACATTAACTACATGAGAAATGCAATGTTTTGCATAAACTGCTGAGATTATTAAACCAACATGTTTTCATTTTCATAACTGATGATTTATATCTATATGTATATATATTGCATAAATGTTTCAAGAAAGACACATGCTTTAGATATGAATGTAATATACAATATAATAAATCCTTGTGCGAGCGAAGCTCTAGCACGGCTCCATGCATATTCATGATATCAGAAAACCTCGTGCGAGCGAAGATCTAGCACGGTTTTCATAAAAATCAGTAAAATCTGCGTACAAGTAGTGCTCTAGTACGACTTAAACTGATTATAAATTCAAGTAAAATCCACGTACAAGAAATGCTCTAGTACGGATATGTATAAAAACTCAGTGAAAACCTCGTACGAGCAAAACTCCAGTACGGCTTTAAAATGACTTATAAAACCATATAAAACTTTGTGCGAGCAACGCTCCAGCACAAATAAATGCTCAAGTAAATCAAATCTCGTGCGAGTTACACTCCAGCACGGCTTTATGCATAATTAAATCAAATCTCGTTCGAGTTACACTCCAGCATGGCTTTATGCAATATCAAATCAAAACAGGATGGGAACTAAGCTCCAGCATCTCTCATGCATGTCAAATCATTAAAACTAGTGCGAGCAATCGCTCCAGCACCATTTTATGCATACCACGCCAAAACAAATCAAAACATGTCAAAACATGTCAAAATAGAGTGCGAGCTAGGCTCCAACACTTCTCATGCATTTCATAGGAATAAAAATCAGTACGAGCAACCGCTCTAGCACATGTCATGCATATGATGTCACAAGTCGATGCGAGCAACCGCTCAAGCACATTTATGCACATTCACAAACGTAGATATAGTCTGAACTACGTGTCGGCACTATCTGTTTCCATATAAACTTGATGGTTGGCATATTTTCCAAAGAAATTTCCATTTAAATATGAATAACACCTACGTATTGTTATCTTGTGAAATTTTATAATTTCTGGCCAATCTATCGATTTGCTTTGCTTAAAAACCAAGAAATTCATTAATCAAAAAATTCCTTAAATCATGCATTTCATGCATGTCATGCTTTCATCATCCTTAGGTGAACTTCCCTCAATAGGGGTAAAATAGACTTTTCACCTATTTCGATCCTTAAAATTATTTAAACCAGTTTTAGGATCATTATACATAATTATGGTAGAAATACATATTCAGTGTACAGAAAGGCTATTAAAATACGCGTACCTACCTCTAGCTACTCACACAATTTCCTTACCTCATTTTTCTGTACAGTCTGACCTTTCCACTGATGATTCGTCACGCAGTCCGATTTGCTCCAAATCCAAATCAAATCTTCAGCACTGCAGATAAATGTTCATCAGGTCAAATACAATACAATTAATTATATTTCACAATTTTCTGGGTTTGATTTAAATCATTAGGCCCGTTTCTCATATTGGGCCCGATTGCACCATAATGGGCCTTTATCGGCCTTAAGCCCGTTTACTACACTTTATCGAGGCCTATTAGGCTCATTGGACCCATCAGTAATTTATTTAGCCTCGTTCTAAATTCTCAGATATCTCAATTTAGTATTTACGACAATTTATCTAATTTTTCAGAATTTAATTCATTTATGCGGAAATTAAATCTGAAATTCATCAACACGCATAAACGATGCAAAATTGTCGTAAATAAGGGTTACTTACCCATTATTCCATGATAGTACTCAAATCGAGACTGTCTCGAGCTCTCGGTTGATGCCAATTGTCGAGCTACACAATTAAATATATTTTCGGGTAAACTTTCAGTCAATTATTTATCAAATTAAATATTTCAAAATTTAAATCGATCAATTCGACCGCTTACCGACTTACCCGAAGCTCTCTTGCATCACTGGAATTTTTTTTAATTTTTCCTCTTTTTATTTTTCCCTTTTTCGTCCTTTTTTTTCTCTCTTTTTGGCTGAACCGGTTCGGTCTGGTTCAACCCGATTCAGACCGTCGGTTCAGCTCGGTCCGGTTCGGTCCGGTTCAGTCACCATTTCCTTGTTTCGGAGCCGTCTGGTCGGTTCTCGGCTTGATTCCACCGCCGTTCGGTGAGCCATTGCATGGGCTCTCTAAATCGGGCCTCGGTGTGGCTCGAATCGACGCCATCGCAGACGAATCGACGTTTCTTCCCCGCGGCTTCCTCCTCCGTTTTCGGTGTTTTTCGGCGTGGTCCACGGCGTGTCATGGCCACTGGTGGTTCGCCTGCTGTAGGGCTACCTTTGCCGGCCCCTCAGCCCCGCCGGTGTCTCGTCGGTGAGAGGGAAACCGTTCCCTCGGTTTCCTGCTTTGTTTCGCCATTTTGCTTTCTGTTTTCCTCTTTCAAATCGTGTTTTCAGATTTCCTTTTCTTTTTTTTATTATTTTTTTATTATTTATTTTTAATATTATTTTATGTTTAATAATATTTTAATCAATTAAAATATTATTAAAAATCTAAAAATATAAAAAAAATATTATTTTATTCATTTTAATCTGTAAATGAATTTCTCAGTCTTATTTCGACTTTTCGGTATAATTTTCGATTATTTTCGAGATTATTTTTCGATACGAAAATTCTGGTTTATTTCAAAAAATTTATATCTTGAACAATTTAACCCGAAATTTAATTATTTCCTCGTTATTGATCAAGATTTCTCAATCCCCTTTTTTAATTAAATTTTCTTGTCCCGATTAATATCGAATTTTGGTCTATTGACCGTTATGCCCTTACACGTGTTCGGGAATACCATTTCAATCCTTTTGCATTTTTAAATGCACTCGAAAATATCGGGTCTTACAATCTCCCCCACTTAAGAAATTTGGTCCTCCAAATTAGAACCATGGCAAATGAGTCCATAAATAACTCCGGGTACATCTATCGTATCATACACTATCATCCTCAAGTAACTTTCTCCAGAGTGTAATACTACCATCATACTTAACTAGTGAGATCATCTTAAACCTCAACACTTTCTCCTTCCGTCTAATACCCGAATCAATTCTCCAATCATACGTTATACTTTCATTGAGCTAAACTGTTGAAGCTCATATCCAATTACATATATCGGGTTCGGATAATATTTTCGAAGCATCAAAAGATGGGACACATTGTAGATGCCTGTTTATTCAAGTGGTAATACCAACCTACAGGTCTTACCTTCCACTTTGTCCAATATCTCTTTTTGAATCTCGCTACGTCTTTAAGACAAGTAACTGTCAACAATAATGATTCACCCTCGGTGAATTTCCAATGGTTTCTGTCTCTTGTCAGCATAGCTTTTCTGTATGCTCTGAGGTGTTCTTAATCTCTCACAAAGCAACTAAACATCCTCAGAGATTTGTCTTACAAATTCGGGAACAATTGTTTTATCTATCACCCACTCTTCTTATCCAAGTTAAGGAACAACTCCCTACGGCTATACAATGCCACATATAAAGTCATCCCGATACTCAAGTGACAACTGTCATTATGGGCGAATTTGATTAGTAGCAACTGATCATCCCAGGAGCTCATAAAATCAATGGCACACGCTCTCATCACATCCTCCAGAACCTGTACAGTCCTCTCTGACTGACTATCTGTCTGAGGGTGGAAGCTGTGCTAACACTCAATCAGGTTCCCATAGCTTCCTGAAAAACATTCCCAGAAGTGGGAAGTGAAGCGGGAATCCCTATCTGATATCATGCTCACTGGAACGCTACATATTGTTCCACAATTTCCATACACATAAATCTGCCTACACAATCAGAGTATCTGGGGATTTCATAACCAGAAGGTAGGTAGACTTAATCAATCTATCGACTATCACACAGATAGCCTCGTGATTTATTAGGGTTCTCTATACCCCATCACAATATCCATGGTAACTTGTTCTCTTTTCCGTGTCAATATAGGTAGAGGCTGCAATAACTCTGCAACTTCTTTTGCTCTACCTTAATCCGCTGACATACAAGACATTTCTCCACAATCTTTACAATGTTTCTTTTTATATCTGACCACCAATATCATTTTCAGAGATTCCTATATATTTATTATTTATCGGATGCACTGTATATCCCGAAGAGTGAGCTTCTGACAATAACACTATCTCATCAACTGTGGTCCTGGGGAGCACTTATACTGTCTCTGAACCTCTGCAAGTCATCATCACTCACTGTGAACTCTGTCACTATACCCTTCTGAATCTGACCCACACTATCGACATCATGCCGATCATCACGCTAAGCCTAGCAAATCCGGTCACACAAATTCGGTTATAACCTCAGGCTAGCTGTCACAAAATCACTGTCATCATCAGAAGGGATCACATCACTACTGAGGCTCATAACTGCTCTAGCAGCTCAAGCTCCCTGACTATCTTGTGTGATACCATCCCGAGGCTCTTTCTATTCAAGGCATCAGCCTTTACATTAGCCTTTCCTGGGTGGTAAAATGTTCACAATCATAATCTTTAGAAGCTCTAACCCTCTTGGTTATTTCATATTCTCCTCTTTCTATGAAAATAGATACTCAGGGCTTTTACGATCAGTGCATACCTGAAATTTCTTACAGTATAAACGGTGGCGCCATACTTTTAGTGTAATCGCTACGGTTGCCAACTCTAAATCATAGGTCGGATAGTTTCTCTTATGGTTATTGAACTAACTGGATCCATAAACGACTATCTGCCCATTTTACATCAATACACAGCCCAATCTTTATTCTGAGGTATCCATACACACTAAAACCTCTTGAGCTGTTAGTCATGGTGAGAATACTTACGGTGGTCAGTCTATTACCTCTATACACCAAAACTCACCAAAGCTATTTACATATTTATCATACCACTCGTATGAAATCTTTTCCCAATTGAGATATGTCAATTGAGCAACCAACTAAAGATGACAACCCATCGATCCAGGTAAGGTTTAAATACCTCATCATAGTTAAGTTCCACTGATATTTCAATCACCTATATCTTGACCTATGTACGCATAAACGTATAACGTCATTTCCTTTTTCTTATATTAACGGCTTTTATAAAATTTTACTTTTTAAACCTTCATGATTAATCAAATTCTACTAGTAAAGGTACCCGAATTTTAAATATATAAATTACGACTGTCGATTTCAATCTATAGGTTATATATGCGCTTCTAGACGCTGTCAAATCTTCAAGCAGGAAGTATTTTGAAATACCTTTATTAACCCTCAGACTTGATCACAATTACTTTACATATCAGTCCATATGGTCACAATTCATATTCACTACATATCGCTTAATCCAATTTACTTTACATATCAAAGATATTCTCACCTTGCATACGCCTCTTATTCCAATATATCTCCTTTAATATATCACTTATAACAAACTCTTTCATTATTTGTCAAACTTACAATCCCTATACCCTTATTCAGTTAGTGAAAATCAGCTAACTAGCATTGTTTTGCTTAAGGGTACAGGCTTCACATCTTTCATTCGCTTATAAGCAACTGAAGGCGGTATGAATAAATGCGTGGCACCAGGATCAATTTAAAATAATTACTTCATTATTCACAACCAATGTGGTATCTTCCACCACATCCTATGAAACATCAATAGTGTCCTGGTCCAAGGCATACACTCGCCCTCATCCAACATCTTATTTCTGTGGTAACTACCACCCATCTTACACTGTTACGCTGCTTCGGAGTAGGTCGGAGTCCTCAAATCATAATACCCCCTCAAAAGTGTTGTATTTGGATACACTGGGGCTTCCAATCATCTTACCCCGTGACTCATCAACTCTAAGCTTTTATCAAACTACCTTTTTCCCATTCTGACATATTTGTCATTTTTTATTCTCTTTTGTCTCTATTTCACCCTCACTACCTTTCTCAATCTTAGAGGCGTGCAACTTATAATCTTATTCACACAACTGTAGTCTGCGCACTGCCTTGGCATAGGTAGTGAAATCTAACGGGCTAACAGAACTCTAATCGACAATCCAAGCCCTTCCATGAACTTTCAGACATCTCGACTCTCACTGTTCATCGTGTCCGAGTCATATCTGCACAGGAATATAAACTGAGTATCATACTTGTCAATCAACTAGTTCCTCTGGGTCAGAGTAAATAATGTCATCTGTAATTTCCTTTAACAATGTCCGGGATATTCTGTCACCTAAATACATTTCGAATTATTTTTCATGTCCAATCTGGATGTCGAAATCTTAAGATGGGTCGAGCGGACTTCCACCAATGTTTTGACTCACCCTTAAATACCATGCATACTCTGAGCAATTAGCTCCCAAAATATTCTTCACACTCCGCTCGAATCTCGCGAAGTGTGTCTCAATACTGTCCGATCTCTCTGTCAGACTCTGTCCGATCTCTCTGTCGAATTTTGTGGGGCATGCTCAACATCAGCCTCCACGTCAATCTCATCTCGAGTTTCATGTTACGACTCAGTACAACTCTCGGGCCTACCTCTACGGCCTTGAGCTCGTGTACTCGCCTCTCTGTCATAGCGACTATCAGTTAATGAATCTATTCTCGCATTTAAAAATCAAATTCTTAGCTACACCTCCATCTCGATATACACAATTGTATCTAAACAATGCACAGTATATGGGGATGTAATTTCTTAACCACTAATACCGACTCAGCTCTGATACCATTAAACTGTCACCACCCAAATTAACTAAAAATCAGAATAAATTTTTCTTTTTTTCGTTTATTATTCAATTCTTACCTTTCTCTCATCGTGACCATCCTACAACACAGTTGGGCTATGATTCGGTGTTAGTCATCTCACACTATTACCAATTCCATTTCCATATTCACATTCATATATCAGAGTTTACTATCCTTTGACTTTAATTAAATACATACCCATTGGTATTTATAACTCTACATCCCCGACATCATATCAGTTTACAATACTGTGCATTACATATTTAGATACAAAACTATACAAATGTGTATACCTGTCTCTCGAAGGGAAGCAGCGGATACCAAGCATGCAAGTCCTCAGCCGCTCAATAACTATTACGAGTGCTCTGAAAGGATGGGAAAATAAGGGGGGTGAGAAAACCACACTCTCAATAAGGTAATTATGCGAGTAAGTAGATAGCTCCACTATCTACATGGTTATAATGCCATGCCCTGAAATCCATTTCTTTTCATTAAAATCATCAAGCACAAAGTCATGCAAACATCAATGACTTAGTTTATCAAAACTATTCGTGCATATATAAATCGTACTACTTATGCATCAAAGCATTTTATGTGACATCATTAAATCATAATAAGCATGAATTTAATCAAGATCATGCAGTCTTTCATGTCATGTAAGACAAATCATGGATTTCAAATGAAAGCATGAAAAACATCATCATGCTACTGCATTTAAATCAATTCATTAAAACTGCAGTAAAACTAACCCTTCCGGGCCAATCATCTCATAAAACAATTCATTTAAAATTCATTATAAAACTTTGATTATAAAACCACCCTTATTTCAGGGTCACAAATCATAAAATCATTTAATCATAAAATCGTCAAATCAGGGGCCTGACCCCTCCTTCGGGTCTACCCTAGTCTAACAGACCACAAGTTATATCATGTGAGACAAGTAGGTAATTATCAGTAACATCGAGGACTATAGCCATATCCTAGTGATCCCTGGCAACACGGTACCTAGTGTGCGGGGTATCACACTTGAAACGGGAGGTGGGTCGTCCTACCCGCCAGAACAGCATAACACCAGGATTGCGAGGGCAAGGCTTACTGCCTCGTGGCTAAAACTACTCCACTCCAACAATCCGTACGGTACAGCGTACTCCGCGTGATATACACTGTACTACGTACTCCTTGAACCCAAGCTCAATCAGGGGTGCCTGCAATAGGTCTTATCCACCCAAATCATCTCTGTCTCAGAATGCACATGTGAGCATATCATCTCACTGTGACACACAGTCTATAGGAGGCTCCAACACGGCTATATGCATGTAATATAAATCTCTGTGCGAGCGAAGCTCTAGCACGGCTCCATGCATATTCATGATATCAGAAAACCTCATGCGAGCGAAGCTCAGCACGATTTTTATAAAAATCAGTAAAATCTGCATTCGAGCAGCGCTCCAGTATGACTTAAACTGATTATAAATTCAAGTAAAATCCACGTACGAGAAATGCTCTAGTACGGATATGTATAAAAACTCAGTGAAAACCTCGTACGAAAAAAACTCCAGAACGGCTTTAAAATGACTTATAAAACCATATAAAACTTTGTGCGAGTAACGCTCCAGCACAAATAAATGCTCAAGTAAATCAAATCTCGTGCGAGTTGCACTTCAGCACGGCTTTATGTATAATTAAATCAAATCTCGTGTGAGTTACACTCCAGCACGACGTTATGCAATATCAAATCAAAACAGGATGCGAGATAAGCTCCAGCATCTCTCATGCATGTCAAATCATTAAAACTAGTGCGAGCAATCGCTCCAGCACCATTTAATGCATACCACACCAAAACAAATCAAAACATGTCAAAACAGAGTGCGAGCTAGGCTCCAACACTTCTCATGCATTTCATAGGAATAAAAATCAGTGCGAGCAACCGCTCTAGCACATGTCATGCATATAATGTCACAAGTTGGTGCGAGCAACCGCTCAAGCACATTTATGCACATTCACAAACGCAGATATAGTGCGAACTACGTGTCGGCTACATTTGGTTGCCATATAAACTTGATGGTTGGCATATTTTCCAAAGAAATTCCATTTAAATATGAATAACACCTACGTACTATTATCTTGTGAAATTTTATACTTTCTGGCCAATCTATCGATTTGCTTTGCTTAAAAACCAAGAAATTCATTAATCGAAAAATTCCTTAAATCATTCATTTCATGCATGTCATGCTTTCATCATCCTTAGGTGAACTTCCCTCAATAGTGGTAAAATAGACTTTTCACCTATTTCGATCCTTAAAATTATTTAAACCAGTTTTAGGATCATTATACATAATTAAGGTAGAAATACATATTCAGTGTACAGAAAGGCTATTAAAATACGCGTAGCTACCTCTAGCTACTCACACAATTTCCTTACCTCATTTTTCTGTACAGTCTGACCTTTCCACTGATGATTCGTCACGCAGTCCGATTTGCTCCAAATCCAAATCAAATCTTCGGCACTGCGGATAAATGTTCATCAGGTCAAATACAATACAATTAATTGTATTTAACAATTTTCTGGGCTTAATTTAAATCATTGGGCCCGTTTCTCATATTGGGCCCGATTGCACCATAATGAGCCTTTATCGGCCTTAAGCCCGTTTACTACACTTTATCGAGGCCTATTGGGCTCATTGGACCCATCAGAATTTATTTAGCCTCGTTTTAAATTCTCAGATATCTCAATTTAGTATTTACGACAATTTATCTAATTTTTTAGAATTTAATTCATTTATGCAGAAATTAAATCTGAAATTCATCAACACGCATAAATGATGCAAAATTGTCATAAATAAGGGTTACTTACCCGTTATTCCATGATAGTACTCAAATCGAGGCTGTCTCGAGCTCTCGGTTGATGCTAATTGTCGAGCTACACAATTAAATATATTTTCGGGTAAACTTTCAGTCGATTATTTACAAATTAAATATTTCAAAATTTAAATCGGTCAATTCGACCGCTTACTAACTTACCCAAAGCTCGATTGCATCACTGAAATTTTTCCAATTTTTTCTCTTTTTCTTTTTCCCTTTTTCTTCCTTTTTCCTCTCTTTTTGGCTGAACCGGTTCGGTCCGGTTCAACCCGATTCAGACTGCCGGTTCAGCTCAGTCTGGTTCGGTCCGGTTCAGTTACCATTTCCTCGTTTCGGCGCCGTCTGGCCGGTTCTCGACGTGATTCCATTGCCGTTCGGTGCGCCATCGCATGGGCTCCCTAAATCGGGCCTCGGTGTGGCTCGAATCGGCGCCATCGCCGGCGAATCGACGTTTCTTCCCCGCGGCTTCCTCCTCCGTTTTCGATGTTTTTCGGCGTGATCCACGATGCGTCATGGCCACTGGTGGTTCGCCTGGTGTAGGGCTACCTTCGTTGGCCCTCGCTGGCCCCTCAGCCCCACCGGTGTCTCGCCGGTGAGAGGGAAACCGTTCCCTCTGTTTCCTGCTTTGTTTCGCCCTTTTGCTTTCTGTTTTCCTCTTTCAAATCATGTTTTCAGATTTCCTTTTCTTTTTTTTATTATTTTATTTATTATTTATTTTTAAAATTATTTTATGTTTAATAATATTTTAATCAATTAAAATATTATTAAAAATCCAAAAATATCAAAAAAATATTATTTTATTCATTTAATCTGTAAATGAATTTCTTAGTCTTATTTCGACTTTTCGGTATAATTTTCAATTATTTTCGAGATTATTTTTCGATACCAAAATTCTGGTTTATTCCAATAAATTCATATCTTGATCAATTTAACCCGAAATTTAATTATTTCCTCGTTATTGATCAAGATTTCTCAATCCCCTTTTTTTAATTAAATTTTCTTGTCCCGATTAATATCGAATTTTGGTCTTTTGGCTGTTATGCCCTTGCACGTGTTCGGGAATACCATTTCAATCCTTTTGCATTTTTAAATGCACTCGAAAATATCGGGTCTTACAATAATAATAATAATAATAATAATAATAATAATAATAATAATAATAATATGGTACACAATAAGTATACATAACTATACATTTATTTTTATTATATAAATGTATATACAAATATATTCATAAATTTATTTTGATATATGTATTCAAATCTATTTTGATTTTATAAATATAAACGTATGTATATAAAAGTATATAAATGTTTGATTTTGTATTAAATTAAATATATATAAATTAAAATTAATGTTTTTTAAAAAAATGGAAACAGTGCATTTAGCTCTGGGCACAGGACCTGCGCCCAGCACTGCGCACGTCCCGCACCCAACGCTACGCACGCCCTGCATCCTGTCGAGCCTCGCCCCCCAGGCACCAGGTGTGACAGCCCGGAAGCATGAAAAAGTAGGGCTAATTTAATTTTTTCTTAAATTAAACTTCCTACTCGAGGTGCATTCTTGTACAATGTCAGTTAATCTCTTCAACCAAATATCCCGAGGATCATTCAAACATCCCCAATCTCTTAACCAAGTAATATGATATCAAAAGAAATCCACTTATCATACATATACCATACTGATTACATCCCAACATTACTTAAATATAAGTTTCTGGATACAAAATGAATTGAATTATACCTCTCGTATGTATAAGTAATAGTCTAGGGAGAGTCTCTTCCACCAGCCTATGTCACGTATGTAGTAGGTACTATCACTCACTGTAAACAATCTGCGGGGGGAGAAAAATGAAGAGGGTGAGCTTTGAACTCACTCAGTAAGGAATGCATATGAGATTTCGCAATCATTATCAAAGCATAGTGTAATAATGGCATAGTTTCACATAATTATAAACACATGATAAAAACCACAATTCGTCAAAACATCATTATCTCAAACAGTTATAGAGACTAAGCATATTATAAATGTCATGAAAGCCATTATCACATCACATCATCCTTAACGAGGGCATCCTCAAACGAGGGAATCATCTCACGTTACCAAAACGGAGGCATCTCACGCTACCAGAGCGGAGGCATCTCGCGTTGCCAAAACGACAACATCTCTCGTTACTGAAACAGAGGCATCTCTCGTTACCAAAACGGAGGCATCTCAAGTTACCAGAACAGAGGCATCTCACACTACCAAAGCGGAGGCATCGATGTGTAGATATCATGACGAGTCCTTAGTCTAAAAAAATGCCATTATTATGTTGAAAATAGTTTCGCCTTCACGTAGAGCTCATATTAGTTTTGCTTTATAAATCTCATTCAATCATAAAGTGTATTTGTTCACAACAATTCAAATAAAAAAACTGAACTTAAACCGGCAAAACATGCACTCAAGTAATAAATCTCAAGTTAAACGCTTTTCTCAAAACACATGCTCATTAATAAAATATTTTCATGATATCAAAGCATTTTCAATCGTAAGGAATACATATGCACAAAACGGTTGCATCCCTTACCTCGAATCATGTACGAATCACTTTCCTTCGTTTTCCAATGCTCGTGATTCGGCTTTATCTGTCACGACCCTCAACTTACCAAAATACATATAAATTTTTTGCATTTTTGTGCATCGTTTATCATTCGTCCTTACCTCAATCGTGAACAGCAACTCTCCTCAATAGTTGGGCTGTGTGTCGACGTCTAACTCACTCTACCATACCAATTCAATTTGCATATTATTCATAAGTAAACACTTATATAAATGTATATATATCAGAGTTGTTACATGTGTTTACATTGTTTTACATCCCCAATAGTTACATAAAAAATGCTACTGTGCTATGTCTAGTTTAGATACAAAATAATCTAAGTGTGTATACCTTTAGCGGTGGGATACAGCGGATTACCAAAAGGGACAAGCCTCCAGTCACGCTCATTCTATACTCAAATCTCTATAGAGAGGGGGAAAATAAGGGGGTGAGCAAACCACACGCTCAGTAAGGCAATCATGCGAACAGGTAGATACTGCACTATCTACGTGATCGTGATGCCATGCTCAAAAGCATTTAATTCATCATTTATCTCAAAACATGAGTGTATGATTGTGTTAATGGTATGTAAAGCATTCATGCTATTAAAATCCAGTGCACATTTTAACTCAAAGCATGGTATAAATCATCATGCATAATTCACAATAAAAGCATGGCATTACCCATCATGCATTTTCTCAAATAGCATGGCATTAATCGTCATCCATTTTCACAATAAAGCATGGCATTAAACATCATGCATCCGTGCACTTTAAAAACCATTAACAAATCAATCCAACACTGGTCAGGTCTCAGCCCACCCTTGGACTTTCCTAACCCACAAATCATTTCAAACATGGATTTATTCTCAAAGCAATAGACATGTGAGATAGGCAGTTCAACAACAGGTAATAACCTCAAGGCCTATGTACATAACCTGTGATACCGGCTACACGAATCAGGTGTGTGGGATATCACCACTATCTGCTTCCACACGGGAGGTGAGCCAAATCCTACCTGTCGGTCCATAGCAGATCTCATCCGAAGATGGCATATCACAACTCAACACGGTACAATGTACTCCATGCTACATGCACGGTACAACGTACTCTATGGACCCAATCAACACATCATATCACGCCACATCTCAAACGCACGTGTGAGCCTATTTAATCGGTATGACCTCTTGTCTACCCGAAGCTCCTAACACGGCTAATTAATCATGTCAAAACAATGCACGTGTGAGCCTATTTAATCGATGTGACACCTAATCTACTAGAAGCTCCAAACACGGTAACATGCAAGGTGGGCATCTAGTGCGAGACAAACTCTAAGCACAATGCCAAAACAAATATGAAATCCATCTAAAAACTAGTGCCTCTAGCACTCATGTGTATAAAACACGTCAAATCTCGTGGGAGTCATACTCTAGCACGCTTTCATACTCACGAAATCATGTAGGTGGCTCAAAACTTTGCAAAGTATGGTTAATAAAACCAAAACACACTCATTTTTTTTGCAAATCATTTCAATGTCAGCCAACCTACCAATCATTTGCCAAAAAGCAATAAAACATGATTTTCAAAGCAATATGCTTTTGTTTTCATGCACATTTTGTCAAACACCCAACTTTTTTCCTTCAATCACCCAACATCATTTCCTAATGTCTCATGCATTCTAGCAAAGCATTTAATGCGCCTAAGTTGCGCACAGATATCTCTAAGAGTTCACACAATTCCCTTACCTCGATTTACTTGGTGTGACTCCTTTCCTTTTAGCTTCTCACGCTCTTGGCTCAACTCGCCTCGGCGTATCCTCGAAAGCTGCGATTCATTCATTCAATCAATTGAGTTAATGTTTTTAACCCATAATTGACCTCACTATCAATATTATTCACTTATGCATTTTACAAATGCCTTAATCCACATTTTACCTCTTTTAGGTAAATCTCACAATTTATCCACTAACCACATCTTAAAATCATACCACAACACTATGAATGACTTCTACATATCTCATTTCTCATTAATCTCCATACATTCCACTTTCTCACATTAGACCATTTCTAGGTCATAATCATTCCAATGTATTTTAGATAGTTTCTAGCCATCCATACTCATGCCAAACAACTCCAAAATCATTTAAATAGACAATGTACCATAGTTGGAGTGTTAGAATCTTACCAAGTTTGATTTCTCTTCTTGCCTAAAATGACAATGCCCTTAGCTCCTTCAATACCAACAATGGGAAAATGCCTTCCAACTATGTTGTTCTTCTCTTTGATAGGAACAACTTTGCCTCTAATGGTCTCTCTTCAAATCTTACTGAAAATGGCTGATTTTAGAGAGAGAAATTAGGTTTTTGGGTTGAAAATGAAAGAATGGTGTTTTTCATGAAATTTTTAGATTTTCAACACTCATTTTATACAAATAGCTTGAGGAGATTAATCTGCACCAAGAGGAGATCGATCTGGTCCCTTTAAATCTCTCATTTTCACGATATTTTAAGCATGAGATCTATCTGTCGAAGCATGAGATCGATCTGCTCCCAAACAGAAAGCTAAGGAGATCGATCTGGGTGCTTAAGGATCGATTTTTTCATTACAAAATGCGTTGGAGATCAATCTGGCTCCGTTGGAGATCGATCTGCTCTATTCCATTGCCCAAATAAGAGCATTCTGGCTCTTCCAGATCGATCTCTCATCCCATGAGATCGATCTGCCCTTCATAGTTTCCAGATTTTCTGCAGTTCTTCTGCAGCAACTCATACTCAAACATCCTTAATTTGCTACCATGATCATTTTCTCATTCATTCATCTTTGAGGCTTGATAATGACATCCATACATACCTTATTCCTATTGAAACTTGTGTGGAATCCTTGTATAACCAAAAGTGTATGATTTAAACCAAATAGAAGTGCACAACTTATGCAATTCTACTTCCATTTTACCACATTACTCATAATCCATTCTACTCACATTCTCCATATGTTTAAGTCCATTTCTTTACATTCATACATAATGTAACTTGTATGTACAATCACAACTCTTATTACAAGTGTGTTCATTAACTTATGGACTTACATCACATATACTTCACTTAATTTACATTTCTATGTACATATATACTATTATACATATACGAGATCTCACATTATCGGCTCCAATTAAATCTTCAGGAGCTGTAAGCATTTGGTACTCGCATTAGTATACTTTAATATACTCAATTCTCATTTGCATGAATTTCAATTCAATGCATGAGGCCATTCAACACCAATTTTGGCCTCGTTACATCTTTCGGACCTTATATCCATTTAAGTACATTTCGATTGTTCTATTCATTTCTTGAGAGTCCTTTAGACTCATCAAGTCTACTGATTCATATTGACCCGACATTAGCCTCACAATGCCTCAAATTCATCATTTTTTTCTCTATGGCCTTTTATCAAATACTTCTTATGCCCATTTTGAATCATCATCCATTCCATCATATGGATTTCACAAAGTTATCTTAGAATCCTCTATACATGCTTAAAAATAATCTCTACATGTTTAAATCATCTTTAACTCCATGCCATTTCAACTTTCTCTCACTAAGCCCATTTTAGGTCATGGTTGTTTAAGCATGTACATTAATATTTCAGCCAACATTATATACACCAATCAACTCATCAAAATGTCTAGATCAACATACTAGAAGATGGTGTATTGAAATCTTACCTAGCTTGACTTTTTCCTCTTTTGCTAAATTTGGGGAAAAATCCTTTTTCTCCTTAAATTGATAAACTCCACATCTAGTTTTCGATTATGTTGTTCTCCTCCTCTTAGGCAACAACTTCGCTCAAATAGCTTTTCCTCCAATCTTTTTGGAAATGGTGGTATTCTAGAGTGAGAAACTAGGTTTTTCTTTACTTAAAATGTAAAGATTGTGGATATTTGAGGGAGAAAGCACGGATTGTCGGGCTTTTTATAGAATTCACATTATGAGATCGATCTCCAATGGGTGGAGATAGATCTCCCCTTGCATAAACTCCTACAAAATTTCAACAATGCAGGTAGGAGATCAATCTGCCTATTAGTATGAGATCTATCTGCTTAAAGGAATAAGATTGATTTTCGTTTATGGGGTAGGATCGATCTGGTTTAGGCAGAAGGCTTTAAAGATCGATCTGACCTTAAGGGGAGATCGATCTGGCATATCCGAAGGCAACTAGAGATCGATCTGCCTTATAGTAGAAGATAGATCTTGTCCAAGCAGAAGCAACGTGGGATCGATCTGCTTCGAATGAGGGATCGATCTCCCTCTTGCAGAATATCTTGGCATTGCATTTCAAGTAGATGAGATCGATCTCCCCTTGCAATGAGATCGATCTGCCCTGCATTTTGTAGCATTCCAGCTGCATTTTTCCCAGATTTCCAAAGTTCGACTCCTATTCATTTGCTTCTATACTCATTATACATTTCATTCACACTTAGAACTTAAAAACATCCATTTCTTATGATTCATATGTAATGTAACTTGTCTGTACATTCTGAAATCATAAACATTACATAGAAATTTACGAATCTTACATTCCTCCCCTCCTTAAAGAAATTTGGTCCTCCAAATTAGAACCAAGTCATTCCTCAAAAAGTCGGGGGTACTTCTCTTTCATTAGGCTCTCGAGTTCCCAAGTTGCCTCTTCGGTTGAGTGGTGCTTCTAGAGAACCTTTACCAACGAGATTCTCTTTGTCCGAAGTACCTTTTCTTTTCTGTCGAGGATCTAGACATGTTCTTCTACATAGCTCATGTCTCCCTGGATGTCTAATGCTTCATACTCGATGACATGGGAGGGATCCGAATTATACTTCCTTAACATCGAGACGTGGACGACATTTTGAATCGTAGAAAGCTTTGGGTACAAAGCTAACCGATAGGCGACATTTCCCTCTCTCTCTAATACCTCAAATGGACCAATAAAATGGGGACTCAGCTTCCCATTCTTTTCGAAGCGCATGATACCTTTACTTGGAGACACTTTAAGAAACATAAAATCTCTCGTTTTAAACTCAAGTGGCCGTCTACGGACATCTGCGTAACTCTTTTGTCGACTCTGAGCAGCCCATAATCTATCACAAATAATCTGTAGGTTCTGAACTGCCTACTCAACAAGGTCGGGAATCTCTATCAGATATAATGCTCATTGGGGCCCCATGCAGTCGAGCTATCTCTTTGACATGTAGATCAGTTAAGGCACTCAAAGTATCTGTACTCTTGATGGCAAGGAAGTGGGTACTCTTAGTTAATCTATCTACTATTACCCAGATTGTATCATGACCTCTCCGAGTCCTTGGTAATACCATGATAAAGTCCATGGTGATATGTTCTCATTTCCACTTAGGCACTGGCAAGGACTTAAGTAATCCTCCGGGCTTTTGATGCTCAGCTTTTACCTGTTGACACACTAAACACTTGGTCACAAATTCTGTAACTTCTCGTTTCATACCACCCCACTAATACACCTTATGCAGGTCTTGGTACATCTTAGTACTACCCGGGTGTATGGTGTAACGAGAACAGTGAGACTCCCTCAAAATTTGCTGCTTCAAGGTATCATCGCTTGGGACCCAATTACGGCCCTTAAACCTCAATAATCCATCATCACTGACCATAAAAATTTGACTGCAAGGTATTTTCAGCTTGGCTAACCAAATCCAGTAGCTTCTAGTTCTAATTTGATCCATAATACGAGCTCTATCCGTAGGCTAGCCATAAATTCAACCCCTGCTTCTTTAACTCTGATCCTAAGTTCGACGAATTGTTCCAATAAATCTTATTCCCAGATCATCATAACAGAAACCATACTCTTTCTGCTCAGGGCATCAGCAACTACGTTCACTTTCCCCGTATGATATAAAATATCACAGTCATAGTCCTTAAGGAGCTCTATCCATTATCTTTGTCTCATATTAAGCTCATTTTGGTCAAAGGTAAACTTCCGAATCTTATGGTTAGTGAAAATCTGAAACCTTTCCCTGTACAGGTAATGCCGCCATATCTTTAATGCAAAAACCATTGCGGCTAACTCCAAATCATGCGTGCAGTAGTTTCGCTCATGGTCCTTCAGCTGGCGTGCCCCACAAGCGACTACTCGTCCGTGTTGCATGAGTATGCACCCCAAACCTTGGTGGGAAGTATCACTATACACTACAAAGCCTCCAGATCCACTCGAAATAGTTAAAATGGGTGTTGTAGTCAATCTCGTTTTAAGCTCTTTGAAACTTTGCTCACATTGATCTGACCATATAAACAGAATGTCCTTGCATGTAAGCTTAGTCAGAGGAGCTGTAATCTTGGAGAATCCTTCAACAAACCTCCTGTAATATCCTGCAAGTCCCAAAAAACTCTGAACCTCTGTAAGTGTCGGTCTCTCCCAATTAAGTACAGCCTCTACCTTAGACGGATCATCCGACACCCCGTCCCTAGATACAATGTGATCAAGGAAAGCCATATGATCTAATCAAAACTCACTTTTATTATAACTGCTTTCACGGAGTATTTGAAGCATGATCCTCAAATGATGTGCTCGTTCCTCTTGGGACCGAGAATATATAAGGATATCATCAATGAAGACTATCACAAACTGATCTAGATAGTCCCGAAATACATCATTCATCAAACTCATGAAACCAACAGGGGCATTCGTCAAACCAAAGGGAATCACCAAGAATTCGTAGTGGTCATATCTAGTTCTGAAGGTCGTTTTCAGAACATCCTCTTTCCTGATTCTTAACTGGTGATGGCTCGATCTTAAGTCAATCTTAGAAAAGACAGAAGCCCCTCTCAGCTGATCAAACAAGTCATCTATCCTTGGTAGGGGGTATTTGTTCTTCACTGTAGCCTTGTTCAGCAGTCTGTAATCTATGCACTATCTGAGGCTACTATCCTTTTTCCTTACAAACAAAATCGAAGCTCCCCTTGGTGGACACTAGGTCTAATAAAACCCTAGTCAAACAGCTCTTGCAACTGTTTCTTTAACTCTTCCAATTCAACTAATACCATCTTATAGGGAGGTTTAGAGATTGGCTGGGTATCTGGCACTAAATCGATAGTGAACTTTAGCTCTCTCTTCGATGGTAAACTCGGTAACTCATCGGGAACACATCCGAAAACTCACATACTACCGGTATCTATCCTCGGAGGTTCCAGACTGATATCAGAGATGAGTACGATGTAGCCTTCATATCAATAATCTAATCAGCGTTTTCAGGAAATCATAATTAATCAACAAGATTTCTCACAAAAATCTTCACACAGTTTCATCCCTGAGCATTTAAATGTACACTAAATTTTTCAGGTAGGGAGAAAGTTACAGTCTTAGTGTAAGAGTCTAGACTCACGTGATTGGCTGCCAACCAATCCATCCCTAGAATCCCATAAAAACCACGCATATTTCATAAAACTAGATATGCTAACATTACCTTATCTCCCACCTTAATCTCACACTTTCTACATACCATATCAGTCCTCTGCGACTCACGCATAGGTGTACTTACATGTAAAATATGAGTTAGGGGTTCATGTTCCAAATTTAATTTACATACGTGGACCTTGGGTCAAGCAACACATGAGCCTCATGATTACAGACAAGAAGTGTACCTCGTATAGCCTTAGACGAAGTGTCTGCAGTCTCCTTATCCAAAGCAAATGCACGCCCCTCAGTGACAGGTTTATTTCCCTTATCAGCAATCGTGGCTCGTCTCTAGGGGATCACTCTCTGAGTTTGCTATGAGGAGGCTCTTGAGGATGTGGTCTTTGTGGCTGCAGGCAGTCCTTCACCCTGTGACTCATGTGCCTTCATAAAAAAACATCCCCGTATTATCCGAAAACAAGTACCCTCATGCAACCGACCACTGTCTCTGCAGATCTTAGTGTCGGGTCTGGCACCTTGAAGGGTCTTTATAGTAATGGGAGGAACCCTGAGTCTATCAACTCTCCCTTTAGGTCCCTCGACCAATTTTCTCTTAAAAGAACCCATCCTGAAGTCGGTGTGGGAAACTGCAGGTCTCTTACTCTCGTCCCTGGTTATCACTCGGGACTCAGGCTAGGACTGTATAAACTCTAGTCCCCTCTCAACTTCTTGTGCCCGTCTCAGAGCATCATTAAACTCAGTAATGCAGAGCCTTATCAATCTATCTCGAATGGCTGGTCTCAGCCCATACACAAATCGCTATGTTCGGTGTTCCTCGTCCTTGATAGTCTCTGGATCATACCTCAACAAAGTAGTGAACCGGTTCTCATATTCGTCGACTGTCATGTTGCCCTGTACTAGATTTAGATAATCTGCTTGCATTTTCCTCTGGGCAGTGTGAGGGATATACTGGATCTTGAAGGCCAACTGAAAAGTCTCCCAGTTGATCACTGGATGGATAGCATATAATCTACTCTAGGTGGTACTCCACCAACATCAGGTTTGTTCCTTAAGTATATAGGTACTGACATCGCCCGTCCTAAGTGACCTAGACGTGTTAACGGCAAGTGCACGGGTCATACAAGTAATAATGAGATTTGAGTCTCGGATTATCGTCCCACTGAGAATCTAATTAGCCTAATTAAGTACCGGTTAATTTTACCCTAAGTATATCCTAGCAAATTATGAAAATTCAGTTGGTGATCTACAAGGCCTAAATTTCAAAAAGTACTGAAAAATAATTTAAAAAATATAAAATAAAGAAACTAATAAAAATAGAGCAAAGATTACTTACAACGCTCCAAGCAAATAAAAGCAATAACTTGCAAAATAACAATACTGAAACTAAAATTAATTAGTGCAAATGGACTAAAATGCAAATAAGACAATAAGGAAATGAAAATAAATATGTTAAAACTAGACAACCATACTAATAAAATAAATTTGCATGTATTTAATCTACTTAATTCAACAAAAATAAAAATGTAAATTAATCTACCTTACGGTCTAACGAAATAAAATTCAACTATAAAAAGCAAGAAATAATTACTAACTAACTAAAAGACCAAAGTTAACGATAAAATCTACTCTAAATGATGCACGAAAAATACTTAACTCCTAAATATATGCATGAAAATAATCAAATTTAAATTTCAAATGCAATAAACAAGGGAAGAAACTAAAAATTGATCTGAACTAAAATCTGAGAAATTAAATCTAATAACCTTAAATATAATCAAATTAATTGAAATGTTAAAATGTTTCCTCTATTAATTAAAAAAATATATACTAAACTAAAATAACATAAAACTATTAACATTAAACTATAGACTACTAGTAGCTAATAGCATATTCCTGCACTGGCCACATCCTGCCATGCATTACTGCCAATGTAGAATCACTTGAATCGTCCTGCCAGTACATTCCTACTTCAATCAGCCATACATCAGCTTGAACTCAGCTGTGCACTCCTAATTTTTGCACTGTACTATACTATATGTTGCAACAACCTATAGTGAACCCTGCCAGTCAGCACCGTATGGTCCAAACAGAAAATTGAAACTTAAATACAGATCAAGGCATATGATGCAAGCAGGATATAAGAAAGCTCTACTCTAACTATATAAACAAAGACTTCAAAAGATCAAAATATAAGCAACCAAAAACACCACTATATAAAGCTAATAACAGAACAACATATTTTTGCACTACTATGTAACACCAGCTACTGTCCTTGCTATGTACCCCTTGTATAACAAACAGAGTAGAACAGAGGATGAAGTTCTTGCTACTGTCAGCGCCAGGAATAAACCAGTGTACCACCATCCAACAGCTTCTTCCAGTTTGCAGTTACTGGTGCT
Organism: Firmiana major; assembly: GCA_033439115.1. Classification (NCBI taxonomy): domain Eukaryota; kingdom Viridiplantae; phylum Streptophyta; class Magnoliopsida; order Malvales; family Malvaceae; genus Firmiana; species Firmiana major. The sequence goes on along the minus strand of CM065901.1, from coordinate 66,797,762 downwards.
ATTGCAACAACCTTTAATGCAAGCTTTAGCAGCCCAAAGTAGCCACGCTCATCAAATCATCAGTCGCGCCAAGTGCAGGATGAAAATCTTACACCATTCAAGCAATTATCTGCCACAGACAGTAAGGAATGATACTGCTACAAGGAATGGCACACTTTGATCCCAGAAGTGAGAGAACGGTCATACAAAAATAAGTAAATATAAGGAACAATGCTGTGATATAACTTGGAAAATTTTTTTAACTAGAATAGAAATAACTAAGAATAATACAATAATAACTATAGAAAACAAAACTTGAAGAATCGAAAGAAAACTTCGGTTAAAAACAAGGAAAGCCAGGTATGCTTCCTGCCTCGAGTCTCCAACATCGTCAACCATTTTACTTCTCAAACCAGTTAATGAGAGCCATCAACAGTGAGTAGAAAGCAATGACCTTGCATCCTAATTCAACTAGCTTTTGTATTATTATACTAAAGCTAACTGTGAATAGAGTCTTGAATGCAGAATAATAAATAGTAATGAGAAATAATCGGAACATAGGGATCAAAAGAAAGAAAACTAAAACAAAGAAAATACAATGAAGGGTTATGCAAAATGGCAACTATCACCAGCCATTCTCACTACCCAAGAAGTGAACAGTAGAGCTCTTAAAAGCAAAACAGTGAAAATGAACTAAAGAAAAAGAAACTTTTCATTGAAGAAAATTTTAAGTTGCGATGAACAGTAAAATAAATGGCTACTGATGATCAAGTAAAAGAAAAACTAATGAGAAAACAAAGGAAAAATAAACCTAGCAATAATTTTAATCAAAAAACTAAAGCTACCCTAAAAACTACGCCTTTTTGCAATTGCCCCATCATATTCTATTTATACACAAAATTGGGGGTAAAAATGTAATTTTTAATCCTAGATGAGTTGGCATTGTTTGGTCACTTGTCTTCATTCCATTCGCTGTAGAGAAGATATTTCCATGTCATTTGTCTTCTAATCCACTTGGTTGTGCGATGTGGCCCGACGTGTGTGTTCCAGAAGGTGGGCACAGTATCCGTCGATCTTATCTTTTCGAGGCGAATAAAATATGAACACCCGACATCACATGTGTCCAGATGAATGGTGTAAGACCCGAAAATTATATCATAATTTCTTATAAAGAATTTAAAATGGTCCCAAATTAAATGAAACAGGATTCAGACAGGAGATAAGGATTTAAATACAAAATGAATGAGTATTCGTGAAGGGAAGTCGGGTTAAATTAATCCCGAACACGTGCAAGGGTAAAACGGTCAAAAAACCAAAATTTGGTATAAACCCGATAAGAAAATTTAATTAAAAATAATGGATTTAAGAATCTTGATCAATAACGAAGAAATAATTAAATTTCAGGTTAAATTGATCAAGATATGAATTACTGGAATTAATCGAAATTTTCTTTCCGGATAATATCTTGAAAATACGGAGGAAATATACCAAAAAGGGTTAAAAATATAATAAATAAATTAAATTAAATTGTTTGGAATAAAATAATATAATTGTAGATATTTTTAGAATATATTTGAATATTTTAATGAATATGTTAACAATAAAACAAAGTGTTAAAAAAAAAAAATCAGAAATCAGAAACTTTAGTAGGGGAGAGAGAAAGAAGTGAGAAACGGAGAAGCTAGCCGAAATCGAGGAGAACACTGGCGGGCCACCGGTGACCCAATCGGCCAGGTGAAGGTCGGAAGAGGAAGAGGAGAGGCCGGTGACCTCCCTGGTACCGACGGTGCAGCCCACCGACGCCGAAGAACGTCGGATCGAGGGAGAGAAACCGACAGGGAGAGAGGAGAAATTTTCGACGAACGACGCCGATTCGGCCCCAACCACCGGCCACCGAAGAACCCCCACGTGATGCCGAGTCGAATGGGGGTGAAAACAACTGGGGAAACGGTGGCCAGTGCTGACAACGACGAGAAACGAGGAAGCCACCGACGCCGGAAAGGAGAAGAGGCCAGACCGACCACTTTCCGGTGACCTCGTGTGAAATCGAGACCAGATCCGAGCTGCGGACGACCTCTCGGAGCAGCAGGTGGCGGAAGTCGACGGAGAACTGGCCAGCAAGGCATCAAACCAGAGTGAACCGACGTAAATCAGACCGGTCTGAATCGGGTTGAACCGAACTGAACCAGTTCAGCTAAGAAAGAAGGGAAAAAGGGAGAAAAAGAGAAAGGAAAAAGGGAAAGAATTTTCAGGAATACACCGGACTTCAGGTATACACCGGACATCAGGTAAGTCGGTAAGAGGTCAAAAGTGACCGATTTGAATTTTGAGAAATTTATTTAAATTATATTTAATCGAAAAGTAACTCGGGATTAAATATATAATTGTGCAGTTGTACGATAAAGCCCGAATGAGAGCCGATTGAGCTCTGATTTTCGTATCCCGCATCATATTGGGTAAGTACATTTTAATTTCGACAATTAGAGTCCTTTAATACAGAGTTTTGATTATTTTACGAAATTTATGGATTAATTCTGTATAAAGAGGAATATTTATCGGAATTGCAACGTAATTACAGTAAATAGTATATGGGCTATCCAATGAGTTTGGAACGAAGCCCGATAATTATTGGTAAGTTGAATGAGCCTAGTAAACCCGAGGAAGTGATTTAATAAGTAAAACGGGGTGAAAATGGGTCGAGGCCCATTAAGGTGTGATTGGGCCCAATAAGAGTAAATTGGCCCAATTAGTTAAATCGACTGTAGTAAACAAGAGAATTATATTTATTGGGTTGAATTGACATGATAAATAATTATCTGCAGCCCAGAGACTGGATTAACAACAAATCGGATCGGACGAGCCTCCGACAGTGGAATTTAGATACGCGCGCGACGAGAATCGAGGTAAGGCAATTTTGTAGGTGCATAGAGATACCTATACATAATTTTGAGGGGATGTACAGGGTTTAGAATTCCTTAAAGTATCTAGAAACGAAATAATAATTTTTATGAAAATCGGGGCTTAGGTGAATAAAGAAAAAGATGATTTTGCCCCTGAGAGTAAAATTTACAAAAAGGGTAGTAAGGCAGATAAATTACATGATTTCATGTTTTTAATGCTTTATATGAATGTGTTGCTTTGATTTAAGCAAATATGCACATAGGTTGGCTATTGATTTCTTGAATTATACGAAAGGGAGCCGGTTTGTGCCGGTTACTATTTTAAAAGATGTTCTATAAAGATTGAGCCACCTATCATATTTATATGAATAAAATGAGTGCTAGAGTCTTTCTCGCACTCAAGTTTACTGATTTATTTCTCATGAAAAGCCGTACTGGAGCATTACTCGTACAAGAAATTTGTGTGTGCACAAAACCGTGCTGGAGCTTCGCTCGCATGAGGTTTTAGATATCATGATATGCATAGCGTGGTGCTGGAGCTTCGTTCGCACTAGACGTGAGTTGACATGCATATAGTCGTGCGGAAGCCTCCTGTAGACTGTGTGTCACAGAGAGTTGAGATGCTCGCACATATACTTTGAGACATGGGTTAGTTATCAACATAGTATTGGGGTGGATAAGACCTACGGCAGGCACCCCCAGACTATGATATGGGTCCACGGAGTATGATGTACCGTGTATGTCACACGGAGCACGCTGTACCGTGCAGTCATGATGACTCTATGATGTTACTTGATATTCTGGCGGGTAGGACTTGACCCCACCTCTCGTTGTAGTTGTGATGCCCCGCACACCGAGATCCGTGTAGCCTGGGATCACAGGGACAAAGTATGGCCATAGTCCTCGATTTTCATACAGTAACCTACATGCCTCACATGATATCATACGGTCTGGATAGACCAGGACAAACCCGAGGGAGGGGTAATGTCTCGATTTATGTTTTTAAAAGGGACGTGATTTATTAAATCAAGGTATTCCCGAGAGATGGGTTTGACCTTGATGAAGCTGTTTTATGATAAAACAAATAAGTTTTAACGAGAAGAGTTTGAAATGAAACAGATAAGTTTTTGAGTGTTGAGTATATGATGAAACAAATAAGTTTTAAATGTGACGAGCATGAGATGACATACATGAGGATTTTTCCATGTTTGTTTTATATATGGATTTCATGATTTCTCTTATATGATATATACATACATGTGGCATCGTTTTAGTCTTACCTCATGCTCCAAATACAAACGATTTTATATCATGACATTATCAGCACATAGATAGTATAGTTATCTACCTGCTTACATTATTGACTTACTGAGTTGTTTATGCTCACCCTTTCATTTTCCACCCCACAGGGTATATTCAGTAGAAGAGAACGACAATAGTCATATCCGCTGCTTCTTATCAAGACCACATATACACATTTGTATAATTTTTTTATCTGAACAAATAGAGGCACAGTACTGTACATGGATGAATATTGGGGATGTATTTATTTAAAATAAATTGATATGTAAATGAAATATGAAAATGGAATGGTAAATAGGTGAGAGGTGACTAACACCGAATCATAGCCCAACTGTTTAGTAGTGTAATTGTTCACGACGGGTAAGAAAATTGAAAAAAATGAAAAATTTACTCTGATTTTTAGGTAATTTGGGTCGTGACAGAAAAGATGATATCAGAGCTGAGTTGGCCTGATATGAGTCGGTGTTAGTAGTTAAGTAAATTTACATCCCCATGTACTGTGCATTGTTTAGATACAATTATGTATATCAAGATGGAACAGCAGCTAAGAATTTAGTTTCTAATGCAACAATATAGTTTTTATAAATGATAGTCGCTATGGTAGAGGGGCGAGTACACATTGTTGAGGCGTAGAGATCGGTCTGAGAGTCGAATGAGTCGTCCATGAGACTCAAGATAAGAGTGAAGTGGAGGCTGATGTTGAGTATACTCCACAGGGTCCTATGAGAGACCAAAAAGTATTGAGACACGCTCCGAGAGGATGGAGTGAAGTGTAGAAAATATTTTGGAGTTGTTTACTCAATCTATGCAAGTAGTTGAGGATAGGCAGGGTAAAGCCTAAACAGATGCCTCAGACTATATAGATTTTCACACCACTCCGGTATATAGCGAAGTAAAGAAACCAATAGTCACTGAGGACTGGGTGTATGAGTTAGCGAAGTTGTATGGATTCTTTCGGTGTATGTCGACCGAGAATGTGACTTTTAAATACATTTATGTTAGAGGGTGAGACGAAACATTGGTGGAAGTCCGTTCAACCCATCTGAAGAGTTAGATGTCCAAAGTCGACATGAGAAATGTTTTTGGATGTATTCTAATGACAGAATATTTCGGACACTACTTAAAGGAAATTACAATTAAAATTTCTTACACTGACCCAGAGACACTAGTTGATTAATGAGTATGAAACTCAATTCATATCTCTGGACAGGTGTGAACCGGATACCATAGGCAGTGAGAGTCGGAAAGCCCAAAAGTTCATGAAATGGCTCAAATTATCGATTAGAGTCTGATTGGCTCACTACTTATGTCGAGGCAGTGTGCAAAATACAGTTACGTGAATAAGATCATGTGTTGCACGCCTCCGAGATTGGGAAAGGTAGTAAGTGCCGAAATAAAGACAGAAGAGAATAGAAAATGACAGAGATGTCAGAGCGGGAAAGAGACCAGTTGGTAAGGCATTAGAGCTGATGAGTCACGGGGTAAGATTATTGGTAAGGCCCCAGTACATCCAATTTAGCACTTTTGATGGGTATTGTGATTAGAGAACCCTGACCTGCTACAAAGCAGTGTAGCAGTGTAAGCAAGGTTAGCAGTGTAGGATGTGTGGTAGATACCACGGAAGTAGGGTCTACACCTACACTTTATTGACTAAAATAGGAGTTAAGTGTGGTAAGACGGACCACTTAAGTAATGATTGCTCAGAGTTGGGTGAGACTACCCTACAGAAGGGCAAAGAGATAAAAAAAAAACCTGTTGATATATTTGCACCAAAAAGAGAGGCCACAGCCAAAGAGAAAGGGAAAGTAGGATGTTGGATGAGGGCGAATGTATGCCTTGGACCAGTACACTATTGATGTTTCATATGATGTGGTGAAAGATACCACACTAGTTATGAATAAAAAAGTAATTATTTTAATTGATCCTGGTGCCACGTATATATTTATACCGCCTTCATTTGTATATAAGTTAGTAAAAGACGTGAATGCCTACACCCATAAGCATAATGCTGATAGTTAGTACCCCAACGAAGGAGGGTTAACTAACGAAATAATTATGAAGAAATTGTAAGTTGAAAATAGGGGTGAAAACATCACTGGAAAGTATACGGTAAGCTTTGACAAGTAATAAAAGGGGTGCAACGATTGAAATTAAAGGAGCAAATGATTGTACTCACGGAATGAGTAATAACAGAGTTTATTATAATTGATATACGAATGAGATACTCCTGAAGATATGTTTGATCCTAAATAAGAGATAGATTGGAATAAGAGGTGTATACAAGGTAAGAATATCTATGATACGTGAAGTAATTTGGATTAAAGCAATTAGTAGCGAATATGAATTGTGACCACATGGACCGATATGTAAAGTAATTGTGGTCAAGTCTGAGGGTTAATAAAGGTATTTCAAAATACCTCCCCGCCTGAAGACTTGACAGTGTCTAAAAGTATACACGTAACCTATAAATAGAAATCGACAGTCGTAAAAATATACATTTAAAATTAAGGTACCTTTACTGGTACAATAAGAAATATAGAATTCGATTAATCAGGAAGATTTAAAAATTTAAAATTTTATAAAAGCCGTTAAAAAGGAAATGACGCGGGTTAGCAGCTTCAACAGAAGCGATTTTGAAAAGACATTATACGTTATGCGCATATAGGTCAAGGATATGGATAATTGAAATATTTAGTAGAACACAACTATAATGAGGTATTTAAACTTTACCTAGACCGATTTGTTATCATCCTTATTGATGATATGTTGGGTGTAGTTAAAGTCCAGGGAAAATTATAAGCAATAATTGGAAATTGCTTTTATTGATGGTTTGTTGCGAGTTCTCATAATGGACTACTTTATTGACACGTTTAACTTAGAAAAAAGTTGTATTTGAATGAGATGATAGACGTAACAAGTGTTTTGGTGTATTGAAGTAATAAACTGACCACCGCATTTATTCTCACCATACCCAACAGATTAAGAGGTTTCTTATGAGTCTATGGATACCTCAAAGTAATGAATGGGCTGTGTATTGATGCAAAAGGGAAGAGAGTCGATTTTGGATCCAGACAACTCAAGGATCATGAAAGGACTATCTGATCCATGATTTAAAGTTAACAGCGATAGTGGTATTAAGTATATGACAATACTATGTATACGATGAGAAATTTCAAGTATGCACTGATCATAAAAACCCGAATATCTGTTTTTACAGAAAGAGTCAGATATGAGATAACAAAGAGGGTTAGAGCTTCTGAGGGATTATGATTGTGGAAATTGTACCACCCAGAAAAGGCTAATGTAATGGCTAATGCTTTGAGTAGAAAGAGCCTCGGGATGGTATTACATATGATGGTCAGGGAGCGTGAGCTGCTAGAGCAATTGTGAGCCTCAGTAGTAATGTAATCCTTTCTGATGATGACAGTGATTGTGTGACAGCTAGCCTGAGTCTAGAACCTGATGAGAGTGCCCGGATTTGATAGGCTTAGCGTGATGATCGGCATGGTGTAGATAATTTGGGTCAGATTTAGAAAGGTATAGTGACAGAGTTCACAGGGAGTGATGATGACTTACTGAGGTTCAGAGATAGTATAAGTACTCCCCAAGACCACAGTGATGAGATAGTTATTGTCAGAAGCCCACTGTTCAGAATATACAGTGCATCCGAGAAGTAAGAAATATATCAAAATCTCAGAAAAGAGTATTGGTGGTCAGATATGAAAAGAGACATGGTAGAGATTGTGGAAAAGGTGTCTCGTATGTCAGCAGAGTAAGGTAGCGCAAAAGAAGTTTGCAAGGGTATTGCAGTCTCTACCTATATTGACACGAAAATGGGAACAAGTTATCATGAATTTTGTGATGGGTTACAGAGGACCCAGATGAATCATAAGGCTATCTGGGTGATAGTCGATAGATTGACTAAGTTTACTCACCTTCTGGTTGTGAAATCTCCAGATACTCTAAGTGTGTGGCGGATTTATGTATAAGGAAAATTGTGGAACACTAATTATTTTTCCAGTGAGCATGGTACATATAGGGATTCCCGTTTCATTTCCCACTTCTGGGAACGTTTTTTAGGAAGCTATGGGAACCCGACTGAGTGTTAGCACAGCTTTCCATTCTCAGACAGATGGTCAGTCAAAGAGGACTGTACAAGTTCTGGAGGATATGATTAGAGCGTGTGCCATTTATCTTATAAGCTCCTGGGATGATCAATCGTAACTAATCAAATTCGCCAATAATATCAGTTGTCACTTAAGTATTGGGATGACTTCAGATAAGGCATTGTATGGCCGTAAGGGTTGTTTCCCCTATTTGGATAAGAAGAAGTGAGTGACAAATAGAAAATTGTTCTCGAATTGGTAAGACAAACCTCTGAGGATATTCAGTTAATTATGGAGGATTAAGAACACCTCAGAGCAGATAGACAAACTATGCTGACAAGAGAAAGAAACCATTGGAATTCACCGATGGTGAATTAGTATTGTTGGAAGTTACTGGTCCTAAGGACGTAACGAGATTCGAAAAGAGATTGGACAAAGTGGGAGATAAGACCTGTATGTTGGCATTACTACCTGAATTAGTAGGCATCCACAATGTGTCCTATCTTATGATGCTTCGAAATTACTGTCCGGACCCAACGTATGTGATCAGATATGAGCTTTAACAACTCAGCTTAATGAAAGTTTAACGTATGATTAGAAAAAATCAATTCGGGTATTAGTTGGAAGGAGGAAGTGTTGAGGTTTAAGATGATCTCCCTAATTAAAGTCCTTTGGTAGTAGTACACTCCGAAAAAGTCACATAAGAGTTAAAGAGTATGATATGTGTGAAATATCCGGAGTGATTTACAGACTAACTTGGTTCTAATTTGGAGGACCAAATTTCTTAAGTGGGGGAGATTATGTAAGACCCGAAAATTATATCATAATTTCTTATAAAGAATTGATAATGGTCCTAAATTAAATGAAACGGGATTCGAACAGGAGATAAGGATTTAAAATACGAAATGAATGAGTATTCGTGAAGGGAAGTCGGGTTAAAATAATCCCAAACACGTGCAAGGGCAAAACGGTCAAAAGACCAAAATTCGGTATAAACCTGATAAGAAAATTTAATTAAAAATAATGGATTTAAGAATCTTGATCAATAACAAAGAAATAATTAAATTTCGGGTTAAATTGATCAAGATATGAATTACTGAAATTAATCAAAATTTTCGTTCGGGACAATATCCCGAAAATACGGAGGAAATATACCGAAAAAGGGTTAAAAATATAATAAATAAATTAAATTAAATTAAATTGTTTGGAATAAAATAATATAATTGTAGATATTTTTAGAATATATTTGAATATTTTAATGAATATTTTAATAATAAAACAAATTGTTAAAAAAAAAATCAGAAATCAGAAACTTTAGTCGGGGAGAGAGAAAGAAGCGAGAAACAGAGAAGCTAGCCAAAATCGGGGAGAAGACCGACGGGCCACCGACGACCCAATCGGCCTGGTGAAGGTTGGAAAAGGAAGAGGAGAGGCCGGCGACCTCCCTGGTACCGACGGTGCAGCCCACCGATGCCGGAGAACACCGAATCGAGGGAGAGAAACCGACGGGGAGAGAAGAGAAATTTTCGACGAACGACGCCGATTCGGCCCCAACCACCGGCCACCGAAGAACCCCCACGTGATGCCGAGCCGAATGGGGGCGAAAACAGCTGGGGAAACGGTGGCCAACGCCAGCAACGGCGAGAAACGAGGAAGCCACCGACGCCGAAAAGGAGAAGAGGTCGGACCGGCCACTTTCCGGTGACCTCGTGTGAAACCGAGACCAGATCCGAGCTGCGGACGACCTCGCGGAGCAGCTGGCAGTGAAAGCCGACGAATAACCGGTCGACAAGGCATCAGACCGATCGAACCGGAGCGAACCAGAGTAAACCGGATCGGTTTGAACCGGGTTGAATCGAACTGAACCGGTTCAGCCAAGAAAGAAGGGAAAAAGGGAGAAAAAGAGAAAGGAAAAAGGGAAAGAATTTTCGGGAATACACCGGACTTAGGGGATACACTAGACTTCAGGTAAGTCGGTAAGAGGTCAAAAGTGACCGATTTGAATTTCGAGAAATTTATTTAAATTATATTTAATCGAAAAGTAACCCAGGATTAAATATATAATTGTGCAGTTGTACGACAAAGCCTGAACGAGAGCCGATTAAGCTCCGATTTTTGTATCCTGCATCATATTGGGTAAGTACATTTTAATTACGACAATTAGAGTCTTTTAATACAGAGTTTCGATTATTTTACGAAATTTATGGATTAATTCTGTATAAAGAGGAATATTTATCGAAATTGCAACGTAATTACCGTAAATAGTATACGGGCTATCCAATGACTTTGGAACGAAGCCCGATAATTATTGGTAAGTTGAATGAGCCCAGTAAAATCGAGGAAGAGATTTAATAAGTAAAACGGGGTGAAAATGGGTCGAGGCCCATTAAGGTGCGATTGGGCCATATAAGAGTAAATTGGCCCAATTAGTTAAATCGACTGTAGTAAACAAGAGAATTATATTTATTGGGTTGAATTAACTTGATAAATAATTATCTGCAGCCCAGAGACTGGATTAGCAGCAAATCGGATCGAACGAGCCTCCGACAGTGGAATTTAGATACGCGCTCGACGAGAATTGAGGTAAGGTAATTTTGTAGGTGCATAGAGATACCTATACGTAATTTTGAGGGGATGTACAGGGTTTAGAACTCCTTAAAGTATCTAAAAATGAAATAATAATTTTTGCAAAAATCGGGGCTTAGGTGAATAAAGAAAAAGACGATTTTGCCCCTGAGAGTAAAATTTACAAAAAGGGTAGTAAGGCAGATAAATTACATGATTTCATGTTTTTAATGCTTTAGATGAATGTGTTGCTTTGATTTAAGCAAATATGCACATAGGTTGGTTATTGATTTCTTGAATTATACGAAAGGGAACCAGTTTGTGCCGGTTACTATTTTAAAAGATGTTTTATAAAGATTGAGCCACCTATCATATTTATATGAATAAAAAGAGTGCTAGAGTCTTTCTCGCACTCAAGTTTACTGATTTATTTCTCATGAAAAGCCGTACTGGAGCATTACTCGTACGATAAATTTGTGTGTGCACAAAACTGTGCTGGAGCTTCGCTCGCACGAGGTTTTAGATATCATGATATGCATAGCGTGGTGCTTGAGCTTCGCTCGCACTAAACGTGAGTTGACATGCATATAGTCGTGCGGAAGCCTCCTGTAGACTGTGTGTCACTGAGAGTTGAGATGCTCGCACATATACTTTGAGACATGGGTTGGTTATCAACATAGTATTGGGGTGGATAAGACCTACGGTAGGCACCCCCAAACTATGATATGGATCCACGGAGTACGATGTACCGTGTATGTCACACGGAGTATGCTGTACCGTGCAGTCATGATGACTTTATGATGTTACTTGATATTCTGGTAGGTAGGACTTGACCCCACCTCCCGTTGCAGTTGTGATGCCCCGCACACCGGGATCAGTGTAGCCTGGGATCACAGGGACAAAGTATGGCCATAGTCCTCGATTTTTCATACAGTAACCTACATGCCTCACATGATGTCATACGGTCTGGATAGACCAAGAGAAACCCGAGGGAGGGGTAATGTCCCGATTTATGTTTTTAAAAGGGACGTGATTTAATAAATCAAAGTATTCCCGAGAGATGGGTTTGACCTTGATGAAGCTGTTTTATGATAAAACAAATAAGTTTTAACGAGAAGAGTTTGAAATGAAACAGATAAGTTTTTGAGTGTTGAGTATATGATGAAACAAATAAGTTTTAAATGTGACGAGCATGAGATGACATACATGAGGATTTTTCCATGTTTGTTTTATATATGGATTTCATGATTTCTCTTATATGATATATACATACATGTGGCATTGTTTTAGTCTTACCTCATGCTCCAAATAGAAACGATTTTATATCATGACATTATCAGCACGTAGATAGTATAGTTATCTACCTGCTTACATTATTGCCTTACTGAGCTGTTTATGCTCACCCTTTCATTTTCCACCCCACAGGGTATATTCAGCAGAAGAGAACGACAATAGTCATATCCGCTGCTTCTTATCAAGACCAGGTATACACATTTGTATAATTTTTGTATCTGAACAAATAGAGGCACAGTACTGTAAATGGATGAATATTGGGGATGAATTTATTTAAAATAAATTGATATGTAAATGAAATATGAAAATGGAATGGTAAATAGGTGAGAGGTGACTAACACCGAATCATAGCCCAACTGTTTAGTAGTGTAACTGTTCACGACGGGTAAGAAAATTGAAAAAAATGAAAAATTTACTCTGATTTTTAGGTAATTTGGGTCGTGACAAATGGTGACTCATACTGCGAAATGGTAGTGGTTAGTCTCCTTTTAGCCCGTTTTCAGCCCATTTTCGACTGGAATTCATCCGAATTTAATTTACCTGCACATAAGTGAATTTTAATTAAATTGAGGGGATAATTAATAAAATAATGTGGGGATTAAAATAATTAATTAAGAAATTAAGCACAAATGTTTCTATTTTAATAGAATTATCAGGTACCCATACTAAACCTCTTTGCATCGGTGCACCCTAGAAAATCAAAGATTATCCTCATCTCTATCAACCATTCCCTCGCCTTTTCTGGACCCTTCACCCCTTTAAATGCCAGAGGATTCATCTTAAGAAAGTCCTTCAATCGGCTCATATTTCTATCATCGAGCCTGGTCTGTGCTGAAGGCTGAGTGGCGAGTGGCATCGGGTCAGTTTGTATAGGAGGTGGGTAGGAGCCGGGGTGGGTGTGGTACCTGAGGCATTAACCTCAAAATGTTGTGCAAATAGCATTGCCATCTGCTCAAACCCATATCGTACGTCCTGTTCCAGCTGATTAATTCGAGAGTTAGGACTCTCAGGCTATGGTTCAAGTGGTGGAGGTGGCTGTGCCTGCCTCCGGGGACGACCTCGTTTCCCCCTCATATCTTATCTCTTAGGTACCTGCGCGTATACATTAAACATTGATTATAATTTTTAATTGTTAAATTCAATTCATAACCAGATAATTATAGACACTCGGGATGTAATCTATCTCAAATTACTCGACATTGACAATAATAGTTAACCTTTGCTCTAATACCACCAAATTTGTGACATCCCGAAAGAGTGAAAAAATAACACTAATTTAAATTTTTCTTAAATTAAACTTCCTACTCGAGGTGCATTCCTGTACAGTGTCAGTTAACCTTTTCAACCAAATATCCTGCGGATCATTCAAACATCCCCAATCTCTTAACCAAATAATATGATATCAAAAGAAATCCACTTATCATACATATGCCATACTGATTACATCCCAACGTTACTTTAATTTAAGTGTCTGTGTTACATAATTGTTTGGAGACAAAATGAATTAAATTATACCTCTCGTGTGTGCAAGCAATAGCCTGGGGAGAGTCTCGTCCACCTGCCTATGTTACGTACGCAGCAGGTACTGTCACTCACTATAAATAATTTGTGGGGGGAGGAAAATGAGGTGGTCAGCTTTCAACTCGTTCAGTAAGGAGTGGATATGAGATTTTGTAATCATTATCAAAGCATAGTGTAATAATGGCATAATTTCACATAATTATAAACACGTGATAAAAACCACAATTTGTCAAAACATCATTATCTCAAACAATTATAGAAACTTGGCATATTATAAATGTCATGAAAGCCAGTATCACATCACATCATCCTCAACGAGGGCATCCTCAAAAGAGGGAATCATCACATGTTACCAAAACGGAGGCATCTCACACTACCAGAGTGGAGGCATCTCGCGTTACCAAAACAGAGGCATCTCTTATTACCAAAATGGAGGCATCTCATGTTACCAGAACGGAGGCATCTCACGCTACCAAAGCGGAGGCATCGATGTGCAGATATGATGACGAGTCCTGAGTCTAAAAACCATGCCATTATTATGCTGAAAATAGTTTCGTCTTCACGTAGAGCTCATATTAGTTTTGCTCTATAAATCTCATTTAATCATAAAGTGTATTTGTTCACAACAATTCAAATCACAAAATTGAGCTCAAACCGACAAAACATGCACTCAAGTAATAAATCTCAGGTTAAACGCTTTTCTCAAAACACATGCTCATTAATAAAATATTTTCATGCTACCAAAGCATTTTCATCCGTAAGGAATACATATGCACATAACGGTTGCATCCCTTACCTCGAATTATGCGTGAATCACTTTCTTTCGTTTTCCAATGCTTGTGATTCAGCTTTATCGGCTCTAATTAAATCTTCAGGAGCTGCAAGCATTTGCTACTCGCATTAGTATACTTTAATATACTCAATTCTCATTTGCATAAATTTCAATTCAATGTATAGGGCCATTTTACACTAATTTTGGCCTCGTTACATCTTTTGGACCTTATATCCTCTTAAGTCCATTTCGATTGTTCTATTCGTTTCTCGAGAGTCCTTTAGACTCATCGAGTCTACTCATTCATATTGAACCAGCATTAGCCTCACAATGTCTCAAATTCATTATTTTCTTTCTCTATGCCCTTTTATCAAACACTTTTTATGCTCATTTTCATTCATCATCCATTCCAACATATGGATTTCACAAAGTTATCTTAGAATCCTCTATACATGCTTAAAAACAATCTCTACATGTTTAAATCATCTTTAACTCCATGCCATTTTAACTTTCTCACACTAAGCTCATTTTAGGTCATGGTTGTTTAAGCTTGTACATTAATATTTCAGCCAACATTATATACACCAATCAACTCATCAAAATGTTTAGATCAACATGCTAGAAGATGGTGTATTGAAATCTTACCTAGCTTGACTTTTTCCTCTTTTGCTAAATTTGGGGAAAATCCTTTTTCTCTTTCAATCGATCGACTCCAGTTCTAGTTTTCGATTATGTTGTTCTCCTCCTCTTAAGTAACAACTTCAGTCAAATAGCTTTTCCTCCAATATTTTTGGAAAGAGTGTTACTTTACTTAAAATGTAAATGTTATAGATTATAGAGCAAATGACACAAATTGTTGGGCTTTTTATAGAATTCACATTATGAGATCGATCTTCAAGGGGTGGAGATCGATCTCCCCTTGCTTAAACTCCTACAGAATTTCAACAATGCAAGCAGGAGATTGATCTACCTATTAGCATGAGATCTATCTGCTCAAAGGAATAAGATCGATCTTTATTCATGGGGTGGGGATCGATTTGGTTCAGGCAAAAGGCTTTAGAGATTGATGTGGCCTTAAGAGGAGATCGATCTAGCCTATCCAGAGGCAACTGAAGATGATCTGCCTTATAGGAGTAGATCTATCTTGTCCAAGCTGAAGTAACATGGGATCGATCTGCTTCGAATGAGGGATCGATCTCCCTCTTATAAAATGTCTTGGCATTGTATTTCAAGCAGATGAGATCGATATCCCCTTGCAATGAGATCGATATGCCCTGCATTCTACAGCATTTCCTTAGCAGTTTTCTTAGATTTCAGAAGTTAAACTCCCATTCATTTGCTTCTATACTCATTTTACATTTCATTCACACTTAGAACTTAAAAACATCAATTTCTTGTGATTCATATGTGTACGCTAGACCTGTGCGCACCCAGCTACACTTGTACACCGACAGCAGCAGTCCTGCACTTGACACTGAACCCACTCTGCACCCTTATGCACCTGTCAACACGCCACCGCCATTGCATATATATATATGCGTTACCTGCCACTAATAGCTAGAAGAGGGGAGGACAAACTGAGAGAGGGAAAGATGGACTGAGAGGAACAGTGTAGAGGAAAGAAACAGTAGGCAAGAGGAAACAGAGGAGAGCAGAGGAAAAGGGAGAAATTTAAGGGTGGTACTGGGTCGATAATGAAGATTACAATGGTAGGGTAAGGATGAATGCGAGAACCAGGAGGCAATGATGTTGAAGCCAAAAAGCTAGAGGAGTAGACCGAAAGTGTGAGAGAGATAGTGGACGAGAACAGGGACGATGGTGATGTGGTAACTATATATGGTAGGAAGAAATTGGTGATGAGGATGATAGCCAGAGCTGGAAGAATGATGATGGCGAACACCATGGCAGAAGGAAGAAAGAGAGAGTGAACTAGAAGCTCTTCGAGGAAGAACCGAGAAAAAGGAGAAGACGAAGGAGTTTAGGAAGGAAGAAGGAGAAGAAAGGAAGTTGGCAGGAAAGTTTAAACCCGCGAGAAAAAGAAGAAGAAGAAGAAGAAGAAGAAGAAGAAATATTTAATATATATATATATATATATTTGGAGATGATGAACAAGAGACTGAAAGAAAAAAATACGGGAAACCGAGAACAAAAGCACCGAAAAAATTAACCGAGCGGACCAGTTTCACCAACTCCCAACGCGAAGGTGTTTTGGACTACAAACGAACACTGATGTAAGGAAAATTACAGTGTACTATAGAGATGAATGCATGCCTTTTTTGATGATATTTGGTAGATATGAATTTAGGAAATATATATTTATTTATGCTGTAGAAAAATTACCTGTGAACTATCAAAATTTTACTGCGTATATTTATTGTATATTTGGAGACTGTGAACCTTAAGATAATTTTGATACGCTGAACGTAGAAAATCCCTAGGCAAATTTTATTGCCTGAAATTTAGAAATACGTTTTAAGGAACCTAAAAAATTTACCCCGATTTTTTCAAATAGCCCTATATAGTGTATTTAAATAAGTATTAGAGTATTTCTAAATTATCGCGAAAAAACCTAAAATTTTGGATTTACACCCGAGACTATGTTTTTATGGATTTTTAGCTGAAAAAGGTAAGATCGACCCCTTTTAATCTGTTTTACACGCTAAAACAAAATTTATGTATTTTACAAAAATAAAACCTGTGACAATCAGACGTGTATTGCTGTGTGATCTTGCACGGAGCTGTCAGCATGAGATTTTGAGATGTTCTAAGGATAAAATCGTGTCTGTCAGACGTGTATTACTGTGTGATCTTGCATAGACCACTCGCACGTGATTTTCAGTGATTTTATAAAACAATGCTAGCCAGACGTGTATTGCAGCGTGATCCTGTACGGACCCGCTCGCACGTGATTTTAAGAGATTTTAATATAATCATGCTAGCTGGTCGTGTACTGCTGTGTGATCCTGCACGGACCCACTCGCATGTGATTTTAAGTGATTTGATAAGATCATGCTTGACAGACGTGTATTGCTGTGTGATCTTGCACGTATTTGCTCGCACGTGATTAGAGGCAACGAGGGCGATGATGAATTACATGGAAATGTGAATGATGAAATTATACGAAAATGTGAATGATGCCGAGGTCCATGGAGTATAATATATCGTGCTATGTGCACGTGAGTACGCTGTAATGTGTTATTGAGAAATAGTGAAATGAGAAAGTAGATTGGGTAGCTGACCACTCCCACGACACTTGACATCCCGACACACCTGATCAGTGATTGCCCAGAGTCATTGACATTGACCAATTGTCGTATTGATTAATTGATTGATTATTGATGATGAATATTCCGCCATGCCTCTCTTATTGGATTTTTCTGAACTGAGTTTTGATAAAGTGAATTTTCTTATATGAAATGAGTTTTATTTTACTGCATTTGATTAAATTGATATTTTGCAATAATGCTTTTTGTGATACCGACGCTGTGAGAAAATGGCAATTTTGTGATACCGATACTGTGAGAAAATGGTAATTTTCACTGTACTATATTGAACTATATGATATTACTTCAAGCTTGTATTTTGTAGATAATGTATTTATCTACCTGTCGCTTGATTTTTCTTACTGAGCATGTTGAGCTCATCCCTTACTTTACATCCACAGAGTTCCCTCAGTAGTAGAGGTTGATGGGTAGATTTTAATCTGCGGCTATACGTCAAAAGGACACCTTTCTACGCACAAAGATATACACTGTTTAGACATGTAATTGGTGTCTAATTTTGTAAGTACAGTAATGCACTATTATATCTGAGTCTGGGGGAAATATGTGAACTTAATCATGTGTAAAAAAACATTTATTCTGTTTAATTACAAAAAAAAATTTACTCAGATTTTATATTCAATTTGTTACCATAAAATACATAAGAATGATAATTTACTATGGGAAATAATCATCGACTCATAGCACAACTAAGGAAAGAGTAGGAAAATCGGGTTGTTACAAGCCCATCCACGGGTCAAGTAATTGTTTTTTGTAAAAATAAAATAAAATTTTAAAAAGTATAATTAAAATTCACATATAAATACAATCTAAATACAATTACAATGCACTTATAATGTTTTAAAAATAAATAATTACAAACATAAAGAAACATAAATATATTTATTAAGCATTAAAACTTCACCAATTTATTTTTTTCAATATCATATATAAAGTCATTATTTCAATTCGAAATAAAATTATATGAACAAATATTCTTTGTTGTTAAAGTACAATTATATGTATTTTTTATAGAAAATAAAAATGATTAACAATATATTTAAAAAATCTAATTTTATATATTTAAGTAAAAAGTAGACGTAAATGGAGCTCGTATTCGTTCGCCAAGCTCATGCGGTTTGTTGGCCCGCATGGGCCAACCCGTTTTGGCCTACTTTTAAACGAGCCTAAAAAATTAAATCTAGTCTGCAAAAAGCCTACGGGTTTAACGGACCAATTATGTTAATTTGATACCCCACCCAAAAAGTGCTCTTAATTATGCTAGAGTATAGTGAAATCTTTTAATCTCCAGTAGATAAGATTATGAGCAGGCTCGGCTCAGAATCGGATCGACTCTAGATATATAATAATAGATTACATATACGTCAAAACCCGATCGACCTGTAAATTCGAGCCTGATTTTTGTTTTGATCGATTTTTATTTTATAATATAAAGTCCAAGCCTGGCCCAGCTCAAATATTATTTTATTTATTTTTTGTATTTTAATTTTTTACTATTTGTTTTTTATTATTTTAGTCCCTTTGAAGTTTAATTTGATTTGGTAAATTTTGCATGTCAATTTTCATATTAAATATATATAATCATGTTTATTAATCAATAATATATTATATACATGTAATGTAAGACCCCGTACATGTATAGCTATGTATATAGGAACATGGGAATGTAAATAAAATCATAAGTAAGATGATGTATTGTAATGTGAAGTGTATACAATGTAAGTTCATAAGATTATGTACACACTTGTAGTAAGAATTGTGATTATACGTACAAGTTGCATTATGAGTGAGTAGGAAGAAATAAACTTAAAACGAGAAGAATGTGATCGAAATGGAATATGAGTGGTATAGTAAAATGGAAGGAAAGATTTACATAAGTGGATATTTCCATTCGAGTAATATCGTATATAATTGGTCTTACAAAGATTCTACACAAGTTTTAATGTGTATGTAGTGAGGATGGATCCCATTTTCAAGTCTCAAAGATGAATGAATGAGAAAATGATCATGGAAGCAAATTAAGGGTGCTTGGTAAGAGTTGTTGCAGAAAAACTGCAGGAAATCTGGAATTTGTGAAGGCCAGATCGATCTCATAGGATGAGAGATCGATCTGGGAGAGCCAGAATGCTCTAATGTGAGAAATGGAAGGGAACAGATCGATTTCCAAAGGAAGCAGATCGATCTCCTTAGCTCTCGGGTTGGAAGCAGATCGATCTCCCCTAAGACCAGATCGATCTCCTTAAGCTTCTGTTTGACAGCAGATCGATCTCAAGTCTCGACAGATCGATCTCCTACCTTTAAAACGTCTCAGAAAAGAGGGATTTTTGAGGAACAGATCGATCTCCACCCAAGAAAGATCGATCTCATCAAGTCAAAACTATAAATAGGAGCAGTTGGATCATCAGAATTTCGGGGAAAACATTTCCATTTCACTTCAACTCAAAGAAATCTAGTTTCTCACTCCTAAATCCAGCCATTTTCAGTGAGATTTAAGGAGAGGTTATTAGAGACAAAGTTGTTCACATCAAAGAGAAGAACAACATAGTCTAGAGGCATTTTCCCACTTGAAGGATTGAAGAAATAGAGGGCAATCCTAATTGGAGCAAGAGGAAATCCAATGAGGTAAGTTCTAATGCACAAATCCAAGTACATTGGTTTAGTTAATGATTATAAAGATATTTGGTTGTGCATATTGTGGATAGAACTACCTAGGATGGTATGAAATGCATATAGCTTAGAAATAGTCAAGTGTGAGAAAGTGGAATGTGGGAGTGTTTTTGATGAATGGGATATCTTGAGTGGATGAGTATGTTGTGGAAATGGTTTGGAAATGTTGATATTAGGATAAATTGGGAGATTTACCACAAAGGGTAAAAATGTGTAATAAGGCATTGGATAAATGCTTAGTTGAATAAGAGTTAGAAACATTAACTCAAATGTTGATGGATGAATTTCAGTTTTGGATGATACGCTAGAGCAAGTCGAGATGAGAACGCGAGAAGCATAAGGCGGATAGTTGCACACAAGTAAAACGAGGTAAGGGACTGTGTGTTAGCTATAGAGATGTTCGTACGTAATTACAGCAATTTCGTAGATATATTGCTAGGACTAGTACGATATTATAAGTTTATGAAATGATGTGGAAATATGAAAAGTACTATGATGTATATATATGTATTGAGAAATGGGATAGGGTAAGGAAATAGCATGATATGTATGTTTTCAATGAAATTCTCAATTTTATATTGTTATTGATGATTGAGAAATGTTGATGATAGGTTGGCTAATTTTACATGTTTTAGCATGAAGAAGCATGCTGTATGAATAAACATGTTTTGAGTTTTAAAAAGAGAAAATAGCCATCTATCAGTTTTGAGATGAGATTTTGTGTTGAAGCGTTAGCTCACACCCGGTTTAAAGCCTTGATGTATCATGCGGGAGTTTTAACTTGCACGGGGGTTTTGAGAAAGTGCGAGAACTATGCTCGTACCTGTTTTGTTGAGTTAAGGTAAACCTGGGGGTCTGGGACCCAAGGGGATACCAGCCGATGGCCAATTGAACGGGCTGGGCCTTAACGATAGATCGTACCACGCTGGAGCTTTGCGTTGACTGTGTGTCACGCTGCTTGCTCGCCTGGTATATGAGACATGGTTTAAGGATAAAAAAGTCCATCGGAGTTGGAGTATGGACTTGGGTCCACGGCTGTACGTAGAATAGTGTAGTCACCCGTTGGTATACTATGTACCGTGTTGGGTGAACGTGAGTACGAGTATCGCGTAGATGACACACGACGTATCTTCACCATGAGTATACGAGGAGATAAGGTGGATTGAAATGAGCCGGAGGGTAGGACTGACCCATCCCCCTTCAGGCGAAGTGATACCCTGTGCACACCCGATCAGTGAGGCCTGGGATCACTGACTGTGGCCATAAGTCATGGATATTTGATTGCCTAAAATTCTATGCCTGTCTCAGGGAATCGAGAAACAGAGACAATCTCAGAAAAAGAAAGACATTTGCGAGAAAGAATGATTTGAGAAGTGAAAGAGATTTCGTGTTTTAATAAATCTCCGATTTCACATTCGTGCCATGAGGGCACTATTTATGAACATGTTTTAAATGGAAGTTTGACATTTGATTTACACGAAAATGCTATTGAGAAAAATGTGTTTAAATGCATTGTTCGTATGATATTTCCATTTATAACGAAAACATGGTTTTGGTTTATGCATGCATGGGCTATGTAGGTAGTACGATATCTACCTGCTAGCATACATTTCCTTACTGAGCCGTGGTTTGCTCATCCCACTATTTTCCCCCTCCAGGTACTGAGAAGTAAGAGAGTGGTGATCTCTAAGTCTTTTGTGTTGAACAGCTCCCACAATCCGCAAAGGTATAAGATTTGTATACACGAGTATTTTGTATCTAATATATTGTATCGCACAGTTATATCTTGGAATTGTAATTCAGTATTATGGGGATGATATGTAAACACTTGGTATTTATACAATTAATTTTGTGTATTTACACACACACCTGGGAGTGTGAATTAAAGATTTAAATATTCCGCTGTAAATAAATAAATTTTTAGTAATTGCATCTTCTCACAGCCCAACCGTAGTAGAGAATGTATGGATAGAAGGGTTCCCGAAAGCGGGGCATGATAGGCTTGGTATCAGAGCATGGTTGGTCTGATGTGAGTTGATGCTTAGGACTAAGAAAACATACATCCCCAAGTTACTGTGCGATATTTAGATACAAATGTGTATACGGAGCTGGTAGTAAATTAAGTGTTTGTTATAACGCAGGAAAGTTATCAGGCTAGTGAGTTATGCCTGAGAGACACCGCAAGAGGGGAGAGAGCTCGAGGGCTCGAGGGCAAAATGACAGGACTGAGAGGCACAGTAGATCATCCTCTAGTCATGAGCCCCAGGAACAAATAGAAGCTTTTGATCCTCGAATAGCTCGATTGGAGAAAGACATGCGCACGATGATGACCATGATGGGTCAGATCATGGCTAGGTTTGAGGGTACACCTGGTACAGCGGGACAGGCTGCACCGAATCCCCCAGCAACTGCACCTGAACCTGAGAATGTTGCACCTGCGCAAGCTGAACCGGCTAGGCCACGGGAACCTCATATTCGACCGGTACCTCCTCCGGTAGTATGGAGAGATTGAGGCACTTTATGGACTTTAAGCCTCCTTCGTTTAGCGGGGTAAAGGATCCGACGGTGGCTGAGGACTGGATCAGTCAAATGGAGAAATTATTCGACTTCGGTAGATGTTCAGCTACGGAAAGAGTAGCGCTTGAGGCCTTTGTATTGAGAGGCGAAGCAGAGCACTGGTGGAAGTCCGTCAGGCCGATGTTAAGAGCTCAAGGAATGGTTATCACGTGGGATATGTTCCTGGACGTTTTCAGAGAGCAATACATCCCAGATACTGCTCGACAGAGACTACAGATGGAATTTCTGAATCTGACTCAAGGGAATGGAACAGTTGATGAGTACGAGTCACGATTCACTTCACTGGGCAGATATGATCCAGACTCGATCAGGAGTGAGGCTATCAGAGTCCGTAGATTTGTAGATGGACTGAGGCCTTCGATCCGAGCGAAGTTGGTCCCATTTGATGTCGCTACATATAGAGAGGCTGTGCGACGGGCCCAGTTATGTGAGCAAGATCATGACTTACAGATTTCTGAGTTTAGTTGGGGAAAGGACAAGGGTCCGAGGAAGATGGGAGATGGCAAGAGTTCCAAATTTGGTCGAAAATTCATGAGTAAACGTCGGAGAGAGGTAGATGAGTTCCAGAAAAAGGTTGCTAGACCTTTTATGCCTCCGACTCAGACACCAGCCAGGGGTATAGTGATTGGTGGACCCCGACCGACTATAGATTAGTGTAGGCTATGCGGTCGATACCATGGTGGTAGGCCATGTCATCTTCAGGGTACCCGATGTTTCAGATGTGGTAAATTTGGACATTATGCCAGAGAGTGCCCGGAGATAGTTGAGGCAATTCCACAGAGGGGTAAAGAGCCAGAGAGGGTTCCTACAGTTGCACCTCCTGCAAGAAAGAAAGCCTCAGCTGAAGAAAAAGGGAAACAAGTTGTGGGTCAAGGCAGGGTGTATACGATAGACCAGGCATCGGCTGATACCTCTTCTGAAGTGATAAAAGGTACCATCTTGATTTTTAATCTAGAGGTTATAGCTTTGTTTGATTCTGGTGCTACGCATTCCTTCATATCACCTGCATGTGCATCTAAGTTAAAAGGTTTTGTAGAACCCACATACTTGAGTAGGACCTTACTAATAAGTACTCCAATGAGAGTTAGCCAATTAGTTGAACAAGTGTATAAAGATTGTAAAGTGAGGGTAGGAGATAAGTGCATGACAGCCAACTTGATTTTGTTGAATATGTATGACATTGATGTAATTTTGGGAATGGATTGGTTAGCCGCCAATCATGCTGTCATAGACTGTCATTCTAAGTCCATTAAGTTTTCTCTACCTGAAGAATGTGTTGTAAGATTTTAAGAGAAGAAATGAAATCTTAAATTTTGTATTAAGTAAAGTACTTTGGTATAAATGGCTTGAGTGTTGTTTTGAAGGTTTTGTTGCTTATGTGGTGGATTTGAACAAAGTACATCAGGATATGGAGGACATCTCAGTGGTCAGAGAATTCCCTGATGTCTTTCCAGATGATCTACCAGGATTGCCACCTGATAGAGAAACGGAATTCGGTACAGACTTGACGCCTGGAACTGAACCAATATCTAAGTCACCATATAGGATGGCCCCAGTTGAGTTAGAGGAATTAAGGAAACAGCTGCAAGAGTTGTTAGAGAAGGGGTTCATAAGACCGAGCGTCTCACCATGGGGAGCTCCGGTATTGTTTGTGAAGAAGAGAGATGGGAGCCTCAGATTGTGCATTGACTATCGGATGTTAAACAAGGCTACCATCAAGAATAAGTACCCCTTGCCACGCATTGACGATTTATTGGATCAGTTTTAGGGAGCACAGATCTTCTCCAAGATAGATCTGAGGTCTGGGTATCATCAATTGAAGATTCGGAAGGAGGATGTGCCCAAGACAGCATTTCGTACCCGCTATGGCCATTACGAATTCTTAGTGATGCCTTTTGGGTTGACCAATGCGCCGGCAGCTTTTATGGCTCTAATGAACGAAGTATTCAAGCCATACCTGGACCAGTTCGTAATCATTTTCATTGATGACATATTGGTGTATTCAAGGTCCAGAGAAGAGCATGAGCAACACTTAAGGATTATTTTGCAGACCCTTCAAGAGAAAAGGTTATATGCCAAGCTTAACAAATGTGACTTTTGGCTAGAACATATTTCTTTTCTAGGCCATGTTATATCGAAGGATGGGGTGTCAGTAGATCCATCCAAGATTGAGGCAGTTGTTCAATGGGAACAACCTAGGACAGTCACAGAGATCAGAAGTTTTTTGGGTTTGGCTGGTTACTACAGAAGATTTGTAGAGGGTTTCTCTAGATTAGCTGCTCCATTGACACGTCTTACGAGAAAAAGTGTGGAGTTTTCATGGGATGAAGCTTGTGAGAGAAGTTTTCAGGAACTTAAGCGTAGATTAACTACCGCACCAGTTCTTGTCATCCCTAACAGTTCAGGGAATTACTCGGTGTATACTGATGCTTCGCATCAAGGACTAGGCTGTGTTTTGATGCAAGATGGAAGGGTAGTAGCTTATGGATCTAGACAGTTGAAAGATCACGAGAAGAACTACCCCACTCACGATTTGGAGTTAGCGGCCGTAGTGTTTGCGTTGAAAATATGGCGCCACTACTTGTATGGTGAGAGATTTCAGATCTTTACGGATCATAAGAGTCTGAAATATCTATTCTCACAAAAGGAGTTAAACATGAGACAGAGGAGGTGGTTGGAACTCCTCAAGGACTATGATTGTGAGATCTTATACCACCCGGGGAAGGCAAATGTGGTTGCCGATGCATTGAGTTGGAAGAGTCTCGGGTTGGTATCACATATGATGGTTAGAGAGCACGAGTTGTTGGAACAATTCACGAACCTTAGTCTGGATATGACCCTACCTGAGTTGGCAGCTATGGGATCATTGCTAGCTTGAGATTAGAACCGAAGTTGATTGAGAGAATCCGACAAGCTCAGCAAATCGATCAATGGTGTATTGTCATGATTAGCCAAATCCGAAAAGGGAAGGGTGCTGATTTTATATTGAGTCCAGATGGAATACTAAGGTTTAGAGATAGAATATGTGTTCCTAAGGATTTAGAGCTGAGAAAGTTGATCTTATCAGAGGCACACTCGTCGAGATACACGATACACCCGGGGAGTGGTAAGATGTATCAAAATCTCTGAAAAGTATATTGGTGGTCTGGAATGAAGAGAGACATAGCTGAGTATGTCGCTAGATGTCTCATTTGTCAGCAAGTAAAAGTCGAACATCAGAAACCAGGAGGACTATTACAACCTCTATCGATACCAACATGGAAGTGGGAGCATGTCACCATGGATTTTGTGATGGGGTTACCGAGAACCCGTAAGAACCATGATGCAATATGGGTGATAGTAGATCGGTTAACGAAATCGACACATTTCTTAGCCATGAGATCTACAGATACATTGAGTGCACTGGCGAATCTGTATGTGCGAGAAATAGTGAGATTGCATGGAGCCCCAGTGAGTGTTGTTTCGGATAGGGATGCCCGCTTCACTTCCCACTTTTGGGGACATTTCCAGGAAGCGATGGGGACCCAGTTGAGTTTTAGCACCGCTTTTCATCCTCAGACAGATGGTCAGTCAGAGAGGACTATACAGACCCTGGAGGATATGTTGAGAGCGTGTGTGCTGGATTTTAGAGGCTCATGGGACGATCACTTGCCATTGATTGAGTTCACCTACAATAACAGTCATCACTCAAGTATTGGTATGGCCCCTTATGAGGCACTATACGGTCGTAGATGCCGATTGCCCATTGGTTGGGAAGAAGTTGGTGACAGACAATTGCTCGCTCCCGATTTGGTTAAGCAAGCCTCCGAGGATGTTCAGATAATATGTGAGAGGCTGCGAACAGCTCAAAGTCGACAAAAGAGCTACGCTGACAAGAGACGGAGACCACTTGAGTTTGATGTTGGCGAGTCTGTATTTTTTAAAGTATCTCCTTCTAAGGGAATAATGAGGTTTGGGAAGAAAGGAAAATTAAGTCCTCGTTACATTGGTCCCTTCGAGATTTTGGATAGAGTGGGAGAAGGAGCATATAGGCTAGCCTTACCACCTGAGCTAGCAGAAGTCCACAATGTCTTCCACGTTTCTATGCTTCGGAAGTACTACTTGGATCCGACACATGTAATTAGCTATGAGCCGTTGGAGCTCAAGAAAGATATGTCCTATGTCGACAATCAGGGTGTTGGACAGGAAAGAGAAGGTGTTGCGGAACAAGACGATTTCATTGGTTAAGATTTTGTGGCAACATCACACTGTGGAAGAGGCCACATGGGAACTGGAAAGTTTGATACGGGAAAAGTATCCCGAGTTATTCACAGATTGAATTGGTTCTAATTTGAAGGACTAAATTCTTTAAGTGGGGGAGAATGTGAGACCCCGTACATGTATAGCTATGTATATAGGAACATGGGAATGTAAATAAAATCATAAGTAAGATGATGTATTGTAATGTGAAGTGTATACAATGTAAGTTCATAAGATTATGTACGCACTTGTAGTAAGAATTGTGATTATACGTACAAGTTGCATTATGAATGAGTAGGAAGAAATAAACTTAAAACGAGAAGAATGTGATCGAAATGGAATATGAGTGGTATAGTAAAATGGAAGGAAAGATTTACATAAGTGGATATTTCCATTCGAGTAATATCGTATATAATTGGTCTTACAAAGATTCTACACAAGTTTTAATGTGTATGTAGTGAGGATGGAT
The DNA here is from genome assembly GCA_033439115.1 of Firmiana major. Classification (NCBI taxonomy): domain Eukaryota; kingdom Viridiplantae; phylum Streptophyta; class Magnoliopsida; order Malvales; family Malvaceae; genus Firmiana; species Firmiana major. Next base: position 66,770,091 of record CM065901.1, on the reverse strand, counting down.
CCCATTTTCAAGTCTCAAAGATGAATGAATGAGAAAATGATCATGGAAGCAAATTAAGGGTGCTTGGTAAGAGTTGTTGCAGAAAAACTACAGGAAATCTGGAATTTGTGAAGGCCAGATCGATCTCATAGGATGAGAGATCGATCTGGGAGAGCCAGAATGCTCTAATGTGAGAAATGGAAGGGAACAGATCGATTTCCAAAGGAAGCAGATCGATCTCCTTAGCTCTCGGGTTGGAAGCAGATCGATCTCCCCTAAGACCAGATCGATCTCCTTAAGCTTCTGTTTGACAGCAGATCGATCTCCAGTCTCGACAGATCGATCTCCTACCTTTAAAACGTCTCAGAAAAGAGAGATTTTTGAGGAACAGATCGATCTCCACCCAAGGAAGATCGATCTCATCAAGTCAAAACTATAAATGGGAGCAGTTGGATCATCAGAATTTCGGGGAAAACATTTCCATTTCACTTCAACTCAAAGAAATCTAGTTTCTCACTCCTAAATCCAGCCATTTTCAGTGAGATTTAAGGAGAGGCTATTAGATACAAAGTTGTTCACATCAAAGAGAAGAACAACATAGTCTAGAGGCATTTTCCCACTTGAAGGATTGAAGAAATAGAGGGCAATCCTAATTGGAGCAAGAGGAAATCCAATGAGGTAAGTTCTAATGCACAAATCCAAGTACATTGGTTTAGTTAATGATTATAAAGATATTTAGGTGTGCATATTGTGGATAGAACTACCTAGGATGGTATGAAATGCATATAGCTTAGAAATAGTCAAGTGTGAGAAAGTGGAATGTGGGAGTGTTTTTGATGAATGGGATATCTTGAGTGGATGAGTATGTTGTGGAAATGGTTTGGAAATGTTGATATTAGGATAAATTGGGAGATTTACCACAAAGGGTAAAAATGTGTAATAAGGCATTGGATAAATGCTTAGTTGAATAAGAGTTAGAAACATTAACTCAAATGTTGATGGATGAATTTCAGTTTCGGATGATACGCCGGAGCAAGTCGAGATGAGAACGCGAGAAGCATAAGGCAGATAGTTGCACACAAGTAAAACGAGGTAAGGGACTGTGTGTTAGCTATAGAGATGTTCGTACTTAATTACAGCAATTTCGTAGATATATTGCTAGGACTAGTACGATATTATAAGTTTATGAAATGATGTGGAAATATGAAAAGTACTATGATGTATATATATGTATTGAGAAATGGGATAGGGTAAGGAAATAGCATGATATGCATGTTTGCAATGAAATTCTCAATTTTATATTGTTATTGATGATTGAGAAATGTTGATGATAGGTTGGCTAATTTTACATGTTTTAGCATGAAGAAGCATGCTGTATGAATAAACATGTTTTGAGTTTTAATAAGAGAAAATAGCCATCTATCAGTTTTGAGATGAGATTTGGTGTTGAAGCGTTAGCTCACACCCGGTTTAAAGCCTTGATGTATCGTGCGGGAGTTTTAACTCGCACGGGGGTTTTGAGAAAGAGCGAGAACTATGCTCGTACCTGTTTTGTTGAGTTAAGGTAAACCTGGGGGTCTGGGACCCAAGGGGATACCAGCCGACGGCCAATTGAACGGGCTGGGCCTTAACGATAGATCGTACCGTGCTGGAGCTTTGCATTGACTGTGTGTCACGCTGCTTGCTCGCCTGGTATATGAGACATGGTTTAAGGATAAAAAAGTCCATCGGAGTTGGAGTATGGACTTGGGTCCACAGTTGTACGTAGAATAGTGTAGTCACCCGTTGGTATACTATGTACCGTGCTGGGTGCATGTGAGTACGAGTATCGCGTAGATGACACACGACGTATCTTCACCGTGAGTATACGAGGAGATGAGGTGGATTGAAATGAGCCGGAGGGTAGGACTGACCCATCCCCCTTCAGGCGAAGTGATACCCTGTGCACACCCGATCAGTGAGGCCTGGGATCACTGACTGTGGCCATAAGTCGTGGATATTTGATTGCCTAAAATTCCATGCCTGTCTCAGGGAATCGAGAAACAGAGACAATCTCAGAAAAAGAAAGAGATTTGCGAGAAAGAATGATTTGAGAAGTGAAAGAGATTTCGTGTTTTAATAAATCTCCGATTTCACATTCGTGCCATGAGGGCACTATTTATGAACATGTTTTGAATGGAAGTTTGACATTTGATTTACACGAAAATGCTATTGAGAAAAATGTGTTTAAATGCATTGTTCGTATGATATTTCCATTTATAACGAAAACATGGTTTTGGTTTATGCATGCATGGGCTATGTAGGTAGTACGATATCTACCTGCTAGCATACATTTCCTTACTGAGCCGTGGTTTGCTCATCCCACTATTTTCCCCCTCCAGGTACTGAGAAGTAAGAGAGCGGTGATCTCTAAGTCTTTTGTGTTAAACAGCTCCCACAATCCTCAAAGGTATAAGATTTGTATACACGAGTATTATGTATCTAATATATTGTATCGCACAGTTATATCTTGGAATTGTAATTCAGTATTATGGGGATGATATGTAAACACTTGGTATTTATACAATTAATTTTGTGTATTTACACACACACCTGGGAGTGTGAATTAAAGATTTAAATATTCCGCTGTAAATAAATAAATTTTTAGTAATTGCATCTTCTCACAGCCCAACCGTAGTAGAGAATGTATGGATAGAAGGGTTCCCGAAAGCGGGGCATGACATGTAATTACATTATACTAAGAAAATAAATTAAACAAGGTTTAAATTTAATTATGTACAGGCCAAGCGAGCTTCAAAGGGTGAAGCTTGGGCCCCGCTTGATTTTTTATTGGGGTTAAATTTTTTTTTCGAGTCTGTTAATCGTAAATACCCTAAATTTTATGTACTTGGTTTTATCCATGATTAACAAATTAATCATCGAGATTAAAGATTTCGTTCCATTAATTAAGGATTTAAATTAAAATTATATTACTCCATGCGAGACTTGGGAGAATTAATTTAATTAAAAGTATATTAGTTCCACGGAGGAATATCGATGGAAATATCTATTCCTATATATTCCATAAAGAAATTTACCAATAGCATAAAGATATATATATATATATATATCATGTGGGAAAGTAATATCATGATCTTTATTTAAATCCAGTGTACGGATATGTGTATAAATATATATATATATCAATGTATATACATATGTATAAATATATGCACTATATATATATACATTTATATATAAATACAAATACACACCTACATGTCGAGACCCTACCGTATTTACATACAAAGACTATATAAATATAGGTAAATAATAGACGACAAACGTGTGAAGGTGATATGAAGCTGGATTGCTCGGGTTACCGAGCAGCAATAGAAGAAGATATAAAAAAAAAATATGTATACATATAATAGGAAAATTAGACAAAAACAATGAAACGAGGAAGACTTGGATTGGCTTCTAAAATGAAGCCAATCCCAAGGCTCCCACTATTAGCTGCCATTGGTAAGAACATAGGGAAGAAAAGATGAAGCCGTAAAAGGTAACATGTGTAGGGGAAATAAATCAAGTGACAAAAGGGGGGTAGGTCGTTTGTGGTACTATGCTGAATTGGGAGAAAGGGCAGCAGGGAAAGAAATGGTGATGGGATGGCTTTCGATGGGGATAAGAAAAAAAAGATTAAGGAAACGTAAAATAGAAGACTAGCAGGCTGGAGGCGTGTGATGGCTGATGGTCTCGGGGCAGTTTAGGTGAGAAAATAAATGGCAGGAGATGAGGGAAAGGAAACTCGAGAGAAACTGCAGGTATATAGATATAAGACTGCCACACGAAAACATTAATCCAGATGAACCGAGATTGAACAAGGAAGAAATAAAAGAAGAGAGAAAATTGAGAGCAACCATGCTTGAAAATTGAAGCAAAAAGGGATGAGAAAGGGGGATATATCTACTGAAGAACGAAATAGAAAATAGAGAAAAGAAAATCAATAAGAATGATAATGAAACTAGAAACATAAGGCTGAAAAAAAAAAACAGAGTAGGAAATCCGAGGGAGAGATTGGTTGCTAAAAGAGCGAAGCAAAAGAGAAAGCTTGATTATTGGTGAAGGAAACCGAGGGAAGGAGGGAGGTCGAAATAGAGAAATGAAGACTGAAGCTGAAACATAGTGAATTGAGAGAAGGGAGGAAATTGTGAGAGGCAGTAACGGTGGTGGGCAAGATGCTGTAGAGGCTATCGAAAGTGGAGTGAACGGAAACCCACTAGTACCGAACGGAACCACCAACAGTGGAGGAGAGGGAGCACATAGGGCTTGGCTACGCGATGAACAGTAACCTCGACTGGTAATCGCGAAGGAGAAGAGAAGAAGAAGATGGAAGGAAAAAAAGAAAAAAAGCAAGAAGGAAGGAAATTCGAAGAAAAAAAGAGTAAATATATATATATAGATATATATATATATATAAATATTTGGGAATAGAAAAGAAGCTACAGAGGTTTTGAAATTTTGGAAACCCAAGGGAAATAGCTCTAGGGAAATTAACCGAGCAGACCGGACCCATAGACTCCAATCACTAAAGTCATTGCGACAGACTCCAAAGTAAGGAAAATTCTCTTGTGCTGCTAAAGATAAATATACGTAATTTCTCTATATTTGTAGATATAAATTTTAGGGTAAATCTCCTAGTTACTGAAATTATAGAAAACCATAGACCAACTTTACGCTTTGGAATTTAAGGAAAATTTTAAACTCCGTAGATCGGTTTAGCTATCGATATAGTTTTACCTGGTTTATTTAGATAAAAATCCTGGTAAATATAATTATTTATTTTAGATAAAAACTCCTAGATTTGATTACTCTGTACCGAGTATTGGAATTTTTAACCGAAAAATGGCTAGTCAGCCCTTTTGAATTATTTTGTGAAATAAACTGAATTTATATGTGGTTTAAGGAAAAATGATATGATTATGAGGAAATACTGATGTGATGTGCTTGAGCGCGTACTGACTGTGTGTCATACTGTGAGATCTGAGAATTTCAGACATATTTTAATTATGTAATATGAACATGAAGTATAATTTATTGAGCTAAGTGAATTGGGGAATGATAATTGGAGATTTATATGTTAAGTGTTTAAAATAAGTATGAAGTTATGATGACAGATCGATCATGGAGAAGGAGAGACCGATCTGGTGAGTTAAAAAAATGACAAAGAAGGAGGAATTTAAGGAGCAGATCGATCTCCAATGGAAGAGGATCGATGTCCTTATGATTCTGTTTGAGAGAAGATCGATCTCATGAGGAAGAGATCGATCTCCAAATGATTCTGTTTGGGAGAAGATCGATCTCCTCAAGGAGCAGATCGATCTCATAAAGCCATAAAGAGATCGATCTCACCCCTCGACAGATTGATCTCCTAGGCATAAATTGCCCCAAATCGTCCCAAAATTCAAATGCAGATCGATCTCATCAAGAGCCAGATCGATCTCCTACCCTCAGCCTATATAAAGAACTCCTATTTTTCTCCTGCAATCTCACTTTCTCTCTCTTTCAACCTTCATTTTCACCGAAACCTAGCTTTCTCACTCATCCAAAGCACCCATTTCTGTCCAAATTAGAAGTTGTGGCATGAAGGAAAGTTGTTCCTCGTCAAAGGGAGAATAACATACTAAGAAATCGAAGGACGAATCGAATCAAGGCATGGGTTGTGCACCTCATAAGCTTTGGGTAATTTCTAAACCTCGATCTTGATATTTGAGATGATTTTGGTGATAATAGTTGTTGGCATTGTGCTGAAATAGCTGGAAAATGATTAGGGATTGATGAAATTACAATGTGGTTGGAGTGATAATGATATTTAACAATTTAGGAATTTTGAGCTATAAATGGAGATTTAGACAATGTGGTGTATTAGCATAGATATTGTGGTATAGAAAATGTAGAACGTTGAGATGTTGTGAATGAGAGTGTAGTTTGGGGTAGAGTTACGAGAATCAAGAGATTTGAGGTGCTATGAGAAATTATGCTCGATATTTGAGAATTGAGGTTGATGTGATAGTTGAATATTGATGTTTTAACATCGTTTGGACAGCTCGGGAGTTCTAGAGTGGAATGCGAGGCTAGTCCGTGATACAGGGGAAACGATTGCACTATACGAGGTGCAAAGAGGTAAGGGAAATTAAACCAATTGTGTATGTGATTTTTAACTATTATAGCATGATTTGTGATTTATAAAACAAGCATGTTGAGTGTGTGTTGTGATATAATTGCACACGGTTTTTATAGCCGGTTGGAGCCCAATGTTTTTATGAGTTTATAATTGGGCTCTACGTTAAGGCAATATCGAGATTTGAGAAATGTGTGCGTGTTTTGCCGGTCGGGACTCGGTTTCAATATGTTTTGTGTTGAGTACAAAATGGTTTTAAATGAGTTTTATGAGAGAAAAACCACTATGAGTTCTACGTGAAGGCAAACCAGTCTTATGTGATAAGACTTAGGTGTGTAGTTTTGAGTACACACCGGGCATTGCTCTGGTAGCATGTAAGCTCGATTCTTCTCCGTTCTGGTAACGTGAGAATAACCCATACTATGGCTATGCCACGTATACTTGGTGGCCGTTGCCACGTGAGAAACCCTATTTGGTGGCCGTTGCCAATTAAGAAACCCTATTTGGTGGCCGTTGCCACGTGAGAACCCTATTTGGTGGCCGTTGCCATGTGAGAACCCTATTTGGTGGCCGTTGCCACGTGAGAACCCCATTTGGTGGCCGTTGCCACGTGAGAACCCTATTTGGTGGCCGTTGCCACGTGAGAAACCCTAATTGGTGGCTGTTGCCATGCGAGAAACCCTATTCTGTGGCTGTGCCACATGTGAATTTAAATCAGTGGCTATGCCACGTGTGCTTAGTGGTTGTGCCACGTGTGAATTTAAATCAGTGGCTATGCCACGTGTGTTTAGTGGCTGTGCCACGTGCATTATTATTACAGTGATTTTATCACGTTAATTAAGAAAGCGTTTATCGCATTATTTTCACATGCTTTGTTATTGCTCTAGACTGAGCCTTTTTACTTCATGTTTTCACATGATTTGAGACATGAGAATGTCGTTTTGAGTACTTTCATGCTATGGTTTTCAAATGAGATTAATGAGTTTCACATACAAATAAATATTTTGTGATGTGCATTTTGGTTTATGAAATGAGTCCCTTACCCCCTTTACTGAGCGATTTAGAAGCTCACCCTGTTTTCTTTCCCCCCCCAGATCTCTTCAAGTGAAAAGGGTTTTCTTGCGACGTACGGAGTAGTGGCTAGTGGAGGACTTGAGCTCCAGGCCATATATTGTATTTTGAGGTATCTTTTATCTTTTCATGTACCCAGACAATTATCATAATTGCAGACACTTGATGTATAACATTGTGTGGGATGTATTAGGATTAATTAACTTGAGATTGATTAATGTATTTGATATGATATATAATTTCTAGTGATGAGATCCTGAGGTATGATAAATATGATAATGTATGACACTGCACAGGAATGCACTCTTAATTGAGAATTGATGAGTAAAAAGTTTTAAAATTGTCCTATTTTCCACGCTTCTGGGGCGTGACATGTATGGTCCGACTCGCACCGATTTTTGAGATATAGGTGTAGATTAAATCATGTTGCACTTCTTTCTGTTATGTTTTTGTGGTCCACGAACTACGATGTACCATGCGACATGCACGCGAGTATGATGTACCTTGTTTCTAATTTATGGTCTTTGAACATTATGATCTGTGAGCCGTTCGAGTAGTTGACTGTTCCCACGACAATTAACATCCCAACACACCTAATTAGTGATTACTCGAAGTCATCGACATTGGTCAATAGTCATTTTGATATCTGATATAGTATGTGCTGCCTTGTCTCGTCTATTTGATGTTTCTGATTTATCTGTATGGACTATGTTATCTGGAAATTGATTATTCTACTACTGAAAGTTTTGAGATTTCTGTATTTACCACAGTAAATTAATTACACTATCGATACTCATTCTGTTTTCGATTTCTGCCTCTGGTATATGTGAATTTGCCAAATTATCTGTATACTTTGCAAAAATTTTTTGGTTTTGGCAAATATATATATTAGGTAGTGTATTTATCTACTTGCTATGGGGTTTTTCTTACTGAGCATGTTAAGCTCACCCCTTACTCTCCTCCACAGATTCACATCATTAGCGGGATCGACTCTCTAAGTCAAAATATTTTACATAGCCACACATCCGCAAGCATTCATCTGTGTTAAAGGTATACCCAGTATGGATAATTGTTTCATAT